>OW388297.1:1509659-4046659 GCA_936450465.1 Gibbula magus
TGCACTTTTTCTTATATACCTATACTTTTCCTAATATACCTACACTTTTTCTGATAAACCCACACTTTTTAACAACTGAGAAATTAATGGAGTCAATTTTCTAAAATTCCAAATCTAAGTGATGATACTTCATAAAATGTCAGATTATAAATGAACATATAAGACACCTGGAATCGAACCTGTGTCCTGTTGCTTTCTAGCCGAACGTACTAACCATTAGACCACGAGGCCAGTTGAAACTTTGTAAAAAAAAATTCATGACCAAATGAATAAGGTTCTTATAATGCGTGATATAAAATCACAAATTTCTGTATTTCTTTTTATATAAGAATGTGATTTAATTTTTGGTGCAAAATGTCTTAACATACTGAACGTTGCTTCTGTTTTTTTCTATTTGGACATGTTGACATCAGTCTGATTAAAATCGACGGTTTTCTGTGGAATAAAAATTGCAAAATAGTGCATCTACCGGGATACGATCTACGAACACACATCGGTCGTAGGTTCCACGCCAAACCGTCTGATAACAGTCCGTAGACTCGCGTGTTTGAGCGCAATTCAGGTAGCCAATCACAAGACGCCCAACAAATGCTTTCGGTGCTAGAAGCTAGGGGCAGATAACTCCAAACAGCTATCCTTTGGTCTGTTCCGAATGCTTTCAAAACAGTGACCGTTTAAATACTACGTTGTGATTGGTCAGCTTTTTTACTAAACTTTGGCTGTGCTAAACTGGTTCGGAACATTCGCCTATACGGGGTGTTCTCAGACCTTGTGGAGAGTAATCTACAGAACCTGTTCGTATCCCGGTGGATGCATAATTTTGCAAATTTAATTCCTCGGAACAAGGTCGATTTAATCAGACTGTGTTGACATTAGCCATACAGTTTATGGCGTTAGCTATACATTTCAGCGAGATGCAGGTGCGTCTACGTTGACAATACCGTCATTGGGCCATATCAATTAGATTTGAAGCCCCAAACATGGGTATCCATACAACGCAGCACGGGCTGAGCGTACCCGTTGTCACAGATGAGGCCGTATTTGGGTTGTGCGTTTCATGCACCAGCTTGTTTACAGCTGTATTTGTTTAGAACTATTATGAAATAGTATCCGTTTACACTAGACCGTAAGTGGAGTAAAAGACAGATATACCCATACTTTTCCTCGTGTAAGTATTAGATGTACCCACTCTTTTCCGAGGGCATTGGCTGATACACCTATTGATTTCAAGAATCGTTGGGCCTCCGAGGCGTCAGCCGAGGAGGCTCCACGATTCTTGAAATCAATAGGTGTATCAGCCAATGCACCCAGGAAAGAGTGGGTACATCTGACTTATACCCCACTCCTGTCGAGTTTCTTTTGCGAAGAACATTTTTATTCTGAAAACTTTTATAAACTTTCATTATTTTTATATAAACTCAGTGGTTAAGACCCTCACATACTAAACTGTCAGCGCGCTTCAGAAAAAGCATGCGCATCATGCACGGATCACGATCGCCCGTGCATCTCGCTGAAATATACTAGATTCACAACAGAGCTAATGGCAAATGTCACATGACCTGAGTTTTGAGAATAAACAAACTAAATTCAATATGTGTAAGGCAGTTTGCATCCCAAAAGTACTTGCCAATTCATAAACAAATACACAAACCACACATATTATTTCAGGCAGTATACAAACCTTAATCAATTGGTCAAGAAAAATATTAACAATTTTCATCTGCCCTCATGGCTGGGTGGGTAGACCTCTGGGCAGGAAAGATAGAGGTCACTTCGATTGAAACATGCACAATTTTGTAGAGTATCTTGACTTCGATTTTAATCGTGTATAGATATTATTGTGTAAAATGTGTTTAGAAAGTAATTTGAATTACAAGTGTAGATATATCAGAAATACAACTACGGTATCGGCTAGTACACCTACTGTTGTAACAAAAGAAACCATGGCAACGAGACCGGAAGTAAGGGCCCCACGGGGAAAAGTGTAGGGTATCATTCGATACACTCGGAAAAGGATAGGTATATCTCTCACACAATAGTCAGTTCAAACATAGTTGCTTTCCTTCCCTTCTCGTCACTTCCAGAAATTTAATGAAGTTTCTAGAACTTGTTGGAAATGAGGTGTAAATAACTTTGCATATAAATGTATAAGTCTAGAGAAGACTTTCATTAATTCTACAGATATGTAATGGATAACACCTGAAAGCCTTTGCCTAAGGGACGACCCGAGGGTCCAAGTAAATTAAAGCGTACATAAAATATCATGGAAGGTTTCTGACAGCAGAATACTAACCGACAACCAAACCTTCTCAGTCACCAATCCTTCGTGGTCTAGTGGTAGAGCATTGGGCTACAAAGCGAAGGGTTGCGGGTTCGGATCCCGCATTATCTGCTATGAACATTTTAAACATGGCAATTTGTGGATTGATTATCTTACTAGATAGGACATACAATTTATTGAGTTCAAAGAATTGTACTTGAAGGGCCTTATACTGGATAATACCCTCTTGGGTTATTATTCTGTTCAAGGCCCATTATCCAGTATAGGGCCTTCTGAATAGGAATTGTAAGGTCCTAGTTCCTTTCGTAAGGAAGTTCTCCCGGGAAAACAATTGCATTCAAAGAGTATTAAAACTATTTATAAACCTCTAGTGACGTCATTCTATTGTTCTATTAGGTTCTACTTTTACCGGGTAAACCTCTATTGTCAGCATGCCGGGCGTTCTCCAAGAATGCCCAGGGCTTTCTTGAAGAATGCCCAGGGCTTTCTCTAGGAATGCCCGGGGCTTACTCTAGAATCTATCTGAAATTTATTTTGATTGGGAATTATATACGTTTTGAAATACTTTGATTCAAAGTCCTTCTTCGAATAAATACCATCACAAAATATCACATTTTTGACAAATCACAAATCACAAACATTAGCTTTGAATGCCTGGTTTCGAACCCTGCACCACCCGCTTACTAAACTGGCGCATTTTACAACTCGGCTATAAAGGCCCACGAGAACAAAGATGTATAAGTGACAATCATGTGAACTCCACGAGGCAGATAGCAGCTCACGTGCACGGCGTGGGTAGCGAGCGCAAAGCATGTGCAGGGCGCGGGTGTGCTCTCTTCATAGCAGTTGAACTCCCAGAAGTAAATACATTGAAACCATAAAAGTACCCAATATCAAAATTATGTCTTTATTATATCTTTAATCAGTTCATAAGTTAGATCAAAACCTCCCCCTCGGTTTTGTTTGATAATGTAAGCCCTCAGCCTCGGGAAATTGGGGCGGGCCTGTCGGCCCTTTCCAATTTCCCTCTGCCGCGGGCTTACATTATCAAACAAAACCTCCGGCTCGGTTTTGATCCTTAACTTAAAGCTTGTTTGCGGGAAGGACTGACACTTCTTTCTACATTTGGATTATACCATATACGACTCTGCCATCACTTCGATTATATTTGTGACTCTATCATTACCCTATTATATCTCTATTGTATTTCATGTGAAAATATTATTGTTAAAATGATTTATAATCTGATTAATACAATTTTAATAATAATCTGACTGGTTTGAGTTTTCATTTGCTGGTTTCCTCTAAGTGTAACAATAGAGTCAGGAACAGATCATTTGAGGACGATAATTAAATGAAACATTGATGTCAATGAATCTATGTATCCTTCACCTATGATATCTGGTCATACACGTTCATACTACATTCAAAATACCTTTTTTACTACTGCACATTGGCCAGCAAAGATTTGGGACACAACAGTATGAAGATAAAACTAACTTAGAAAATAACTCAATACCCTCATATTTACAACACAAAATACGTTTATTTGATATAGGAACCAATATAAAATGAATGAATATGTGTGGAAAGAAAACTAATAAATGCACGAACAAACAATATATCAACTAAAAATGAAAGACAAGTACATGACTGATTATTTAAATAACCAGAAACAGAATGTTTGTAAACGAGTGGCAAGTCTCAACCCTGCAGAGTCTATCAAATATAATCTTTAACTAATTTGGGTAGGGAATTACAAGCAGAGTCTATCGAATAACATGTTTAACTAATTTGTGTAGGGAATTACAAGCAGAGTCTACCGTATAACATATTTAACTCATTGATGTAGGGAATTACAAGCAGAGTCTACCGTATAACATATTTAACTCATTGATGTAGGGAATTACAAGCAGAGTCTACCATATAACATCTTTAACTAATTTGTGTAGGGAATTACAAGCAGAGTCTACCATATAACATCTTTAACTCATTGATGTAGGGAATTACAAGCAGAGTCTACCATATAACATATTTAACTCATTGATGTAGGGAACGGCAAGCAGAGTCTACCATATAACATCTTTAACTAATTTGTGTAGGGAATTACAAGCAGAGTCTACCATATAACATCTTTAACTAATTTGTGTAGGGAATTACAAGCAGAGTCTACCATATAACATCTTTAACTCATTGATGTAGGGAATTACAAGCAGAGTCTACCATATAACATATTTAACTCATTGATGTAGGGAACGGCAAGCATACTCTACCGTATAACATATTTAACTCATTGATGTAGGGAATTACAAGCAGAGTCTACCATATAACATCTTTAACTAATTTGTGTAGGGAATTACAAGCATACTCTACCGTATAACATATTTAACTCATTGATGTAGGGAATTACAAGCAGAGTCTACCGTATAACATCTTTAACTAATTTGTGTAGGGAATTACAAGCAGAGTCTACCATATAACATCTTTAACTAATTTGTGTAGGGAATTACAAGCATACTCTACCGTATAACATATTTAACTCATTGATGTAGGGAATTACAAGCAGAGTCTACCGTATAACATCTTTAACTAATTTGTGTAGGGAATTACAAGCAGAGTCTACCATATAACATCTTTAACTAATTTGTGTAGGGAATTACAAGCAGAGTCTACCGTATAACATCTTTAACTAATTTGTGTAGGGAATTACAAGCAGAGTCTACCGTATAACATCTTTAACTAATTTGTGTAGGGAATTACAAGCAGAGTCTACCATATAACATCTTTAACTAATTTGTGTAGGGAACGGCAAGCAGAGTCTACCGTATAACATCTTTAACTAATTTGTGTAGGGAATTACAAGCAGAGTCTACCGTATAACATCTTTAACTAATTTGTGTAGGGAATTACAAGCAGAGTCTACCGTATAACATCTTTAACTAATTTGTGTAGGGAATTACAAGCAGAGTCTACCATATAACATCTTTAACTAATTTGTGTAGGGAATTACAAGCAGAGTCTACCATATAACATCTTTAACTAATTTATGTAGGGAACGGCAAGCATACTCTACCGTATAACATATTTAACTCATTGATGTAGGGAATTACAAGCAGAGTCTACCGTATAACATATTTAACTAATTTGTGTAGGGAATTACAAGCAGAGTCTACCATATAACATCTTTAACTAATTTGAGTAGGGAATTACAAGCAGAGTCTACCGTATAACATCTTTAACTAATTTGTGTAGGGAATTACAAGCAGAGTCTACCGTATAACATCTTTAACTAATTTGTGTAGGGAATTACAAGCAGAGTCTACCATATAACATCTTTAACTAATTTGTGTAGGGAATTACAAGCAGAGTCTACCATATAACATCTTTAACTAATTTGTGTAGGGAACGGCAAGCATACTCTACCGTATAACATATTTAACTCATTTATGTAGGGAATTACAAGCAGAGTCTACCGTATAACATCTTTAACTAATTTGTGTAGGGAATTACAAGCAGAGTCTACCATATAACATCTTTAACTAATTTGTGTAGGGAATTACAAGCAGAGTCTACCGTATAACATCTTTAACTAATTTGTGTAGGGAATTACAAGCAGAGTCTACCGTATAACATCTTTAACTAATTTGTGTAGGGAATTACAAGCAGAGTCTACCATATAACATCTTTAACTAATTTGTGTAGGGAATTACAAGCAGAGTCTACCATATAACATCTTTAACTAATTTGTGTAGGGAACGGCAAGCATACTCTACCGTATAACATATTTAACTCATTGATGTAGGGAATTACAAGCAGAGTCTACCGTATAACATCTTTAACTAATTTGTGTAGGGAATTACAAGCAGAGTCTACCATATAACATCTTTAACTAATTTGTGTAGGGAATTACAAGCAGAGTCTACCGTATAACATCTTTAACTAATTTGTGTAGGGAATTACAAGCAGAGTCTACCGTATAACATCTTTAACTAATTTGTGTAGGGAATTACAAGCAGAGTCTACCGTATAACATCTTTAACTAATTTGTGTAGGGAATTACAAGCAGAGTCTACCATATAACATCTTTAACTAATTTGTGTAGGGAATTACAAGCAGAGTCTACCGTATAACATCTTTAACTAATTTGTGTAGGGAATTACAAGCAGAGTCTACCATATAACATCTTTAACTAATTTGTGTAGGGAATTACAAGCAGAGTCTACCATATAACATCTTTAACTAATTTGTGTAGGGAACGGCAAGCATACTCTACCGTATAACATATTTAACTCATTGATGTAGGGAATTACAAGCAGAGTCTACCGTATAACATCTTTAACTAATTTGTGTAGGGAATTACAAGCAGAGTCTACCATATAACATCTTTAACTAATTTGTGTAGGGAATTACAAGCAGAGTCTACCGTATAACATCTTTAACTAATTTGTGTAGGGAATTACAAGCAGAGTCTACCGTATAACATCTTTAACTAATTTGTGTAGGGAATTACAAGCAGAGTCTACCATATAACATCTTTAACTAATTTGTGTAGGGAATTACAAGCAGAGTCTACCATATAACATCTTTAACTAATTTGTGTAGGGAACGGCAAGCATACTCTACCGTATAACATATTTAACTCATTGATGTAGGGAATTACAAGCAGAGTCTACCGTATAACATCTTTAACTAATTTGTGTAGGGAATTACAAGCAGAGTCTACCATATAACATCTTTAACTAATTTGTGTAGGGAATTGCAAGCAGAGTCTACCGTATAACATCTTTAACTAATTTGTGTAGGGAATTACAAGCAGAGTCTACCGTATAACATCTTTAACTAATTTGTGTAGGGAATTACAAGCAGAGTCTACCATATAACATCTTTAACTAATTTGTGTAGGGAACGGCAAGCATACTCTACCGTATAACATATTTAACTCATTGATGTAGGGAATTACAAGCAGAGTCTACCGTATAACATCTTTAACTAATTTGTGTAGGGAATTACAAGCAGAGTCTACCATATAACATCTTTAACTAATTTGTGTAGGGAATTACAAGCAGAGTCTACCGTATAACATCTTTAACTAATTTGTGTAGGGAATTTCAAGCAGAGTCTACCGTATAACATCTTTAACTAATTTGTGTAGGGAATTACAAGCAGAGTCTACCATATAACATATTTAACTAATTTGTGTAGGGAACGGCAAGCATACTCTACCGTATAACATATTTAACTCATTGATGTAGGGAATTACAAGCAGAGTCTACCGTATAACATCTTTAACTAATTTGTGTAGGGAATTACAAGCAGAGTCTACCATATAACATCTTTAACTAATTTGTGTAGGGAATTACAAGCAGAGTCTACCGTATAACATCTTTAACTAATTTGTGTAGGGAATTACAAGCAGAGTCTACCGTATAACATCTTTAACTAATTTGTGTAGGGAATTACAAGCAGAGTCTACCGTATAACATATTTAACTCATTGATGTAGGGAATTACAAGCAGAGTCTACCGTATAACATCTTTAACTAATTTGTGTAGGGAATTACAAGCAGAGTCTACCATATAACATCTTTAACTAATTTGTGTAGGGAATTACAAGCAGAGTCTACCGTATAACATCTTTAACTAATTTGTGTAGGGAATTACAAGCAGAGTCTACCGTATAACATCTTTAACTAATTTGTGTAGGGAATTACAAGCAGAGTCTACCATATAACATCTTTAACTAATTTGTGTAGGGAATTACAAGCAGAGTCTACCATATAACATATTTAACTAATTTGTGTAGGGAACGGCAAGCATACTCTACCGTATAACATATTTAACTCATTGATGTAGGGAATTACAAGCAGAGTCTACCGTATAACATCTTTAACTAATTTGTGTAGGGAACGGCAAGCATTGGTCATTCTTGAGCCTCACAGCTCCGTGTCCTTGCACCAGGGTGATATAGTGCATTACATCCTTTCTACATCTCGCCGGGGTCATAGTGCGTGGGTGACACCTCCAGTAGAAGCTGCACGTACATCTCCAGGGTATCTGCAAAGAATATCAATCATATCTATTAGTGTGATTGCTTTGGTTGGATGATATGGCAGGTTTAAAACGGATTGTGTTGGAACAGGTAATTAGTCTCGATTATCTGTGAAATCATTTCAGGTTACTTTTCTAATTGTACAGCATTGACACATGTCTATAAACTTGGCATTACTTTTTGAACATGAAACTCAACACTCGCTACAGTGGTACGGTCAGTGCTGGCGATAGTTGCCTTACCAAGAGGGTGTGGGTTCGAATCCCGCAAAAGAACAATAATTTGTACTATTATAGGTAATGTTATCCCAAATGTAACCATGTAACATTGACACATATCAAACATTGAACATTGCTTAAGAGTTTACCTATAAACTTTGGCTTGAGGTTGAAGTGGATGAAGGGGAAGTAGATGATCAGACCTCCCAGGATGAAGAGAGAGGCGTACAGGATCTCGATACGAGGGTTCTGTACTATGGGTGCGATCACCAGGAAGAGACAACACAGCAGGAAGATGAAGGGGATCACGATGGGCACCTGTGACGAGAGGGACATAGCAAGTGACTTGACTCTGTCATAGGTTTGTCTTCTTAAATGAAAATAAGCACTCAGTCTATTAAGAAAAAACGGAGTTCATGGATAATACACAATACACGTTTATCGAGTCTCCATGATCTTACTTTGATCCGCTTGGGATCGTCCTTGGCCTTGAACCTGAGGATGATGCAGCAGAGAGCACAGAGTCCGTAGAAGACCCAGGAGCTGAAGCTGAGGAAGGTGATAAGACTGGTCACCGTGCCCTCGATCAACATCACAGCAGCTATTATCACCTGGTGTATCAACATCAATTGGTTAAACCTATAAACAACACATTGATTTACCAATGTCAGGTTTCTGTTTGTAATTTGTACATTTGATGTTACCTGCAATTTTGATTGACGTATCATGACTTGTTCAAACGTACAACAATTCATTTTACGCGGTATTATAGTTTTTTTGAGATTTCATTCTCTAACTTGAAACATAAAAGTTGTTTCTGTTTAGAGAATCATGTGAAATATCAAAATTCGTGCCTTTTAAGTTTAACGATGTCATTGCTCATTCCCCCAGTAACTATAAAGTTCCTGAGCTACTCGCCATCGATATAATGATATCGTGTTAATCCACCGTCATGTTTGGAATAAATACCTAGGTGATACGTTGAAATGGTTTTATACTCACATGCACAATGATGGCTGGAATGGGAGTGTATGTCTTCACGTTAATGAAGCACAGCATACCCCACCAATTGTCATCTCTTGCCGCTGCGAATTGGATCCTGTTTAAAAAGGCATTGTCAGACGCGCTGTTTCACATATTCGTCAACATGAGTCATTTTTTGCTATATCTTTAACTTTAAAACATCTCAATTTTATCGAAAAAAATTATCCGTTATTTGGTGTCTCTGTTCTATTTATTTTATGTATTTCATATGTGACTGATAACATTTCATTTTTACAAAATGTAAGTATATAAAGCAGCGGACTAGGCATCGGACGCCAGTTTATGTACAGTACCTACTGCCTGTGCTGATGCCCCCGTTAGCACTGCCGAACACGGACATCATGACAGCCACGGGCATTATCCAGGCAGCCTGGCCGAGCACTCTTACTCCCCATGTCTGAAACAAGCAAACACTGGCATTATCCAGGCAGCCTGGCCCAGCACTCTTACTCCCCATGTCTGAAACAAGCAAACACGGGCATTATCCAGGCAGCCTGGCCCAGCACTCTTACTCCCCATGTCTGAAACAAGCAAACACGGGCATTATCCAGGCAGCCTGGCCGAGCACTCTTACTCCCCATGTCTGAAACAAGCAAACACGGGCATTATCCAGGCAGCCTGGCCCAGCACTCTTACTCCCCATGTCTGAAACAAGCAAACACGGGCATTATCCAGGCAGCCTGGCCCAGCACTCTTACTCCCCATGTCTGAAACAAGCAAACACGGGCATTATCCAGGCAGCCTGGCCCAGCACTCTTACTCCCCATGTCTGGAACAAGCAAACATTGGCATTATCCAGGCAGCCTGGCCCAGCACTCTTACTCCCCATGTCTGAAACAAGCAAACACTGGCATTATCCAGGCAGCCTGGCCCAGCACTCTTACTCCCCATGTCTGAAACAAGCAAACACTGGCATTATCCAGGCAGCCTGGCCCAGAACTCTTACTCCCCATGTCTGAAACAAGCAAACACTGGCATTATCCAGGCAGCCTGGCCCAGCACTCTTACTCCCCATGTCTGAAACAAGCAAACACTGGCATTATCCAGGCAGCCTGGCCCAGCACTCTTACTCCCCATGTCTGAAACAAGCAAACACTGGCATTATCCAGGCAGCCTGGCCCAGCACTCTTACTCCCCGTGTCTGAAACAAGCAAACACTGGCATTATCCAGGCAGCCTGGCCCAGCACTCTTACTCCCCATGTCTGAAACAAGCAAACACTGGCATTATCCAGGCAGCCTGGCCCAGCACTCTTACTCCCCATGTCTGAAACAAGCAAACACTGGCATTATCCAGGCAGCCTGGCCCAGCACTCTTACTCCCCATGTCTGAAACAAGCAAACACTGGCATTATCCAGGCAGCCTGGCCCAGCACTCTTACTCCCCGTGTCTGAAACAAGCAAACACGGGCATTATCCAGGCAGCCTGGCCCAGCACTCTTACTCCCCGTGTCTGAAACAAGCAAACACGGGCATTATCCAGGCAGCCTGGCCCAGCACTCTTACTCCCCGTGTCTGAAACAAGCAAACACGGGCATTATCCAGGCAGCCTGGCCCAGCACTCTTACTCCCCGTGTCTGAAACAAGCAAACACTGGCATTATCCAGGCAGCCTGGCCCAGCACTCTTACTCCCCATGTCTGAAACAAGCAAACACTGGCATTATCCAGGCAGCCTGGCCCAGCACTCTTACTCCCCATGTCTGAAACAAGCAAACACTGGCATTATCCAGGCAGCCTGGCCCAGCACTCTTACTCCCCATGTCTGAAACAAGCAAACACTGGCATTATCCAGGCAGCCTGGCCCAGCACTCTTACTCCCCATGTCTGAAACAAGCAAACACTGGCATTATCCAGGCAGCCTGGCCCAGAACTCTTACTCCCCATGTCTGAAACAAGCAAACACTGGCATTATCCAGGCAGCCTGGCCCAGCACTCTTACTCCCCATGTCTGAAACAAGCAAACACTGGCATTATCCAGGCAGCCTGGCCCAACACTCTTACTCCCCATGTCTGAAACAAGCAAACACTGGCATTATCCAGGCAGCCTGGCCCAGCACTCTTACTCCCCATGTCTGAAACAAGCAAACACTGGCATTGATATGCGGAGCTTGCTGTAGTGTACTATTTCCAGGGAGAGCCAGAAGAAATTCATATTTGCGACACAGAAAGTTCAAAATAAGAAGTGAAAAAAAGCGAAATAGGAGCCATTACAAAGCAGTATTGAACTGTAAAATTGTGAATGAATGGTATGCCCTGAACCGTGTCAGTATTTAACTGTAAAATTGTGAATGAATGGTATGCCCTGAACCGTGTCAGTATTGAACTGTAAAATTGTGAATGAATGGTATGCTCTGAACCGTGTCAGTATTGAACTGTAAAATTGTGAATGAATGGTATGCCCTGAACCGTGCCAGTATTGAACTGTAAAATTGTGAATGAATGGTATGCCCTGAACGGTCAGTATTGAACAGTAAAATTGTGAATGAATGGTATGCCTTGAACCGTGTCAGTATTGAACTGTAAAATTGTGAATGAATGGTATGCCCTGAACCGTGTCAGTATTGAACTGTAAAATTGTGAATGAATGGTATGCTCTGAACCGTGTCAGTATTGAACTGTAAAATTGTGAATGAATGGTATGCCCTGAACCGTGTCAGTATTTAACTGTAAAATTGTGAATGAATGGTATGCCCTGAACGGTCAGTATTGAACAGTAAAATTGTGAATGAATGGTATGCCCTGAACGGTCAGTATTGAACAGTAAAATTGTGAATGAATGGTATGCCCTGAACGGTGTCAGTATGATTGTGGAGATGGGTTAGCGTTATGTATGAACCACCTTGTGGTAATGTAGCATTGTAGAGCGCACTATGAGGGCAGGTGCAGCGCGCTAGGCTAGACACAGAAAAGTTAGCGAAATGCAGCAATGCTAAAATTAGCCAGTGATGGAGACTGGAAAGTTGTTATCATCTAAAAAACTTAGACGCATTCTTTTTCTAAATGTCTTTCAAATACGTTGTTTAAAAATCTGTTTGAGATTAAGTTACATGAGCAATAGCTGACGAGGCGAGGGTTAAGGTTAAGGTAAGGGTAAAGGTTAAGGTACGGGTAAAGGTTAAGGTACGGGTGTTAAGGTTAAGGTAAGGGTTAAGGTTAAGTTTAGGGTAAGGTTAAGGTTAGGGCAAGGTTTTATATGCGGTGTGGACAGATAGGTTACCTGAGCAACAGATGACGAGGCCACAGCTCCTGTTTAGACATCTAGGCCAGGTAGGGTTAAGGTTAAGGTTAGGATTAAGTTACCTGGCCATCAGCTGACGAGGCCACAGCTCCTGTTTGGACATCAAGGCCAGGTAGGGTTAAGGTTAAGGTTAGGATTAAGTTACCTGGGCAACAGCTGACGAGGCCAGCAGCTCCTGTTTGGACATCAAGGCCAGGTATGGTTAAGGTTAAGGTTAGGGTTAAGTTACCTGAGCAACAGCTGACGAGGCCAGCAGCTCCTGTTTGGACATCAAGGCCAGGTAGGGTTACGGTTAAGGTTAGGATTAAGTTACCTGGGCAACAGCTGACGAGGCCAGCAGCTCCTGTTTGGACATCAAGGCCAGGTAGGGTTAAGGTTAAGGTTAGGATTAAGTTACCTGAGCAACAGCTGACGAGGCCAGCAGCTCCTGTTTGGACATCAAGGCCAGGTAGGGTTAAGGTTAAGGTTAGGATTAAGTTACCTGGGCAACAGCTGACGAGGACAGCAGCTCCTGTTTGGACATCAAGGCCAGGTAGGAGACGTTAGTGAGGATGTAGACTGTTCCAACGATCAGGACACCGATTATACTCGACAGTGGACCATTTCTGTGTTATCAACATGATGTTCTCATTTAAAGAAATAAACATATAACACAATTTAAAGTTCTATTATAAAATATATTGATATAATACAATATACTAATTATAAACAAGAAAGAAAAGGGTCACCTTTTCTGCATTTCAGTATAACAACGGTCATTATGTGAACTATTGAACACTAAAGTACAAAACCGTGTGGAGCATTGTGCTGTAGTGCTGGGTGTGCTGTAGTGCTGTAGTGCTGGGTGTGCTGTAGTGATGTAGTGCTGTAGTGCTGTAGTGCTGTAGTGCTGGGTGTGCTGTAGTGCTGGGTGTGCTGGCCTCTTGCGCCTAGGTCCAGGTTCGAATCTCCGTAACAGCACCGACACTACAACTCCTTCAAGTTAATATTAAGTGTGCGCTTTGAGTATGTTCATGCATGGAAACAGTAAATTGGATTATATTTTAAATGCGTGATGGTTCAATGTAGGTATATGTACACTCAACCGCAAAAGAATTTAGGTCGTCCTACAGTAAAGACACGTCAACATATTTAGGCCCAAGAAGGTTATTTATGTCGACATCATATTTAATTAATTCAATTTCTAGATTTCATGAATTTTGAAGTTGAATGCCAAACATTCTGGCCGAAAAACAAGTTTACTTGAACAGACATAAAACTAGAAGTGTTATCCTCTGATGCATCACATTGCGGCTACCAACATCAAGCATTCAACATCAAGCATTCAACATACAACATTCAACATCATTCAACATACAACATTCAACATACAGCATTCAACATACAGCATTCAACATCAAGCATTCAACATCAAGCATTCAACATCATTCAACATACAACATTCAACATACAGCATTCAACATACAACATTCAACATCAAGCATTCGACATCAAGCATTCAACATCAAGCATTCGACATCAAGCATTCAACATCAAGCATTCAACATACAGTTTTCAACATCAAGCATTCAACATCAAGCATTCAACATCAAGCATTCAACATCAAGCATTCAACATCAAGCATTCAACATCAAGCATTCAACATCAAGCATTCAACATACAACATTCAACATACAACATTCAACATCAGGCATTCAACATCAAGCATTTAACATACAACATTCAACATCAAGCATTCAACATCAAGCATTTAACATCAAGCATTTAACATCAAGCATTCAACATCAAGCAATCAACATACAACATTCAACATCAAGCATTTAACATCAAGCATTCAACATCAAGCATTCAACATCAAGCATTCAACATCAAGCATTCAACATCAAGCATTCAACATCAAGCATTCAACATCAAGCATTCAACATCAAGCATTTAACATCAAGCATTCAACATCAAGCATTCAACATCAAGCAATCAACATACAGCATTCAACATCAAGCATTCAACATCAAGCATTCAACATACAACATTCAACATCAAGCATTCAACATCAAGCATTTAACATCAAGCATTCAACATCTGGCTTCCCAATTTTGTTTTTTACACTGTTGAAAATGTAGTAACGTTTCTTTTGGGGTTTAAACTTATGATTTTCAGAATAAACAAAGACACGGTTACCGTCTGGGATCTTTCACCTCTTCTATCAGGAAGTTTACACAGTTCCTGGAAACAGAGAACAGTCTTGAAACACAGCTGCATTCCAGTATCAATGAATATTACATCAATCCAATGTGAGCATTGGTAAATGTACACTTGTTCTGGTATCGTAAATAGATGACGTCCCATTGATACATACCATATTTATGAAACGAATTATTAGTTCGATATCTAACGAGCGAAAGAGGGTTTTGTACCAATACCATTCATAAATATGGCATTAAACGGTACGATGGTAGTAAATTGTATGTATTACTCTCTGATCTAAATCAATCTAAAAATCAAATATAATCGCTGATCTAAGCTCATTTGGCCATAGGTAAGACTGTTGCGACTCCTGCTTTGACATTGTGACGTTAAACCATTATGGCGTCGCGTCAATCGACAGCACGCGATGTTATTATGTAATGTGTCAAAACATCTGACCTCCATACATCGTTGCATGCTCGTGGCGCATACTCATTAAGCAGCAATATTTTCAAGGGATGAGTACAATGATATTTATTGGTTGAAAAGGCATTTCCCCTACCATCCATTGTAGGCGAACATGACAGAATAGTAGGCCAAAGCTATGTTGGAGGGCGAGGTGACGGATTCCTCAAAACCAGTTGGTAGATCGGAAACTGTGCCTTGAAACAGATCAGAATAACACTTGACGTATAGGAAAAGAAGTGATGGATCAACGTCTAAAGGCTGTACCTCTTAATGGGGGATGATAATGAACACTTTTACAGAGTATGATAATGAAAACTTTTATAGAGGATGATAATGAAAACTTTTATAGAGGATGATAATGAAAACTTTTATAGAAGATGATAATGAAAACTTTTTATAGAGAATGATAATGAAAACTTGTATAGAGAATGATAATGAAAACTTGTATATAGGATGATAATGAAAACTTGTATATAGGATGATAATGAAAACTTTTATAGAGGATGATAATTAAAACTTTTTATAGAGAATGATAATGAAAACTTGTAAAAGGATGACAATGAAAACTTGTATAGAGGATGATAATGAAAACTTTTATAGAGGATGATAATGAAAACTTGTACAGAGGATGATAATGAAAACTTTTATAGAGGATGATAATTAAAACCTTTTATAGAGAATGATAATGAAAACTTTTTATAGAGGATGATAATGAAAACTTTTATAGAGGATGATAATGACAACTTTTATAGAGGATGATAATGAAAACTTTTCCTGAAACATAACTCATATTTATGAATGATAACATTAGATTAACAAAAACGATAACATGGTTATATTTGCATATTTCTAAAAACGATAACGTTATATAATGCAGTTGTATTTTTAAAAAACAAATCTGGGAGTTATCTCCCTTTAAATGTATTCCTTCCGCTTGCCATTTAAATCTTGAGAGTTTTCAGCAGTGTTTGTGCTTGATGTCAGTTGAAATACAATTAAAGACGTGTTATTTGTTTGAAGTATATATATATTGACTGGATCAATCTTCTTTAATACAATGAGCTCATTTCGACCGGTGTATTGGTCTCTTCAAGTAGGGTTAACGAATGGAAGATTGTATATTTATGTATGAACAATACAATGTTGTAATACTAACATATCAACATCTTATATATTCATATTCGTGGAACCCGTGTTAAGGGATGATTATAAAATGCATTGTCATGGTAAGTACCATATACTTAAACCTGTCAAGAGAAAGGTATTTTGTAAGAAAGAGGCTTTTAAATATCTGAGGCAGGCATCACCAACATGTTCTGACTGCACCATCGATTTACCTATTCAGCCACCGTGGCCTCGACGGTTCTCGCTTCGGATATCGCAAGAGACAATAATTTGTATTTTTGCAGGCGGTATGATCCCAAATATAACAACTTTACAATTCTAAATTGTAGGAAATATCAAGTCAGCTTTGAGAAATATCATTGCACAAACTCTTGTTGATGCCGAATTTCTCCATTATCCAAATAACAAGGTTACACATGTTCACTATCTAAATGGCATGTATTTCTAAATTAAGAACTGATGATCAGTGATAGGGGATGGTGTTTGAAAAGTGTATTTATATCAGGGTTGATCACCTGGAAAATTAAAATGATAATGATAATAGCTAGCCAGAGGTGTCTTCCACACGAGCAATATGCATTAGGTAAAAACAACCTTAGCCCAAAAGGAGCTGGAAACATGATCACAGGGCAGAACTCACCTTGTCCAATCTTCACCATCCCACCAACAATGATAATGATGAGTGCCGCGACTTTAGCAGCTGTGAAGAAGATCTGTATACGAGCTGTAAGCTTCATGCTGTAAGAGTTGGTCACAGCCAGCAGAACTGAAATATCAAGCACAACCTGCAGGTACTTGATCACAACGAGAAGCAGTGGCGGATCAAGGGGGCGGCTTTGTGGGTCATTTCCGGAGCATAACTAAAAAACTATATGTTTTAGAAACTTCAAATTTAGATGTTACCAATCTGGTTCTGTGGTGCCTTTTATAGGTTTAAACTCCCCTGTTCAAATATTTATTTTTACATATTTTCATTAAAACCAAGTCAATCATTGTTATTCATTGACATGATTGACTAGATTATGTTCTCCAATTTAGTAATACTGTATATATAATATGAGTTATGCTCAATTTTTCCATTGACATTGTTGATTATAACTCCCATTTTTAACTCCCATAATGCCTAGTTATATAGAATTAGAACGTACTGATGACCGATATTGCGATGAGGCGTTTTGGCAGAGTTGGGGAGCCACAGAGATCTAGCAACGTGGCCAAATACTCAGCGAATGTTAGAGTCTGCACCGCTCTTGAGGCCGGGTTCCGAGCTATTTCTATGGCCCACACAAACAGGAAGGCAGGGATGGGTCCGAATGTCTTCATCAGAACTGCATATTCGCCCCCGGATTTACGGACTACAGACATCAATTCTGTGAAGGTCAGGGCCCCTGTAATAAGGTCAAGGTCAAGGTCAAGGTCACTTTTGGTGGTAACAACATCTTTTATAAGTAAGTGCACGTTTAACTGTTAGTAGAGAAATGGCAAAACACCTGTCATTATAGATTGTACAGGAAACCAGAAGTGGGTCCACATTGATGTGGATAGGATATTCTAGCAATTTAGCAGTAATATATTAAGAAAAACTTCTGTGATAAGTGTTTATAAGTTTCCTCATTCACCCTGTTCTCCTTTTATCTGAATTAACCAATACAACGTGTTGTAAGACCAGCATATCATACATTGCCTTGTAACGGTTGATGTGATTGATGTACCAGAATTTGAGAAAAACCAAGATGACAAGTTCCTTTTATACCCTTTGATGTTTCACAACAGCAAGCAATATATGAGCAGCTCACCCACCCAGCATAGATAGCACAGCTCCACTCGTCCAGACAACCATACACAGACCCACAGATCCTGTGTTCTTCAGTACTCCAGTGGGTGTGATGAAGATTCCGGAACCTAGTGATGAATAGAACAGACTAGCTTTCTATCTATTATCTTCACACACAAAACTCCTGAGTTGTGAGTGGGACATTGTGCTGCAGTCCATTTTCTCAGTATTTAATCTTATACATTGGTTATATATTTAGCTTCTTCGTGTATCATTGACAACCATAAAATACCCTCAAAGTTTACCCTAATTATGATGGTACCCACGACAAACGCCACGCCACTAAGGCGTCCGACCCTCACATTGTAACCCCTCATATGATGGCATCCACGACAAACGCTAAGCCACTTTGGAGTCCGACCAAAGTTTACCCCACCTATGATGGTACCCACGACGAACGTTTACCCCACCTATGATGGTACCCACGACGAACGTTTACCCAACCTATGATGGTACCCACGACGAACGTTTACCCCACCTATGATGGTACCCACGACGAACGTTTACCCCACCTATGATGGTACCCACGACGAACGTTTACCCCACATATGATGGTACCCACGACGAACTTTTACCCCACCTATGATGGTACCCACGACGAACGTTTACCCCACCTATGATGGTACCCACGACGAACGCCACGCCACTCAGGAGTCCGATCTCTTTTTTCAGCTTCACTTCAGACGTGTCGATCTCGATGTCGAGCTCGGATCCAGCTTTCCTCTGTAATCCATTTTCGGATTCCAAGGCTGCATCGGAATCTGTGACTTGCCTCTTCGTCACTGCTGGATCTGCAGATAGAATTTGAAGATTAAGAAATACAACCACATCAAAATAGTTTGGAACAGTTATTTCCTTATTTCTTTCTTAATTATCAATTCTACAGAAATTGATAAAATGGTTCCATATCTACATGTAGATTTTAAATCAGATGCACGATGAATTTCTTAATTATCAGGCCTGAAAGGCCCGGTGGGCTTATGGCATCGCCCGTCCGTAAACTTTTCGCTTGTTCGACTTCTTCTCGAGAGCCAATGACTCTAGAGAGCTGAAATTGTATGTGTAGACTCCTGGGCCAATGGGGATTCTGAATTGTAGATTTGGTGACCCCATCACCCCAAATAGGGTCACAGGGGTCACAACCTTCACAACCTATTTTCATCTTTTTCTCCGTTCCAAAAGTTCTAGTGAACTGAAATGTTGTGTGCAAACTCCTTGGCAAATGGGGATTCTAAATTGTAAATTCGGTGACCCCATGACCCCAAATAGGGTCACAGGGGTCACAACCTTAAAAGTCTATTTTTATCTTTAAAGCTGAAATGTTGTGTGCAGACTCCTTGTCCAATTGAGATTTTAATTTGTAGATTTGGTGACACCGTGACCCCAATCTTGGTCACAGTGGTCATGGCCTATAAACCTATTTTCATATTTCTCAAGTAAGTAAAGCTCTAGAAAGCTGTAATTGTGTTTAAAGACTCTTTGGTCAAAGATGTTTCTTGATTGTATATTTGGTGACCCACCTTAGATAATAAATGAATGCACTCCTGATGAGCTACAGAGCCCATGGCTCTATTTGTTTAGTTCTTTATCAATTAATACTGAGAACGACAAGAAGCTACAGGTTATATTGACATAATAAAGATACAAAAAAAATAAAATACACAAAGGTTAAATGTTACTTGAAATAATAGTGTAACCGATGTGTGATAAAATTTTCACATTCGTGAACATTCGTAGACAATTCGTAATTAATTCTTGGAATTCGTAAATGATTCGTAGTTGATTCGGCAACATTCCTCCAATTCGTGGCATGTTTAATTCGTAGTTGATTCGCAAACTATTCGTAACCAATTCGTGTATGTCGTAACAAGTTCGTAACAAGTTCTTGGAAATTCGTGGTTGATAATTTTGAGCGTCTCACCTCGAATCTCACCTCGAATTACTTACGAATCATCTACGAATCATCTACGAAACATCTACGAATCATCTACGAATGTCCCGAATTAATAAGTGAACAATTCGTAAATAAGTCGTATCTGTTGCGTAGGGTTTCGTTCGTACAAATGAAATTGCTGTTCACGAATTTTGCCGAATGTTTACGAATTTATACATTCACCTATTCGTGGCTTTTCGTGATAATTCGGCTCGTAGTGAAATAGGAGCATAAGCGGTATCGATGTCCTTGCAAAAACCTTGACATGAATGTTTAGAGAATTGTACCATTTTACTCTCAAGTATATGTCATATATAATCACTGACCCACCACACAGTGTAGTGTTGATAAATTGCAAAACGTAAGCATCTACTTAGTAGTTAGTGTATAATAACATAAACAGTGTCTCATTTAATTGTATATCATTAATTCAGGAATTTTGATCCAAAGCAAGAAAGAATTTATCATTTTTATAATTAACAAATTTGGGACTGAAGATATAAGTAATATGATAATTGTAGCTTCAAATGAGTTAAATATATATACTGTCATTGAAGCAGATTGTTTCTAAAATCATAGATGCAAGGGCATGGAAAAAGTGATTACAACACAATACAAACAACTAATCAAGACTACAGAATGAGCCATGTTGGTTCATTTATTTTTCGCCAAAATACCAACATTAGAAAATGGCTAGCCTCAACTTAAAACGTTACGGTCATGTGTACATATAGTAAACCAGTACTAGTGATTTAAAGTAACAGTAAAATTAACAACCAACTAAATACAGTATGCTGTTTAGCAATATACACAACTGTATCAATTCTAGTTGCATTCTCTTCGCACAGAGGTTTCTAAAGCCTTTCCTTCCCATGCAACCTTTGTAACAGGTAGCACATATTACAGTATTTCTGCTATATCTCCTGGCGTTGATAGTGTGCGACACGGGTCTCATTCCTATGCAGTCAATAATCATCATCCTCTTTGCGGTTACGAGAACAAACGGAAGCGCAGTTTGAAATAGCGTCGTTGATTGGACAACTAGGTTTGATTGCGACCAATCGGGGTTCACTCTTGATGTAGCCAAGAAAGTGCTCAATTTGAAGTTACGTGGGGACAAAAGGGTTGAGAAAGCTCTGTGGGGAGAGAACGGTTAGCTGCTGCCCCGCAGATGACAGATCACAGTTTCGAGACAGCTAAACAAGGAGTTGATGAAGTCAACCTTCAGAGAACGCGACAACACATTTATCTTCTCAAGCTTCGAAATATCGCCGTAAATTGGCCGGAGCACCAACAGGATCACGGCACAGGTCGCGTGACAAGAAGGGCATCTTGTTTGAAAAACAAAGACCATAGCATAAAGTTGTTTATCATGTGACCCTGATAGTATATTTAAGACACAAACCTCATACACACTACACACTAATCTTGATTTTGTGATTTGATAGTAGTTTAGTTGCAATTTAAAATGTTGCCCTCAATGCATATAAAAAAAATTAAATAATAAATAGGAGGAAGCTGGGTAAGAATCCTACTATGTCAAGCTTATATTCATTTGAATTTAACATTTTGATGTTTGAAGGACAATTAAGTGTCAATCTTGACATACAAGGTTTCCTAGATTTAAACTAGATTTTAGACTCCTTACGATTTGCTCTAGTTGGAAATATGTATTACAGTCTAAGCGAAACATCAGCAATATGACCTGACTGCCTTGGGACTGATAGAGAGATGCTTATCTGCTGTATCGTGCAATAACTAGGTTAGATTCGGTGCATTCAACTCAACTGGTATGTTTGCATTCAACTCTCCTGGTATGTTTGCATTCAACTCTCCTTGTATGTTTGCGTTCAACTCTCCTGGTATGTTTGCATTCAACTCTCCTTGTATGTTTGCGTTCAACTCTCCTGGTATGTTTGCATTCAACTCTCCTGGTATGTTTGCATTCAACTCTCCTTGTATGTTTGCGTTCAACTCTCCTGGTATGTTTGCATTCAACTCTCCTTGTATGTTTGCGTTCAACTCTCCTGGTATGTTTGCATTCAACTCTCCTGGTATGTTTGCATTCAACTCTCCTGGTATGTTTGCATTCAACTCTCCTGGTATGTTTGCATTCAACTCTCCTGGTATGTTTGCATTCAACTCTCCTGGTATGTTTGCATTCAACTCTCCTGGTATGTTTGCGTTCAACTCTCCTGGTATGTTTGCGTTCAACTCTCCTGGTATGTTTGCATTCAACTCTCCTGGTATGTTTGCATTCAACTCTCCTGGTATGTTTGCATTCAACTCTCCTGGTATGTTTGCATTCAACTCTCCTGGTATATCTAGGATGTAACTCTTGCTGTAACACATTCTGTATAACAAAGCATTTTGATAATATTTTTCAAAGAATAAAAAAAATCAAAATGATAAAAAATGACGCTTTCAATATAGTCTGTCAAACAAGCAGTGGTTTTCGTAAAGGCTTTTTATAGATGGTGTTATTTGACTTTACCAATATTTACTAATTATATTAAATGTTAGAAATAACTTGTCGAACATAAGCATCGATTATAATTGGTATAAGTTACGAAGGCGCTCAAATATTACAAACATTTACGTCATGAGAAAATGTATATAATATGTAAATGAGACGGGGTCACATGTCAACATCTCGAAATGTAAAAGGGACTCGCACGTGTTTTCATGGAACTAAATTACATTACAATATCCACATGGGGCTCGCACGTGTTTTCGTGGAACTAGCCTATATTACAACATGCACATGGGGCTCGCACGTGTTTTCATGGAACTAGATTACATTACAATATCCACATGGGGCTCGCTAGTGTTTTCGTGGAACTAGCCTATATTACAACATGCACATGGGGCTCGCACGTGTTTTCATGGAACTAGATTACATTACAATATCCACATGGGGCTCGCACGTGTTTTCGTGGAACTAGCCTATATTACAACATGCACATGGGGCTCGCACGTGTTTTCGTGGAACTAGACTATATTACAATAACCACATGGGGCTCGCACGTGTTTTCGTGGAACTAGCCTATATAACAATATGCACATGGGGCTCGCACGTGTTTTCGTGGAACTAGACTATATTACAACATGCACATGGGGCTCGCACGTGTTTTCGTGGAACTAGACTATATTACAACATGCACATGGGGCTCGCACGTGTGTTCGTGGAACTAGACTGACTATATTACAACATGCACATGGGGCTCGCACGTGTTTTCGTGGAACTAGACAATTTTACAACATGCACATGGGGCTCGCACGTGTTTTCGTGGAACTATCCTATATTACAACATGCACATGGGGCTCGCACGTGTTTTCGTGGAACTAGACTATATTACAACATGCACATGGGCCTCGCACGTGTTTTCGTGGAACTAGACTACATTGGGCTCGCTTATTTAATAAATAAATACATAAATAAATAAATAAATAAATAGTCCATTTGTAACGCGCTTAACTCCGTGCTCAAAGCGCACATAGAAAGTCAAGAAGTTCATTTTGCATAGGCGTTCTCAAAGAGATAGGTCTTAAATATGGACTTGAACGTTGGGAAGGACTCGGTTTTTCTAATGTCAATTGAAAGATTGTTCCATTCTGTGGCAGCGACATACATGAACGATCTGCAACCATAATTAACAGATTTGCATACACCTTGGGACAGTCAGGAGCAATTGGACTCGAACCGCAGAGATCTGATCGACTGGGTTATATATATATATATGGTGTCACCAGGTCGCACAAGTACTGAGGAGCTTCACCACGCATACATTTGAACATCAAATGAACTTTGTACATTTTACAATGATTAAATGGACAGGCAATCCTTTTCACATTCTGATTGAAATGGTGATAGGCGCGGTGTATAGCGCGGTGTATAGCGCGGTGTATACTTCGGACAACAGTTTTATTATGTATTCATCCAAATATATCCATGTTTGAATACTCCAATATATCCTTTTTACACATATTTATTATCGTCTTTCAGTGTAGTAAGATACCTAATGGAAACAGTTAGTTTGTCTATATTTTGCCGGAGGCAGATAGTTTTCAGTACATGTCACAGAGAATATTACTAATGAGAGGTCGAGCTCCTCCGCCGTCAATGGCGTGTAGATTTAGGTCGGACCTGTTTGCTCGCCCGGCGCCGGGTTTAATAACTCCTGTAGCATCTTCACCCCAGAGCGAACTAATAGTTTATTCATAGCCAGTCCTGTCTCAAAATATTGTTGTGTTTGAACAGCAAGGGATGACGAATCAGATACCCCTGGACTGGTGAATTATTTACATCTTACACTCGTCAACCTGAACATACATACAGCAGCCGGGCTGTCACCTCGAGCCGATATGCTGGTCATGTAGGCAAACACTTCAACTCCGTTATATTTGTGATTGTGAATAAAGAAGGTCAGCTATACGACTTCAAGGAGACCAACAACATGTCGATATTGTATACTACCCACTGGCCACCAAACCGTGTTGTAAAGCTATATTTGCCTAAATGAAATGTGTGTTTTGTATACAAATCTGAAAACTTTTTAGCACTATATATCCACTATAGTGTATATGTGACCCATACAGTACTTGGGAGTTCTTGTTTTGTATAGAACATTTTAAAATCAGTTTATCCTCGACCGATTTTAAATACGTATTTACAGGCCTACCAAAGAAAAAAGCGAAATGCAATGGAAATCGAAATGCATACAGAAAGAAACGAATTTGCATCGTAAATAAGCGATACGGAATGAAAAGACGCGAATCCGCACACAAAAGAGACGATCAGCAATTTAAAATACGCGAGGACGCAAAATGAAAGACGCGAAGCGCAACACTGTGACTGCGCTTTATACATACATAACTGAAGACGTGTATAAGAAGCAGGTAGAATCTTGTTATTTCAGAATACGTTATTTCAGCAACAAAGTTCTCGTTACAAGTGTAATTCAAAGAATAGAAAGTATGTTAGACTTAACATGATACTGCAAACACCCATAAAAATAGTGTAATTAAAGATTAGCTTTTTGAATATGAAATATAAAACGCATTCACTGTACCATCGCTTATAAAGTTCCAGCGACACTACACCTGGAAATCGTTGAGATTGATTTATGAGTTTACGAATTCCCGAGAGGATAGAAGTATTCCTGCTCATAATAGCAAATTAGCAAATATTGTTTTTTAAAATAGGCACGTTTATACTCTTCATAGTTGGCCCCACTGAAAAAAAATCCTATAAAAGATCCCCTTTCATCAGTAATTTGAACTTGTCACTAAAGCTCCAACTTCCCAATGCAAGGCATAACTCTTGCCAGTCTCCATAACTGGCTGATTTAGGCCTTGCAGTATTTCCTTAAGATCTCTGTGTTTGGTAATCCGGGTTCACTCTGCATTTCAGGTTCAGCGACCCACAACTCGAGGGAAATACTGCAAAGCGTAAATCAGCTAGTAATGGAGACTGGTAAGAGTTGTGCCTTGATAAAGCTCTTGCTGCACTCTCCGAGAAAGTCTAAAAACGACTTTATTCGACATTTTTGCATTATCTGTTTCATTTAGTTAATGCACATTTTGATGACATGTTTCATCTATGATTGATATTTGACATACGTACTATAGACTATAAACAATCAATAGTTATCAAACAACTTGAAGTCTTTCTCTCTTCTACTTCTATGTATCACTGTTGCATCGGATCTGTCAGCAGACAGAAGCAATCCCAAATATTTACCTCAGGAGGTTCGACAATTACCCGATTAAACAATAAAGAATTACCGAAACCAGGTGAAGTAGAATGTTGAGAAAATACTAAGCTGACATACATAACATATGATATAAATCTTTTTAATCATATTAAGTATGCAGCGATAAAAATGGGCATTCAGCAGTTACCTTGAAACAGAAAGCGATTTATACACGACAGCAATCTCAGGTTCTATGGAGTATATGTGAAACGTGTATGTGACACTATGATTCTTTTTAACCAACACGGATTATGTAACTTTGTGTTTTAAACAAGTTTAAGTTAGATAAACAGATCTCTGCGCTATGGAGAGATTAGGGCACGAAGTAGGAGATTGAGGTACCCAGAGAGGCACACAGTGGGGACACCAACACGGATTATGTAACTTTGTGTTTTAAACAAGTTTAAGTTAGATAAACAGATCTCTGCGCTATGGGGAGATTAGGGCACGAAGTAGGAGATTGAGGTACCCAGAGAGGCACACAGTGGGGACACCAACACGGATTATGTAACTTTGTGTTTTAAACAAGTTTAAGTTAGATAAACAGATCTCTGCGCTATGGAGAGATTAGGGCACGAAGTAGGAGATTGAGGTACCCAGAGAGGCACACAGTGGGGACACCAACACGGATTATGTAACTTTGTGTTTTAAACAAGTTTAAGTTAGATAAATAGATCTCTGCGCTATGGAGAGATTAGGGCACGAAGTGGGAGATTGAGGTACCCAGAGAGGCACACAGTGGGGACACCAACACGGATTATGTAACTTTGTGTTTTAAACAAGTTTAAGTTAGATAAACATATCTCTGCGCTATGGGGAGATTAGGGCACGAAGTGGGAGATTGAGGTACCCAGAGAGGCACACAGTGGGGACACCAACACGGATTATGTAACTTTGTGTTTTAAACAAGTTTAAGTTAGATAAATAGATCTCTGCGCTATGGAGAGATTAGGGCACGAAGTGGGAGATTGAGGTACCCAGAGAGGCACACAGTGGGGACACCAACACGGATTATGTAACTTTGTGTTTTAAACAAGTTTAAGTTAGATAAACAGATCTCTGCGCTATGGAGAGATTAGGGCACGAAGTAGGAGATTGAGGTACCCAGAGAGGCACACAGTGGGGACACCAACACGGATTATGTAACTTTGTGTTTTAAACAAGTTTAAGTTAGATAAACAGATCTCTGCGCTATGGAGAGATTAGGGCACGAAGTAGGAGATTGAGGTACCCAGAGAGGCACACAGTGGGGACACCAACACGGATTATGTAACTTTGTGTTTTAAACAAGTTTAAGTTAGATAAACAGATCTCTGCGCTATGGAGAGATTAGGGCACGAAGTAGGAGATTGAGGTACCCAGAGAGGCACACAGTGGGGACACCAACACGGATTATGTAACTTTGTGTTTTAAACAAGTTTAAGTTAGATAAATAGATCTCTGCGCTATGGAGAGATTAGGGCACGAAGTGGGAGATTGAGGTACCCAGAGAGGCACACAGTGGGGACACCAACACGGATTATGTAACTTTGTGTTTTAAACAAGTTTAAGTTAGATAAACAGATCTCTGCGCTATGGAGAGATTAGGGCACGAAGTAGGAGATTGAGGTACCCAGAGAGGCACACAGTGGGGACACCAACACGGATTATGTAACTTTGTGTTTTAAACAAGTTTAAGTTAGATAAATAGATCTCTGCGCTATGGAGAGATTAGGGCACGAAGTGGGAGATTGAGGTACCCAGAGAGGCACACAGTGGGGACACCAACACGGATTATGTAACTTTGTGTTTTAAACAAGTTTAATTTAGATAAACATATCTCTGCGCTATGGGGAGATTAGGGCACGAAGTGGGAGATTGAGGTACCCAGAGAGAAATCCGGGGTACGTAGTGGGGAGATTGAGCACGCAATGGGGAGATTGAGCACGCAGTGGGGAGATTGAGCACGCAGTTGGGAGATTGACACGCAGTGGGGAGATTGAGCACGCAGTGGGGAGATTGGGGCACGTTGCGAGGAGACTGGGCACGTTGAGACTGGAGCAGGCATTGAGGAGATTGAGGCACGCAGTGGGGAGATTGAGCACGCAGTGGGGAGATTTGGGCACGTTGTGAGGAGACTGGGCACGTTGAGACTGGAGCAGGCATTGAGGAGATTGAGGCACGCAGTGGGAAGATTGAGGCACGCAGTGGGGAGATTGGGGCACGTTGCGAGGAGACTGGGCACGTTGAGACTGGAGCAGGCATTGAGGAGATTGAGGCACGCAGTGGGGAGATTGAGCACGCAGTGGGGAGATTTGGGCACGTTGTGAGGAGACTGGGCACGTTGAGACTGGAGCAGGCATTGAGGAGATTGAGGCACGCAGTGGGTTAATTGAGCACGCAGTGGGGAGATTGGGGCACGTTGTGAGGAGACTGGGCACGTTGAGACTGAAGCAGGCATTGAGGAGATTGAGGCACGCAGTGGGTTAATTGAGCACGCAGTGGGGTGATTGGGGCACGTTGTGAGGAGACTGGGCACGTTGAGACTGGAGCAGGCATTGAGGAGATTGAGGCACGCAGTGGGTTAATTGAGCACGCAGTGGGGAGATTGGGGCACGTTGTGAGGAGACTGGGCACGTTGAGACTGGAGCAGGCATTGAGGAGATTGAGGCACGCAGTGGGGAGACTGAACACGCAGTGGGGAGATTGGGGCACGTTGTGAGGAGACTGGGCACGTTGAAACTGGAGCAGGCATTGAGGAGATTGAGGCACGCAGTGGGGAGACTGAACACGCAGTGGGGAGATTGGGGCACGCAATTGGGAGATTGAGGCATGCAGTGAGGAGACTGGAGTAGGCATTGAGGAGATTGAGGCACGCATTGGGGAGATTGAGGCATGCAGTGAGGAGACTGGAGTAGGCAGTGAGGAGAATAAGGCACGTAGTGAGGAGACTGGAGCAGGCAGTGGGGAGATTGAGGCACGCAGTGGGGAGACTGGGGCACGTAGTGCTGAGATTGTGCACGCAATGGGGAGATTGGGGAACGCAGTTGGGAGATTGGGGCACGCAGTGGGGAGATTGGGGCACGCAGTGGGGAGATTAGGGCACGTAGTGGGGAGATTGAACACGCAGTGGGGAGATTTGAGCACGCAGTGGGGAGATTGAGGCATGCAGTGAGGAGACTGGAGCAGGCATTGAAGAGATTGAGGCACGCAGTGAGGAGACTGGAGTAGGCAGTTAGGAGAATGAGGCATGCAGTGAGGAGACTGGAGCAGGCAGTGAAGAGATTGAGGCACGCATTGGGGAGATTGAGGCATGCAGTGAGGAGACTGGAGTAAGCAGTGAGGAGAATAAGGCACGTAGTAAGGAGACTGGAGCAGGCAGTGGGGAGATTGAGGCAGGCAGTGGGGAGACTGTGGCACGTAGTGGTGAGATTGTGCACGCAATGGGGAGATTGGGGCACGCAGTTGGGAGATTCGGGCACGCTTTGGGGAGATTCGGGCACGCAGTGGGGAGATTCGGGCACGCAGTGGGGAGATTAGGGCACGTAGTGGGGAGATTGAGGTACGCAGTGAGAAATCCGGGGCACGTAGTGGGGATATTTGGGCACGCAATGGGGAGATTGAGGCATGCAGTGATGAGACTGGAGCAGGCATTGAGGAGATTGAGACACGCAGTGGGGAGATTGAGGCATGCAGTGAGGAGAGTGGGGCACGTAGTGGGGAGTTTGTGCACGCAATGGGGAGGTTCGGCCACGCAGTGGGGAGATTTGGGCACGTAGTGGGGAGATTGAGGTACGCAGTGAGAAATCCGGGGCACGTAGTGGGGAGATTGAGCAGGCAGTGAGGAGATTGAGGCACACAGTGGGGAGATTGAGGCACGCAGTTGGGAGATTGAGGCACGCAGTGAGGAGACTTGGGTAGGCAGTGGGGAGGTTTAGGCACGAACTTGGGGCATTTTGGGTACACATTCTATATTAAATGGAAACGATGTCACAGTCACTTATATGATTAACTGCTACACTCTAAGGAAAACGATGTCATATAAACTGCTACATGTAAAGTTTACAACATCAGAGTCTGTTTTATCATAAAGTTCTACCCACACAGATAACATGAATAACTGCTGTAAATGCAGTTACCTTTATAAGGTCAATATGGTAGTATACTGAAGAGTTAACCATCAAACTGCTGTGGAATAACACGCGTCCTTCAGTACGTGAAATACACCTGTTCACAAAAACCGATTGAATATTCAGCTGCAAGCCTTCTTTGAAATACTCTGAACTCAAAATATGCTTTATTACAGCAGTAAACTTAAATGCAAATGTAGCGTCTACAATGTAAATAGGTTGTAATAGTGAAAGGGTATCACATTCTACCGCTGTAGAATGACACACTTGGTGATGCACATTGAATACCTGTGTCAGTCGTTTACCTTCGTCTGTCATTGCCTGTATTTGTCGTTTACCTGTGTCAGTCGTTTACCGTGTCAGTCGTTTACCTTCGTCTGTCATTGCCTGTATTTGTCGTTTACCTGTGTCAGTCGTTTACCTTCGTCTGTCATTGCCTGTATTTGTCGTTTACCTGTGTCAGTCGTTTACCTGTACATGTGTCTGTCGTTTACCTGTGTCAGTCGTTTACCTTTGTCAGTCGTTTACCTGTGTCTGTCGTTTACCTGTGTCTGTCGTTTACCTGTGTCAGTCGTTTACCTGTGTCTGTCGTTTACCTGTGTCAGTCGTTAACCTGTGTCTGTCGTTAACCTGTGTCTGTCGTTTACCTGTGTCTGTCGTTTACCTGTGTCTGTCGTTTACCTGTGTCTGTCGTTTATCTGTGTCTGTCGTTCACCTGTGTCTGTCGTTTACCTGTGTCAGCCGTTTACCTGTGTCTGTCGTTAACCTGTGTCTTTCGTTTACCTGTGTCTGTCGTTTACCTGTGTCTGTCGTTCACCTGTGTCTGTCGTTTACCTGTGTCAGCAGTTTACCTGTGTCAGTCGTTTACCTGTGTCAGTCGTTTACCTGTGTCTGTCGTTTACCTGTGTCAGTCGTTTACCTGTGTCAGTCGTTTACCTGTGTCTGTCGTTTACCTGTGTCTGTCGTTTACCTGTGTCTGTCGTTTACCTGTGTCTGTCGTTTACCATTGTCTGTCGTTTACCTGTGTCTGTCGTTTACCTGTGTCTGTCGTTTACCTGTGTCTGTCGTTTACCTATGTCAGTCGTTTGCCTGTGTCCGCCGTTTACCTATGTCAGTCGTTTACCTGTGTCCGTCGTTTACCTGTGTCTGTCGTTTACCTGTGTCTGTCGTTTACCTGGTCTGTCGTTTACCTGTGTCTGTCGTTTACCTGTGTCAGTCGTTTACAAGTGTCAGTAGTAGCACTCACCTGCTGCGTCCATGCTGCTGCCGTGTGGTTCTGCCTGTCAGGTAAATCTCCCGTTGACGACTGACACGGTTGACTGGCTACAGGACTCTTCACTTCTCTCTGCTGTGTTAGTTTCGCCATCATCGTTGGGCTCAACTCGTACAGGCGATGATTTGTGTCCATACAAAGTTGAATGAATACAGAAACGTGTGCTGTCACAATATAGTCTCCAGTCGGTCAGGTCGTCTAGTCTTGTGTTCAATGTCTGGACATTTGGCCATTTTAACAGTAACATTTCGCAGTATTTCCTTACGCTCCCTGTGCTTGGAAATGCAGCCCACTGTGCATCTCAGGTGCAGCGATCCACTATCTTGGCACAACAAAATGAGGGAAATTAGAAGTTGCCCAGTATGAAGATTAGTATAACTTGGTAAAGTCACCGCTTTGAGATTGGTCATCTTATTTCATCGATTGTATAGTCTAAATAATATCCAAAGCAGGTTGGTAAGTTTCTGATTCTTCTGAAACCGGAAGGAAATGTGCTGTCATTTTTTACCATCGTCTAATGTTATCCTCCGTTAGCTTTGAATGTTGTTTGAGGTCACAGTCTACTGGGGGAGAGGAAGATACATTTTTTTTTAAAATATCTGTTCATTTCTGAAGACTATGAGATGACATAAAATTTACCCATCCATCTTGATAAAGTTCATCCCATTGTCCGTTCTCGGAAACTTACCAAACTGGTTCGGACATTGACGTCTCAATGCAAAGTATCATTTTGTCTACTTCCTTTATTCTGGTATTGCTATATCGTCATCACATTTGATAGTAGCTTACTGCAGACTAGGGGTGTCACCCACAATATGCTTGTTTTAGACACTGACGGTGAGAAGTGAAAAGATAAATATTGTGTTTGGTTATATGAATAGACAGTATGACCCTGAATGCCCACGTAGCACACACGTTCCACAAAATTTGAAATTACCGGTGTTGACTTGCAAGACGTTTATTTATTCTCAATACAATGTTAATGCCGGAAAAAAGATTAACAGAACACAAACATGAAAAAATATCTCCTCATTTCTCTAATATTAAACCACTACTGACACAATTTCTTAAAGATCTGATGAAATGCATTTTTCTCAAGAATGACAGATGATTACCTCTACGTATATTGTACATCGGAATCAATTGAGCATAAAATCGAGACAATATACACTTGCAATTGATAATTAAAACGATCTTAATTCACCCATTTTAACACGAGCGCAATCAGTTGGACGATTCATTTTGTAAATGCTCACTGAGGCGTGACTGTGATAAGCGACAGACAAGGCCGGCTAGACAGGTACTCCGCCGACTCTCGTTAATTAATTAATGATGATTATCACTGCCGCTAAATGAATTTATGAGGTGTATTACATCGCCAAAAAGACATGTTTATGTAATAAGTGTGTAATTGTCATCTGCGGAATTACCTAGTTGGATATCTAAACATTCGATATATGGGAAATTTAAGTTGGTTTATTGAAGATTTCTTTGTGAAATTAACAATCAAAATGTTGCGAAATTACGTTGAATTATGTCTATCGCCGAAAATCAGATTCCTCCTGATACGTCACAGAAGTCATCCCTTCAGGGGCCACACCTCCGCAGACTTTCATTCTGGTCGCCGGGGCTAAATAAGGCGGTTTTTTAAAAAGCCGTATTTAAGTAATTTATGGACCGATTTCAGAAATTTAAAATGGAGCAATTGTCAAATTGACATCCCATTTTAATGAATCTGATTTTGACCATATGTCATTTCATCTATCCTTTAAGTAAGTCGTGTGTATATTTAGTACATATATCTCAACGTCGCGTGGATTAATGGAAAGACTTCAAGGATGTTAAAAAGGATTTTTTGCAACTATTTTGTTACGAAATTGCCAATTTGATCATGAAGTCCCGCACATAAATATACCATTTGCTCTTCTATGGAAGAGCCAGACATAAACTGACGGGCAAAAGAAACGTCACCACATTTTGAAAACAGTATAAAATGAAATATTGATGTTGGAGAAAATAGATTTTGTATGTATTTGGTAGCCACATGTTTTCTTAAGAAATATTCACAATTTCATACATCAGAGTATGCAATTTTTATTTTTACATCTGTTCAAATTGACATGGGGTGCTAAAATCGTTTTTTAAAGATGTTTTTGGCCCACAATATTTAGTATTTAAGTTTAAAACATTGAAAAAGTAGAAATTTAATTAACTTAAGATATCCTCGACATAAATAACCTTCTTTGATTTAAATTTGTTGACGCGTCTTTACTGTAGGACGTCTCAAAACAAGCCAAAACTGGCTTTTTGAGGCTTCTATCTCGTCTAGTTAAGGAGATTCCAAAACGACCATTTCTTAAAACTTGTGTTTCTCAGAGTTATGAATAGATAATGTTTTGAAAATTCATATTTAGTATTGTTGGGTTCTGAAGACATGGTGTAACGCTGTTTCAGTCGCATTTATCGCCCGATGATTGAAATATCTTGTATTTTGTATGGGGACGTTTCTTTTGCCCGTGAGTTTATTTTATCACCACTAGAAAACTAAACCGTTAACCACTGAGAGAATGGTTTATTTCCGATGTCACCGACGGTCATGGAAGGCCTTGTTTGATTTGACACATTTAGGAAAGAACACGTTTCACCGCTAGGCATGATTTTGAGAACGGATTATATGTAAGTAATTGTAACAGAGGTTATGAAGGAATATATAAGTTGAGTAACCATTGTAACAAGAGGGTACGGGTGCAGCTGAGCGTAGTACGTTCATCAACCAGGACACACTTGTGGGCTACACAGTGCAGATATCTGTGTCAGAATAGAACAAAAGTTCATCCCAACTATTGGTACAAGATGTCTAGAAACTTCACAACAATCTTATAGTTTAGCTGGGTGCGTGTGTTGATAAGCCGTCGATTACAAGTACGACCGTAGGGCAAGTGTTATACAATGGAATGTTGTTCCTGTAGGATATGTAGGCAAGCGTTTAATGTCCGTAACCTCACAGTTCACGTGGGCTTGAATTAATTAGACATCGAGGTAGGTAAAAAGGCAGACATTTGGAAAACGAATAGCCATATGAATTCATTTCCAAGTTTCTATATCAAATACTCTTTCCTTGAGGTAAAATACTAACGGCTCCTCGTCAGGTTTAGGTGTCGCATGACAGTCAGATGACGTTATATAAAGACGTACGTAGTGTGCGGATTTTTAGATAGTTTCATCAACTGTTTTCTCGTATATTGGTAACAGCCTTTTACCCCAATAGTTGCTACTTTATTTGGAAATTAAATTTACTCGTTTAAGGGATTTTAAAGGATGGAGTTATAAGTTACCCGCCTTATCCGCTTATCTGTGTTGCCATCAAAATGAATTAATTAAAGGAGCGTGGTTACATGAGGGTAAGATAAATATGCTACCAGTTTACTCTCGGGAGAAGTATACAACTTATATAACTACTCGGCGACTTCCATTGAAGCTGTATCCCTGCTGTATCCCTGCTGTACCGCTGTTGTTCAAAACTGTAACATTTAAAAATGAGAGCGGAATGTTGGGTTGCGAAGCCCTATGATAGCCTGAGTTCGGCAATGTGTCCCCAATGCAGATATGTCACACTGTCAATGTATCTAATACAATACACATATAGAACTTGTTCTCCTTCATCGCATCAGCTTTTTGAATGCCTCAGCGAAGTGTATTTACCGGTATATAATAGAAATTAGAGTTGGTTTCACGAACAAATGTTAAATATAAGAAAAACGCTCTGTACTGTTGTATTAAGCCTTTTCGTGCGTTTCCCATGTTTTCCATCATATAGCTAAACGAATTCTAATTTTTACTTCAAATATATATTTGAATACGTTATTGTGTACAATGTACTAGAAGGTTGTAAGAGAACTAGACGGTGACGACACTGCGTGGTTTGGAGGATGACAAAGAAGAGCGCCGATAAACAGGTGTTGATAGGTGACGAGATTTAAACACCTGCTGTGCATATTTCAATAGAGTCCAAATTATCCAAGGATCATTTATCTAGTCATGATATATACTCTTTGCTTTGATTTATGAAATCAAAATGGGAAAGAGATCTGCAATGTTCACATGACGAAGATGAATGGAGAATTATACATAACATGCCTTTTGCGTCTAATCTAAACTCAAAACGTATGTGGTTTCAATACTCTGTTTTACATAGAATTCTACCGACAAATGATCTCTTACATAAGATGAAATTAAAAGATACAAATATATGCAATTTCTGTGAGAAAGAAATTGAAACAATACCCCAATTATTATGTGATTGTCAATATGTTACAAGTATTTGGATAAAGATCAAAGAGTGGTTAGAGGAAAACACAAATGCAAAACTTCAATTCACAAAAAGAAACATTTGTCTCGGGTATCCGGAAAACAGAAATAAAGTACTTAACATGATAATAACCATCACGAAATATAATATCTTCAAATCCAGCCATATTGGAATTAAACCTTCCTTTAGCTACATAAAACAAGATGTCAAAACCGCATACAATGTTGATAAATACAACTCATACTCAACCTGTAATTACACCAAATTTATGAAATCTTGGTCAAGTTGTTATTTACTGTTTTAAATTGATTAGAAATTGTCCCTAGTATTGATACCTCCTTCAGTATCATTTATCTAGTCAAGATATATACTCTTTGCTTTATATACTCCACGTGCTTCACGTGACAAAACTGTAAACGCCCACGGGATACGACTGCGCATGCTTACTGTGTGTAAGGCCACGGGCTTGCGCATTGCTAGCGGTAGATTACATAGGGATGCTGACATCGGGGAGTACACCTACGATCACACCAATGGTTCAAGCGTGGTTGACTATTGTTTAATTAAAACTGAAAACTTTTACCTTGTTGACTCATTTGAAATTGGTGATAAAACAGAATTCTCCGACCATAGACCATTGCTTCTACGTCTCAAGTCAAAACTACCTTCTACCAGATCGACAATGCACAACGATACAAGCAGCTTCACCTATCAAAAGTACAGTCAAGACAAAGATGATATCTTTAGAGAAGCGCTTAAAATGAAGTATGATAAACTTAAGGGATGTTTGAACAACGTCGATTCTCCATCAACTTAAGACGATGGCCTAAAATCATTTTCACTTGAAGTTGTAAATATCGCGGACGGTTTCTTCAAACACACAGTGAAACAAACTTCTGGACAATTCGAAAGAACGGAGTTCAACAAATGGTTCGATAACGAATGTTACACTCTGAGACAACAATTTAAACTAGCCAAGAAATACTACAAGAAATCACCAGGTACATCTCAAAGACAACATGTACTTCAATGTAGAAAACTCTATAAACAGAACCTACGAAAAAAGAAAGACTTTACAAACAAAAGTCAGCTAAAGAACTAAAAAATCTAAAAGGAAAATCGCCCAAAAGAGTTCTGGAAACGGTTTAACAAAAATAAGAACAAAAACAATATTGATGCGGATGATTTGGACTTAAATGACTTTTTCGAACATTTCAAGAAAATTCATACAGATATCGACTTCGTAAATCAAAGTGTCGAAGAAGAACTGTCGCACTTGGAAACTACTGATGATAACAAAAATGAAGTGCTTGACAAACCCATCTCCTTTGACGAAATTATAAATGCACTTAAACAAATGAAAAAAGGAAAAGCCCCCGGAGAGGACGGAATTCTTGTAGAATATCTGGACTCGATAATGGACATCTTCGGCCAAGATATAACCACCTTGTTTAATAAGATATTAGACTCTGGATACTTCCCTTCTGTGTAGACTGTTGGGCAAATCATACCAATACACAAAAAAGGAAGTCAAACGGACACAAACAATTATCGAGGGATCACTCTTCTCAGCAATTTTGGGAAGCTATTTTCAAAGATTTTGAATATAAGGCTTAACGAAGTTTTGGAAAATAATCTTATTTCAGATGCACAGTTTGGATTAAAAAAGAAACATAGCACTATTGATTCAATATTTGTTTTACAGTCACTAATTGAAAAAAGTTTGAAAGACAATGGGAAACTATTTTGTGCATTTATAGACTACGAAAAAGCTTTTGATAGCGTCTACAGAAATGGATTATGGCTGAAACTCTACAAGCTCGGTATAAACGGTAAAGTGACTAACATATGCCAGTCCATGTACGAAAGTGTAAAATCCAGTGTCAAACTACGAGATAAAACAAGTCCCACATTCAATTATAATATAGGATTAAGACAAGGTGAGATCATATCCCCACTCCTTTTCTCACTTTTTATTGCAGATTTGGAACAACAGCTATCAGGAGAAACAAACGCTGGGATCAACATTGATGACCTTATGCTTTATCTTCTACTTTTCGCTGATGACATGGTTTTTATTTAGCGAAACACCAGATGGATTACAGAACTGTTTGAATAATCTTGATTCATATTGTGACTACTGGGGTCTCACGGTCAACATAAACAAGACTAAAATAGTGGTTATCCGGAAGTCTAATTTACCTACCAACTTTAATTTCATCTATAATGGACAAATTTTGGAACTCAAGATTGAATTTAACTATCTTGGTCTGCTTATGTCATCGAACGGGAAATATACGAAAGCAATAAACGCCCTTGCAGACAAAGGTACAAAAACAGCGAACGCTCTTTTGTATGATATCAGAAAGAATAACCTGGATATTCAGACTTCAGTTGAACTCTTCGACTCCTGTGTAGCTCCTGTCCTTAATTGCGGAAGTGAAGTATGGGGTTATGCTAAAGCAGAGAAAATAGAGAGAATTCACCGGAAATTTCTAAAACAACTTTTATCAGTGAAAGAGAGTACAAATAACATTCAAATATATGGAGAGCTCGGTCGTTTCCCTTTGTATATCAACAGACAAGTAGACATGGTGAAATATTGGCTAAAAGTGGTTTCCTCAGAGAACTGTATTTTACAAACGATATTAGGGTTTATGACACAAAACTCCTCAACTTGGATCCGAGAAATAAAGCATATTTTGGAAACAAACGGATTTGGGTATATATGGACGAACCCCACTCTCACCACCCCCAGGGAGTTTACCCCCGTGCTCAGACGAAGGCTAGAGGACAACTTCATTACTGCATGGCAGTCAAACCTAAATAACTCTTCCCCGCTCTACCTATATAAAGAATATAAGATACAATTTAAACTAGAGGATTATATTAAGAAGATCAACAACGTAAACCACAGAAAAGCTCTATGCAAACTACGTTTATCGTTGCTCTACATAGAGACCGGCCGCCATGGAAGTAACCGGGTACCCCGCACTGAGCGCGTGTGCACGCTGTGCAGCTGTATGGAATTAGAAGACGAATTCCATTTCATACTCGTTTGCCCAAAATATGCGGAGCTCCGTAGCAAATATCTAAAAAGATTCTACATCACCAAACCTTCATACTACAAGTTCATACTTCTCATGCAAACTGTTAATGTTACAGAAATGAAAATGTAAGCAAAATATTGTTTTGAAGCATTTAAAACCCGTAACTAACTATCTCACTGTACATCCTCCCCCCCACCTTTCATTACAAATGTATGTGAAATGGCCAGAGGCCAAAATGGTCTGTGCTAATAAAGGTATCTGTCTGTCTGTCTGTCTGTCTGTCTGTCTGTCTTTGAAATCATCAGTCGTCGCATCATGGCGAAAACGATACCGGTTATTTTGTGTGTTTATTTCAGAAGGGGCTTTAATTTCACACATCCGATCTCTGGGTATGTTATAATACAATTAACTCCAATTCTGTCAATGAAAAAATATGAATAAGGTGTAGGATAAACATGTCCCACTGGCAATACTTAAAAGTATGCTCGATTCCCGCGAGATGTGCCCATGGGCCCTAAGGGAAGAAGGCATACTTTTAAATAATGCCCATGGGTCGTGTTTTATCCAACTTGTAAACAAACAGAAATAGTCGATAATTAGAGTTTAGTAAAAAATAAACTCGTGCCGCATTAACATATAAATCTGTCTAGGTAACATTTGCAGATTGGAATTTGAAATAATAATTATTTTTCTGTTATGCTAGACATTACACATACAAATTCTGACATTTCAGTGTTTAAATATGGATATTTGAAGATGGACTTATTAAGATAATTGCCCGGGACAGAGGGACATTATTGAGACGATTGCGCGAGGTAGCGAGATTGTATCAGATTTGAGGGAAATTACGAGAAAAAATTCCTCGAAGAACAATGGAGTGGAGGTTTGAAATTCAAAATAATGTCACTCCCTCATCCAGTTATGAGAAAATAATTAAAGGTCGTTTGGATATTATCATGACAGATTTGATTATCAATGTCTAGACATCTTTATCTATACTGATGGAAAAAAAACTACGTACAACAATAAGTTAACCTTGACTGACCAGCAAACAGAACAGAATTTTATTCAGACTTGGGTTCCTTGAACCCCTCATCTACATTACAATAATACATATATAGTGTGTTTAGAGTAAACACTGCCGCTCTCTTCCTTTTATGGCGAAAACTCGAGGCTTATTTATACAAGTAACAAAAACAATTATCAATATAAAACAAATACAATTTTTGAATATTTCTACTCCATACCAGCGTTAACGTGCCAAATCTAGTGTATCAAGATTCTACATCACGTGATGTCTGAATCCCCAAACTTAGTAACACAGAGATTTTGAAACAACATCTTGAGACAGAGATGTAAATGTACCTAACCTAGATTAACGAATTATATGACCATCCACGTTTGTTGGGTTAATGTCATCGGAGATGAATACTATAAACCGGAGGAGGATAACGTATGTAGAATATAATGTAGTAATATAATCATATAATGTAGATATAGTGCCACTTTACTCAATCAACCGTACCACTTTACTCAATCAACAGTACCACTTTAATCAATCAACAGTACCACTTAACTCAATCAACAGTACCACTTTACTCAATCAACAGTACCATTTTACTCAATCAACAGTACCACTTGACTCAATCAACAGTACCACTTAACTCAATCAGCAGTACCACTTTACTCAATCAACAGTACCACTTAGCTAAACTACAGTACCACTTTACTCAATCAACAGTACCATTTTACTCAATCAAAAGTACCACTTGACTCAATCAACAGTCCCACTCAGCTCAACTACAGTACCACTTTACTCAATCAGCAGTACCACTTTACTCAATCAACAGTACCACTTTACTCAATCAACCGTACCACTTTACTCAATCAACAGTACCACTTTAATCAATCAACAGTACCACTTAACTCAATCAACAGTACCACTTTACTCAATCAACAGTACCATTTTACTCAATCAACAGTACCACTTGACTCAATCAACAGTACCACTTAGCTCAACTACAGTACCACTTAGCTCAACTACAGTACCACTTTACTCAATCATCCGTACCACTTTACTCAATCAACAGTCCCACTTAGCTCAACTACAGTACAACTAAGCTCAACTACAGTACCACTTTACTCAATCAACAGTACCACTTAGCTCAACTACAGTACCACTTTACTCAATCATCCGTACCACTTTACTCAATCAACAGTCCCACTCAGCTCAACTACAGTACCACTTAGCTCAACCAAGTACCACTTTATTCAATCAACAGTACCACTTAGCTCAACTACAGTACCACTTTACTCAATCAACAGTACCACTTTATTCAATCAACAGTACCACTTAGCTCAACCAAGTACCACTTTACTCAATCAACAGTACCACTTTACTCAATCATCCGTACCACTTTACTCTATCAACAGTACCACTTTACTCAATCAACAGTACCACTTAAATCAATCAACAATACCACTTTACTAAATCAACAGTACCACTTTACTCAATCAACAGTACCACTTAGCTCAACTACAGTACCACTTTACTCAATCAACAGTACCACTTAACTCAATCAACAGTACCACTTTAATCAATCAACAGTACCACTTAACTCAATCAACAATATCACTTAACTCAATCAACAGTACCACTTTACTCAATCAACAGTACCACTTAGCTCAACTACAGTACCACTTTACTCAATCAACAGTACCACTTAACTCAATCAACAGTACCACTTAACTCAATCAACAGTACCACTTAACTCAATCAACAGTACCACTTTAATCAATCAACAGTACCACTAAACTCAATCAACAGTATCACTTTACTCAATCAACAGTACCACTTTACTCAATCAACCGTACCACTTTACTCAATCAACAGTACCACTTTAATCAATCAACAGTACCACTTAACTCAATCAACAGTACCACTTTACTCAATCAACAGTACCATTTTACTCAATCAACAGTACCACTTGACTCAATCAACAGTACCACTTAGCTAAACTACAGTACCACTTAGCTCAACTACAGTACCACTTTACTCAATCAACAGTACCACTTAGCTCAACTACAGTACCACTTTACTCAATCATCCGTACCACTTTACTCAATCAACAGTCCCACTTAGCTCAACTACAGTACAACTAAGCTCAACTACAGTACCACTTTACTCAATCAACAGTACCACTTAGCTCAACTACAGTACCACTTTACTCAATCAACCGTACCACTTTACTCAATCAACAGTACCACTTAGCTCAACTACAGTACCACTTTACTCAATCATCCGTACCACTTTACTCAATCAACAGTCCCACTCAGCTCAACTACAGTACCACTTTACTCAATCAACAGTACCACTTAACTCAATCATCCGTACCACTTTACTCTATCAACAGTACCACTTTACTCAATCAACAGTACCACTTAAATCAATCAACAATACCACTTTACTAAATCAACAGTACCACTTTACTCAATCAACAGTACCACTTAGCTCAACTACAGTACCACTTTACTCAATCAACAGTACCACTTAACTCAATCAACAGTACCACTTTAATCAATCAACAGTACCACTTAACTCAATCAACAATATCACTTAACTCAATCAACAGTACTATCTTATACTTTATATGTTTTGAAAATAAAGCCATTTGATTTATAGAGATATGAACAATGTTTTGATAAATCTAAAACGTAGAATACACATTTGGGATAACAAAGCCAATAGTTGAATACAATTAAATAGTTTTTAAAAAATTAAGCATAATGTAATGTTTCTCTTCGAACATCAAGCAGTATCACCATAAACGTAAAATAAGTAATATTACTTTTGCTGAGCAACCGTTCAGCTGATATTTTATGAGCGCTTCCCAAGTGACACATTATTTGCAGCTCTCTTTTATTGTTTGTAAAAAAGCATTTGGTTTTGTAAATAGAAATAAGCTATGTATGTACTTCCCACTATAGTTTCCATTGTTAATGTTCACGACATGTATGATAAGGTTGCTGATTGTGTTAAAGTTGGTAATAAGGGTTCTGAATCTGTGGTGAAACAAGCCTCATCCCACTTATATTGTTGTTTATATATTTGTATATATTTATCAATCAACCTGCTTGAAATGAATACTTCTTGGTTAAGAGAATTATTTATTATATTATTTAATGACGTTGTACTACAGATGTTTGCAGATCATGTTACCTTGCCTGGAGACACTAACTGGCTTACCAAGAAAACTGGATTTGGTATCGGTTTTGTTTATATGGGGTTGAAGTCATGCTTGACTAGTCTGGTTGCATTAAGCTATGGTGGATATCTAAAAAGAATATCAGAAAAATTGTTTTAAAATGTAAACCAGATGGGTGTTATATGACACTATGAATATCTAGGTTTGTGTTGACCTCAACAATAATATCTGTTTAACACTACGCCTTCAAGCTAACAAAGCTGTCATTTAAAATGTTTCATGATTTTCCAAATATATCTTTGAAATTTATGTCAGCTGGTTCGATAGTTAACCAGTCTCGAAAGTGTACGTTACTGTACGTTAGTGTACGTTAGTGAAATTACGGGCCACTCTTATTGTGCCCACAGTATATCAAGTGCCGTTGTTGGTATAAATAACACAGGATAAAATACTGGTGCAGAATACTACCAAGAATCCCCAAGGGTGTTTGATTGGACATGATGATAGAATTGTCATACCCTGATGTATGAAATTGTGAGTACATTCTTTACAAAACATGTGTCATCGAATAATATCTTCTTTCTCCGTAACCAATATTGTGTGGTATACTTGTTTTAAAATATTGAGACGTTTCTTCTGCACGTGAATATAGTAGGACTACATTGAATTTAGACAAACATGTTGAAATTCAGATTGTTCATTCCAGAATCACATCATCATCTTTTCGATAAGACTATATATATATATATATATATATATATATATATATATATATATATATATATATATATATATATATATATATATATATAGCAATTAAGTCTATCCTGAAACCTTAGAAAATACATTTTGAAGTTCTGTAAAATTTTGCTGTTTAAAAACCATATAATGTTGATATACATAGCAATAAACTCATGTGTTACAAATGTATTTTTAATGTTCTACAAGATTGATTTTATTTTTTACTTTTTTTGCACTCATTCTATACTGCACATAGTAAACTGTATATATACCAACCCTCTAAAAACGTCACCACATTTTCGACAGTGTGAAAAACGTTATACTTCTGCCGGGGAAAGTCACCTTTGAATGCTCTTTATAGGGACATGATACCCGCAATTTCATACATCAGAGTGTAATACATTAATGATTATATCTGGTCAAGTACACTTGAGGTATTGAAAAGTTAGTATTGAAAAGTTAGTATTGAAAAGTTAGTATTGAAAAGTTAGTATTGAAAAGTTAGTATTGTAGATGCGTTATCCGTTCATTTGTTTACTGTACTTGATGAAGAGGATGTTTCCATGATTAATCCAAGTGAGTTGATTTATCCAAGAGGGGTGATTTATCAAAGAGGGGTAATTTATCCAAGAGGGGTGATTTACCCAAATTCAAGTAGGTGGACGATGAGCATGTTTTGCGTAATATGGTTCCTTTATTATATTTTCAGTGGTGAAATACGGCTTCTATCGGTTAAAATAAAATCTTTTTTTTTCACTGAATGAAATTACTCTACTTAGTGAAGTAACACGTTCAATTGTATGACGGTATCGTCACAATGCTATGACGTCATGTGATGACGTAATAAAGCAAAGCGATATGGATGCTCTGTTCAGAAAATGACCGCAATTTACGAAATATCCAGAATTTGTAAAATCTAATAAATAGAACATTTGATATTCTCGTTGACTAAACATGTCACATATCCTCTATGTCTTTGAGAAAAAAATTTTTTTATGTTTTGAGGAATATAACCGACATGAGAAGTATATGTCTTTGTCCTTCAAGTTGATTTTTATATCAACTATACGTCATTTATTGAACGTTATTAACTTTTTAACAGATATGAATTGATGATTCATCTTTCCAGCAAATGAATTATCCTTAATCTAATAGCTGATGATTGACCCTTTTTAATACTATCGAAATAGCAGAAGTATTTCATGTTTCACACTGTCGAAATGCTTATGGAATATGAGTGAGTAGCATGAGTTATTTATAACGCCGCTTCGGCAGTATCCCAGCAATTATCGGCGTCATGGAATATGCCAATAGTATAATGTTTATCCAAAATAAGTTTTATATATTTCTTAAATTGGAGCCGCTAAAGTAAAGAGTCAAGAGATATACCCTTTTTTTTACCTCACTGGAATATTACTTACCTCGATGGAATGTAAGTATATATGAGATTTTGGGAAAGATTAATGACCTTACTGTTAAAAAGTCAATTGGTCAATATGTCATTTTAAGTAAATGTTTATGACGGATACTTGCACGGTTTTTATCACAGTTTAATTAATGTTATTGCACTGTTAAAGACACTGCCTAACGTGTATAGTTGGTCTTCAGTGACGTGAACAGAACTAACTAGTCTAGCTCTCTTTTGAGTCGTCCCAATTTCCACCACCATGCTTCTAGAATAAAGCGAGTAAGTTGAGTACATGTTTATAGATAGTTACTTTGCGAATTACGTAGGCCTACGACAGTCACTCTACATCTTCATGTTATAGAAATAAATAAAAAAGTTGTGAAGTACCTAAAATTGATCGTATATTACAAAAGTTTGTAACTAGTTCCATGTGCTTGCTAATTAAATATCAAAATAAAAATATACATAAAACACGGCTGGTTGTTGACAGAAAAAAATCCCATATCAAATTAAAATGTAAATAATTGATGGAATATAGTTTATGTACGTTCTCTCTATAGAGTTGGCTGCTGAACAAAGCCTGACAACCAATTGACACATCAGCCGCAGATTGTTATTCAAGACCAACCAGACCGTCACTGAAGAGATTGGGAAGATAGTGTTGGTGTGAGGAGTGCGCAGTGATCGGTAGTGCAACTTCTCAATACAAAGTAGTGCAACATCTCAATACAAGCCAAAACATGACAGCTTCGTAAAGACAAACAAACTTGTTTAGAAAATACTACTTTATTTACATATGTATCATTCATCTCATCATACATTGTGACGTTAACTCCATGTCCCCCTCAAGTCTTCAGACAGATGTTCTTCAAAGCATTGTTAATTGTGAGAGGTGGGTAACAATGTATTAGCATGTCAGATTGTCTGTGGAACAATGGCTCAGTACGCATACTGCCGTCTTAATGAACAACTATTATAACATCGTATATGCTTTGGAATCTCAGTAATATTTAGATAAATGTGTCATGTTGTACTTTGAGATATAATCCAATATGGTTTATTACGAGTTGTGTTACCTACCTGTTTGCAGTGTAATACTCAATCCTATTAGGTTAGTAACATGTTTTGTCATAACATGTTGTATTCCGATATGTTATGTTAGTCTGTAACATGTTTATAATTAGTACGTTGCATGTTAGACAGTAACATATGTTACACCATACCATTTCTATTTGGGTTTTTTTCTCTAGGTTTTCTCCTTCCAGGTTGGTCTACAGTAGCCGTACAGGGCCACTGTCCAGAAGAAAATAATGCTATATATCATGTAATTTAATTAGGTGTAAGTGTGCGACCATTAGTAAAACCCTGAATGCTGATGTGTTGGTGGATGTCTTCCAATAGTTGTAAATATTAGTTTATCTCCTGAAAGTCATCAGTCGCCCCACTGTTGATGTACGTGGGACAGTTTCTTCCATGATGTTACTACCTGTGTTATTGACCGTCGTGATGTTGTCCTAGCGTGTGTTCCTGTGAAGCCAGTGATGTCTCCATGTGAAATTAATGATGTCTCCCTATGAAGTTAGTGATGTCTCCCTATGAATTTAGTGACGTTGTCTCCATGTGAAATTAGTGATGTTGTCTCCATGTAAAGCTAGTGATGTCTCTCCGTGATGTTAGTGATGTTGTCTCCCCGTGATGTTAGTGATGTTGTCTCTCCGTGATGTTAGTGATGTTTCTCTCCTTGATGTTAGTGATGTTGTCTCCCCGTGATGTTAGTGATGTTGTCTCCCCGTGATGTTAGTGATGTTGTCTCCCTGTGATGTTAGTAATGTTGTCTTCCCGTAATGTCTGTGATCGTGTCTCCCCGTGATGTTAGTTATGTTGTCTCCCCGTGATGTTAGTGATGTTGTCTCCCCGTGATGTTAGTGATGTTGTCTCCCTGTGATGTTAGTGATGTTGTCTCCCCGTAATGTTTGTGATGGTGTCTCCCCGTGATGTTAGTTATGTTGTCTCCCCGTGATGTTAGTGATGTTGTCTCCCCGTGATGTTAGTGATGTTGTCTCTCCGTGATGTTAGTTATGTTGTCTCCCCGTGATGTTAGTGATGTTGTCTCTCCGTGATGTTAGTGATGTTGTCTCTCCGTGATGTTAGTAATGTTGTCTCCCCGTGATGTTAGTGATGTTGTCTCCCCGTGATGTTATTGATGTTGTCTCTCCGTGATGTTAGTGATGTTGTCTCCCCGTGATGTTAGTGATGTTGTCTCTCCGTGATGTTAGTGATGTTGTCTCCTTGTGATGTTAGTGATGTTGTCTCCCTGTGATGTTAGTGATGTTGTCTCCCCGTAATGTGTGTGATGGTGTCTCCCCGTGATGTTAGTGATGTTGTTTCCCCATGATGTTAGTGATGTTGTCTCCCCGTGACGTTAGTGATGTTGCCTCCCCGTGATGTTAGTGATGTTGTCTCCCCGTAATGTTTGTGATGTTGTCTCTCCGTGATGTTTGTGATGTTTCTCTCCGTGATGTTAGTGATGTTGTCTCCCCGTGATGTTAGTGACCCGACCGGTAAAGAGAGCAACTCCATGACAGTGTCATATGTCTGACTGTCGACGGATGCTCCCTTCATCGTGGGGTCTGTTGTCTTCATCGTGGGGTCTGTTGTCTTCATCTTGGGGTATGTGTTCTTTATCGTGGGGTATGTTGTCTTTATCATGGGGTCTGTTGTCTTAATCGTGGTGTCGGCTGTCTTCATCGTGGGATATGTTGTCTTCATCGTGGGGTATGTTGCATTCATCGGGAAATTCAATCTGTTCATAGTTTCGATGTCTGTACGGTCCTGATGCCGCATTTTCTGCAAATAATAGAGTGTTCAATAGAACTTTAATTAAACAATATTCATCATTTCAAGTTGATTGCAATGTAATACAATTAGTTAATACTTATGGCTTAAGCTCAATAACGTTATAACCGTCAAACCGGTACAACCCTGTTGGAGAATAAAAACTATGAAACTGTTTCATATGTACCCTTATGTGTATGTCCATAGAATAAAGAGACTGAGTTTGAGAATATCAACTATTTGTATAGTTGAATATAACGTCCATTTTTTCAATGTATAATTTTTAGTTTACATGATGTATGAAGGTCACGTCAAATTACTACATTTATTCGAAGGTTAAGATGTACAATTCATCTGGTAGACGAAGGAATCGGATTCATGAATACATGCTAAACCGTCTGGGTGTACGTTATGATGTTACTGGTACATGTACCTAGCCTGCTGCACTGGGCTCTGGTAAACATCCAGGTACTTGCTACAAGAAGTGTAAAAGAACAGGGCGTTTATATCCCCGGATGGGGGCCGCTTAAAACATCAGTTAATTATAATGTTTGAGTTTGAGGGATTTATACACTGTTCTACACTGTTCTACACTGTCCTACACTGTTCTACACTGTCCTACAGTGTCCTACAGTGTCCTACACTGTACTACACTGTCCTTAATTGCCCTGCACTGTTCTACACTGTCCTGCATTGTCCTTCACCGCCCTACACTGTCCTGCACTGTTCTACACTGTTCTACACTGTCCTAAATTGTTCTACACCGCCGCACACTGTTCTCACTGTTCTACACTGTTCTACACTGTTCTACACTGGTCTACATTGTCCTACACTGTTCTGTCCTAAACGCATTATGTGAGACGTATGGTATTACTGAAGGTATAAAGATTAAAATTATCCCCCTTCAACAAATCATAATAAACTTGACAAAATATGAAGGCATATTACATGTGTAGCCTGAGAGACTATTTGGCTACATTTTCCCAGGGAATTGTGGTTCTTCTGTTGGCAATAGAAAATATATATTGAGAATGCAATACGCATAGACTATAATCATATATTAACTATGATTTTACAATTACATTTACATTTACATCTACGTTTTGGGTATTTAAAGGCATAGTTAACTGTGTTGGGGTGAGATACAACATGAGATCTACTCTAGTGATGTACATGTCCTGTTTGTCACTACAACCTCCCCAGGGTGGGTAGCCATCCTTGTACACTGTGTGGGAACCCATAGTCTTAGTAGTAACCCAAGTAAGGGTTGATCACACTTTGAACTCGTTAAAACGCTTAATCTTATTAGTTTACATGCAAAATCCGCATATGTCAATATAAACGAGGTTTTAGGTGTCACGTTACTGTTCCCATGGCAAACCCAGGCATATGCAGACACACTGCGGGAAGTATTTGATGTTGTCGCAGGGAAGCGTTACTTGTTGAATATTACACACACAGATCAACGCTACTGAAGAGGAAATTGTGATGCAGGACATCAGACCACTGTGTAACCTAGAACACCCGACATGATATTGTCGGAATTAACAATTCAATTTGTAAAGTAGAAGTCAACAATATCAACAATATCAACAATATCGACAATATCGACAATATCGACAATATCAACAATATCAACAATATCAACAATATCAACAATTTCTTGGAATTAAACGTCAACGTTCAATACAAAATCCAAGTTCAGAAAATATATTTCTTTAGACTAGGTGTGACTGAAAGTAACAAGCACATGTTGGGGAGCCACGCCCCTTGACGTGACGGACACCTCTGAACCTAGGTAGCGTCCCCTGTCCCTGTATAGATTACTTTATTTACATCTAACACACATGTTTATGACAATAGGGTTATGACGGCTGGATATGGATTGTGGGGCCATAAACTTCTCTTTGTCGATCGTTTCAACTCCACGTGAAGAGCACTGAACGTTCTACTCGGCCATTACGGAGACGAAGTAGGTCACGCTCGGGAGACAGTTGACATTGGACAAAACTTATACTTGTACTCTTGTACTGACAAAGTTGTATTCTGACAATTAGTTTCTGTATACAATACTGATTCGTTAAACATTACAATTTTATGAAATATTGCAAACGTGTTTGTTGAGACAATGTATTGCGGCTGAGATATAGCAAATAATTACGTTGAAAAAAGTGTTTAACTTCATAGCACGGACATAACTTCAACGACACATCACATGTTAAACAAAATTGTATGTTGAGTCAAACTGTATGTTGATACAATAAACTCGATGCAGGAGAGGACAGGACGAGACAGGTGCGTGATGGAATAATGCATAACGAATCGCTCATACGTATGTTGGGACAAGGTCTGGAGGGTACGTTACACAGATGAATATGTATTAGAGGAAATACGAACGGATACACTACAGAGAGAAATGCCTATGAATATGTAATGCTACAGTAGAGTCGTTGTTATCTTAACTATCTGAGGCGAATCAAATTGATAGTTTGAAGACTTTAAAAGTGTATGTGTTGGCTTTGGTACGGACACCGTTTAAAAGCAATGGGAGAGTACAACTATCAGAAACAGGACCCATCAGGAGATAGGGCACTTGATGGATAAATGTCAAAGTAAAATAGAAAATTCTTTTGCAAAGACCAAACGATTTTTTTGTAGAAACGAAAATCAAAGGTTGTAACCGTTTGTGCATTATGTCCTTAATGCATGATTGAAACAGTGCATTGCACCAATTTGGGGTTGTATGTTGAAGATAACCAGCATATGCACAAACCGCAATGTCCTCTCAATGTCAACTCTTGTATTCACAATAAAAGGTCGCAATGTTCCTTTAAATAATCACTTTACATATCAACCCCACGTAGTGGAAGCAAGGATGGGTCTAACGTCAACAGAAAGATTTATCGAATAAAATCCAAAATGATTTTTATAAAACACTTCATCGTAATAAAAGTGGATTAACAAAGGGTAGAGTAATTAAATGTTGAGCAGTACAACTCCCCGGACGGCTTGACGATGTCTTATCTCCAGTTTACAGCGGGCTCGTGGAGGGACTGACGGGTCTCGAACGTATAGTGCTGTCATAAAAGTGTTGCGACTGGTTTCTAGGTAAACACACCAGGATATATGAAGGAGCAGTGTGGACCTCTCCACGTCCCTCTCTTGGTGTCTCCTTGTCTTACACCGCCCACACCCGCTAGATGCGTCTTCCACTGTACTCCGAGTTTGACCCGACCCCAGTAGAATGGAACAATGCACATACGTCACGCCTCCGTCACACTCATCTCTCTCCTTAACTCCACACTGATTAGAAGTACTAACAAGAATATTTACAAGTTCCTCAACATTCTTCCATTTCGATAGTGTTCATGTCCGGATCATTCGAGTCCGAAAACTAGTTCCCCTGTATCTAGTAATGAATGTTCAGTGTGAACTTCTCAACAGGGTATACATATTCATTCGGATATAACTTCTCAACAGGGTATACATATTCATTCGGATATAACTTCTCAACAGGGTAAACATATTCATTCGGATATAACTTCTCAACAGGGTATACATATTCATTCGGATATAACTTCTCAACAGGGTATACATATTCATTCGGATATAACTTCTCAACAGGGTAAACATATTCATTCGGATATAACTTCTCAACAGGGTATACATATTCATTCGGATATAACTGCCAACAGCGTATCATTTTAAGCGATGGCAGTGACAAGTCCCCATCATATAGCATACCCCATACTAGACATTCCATAAATGAAATTAAGTTGAACAAGCTCAGATCGAAGTGCATGCTCAGAAATATAAAAACACGAAGGGGTTTGAGGAAATAGTTGGCCTGACTTTTAGTCTGACATACATCCAGGAGCAAAATACCAAACCATACAAAATACATACATTTCAATCCACGAGCGATGGTCTTCAGAAAGCCAACTAAAATAAATTTTTAAGTTGTAAACATTATTTGTTCATATTTATGAGACACACACGTGTTAAGAAATCGCTCAGTTCTGAAACGTCAACATTCTTAAAGCCAAGAAGGTACATAATGCCGAACAAATCTTATACTTCCATATTCAATAACATTTTACATTAAATACCAAATATTATGACCAGAAACCCCTTTGAAATAGCAATATCAGCACCATATGTGTGTTTGAACAGATATAAATATTTAGGTATCAAACTCTCATAAATGAAATATTGTATTTCTCTTTGCGAAATATATCCTTATCACAGACATTCAAAATCGACTTTATCAGGTAGATTATAGTTTGTGTTTGACACAGTTAAAAAAAATTTATCGAATCTTTTGCCTCTCGATGTACTTATAAATTTGTTTCTGAGTAAAACTTAAGAGTAAAATATTTATATTATACATAGAGATTATTACCCGAGGAAGTGTGTCATATGACTTTTACGAAACGAGTGTGAATTTTTGTATTGCCCGAGCGAGAGCGATGGTTATACATAAATTTGCACGAGTTTCGTAAAAGTCATATGACACACTTTCGAGTGTAATAATTTCTTTATTACCAATCTATTCCATTTCATTCGCGTAAAAATAGTCAGGAAACGGCTCACTTCCATTGCGACGGCAAGCTACAGTGACGTCACGAACAATCGTTTCATGACGTCACAGTCGACGAAATACGGTAAGTCGCGGTGAAACAATGGTTGCTAGGCAAAAGTTATATGTGCACATGTGCTCGTATCGAAAATATTAACTCGGTTATTTTATACCATATGGGTAATAAAGTGTGTATATTTACACAGCCACAAACTCCATACTGGGTATGAATGGTCATATAGTGCTAACAATGAAAAAAATATAAATAAATTATTTATCTTAATTCTTATCAAAACAGAGAATGTTGGCCTATCAAAAATCCTTTGAAATTCTAGAGTTTCTTCGCTTCATTTTGAATCGAACATTTAATAAGTAAAAAGTTCAACTAATCGAGGATCAGCCTATGACAGTCAAACTATTGGCACATTCCTAAAGTCTGTGTCTCCGTTATACTACACACACACAGTGACACAGGGCCGAGGGGGGCGTGGCCTGCCCAACTATCTCTACCAGCTCGTCTCTATCCCTGTTAGCTAAACAGCTTTGTCGCTGTATTATAATGGAGCTGAGGGGGTCAGGTTTCACATTCTATATACGTGGACTTTATTCTGACCCCCTCTCTCTCTCTGCACCACCATACTCTACTTGGAGACGTCCGCGTAGTTAACAGCTTGAATTGTATTTTAAGTAAGGTTATGTTGAAACATAAAGATCTGGGAACATAAAGTACTCGTCATCTCAATTAGGCCTGCGCCAAGGTCGTGTATTATTGAGGGGCGTTTTACACAGTTGAGATTATATAAATTACTTCTGTATCAAGTCTAATCCTCTGAATGCGTATGGAAGTATAAAGCTGTTACATTCTTCATCATATTTTACATAGACGATATCAGTCTATTTTTCAATTTAATTTAATTAATTCCAAATTTTCTCTGATAATCTCAAGTAAAATATTTATTTGAATGCCATACAATATGAACTCTTGTAAATGAAGCCATCAACTGTTTGGTTACCATCGTAACCATGGAGATGTATTTCGGTTATTCAGTTATGATGAACATAATCAGTGGTTAGTTCTAAACACTACACATACATAGACTAGTAACTAGTTCAACTTACTTAGTTCCAAACACTACACATATATAGACTAGTAACTAGTACATGTTGATCAACATTGGAGTGCAAGTACGTCTATTAATGTACTGAATTGCATGTATAATTTTGTTTAACTAGGTTGGGCTACTCAAAATTTAGATATCATATTGGCGTTGTAAGTCCCTGGCTGAAGACATATGGGAATACAGCGCCAACGTTCATTTACTTTCTCTCTGGTATTACACGAGCTTCTACTGAGTGACTTACTACAAGTTTGGTGCAATATGGGATGATGGTACTCACCTCGGCCTGTCTGTCTGTCTGTCTGTCCGACTGTCCTTCTGTCCAGGACAGTTGTCAGCCAAGAGTTGGTGTTGTCTCCATGTGTAGCACGCCTCAAGTGAAGGGGTGTGTCAATCCACCCCGTTATATAGTTCCCGTAGAGCGCGTCACCTCAGTAAGTCGGCGTGCGGAGGAATACGGAGTCGTGGTCTGACGCCTCGGTCGTGCATCAACATGCGCGCTCTCTCACGACTCGGGGACACTGCGCGTGTTTATAGAACGTCACGGATAATTAAAGCGGGTCTTGATGTTAATAAGTCTATCAGCGGGGGGAAGGGTGAAGCCGATCTAATTAGACTGTGATATACTTGGACACAGAGCCCGTCATGGAGAAATCGGATCCGACCGACCCGCCCCGTCGCTGCATAAACATCGCGAGACAAAGTTACATGGCGAAAGTTTATCTCAACCTTTGTGATAATTATCGAAACAATTTCTGCTAAACTGGCAACATGTGTCGCTCGGAATTCTAGAAATTTGTCAGACAATTGCAAGAGTATTTAGTTTTGTGCGGACAATAAAATGAAGTCGTTCTTGTTTTGTCTGTTGATTTTATGACGATTATAAGATAATAGCAACATGTGAAAACAATACGCTATGAGGCGTTGTGAATACTTCAACCCAAACAGATAACTCTACTCTGTAAGCGTATTCTTTACTTAATCCTGAGAGTAAAATTGATCTGCTCTGTCGAATGGTCTCGGAGATGTCGCCATGGCCATTCCACATGTTCTTATAGTGTTCTACGTCTAGCGTCCTACGTACTCTATTATTATTAACTAAACATTATTACCAGTGTTCAAATGCAAAGTCTACCAATCCGCAGATAATATTGATTTTAAGGATAACAATCAATGAGGCGGGGTCTATTTTCGTTCAAACCTAAACATAAACTTATTTCTTCATTCGAGAACATTTCTCTGAACAAGAGAAACATTCTAAGCTTGGGTTGGTGCTCTACTTTGTTCTTGACCACTTGTCGCTACAGCATAATGTTTGTTTTATTTTCCTCCAGCCTTTTGTATATAATGTTTTCCTACCTACATCAACTAAAAGGTTAATTAATTCAGACACTACCGCGACTTCTTAGTTCGTAGTTTGTGTATAATTCTTGTTGCTAGGCAACTGATTAAAGGGATTTTATATACATAAACATTAACTTAGAATGAACGAAAAATGTTTTTCACTACTACAAGTTTATAGATATTGAGTATAGTTACAGATGGAATACAATGGATGGTTTTTTTTATCTTTGCTATGTGAATAAATAGAGGACATCAAGTGGCACATATAATGTTAAATGAATCACTGGAAATTAGCAACGACAACATTTGTTGACGGAAATGAAAATGACCCTCGAGATCAGTTTTCGCTTAATTCAACCAAGTTTTCAGGAAATGGGATTGCATCACGTATGATATGTGTTTACATACATAAAGGGAGAGAGATATTTCAATTAAATTCAAACAATTTCAGTGAATCTTGCTGGATCCCTGTCGCTGTATTTTCCATCATACTCCAGCCTTAGTTTTCAGATGATTGTTATGTTTCAGTTAAGGAAGATATTGTTTCCTGCCAACATGAAACAGAGAAGCCCAAGAAGGAGCTATTTATTTCTGAATGGAACATTCTGGAGCCGAAATGTCGAGTTTCTCCGAGTCACTTCACGCTCTGATCGACTCCTGACCTTAATGGATCCTTCCCGTCAAAAATCTCTCCCCGGCGTGTCGGGAATACCCTTCTCCGATTGTCGCTTCCTGGCCGTGACCGGGGTGTGCGTGCGCATCTCTCCCCGGATTAAACATGCCTCAAGATATGTGTAAACAGAGACGTATGTATCTATGTGAGCTCCCTTTATACAACCAGTCACTCTCACCTAGTTTCTGGTGAGGTGTTTTAATTTCAAAGAGGAAATCTCATTTACCAAGAGAAAAATGGTAGTTTGTGTGTCAGGTTACGTTAAACTGACACTTGACAAATATTAATATATAACTATTATATATAATTCCGAAAATGTAAATATGATATGATTAAAGTATTGTCTTTAAAATGATAATTTTAGAAAAGAAAGCCATTTTCAAAGATAAAATTAAATTACAATGAGCCATGTAGATCTCTTCACTTTTGAGTTTCAAATCTTATGTTATTCGTATATAGTAAATATAAGGTCTGGGGCACATGTCTGTTTACCTCAACAGTTCGTATGTACATTAAAAGCGAGCGTTATTCTTGTCATTTAATCTTTTTATGATGAAGTTTCACTCCAGTCTCCTTTACATCAATCAAACACAACGTTGTTCCGAACTACATGTAGGGATCTTTTGGGTTTTTTTAAAGTGTAATGTAAATGTAAAGATGTTGTTCGCATAGAGAGAGAGAGAGAGAGAGAGAGAGAGAGAGAGAGAGAGAGAGAGAGAGAGAGAGAGAGAGAGAGAGAGAGAGAGAGAGAGTATGTGGTTGACTTATATCACAGTTCGGATAGAGAGAGAGAGTATGTGGTTGACTTATATCACAGTTCGGATAGATAGAGAGAGTATGTGGTTGACTTATATCACAGTTCGGATAGAGAGAGAGAGTATGTGGTTGACTTATATCACAGTTCGGATAGAGAGAGAGAGTATGTGGTTGACTTATATCACAGTTCGGAGAGAGAGAGAGAGTATGTGGTTGACTTATATCACAGTTCGGAGAGAGAGAGAGAGAGTATGTGGTTGACTTATATCACAGTTCGGAGAGAGAGAGAGAGTATGTGGTTGACTTATATCACAGTTCGGAGAGAGAGAGAGAGTATGTGGTTGACTTATATCACAGTTCGGAGAGAGAGAGAGAGTATGTGGTTGACTTATATCACAGTTCGGATAGAGAGAGAGAGAGAGTATGTGGTTGACTTATATCACAGTTCGGAGAGAGAGAGAGAGTATGTGGTTGACTTATATCACAGTTCGGAGAGAGAGAGAGAGTATGTGGTTGACTTATATCACAGTTCGGATAGAGAGAGAGAGAGAGAGAGAGAGAGAGAGAGAGAGAGAGAGAGAGAGAGAGAGAGAGAGAGAGAGAGAGAGAGAGAGAGAGAGAGAGAGAGAGAGAGAGAGAGAGAGAGAGAGAGTATGTGGTTGACTTATATCACAGTTCCCGAAGTGGAAACAATCAAACACTCCCCGATATCTCTATATGTTGATCTTTAATACATATCCGCAGGCAGAGTAGGTTTAACGGAGTACAATTCTTGTTCAACAAGTTGAATTTTCTAATTAGGTGAAATAAAATAAATCTTTAATGTATATTTAACAAACTGTTCGTAATGTTATTGTTATTACGATATCTCACACTTAATCAATTAAGTAGATGTGTGTAATTAATGCAAGCAGAAAACAATCATCGAGCAAGGCCTGAAATTGAAAGTTTAGAACTTCCTCCAATAAAATGTACAAATGTCTATTCACAAAACTGTTGATGAATTGCAACAAAAGTGTCATATCAAAATCGTAATATCAGTCTTGATGCAAAGCCAATTTGGAATGATGAATCGAACAATAACCAATATCAAACGATCCCCTGTACCTGAATACATGGATAAATATTGTTTAAACTAAAGTTACGTATTGCAGCATGTAGTCCCCGGACGTGTCCTGAAACTCAGTAGGACATCTCCAACATAGACTTTCCACAACCTTTGATGTAATGCGAGGAAATGAACACGAATATATTGATAGTATAACTCAGAACTTATCTACATCTACTACAACTACATCAATAACCTCGTCCTGAACACAAGCTCCATGACTGCCCACTCTGTAAGTACAATGCCTCTAATTTGAGACCGTGTGTATCTAATTACATCAACTCTAGCGCCACACTCCCTCATCTGGGGTACAATTAGTAAACTGACACCGAGCTGGTGATTGTGTGAGATAACCCACTAACTTTCTCTTTGTAGCAACACATTGTCACTGTAACTTATCGGCGAGAACTAATCGAACTCAATCTGTTCATCTTACACAGGCCAGTGAGGACATGCGTATGATGTCTGATTCCGATTTCACGATTATCTCCCTTACATCCTTTGACTCAATTCAGTTTCAGAAATTGTTAGCCAAGGTAAGCTATAACTACCTAAAGATGGCCTCTGTCAGTCAGACGCCGAAGCAAATTGAAGCCAGGACAAGTCTATGCAAATCCTCAGCAAGTTCAGGCCCATTTTTGACTGAAATATTGTCCAACCTCGCTGTAACGTTTCTTTCTTGTACAATAGGCTACATTCTGGGATATGTTTTTCTGAAAGAAATAATTCTATACATGAGAATTTGGTTTACCGTTTTTTAATTAAGTTGCTTTGAAATTAAGATATTTGCAACGTACGTTTATCATTGTAACTTAAATGCGCTGTAGCACGACATTTTTACTAAAATAAATTGCTCTCACAAAAATATAAATGTGTTATCAATGGCTAAATAATACTCCTTAATCAATAAAAAATAGTTCTAATCGTGCTTCGATTAAGCCATGCAAGTCCATTTCCCATCGAGCGGTCATTTTAAGGTGATACATTGAAATGGCCGCTCGAAGGTCGTTCAAGTGATCCGATTGATGTAGCGATATCTTAACACACACAGCATAGTTTTAAATATGGTACAATAATGGAATGGTCAACCATGAGACTTACGAATCTACCTCTCACAATGAAGAGTTCCACACCACTGTCACTTTAGACGTCGCAACATTTTCTTCGAATACGGATAACCGTTTTCTATGAATATGGCATATCTGGTCTAATGAGATGTTTACCTATTAATATACCAATATATCGTATAAACTTTAATAATAAATGAAAATTTGAGAATACATAACTTGCCAAAAAACGTGCAACAGCTCCTCTAATGTTTGAAAATAACTGATATTGAAATGCGTTTTGATTAAAACATGAAGATTCGAGACAAAGTAAAATTATATGAATAAAATTCCCTTTTTAGGCTTCCAATGTGATCACAGTTTAAAGAAACAAATCGTGTATTCTGATACCTACATTGAAACGGTTATTTTGCTTGTGTTCAATTGAGAGGTTAGGAATTTTGAAAATAAACCATTTACATTTCTTGAAAATGAGTGGTCTGAGAGCACAGGAACCCCCGGGTTTGTTCTGTTGTTGCACAACTATTCCAAATAACCAGTTGAAATGTAAGGGTAATTTAGGGAAGATTATAGATGCAGTTAACATGAGATTATCTTTGATCAGCTTGAAAAGTATTGATCGAGTGAAAATAAATAAGCAGGTCAAATATTGAAAGCCAATCAACGATCATTCAAAAACTGTGGCCATGATTATTTTTTTTCAGAAAAATGCATCCTACATCAATTCAAGGTCACAAGGTCAACGGTCAAAACATCATCATGTGACATTGGAAACATAACATCTTCAAATGCTGACGAATCAAACGTTATTGTGAAGGTTAAAGTTCATAACAGTGTGTCTTTCGCCAAGGTCAAGGTTAGAAGGTAAAACACATTACCATTTCAAAGGCCATTATCACATATATAGCCAGTGTCAAAGACATATAAACAGTTTGAGACAAGCCAAGTTAAGGTTTAACCCACAGACTGAAATCAGAATGTCGAGCGCTTAAAGTCAAGGGTCATAACTCCAAAAACGTTATGCCGATTAATCCCCAAAAAGCAAATGTATATTCAAACTTGTGTAAAGTTTCCGAAAGACTGATCAGCAACTGTGGGAGGAGTTGATACCAGAACACAGGTACGGGCGAACATACGGGCTGCGTCACCAGGGGGTCAACAATCATGTGATCTTTAGCTAGAATTGTAAGGCATATTTTAAAATGTCTTTACTGACATTGACACCGAATTTAATAAAGAAATGGTAACATTGGATAAACATGTTTTACTTCAACATAACATGTGAAGCGTTGGTGGTCTAATGGTTAAGCTGTTGGTATATTCAGTGCTGGTGATAGGTAGTGGCGCTTCGAAGCCATGCAACTGGCAAATCCCGAAATAAATACAATACTGTCTACTGTAACAAATGACACAGCCCTAAATCTTTAAATCTTATACCCCACTTCCGGGCTCGTTGCTATGGTTTATTTTGTTACAAGTGTAGGTGTATTAGCCGATACACCTATACTTTTTCTGTTATACCTACACTACTACACTAACTCATCTTTTGCCAATATTAAAGTTTATGTTCGTACCTAATACAGGATTGTAAATTTGAAAATGTTGTGAACCGAAAGAAAAAATCTGTCTCTATAACCATCATATGAAATCTGATGTAAACATGCGAGTCTTGGGGAAGGTGGTGTCAAGAGTGTGAAACAGCCGCTAGTTGCTATTTTATGATGTGCTTAAGGACGGTTTTGCTTGCGCCTCGTAAGGGCCCCACGGGGGAAAGTGTAGGGTATCATTCGATGCAGTCAGAAAGTGTAGGTATCATCCCATGCACTCAGAAAAGTGTAGGTATCATTCGATGCAGTCAGAAAAGCATGGGTATATCTCTCACACGTCCATACCAAAGCAATCCTGAAACAAAAATAAGCTACCAAGTACGTAGTGTGGTATAATAAATGAAGTAAACCAATCCAGAAATGTGTCGGTAATGTTATGCACAATCAACTTGGGTTGATCATGAGCATCAAATGGAAATAAAATCTAAATAAGTATCTAGAGTCAATGAAAGTCTTTGAGGACATCTGTATACTGATAAGAATAAGCTAATATATATATATATGATGAACAACAGCACGAGACTGAACAGGGTTACACTGGGGTGATTCACATCTTGGTGATATTACTTATATCATGACTTGAGCTCCGCATTTAAAGCTCTATTAAATCTAGCTGCTGCTGGAAAGGATGATCGTGTTGATGAAAGTGTTCCTCCTAGACTGGGCGCATTGAGTTCAATAATGACTTAATGTTCCATCTAGAATGGGCGCATTGAGTTCAAGAATGACTTAATGTTGATATTTTATCAGACCCAATATCAAAATGTGACATTTAGAGAGTAGTTAGCTCTTCAAAACATACATTCATGATATAATCTGAACTTAACAAACAACTTATGGTTCTTTCCTCTATCTGGAACTTCTATTCACTATTAGTTTCTCCTATCTCCACAAAGACGTCGCCTCATTGTTGAACTTTTCCTTTCAAGTATTTTCAGTTCTGCTTAATAAACCTAGCCAATTGTTTGTGATAAAACAGTGTCAATACCAATATATATATATCTGAATATTCTCTGAGAGATAATATACCTTCAATTAGTGTACCTGCAATCAGCGTCCTGGAACCAGAGCTGTATAATGTAAGGTATTGTACCTGCAATCAGCGTTCTGGAACCAGAACTCAATAACTTAAACTCATTTCGAGAAGAGATCAACTACGTTCTATACACTGTCGGCATAAAGAAACGCCTACCAAATATATTATCAGATTTCGTAAAATCTATAATGAGCAGTGTAGTAATATTATAGCATTATGAAGTTGACCCACTTCTGCATAATATATATTCGCATTAAAGTGATGATGACCCTACAAATGTACGTCGGTACGGTGCGCAAGTGAATCAACCGGAAATAGCAGTTATCATTGGGTGTGGTTTTCATGAATGTTATTGACTCGAATCACATTTTATTCCAAGGTGTCAATGGACTTTCATATTAATTCTTTTCAGCATAACTTGGAGACCACCATTGATTATATTTCCGAAATTATTTCATATTTCATTTTAAGGAAAATCAAGTAGGCGTTTCTTTTGGCCGACAGTGTATGTGTCACTCGGATGTATGAGTTTAAACTGGATATTACTATCAACACTATCGATATCATCGATAAGTCAGTAGTACGATGAAAGTTGTTGTTACCAAGATATGTTCATATTGAAAATGAATGCTTAAATAGCTTTCAATTTGTTTTAAACGGAATATACATATGTACTTCCACTTTCATAAGCACTGAAATTATTATACACAATGCCGCACCTTTCGCCATGAAAACGAATAAACGTTCACTAACTGATTGTAATATTAAAAGTGAATATAAGTAATGAAATCGAAAGTAAGAAAACCACAGTGTTCGAAAGACTGACAAAATTCAAACTATCCTTCAACACCTCTACGTTCAGTGTGCCAGTGTCACACTACAACTGTTTGACATGTAGGGAGAAACTGCTGTCCTCAAGATGTCGACATCCGTATATTTTACGAACGCTTCTTATCTATCAACACATTGATGTCATATCACAAACAATGTCAGTATGTATGTATGTATGTAGAAGAAGAAGAAGGGTTTATTTGTATAAAAGGCCATTTGACCCATAGAATACAGAGTGGTACATTTTGTATATTTGAGTTACCATTTCAAGGTGTATTGTTAACAGGCGCGGAATATACATGCTTTAGGAAACATACAAAGCTATTAATAATATTTAAGTCAGATGATGTACATATGCTATGAAGAGAAAAGTAATATCCATCGTTCGTTTTCGGAACTAAACGCTGACGCATGTCCTCATAGCGTTTACAAATATAAACAACATGGTGTTCATCTTCGATACTTTTACAGTGTTTACATAACACAATATCATCATAGCAAGAGGCGATACCTCGCCTAATATATTTAATACCCAGTGGATGACATCCTGATCTAAATAGTGTAAACATACGCTTTGTCGTATTATCAATATTTAGTAATAAATACTTTTCACAAGTCAACAAAGATTTATGCGAGTTATAAAAACTCAACGACGGAACCTCTACGGCAGAGTGCCAGTCTTGCCTGAGACAATTATTAATTCGTTCGGTAAACATATATAAAAACATATCTACATCACCAACATCTTGTGAAATCCAAGCTATGCCAAAGCCAAAGTGAAATAACAGATCACTGATATGCCGAGCCCATGTGGGACGTTTCCTGAATTCAATGGATATTAAAAACTGATACGATTGATATGGATATCGATTTTGATGCATTCGTAATAACCTCAGCCAGTATTTAATACATTTGACAAAATAAATATTACTTAATGGTACTCTCCCACATTCTCCATATGCAACAGCATTAGAAGATCGATAACTAATCTGGAGCAAATATTTTGTATGTATGTATGTATGTATGTATGTATGTACGTATGTATGTACGTATGTATGTCTGTATGTATGTATGTATGTATGCCTGTATGTACGTACGTATGTATCTATGTATGTATGTATGTATGCCTGTATGTACGTACGTATGTATCTATGTATGTATGTACGTACGTACGTATGTGTGTATGTATGTGTGTATGTACGAGGGGCGTTCAATAAGTGTTGCAAGCGGGGCATTGGTGTTTACATAAACAGTGTCAGCATATACCAAGTGTTACTATAGTCAAAACATAACATTGACACATGTCAAAACAATTTCTAGACATAACAATTATTTAGATATAATAGCTGCGCTGACCTAGGGGTCTCCATAATCATGGATTCTCTCAAACATGAACAACGCGCTGTGATCAAGTTCCTTACTAAAGAGGGATGCAAAGCTACAGAAATACATAATCGTATGTGTAATGTGATGGGTAAGGATGCTCCTAACTTTTCAACAGTTTGTCGCTGGTCTCTCCAGTTCAAGCGGGGCAGGGAGTCCTTAGACGATGACCCACGGTCAGGCAGGCCATCTGAAGTCACCCGACCGGAAGTTATTGCCGCTTTCGAAAGACGAATTTTAGCTGACCGCCGTGTTAAAGTTTCTGAACTGTCTTTGGAATTCCAGATATCAGTTGGGAGTGTTGAAAAAATAATTCATGACCATCTTGGTATGTCCAAGGTATCTTCAAGATGGGTACCCAGAAACCTCACAGCACAAGATCGCCAGAAAAGAACCAAAAGTTGCATGGAGCTCCTGGATCGGTTTAATGCGGATGAAGCCAGGTTTTTGTCTCGTCTGGTGACAGGTGACGAAACCTGGATCCACCACTGGGACCCGGAAACTAAATTGGAATCCAAGCAATGTTCACCGCCTCCCCTGAAGTTTCGCACTCAACCATCAGCTGGCAAGGTTATGGCGACAATCTTTTGGGATGCAAAAGGCATATTATTAATTGATTACTTGCCAACCAAAACTACAATGAATGGTCAATATTATGCCAACCTAATGCAAGAATTGCGAAAGACAATTCGACAGAAACGCCGTGGAATGTTGACACGTGGTGTTCTGATTTTGCATGACAACGCTCCAGTCCACAAGTCAAGAGTTGCACAGGCCGCTATACGTGATTGTGGATTCGAACAGCTTAACCACCCACCCTACAGCCCAGACCTAGCCCCAAGTGACTACTTCCTGTTCAGAAACCTGAAATCCGCCCTACGTGGAAGGCACTTCCGGGATGACGAAGACGTCAAAGCTGCCACAGAGGCGTGGTTAGGGGGGCAAACGGAAGACTTCTACAAAAGCGGCATCAAAAGTCTTAAAGAGAAATGGAATAAGTGTATTGAGGTGAAGGGTAACTATATTGAAAAATAAAAGTAAAAAATTGACTACGCGAGTTGGTTTTATATTGAAGTTGCAACACTTATTGAACGCCCCTCGTATGTGTGTGTTTGTATGTTTGTATGTACGTATGTACGTATGTACGTATGTATATCTGTATGTATGTACGTATATATGTATGTATGTATATATGTATGTATGTATGTGTGTATGTATGTATGTATGAACGTATGTATGCCTGTATGTATGTACGTATGTATGCCTGTATGCCTGCATGTATGTATGTATGTATGTATGTATGTGTGTGTGTACGTACGTATGTATGCATGTATGTACGAATGTTTGCCTGTATGTATGTTTGTATGTATGTGTGTGTTTGTATGTACTTATGTATGTATGTCTGTATGTACGTATGTATGCCTGTATGCCTGCATGTATGTATGTATGTATGTACGTACGTACGTACGTACGTACGTATGTATGTATGTATGTATGTATGTATGTATGCCTGTATGTATGCCTGTATGTATGTTTAAATGTATGTATGTATGTATGCCTGTATGTATGCCTGTATGTATGCCTGTATATATGTATTGTTAGGAAAATCAGTTCATATGCATACAGGTGGCATGTCTCGTTGTTATCCTAATTGTCAGCCATTTGACGTCGTATTTTCTGTGACATCGTTTTTGTCCAAACCAAAGAATTGTGTCTTCAATTTCGTGTCCTGTCAATCTCCACTATTAATGGTCGCAATTCCAGACAGTGTCGCCGATATGAGAGATAAGCTAGTTGAATCAATCTAACGAACAGATTGTTTGCAATGTCAAACCGGTAAGTTTATCAGCTTAGAATATGTACGTATGGTCGGTCACATTTCTATATAATATATATATTCTATATGCTATTTTAAACAAACAATTTGTCCAAAACCTTTTTCTAAAAATGTTTTCAGCAACCAATGTGTGTTTGAACAGACATATAAACAATAAAAGGATCATACTCTTTATATGAATTGAAGTATGCAAGCCTATACAAAAAGAAAAGACATCTTACTTTAAATAAAACATATGCGTATAAAAACATGACGATATTCTTCAGTAGTATTTTGTATTTGTTATAAAATTTGGTATTGATGTTTTGTCTGGTAGTCTATATGGCTGTGGAATTGCTTACAGACCCATCAGGATGTGTTGTTTCCTTCTGACCACCGCGTTATACAATCTCATTTTACAGACCCATCAGGATGTGTTGTTTCCTTCTGACCACCGCGTTATACAATCACATGTTACAGACCCATCAGGGTGTGTTGTTTCCTTCAGACCACCGCGTTATACAATCATGTATCTATATGTTACAGACCCATCAGGATGTGTTGTTTCCTTCAGACCAACGCGTTATACAATCACGTATCTCCTATATGTTACAGACCCATCAGGGTGTGTTGTTTCCTTCAGACCACCGCGTTATACAATCACGTATCTCCTATGTTACAGACCCATCAGGGTGTGTTGTTTCCTTCAGACCACCGCGTTATACAATCACGTATCTCCTATGTTACAGACCCATGAGGGTGTGTTGTTTCCTTCTGACCACCGCGTTATACAATCACATGTTACAGACCCATCAGGATGTGTTGTTTCCTTCAGACCACCGCGTTATACAATCACGTACCTCCTATGTTACAGACCCATCAGGGTGTGTTGTTTCCTTCTGACCACCGCGTTATACAATCACGTATCTCCTATGTTACAGACCCATGAGGGTGTGTTGTTTCCTTCTGACCACCGCGTTATACAATCACATGTTACAGACCCACCAGGGTGTGTTGTTTCCTTCTGACCACCGCGTTATACAATCACGTATCTCCTATGTTACAGACCCATCAGGGTGTGTTGTTTCCTTCAGACCACCGCGTTATAAATCACATATCTCCTATGTTACAGACCCATCAGGATGTGTTGTTTCCTTCAGACCACCGCGTTATACAATCACGTATCTCCTATGTTACAGACCCATAAGGATGTGTTGTTTCCTTCAGACCACCGCGTTATACAATCATGTATCTCCTATGTTACAGACCAATCAGGATGTGTTGTTTCCTTCTGACCACCGCGTTATACAATCACGTATCTCCTATGTTACAGACCCATCAGGGTGTGTTGTTTCCTTCTGACCACCGCGTTATACAATCACGTATCTCCTATGTTACGGACCCATGAGGGTGTGTTGTTTCCTTCTGACCACCGCGTTATACAATCACGTATCTCCTATGTTACAGACCCATCAGGGTGTGTTGTTTCCTTCAGACCACCGCGTTATAAATCACATATCTCCTATGTTACAGACCCATCAGGATGTGTTGTTTCCTTCAGACCACCGCGTTATACAATCACGTATCTCCTATGTTACAGACCCATAAGGATGTGTTGTTTCCTTCAGACCACCGCGTTATACAATCATGTATCTCCTATGTTACAGACCAATCAGGATGTGTTGTTTCCTTCTGACCACCGCGTTATACAATCACGTATCTCCTATGTTACAGACCCATCAGGGTGTGTTGTTTCCTTCTGACCACCGCGTTATACAATCACATGTTACAGACCCATCAGGATGTGTTGTTTCCTTCAGACCACCGCGTTATACAATCATGTATCTCCTATGTTACAGACCCATAAGGATGTGTTGTTTCCTTCAGACCACCGCGTTATACAATCATGTATCTCCTATGTTAAAGACCCATAAGGATGTGTTGTTTCCTTCAGACCACCGCGTTATACAATAATGTATCTCCTATGTTAAAGACCCATAAGGATGTGTTGTTTCCTTCAGACCACCGCGTTATACAATAATGTATCTATATGTTACGGACCCATCAGGGTGTGTTGTTTCCTTCAGACCACCGCGTTATACAATCATGTATCTCCTATGTTACAGACCCTTCAGGATGTGTTGTTTCCTTCTGACCACCGCGTTATACAATCACGTATCTCCTATGTTACAGACCCATCAGGATGTGTTGTTTCCTTCTGACCACCGCGTTATACAATCATGTATCTCCTATGTTAAAGACCCATAAGGATGTGTTGTTTCCTTCAGACCACCGCGTTATACAATAATGTATCTATATGTTACGGACCCATCAGGGTGTGTTGTTTCCTTCAGACCACCGCGTTATACAATCATGTATCTCCTATGTTACAGACCCTTCAGGATGTGTTGTTTCCTTCAGACCACCGCGTTATACAATCACGTATCTCCTATGTTACAGACCCATCAGGATGTGTTGTTTCCTTCTGACCACCGCGTTATACAATCATGTATCTCCTATGTTACAGACCCATCAGGGTGTGTTGTTTCCTTCTGACCACCGCGTTATACAATAATGTATCTATATGTTACAGACCCATCAGGGTGTGTTGTTTCCTTCAGACCACCGCGTTATACAATCATGTATCTATATGTTACAGACCCATCAGGGTGTGTTGTTTCCTTCAGACCACCGCGTTATACAATCACGTATCTCCTATGTTACAGACCCATCAGGATGTGTTGTTTCCTGCTGACCACCGCGTTATACAATCATGTATCTCCTATGTTACAGACCCATCAGGATGTGTTGTTTCCTTCAGACCACCGCGTTATACAATAATGTATCTATATGTTACAGACCCATCAGGGTGTGTTGTTTCCTTCAGACCACCGCGTTATACAATCACGTATCTCCTATGTTACAGACCCATCAGGATGTGTTGTTTCCTTCAGACCACCGCGTTATACAATCACGTATCTCCTATGTTACAGACCCATCAGGATGTGTTGTTTCCTTCAGACCACCGCGTTATACAATAATGTATCTATATGTTACAGACCCATCAGGGTGTGTTGTTTCCTTCAGACCACCGCGTTATACAATCACGTATCTCCTATGTTACAGACCCATCAGGATGTGTTGTTTCCTTCAGACCACCGCGTTATACAATCACGTATCTCCTATGTTACAGACCCATCAGGGTGTGTTGTTTCCTTCTGACCACCGCGTTATACAATCATGTATCTCCTATGTTACAGACCCATAAGGATGTGTTGTTTCCTTCTGACCACCGCGTTATACAATCACGTATCTCCTATGTTACAGACCCATCAGGATGTGTTGTTTCCTTCAGACCACCGCGTTATACAATCACGTATCTCCTATGTTACAGACCCATCAGGGTGTGTTGTTTCCTTCTGACCACCGCGTTATACAATCACGTATCTCCTATGTTACAGACCCATCAGGGTGTGTTGTTTCCTCCTGACCACCGCGTTATCGTTCACATGTTACAGACCCATCAGGATGTGTTGTTTCCTTCAGACCACCGCGTTATACAATCACGTATCTCCTATGTTACAGACCCATCAGGGTGTGTTGTTTCCTTCAGACCACCGCGTTATACAATCACGTATCTCCTATGTTACAGACCCATCAGGGTGTGTTGTTTCCTTCAGACCACCGCGTTATACAATCACATGTTACAGACCCATCAGGATGTGTTGTTTCCTTCAGACCACCGCGTTATACAATCATGTATCTATATGTTACAGACCCAACAGGATGTGTTGTTTCCTTCTGATCACCGCGTTATACAATCACATGTTACAGACCCATCAGGATGTGTTGTTTCCTTCAGACCACCGCGTTATACAATCACGTATCTCCTATGTTACAGACCCATCAGGGTGTGTTGTTTCCTTCAGACCACAGCGGTTTACAATCACGTATCTCCTATGTTACAGACCCATCAGGGTGTGTTGTTTCCTTCTGACCACCGCGTTATACAATCATGTATCTCCTATGTTACAGACCCATCAGGATGTGTTGTTTCCTTCAGACCACCGCGTTATACAATAATGTATCTATATGTTACGGACCCATCAGGGTGTGTTGTTTCCTTCTGACCACCGCGTTATACAATCACGTATCTCCTATGTTACAGACCCATAAGGATGTGTTGTTTCCTTCAGACCACCGCGTTATACAATCACATGTTACAGACCCATCAGGATGTGTTGTTTCCTTCAGACCACCGCGTTATACAATCACGTATCTCCTATGTTACAGACCCATAAGGATGTGTTAGTTCCTTCAGACCACCGCGTTAGAAAATCACATTTTACAGACCCATCAGGATGTGTTGTTTCCTTCTGACCACCGCGTTATACAATCACATGTTACAGACTCATCAGGATGTTTTGTTTCCTTCAGACCACCGCGTTATACAATCACATATCTCCTATGTTACAGACCCATCAGGATGTGTTGTTTCCTTCAGACCACCGCGTTATACAATAATGTATCTCCTATGTTAAAGACCCATAAGGATGTGTTGTTTCCTTCAGACCACCGCGTTATACAATAATGTATCTATATGTTACGGACCCATCAGGGTGTGTTGTTTCCTTCAGACCACCGCGTTATACAATCATGTATCTCCTATGTTACAGACCCTTCAGGATGTGTTGTTTCCTTCTGACCACCGCGTTATACAATCACGTATCTCCTATGTTACAGACCCATCAGGATGTGTTGTTTCCTTCTGACCACCGCGTTATACAATCATGTATCTCCTATGTTAAAGACCCATAAGGATGTGTTGTTTCCTTCAGACCACCGCGTTATACAATAATGTATCTATATGTTACGGACCCATCAGGGTGTGTTGTTTCCTTCAGACCACCGCGTTATACAATCATGTATCTCCTATGTTACAGACCCATCAGGATGTGTTGTTTCCTTCAGACCACCGCGTTATACAATCATGTATCTCCTATGTTACAGACCCATCAGGGTGTGTTGTTTCCTTCAGACCACCGCGTTATACAATCACGTATCTCCTATGTTACAGACCCATCAGGGTGTGTTGTTTCCTTCTGACCACCGCGTTATACAATCATGTATCTCCTATGTTACAGACCCATAAGGATGTGTTGTTTCCTTCTGACCACCGCGTTATACAATCACGTATCTCCTATGTTACAGACCCATCAGGATGTTTTGTTTCCTTCAGACCACCGCGTTATACAATCACGTATCTCCTATGTTACAGACCCATCAGGGTGTGTTGTTTCCTTCTGACCACCGCGTTATACAATCACGTATCTCCTATGTTACAGACCCATCAGGGTGTGTTGTTTCCTCCTGACCACCGCGTTATCGTTCACATGTTACAGACCCATCAGGATGTGTTGTTTACTTCAGACCACCGCGTTATACAATCACGTATCTCCTATGTTACAGACCCATCAGGGTGTGTTGTTTCCTTCAGACCACCGCGTTATACAATCACGTATCTCCTATGTTACAGACCCATCAGGGTGTGTTGTTTCCTTCAGACCACCGCGTTATACAATCACATGTTACAGACCCATCAGGATGTGTTGTTTCCTTCAGACCACCGCGTTATACAATCATGTATCTATATGTTACAGACCCAACAGGATGTGTTGTTTCCTTCTGATCACCGCGTTATACAATCACATGTTACAGACCCATCAGGATGTGTTGTTTCCTTCAGACCACCGCGTTATACAATCACGTATCTCCTATGTTACAGACCCATCAGGGTGTGTTGTTTCCTTCAGACCACAGCGTTTTACAATCACGTATCTCCTATGTTACAGACCCATCAGGGTGTGTTGTTTCCTTCTGACCACCGCGTTATACAATCATGTATCTCCTATGTTACAGACCCATCAGGATGTGTTGTTTCCTTCAGACCACCGCGTTATACAATAATGTATCTATATGTTACGGACCCATCAGGGTGTGTTGTTTCCTTCTGACCACCGCGTTATACAATCACGTATCTCCTATGTTACAGACCCATCAGGATGTGTTGTTTCCTTCAGACCACCGCGTTATACAATCACATGTTACAGACCCATTAGGATGTGTTGTTTCCTTCTGACCACCGCGTTATACAATCACATGTTACAGACCCATCAGGATGTGTTGTTTCCTTCAGACCACCGCGTTATACAATCACGTATCTCCTATGTTACAGACCCATAAGGATGTGTTAGTTCCTTCAGACCACCGCGTTAGAAAATCACATTTTACAGACCCATCAGGATGTGTTGTTTCCTTCTGACCACCGCGTTATACAATCACATGTTACAGACTCATCAGGATGTTTTGTTTCCTTCAGACCACCGCGTTATACAATCACATATCTCCTATGTTACAGACCCATCAGGATGTGTTGTTTCCTTCAGACCACCGCGTTTTCAATCATGTATCTATATGTTACAGACCCATCAGGATGTGTTGTTTCCTTCTTATCACCGCGTTATACAATCACATGTTACAGACCCATCAGGATGTGTTTTTTCCTTCAGACCACCGCGTTATACAATCACGTATCTCCTATGATACAGACCCATCAGGGTGTGTTGTTTCCTTCAGACCACCGCGTTATACAATCACGTATCTCCTATGTTACAGACCCATAAGGGTGTGTTGTTTCCTTCAGACCACCGCGTTATACAATCACATGTTACAGACCCATCACGATGTGTTGTTTCCTTCAGACCACCGCGTTATACAATCATGTATCTCCTATGTTACAGACCCATAAGGATGTGTTGTTTCCTTCAGACCACCGCGTTATACAATCACGTATCTCCTATGTTACAGACCCATAAGGGTGTGTTGTTTCCTTCAGACCACCGGGTTATACAATCACGTATCTCCTATGTTACAGACCCATAAGGGTGTGTTGTTTCCTTAAGACCACCGCGTTATACAATCACATGTTACAGACCCATCACGATGTGTTGTTTCCTTCAGACCACCGCGTTATACAATCACGTATCTCCTATGTTACAGACCCATAAGGGTGTGTTGTTTCCTTAAGACCACCGCGTTATACAATCACATGTTACAGACCCATCACGATGTGTTGTTTCCTTCAGACCACCGCGTTATACAATCATGTATCTCCTATGTTACAGACCCATCAGGATGTGTTGTTTCCTTCTGACCACCGCGTTATACAATCACATGTTACAGACCAATCAGGGTGTGTTGTTTCCTTCTGACCACCGCGTTGTACAATCACGTATCTCCTATGTTACAGACCCATCAGGGTGTGTTGTTTCCTTCTGACCACCGCGTTATACAATCACGTATCTCCTATGTTACAGACCCATAAGGGTGTGTTGTTTCCTTCAGACCACCGCGTTATACAATCACATGTTACAGACCCATCACGATGTGTTGTTTCCTTCAGACAACCGCGTTATACAATCACGTATCTCCTATGTTACAGACCCATAAGGGTGTGTTGTTTCCTTAAGACCACCGCGTTATACAATCATGTATCTCCTATGTTACAGACCCATAAGGGTGTGTTGTTTCCTTCAGACCACCGCGTTATACAATCACGTATCTCCTATGTTACAGACCCATCAGGATGTGTTGTTTCCTTCTTATCTCCGCGTTATACAATCACATGTTACAGACCCATCAGGATGTGTTGTTTCCTTCAGACCACCGCGTTATACAATCATCTATCTATATGTTACAGACCCATCAGGATGTGTTGTTTCCTTCTTATCTCCGCGTTATACAATCACATGTTACAGACCCATAAGGGTGTGTTGTTTCCTTCTGACCACCGCGTTATACAATCACGTATCTCCTATGTTACAGACCCATAAGGGTGTGTTGTTTCCTTCAGACCACCGCGTTATACAATCACATGTTACAGACCCATCACGATGTGTTGTTTCCTTCAGACCACCGCGTTATACAATCACGTATCTCCTATGTTACAGACCCATAAGGGTGTGTTGTTTCCTACAGACCACCGCGTTATACAATCACATGTTACAGACCCATCACGATGTGTTGTTTCCTTCAGACCACCGCGTTATACAATCATGTATCTCCTATGTTACAGACCCATCAGGATGTGTTGTTTCCTTCAGACCACCGCGTTATACAATCACATGTTACAGACCCATCAGGATGTGTTGTTTCCTTCAGACCACCGCGTTATACAATCACGTATCTCCTATGTTACAGACCCATCAGGGTGTGTTGTTTCCTTCAGACCACCGCGTTATACAATCATGTATCTCCTATGTTACAGACCCATCAGGATGTGTTGTTTCCTTCAGAACACCGCGTTATACAATAATGTATCTATATGTTACGGACCCATCAGGGTGTGTTGTTTCCTTCTGACCACCGCGTTATACAATCACATGTTACAGACTCATCAGGATGTGTTGTTTCCTTCAGACCACCGCGTTATACAATCACGTATCTCCTATGTAACAGACCCATCAGGGTGTGTTGTTTCCTTCTGACCACCGCGTTATACAATCACATGTTACAGACTCATCAGGATGGGTTGTTTCCTTCAGACCACCGCGTTATACAATCACGTATCTCCTATGTTACAGACCCATCAGGGTGTGTTGTTTCCTTAAGACCACCGCGTTATACAATCATGTATCTCCTATGTTACAGACCCATCAGGATGTGTTGTTTCCTTCTGACCACCGCGTTATACAATCATGTATCTCCTATGTTACAGACCCATCAGGATGTGTTGTTTCCTTCTGACCACCGCGTTATACAATAATGTATCTCCTATGTTACAGACCCATCAGGATGTGTTGTTTCCTTCAGACCACCGCGTTATACAATCACATGTTACAGACTCATCAGGATGTGTTGTTTCCTTCAGACCACCGCGTTATACAATCACGTATCTCCTATGTTACAGACCCATCAGGATGTGTTGTTTCCTTCAGACCACCGCGTTATACAATCATGTATCTCCTATGTTACAGACCCATCAGGGTGTGTTGTTTCCTTCTGACCACCGCGTTATACAATCACATGTTACAGACCAATCAGGGAGTGTTGTTTCCTTCTGACCACCGCGTTGTACAATCACGTATCTCCTATGTTACAGACCCATCAGGGTGTTGTTTCCTTCTGACCACCGCGTTATACAATCACGTATCTCCTATGTTACAGACCCATAAGGGTGTGTTGTTTCCTTCAGACCACCGCGTTATACAATCACATGTTACAGACCCATCAGGGTGTGTTGTTTCCTTCAGACCACCGCGTTATACAATCATGTATCTCCTATGTTACAGACCCATAAGGATGTGTTGTTTCCTTCAGACCACCGCGTTATACAATCACGTATCTCCTATGTTACAGACCCATAAGGGTGTGTTGTTTCCTTAAGACCACCGCGTTATACAATCACATGTTACAGACCCATCACGATGTGTTGTTTCCTTCAGACCACCGCGTTATACAATCACGTATCTCCTATGTTACAGACCCATAAGGGTGTGTTGTTTCCTTAAGACCACCGCGTTATACAATCACATGTTACAGACCCATCAGGATGTGTTGTTTCCTTCAGACCACCGCGTTATACAATCACGTATCTCCTATGTTACAGACCCATCAGGGTGTGTTGTTTCCTTCAGACCACCGCGTTATACAATCATGTATCTCCTATGTTACAGACCCATCAGGATGGGTTGTTTCCTTCAGAACACCGCGTTATACAATAATGTATCTATATGTTACGGACCCATCAGGGTGTGTTGTTTCCTTCTGACCACCGCGTTATACAATCACATGTTACAGACCCATCAGGATGTGTTGTTTCCTTTAGACCACCGCGTTATACAATCACGTATCGCCTACGTTACAGACCCATCAGGGTGTGTTCTTTCCTTCAGACCACCGCGTTATACAATCACGTATCTCCTATGTTACAGACCCATCAGGATGTGTTGTTTCCTTCAGACCACCGCGTTATACAATCACGTATCTCCTATGTTACAGACCCATCAGGGTGTGTTGTTTCCTTCTGACCACCGCGTTATACAATCACATGTTACAGACCAATCAGGGAGTGTTGTTTCCTTCTGACCACCGCGTTGTACAATCACGTATCTCCTATGTTACAGACCCATCAGGGTGTTGTTTCCTTCTGACCACCGCGTTATACAATCACGTATCTCCTATGTTACAGACCCATAAGGGTGTGTTGTTTCCTTCAGACCACCGCGTTATACAATCACATGTTACAGACCCATCACGATGTGTTGTTTCCTTCAGACCACCGCGTTATACAATCACGTATCTCCTATGTTACAGACCCATAAGGGTGTGTTGTTTCCTTAAGACCACCGCGTTATACAATCACATGTTACAGACCCATCACGATGTGTTGTTTCCTTCAGACCACCGCGTTATACAATCATGTATCTCCTATGTTACAGACCCATCAGGATGTGTTGTTTCCTTCTTATCACCGCGTTATACAATCACATGTTACAGACCCATCAGGATGTGTTGTTTCCTTCAGACCACCGCGTTATACAATCATCTATCTATATGTTACAGACCCATCAGGATGTGTTGTTTCCTTAAGACCACCGCGTTATACAATCACATGTTACAGACCCATCACGATGTGTTGTTTCCGTCAGACCACCGCGTTATACAATCACGTATCTCCTATGTTACAGACCCATAAGGGTGTGTTGTTTCCTTCAGACCACCGCGTTATACAATCACATGTTACAGACCCATCACGATGTGTTGTTTCCTTCAGACCACCGCGTTATACAATCACGTATCTCCTATGTTACAGACCCATAAGGGTGTGTTGTTTCCTTAAGACCACTGCGTTATGCAATCACATGTTACAGACCCATCACGATGTGTTGTTTCCGTCAGACCACCGCGTTATACAATCATCTATCTATATGTTACACCCCCATCAGGATGTGTTGTTTCCTTCTTATCACCGCGTTATACAATCACATGTTACAGACCCATCAGGATGTGTTGTTTCCTTCAGACCACCGCGTTATACAATCACATGTTACAGACCCATCAGGGTGTTGTTTCCTTCTGACCACCGCGTTATACAATCACGTATCTCCTATGTTTCAGACCCATAAGGGTGTGTTGTTTCCTTCAGACCACCGCGTTATACAATCACATGTTACAGACCCATCACGATGTGTTGTTTCCTTCAGACCACCGCGTTATACAATCACGTATCTCCTATGTTACAGACCCATAAGGGTGTGTTGTTTCCTTAAGACCACTGCGTTATGCAATCACATGTTACAGACCCATCACGATGTGTTGTTTCCTTCAGACCACCGCGTTATACAATCATGTATCTCCTATGTTACAGACCCATCAGGATGTGTTGTTTCCTTCTTATCACCGCGTTATACAATCACATGTTACAGACCCATCAGGATGTGTTGTTTCCTTCAGACCACCGCGTTATACAATCACGTATCTCCTATGTTACAGACCCATCAGGGTGTGTTGTTTCCTTCAGACCACCGCGTTATACAATCATGTATCTCCTATGTTACAGACCCATCAGGATGTGTTGTTTCCTTCAGAACACCGCGTTATACAATAATGTATCTATATGTTACGGACCCATCAGGGTGTGTTGTTTCCTTCTGACCACCGCGTTATACAATCACATGTTACAGACTCATCAGGATGTGTTGTTTCCTTCAGACCACCGCGTTATACAATCACGTATCTCCTATGTTACAGACCCGTCAGGGTGTGTTGTTTCCTTCTGACCACCGCGTTATACAATCACATGTTACAGACTCATCAGGATGTGTTGTTTCCTTCAGACCACCGCGTTATACAATCACGTATCTCCTATGTTACAGACCCATCAGGATGTGTTGTTTCCTTCTGACCACCGCGTTATACAATCACGTATCTCCTATGTTACAGACCAATAAGGATGTGTTGTTTCCTTCTGACCACCGAGTTATACAATCTTGTATATCTTATGTTACAGACCCATCAGGATGTGTTGTTTCCTTCAGACCATCGCGTTAAACAATCACATGTTACAGACCCATCAGGATGTGTTGTTTCCTTCTGACAACCGCGTTATACAATCACGTATCTCCTATGTTACAGACCCATCAGGGTGTGTTGTTTCCTTCAGACCACCGCGTTATACAATCATGTATCTCCTGTGTTACAGTACCATCAGGATGTGTTGTTTCCTTCTGACCACCGCGTTATACAATCATGTATCTCCTATGTTACAGACCCATCAGGATGTGTTGTTTCCTTCAGACCACCGCGTTATACAATCACGTATCTCCTATGTTACAGACCCATCAGGATGTGTTGTTTCCTTCAGACCACCGCGTTATACAATCACGTATCTCCTATGTTACAGACCCATAAGTATGTGTTGTTTCCTTCTGACCACCGTGTTATACAATCACGTATCTCCTATGTTACAGACCCATAAGGATGTGTTGTTTCCTTCAGACCACCGCGTTATACAATCACATGTTACAGACCCATCAGGATGTGTTGTTTCCTTCAGACCACCGCGTTATACAATCACATGTTACAGACCCATCAGGATGTGTTGTTTCCATCTGACCACCGCGTTATACAATCACGTATCTCCTATGTTACAGACCCATCAGGGTGTGTTGTTTCCTTCAGACCACCGCGTTATACAATCATGTATCTCCTGTGTTACAGTCCCATCAGGATGTGTTGTTTCCTTCTGAACACCGCGTTATACAATCATGTATCTATATTATACAGACCCATCAGGGTGTGTTGTTTCCTTCAGACCACCGCGTTATACAATAATGTATCTATATGTTACGGACCCATCAGGGTGTGTTGTTTCCTTCTGACCACCGCGTTATACAATCATCTATCTCCTATGTTACAGACCCATCAGGATGTGTTGTTTCCTTCTGACCACCGCGTTATACAATCATGTATCTCCTATGTTACAGACCCATCAGGATGTGTTGTTTCCTTCTGACCACCGCGTTATACAATCACGTATCTCCTATGTTACAGACCCATCAGGATGTGTTGTTTCCTTCAGACCACCGCGTTATACAATCACGTATCTCCTATGTTACAGACCCATAAGGATGTGTTGTTTCCTTCTGACCACCGTGTTATACAATCACGTATCTCCTATGTTACAGACCCATCAGGATGTGTTGTTTCCTTCTGACCACCGCGTTATACAATCACATGTTACAGACCCATCAGGATGTGTTGTTTCCTTCAGACCACCGCGTTATACAATCACATGTTACAGACCCATCAGGATTTGTTGTTTCCATCTGACCACCGCGTTATACAATCACGTATCTCCTATGTTACAGACCCATCAGGGTGTGTTGTTTCCTTCAGACCACCACGTTATACAATCATGTATCTCCTGTGTTACAGTCCCATCAGGGTGTGTTGTTTCCTTAAGACCACCGCGTTATACAATCACATGTTACAGACCCATCACGATGTGTTGTTTCCTTCAGACCACCGCGTTATACAATCATGTATCTCCTATGTTACAGACCCATCAGGATGTGTTGTTTCCTTCTTATCACCGCGTTATACAATCACATGTTACAGACCCATCACGATGTGTTGTTTCCTTCAGACCACCGCGTTATACAATCATCTATCTATATGTTACACCCCCATCAGGATGTGTTGTTTCCTTCTTATCACCGCGTTATACAATCACATGTTACAGACCCATCAGGATGTGTTGTTTCCTTCAGACCACCGCGTTATACAATCACATGTTACAGACCCATCAGGGTGTTGTTTCCTTCTGACCACCGCGTTATACAATCACGTATCTCCTATGTTACAGACCCTTCAGGATGTGTTGTTTCCTTCAGACCACCGCGTTATACAATCACGTATCTCCTATGTTACAGACCCATCACGATGTGTTGTTTCCTTCAGACCACCGCGTTATACAATCACGTATCTCCTATGTTACAGACCCATAAGGGTGTGTTGTTTCCTTAAGACCACCGCGTTATACAATCACATGTTACAGACCCATCACGATGTGTTGTTTCCTTCTGACCACCGCGTTATACAATCACGTATCTCCTATGTTACAGACCCATCAGGATGTGTTGTTTCCTTCTGACCACCGCGTTATACAATCACGTATCTCCTATGTTACAGACCCATAAGGATGTGTTGTTTCCTTCTGACCACCGCGTTATACAATCACGTATCTCCTATGTTACAGACCCATCAGGATGTGTTGTTTCCTTCTGACCACCGCGTTATACAATCACGTATCTCCTATGTTACAGACCCATAAGGGTGTGTTGTTTCCTTCAGACCACCGCGTTATACAATCACATGTTACAGACCCATCAGGATGTGTTGTTTCCATCTGACCACCGCGTTATACAATCACGTATCTCCTATGTTACAGACCCATCAGGGTGTGTTGTTTCCTTCAGACCACCGCGTTATACAATCATGTATCTCCTGTGTTACAGTCCCATCAGGATGTGTTGTTTCCTTCTGAACACCGCGTTATACAATCATGTATCTATATGTTACAGACCCATCAGGGTGTGTTGTTTCCTTCAGACCACCGCGTTATGTAATAGATAGAGGACGAGTAGCAGTACATTATCGGGATATAAATGTACGGGTTTGAGAGGGTTGGGCGAGGCGTTAGCCGAGCCTAACCCTCTCAAACCCGTACATTTATATCCCGATAATGTACTGCTGCGAGTTCTCTATCTATCTTAGAGCACAGTCAAATGCTTGAGTCGTCAAGAAATGTCTTAAAATTAATATAATTCAAATGAATTGTCAACAAATTTGGGAAACATTCTCTCGAACACAACATGAAAAACATTGACATTTCTCATTATCATATGCAAATGTTAGGGACATTGACGTCATCATCAGCACTGTGAGCACTGAATTTCTTAAATTGTCCGAGGTGCATGAGGCGTACATTTTATATAAAGCGTACGAGTCGTGCTACAGCATAAGCGTCGTGCTTAAATCACGAACATGCATGATTTAAGCACGTTTTTATTCAGCAACATTGAGCAGTAATACATTTCATTGCCTATAAAGACTGGGTGGTTTTTAGAATGAATCAGTTCACACAATGGCTTCATCATGGACAGTCCAAGGACATGTACACTATTCATTCAGGAAAGGTAACTTTACTATTTTACTCCTTACTTTTTAAAGTGTATATTTTTAAAATTATCAAATGCATTTTTTAAAATTACGCTAAATTGGTTTATTTAATAAAAGTTATTGTCTTTTGTATTTCAAATATTTTTGTTTGTTTGTTGAGCTGTATTTATCAATATGTGAGTTGTACTATCTATTGTTCCATATTCTATTGTGCATCCTGTCTATATTGCATATGAATGATTTCAGGTTACTGCAGTAACGAAATTATACTCGAACTGTCTATGGGAAAGAATGTAACGTCGTACTGGACATCGCTCGGACGCTGTGTGACGATACATGGGTTTCATTGAGACGACAATGCAGCCTTCATCCTCAACACCCCAAAAAGGTACTTTTATATCACTTTCTTCTCTTTTTTATGTCTTTCTATATAACGTCTGAATATTTTTTTTAATATCGTGGTTGAAAATATATAAAACATTGGTAACATGGTTTGATGCTTGTCGTTGTTTCACATACTCATGATATAAATGAAATACACTTGAAAATTACCAATTGACCTCCCATTACTTGCTTTAGTTACATGATTTCATTCTTCTTTTAGGAATATCAAGCTCCTTAACATAGAATACCCCCATCGACGGTAGCGACGCTTTCCTTTCGGAAAGGGAACACAGCAAATCATTTGTCAATGTAATAAGTGTTTAATTGTGTATTATTCACATAAATAAAACAATCAGTTGACATTGTTTGTTGTTTTTATGGAAGTCTGTGAACCAGTTTTATGAACATGATACCCGAACGCAACCAGACAACCGTACATCTATCGGGATATAAATGTACTCCACGTGACCACAATACAATCATATGATTGGACGAAAGCATTTGACTGTGCTCTAAACAATAATGTATCTATATGTTACGGACCCATCAGGGTGTGTTGTTTCCTTCTGACCACCGCGTTATACAATCATCTATCTCCTATGTTACAGACCCATCAGGATGTGTTGTTTCCTTCTGACCACCGCGTTATACAATCACGTATCTCCTATATTACAGACCCATCAGGGTGCGTTGTTTCCTTCTGACCACCGCGTTATACAATCATGTATCTCCTATGTTACAGACCCATCAGGATGTGTTGTTTCCTTCTGACCACCGCGTTATACAATCACGTATCTCCTATGTTACAGACCCATCAGGATGTGTTGTTTCCTTCAGACCACCGCGTTATACAATCACGTATCTCCTATGTTACAGACCCATAAGGATGTGTTGTTTCCTTCTGACCACCGTGTTATACAATCACGTATCTCCTATGTTACAGACCCATCAGGATGTGTTGTTTCCTTCTGACCACCGCGTTATACAATCACATGTTACAGACCCATCAGGATGTGTTGTTTCCTTCAGACCACCGCGTTATACAATCACATGTTACAGACCCATCAGGATTTGTTGTTTCCATCTGACCACCGCGTTATACAATCACGTATCTCCTATGTTACAGACCCATCAGGGTGTGTTGTTTCCTTCAGACCACCACGTTATACAATCATGTATCTCCTATGTTACAGACCCATCAGGATGTGTTGTTTCCTTCAGACCACCGCGTTATACAATCACGTATCTCCTATGTTACAGACCCATAAGTATGTGTTGTTTCCTTCTGACCACCGTGTTATACAATCACGTATCTCCTATGTTACAGACCCATAAGGATGTGTTGTTTCCTTCAGACCACCGCGTTATACAATCACATGTTACAGACCCATCAGGATGTGTTGTTTCCTTCAGACCACCGCGTTATACAATCACATGTTACAGACCCATCAGGATGTGTTGTTTCCATCTGACCACCGCGTTATACAATCACGTATCTCCTATGTTACAGACCCATCAGGGTGTGTTGTTTCCTTCAGACCACCGCGTTATACAATCATGTATCTCCTGTGTTACAGTCCCATCAGGATGTGTTGTTTCCTTCTGAACACCGCGTTATACAATCATGTATCTATATGTTACAGACCCATCAGGGTGTGTTGTTTCCTTCAGACCACCGCGTTATGTAATAGATAGAGGACGAGTAGCAGTACATTATCGGGATATAAATGTACGGGTTTGAGAGGGTTGGGCGAGGCGTTAGCCGAGCCTAACCCTCTCAAACCCGTACATTTATATCCCGATAATGTACTGCTGCGAGTTCTCTATCTATCTTAGAGCACAGTCAAATGCTTGAGTCGTCAAGAAATGTCTTAAAATTAATATAATTCAAATGAATTGTCAACAAATTTGGGAAACATTCTCTCGAACACAACATGAAAAACATTGACATTTCTCATTATCATATGCAAATGTTAGGGACATTGACGTCATCATCAGCACTGTGAGCACTGAATTTCTTAAATTGTCCGAGGTGCATGAGGCGTACATTTTATATAAAGCGTACGAGTCGTGCTACAGCATAAGCGTCGTGCTTAAATCACGAACATGCATGATTTAAGCACGTTTTTATTCAGCAACATTGAGCAGTAATACATTTCATTGCCTATAAAGACTGGGTGGTTTTTAGAATGAATCAGTTCACACAATGGCTTCATCATGGACAGTCCAAGGACATGTACACTATTCATTCAGGAAAGGTAACTTTACTATTTTACTCCTTACTTTTTAAAGTGTATATTTTTAAAATTATCAAATGCATTTTTTAAAATTACGCTAAATTGGTTTATTTAATAAAAGTTATTGTCTTTTGTATTTCAAATATTTTTGTTTGTTTGTTGAGCTGTATTTATCAATATGTGAGTTGTACTATCTATTGTTCCATATTCTATTGTGCATCCTGTCTATATTGCATATGAATGATTTCAGGTTACTGCAGTAACGAAATTATACTCGAACTGTCTATGGGAAAGAATGTAACGTCGTACTGGACATCGCTCGGACGCTGTGTGACGATACATGGGTTTCATTGAGACGACAATGCAGCCTTCATCCTCAACACCCCAAAAAGGTACTTTTATATCACTTTCTTCTCTTTTTTATGTCTTTCTATATAACGTCTGAATATTTTTTTTAATATCGTGGTTGAAAATATATAAAACATTGGTAACATGGTTTGATGCTTGTCGTTGTTTCACATACTCATGATATAAATGAAATACACTTGAAAATTACCAATTGACCTCCCATTACTTGCTTTAGTTACATGATTTCATTCTTCTTTTAGGAATATCAAGCTCCTTAACATAGAATACCCCCATCGACGGTAGCGACGCTTTCCTTTCGGAAAGGGAACACAGCAAATCATTTGTCAATGTAATAAGTGTTTAATTGTGTATTATTCACATAAATAAAACAATCAGTTGACATTGTTTGTTGTTTTTATGGAAGTCTGTGAACCAGTTTTATGAACATGATACCCGAACGCAACCAGACAACCGTACATCTATCGGGATATAAATGTACTCCACGTGACCACAATACAATCATATGATTGGACGAAAGCATTTGACTGTGCTCTAAACAATAATGTATCTATATGTTACGGACCCATCAGGGTGTGTTGTTTCCTTCTGACCACCGCGTTATACAATCATCTATCTCCTATGTTACAGACCCATCAGGATGTGTTGTTTCCTTCTGACCACCGCGTTATACAATCACGTATCTCCTATATTACAGACCCATCAGGGTGCGTTGTTTCCTTCTGACCACCGCGTTATACAATCATGTATCTCCTATGTTACAGACCCATCAGGATGTGTTGTTTCCTTCTGACCACCGCGTTATACAATCACGTATCTCCTATGTTACAGACCCATCAGGATGTGTTGTTTCCTTCAGACCACCGCGTTATACAATCACGTATCTCCTATGTTACAGACCCATAAGGATGTGTTGTTTCCTTCTGACCACCGTGTTATACAATCACGTATCTCCTATGTTACAGACCCATCAGGATGTGTTGTTTCCTTCTGACCACCGCGTTATACAATCACATGTTACAGACCCATCAGGATGTGTTGTTTCCTTCAGACCACCGCGTTATACAATCACATGTTACAGACCCATCAGGATTTGTTGTTTCCATCTGACCACCGCGTTATACAATCACGTATCTCCTATGTTACAGACCCATCAGGGTGTGTTGTTTCCTTCAGACCACCACGTTATACAATCATGTATCTCCTGTGTTACAGTCCCATCAGGATGTGTTGTTTCCTTCTGACCACCGCGTTATACAATCATGTATCTATATGTTACAGACCCATCAGGGTGTGTTGTTTCCTTCAGACCACCGCGTTATACAATCATGTATCTATATGTTACGGACCCATCAGGGTGTGTTGTTTCCTTCTGACCACCGCGTTATACAATCATCTATCTCCTATGTTACAGACCCATCAGGATGTGTTGTTTCCTTCTGACCACCGCGTTATACAATCACGTATCTCCTATATTACAGACCCATCAGGGTGCGTTGTTTCCTTCTGACCACCGCGTTATACAATCATGTATCTCCTATGTTACAGACCCATCAGGATGTGTCGTTTCCTTCTGACCACCGCGTTATACAATCACGTATCTCCTATGTTACAGACCCATCAGGGTGTGTTGTTTCCTTCAGACCACCGCGTTATACAATCACATGTTACAGACCCATCAGGATGTGTTGTTTCCTTCAGACCACCGCGTTATACAATCACGTATCTCCTATGTTACAGACCAATCAGGACGTGTTGTTTCCTTCATACCACCGCGTTATACAATCACGTATCTCCTATGTTACAGATCAATCAGGATGTGTTGTTTCCTTCTGACCACCGCGTTATACAATCATCTATCTCCTATGTTACAGACCCATCAGGGTGTGTTGTTTCCTTCTGACCACCGCGTTATACAATCACGTATCTCCTATGTTAGAGACCCATAAGGATGTGTTTTTCCTTCTGACCACCGCGTTATAAAATCACGTATCTCCTTTGTTACAGACCCATCAGGATGTGTTGTTTCCTTCAGACCACCGCGTTATACAATCACGTATCTCCTATGTTACAGACCCATCATGATGTGTTGTTTCCTACAGACCACCGCGTTATACAATCATCTATCTCCTATGTTACAGACCCATCAGGGTGTGTTGTTTCCTTCTGACCACCGCGTTATACAATCACGTATCTCCTATATTAGAGACCCATCAGGGTGTGTTGTGTCCTTCTGACCACCGCGTTATAAAATCACGTATCTCCTTTGTTACAGACCCATCAGGATGTGTTGTTTCCTTCAGACCACCGCGTTATACAATCACGTATCTCCTATGTTACAGACCCATCAGGATGTGTTGTTTCCTACAGACCACCGCGTTATACAATCACGTATCTCCTATGTTACAGACCCATCAGGGTGTGTTGTTTCCTTCAGACCACCGCGTTATACAATCATGTATCTCCTATGTTACAGACACATCAGGGTGTGTTGTTTCCTTCTGACCACCGCGTTATACAATCACGTATCTCCTATGTTACAGACCCATCAGGGTGTGTTGTTTCCTTCTGACCACCGCGTTATACAATCACGTATCTCCTATGTTACAGAACCATCAGGGTGTGTTGTTTCCTTCTGACCACCGCGTTATACAATCACGTATCTCCTTTGTTACAGACCCATCAGGGTGTGTTGTTTCCTTCTGACCATCGCGTTATTCAATCACATGTTACAGACCAATCAGGGTGTTGTTTCCTTCTGACCACCGCGTTATACAATCACGTATCTCCTATGTTACAGACCCATCAGGATGTGTTGTTTCCTTCAGACCACCGCGTTATACAATCACGTATCTCCTATGTTACAGACCAATCAGGACGTGTTGTTTCCTTCATACCACCGCGTTATACAATCACGTATCTCCTATGTTACAGACCAATCAGGATGTGTTGTTTCCTTCTGACCACCGCGTTATACAATCATCTATCTCCTATGTTACAGACCCATCAGGGTGTGTTGTTTCCTTCTGACCACCGCGTTATACAATCACGTATCTCCTATGTTAGAGACCCATAAGGATGTGTTTTTTCCTTCTGACCACCGCGTTATAAAATCACGTATCTCCTTTGTTACAGACCCATCAGGATGTGTTGTTTCCTTCAGACCACCGCGTTATACAATCACGTATCTCCTATGTTACAGACCCATCAGGATGTGTTGTTTCCTACAGACCACCGCGTTATACAATCATCTATCTCCTATGTTACAGACCCATCAGGATGTGTTGTTTCCTTCTGACCACCGCGTTATACAATCATCTATCTCCTATGTTACAGACCCATCAGGGTGTGTTGTTTCCTTCTGACCACCGCGTTATACAATCACGTATCTCCTATGTTAGAGACCCATAAGGATGTGTTTTTTCCTTCTGACAACCGCGTTATACAATCACGTATCTCCTATGTTACAGACCCATCAGGGTGTTTTGTTTCCTTCTGACCACCGCGTTATACAATCACGTATCTCCTATGTTACAGACCCATCAGGATGTGTTGTTTCCTACAGACCACCGCGTTATAAAATCACGTATCTCCTATATTAGAGACCCATCAGGGTGTGTTGTGTCCTTCTGACCACCGCGTTATAAAATCACGTATCTCCTTTGTTACAGACCCATCAGGATGTGTTGTTTCCTTCAGACCACCGCGTTATACAATCACGTATCTCCTATGTTACAGACCCATCAGGATGTGTTGTTTCCTACAGACCACCGAGTTATACAATCACGTATCTCCTATGTTACAGACCCATCAGGGTGTGTTGTTTCCTTCAGACCACCGCGTTATACAATCATGTATCTCCTATGTTACAGACACATCAGGGTGTGTTGTTTCCTTCTGACCACCGCGTTATACAATCACGTATCTCCTATGTTACAGACCCATCAGGGTGTGTTGTTTCCTTCAGACCACCACGTTATACAATCATGTATCTCCTGTGTTACAGTCCCATCAGGATGTGTTGTTTCCTTCTGACCACCGCGTTATACAATCATGTATCTATATGTTACAGACCCATCAGGGTGTGTTGTTTCCTTCAGACCACCGCGTTATACAATCATGTATCTATATGTTACGGACCCATCAGGGTGTGTTGTTTCCTTCTGACCACCGCGTTATACAATCATCTATCTCCTATGTTACAGACCCATCAGGATGTGTTGTTTCCTTCTGACCACCGCGTTATACAATCACGTATCTCCTATATTACAGACCCATCAGGGTGCGTTGTTTCCTTCTGACCACCGCGTTATACAATCATGTATCTCCTATGTTACAGAACCATCAGGATGTGTCGTTTCCTTCTGACCACCGCGTTATACAATCACGTATCTCCTATGTTACAGACCCATCAGGGTGTGTTGTTTCCTTCAGACCACCGCGTTATACAATCACATGTTACAGACCCATCAGGATGTGTTGTTTCCTTCAGACCACCGCGTTATACAATCACGTATCTCCTATGTTACAGACCAATCAGGACGTGTTGTTTCCTTCATACCACCGCGTTATACAATCACGTATCTCCTATGTTACAGATCAATCAGGATGTGTTGTTTCCTTCTGACCACCGCGTTATACAATCATCTATCTCCTATGTTACAGACCCATCAGGATGTGTTGTTTCCTACAGACCACCGCGTTATACAATCACGTATCTCCTATGTTACAGACCCATCAGGGTGTGTTGTTTCCTTCAGACCACCGCGTTATACAATCATGTATCTCCTATGTTACAGACACATCAGGGTGTGTTGTTTCCTTCTGACCACCGCGTTATACAATCACGTATCTCCTATGTTACAGACCCATCAGGGTGTGTTGTTTCCTTCAGACCACCACGTTATACAATCATGTATCTCCTGTGTTACAGTCCCATCAGGATGTGTTGTTTCCTTCTGACCACCGCGTTATACAATCATGTATCTATATGTTACAGACCCATCAGGGTGTGTTGTTTCCTTCAGACCACCGCGTTATACAATCATGTATCTATATGTTACGGACCCATCAGGGTGTGTTGTTTCCTTCTGACCACCGCGTTATACAATCATCTATCTCCTATGTTACAGACCCATCAGGATGTGTTGTTTCCTTCTGACCACCGCGTTATACAATCACGTATCTCCTATATTACAGACCCATCAGGGTGCGTTGTTTCCTTCTGACCACCGCGTTATACAATCATGTATCTCCTATGTTACAGAACCATCAGGATGTGTCGTTTCCTTCTGACCACCGCGTTATACAATCACGTATCTCCTATGTTACAGACCCATCAGGGTGTGTTGTTTCCTTCAGACCACCGCGTTATACAATCACATGTTACAGACCAATCAGGATGTGTTGTTTCCTTCAGACCACCGCGTTATACAATCACGTATCTCCTATGTTACAGACCAATCAGGACGTGTTGTTTCCTTCATACCACCGCGTTATACAATCACGTATCTCCTATGTTACAGATCAATCAGGATGTGTTGTTTCCTTCTGACCACCGCGTTATACAATCATCTATCTCCTATGTTACAGACCCATCAGGGTGTGTTGTTTCCTTCTGACCACCGCGTTATACAATCACGTATCTCCTATGTTAGAGACCCATAAGGATGTGTTTTTTCCTTCTGACCACCGCGTTATAAAATCACGTATCTCCTTTGTTACAGACCCATCAGGATGTGTTGTTTCCTTCAAACCACCGCGTTATACAATCACGTATCTCCTATGTTACAGACCCATCAGGATGTGTTGTTTCCTACAGACCACCGCGTTATACAATCATCTATCTCCTATGTTACAGACCCATCAGGGTGTGTTGTTTCCTTCTGACCACCGCGTTATACAATCACGTATCTCCTATATTAGAGACCCATCAGGGTGTGTTGTGTCCTTCTGACCACCGCGTTATAAAATCATGTATCTCCTTTGTTACAGACCCATCAGGATGTGTTGTTTCCTTCAGACCACCGCGTTATACAATCACGTATCTCCTATGTTACAGACCCATCAGGATGTGTTGTTTCCTACAGACCACCGCGTTATACAATCACGTATCTCCTATGTTACAGACCCATCAGGGTGTGTTGTTTCCTTCAGACCACCGCGTTATACAATCATGTATCTCCTATGTTACAGACACATCAGGGTGTGTTGTTTCCTTCTGACCACCGCGTTATACAATCACGTATCTCCTATGTTACAGACCCATCAGGGTGTGTTGTTTCCTTCTGACCACAGCGTTATACAATCACGTATGTCCTATGTTACAGAACCATCAGGGTGTGTTGTTTCCTTCTGACCACCGCGTTATACAATCACGTATCTCCTATGTTACAGACCCATCAGGATGTGTTGTTTCCTTCTGACCACCGCGTTATTCAATCACATGTTACAGACCAATCAGGGTGTTGTTTCCTTCTGACCACCGCGTTATACAATCACGTATCTCCTATGTTACAGACCCATCAGGATGTGTTGTTTCCTTCAGACCACCGCGTTATACAATCACGTATCTCCTATGTTACAGACCAATCAGGACGTGTTGTTTCCTTCAGACCACCGCGTTATACAATCACGTATCTCCTATGTTACAGACCAATCAGGATGTGTTGTTTCCTTCTGACCACCGCGTTATACAATCATCTATCTCCTATGTTACAGACCCATCAGGGTGTGTTGTTTCCTTCTGACCACCGCGTTATACAATCACGTATCTCCTATGTTAGAGACCCATAAGGATGTGTTTTTTCCTTCTGACCACCGCGTTATAAAATCACGTATCTCCTTTGTTACAGACCCATCAGGATGTGTTGTTTCCTTCAGACCACCGCGTTATACAATCACGTATCTCCTATGTTACAGACCCATCAGGATGTGTTGTTTCCTACAGACCACCGCGTTATACAATCATCTATCTCCTATGTTACAGACCCATCAGGGTGTGTTGTTTCCTTCTGACCACCGCGTTATACAATCACGTATCTCCTATATTAGAGACCCATCAGGGTGTGTTGTGTCCTTCTGACCACCGCGTTATACAATCACGTATCTCCTTTGTTACAGACCCATCAGGATGTGTTGTTTCCTTCAGACCACCGCGTCATACAATCACGTATCTCCTATGTTACAGACCCATCAGGATGTGTTGTTTCCTACAGACCACCGCGTTATACAATCACGTATCTCCTATGTTACAGACCCATCAGGGTGTGTTGTTTCCTTCAGACCACCGCGTTATACAATCACGTATCTCCTATGTTACAGACCCATCAGGGTGTGTTGTTTCCTTCTGACCACCGCGTTATACAATCACGTATCTCCTATGTTACAGACCCATCAGGGTGTGTTGTTTCCTTCTGACCACAGCGTTATACAATCACGTATGTCCTATGTTACAGAACCATCAGGGTGTGTTGTTTCCTTCTGACCACCGCGTTATACAATCACGTATCTCCTTTGTTACAGACCCATCAGGGTGTGTTGTTTCCTTCTGACCATCGCGTTATTCAATCACATGTTACAGACCAATCAGGGTGTTGTTTCCTTCTGACCACCGCGTTATACAATCACGTATCTCCTATGTTACAGACCCATCAGGATGTTTTGTTTCCTTCTGACCACCGCGTTATACAATCATCTATCTCCTATGTTACAGACCCATCAGGATGTGTTGTTTCCTTCTGACCACCGCGTTATACAATCACGTATCTCCTATGTTACAGACCCATCAGGATGTGTTGTTTCCTGCAGACCACCGCGTTATACAATCACATGTTACAGACCCATCAGGATGTGTTGTTTCCTTCAGACCACCGCGTTATACAATCACGTATCTCCTATGTTACAGACCCATCAGGGTGTGTTGTTTCCTTCAGACCACCGCGTTATACAATCACGTATCTCCTATGTTACAGACCCATCAGGGTGTGTTGTTTCCTTCTGACCACCGCGTTTTACAATCATCTATCTCCTATGTTACAGACCCATCAGGATGTGTTGTTTCCTTCTGACAACCGCGTTATACAATCACGTATCTCCTATGTTACAGACCCATCAGGGTGTTTTGTTTCCTTCTGACCACCGCGTTATACAATCACGTATCTCCTATGTTACAGACCCATCAGGATGTGTTGTTTCCTACAGACCACCGCGTTATACAATCATCTATCTCCTATGTTACAGACCCATCAGGGTGTGTTGTTTCCTTCTGACCACCGCGTTATACAATCACGTATCTCCTATATTAGAGACCCATCAGGGTGTGTTGTGTCCTTCTGACCACCGCGTTATAAAATCATGTATCTCCTTTGTTACAGACCCATCAGGATGTGTTGTTTCCTTCAGACCACCGCGTTATACAATCACGTATCTCCTATGTTACAGACCCATCAGGATGTGTTGTTTCCTACAGACCACCGCGTTATACAATCACGTATCTCCTATGTTACAGACCCATCAGGGTGTGTTGTTTCCTTCAGACCACCGCGTTATACAATCATGTATCTCCTATGTTACAGACACATCAGGTTGTGTTGTTTCCTTCTGACCACCGCGTTATACAATCACGTATCTCCTATGTTACAGACCCATCAGGGTGTGTTGTTTCCTTCTGACCACAGCGTTATACAATCACGTATGTCCTATGTTACAGAACCATCAGGGTGTGTTGTTTCCTTCTGACCACCGCGTTATACAATCACGTATCTCCTTTGTTACAGACCCATCAGGGTGTGTTGTTTCCTTCTGACCATCGCGTTATTCAATCACATGTTACAGACCAATCAGGGTGTTGTTTCCTTCTGACCACCGCGTTATACAATCACGTATCTCCTATGTTACAGACCCATCAGGATGTGTTGTTTCCTTCAGACCACCGCGTTATACAATCACGTATCTCCTATGTTACAGACCAATCAGGACGTGTTGTTTCCTTCAGACCACCGCGTTATACAATCACGTATCTCCTATGTTACAGACCCATCAGGATGTGTTGTTTCCTTCTGACCACCGCGTTATACAATCATCTATCTCCTATGTTACAGACCCATCAGGGTGTGTTGTTTCCTTCTGACCACCGCGTTATACAATCACGTATCTCCTATGTTAGAGACCCATAAGGATGTGTTTTTTCCTTCTGACCACCGCGTTATAAAATCACGTATCTCCTTTGTTACAGACCCATCAGGATGTGTTGTTTCCTTCAGACCACCGCGTTATACAATCACGTATCTCCTATGTTACAGACCCATCAGGATGTGTTGTTTCCTACAGACCACCGCGTTATACAATCATCTATCTCCTATGTTACAGACCCATCAGGGTGTGTTGTTTCCTTCTGACCACCGCGTTATACAATCACGTATCTCCTATATTAGAGACCCATCAGGGTGTGTTGTGTCCTTCTGACCACCGCGTTATAAAATCACGTATCTCCTTTGTTACAGACCCATCAGGATGTGTTGTTTCCTTCAGACCACCGCGTCATACAATCACGTATCTCCTATGTTACAGACCCATCAGGATGTGTTGTTTCCTACAGACCACCGCGTTATACAATCACGTATCTCCTATGTTACAGACCCATCAGGGTGTGTTGTTTCCTTCAGACCACCGCGTTATACAATCATGTATCTCCTATGTTACAGACACATCAGGGTGTGTTGTTTCCTTCTGACCACCGCGTTATACAATCACGTATCTCCTATGTTACAGACCCATCAGGGTGTGTTGTTTCCTTCTGACCACAGCGTTATACAATCACGTATGTCCTATGTTACAGAACCATCAGGGTGTGTTGTTTCCTTCTGACCACCGCGTTATACAATCACGTATCTCCTTTGTTACAGACCCATCAGGGTGTGTTGTTTCCTTCTGACCATCGCGTTATTCAATCACATGTTACAGACCAATCAGGGTGTTGTTTCCTTCTGACCACCGCGTTATACAATCACGTATCTCCTATGTTACAGACCCATCAGGATGTTTTGTTTCCTTCTGACCACCGCGTTATACAATCATCTATCTCCTATGTTACAGACCCATCAGGATGTGTTGTTTCCTTCTGACCACCGCGTTATACAATCACGTATCTCCTATGTTACAGACCCATCAGGATGTGTTGTTTCCTGCAGACCACCGCGTTATACAATCACATGTTACAGACCCATCAGGATGTGTTGTTTCCTTCAGACCACCGCGTTATACAATCACGTATCTCCTATGTTACAGACCCATCAGGGTGTGTTGTTTCCTTCAGACCACCGCGTTATACAATCACGTATCTCCTATGTTACAGACCCATCAGGGTGTGTTGTTTCCTTCTGACCACCGCGTTATACAATCATCTATCTCCTATGTTACAGACCCATCAGGATGTGTTGTTTCCTTCTGACAACCGCGTTATACAATCACGTATCTCCTATGTTACAGACCCATCAGGGTGTTTTGTTTCCTTCTGACCACCGCGTTATACAATCACGTATCTCCTATGTTACAGACCCATCAGGATGTGTTGTTTCCTACAGACCACCGCGTTATACAATCATCTATCTCCTATGTTACAGACCCATCAGGGTGTGTTGTTTCCTTCTGACCACCGCGTTATACAATCACGTATCTCCTATATTAGAGACCCATCAGGGTGTGTTGTGTCCTTCTGACCACCGCGTTATAAAATCACGTATCTCCTTTGTTACAGACCCATCAGGATGTGTTGTTTCCTTCAGACCACCGCGTTATACAATCACGTATCTCCTATGTTACAGACCCATCAGGGTGTGTTGTTTCCTTCAGACCACCGCGTTATACAATCATGTATCTCCTATGTTACAGACACATCAGGGTGTGTTGTTTCCTTCTGACCACCGCGTTATACAATCACGTATCTCCTATGTTACAGACCCATCAGGGTGTGTTGTTTCCTTCTGACCACAGCGTTATACAATCACGTATCTCCTATGTTACAGACCCATCAGGGTGTGTTGTTTCCTTCTGATCACCGCGTTATACAATCACGTATCTCCTTTGTTACAGAAACATCAGGGTGTGTTGTTTCCTTCTGAACATCGCGTTATTCAATCACATGTTACAGACCCATCAGGGTGTTGTTTCCTTCTGACCACCGCGTTATACAATCACGTATCTCCTATGTTACAGACCCATCAGGGTGTTTTGTTTCCTTCTGACCACCGCGTTATACAATCATCTATCTCCTATGTTACAGACCCATCAGAATGTGTTGTTTCCTTCTGACCACCGCGTTATACAATCACGTATCTCCTATGTTACAGACCCATCAGGATGTGTTGTTTCCTGCAGACCACCGCGTTATACAATCACATGTTACAGACCCATCAGGATGTGTTGTTTCCTTCAGACCACCGCGTTATACAATCACGTATCTCCTATGTTACAGACCCATCAGGATGTGTTGTTTCCTTCAGATCACCGCGTTATACAATCACGTATCTCCTATGTTACAGACCCATCAGGGTGTGTTGTTTCCTTCAGACCACCGCGTTATACAATCACGTATCTCCTATGTTACAGACCCATCAGGGTGTGTTGTTTCCTTCTGATCACCGCGTTTTACAATCATCTATCTCCTATGTTACAGACCCATCAGGATGTGTTGTTTCCTTCTGACAACCGCGTTATACAATCACGTATCTCCTATGTTACAGACCCATCAGGGTGTTTTGTTTCCTTCTGACCACCGCGTTATACAATCATCTATCTCCTATGTTACAGACCCATCAGGATATGTTGTTTCCTTCTGACCACCGCGTTATACAATCACGTATCTCCTATGTTACAGACCCATCAGGGTGCGTTGTTTCCTTCTGACAACCGCGTTATACAATCATGTATCTCCTATGTTACAGACCCATCAGGATGTGTTGTTTCCTTCTGACCACCGCGTTATACAATCACGTATCTCCTATGTTACAGACCCATCAGGATGTGTTGTTTCCTTCAGACCACCGCGTTATACAATCACATGTTACAGACCCATCAGGATGTGTTGTTTCCTTCAGACCACCGCGTTATACAATCACGTATCTCCTATGTTACAGACCCATCAGGATGTGTTGTTTCTTTCAGACCACCGCGTTATACAATCACGTATCTCCTATGTTACAGACCCATCAGGATGTGTTGTTTCCTCCAGACCACCGCGTTATACAATCACGTATCTCCTATGTTACAGACCCATCAGGGTGTGTTGTTTCCTTCAGACCACCGCGTTATACAATCACGTATCTCCTATGTTACAGACCCATCAGGGTGTGTTGTTTCCTTCTGACCACCGCGTTATACAATCATCTATCTCCTATGTTACAGACCCATCAGGGTGTGTTGTTTCCTTCTGACCACCGCGTTATACAATCACGTATCTCCTATGTTAGAGACCCATCAGGATGTGTTGTTTCCTTCTGACCACCGCGTTATAAAATCACGTATCTCCTTTGTTACAGACCCATCAGGATGTGTTGTTTCCTTCAGACCACCGCGTTATACAATCAGGTATCTCCTATGTTACAGACCCATCAGGATGTGTTGTTTCCTACAGACCACCGCGTTATACAATCACGTATCTCCTATGTTACAGACCCATCAGGGTGTGTTGTTTCCTTCCGACCACCGCGTTATACAATCATGTATCTCCTATGTTACAGACCCATCAGGATGTGTTGTTTCCTTCTGACCACCGCGTTATACAATCACGTATCTCCTATGTTACAGACCCATCAGGGTGTGTTGTTTCCTTCAGACCACCGCGTTATACAATCAAGTATCTCCTATGTTACAGACCCATCAGGATGTGTTGTTTCCTTCTGACCACCGCGTTATACAATCACGTATCTCCTATGTTACAGACCCATCAGGGTGTGTTGTTTCCTGCTGACCACCGCGTTATACAATCACATGTTACAGACCCATCAGGGTGTTTTGTTTCCTTCTGACCACCGCGTTATACAATCATGTATCTCCTATGTTACAGACCCATCAGGGTGTGTTGTTTCCTTCTGACCACCGCGTTATACAATCACGTATCTCCTATGTTACAGACCCATCATAGTGTGTTGTTTCCTTCCGACCACCGCGTTATACAATCATGTATCTCCTATGTTACAGACCCATAAGGATGTGGTGTTTCCTCCTGACCACCGCGTTATACAATCATGTATCTCCTATGTTACAGACCCATCAGGGTGTGTTGTTTCCTTCTGACCACCGCGTTATACAATCACATGTTACAGACCCATCAGGATGTGTTGTTTCCTTCAGACCACCGCGTTATACAATCACGTATCGCCTACGTTACAGACCCATCAGGGTGTGTTCTTTCCTTCAGACCACCGCGTTATACAATCACGTATCTCCTATGTTACAGACCCATCATGACGTGTTGTTTCCTTCTGACCACCGCGTTATACAATCACGTATCTCCTATGTTACAGACCCATCATAGTGTGTTGTTTCCTTCCGACCACCGCGTTATACAATCATGTATCTCCTATGTTACAGACCCATCATGACGTGTTGTTTCCTTCCGACCACCGCGTTATACAATCATGTATCTCCTATGTTACAGACCCATCAGGATGTGTTGTTTCCTTCTGACCACCGCGTTATACAATCACGTATCTCCTATGTTACAGACCCATCAGGATGTGTTGTTTCCTTCAGACCACCGCGTTATACAATCACATGTTACAGACCCATCAGGATGTGTTGTTTCCTTCAGACCACCGCGTTATACAATCACGTATCTCCTATGTTACAGACCCATCAGGATGTGTTGTTTCTTTCAGACCACCGCGTTATACAATCACGTATCTCCTATGTTACAGACCCATCAGGATGTGTTGTTTCCTCCAGACCACCGCGTTATACAATCACGTATCTCCTATGTTACAGACCCATCAGGGTGTGTTGTTTCCTTCAGACCACCGCGTTATACAATCACGTATCTCCTATGTTACAGACCCATCAGGGTGTGTTGTTTCCTTCTGACCACCGCGTAATACAATCATCTATCTCCTATGTTACAGACCCATCAGGGTGTGTTGTTTCCTTCTGACCACCGCGTTATACAATCACGTATCTCCTATGTTAGAGACCCATCAGGATGTGTTGTTTCCTTCTGACCACCGCGTTATAAAATCACGTATCTCCTTTGTTACAGACCCATCAGGATGTGTTGTTTCCTTAAAACCACCGCGTTATACAATCAGGTATCTCCTATGTTACAGACCCATCAGGATGTGTTGTTTCCTACAGACCACCGCGTTATACAATCACGTATCTCCTATGTTACAGACCCATCAGGGTGTGTTGTTTCCTTCAGACCACCGCGTTATACAATCAAGTATCTCCTATGTTACAGACCCATCAGGATGTGTTGTTTCCTTCTGACCACCGCGTTATACAATCACGTATCTCCTATGTTACAGACCCATCAGGGTGTGTTGTTTCCTGCTGACCACCGCGTTATACAATCACATGTTACAGACCCATCAGGGTGTTTTGTTTCCTTCTGACCACCGCGTTATACAATCATGTATCTCCTATGTTACAGACCCATCAGGGTGTGTTGTTTCCTTCTGACCACCGCGTTATACAATCACGTATCTCCTATGTTACAGACCCATCATAGTGTGTTGTTTCCTTCCGACCACCGCGTTATACAATCATGTATCTCCTATGTTACAGACCCATAAGGATGTGGTGTTTCCTCCTGACCACCGCGTTATACAATCATGTATCTCCTATGTTACAGACCCATCAGGGTGTGTTGTTTCCTTCTGACCACCGCGTTATACAATCACATGTTACAGACCCATCAGGATGTGTTGTTTCCTTCAGACCACCGCGTTATACAATCACGTATCGCCTACGTTACAGACCCATCAGGGTGTGTTCTTTCCTTCAGACCACCGCGTTATACAATCACGTATCTCCTATGTTACAGACCCATCATGACGTGTTGTTTCCTTCTGACCACCGCGTTATACAATCATGTATCTCCTATGTTACAGACCCATCAGGGTGTGTTGTTTCCTTCCGACCACCGCGTTATACAATCATGTATCTCCTATGTTACAGACCCATCAGGGTGTGTTGTTTCCTTCCGACCACCGCGTTATACAATCATGTATCTCCTATGTTACAGACCCATCAGGGTGTGTTGTTTCATTCTGACCACCGCGTTATACAATCATGTATCTCCTATGTTACAGACCCATCAGGATGTGTTGTTTCCTTCTGACCACCGCGTTATACAATCACGTATCTCATATGTTACAGATCCATCAGGGTGTGTTGTTTCATTCTGACCACCGCGTTATACAATCACATGTTACAGACCCATCAGGGTGTGTTGTTTCCTTCAGACCACCGCGTTATACAATCACGTATCTCCTATGTTACAGATCAATCAGGATGTGTTGTTTCCTTCTGACCACCGCGTTATACAATCATCTATCTCCTATGTTACAGACCCATCAGGGTGTGTTGTTTCCTTCTGACCACCGCGTTATACAATCACGTATCTCCTATGTTAGAGACCCATAAGGATGTGTTTTTCCTTCCGACCACCGCGTTATAAAATCACGTATCTCCTTTGTTACAGACCCATCAGGATGTGTTGTTTCCTTCAGACCACCGCGTTATACAATCACGTATCTCCTATGTTACAGACCCATCAGGATGTGTTGTTTCCTTCAGACCACCGCGTTATACAATCACATGTTACAGACCCATCAGGATGTGTTGTTTCCTTCAGACCACCGCGTTATACAATCACGTATCTCCTATGTTACAGACCCATCAGGATGTGTTGTTTCTTTCAGACCACCGCGTTATACAATCACGTATCTCCTATGTTACAGACCCATCAGGATGTGTTGTTTCCTACAGACCACCGCGTTATACAATCACGTATCTCCTATGTTACAGACCCATCAGGGTGTGTTGTTTCCTTCAGACCACCGCGTTATACAATCACGTATCTCCTATGTTACAGACCCATCAGGGTGTGTTGTTTCCTTCTGACCACCGCGTTATACAATCATCTATCTCCTATGTTACAGACCCATCAGGGTGTGTTGTTTCCTTCTGACCACCGCGTTATACAATCACGTATCTCCTATGTTAGAGACCCATCAGGATGTGTTGTTTCCTTCTGACCACCGCGTTATAAAATCACGTATCTCCTTTGTTACAGACCCATCAGGATGTGTTGTTTCCTTAAAACCACCGCGTTATACAATCAGGTATCTCCTATGTTACAGACCCATCAGGATGTGTTGTTTCCTACAGACCACCGCGTTATACAATCACGTATCTCCTATGTTACAGACCCATCAGGGTGTGTTGTTTCCTTCAGACCACCGCGTTATACAATCAAGTATCTCCTATGTTACAGACCCATCAGGATGTGTTGTTTCCTTCTGACCACCGCGTTATACAATCACGTATCTCCTATGTTACAGACCCATCAGGGTGTGTTGTTTCCTGCTGACCACCGCGTTATACAATCACATGTTACAGACCCATCAGGGTGTTTTGTTTCCTTCTGACCACCGCGTTATACAATCATGTATCTCCTATGTTACAGACCCATCAGGGTGTGTTGTTTCCTTCTGACCACCGCGTTATACAATCACGTATCTCCTATGTTACAGACCCATCATAGTGTGTTGTTTCCTTCCGACCACCGCGTTATACAATCATGTATCTCCTATGTTACAGACCCATAAGGATGTGGTGTTTCCTCCTGACCACCGCGTTATACAATCATGTATCTCCTATGTTACAGACCCATCAGGGTGTGTTGTTTCCTTCTGACCACCGCGTTATACAATCACATGTTACAGACCCATCAGGATGTGTTGTTTCCTTCAGACCACCGCGTTATACAATCACGTATCGCCTACGTTACAGACCCATCAGGGTGTGTTCTTTCCTTCAGACCACCGCGTTATACAATCACGTATCTCCTATGTTACAGACCCATCATGACGTGTTGTTTCCTTCTGACCACCGCGTTATACAATCATGTATCTCCTATGTTACAGACCCATCAGGGTGTGTTGTTTCCTTCCGACCACCGCGTTATACAATCATGTATCTCCTATGTTACAGACCCATCAGGGTGTGTTGTTTCCTTCCGACCACCGCGTTATACAATCATGTATCTCCTATGTTACAGACCCATCAGGGTGTGTTGTTTCATTCTGACCACCGCGTTATACAATCATGTATCTCCTATGTTACAGACCCATCAGGATGTGTTGTTTCCTTCTGACCACCGCGTTATACAATCACGTATCTCATATGTTACAGATCCATCAGGGTGTGTTGTTTCATTCTGACCACCGCGTTATACAATCACATGTTACAGACCCATCAGGGTGTGTTGTTTCCTTCAGACCACCGCGTTATACAATCACGTATCTCCTATGTTACAGACCCATCAGGGTGTGTTGTTTCCTTCTGACCACCGCGTTATACAATCACGTATCTCCTATGTTACAGACCCATCAGGGTGTGTTGTTTCCTTCAGACCACCGCGTTATACAATCAAGTATCTCCTATGTTACAGACCCATCAGGATGTGTTGTTTCCTTCTGACCACCGCGTTATACAATCACGTATCTCCTATGTTACAGACCCATCAGGATGTGGTGTTTCCTCCTGACCACCGCGTTATACAATCATGTATCTCCTATGTTACAGACCCATCAGGGTGTGTTGTTTCCTTCTGACCACCGCGTTATACAATCACGTATCTCCTATGTTACAGACCCATAAGGATGTGGTGTTTCCTCCTGACCACCGCGTTATACAATCATGTATCTCCTATGTTACAGACCCATCAGGGTGTGTTGTTTCCTTCTGACCACCGCGTTATACAATCACGTATCTCCTATGTTACAGACCCATCAGGGTGTGTTGTTTCCTTCAGACCACCGCGTTATACAATCACGTATCTCCTATGTTACAGACCCATCAGGGTGTGTTGTTTCCTTCTGACCACCGCGTTATACAATCACGTATCTCCTATGTTACAGACCCATCAGGGTGTGTTGTTTCCTTCAGACCACCGCGTTATACAATCAAGTATCTCCTATGTTACAGACCCATCTGGATGTGTTGTTTCCTTCTGACCACCGCGTTATACAATCACGTATCTCCTATGTTACAGACCCATCAGGGTGTGTTGTTTCCTGCTGACCACCGCGTTATACAATCACATGTTACAGACCCATCAGGGTGTTTTGTTTCCTTCTGACCACCGCGTTATACAATCATGTATCTCCTATGTTACAGACCCATCAGGGTGTGTTGTTTCCTTCTGACCACCGCGTTATACAATCACGTATCTCCTATGTTACAGACCCATAAGGATGTGGTGTTTCCTTCTGACCACCGCGTTATACAATCACATATCTCCTAAGTTACAGACCCATCAGGATGTGTTGTTTCCTTCTGACCAACGCGTTATACAATCACGTATCTCCTATGTTACAGACCCATCAGGATGTGTTGTTTCCTACAGACCACCGCGTTATACAATCACATATCTCCTATGTTACAGACCCATAAGGATGTGGTGTTTCCTTCTGACCACCGCGTTATACAATCACGTATCTCCTATGTTACAGACCCATAAGGATGTGGTGTTTCCTTCTGACCACCGCGTTATACAATCACATATCTCCTATGTTACAGACCCATCAGGATGTGTTGTTTCCTTCTGACCACCGCGTTATACAATCACGTATCTCCTATGTTACAGACCCATCATAGTGTGTTGTTTCCTTCCGACCACCGCGTTATACAATCATGTATCTCCTATGTTACAGACCCATCAGGGTGTGTTGTTTCCTTCCGACCACCGCGTTATACAATCATGTATCTCCTATGTTACAGACCCATCAGGATGTGTTGTTTCCTTCTGACCACCGCGTTATACAATCACATGTTACAGACCCATCAGGGTGTGTTGTTTCCTTCAGACCACCGTGTTATACAATCACGTATCTCCTATGTTACAGACCCATCAGGGTGTGTTGTTTCCTTCAGACCACCGCGTTATACAATCATGTATCTCCTATGTTACAGACCCATCAGGGTGTGTTGTTTCATTCTGACCACCGCGTTATACAATCATGTATCTCCTATGTTACAGACCCATCAGGATGTGTTGTTTCCTTCTGACCACCGCGTTATACAATCACGTATCTCATATGTTACAGATCCATCAGGGTGTGTTGTTTCATTCTGACCACCGCGTTATACAATCACATGTTACAGACCCATCAGGGTGTGTTGTTTCCTTCTGACCACCGCGTTATACAATCACGTATCTCCTATGTTACAGACCCATAAGGATGTGGTGTTTCCTTCTGACCACCGCGTTATACAATCACATATCTCCTATGTTACAGACCCATCAGGATGTGTTGTTTCCTTCTGACCACCGCGTTATACAATCACGTATCTCCTATGTTACAGACCCATCAGGATGTGTTGTTTCCTACAGACCACCGCGTTATACAATCACATATCTCCTATGTTACAGACCCATAAGGATGTGGTGTTTCCTTCTGACCACCGCGTTATACAATCACGTATCTCCTATGTTACAGACCCATAAGGATGTGGTGTTTCCTTCTGACCACCGCGTTATACAATCACATATCTCCTATGTTACAGACCCATCAGGATGTGTTGTTTCCTTCTGACCACCGCGTTATACAATCACGTATCTCCTATGTTACAGACCCATCATAGTGTGTTGTTTCCTTCCGACCACCGCGTTATACAATCATGTATCTCCTATGTTACAGACCCATCAGGGTGTGTTGTTTCCTTCCGACCACCGCGTTATACAATCATGTATCTCCTATGTTACAGACCCATCAGGGTGTGTTGTTTCCTTCTTATCACCGCGTTATACAATCACATGTTACAGACCCATCAGGATGTGTTGTTTCCTTCTGACCACCGCGTTATACAATCATGTATCTCCTATGTTACAGACCCATAAGGATGTGCTGTTTCCTTCTGACCACCGCGTTATACAATCATGTATCTCCTATGTTACAGACCCATCAGGATGTGTTGTTTCCTTCTGACCACCGCGTTATACAATCACGTATCTCCTATGTTACAGACCCATCAGGGTGTGTGTTTCCTTCTGACCACCGCGTTATAAAATCACATATTACAGACCCATCAGGATGTGTTGTTTCCTTCAGACCACCGCGTTATACAATCACGTATCGCCTACGTTACAGACCCATCAGGGTGTGTTGTTTCCTTCAGACCACCGCGTTATACAATCACGTATCTCCTATGTTACAGACCCATAAGGATGTGTTGTTTCCTTCTGACCACCGCGTTATACACAGCGTAGGAAACTCCCGCCTGCCCGACCGCCCGAGACGGTCTTTTTTCCAGCCGTACGGTGAAATTTCAAAAGCAGCCTGTCCGGTGGTCGGGTAGATATTTTAGTCTTTTACTACATGTTTTTCAAAATAACGGGCAGGGTAGTCTTTCGTCAGTCTGAGGTGTAATGGTAATGTAAAATTACGATAACCAGCATTACAGAACGCTTTATATATAAACTCTGTGCACTGCCTGTTATTTACTGATTAGAAAGCGATAGTCTAGCTTGCTTGTAAAACATTTAGTTTGTTTCAACATTCTAGATCTCAAAGGCACTTTCCTGAATGCATATTTTATATTCTTTATTTACTTGACAAATCCATGAACAATGTATTAAAAACCAAAGTCATTGTTTGGAAGGCTTATATGGACAGTGTTTGTGTAATTTGTCGTGTTTGTGAATTCATTTCAGTAAATAAATATGAGTTAAGTTGGATATATATAAAATGTCAAGAAATAATTAATTGCGTCGATGGTCGACTACTGGAATAATAAATGTAATCGAAAATTCTTATAATTGTCGACCAGATGTTGTCATGTTAGCCGATATAATTCGTAATGCAACAATTGTTCAAAGATGGACTGATGATTCAACATGATGATATATGATCAAATGAATTGGTTGACATTTAGCAAATTGGCCAGCTGTTAATTAGTAAAATGCGAGAAACATGTTCAACCAGATGTATAATAAATGTTTGGTACTTGCAGTAAGTTCTATGTGAGTGTTGAAAATCGGACAGGTAGGTTTTCTTCCGGACTGGTAATTTATTTCAGTTACCAGTCCGGCTGTCTGGCTTGGATTTTCGTGAGTTTTCTACACTGTTATACAATCACGTATCTCCTATGTTACAGACCCATCAGGGTGTGTTGTTTCCTTCTGACCACCGCGTTATACAATCACATGTTACAGACCCATCAGGGTGTGTTGTTTCCTTCTGACCACCGCGTTATACAATCACGTATCTCCTATGTTACAGACCCATCAGGGTGTGTTGTTTCCTTCTGACCACCGCGTTATACAATCACGTATCTCCTATGTTACAGACCCATCAGGGTGTGTTGTTTCCTTCTGACCACCGCGTTATACAATCACATGTTACAGACCCATCAGGGTGTGTTGTTTCCTTCTGACCACCGCGTTATACAATCACATGTTACAGACCCATCAGGATGTGTTGTTTCCTTCAGACCACCGCGTTATACAATCATGTATCTCCTAGTTACAGACCCATCAGGATGTGTTGTTTCCTTCTGACCACCGCGTTATACAATCACGTATCTCCTATGTTACAGACCCATCAGGGTGTGTTGTTTCCTTCTGACCACCGCGTTATACAATCACATGTTACAGACCCATCAGGATGTGTTGTTTCCTTCAGACCACCGCGTTATACAATCATGTATCTCCTATGTTACAGACCCATCAGGATGTGTTGTTTCCTTCTGACCACCGCGTTATACAATCATGTATCTCCTATGTTACAGACCCATCAGGATGTGTTGTTTCCTTCAGACCACCGCGTTATACAATCACGTATCTCCTATGTTACAGACCCATCAGGATGTGTTGTTTCCTTCAGACCACCGCGTTATACAATCACGTATCTCCTATGTTACAGACCCATCAGGGTGTGTTGTTTCCTTCAGACCACCGCGTTATACAATCTTGTATATCTTATGTTACAGACCAATAAGGATGTGTTGTTTCCTTCTGACCACCGAGTTATACAATCTTGTATATCTTATGTTACAGACCCATCAGGATGTGTTGTTTCCTTCAGACCATCGCGTTAAACAATCACATGTTACAGACCCATCAGGATGTGTTGTTTCCTTCTGACAACCGCGTTATACAATCACGTATCTCCTATGTTACAGACCCATCAGGGTGTGTTGTTTCCTTCAGACCACCGCGTTATACAATCATGTATCTCCTGTGTTACAGACCCATCAGGATGTGTTGTTTCCTTCTGACCACCGCGTTATACAATCATGTATCTATATGTTACAGACCCATCAGGGTGTGTTGTTTCCTTCAGACCACCGCGTTATACAATCATGTACCTATATGTTACGGACCCATCAGGGTGTGTTGTTTCCTTCAGACCACCGCGTTATACAATCACATATCTCCTATGTTACAGACCCATCAGGGTGTGTTGTTTCCTTCTGACCACCGCGTTATACAATCACGTATCTCCTATGTTACAGACCCATCAGGGTGTGTTGTTTCCTTCAGACCACCGCGTTATACAATCACATGTTACAGACCCATCAGGATGTGTTGTTTCCTTCAGACCACCGCGTTATACAATCACGTATCTCCTATGTTACAGACCCATCAGGATGTGTTGTTTCCTTCAGATCATGGCGTTATACAATCACGTATCTCCTATGTTACAGACCAATAAGGATTGGTGGTTTCCTTCTGACCACCGCGTTATACAATCATGTATCTCCTATGTTACAGACCCATAATGATGTGTTGTTTCCTTCTGACCACCGCGTTATACAATCACATGTTACAGACCCATCAGGATGTGTTGTTTCCTTCAGACCACCGCGTTATACAATCACATGTTACAGACCCATCAGGATGTGTTGTTTCCTTCTGACCACCGCGTTATACAATCACGTATCTCCTATGTTACAGACCCATCAGGGTGTGTTGTTTCCTTCAAATCACCGCGTTATACAATCATGTATCTCCTGTGTTACAGACCCATCAGGATGTGTTGTTTCCTTCTGACCACCGCGTTATACAATCATGTATCTATATATTACAGACCCATCAGGGTGTGTTGTTTCCTTCAGACCACCGCGTTATACAATCATGTACCTATATGTTACGGACCCATCAGGGTGTGTTGTTTCCTTCAGACCACCGCGTTATACAATCACATATCTCCTATGTTACAGACCCATCAGGGTGTGTTGTTTCCTTCTGACCACCGCGTTATACAATCACGTATCTCCTATGTTACAGACCCATCAGGGTGTGTTGTTTCCTTCAGACCACCGCGTTATACAATCACATGTTACAGACCCATCAGGATGTGTTGTTTCCTTCAGACCACCGCGTTATACAATCACGTATCTCCTATGTTACAGACCCATCAGGATGTGTTGTTTCCTTCAGACCACCGCGTTATACAATCACGTATCTCCTATGTTACAGACCCATCAGGGTGTGTTGTTTCCTTCAGACCACCGCGTTATACAATCACATATCTCCTATGTTACAGACCCATCAGGGTGTGTTGTTTCATTCTGACCACCGCGTTATACAATCACGTATCTCCTATGTTACAGACCCATCAGGGTGTGTTGTTTCCTTCAGACCACCGCGTTATACAATCACATGTTACAGATCCATCAGGATGTGTTGTTTCCTTCTGACAACCGCGTTATACAATCATGTATCTCCTATGTTACAGACCCATCAGTGTGCGTTGTTTCCTTCAGACCACCGCGTTATACAATCACGTATCTCCTATGTTACAGACCCATCAGGATGTGTTGTTTCCTTCTGACCACCGCGTTATACAATCACGTATCTCCTATGTTACAGACCCATCAGGGTGTGTTGTTTCCTACAGACCACCGCGTTATACAATCATGTATCTCCTATGTTACAGACCCATCAGGGTGTGTTGTTTCCTTCAGACCACCGCGTTATACAATCACGTATCTCCTATGTTACAGACCCATCAGGGTGTGTTGTTTCCTTCTGACCACCGCGTTATACAATCATGTATCTCCTATGTTACAGATCCATCAGGATGTGTTGTTTCCTTCAGACCACCGCTTTATACAATCACGTATCTCCTATGTTACAGACCCATCAGGGTGTGTTGTTTCCTTCAGACCACCCCGTTATACAATCATGTATCTCCTATGTTACAGACCCATCAGGGTGTGTTGTTTCCTTCAGACCACCGCGTTATACAATCACGTATCTCCTATGGTACAGACCCATCGGGGTGTGTTGTTTCCTTCAGATCACCGCGTTATACAATCATGTATCTCCTATGTTACAGACCCATCAGGGTGTGTTGTTTCCTTCAGACCACCGATTTATACAATCACGTATCTCCTATGTTACAGACCCATCAGGGTGTGTTGTTTCCTTCTGACCACCGCGTTATACAATCACGTATCTCCTATGTTACAGACCCATCAGGGTGTGTTGTTTCCTTCTGACCACCGCGTTATACAATCACGTATCTCCTATGTTACAGACCCATCAGGGTGTGTTGTTTCCTTCTGACCACCGCGTTATACAATCACGTATCTCCTATGTTACAGACCCATCAGGGTGTGTTGTTTCCTTCAGACCACCGCGTTATACAATCACGTATCTCCTATGTTACAGACCCATCAGGGTGTGTTGTTTCCTTCAGACCACCGCGTTATACAATCACATGTTACAGACCCATCAGGGTGTGTTGTTTCCTTCTGACCACCGCGTTATACAATCACGTATCTCCTATGTTACAGACCCATCAGGGTGTGTTGTTTCCTTCAGACCACCGCGTTATACAATCACATGTTACAGACCCATCAGGGTGTGTTGTTTCCTTCTGACCACCGCGTTATACAATCACGTATCTCCTATGTTACAGACCCATCAGGATGTGTTGTTTCCTTCCGACCACCGCGTTATACAATCATGTATCTCCTATGTCACAGACCCATCAGGGTGTGTTGTTTCCTTCAGACCACCGCGTTATACAATCATGTATCTCCTATGTTACAGACCCATCAGGGTGTGTTGTTTCCTACAGACCACCGCGTTATACAATCATGTATCTCCTGTGTTACAGTCCCATCAGGGTGTGTTGTTTCCTTCTGACCACCGCGTTATACAATCACGTATCTCCTATGTTACAGACCCATCAGGATGTGTTGTTTCCTTCTGACCACCGCGTTATACAATCACGTATCTCCTATGTTACAGACCCATTAGGGTGTGTTGTTTCCTTCAGACCACCGCGTTATACAATCACGTATCTCCTATGTTACAGACCCGTCAGGGTGTGTTGTTTCCTTCAGACCACCGCGTTATACAATCACATGTTACAGACCCATCAGGGTGTGTTGTTTCCTTCAGACCACCGTGTTATACAATCATGTATCTATATGTTACAGACCCATCAGGGTGTGTTGTTTCCTTCAGACCACCGCGTTATACAATCATGTATCTCCTATGTTACAGACCCATCAGGGTGTGTTGTTTCCTTCAGACCACCGCGTTATACAATCACATGTTACAGACCCATCAGGGTGTGTTGTTTCCTTCAGACCACCGTGTTATACAATCATGTATCTATATGTTACAGACCCATCAGGGTGTGTTGTTTCCTTCAGACCACCGCGTTATACAATCACGTATCTCCTATGTTACAGACCCATCAGGGTGTGTTGTTTCCTTCAGACCACCGCGTTATACAATCACATGTTACAGACCCATCAGGGTGTGTTGTTTCCTTCAGACCACCGCGTTATACAATCACGTATCTCCTATGTTACAGACCCATCAGGGTGTGTTGTTTCCTTCTGACCACCGCGTTATACAATCATGTATCTCCTATGTTACAGACCCATCAGGGTGTGTTGTTTCCTTCTGACCACAGCGTTATACAATCATGTATCTCCTATGTTACAGACCCATCAGGGTGTGTTGTTTCCTTCTGACCACCGCGTTATACAATCATCTATCTCCTATGTTACAGACCCATCAGGATGTGTTGTTTCCTTCTGACCACCGCGTTATACAATCATGTATCTCCTATGTTACAGACCCATAAGGATGTGTTGTTTCCTTCAGACCACCGCGTTATACAATCATGTATCTCCTATGTTACAGACCCATCAGGGTGTGTTGTTTCCTTCTGACCACCGCGTTATACAATCATGTATCTCCAATGTTACAGACCCATCAGGGTGTGTTGTTTCCTTCTGACCACAGCGTTATACAATCATGTATCTCCTATGTTACAGACCCATCAGGGTGTGTTGTTTCCTTCTGACCACCGCGTTATACAATCATCTATCTCCTATGTTACAGACCCATCAGGGTGTGTTGTTTCCTTCTGACCACAGCGTTATACAATCATGTATCTCCTATGTTACAGACCCATCAGGGTGTGTTGTTTCCTTCTGACCACCGCGTTATACAATCACGTATCTATATGTTACAGACCCATCAGGGTGTGTTGTTTCCTTCAGACCACCGCGTTATACAATCATGTATCTCCTATGTTACAGACCCATCAGGATGTGTTGTTTCATTCTGACCACAGCGTTATACAATCATGTATCTCCTATGTTACAGACCCATCAGGATGTGTTGTTTCATTCTGACCACCGCGTTATACAATCACGTATCTATATGTTACAGACCCATCAGGGTGTGTTGTTTCCTTCAGACCACCGAGTTATACAATCACGTATCTCCTATGTTACAGACCCATAAGGATGTGTTGTTTCCTTCTGACCACCGCGTTATACAATCACATATCTCCTATGTTACAGACCCATCAGGATGTGTTGTTTCCTTCTGACCACCGCGTTATACAATCATGTATCTCCTATGTTACAGACCCATAAGGATGTGTTGTTTCCTTCTGACCACCGCGTTATACAATCACGTATCTATATGTTACAGACCCATCAGGGTGTGTTGTTTCCTTCAGACCACCGCGTTATACAATCATGTATCTCCTATGTTACAGACCCATCAGGATGTGTTGTTTCCTACAGACCACCGCGTTATACAATCATGTATCTCCTATGTTACAGACCCATCAGGGTGTGTTGTTTCCTTCAGACCACCGCGTTATACAATCATGTATCTCCTATGTTACAGACCCATCAGGATGTGTTGTTTCCTACAGACCACCGCGTTATACAATCATGTATCTCCTATGTTACAGACCCATCAGGGTGTGTTGTTTCCTTCAGACCACCGCGTTATACAATCATGTATCTCCTATGTTACAGACCCATCAGGGTGTGTTGTTTCCTTCAGACCACCGCGTTATACAATCACGTATCTCCTATGTTACAGACCCATCAGGGTGTGTTGTTTCCTTCAGACCACCGCGTTATACAATCACGTATCTCCTATGTTACAGACCCATCAGGGTGTGTTGTTTCCTTCAGACCACCGCGTTATACAAGCACGTATCTCCTATGTTACAGACCCATCAGGGTGTGTTGTTTCCTTCAGACCACCGAGTTATACAATCACGTATCTCCTATGTTACAGACCCATCAGGATGTGTTGTTTCCTTCTGACCACCGCGTTATACAATCATGTATCTCCTATGTTACAGACCCATAAGGATGTGTTGTTTCCTTCTGACGACCGCGTTATACAATCACGTATCTATATGTTACAGACCCATCAGGGTGTGTTGTTTCCTTCAGACCACCGCGTTATACAATCATGTATCTCCTATGTTACAGACCCATCAGGATGTGTTGTTTCCTACAGACCACCGCGTTATACAATCATGTATCTCCTATGTTACAGACCCATCAGGGTGTGTTGTTTCCTTCAGACCACCGCGTTATACAATCATGTATCTCCTATGTTACAGACCCATCAGGATGTGTTGTTTCCTACAGACCACCGCGTTATACAATCACGTATCTCCTATGTTACAGACCCATCAGGATGTGTTGTTACCTTCTGACCACCGCGTTATACAATCATGTATCTCCTATGTTACAGACCCATAAGGATGTGTTGTTTCCTTCTGACCACCGCGTTATACAATCACATATCTCCTATGTTACAGACCCATCAGGATGTGTTGTTTCCTTCTGACCACCGCGTTATACAATCATGTATCTCCTATGTTACAGACCCATAAGGATGTGTTGTTTCCTTCTGACCACCGCGTTATACAATCACGTATCTATATGTTACAGACCCATCAGGGTGTGTTGTTTCCTTCAGACCACCGCGTTATACAATCATGTATCTCCTATGTTACAGACCCATCAGGATGTGTTGTTTCCTTCAGACCACCGCGTTATACAATCACATGTTACAGACCCATCAGGATGTGTTGTTTCCTTCAGACCACCGCGTTATACAATCACATGTTACAGACCCATCAGGATGTGTTGTTTCCATCTGACCACCGCGTTATACAATCACGTATCTCCTATGTTACAGACCCATCAGGGTGTGTTGTTTCCTTCCGACCACCGCGTTATACAATCATGTATCTCCTATGTTACAGACCCATCAGGATGTGTTGTTTCCTTCAGACCACCGCGTTATACAATCACATGTTACAGACCCATCAGGATGTGTTGTTTCCATCTGACCACCGCGTTATACAATCACGTATCTCCTATGTTACAGACCCATCAGGATGTGTTGTTTCCTTCCGACCACCGCGTTATACAATCATGTATCTCCTATGTTACAGACCCATCAGGGTGTGTTGTTTCCTACAGACCACCGCGTTATACAATCATGTATCTCCTATGTTACAGACCCATCAGGGTGTGTTGTTTCCTTCAGACCACCGCGTTATACAATCACGTATCTCCTATATTACAGACCCATCAGGGTGTGTTGTTTCCTTCAGACCACCGCGTTATACAATCATGTATCTCCTATGTTACAGACCCATCAGGATGTGTTGTTTCCTTCTGACCACCGCGTTATACAATCACGTATCTCCTATGTTACAGACCCATTAGGGTGTGTTGTTTCCTTCAGACCACCGCGTTATACAATCACGTATCTCCTATGTTACAGACCCATCAGGGTGTGTTGTTTCCTTCAGACCACCGCGTTATACAATCACATGTTACAGACCCATCAGGGTGTGTTGTTTCCTTCAGACCACCGTGTTATACAATCATGTATCTCCTATGTTACAGACCCATCAGGATGTGTTGTTTCCTTCAGACCACCGCGTTATACAATCATGTATCTCCTATGTTACAGACCCATAAGGATGTGTTGTTTCCTTCAGACCACCGCGTTATACAATCATGTATCTCCTATGTTACAGACCCATCAGGATGTGTTGTTTCCTTCAGACCACCGCGTTATACAATCATGTATCTCCTATGTTACAGACCCATCAGGGTGTGTTGTTTCATTCTGACCACCGCGTTATACAATCATGTATCTCCTATGTTACAGACCCATCAGGATGTGTTGTTTCCTTCTGACCACCGCGTTATACAATCATGTATCTCCTATGTTACAGACCCATCAGGATGTGTTGTTTCATTCTGACCACCGCGTTATACAATCACGTATCTCCTATGTTACAGACCCATCAGGATGTGTTGTTTCCTTCTGACCACCGCGTTATACAATCACGTATCTCCTATGTTACAGACCCATTAGGGTGTGTTGTTTCCTTCAGACCACCGCGTTATACAATCACGTATCTCCTATGTTACAGACCCATCAGGGTGTGTTGTTTCCTTCAGACCACCGCGTTATACAATCACATGTTACAGACCCATCAGGGTGTGTTGTTTCCTTCAGACCACCGCGTTATACAATCATGTATCTCCTATGTTACAGACCCATCAGGATGTGTTGTTTCATTCTGACCACCGCGTTATACAATCACGTATCTCCTATGTTACAGACCCATCAGGATGTGTTGTTTCCTTCTGACCACCGCGTTATACAATCACGTATCTCCTATGTTACAGACCCATTAGGGTGTGTTGTTTCCTTCAGACCACCGCGTTATACAATCACGTATCTCCTATGTTACAGACCCATCAGGGTGTGTTGTTTCCTTCAGACCACCGCGTTATACAATCACATGTTACAGACCCATCAGGGTGTGTTGTTTCCTTCTGACCACCGCGTTATACAATCACGTATCTCCTATGTTACAGACCCATTAGGGTGTGTTGTTTCCTTCAGACCACCGAGTTATACAATCACGTATCTCCTATGTTACAGACCCATCAGGGTGTGTTGTTTCCTTCAGACCACCGCGTTATACAATCACATGTTACAGACCCATCAGGGTGTGTTGTTTCCTTCAGACCACCGTGTTATACAATCACATGTTACAGACCCATCAGGGTGTGTTGTTTCCTTCAGACCACCGCGTTATACAATCACATGTTACAGACCCATCAGGGTGTGTTGTTTCCTTCAGACCACCGTGTTATACAATCATGTATCTATATTTTACAGACCCATCAGGGTGTGTTGTTTCCTTCAGACCACCGCGTTATACAATCATGTATCTCCTATGTTACAGACCCATCAGGGTGTGTTGTTTCCTTCTGACCACCGCGTTATACAATCATCTATCTCCTATGTTACAGACCCATCAGGGTGTGTTGTTTCCTTCTGACCACCGCGTTATACAATCACGTATCTATATGTTACAGACCCATCAGGGTGTGTTGTTTCCTTCTGACCACCGCGTTATACAATCACGTATCTATGTGTTACAGACCCATCAGGGTGTGTTGTTTCCTTCAGACCACCGCGTTATACAATCACGTATCTCCTATGTTACAGACCCATCAGGATGTGTTGTTTCCTTCAGACCACCGCGTTATACAATCATGTATCTCCTATGTTACAGACCCATCAGGGTGTGTTGTTTCCTCCTGACCACCGCGTTATCGTTCACATGTTACAGACCCATCAGGATGTTTTGTTTCCTTCAGACCACCGCGTTATACAATCACGTATCTCCTATGTTATAGACCCATCAGGCTGTGTTGTTTCCTACAATAATGTATCTATATGTTACAGGCCCATCACGATGTGTTGTTTCCTTCTGACAACCGCGTTATACAATCATGTATCTCCTATGTTACAGACCCATCAGGATGTGTTGTTTCCTTCTGACCACCGCGTTGTACAATCACGTATCTCCTATGTTACAGACCCATCAGGGTGTGTTGTTTCCTTCTGACCACCGCGTTATACAATCATGTATCTCCTATGTTACAGACCCCTCAGGGTGTGTTGTTTCCTTCTGACCACCGCGTTATACAATTACATGTTACAGACCCATCATTATGTGTTGTTTCCTTCAGACCACCGTGTTATACAATCATGTATCTATATGTTACAGACCCATCAGGGTGTGTTGTTTCCTTCAGACCACCGCGTTATACAATCATGTATCTCCTATGTTACAGACCCATCAGGGTGTGTTGTTTCCTTCAGACCACCGTGTTATACAATCATGTATCTATATGTTACAGACCCATCAGGGTGTGTTGTTTCCTTCAGACCACCGCGTTATACAATCACGTATCTCCTATGTTACAGACCCATCAGGGTGTGTTGTTTCCTTCAGACCACCGCGTTATACAATCACATGTTACAGACCCATCAGGGTGTGTTGTTTCCTTCAGACCACCGCGTTATACAATCACGTATCTCCTATGTTACAGACCCATCAGGGTGTGTTGTTTCCTTCTGACCACCGCGTTATACAATCATGTATCTCCTATGTTACAGACCCATCAGGGTGTGTTGTTTCCTTCTGACCACAGCGTTATACAATCATGTATCTCCTATGTTACAGACCCATCAGGGTGTGTTGTTTCCTTCTGACCACCGCGTTATACAATCATCTATCTCCTATGTTACAGACCCATCAGGATGTGTTGTTTCCTTCTGACCACCGCGTTATACAATCATGTATCTCCTATGTTACAGACCCATAAGGATGTGTTGTTTCCTTCAGACCACCGCGTTATACAATCATGTATCTCCTATGTTACAGACCCATCAGGGTGTGTTGTTTCCTTCTGACCACCGCGTTATACAATCATGTATCTCCAATGTTACAGACCCATCAGGGTGTGTTGTTTCCTTCTGACCACAGCGTTATACAATCATGTATCTCCTATGTTACAGACCCATCAGGGTGTGTTGTTTCCTTCTGACCACCGCGTTATACAATCATCTATCTCCTATGTTACAGACCCATCAGGGTGTGTTGTTTCCTTCTGACCACAGCGTTATACAATCATGTATCTCCTATGTTACAGACCCATCAGGGTGTGTTGTTTCCTTCTGACCACCGCGTTATACAATCACGTATCTATATGTTACAGACCCATCAGGGTGTGTTGTTTCCTTCAGACCACCGCGTTATACAATCATGTATCTCCTATGTTACAGACCCATCAGGATGTGTTGTTTCATTCTGACCACCGCGTTATACAATCACGTATCTATATGTTACAGACCCATCAGGGTGTGTTGTTTCCTTCAGACCACCGAGTTATACAATCACGTATCTCCTATGTTACAGACCCATCAGGATGTGTTGTTTCCTTCTGACCACCGCGTTATACAATCATGTATCTCCTATGTTACAGACCCATCAGGATGTGTTGTTTCCTTCTGACCACCGCGTTATACAATCACGTATCTCCTATGTTACAGACCCATCAGGATGTGTTGTTTCCTTCTGACCACCGCGTTATACAATCATGTATCTCCTATGTTACAGACCCATAAGGATGTGTTGTTTCCTTCTGACCACCGCGTTATACAATCACATATCTCCTATGTTACAGACCCATCAGGATGTGTTGTTTCCTTCTGACCACCGCGTTATACAATCATGTATCTCCTATGTTACAGACCCATAAGGATGTGTTGTTTCCTTCTGACCACCGCGTTATACAATCACGTATCTATATGTTACAGACCCATCAGGGTGTGTTGTTTCCTTCAGACCACCGCGTTATACAATCATGTATCTCCTATGTTACAGACCCATCAGGATGTGTTGTTTCCTACAGACCACCGCGTTATACAATCATGTATCTCCTATGTTACAGGCCCATCAGGGTGTGTTGTTTCCTTCAGACCACCGCGTTATACAATCATGTATCTCCTATGTTACAGACCCATCAGGGTGTGTTGTTTCCTTCAGACCACCGCGTTATACAATCACGTATCTCCTATGTTACAGACCCATCAGGGTGTGTTGTTTCCTTCAGACCACCGCGTTATACAATCACGTATCTCCTATGTTACAGACCCATCAGGGTGTGTTGTTTCCTTCAGACCACCGCGTTATACAATCACGTATCTCCTATGTTACAGACCCATCAGGGTGTGTTGTTTCCTTCAGACCACCGAGTTATACAATCACGTATCTCCTATGTTACAGACCCATCAGGATGTGTTGTTTCCTTCTGACCACCGCGTTATACAATCATGTATCTCCTATGTTACAGACCCATAAGGATGTGTTGTTTCCTTCTGACCACCGCGTTATACAATCACATATCTCCTTTGTTACAGACCCATCAGGATGTGTTGTTTCCTTCTGACCACCGCGTTATACAATCATGTATCTCCTATGTTACAGACCCATAAGGATGTGTTGTTTCCTTCTGACCACCGCGTTATACAATCACGTATCTATATGTTACAGACCCATCAGGGTGTGTTGTTTCCTTCAGACCACCGCGTTATACAATCATGTATCTCCTATGTTACAGACCCATCAGGATGTGTTGTTTCCTACAGACCACCGCGTTATACAATCATGTATCTCCTATGTTACAGACCCATCAGGGTGTGTTGTTTCCTTCAGACCACCGCGTTATACAATCATGTATCTCCTATGTTACAGACCCATCAGGATGTGTTGTTTCCTACAGACCACCGCGTTATACAATCACGTATCTCCTATGTTACAGACCCATCAGGATGTGTTGTTTCCTTCTGACCACCGCGTTATACAATCATGTATCTCCTATGTTACAGACCCATAAGGATGTGTTGTTTCCTTCTGACCACCGCGTTATACAATCACATATCTCCTATGTTACAGACCCATCAGGATGTGTTGTTTCCTTCTGACCACCGCGTTATACAATCATGTATCTCCTATGTTACAGACCCATAAGGATGTGTTGTTTCCTTCTGACCACCGCGTTATACAATCACGTATCTATATGTTACAGACCCATCAGGGTGTGTTGTTTCCTTCAGACCACCGCGTTATACAATCATGTATCTCCTATGTTACAGACCCATCAGGATGTGTTGTTTCCTTCAGACCACCGCGTTATACAATCACATGTTACAGACCCATCAGGATGTGTTGTTTCCTTCAGACCACCGCGTTATACAATCACATGTTACAGACCCATCAGGATGTGTTGTTTCCATCTGACCACCGCGTTATACAATCACGTATCTCCTATGTTACAGACCCATCAGGGTGTGTTGTTTCCTTCCGACCACCGCGTTATACAATCATGTATCTCCTATGTTACAGACCCATCAGGATGTGTTGTTTCCTTCAGACCACCGCGTTATACAATCACATGTTACAGACCCATCAGGATGTGTTGTTTCCATCTGACCACCGCGTTATACAATCACGTATCTCCTATGTTACAGACCCATCAGGATGTGTTGTTTCCTTCCGACCACCGCGTTATACAATCATGTATCTCCTATGTTACAGACCCATCAGGGTGTGTTGTTTCCTACAGACCACCGCGTTATACAATCATGTATCTCCTATGTTACAGACCCATCAGGGTGTGTTGTTTCCTTCAGACCACCGCGTTATACAATCACGTATCTCCTATGTTACAGACCCATCAGGGTGTGTTGTTTCCTTCAGACCACCGCGTTATACAATCATGTATCTCCTATGTTACAGACCCATCAGGATGTGTTGTTTCCTTCTGACCACCGCGTTATACAATCACGTATCTCCTATGTTACAGACCCATTAGGGTGTGTTGTTTCCTTCAGACCACCGCGTTATACAATCACGTATCTCCTATGTTACAGACCCATCAGGGTGTGTTGTTTCCTTCAGACCACCGCGTTATACAATCACATGTTACAGACCCATCAGGGTGTATTGTTTCCTTCAGACCACCGTGTTATACAATCATGTATCTCCTATGTTACAGACCCATCAGGATGTGTTGTTTCCTTCAGACCACCGCGTTATACAATCATGTATCTCCTATGTTACAGACCCATAAGGATGTGTTGTTTCCTTCAGACCACCGCGTTATACAATCATGTATCTCCTATGTTACAGACCCATCAGGATGTGTTGTTTCCTTCAGACCACCGCGTTATACAATCATGTATCTCCTATGTTACAGACCCATCAGGGTGTGTTGTTTCATTCTGACCACCGCGTTATACAATCATGTATCTCCTATGTTACAGACCCATCAGGATGTGTTGTTTCCTTCTGACCACCGCGTTATACAATCATGTATCTCCTATGTTACAGACCCATCAGGATGTGTTGTTTCATTCTGACCACCGCGTTATACAATCACGTATCTCCTATGTTACAGACCCATCAGGATGTGTTGTTTCCTTCAGACCACCGCGTTATACAATCACGTATCTCCTATGTTACAGACCCATTAGGGTGTGTTGTTTCCTTCAGACCACCGCGTTATACAATCACGTATCTCCTATGTTACAGACCCAACAGGGTGTGTTGTTTCCTTCAGACCACCGCGTTATACAATCACATGTTACAGACCCATCAGGGTGTGTTGTTTCCTTCAGACCACCGCGTTATACAATCATGTATCTCCTATGTTACAGACCCATCAGGATGTGTTGTTTCATTCTGACCACCGCGTTATACAATCACGTATCTCCTATGTTACAGACCCATCAGGATGTGTTGTTTCCTTCAGACCACCGCGTTATACAATCACGTATCTCCTATGTTACAGACCCATCAGGGTGTGTTGTTTCCTTCAGACCACCGCGTTATACAATCACGTATCTCCTATGTTACAGACCCATCAGGGTGTGTTGTTTCCTTCAGACCACCGCGTTATACAATCACATGTTACAGACCCATCAGGGTGTGTTGTTTCCTTCTGACCACCGCGTTATACAATCACGTATCTCCTATGTTACAGACCCATTAGGGTGTGTTGTTTCCTTCAGACCACCGCGTTATACAATCACGTATCTCCTATGTTACAGACCCATCAGGGTGTGTTGTTTCCTTCAGACCACCGCGTTATACAATCACATGTTACAGACCCATCAGGGTGTGTTGTTTCCTTCTGACCACCGCGTTATACAATCACGTATCTCCTATGTTACAGACCCATTAGGGTGTGTTGTTTCCTTCAGACCACCGCGTTATACAATCACGTATCTCCTATGTTACAGACCCATCAGGATGTGTTGTTTCCTTCTGACCACCGCGTTATACAATCACGTATCTCCTATGTTACAGACCCATTAGGGTGTGTTGTTTCCTTCAGACCACCGCGTTATACAATCACGTATCTCCTATGTTACAGACCCATCAGGGTGTGTTGTTTCCTTCAGACCACCGCGTTATACAATCACATGTTACAGACCCATCAGGGTGTGTTGTTTCCTTCTGACCACCGCGTTATACAATCACGTATCTCCTATGTTACAGACCCATTAGGGTGTGTTGTTTCCTTCAGACCACCGCGTTATACAATCACGTATCTCCTATGTTACAGACCCATCAGGGTGTGTTGTTTCCTTCAGACCACCGCGTTATACAATCACATGTTACAGACCCATCAGGGTGTGTTGTTTCCTTCAGACCAACGTGTTATACAATCACATGTTACAGACCCATCAGGGTGTGTTGTTTCCTTCAGACCACCGCGTTATACAATCACATGTTACAGACCCATCAGGGTGTGTTGTTTCCTTCAGACCACCGTGTTATACAATCACATGTTACAGACCCATCAGGGTGTGTTGTTTCCTTCAGACCACCGCGTTATACAATCACATGTTACAGACCCATCAGGGTGTGTTGTTTCCTTCAGACCACCGCGTTATACAATCATGTATCTCCTATGTTACAGACCCATCAGGGTGTGTTGTTTCCTTCTGACCACCGCGTTATACAATCATCTATCTCCTATGTTACAGACCCATCAGGGTGTGTTGTTTCCTTCAGACCACCGCGTTATACAATCACATGTTACAGACCCATCAGGGTGTGTTGTTTCCTTCAGACCACCGCGTTATACAATCATGTATCTCCTATGTTACAGACCCATCAGGATGTGTTGTTTCATTCTGACCACCGCGTTATACAATCACGTATCTCCTATGTTACAGACCCATCAGGATGTGTTGTTTCCTTCTAACCACCGCGTTATACAATCACGTATCTCCTATGTTACAGACCCATTAGGGTGTGTTGTTTCCTTCAGACCACCGCGTTATACAATCACGTATCTCCTATGTTACAGACCCATCAGGGTGTGTTGTTTCCTTCAGACCACCGCGTTATACAATCACATGTTACAGACCCATCAGGGTGTGTTGTTTCCTTCTGACCACCGCGTTATACAATCACGTATCTCCTATGTTACAGACCCATTAGGGTGTGTTGTTTCCTTCAGACCACCGCGTTATACAATCACGTATCTCCTATGTTACAGACCCATCAGGGTGTGTTGTTTCCTTCAGACCACCGCGTTATACAATCACATGTTACAGACCCATCAGGGTGTGTTGTTTCCTTCAGACCACCGTGTTATACAATCACATGTTACAGACCCATCAGGGTGTGTTGTTTCCTTCAGACCACCGCGTTATACAATCACATGTTACAGACCCATCAGGGTGTGTTGTTTCCTTCAGACCACCGTGTTATACAATCATGTATCTATATGTTACAGACCCATCAGGGTGTGTTGTTTCCTTCAGACCACCGCGTTATACAATCATGTATCTCCTATGTTACAGACCCATCAGGGTGTGTTGTTTCCTTCTGACCACCGCGTTATACAATCATCTATCTCCTATGTTACAGACCCATCAGGGTGTGTTGTTTCCTTCTGACCACCGCGTTATACAATCACGTATCTATATGTTACAGACCCATCAGGGTGTGTTGTTTCCTTCTGACCACCGCGTTATACAATCACGTATCTATATGTTACAGACCCATCAGGGTGTGTTGTTTCCTTCAGACCACCGCGTTATACAATCACGTATCTCCTATGTTACAGACCCATCAGGATGTGTTGTTTCCTTCAGACCACCGCGTTATACAATCATGTATCTCCTATGTTACAGACCCATCAGGGTGTGTTGTTTCCTCCTGACCACCGCGTTATCGTTCACATGTTACAGACCCATCAGGATGTTTTGTTTCCTTCAGACCACCGCGTTATACAATCATGTATCTCCTATGTTACAGACCAATCAGGATGTGTTGTTTCCTTCAGACCACCGCGTTATACAATCACGTATCTCCTATGTTATAGACCCATCAGGCTGTGTTGTTTCCTACAATCATGTATCTATATGTTACAGACCCATCAGGGTGTGTTGTTTCCTTCAGATCATCGCGTTATACAATCATGTATCTCCTATGTTACAGACCCATCAGGGTGTGTTGTTTCCTTCAGACCACCGTGTTATACAATCATGTATCTATATGTTACAGACCAATCAGGATGTGTTGTTTCCTTCAGACCACCGCGTTATACAATCACGTATCTCCTATGTTATAGACCCATCAGGCTGTGTTGTTTCCTACAATCATGTATCTATATGTTACAGACCCATCAGGGTGTGTTGTTTCCTTCTGACCACCGCGTTATACAATAATGTATCTATATGTTACAGGCCCATCAGGGTGTGTTGTTTCCTTCAGATCATCGCGTTATACAATCACGTATCTCCTATGTTATAGACCCATCAGGCTGTGTTGTTTCCTACAATCATGTATCTATATGTTACAGACCCATCAGGGTGTGTTGTTTCCTTCTGACCACCGCGTTATACAATAATGTATCTATATGTTACAGACCAATCAGGATGTGTTGTTTCCTTCAGACCACCGCGTTATACAATCACGTATCTCCTATGTTATAGACCCATCAGGCTGTGTTGTTTCCTACAATCATGTATCTATATGTTACAGACCCATCAGGGTGTGTTGTTTCCTTCTGACCACCGCGTTATACAATAATGTATCTATATGTTACAGACCCATCAGGGTGTGTTGTTTCCTTCAGATCATCGCGTTATACAATCATGTATCTCCTATGTTACAGACCCATCAGGGTGTGTTGTTTCCTTCAGACCACCGTGTTATACAATCATGTATCTATATGTTACAGACCAATCAGGATGTGTTGTTTCCTTCAGACCACCGCGTTATACAATCACGTATCTCCTATGTTATAGACCCATCAGGCTGTGTTGTTTCCTACAATCATGTATCTATATGTTACAGACCCATCAGGATGTGTTGTTTCCTTCAGACCACCGCGTTATACAATCACGTATCTCCTATGTTATAGACCCATCAGGCTGTGTTGTTTCCTACAATAATGTATCTATATGTTACAGGCCCATCACGATGTGTTGTTTCCTTCTGACAACCGCGTTATACAATCATGTATCTCCTATGTTACAGACCCATCAGGATGTGTTGTTTCCTTCTGACCACCGCGTTATACAATTACATGTTACAGACCCATCATTATGTGTTGTTTCCTTCAGACCACCGCGTTATACAATCATATATCTCCTATGTTACAGATCCAGCATGAGGACGTGTTTGTTTCTGAGCCTCCTGTTCACCACCACCTCGGTACACGCTGCATCTAAACTCCGTGGGTTCTCACTTACATTATATGTTTGATGTATATTACATTCCAATGGCTGTGTTCCATATCTCTCACCTTCCTTTCAGTGGGATTAACTAAATGTGAGCTCATGTTGTGTCACTTATGTATGTATAACGGTGACAATTTAGTTTGTTTTATTTAAGCATAGTTTACAAACAATTTCTATAAGTTGTCAACCGTTGATCCTTACACCATCAGAGAGAACATAAACCCAAAGTAACCTAGCTTCACCAACCACTACCTTGGTGAACTCAAGCAATCAACCAGAAGCAAGGGTTTGGACATTATTTATTTGAAACAAGGAATGAAAATGAGCGCATTTGTTACTTCATGGAGGCTATTATTGCTATATTCCCAACTAGAGAGGTCGTGGTTGACATCCGTCTACTCCTACTTGCAGACAGCTACCACGTGGACAGTTCCCAGGTGTCGGTGTCCGGCATCTCTTCCGGTGCAGCGATGGCGACACAGTACCACGTGGTACACTCACGTGACATCATGGGTGTCGGCATGGTCGCCGGGCGTGGGTATACTTGTAGAAGTTTATCGTTGTTCAATGGTTTTATACATACTGAGCACGTAGATATACACTCGCGGACAAAAGAAAGTATAGGTACAACAATAGTTTAATCAACGAGTGGTGAACACGAATGAAACATAGTTACACCATGTCTTTAAAGGTAACTAATTTAATTTGTAACTTTTGAAACGGTATCTGTTAATAATTCTGAAAAACACTGCTTTAAAAAAAACGGTCGTTATAGAATCTCCTTAACCAGGCGAAATAGGACAGTGAAGTGTGGCTTTCTGGCTACAGCAACGATGAGTCATTGATTTAAAGTCCAAGAAGATACATTATGCCGACAACATCTTGTACTGACATAATTTTCATAAACTTTTACTTTAAATACTAAACAATACTTACCAAAATACTTTTTGAAATAACTATTTCAGGACCCATGTGTGTTTAAACAGATATAAATTATAAAGAATATACTCTCACGAATGAAAGTGTGTGTATCTGTGAATGAGATATATCCTCATCACAAACATTCAAAATCGACTTTATCCGGCAGAACTATTTTGTGTTTGACTCTGTTGAAAAGAAAGTATACTTTCTTTTGCCCGTGAGTGTAGATAAATAACGATGAATATGAATGATTCTGTCCAAGATGTACTCTGAGTAGATGAGTAAGCCAGGATCTTGATTCATCCTTCAACTATGGTTAAATACTAATTCATCACAATTCTTTCTTGTAGCAATAGCATAGCTTATTTATCCAAGGGTGTTACAGAACCATTTCTAACTTAAAGTTAATGATTGTGAATCGGAAAAACAATGTGACTCTTCGTTTCCAATTTACAAATTACTCTATTGTTGGCAATCGTTGTTTGGCTATGAAATGTGTTTCAATGAACAGTAAACTATAATTCTTCAAATTAAACTTAGTACTACGCAACTTTACGACGGTTTCTGTCCTCAGCGCCGTTCATCTGCTCGGGGGGTAACCTGGCCACTGCTCTTACGTGTATGTCCAGCCCGTCTACGGTCAGCGTCCTCGCCCTCGAGACGGTCACTTCCTCAGGAGTCCTCTTCGGCAACGTGGACGCCACGTACCACATGCAGCATGATAAGGTTTACATCTTCGATGGTACAGAAGACTCCGTCGTTAAACCAGGTTCAACTTCTGTCATATTTACTTATATATACATCTAGAATGCTTGTTACTGGCGACATGATGACATAAGGAGAGTGTGACGGAAGGTGTCAAACTCGCGCATCCGACACGTTGTCTAATAGGGCGACAATAACGTCTTGAACGTTAGGGACAATGAATCAATGGACGACAATGGTCTGTAGAACGGCACTGATCTGAAGAACGACAATGGTCTGTTGATAGCAACTGATCGTCGATATATCTATCTAATGTACTGATTTGCAACATGTTTACACCTTTAGTCCAGGAACAAGAAAATACTTAAGACAACCACCTTAATTGGTGATTTGATTTATGTGAACATTTCAAACATTCCTACGTAAGTGTGATAATGATTTAAATAACGACAAGGGTCTGTAGAACGACAAGGGTCTGTAGAATGACAATGGTCTGTTGAACGACAATGGTCTGTTGGACGACAATGGTCTGTTTTGACGACAATGTTCTGTTGAACGACAATGGTCTGTTGAACGACAATGGTCTGTTGGACGACAATGGTCTGTAGAATGACAATGGTCTGTTTTAACGACAACGGACGTCAGACGTCAGTCCTAAAGAGTGTCTAATGAGTGAGGACTGTGATCCCTATGTCTCTAACAGAGTGATCTCTATGTCTCTAACAGTGTGATCTCTATGTCTCTAACAGTGTGATTGTAATCGGCTTACCCTCGTTCATTGGCTCTACAGCCGTACATGTTGTGGAAATGTTTCTTTAAAGTACTTATTCATAAAGGAAACCCATCTCAAAATATGCCTGCATTAGGAATATTATAATCTTCTCCATGTCCTTTATCTTCTGACTCCTAATTCGTAAACACAAAGGTCGGGGGTAAGGACCAAGTGTACAAACGTTGACCTAGTACGTCTTCAACAACTAAATGTACAGATTTGCAATGTATTTACACCTTTAGTCCAAGAGCAAGACAACACTGAAGACCATCACCTTGGTCCTTTGATTTATGTGAAAATGTACAGGAACTTTCCTAAGTGATGATTTTGGAGGGAGAGGCTATTCCATCATACGTTCCTTGTGCAAGACCAGCAATAATACGTTTTAGTATCCTTGTTATGACATTACTTTGTTAATGACTTATCATAGAGTTGAGTAGGATTGATGTATTCTCCACCTGTATGTGTCTGTGTTGGCCAGCTATCGGACAGAAGGTCGCCCAGTACTACGGACACTACACCTCCAGCTCCAACATCAAGACGGTCTTCAAAATACACGCCGAGCACAGCATGGTGGGTGGGTTAGGTGTTCTTCTGTCAGTTAGGTGTTCTTCTGTCAGATAGGTGTTCTTCTGTCAGTTAGGTGTTCTTCTGTCAGTTAGGTGTTCTTCTGTCAGATAGGTGTTCTTCTGTCAGTTAGGTGTTCTTCTGTCAGTTAGGTGTTCTTCTGTCAGTTAGGTGTTCTTCTGTCAGTTAGGTGTTCTTCTGTCAGTTAGGTGTTCTTCTGTCAGTTAGGTGTTCTTCTGTCAGTTAGGTGTTCTTCTGTCAGCTAGGTGTTCTTCTGTCAGTTAGGTGTTCTTCTGTCAGTTAGGTGTTCTTCTGTCAGTTAGGTGTTCTTCTGTCAGTTAGGTGTTCTTCTGTCAGTTAGGTGTTCTTCTGTCAGTTAGGTGTTCTTCTGTCAGTTAGGTGTTCTTCTGTCAGTTAGGTGTTCTTCTGTCAGTTAGGTGTTCTTCTGTCAGTTAGGTGTTCTTCTGTCAGTTAGGTGTTCTTCTGTCAGCTAGGTGTTCTTCTGTCAGTTAGGTGTTCTTCTGTCAGTTAGGTGTTCTTCTGTCAGCTAGATGTTCTTCTGTCAGTTAGGTGTTCTTCTGTCAGTTAGGTGTTCTTCTGTCAGCTAGGTGTTCTTCTGTCAGTTAGGTGTTCTTCTGTCAGTTAGGTGTTCTTCTGTCAGTTAGGTGTTCTTCTGTCAGTTAGGTGTTCTTCTGTCAGTTAGGTGTTCTTCTGTCAGTTAGGTGTTCTTCTGTCAGTTAGGTGTTCTTCTGTCAGTTAGGTGTTCTTCTGTCAGTTAGGTGTTCTTCTGTCAGTAGCTGGTGCCTAAATAGTTTAGAATAAAGTCGCGATGTCCAAATCATGTTTTCTTATATCGAGTATAGTTTAGTGTGTGTGGCGTATCCGAGTTGGCACCCTTGGGTAAACTGGTTAATGCTTCCAGGATATGTGCAATATACAAATATATCACATACGTGTACAACCATGTGTATAATTCATTCTTTTGGTACCCATATAACATACTATAACATGGTTACATTTGGCATAACACTACCTTCAATAGTACACAATTCTTGTACCTTTTCGGGCCGAGTGCTTTGTAGGATTCGAACCCACTTTCTTAGAGTAAGGCAACTATCGCCAGCACTAACCGTACCAACAGCTTACCACACGAACATTTCGTATCGACAAAAATCGACAATAGTAATGCTAATTTTACAATGTCATTCAGTACCCGTCTGATAGATGTTAAATTGGCACAGCTCCCAAGGATGAATGCATTAGAAATACATGCCATTTAGATAGTGAACAAATTTAACATGGTTACATTAGGGATAACACTACCTTCAATAGTACAAATTCTTGTACTTTTTCTGGCCGATTCCCTTGTAGGATTCGAGCCCACACCCTCAGAGTAAGGCAACTATCGCCAGCACTGACCGTACCAATTAACATACTGTTTGGTAAAGTGAAGCATTCCTTCCTCTCCAGCCGACCAAGAACTACGGAGGAGCATGTGCCACACTGAACAAGGTCAACTACCTCAACAACTGTAACTACTCGGCAGCCTTCCACCTACTCGACCACATCTACGGCGGCCTACAGGTAGTGTAAGTGTAGGTGTTGGGGGTGGATGTGGATGCTGATGTGGGTGGGAATGGAAGGTTGTGGGTGGGTGTGGATGGGTGGGGGTAGATGTGGATGCGGTTGTGGGTGGGAATGGAAGGTTGTGGGTGGGTGTGGGTGGGTGGGGTGGATGTGGATGCGGTTGTGGGTGGGAATGGAAGGTTGTGGGTGAGAATGGAAGGATGTGGGTGGCTGTGGGTGAGTCTTCTAAGGTAACGCTGAGAGGTCAAGGCGCATGGTTCGAGCGCGGGTAGAAACAATCATCTGAGTTAACCTTGTTTGGACTCGTTCAGGTTTGTCCCAACCCCTAATTTACAGTGCACATGCGTGGGTGGGTGTGGGTGGGTGTGGGTGTGTGTGGGTGTGTGTGGGTGTGTGTGTGGGTGTGTGTGTGTGTGTGTGTGTGTGTGTGTGTTTTATTACGATGAATTTACTGAACTTCTGTCTGTCTGTTTTGATAACGTAAAGTAATATTGTGTAACATGTAACTCAGAAGTCCAAACCACTATAATCAGTTATTTATGTATGTATATATTTGTGTATGTGACTGACATAATTTGACAATGTTCACATATAGGTTGTAATTACTCTAGAAGGAGTTATTAACACGTTATGAGAGTATATTCAATTACATGATGGACAGGTGTGTGTTGGGAAACTAAACATGAATTGCGAAGATTTAAGCTCAAACATCAATATTAATCCACCCACAGGAACCAACTACAAACACGAAGGCTAAAGGACAGGTAAGATATAAGCCAGAGCTAGCAATGGTTGTTTTATTATTGTATCACAGTTGATATGTTTATTGTCAACTCAGTAAAATGATTTGAAGTTACTCAAGTCAATGTCTTCAATGGTAAAATGGGAAGAACTAAATAGACTGATTCATTCTGATAGTGTTATGATGTTTTCATGCTGATATGTCTGCCCTTGTCGTTATCCAGCAATAGGCTTATTAACTTCTTTGACCGAAATTGGTTTTGTTCTGATACTGTCGAGTTCTTGTTAAATGTGTTGGTTAAACGTTTACATGTAACTAAGCCCAAAGAATGAAGAATTTGCCACCAAGAAATAAGTTCGTTATCTGACTTCCAAACTCAACAATACGCCTCAAAGACGCTACCAACTAACTCTCCACTCTCCACAGCTGCTGCAGTTCGACCAGAGCGAGTTCTTCCACCTGGCCATCCCGGCCACCTACAGTATGGACAGTGTCGGCTACATCTACGTTCCCTCCGGCTGTACAGGACACACCAGTGAGTTGCACAGGGATCAGCATCCTCTCCCACAGTTCTGTCATCCTAACGAAGATTTGTCAGGAGTGACCTCTGTGGGAAGTGGATGCGAGATCAATGGTTCCACAATAGTTGAGACTCTGACACAGCAGCACCCCGGCTACACCACGTTCACTACCGAGGCACAATAGGCTTGTACTAACTGTTGTGACGGGTGTCTGGTCGCGCTGTTTCTTGTATAGACTCCTCACAGTGATCTCGAGCTTATTTATAGCCATTTAAAAGAAAGCAGATCTGATAATGATTGTAAACGTTTATCAGATGGACGCTATAGAAGTCAACCTTCAGTTGGAACACTATCTGTGACCTTGCTGTCAATGGGATTTCTATTATACATTCATTTCTTGAATCAAAACACTTTTATTTATTTGGCGAGTAACATATTCACGTATATAATTTAATTCATAGTTATAGGTGTCGATTTAAAATGTTTTTGTTGTACATTTCAGAATGTAAACTGCACGTTGCTTTTCACGGCTGCGAAATGGGAAGGTAATGTATTTTCGCTCATGAATGTTTCAATGACAAGTACAATACAGTCCCTAGATGTTATTTTGAACTCACTCAGGAACAGGGAGGGCAGCCACGATATACAATGTCTTAATTCCCTACCATCTAGGACAAGAATCGGAGACGCCTATGTCCGACATGGCGGCTATAACGAGGTTGGAGAACTGAACAACATCATCATCATGTACCCCCAGGTCATCTCCATAGCAACCAACTTGCAGGGCTGCTGGGACTGGTTCGGATACACTGGGCCGTTCTTTGGTAAATTATCTCTCCGTGCTGCGGCATTGGTTCAGTCACCACCTATATGTTTCTCAGATCTATCATTGGTTCAGTCACCACCTATATGTTTCTCCGATCTGTCATTGGTTCAGTCACCACCTATATGTTTCTCCGATCTGTCATTGATTCAGTCACCACCTATATGTTTCTCCGATCTATCATTGATTCAGTCACCACCTATATGTTTCTCCGATCTATCATTGGTTCAGTCACCACCTATATGTTTCTCCGATCTATCATTGGTTCAGTCACCACCTATATGTTTCTCCGATCTGTCATTGATTCAGTCACCACCTATATGTTTCTCCGATCTATCATTGGTTCAGTCACCACCTATATGTTTCTCCGATCTATCATTGGTTCAGTCACCACCTATATGTTTCTCCGATCTGTCATTGGTTCAGTCACCACCTATATGTTTCTCCGATCTATCATTGGTTCAGTCACCACCTATATGTTTCTCCGATCTGTCATTGATTCAGTCACCACCTATATGTTTCTCAGATCTATCATTTGTTCAGTCACCACCTATATGTTTCTCCGATCTGTCATTGGTTCAGTCACAACCTATATGTTTCTCCGATCTATCATTAGTTCAGTCACTACCTATATGTTTCTCCGATCTATCATTGGTTCAGTCACCACCTATTTGTTTCTCCGATCTATCATTGGTTCAGTCACAACCTTTATGTTTCTCCGATCTATCATTTGTTCAGTCACCACCTATATGTTTCTCCGATCTGTCATTGGTTCAGTCACAACCTATATGTTTCTCCGATCTATCATTAGTTCAGTCACTACCTATATGTTTCTCCGATCTATCATTGGTTCAGTCACCACCTATATGTTTCTCCGATCTATCATTGGTTCAGTTACCACCTATATGTTTCTCCGATCTATCATTGGTTCAGTCACCAACTATATATATGTTTCTCCAATCTGTCATTGGTTCAGTCACCACCTTTATGTTTCTCCGATCTATCATTGATTCAGTCACTACCTATATGTTTCTCCGATCTATCATTGGTTCAGTCACCACCTATATGTTTCTCCGATCTATCATTGGTTCAGTTACCACCTATATGTTTCTCCGATCTATCATTGGTTCAGTCACCAACTATATATATGTTTCTCCGATCTGTCATTGGTTCAGTCACCACCTTTATGTTTCTCCGATCTATCATTGATTCAGTCACCACCTATATGTTTCTCAGATCTATCATTTGTTCAGTCACCACCTATATGTTTCTCCGATCTGTCATTGGTTCAGTCACAACCTATATGTTTCTCCGATCTATCATTAGTTCAGTCACTACCTATATGTTTCTCCGATCTATCATTGGTTCAGTCACTACCTATATGTTTCTCCGATCTATCATTGGTTCAGTCACCACCTATATATATGTTTCTCCGATCTATCATTGATTCAGTCACCACCTATGTGTTTCTCAGATCTATCATTTGTTCAGTCACCACCTATATGTTTCTCCGATCTATCATTGATTCAGTCACCACCTATATGTTTCTCCGATCTATCATTGGTTCAGTCACCACCTATATGTTTCTCCGATCTTTCATTGATTCAGTCACCAACTATATGTTTCTCCGATCTATCATTGATTCAGTCACCACCTATATGTTTCTCCGATATGTCATTGGTTCAGTCACCACCTATATGTTTCTCCGATCTATCATTGGTTGAGTCACCACCTATATGTTTCTCCGATCTGTCATTGGTTCAGTCACCACCTATATGTTTCTCCGATCTATCATTGGTTCAGTCACCACCTATATGTTTCTCCGATCTATCATTGGTTCAGTCACCACCTATATGTTTCTCCGATCTATCATTGGTTCAGTCACCACCTATATGTTTATCCGATCTATCATTGGTTCAGTCACCACCTATATGTTTATCCGATCTATCATTGGTTCAGTCACCACCTATATGTTTCTCCGATATGTCATTGGTTGAGTCACCACCTATATGTTTCTCTGATCTGTCATTGGTTCAGTCACCACCTATATGTTTCTCCGATCTATCATTGGTTCAGTCACCACCTATATGTTTCTCCGATCTATCATTGGTTCAGTCACCACCTATATGTTTCTCCGATCTATCATTGGTTCAGTCACCACCTATATGTTTCTCCGATCTGTCATTGGTTCAGTCACCACCTATATGTTTCTCCGATCTATCATTGGTTCAGTCACCACCTATATGTTTCTCCGATCTGTCATTGATTCAGTCACCACCTATATGTTTCTCAGATCTGTCATTGGTTCAGTCACAACCTATATGTTTCTCCGATCTATCATTAGTTCAGTCACTACCTATATGTTTCTCCGATCTATCATTGGTTCAGTCACCACCTATTTGTTTCTCCGATCTATCATTGGTTCAGTCACCACCTTTATGTTTCTCCGATCTATCATTGGTTCAGTTACCACCTATATGTTTCTCCGATCTATCATTGGTTCAGTCACCAACTATATATATGTTTCTCCAATCTGTCATTGATTCAGTCACCAACTATATATATGTTTCTCCGATCTGTCATTGGTTCAGTCACCACCTTTATGTTTCTCCGATCTATCATTGATTCAGTCACCACCTATATGTTTCTCAGATCTATCATTTGTTCAGTCACCACCTATATGTTTCTCCGATCTGTCATTGGTTCAGTCACAACCTATATGTTTCTCCGATCTATCATTTGTTCAGTCACTACCTATATGTTTCTCCGATCTATCATTAGTTCAGTCACTACCTATATGTTTCTCCGATCTATCATTGGTTCAGTCACCACCTATATATATGTTTCTCCGATCTATCATTGATTCAGTCACCACCTATGTGTTTCTCAGATCTATCATTTGTTCAGTCACCACCTATATGTTTCTCCGATCTATCATTGATTCAGTCACCACCTATATGTTTCTCCGATCTATCATTGGTTCAGTCACCACCTATATGTTTCTCCGATCTTTCATTGATTCAGTCACCAACTATATGTTTCTCCGATCTATCATTGATTCAGTCACCACCTATATGTTTCTCCGATATGTCATTGGTTCAGTCACCACCTATATGTTTCTCCGATCTATCATTGGTTGAGTCACCACCTATATGTTTCTCCGATCTACCATTGGTTCAGTCACCACCTATATGTTTCTCCGATCTATCATTGGTTCAGTCACCACCTATATGTTTCTCCGATCTATCATTGGTTCAGTCACCACCTATATGTTTCTCCGATCTATCATTGGTTCAGTCACCACCTATATGTTTCTCCGATCTATCATTGGTTCAGTCACCACCTATATGTTTCTCCGATCTATCATTGGTTCAGTCACCACCTATATGTTTATCCGATCTATCATTGGTTCAGTCACCACCTATATGTTTCTCCGATATGTCATTGGTTTAGTCACCACCTATATGTTTCTCTGATCTGTCATTGGTTCAGTCACCACTTATATGTTTCTCAGATCTATAATGGTTCAGTCACCACCTATATGTTTCTCCGATCTGTCATTGGTTCAGTCACCACCTATATGTTTCTCCGATCTATCATTGATTCAGTCACCACCTATATGTTTCTCCGATCTATCATTGGTTCAGTCACCACCTATATGTTTCTCCGATCTGTCATTGGTTCAGTCACCACCTATATGTTTATCCGATCTATCATTGGTTCAGTCACCACCTATATGTTTCTCTGATCTGTCATTGGTTCAGTCACCACTTATATGTTTCTCAGATCTATAATGGTTCAGTCACCACCTATATGTTTCTCCGATCTGTCATTGGTTCAGTCACCACCTATATGTTTCTCCGATCTATCATTGATTCAGTCACCACCTATATGTTTCTCCGATCTATCATTTGTTCAGTCACCACCTATATGTTTATCCGATCTATCATTGGTTCAGTCACCACCTATATGTTTCTCCGATATGTCATTGGTTTAGTCACCACCTATATGTTTCTCTGATCTGTCATTGGTTCAGTCACCACCTATATGTTTCTCCGATCTATCATTGGTTCAGTCACCACCTATATGTTTCTCCGATCTATCATTGGTTCAGTCACCACCTATATGTTTCTCCGATATGTCATTGGTTTAGTCACCACCTATATGTTTCTCTGATCTGTCATTGGTTCAGTCACCACCTATATGTTTCTCCGATCTATCATTGGTTCAGTCACCACCTATATGTTTCTCCGATCTATCATTGATTCAGTCACAACCTATATGTTTCTCCGATCTGTCATTGGTTCAGTCACCACCTATATGTTTCTCCGATCTATCATTGGTTCAGTCACCACCTATATGTTTCTCCGATCTATCATTGGTTCAGTCACCACCTATATGTTTCTCAGATCTATCATTGATTCAGTCACCACCTATATGTTTCTCCGATCTGTCATTGGTTCAGTCACCACCTATATGTTTCTCCGATCTATCATTGGTTCAGTCACCACCTATATGTTTCTCCGATCTATCATTGGTTCAGTCACCACCTATATGTTTCTCAGATCTATCATTGGTTCAGTCACCACCTTTATGTTTCTCCGATCTATCATTGGTTCAGTCACTACCTATATGTTTCTCAGATCTATCATTTGTTCAGTCATCACCTATATGTTTCTCCGATCTGTCATTGATTCAGTCACCACCTATATGTTTCTCCGATCTATCATTGATTCAGTCACCACCTATATGTTTCTCCGATCTATCATTAGTTCAGTCACCACCTATATGTTTCTCCGATCTACCATTGGCTCTATAGCATAGTCTGTCGGCGAATATGTGTAATATCCCCTTTCTTGGTTGAATTAGCATGTGAAAAGGAACGTTTTCGTGCAACAATTAATAATACAATGTCGAGGTAGAACTAAAATAGTCAGTTGCTGTTCCCATCTTGTAGCAGCTCAGTATAACCGTTTAACTGCTGGTAATCATTTCAATTAATGATATCGTCAGGTGTGGGTGTTCTAAGGATCATTCTCGTTTGACTCAAATCATTTGTCCTGAAGGTTGGGAAAATACTTGGAAAATATTAAAACAAAAACAAAGGTTATGAATTGGGATGGCTTGACCTTACACAGGCAGTTGTCACTACCATTTCTTTCTTCGTGTACAACATTTTAAGTCAAACTCGTTTCAGAGCAAAAGTTTAGAAAAGCAATTGAAACTTGAAATAGAGATTATTTCACCCAACAACACCACGGTTCTAGATTATAAATGACCTCCATATAACAAACATGGTGTACATGGTGGCATCACTGACATGTCCGACTATTGAGACACGTTGTGTAAGATGTGTTCTTATTTCCTGACAGCCACCAACAAGGGTTTCCAGATCACAGCGGTTCACCGAATGATACAGCGAGTGATGGCCTCCTCGGGAAGCATCATTGGGTAAACATCGGCAAAATAAAGTCTGCACAACTGTGAACTTTTTTGTCATGTGTGACAAATATACGACACTTGTGGTATGTGTAATTCCTGCCTATTTCAGTAGAACGTACACTCACTGGCCAAAGCTCCACACAGGAGGCGACTCGTGAACAAGATATTGGATTGATCTAAAACAGTAGAAAAGGTTTAGCATCCTCCATTTCAATATCATAAATGTTCAATAGTTTAGAGCCATGTAAATTCGTTACACGCTGCTATCACGAAGGCAGGAATAGGGACATGGATAATGTGACCCTTGTTTTATCTGGTATGAAGTGTACTTATTATCAGTCTTCTGGACTTTAATGTCATTTCGATTCGACCTCTACTGAACAGTGACACAGGGAGACATTAAGATAACGGATTATCGGGCTCAATTCAGCGGGACTCTCCTGCCAGGTGATGAGTAGAAGGGCTGGGGTCACTATACGGTGTAATCCGCCATCTAGTGAGGAATCGTGTCCTTACGAATCAGGTTAGGGGCTATCCCCGTGCAACCACACCTCAAAATGATAGTTTTATTGTGTCATGTTCGGCGTAAGCCATTTGCCTCCAGTACCGTCCTGAAACTGGTATGTCTTTAAACGCCGTTTGAGTAGCACACTGTGCAACTGCCTCATATCTGCTTGATTGAGGCCCAGAAGAGTCATCAGACATCAATGCTTGACGGATCGACACAAACGTAACAGTAGAAACAGTAGATGGAAACTGCGCAAAAACTGATAGCAGTCCCGACTAAGTCGGGGCTGCTAATTAACCTCTCACTCACTACTACTTGCTGCCTGCTTGTGCAGTGACACAACTGACACACGTTAGAATGTCAATACGTATATCCAGGCTTGCTTGGGCCAGGGCAGCTGTTCAGTCATTGAGGAACTGAGGGGAGTGAGAGATAAAGTTGTTTTAGGTCGTGATCCCTGTTTCCCATATTTGGGGTCACTTGCTAAAAAGTATGCACTCAATACATCAGCTTTCTAGACTTGTTGGTGCTGCAGAAAAAGGTGAAATAGGTTTATTAGGTTGTGACACCTGTGGCCCTATTTGGGATCACAAGGTAATCAAGTCTACAATTTTGAATCCCCATTGGCCGAAGAGATTTCAGCTCTTTTGACCTTTTGGTACTGGAGAAGATGAAAATACGTTTTTAAGGTCATGACCCCTGTAACCCTATTTGGGGTCGCGGAGTCACCAAATTTACAATTAAGAATCTCCATTTGCCAAGGAGTCTGCACAAAAGTTTTCAGCGTTCTAGACCCTTTGGTACTGGAGAAGAAGATGAAAATAGGTTTTTATGGTTGTGACCCCTGTGACCCTGTTTGTATAAAATCCCCATTGGCCAAGGAGTCATCTTAGCTCTAGAACTTTTGATACGACAGAAGAAGATTAAAACAGACTACAGATTTGTTACAGGTTGTGACCCTATTTGGGGTCATTGGGGTCTGCACACAACATTTCAGCTCTTTACAGTCATTGGGTCTGGAGAAAATGTCGAAAAAGCAAGTTTATGGACGGACGGACGGACGGACGCCAGGCCATGCCATGCGCCCATCGGGTCCTTCAGGCCTGAGGAGCTAAAAAGTTATAGCAGTCCGGGCTGCTAATAAATGACAACTTTGAGAAACATAATATGTTAAAAACGTTCTACAGGGCCTTCAAACAAACAAACAAACTTTCAATGATCTTTCATTTACAATTTCTTCTGTAGACTTCAGTGTTTTAGTTCTCAGTAGTGTGTCTTAAATCTAGTCCCACAACAAAAATCATGGGATAATTAACTTCTTTTGCAGTGTTATATGCCTATAAGATATTTACATATTGTCAGTAACTTCAACTGGTAGATGTCCTTCAAGACAGCCCTCAGAATCTTTTCACTTGTCATTTTCCTAAGCACACAGAGCATTGACTAGTGGATGTTTTTCTTATGCATTCAGCCTAGGGAGCTGCGCCAATTTAAGTGTATCAGAGGGGTATTGAATGTAAAATGATGATGATTATAGAAACTTATTGAGCCACCAATAAAACTTCCTCCTTCTTAAAGTCACATGTTCACGCTTTTCGCATTCAAATAAGCTATTTTAGTTCATATAATTGCATATTAACTCACTTCAGCTTCCTTTCGGTGCAATAAAATACTTATTATTCTTTACAATTCACCTGCAGTCAATAATTAAATAGTTCAGACGGCCGAAGTCCCTCAGGGATATCATGAATAGAAAGAGGTGCTGATGTGCAAAATGGGAAATATAGATTGAGGAAACGGCTGAGCTAGGATTTCATTCAGCTCTGGCATATACTTTATTCGCAACAAAGATTTGATAGTCTTCATTTAGGAGTATCTGTAACTTCACCGTTTTGTAATACGCAGTGTAAGCATTGTTGTTACATTAACAATAGCGACTGCCGTTTTTGGTGTTCGGGTTGGGTGCAATTTCTTAATATTGCTGATATTGTAGTTCATGCGGATTTAATGCAACATTGCATTAAATACTTTCGGTCTTTTAAAGTTAACTTTAAAACCTGAATACGTAAATATTTTCCAGATAACTAATATAATACATTACCTGAGGGTAGACCATTTGTAATATCGAGAGATCTGCAATATCCGTGCATTATTTATATTTTAAAACAATTGGCGTGACACAGTGCCATAAAGAACATACCCAAACAACAGATATCTATCTCCCCCTGTATTGTCAACTGAAAATGTAAACTTTCAATGATAAAGACACAAACATGTTCATTGCTTGGATTACTTTAATCCTGGTAAAATCCTGCACTGTAAATACAAGAAATACAAGGCTTTTCCTTGAGAAGTACAGAGTAAACATTGCACGTATCCATAGCAACTCAAGCACTAGACATTTGCTCTATCTCCAGTTGTAAGATGGGGCACAGAGAAATAAAATAACAGTCATTCAGGAAATGGAGCTAGTTTTACCGTACATTGCTAACTTTGTAAGTAGAGGGAGTCTGGTAACTCCAAGAAGTCTGGATTTATCAAAATTGCAGTTTTCCTGCTATGTAAAAATCAACCAACAAAATAACAACTATATGTTGATGCACAGAAATTCCAACATGTTACTTATTGATATGATTCATGACAAAATATCATTCATACTTTGATATCTTTGATTTTAAGATTATTGTCAAAATAGTTTATCTAACAAAATTAAAAGTATATTCCACCACTCCAACACCATGTTTACCATTGTAATGCTGTACAGCAAAATGGCCTTTGATTTAAATCATCAGAGATTAACTAAAGGAACAAATCTTTATGATGTGCTGTACAGCAAAAAGTCCTTCGATTTTAATCATCAGATTTTAACTAAAGGAACAAATCTTTAACATCTCTAAAATAATGATTGAAAGCCCAGATGTTTTGATTCACTTCAAAACTTGATTCTTGTGATGCTTCCACTTGAACACTGATGAAAAATCAACACCAGTAAATTTCATGAGTGAAACTTTCATTTTCTCCTATTCATAATAAAATGAATTTAAAGTTAAAGTAAAATTCTAGGTTGGCCATCAATAAGAAACATAGCCATTTCATATGTGTATATAAGTAAAATTCATCTAATAAGAGAAAGTTCTGTACACAACATCTCTCAACTGATAGAGAGATCAGACAACTTATTATGACAAGAGATATGATGCCTCTATATATGTCTAATATTCCATTTCATAATTTACAATAGCTGCGGTAGAAACAAAATAAAATAGCAAAATAAACAAGTAGATGATATATAAAATTAAAACAATAAAATAAATCAATGTCTGTGGATTCCATTCTTCACCTGATAGTTGGATCAATGCGTACATAAAGCTGACATCAATCATTTTGGTGTAAAATCAAAAATGCATTAATATGACTGACTAGCAGAATTTGGTATCATTGAATAAACTTATATTCAATTTGAAACAAACAAAAAACAATTTTGAACAAAATAAATTGACTAGATAGCAAAACTTATTACACCAAACATCAAAAGCACAAAAGACACTAACAATGTCAAATTGTCAGAGCACCACATAGACAGACACTAACATATCTGATATAGGTCTGGATTCCCTTCACAATACAAATAAACATATTCAAAAACATTTTCAGCTGTAAAATGCTTAAAACTTGCCTTAACTGTTTCAACAAAGCATTAACGAAAATAAAAGACCATTATTATTTTTTAAAAGCTGATAAAATAAAATAGGAGAGAAAAAGCACAAAACTCACTAACCGAGGTGATAGCACAACACCAAGCAACACGCTAATAGCAGATAGAAACATGATGATATTAACCAATTTCCCTACACAAGGCATCCTTCACCTCTGTCTCCACAACTTATTCAAGCCTTGCTGCATTTCCGTAACATTTCCGTGCTACTATAGCCGTGCACTGCACCTGAATTGCAGACTTGGCTGTGCTTTGCTTGGACAGGAAACTAAAGGAAATGCGGCAAGGCTTAACATATCAATCATGAAACAATTCATGTGAAAGTAAACAACTCAAAATCCAACAGTTCATGTGAAAGCATACAACTTTGATTCTTATCCATACCATATCAATCTGTTGTACAAACTTCAACAAACACTTTTATATTCTACAGTTAGGAGTGGTTATCATGTTACTACAGAAGTACACTAAGCACTAGTAGTGACCATGTTACACAGCACATCTCACTCAAGTATCCTTTCATTGGTCAAGTTGATAATTAGATTAAATAACTCTGAAAATAATATGAGAAAGAATCTGAAAACATGTTTAATCTTGCAGACTGTAAGCTTAATGCAATAGATGGAAGACATCTTTTCCACAATAAAGATAAAGTTTACAAATATTCTATTAATCACGTCTATAAAATCTATTATTACTTCGACTGCATTGTTATGACTTAGAGAATGATATCGACTGGGAGATGAGTACATGAAATATCAATGTGGTAAAAATTGTGCAGTATTTAAATACAAAATGCCTATCAAAGACTTTCGCTTCATACAGCATGTTCTACAGTAACTACTCAACTGAGATTCACAAACTTTCAAAGCTTGTTTAAAACGAATTTAGAAACTAAACCGCCAAGCATATGGCATCATCTTCCAACACAAACACAAACAGATCTAGTAGTCATATGGAATCTTCATCATTGCAGTTTGGTTATAGCCATTGTAAACAAATGCAGATAAAAAGATATGCATTTCAAACTGAACACCATATGGATAAATCTGGCGTCTATATCAGTATGTCATGAGTAAAGCTTTCTACTAGATCAGAGACTCTCGTACAGCAAGTTACATGCCAGATACGTGAAGCAGGCACTACTTCCTGACAAGCCATATTACATAAATAAGTTGGATCAGTGTAGGAGAAAGCTGTCAACCTGCTAGCCACACTGGTGAAGGAACAACAAAATTTGAATGAAACCAATCAGGATCCCACAGCAGGAGGTTTCGTGGAGAGATACGACACATGCTACCTTTGTGAGGAGAGGAAGGCGTGGGGAGTACAGGGTGACAGCTCTCTCCTACACTTAACTTTAGAGTAACGGGCGGGTGATCTATATGATCTACATGATCTACATGATCTACATGATCTACATGCACGGCTCCACATAGTTTGAGGGAAAGAGACCTGTTGTGCCGTCCATCACACCTTCCCACCAACCGTCATCGTTCTTCTTCAACACGTAGATCACCGAGTTCTCCGAGAACGTCAACTCATCTGCCTTGTCAGCATCGTAGTCGAAGATTGCAACAACTGGAACACAATGACAGGTGCTTGGTTTAGTTTTGTTATTTCTTCTCATGGTTAATAAAATATACACGTTCAAGGTATGAACCGTTTTAACCATATTTGAGCACCCTGACTAGCAGCGAACCATACCATACCGCTATACTGCAGGCCTCACCTGTATCTATGTAGATACTTTAACCAATCAGGATCAGAGAACTATACCGCTATACTGCAGGCCTCACCTGTATCTATGTAGATACTTTAACCAATCAGGATCAGAGAACTATACCGCTATACTGCAGGCCTCACCTGTATCTATATAGATACTTTAACCAATCAGGATCAGAGAATTATACCACTATACTGCAGGCCTTACCTGTATCTATATAGATACTTTAACCAATCAGGATCAGAGAACTATACCACTATACTGCAGGCCTCACCTGTATCTATATGGATACTTTAACCAATCAGGATCAGAGAACTATACCGCAATACTGCAGGCCTCACCTGTATCTATATAGATACTTTAACCAATCAGGATCAGAGAACTATACCACTATACTGCAGACCTCACCTGTATCTATATAGATACTTTAACCAATCAGGATCAGAGAACTATACCGCAATACTGCAAGCCTCACCTGTTTCTATATAGATACTTTAACCAATCAGGATCAGAGAACTACACCGCTATACTGCAGGCCTCACCTGTATCTATATAGATACTTTAACCAATCAGGATCAGAGAACTACACCACTATACTGCAGGCCTTACCTGTATCTATATAGATACTTTAACCAATCAGGATCAGAGAACTACACCGCTATACTGCAGGCCTCACCTGTATCTATATAGATACTTTAACCAATCAGGATCAGAGAACTACACCGCTATACTGCAGGCCTCACCTGTATCTATATAGATACTTTAACCAATCAGGATCAGAGAACTACACCACTATACTGCAGGCCTTACCTGTATCTATATAGATACTTTAACCAATCAGGATCAGAGAACTACACCACTATACTGCAGGCCTCACCTGTATCTATATAGATACTTTAACCAATCAGGATCAGAGAACTAAACCGCTATACTGCAGGCCTCACCTGTATCTATATAGATACTTTAACCAATCAGGATCAGAGAACTACACCACTATACTGCAGGCCTCACCTGTATCTATATAGATACTTTAACCAATCAGGATCAGAGAACTACACCACTATACTGCAGGCCTTACCTGTATCTATATAGATACTTTAACCAATCAGGATCAGAGAACTACACCGCTATACTGCAGGCCTCACCTGTATCTATATAGATACTTTAACCAATCAGGATCAGAGAACTACACCGCTATACTGCAGGCCTCACCTGTATCTATATAGATACTTTAACCAATCAGGATCAGAGAACTACACCACTATACTGCAGGCCTTACCTGTATCTATATAGATACTTTAACCAATCAGGATCAGAGAACTACACCACTATACTGCAGGCCTCACCTGTATCTATATAGATACTTTAACCAATCAGGATCAGAGAACTATACCACTATACTGCAGGCCTCACCTGTATCTATATAGATACTTTAACCAATCAGGATCAGAGAACTATACCGCAATACTGCAGGCCTCACCTGTATCTATATAGATACTTTAACCAATCAGGATCAGAGAACTATACCGCTATACTGCAGGCCTCACCTGTATCAAGAATTACCAGGAAAACTCAGTTTGTCATTCAGTTATTGGTGTATTTTTGACAACTATGCAGGTGTAACACTAATCGTAACTTAGGGCCTAAGATGATATCACATTTGCTCCTAAGAGCCCAATTATTGCATGTGTGACTGACCCTTCTCCTGATACTCCTTGGGTACCCACGCCGGCTGGGAGGTGAACTGCGGCCCGGTGGCTGCGTATGGATCTTCCTCCTCGTCTCGCTCTAGATGCTGCTGCTGGATGTGGCCCCGGGGTTCTCGTCGGTCGCTGAAGTCTGGCGGGGGTGGGGGTGCCCCGCTGTAGTTAAACTGAGGGGGTGGTCCTGGTCGGGGTCTGGAGCTCATCTCAGAGGGGCGGGGCACAGACGCGGATGCTAGAGATACAGAATGAAATTGATTCTAATTTCAATGTCTGCATTTTCTGACCTTGAACCCCATTCTTTACATTACTAATTCCAAATTCATATTTCCCTATGGGTTTGTGAATGATTGCATGGAGTCACTTAGTCATTGAAAAGAAGTCCTGTAAAAAGTAAGTAGAAATTAGAATAAAACTTACGTATGAAATGTAATAACATAGTAAAGGCAGTAAACAAGGACATGAATGTGACATAACCAAACTATATTTAAATATTATGATATACAGATTACAAGATATACTGTATTAACATCAACTAGATATGAATAAATATGGAATCACTGTATGACAAACAAACATAATTTTCAAGAGTAGTCTCCCTTTAGGTGATTGTGGAGTACAGGCTTAGGAACAGTAGAAAACATGCTCTCTCTTCTAGAAGGGCTCTTGTTTGCCAAGAGTTAAGAGTTCTGTGTTCAAATCCCTGAAGAATAACATCTCAAGAGTTGGGACTTTCATTTCACTGAGCAGTACGCTTCACAGCCTCATGGGAAAAAGCTGACGGTGACTCGCTTTAAGAGTTCTTATCATTACTCAATATCTCTAACAGAAGATGATAATTATATCGTGAGATGATATGTCACCGGTGTGGTACAGTCAGGTACAGTCAGGTACAGTGTGGTACAGTCAGGTACAGTGTGGTACAGTGTGGTACAGTGTGGTACAGTCAGGTACAGTGTGGTACAGTCAGGTACAGTGTTGTACAGTCAGGTACAGTGTGGTACAGTCAGGTACAGTGTGGTACAGTCAGGTACAGTGTTGTACAGTCAGGTACAGTGTGGTACAGTCAGGTACAGTGTGGTACAGTCAGGTACAGTGTTGTACAGTCAGGTACAGTGTGGTACAGTCAGGTACAGTGTGGTACAGTCAGGTACAGTGTGGTACAGTCAGGTACAGTGTTGTACAGTCAGGTACAGTGTGGTACAGTGTGGTACAGTCAGGTACAGTGTGGTACAGTCAGGTACAGTGTGGTACAGTGTGGTACAGTCAGGTACAGTGTGGTACAGTCAGGTACAGTGTGGTACAGTGTGGTACAGTCAGGTACAGTGTGGTACAGTCAGGTACAGTGTGGTACAGTGTGGTACAGTCAGGTACAGTGTGGTACAGTCAGGTACAGTGTGGTACAGTCAGGTACAGTGTGGTACAGTCAGGTACAGTCAGGTACAGTGTGGTACAGTCAGCTACAGTGTGGTACAGTCAGGTACAGTGTGGTACAGTCAGCTACAGTGTGGTACAGTCAGCTACAGTGTGGTACAGTCAGGTACAGTGTGGTACAGTCAGCTACAGTGTGGTACAGTCAGGTACAGTGTGGTACAGTCAGCTACAGTGTGGTACAGTCAGCTACAGTGTGGTACAGTCAGCTACAGTGTGGTACAGTCAGCTACAGTGTGGTACAGTCAGCTACAGTGTGGTACAGTCAGGTACAGTGTGGTACAGTCAGCTACAGTGTGGTACAGTCAGCTACAGTGTGGTACAGTCAGGTACAGTGTGGTACAGTCAGCTACAGTGTGGTACAGTCAGCTACAGTGTGGTACAGTCAGCTACAGTGTGGTACAGTCAGGTACAGTCAGGTACAGTGTGGTACAGTCAGCTACAGTGTGGTACAGTGTGGTACAGTCAGGTACAGTGTGGTACAGTGTGGTACAGTCAGCTACAGTGTGGTACAGTCAGGTACAGTCAGGTACAGTGTGGTACAGTCAGCTACAGTGTGGTACAGTGTGGTACAGTCAGGTACAGTGTGGTACAGTGTGGTACAGTCAGCTACAGTGTGGTACAGTGTGGTACAGTGTGGTACAGTGTGGTACAGTGTGGTACAGTCAGGTACAGTGTGGTACAGTCAGGTACAGTGTGGTACAGTGTGGTACAGTCAGGTACAGTCAGGTACAGTCAGGTACAGTGTGGTACAGTGTGGTACAGTCAGGTACAGTGTGGTACAGTGTGGTACAGTGTGGTACAGTGTGGTACAGTCAGGTACAGTGTGGTACAGTCAGGTACAGTGTGGTACAGTCAGGTACAGTGTGGTACAGTCAGGTACAGTGTGGTACAGTGTGGTACAGTGTGGTACAGTCAGGTACAGTGTGGTACAGTCAGGTACAGTGTGGTACAGTCAGGTACAGTGTGGTACAGTGTGGTACAGTCAGGTACAGTGTGGTACAGTCAGGTACAGTGTGGTACAGTCAGGTACAGTGTGGTACAGTCAGGTACAGTGTTGTACAGTCAGGTACAGTGTGGTACAGTGTGGTACAGTCAGGTACAGTGTGGTACAGTCAGGTACAGTGTGGTACAGTGTGGTACAGTCAGGTACAGTGTGGTACAGTCAGGTACAGTGTGGTACAGTGTGGTACAGTCAGGTACAGTCAGGTACAGTGTGGTACAGTGTGGTACAGTCAGGTACAGTGTGGTACAGTGTGGTACAGTCAGGTACAGTGTGGTACAGTGTGGTACAGTGTGGTACAGTCAGGTACAGTGTGGTACAGTGTGGTACAGTCAGGTACAGTGTGGTACAGTGTGGTACAGTCAGGTACAGTGTGGTACAGTCAGGTACAGTGTGGTACAGTCAGGTACAGTGTGGTACAGTCAGGTACAGTGTGGTACAGTCAGGTACAGTGTGGTACAGTCAGGTACAGTCAGGTACAGTGTGGTACAGTGTGGTACAGTCAGGTACAGTGTGGTACAGTGTGGTACAGTCAGGTACAGTGTGGTACAGTCAGGTACAGTCAGGTACAGTGTGGTACAGTGTGGTACAGTCAGGTACAGTGTGGTACAGTGTGGTACAGTCAGGTACAGTGTGGTACAGTGTGGTACAGTGTGGTACAGTCAGGTACAGTGTGGTACAGTCAGGTACAGTGTGGTACAGTCAGGTACAGTGTGGTACAGTCAGGTACAGTGTGGTACAGTGTGGTACAGTCAGGTACAGTGTGGTACAGTCAGGTACAGTGTGGTACAGTGTGGTACAGTCAGGTACAGTGTGGTACAGTCAGGTTCAATGTGGTACAGTCAGGTACAGTGTGGTACAGTCAGGTACAGTGTTGTACAGTCAGGTACAGTGTGGTACAGTGTGGTACAGTCAGGTACAGTGTGGTACAGTCAGGTACAGTGTGGTACAGTGTGGTACAGTGTGGTACAGTCAGGTACAATGTGGTACAGTCAGGTACAGTGTGGTACAGTGTGGTACAGTCAGGTACAGTCAGGTACAATGTGGTACAGTGTGGTACAGTGTGGTACAGTCAGGTACAATGTGGTACAGTCAGGTACAGTGTGGTACAGTGTGGTACAGTCAGGTACAGTCAGGTACAGTCAGCTACAGTGTGGTACAGTGTGGTACAGTGTGGTACAGTCAGGTACAATGTGGTACAGTCAGGTACAGTGTGGTACAGTGTGGTACAGTCAGGTACAGTCAGGTACAGTGTGGTACAGTCAGGTACAGTGTGGTACAGTGTGGTACAGTGTGGTACAGTCAGGTACAGTGTGGTACAGTCAGGTACAGTGTGGTACAGTCAGGTACAGTGTGGTACAGTGTGGTACAGTCAGGTACAGTGTGGTACAGTCAGGTACAGTGTGGTACAGTCAGGTACAGTGTGGTACAGTGTGGTACAGTCAGGTACAGTGTGGTACAGTCAGGTACAGTGTGGTACAGTCAGGTACAGTGTGGTACAGTCAGGTACAGTGTGGTACAGTGTGGTACAGTCAGGTACAGTGTGGTACAGTCAGGTACAGTGTGGTACAGTCAGGTACAGTGTGGTACAGTCAGGTACAGTGTGGTACAGTGTGGTACAGTCAGGTACAGTGTGGTACAGTGTGGTACAGTGTGGTACAGTGTGGTACAGTGTGGTACAGTCAGGTACAGTGTGGTACAGTCAGGTACAGTGTGGTACAGTCAGGTACAGTGTGGTACAGTGTGGTACAGTCAGGTACAGTGTGGTACAGTCAGGTACAGTGTGGTACAGTGTGGTACAGTGTGGTACAGTGTGGTACAGTCAGGTACAGTGTGGTACAGTCAGGTACAATGTGGTACAGTCAGGTACAGTGTGGTACAGTCAGGTACAGTGTGGTACAGTGTGGTACAGTCAGGTACAGTGTGGTACAGTGTGGTACAGTCAGGTACAGTGTGGTACAGTCAGGTACAGTGTGGTACAGACAGGTACAGTGTGGTACAGTGTGGTACAGTCAGGTACAGTGTGGTACAGTGTGGTACAGTCAGGTACAGTGTGGTACAGTCAGGTACAGTGTGGTACAGTGTGGTACAGTCAGGTACAGTGTGGTACAGTCAGGTACAGTGTGGTACAGTGTGGTACAGTCAGGTACAGTGTGGTACAGTGTGGTACAGTCAGGTACAGTGTGGTACAGTCAGGTACAGTGTGGTACAGTCAGGTACAGTGTGGTACAGTGTGGTACAGTCAGGTACAGTGTGGTACAGTGTGGTACAGTGTGGTACAGTCAGGTACAGTGTGGTACAGTCAGGTACAGTGTGGTACAGTGTGGTACAGTCAGGTACAGTGTGGTACAGTCAGGTACAGTGTGGTACAGTGTGGTACAGTCAGGTACAGTGTGGTACAGTGTGGTACAGTCAGGTACAGTGTGGTACAGTCAGGTACAGTCAGGTACAGTCAGGTACAGTCAGGTACAGTCAGGTACAGTGTGGTTCAGTCAGGTACAGTGTGGTACAGTCAGGTACAGTGTGGTACAGTCAGGTACAGTGTGGTACAGTCAGGTACAGTGTGGTACAGTGTGGTACAGTCAGGTACAGTGTGGTTCAGTCAGGTACAGTGTGGTACAGTCAGGTACAGTGTGGTACAGTCAGGTACAGTGTGGTACAGTGTGGTACAGTCAGGTACAGTGTGGTACAGTGTGGTACAGTCAGGTACAGTGTGGTACAGTCAGGTACAGTGTGGTACAGTCAGGTACAGTGTGGTACAGTGTGGTACAGTCAGGTACAGTGTGGTACAGTGTGGTACAGTCAGGTACAGTGTGGTACAGTCAGGTACAGTGTGGTACAGTGTGGTACAGTCAGGTACAGTGTGGTACAGTCAGGTACAGTGTGGTACAGTCAGGTACAGTGTGGTACAGTGTGGTACAGTCAGGTACAGTGTGGTACAGTGTGGTACAGTGTGGTACAGTGTGGTACAGTCAGGTACAGTGTGGTACAGTCAGGTACAGTGTGGTACAGTGTGGTACAGTCAGGTACAGTGTGGTACAGTCAGGTACAGTGTGGTACAGTGTGGTACAGTCAGGTACAGTGTGGTACAGTGTGGTACAGTCAGGTACAGTGTGGTACAGTCAGGTACAGTCAGGTACAGTCAGGTACAGTGTGTGGTACAGTCAGGTACAGTGTGGTTCAGTCAGGTACAGTGTGGTACAGTCAGGTACAGTGTGGTACAGTCAGGTACAGTGTGGTACAGTCAGGTACAGTGTGGTACAGTGTGGTACAGTCAGGTACAGTGTGGTACAGTCAGGTACAGTCAGGTACAGTCAGGTACAGTGTGTGGTACAGTCAGGTACAGTGTGGTTCAGTCAGGTACAGTGTGGTACAGTCAGGTACAGTGTGGTACAGTCAGGTACAGTGTGGTACAGTCAGGTACAGTGTGGTACAGTGTGGTACAGTCAGGTACAATGTGGTACAGTCAGGTACAGTGTGGTACAGTCAGGTACAGTGTGGTACAGTCAGGTACAGTGTGGTACAGTGTGGTACAGTCAGGTACAGTGTGGTACAGTGTGGTACAGTCAGGTACAGTGTGGTACAGTCAGGTACAGTGTGGTACAGTCAGGTACAGTGTGGTACAGTGTGGTACAGTCAGGTACAGTGTGGTACAGTGTGGTACAGTGTGGTACAGTCAGGTACAGTGTGGTACAGTCAGGTACAGTGTGGTACAGTGTGGTACAGTCAGGTACAGTGTGGTACAGTCAGGTACAGTGTGGTACAGTCAGGTACAGTGTGGTACAGTGTGGTACAGTCAGGTACAGTGTGGTACAGTCAGGTACAGTCAGGTACAGTCAGGTACAGTGTGTGGTACAGTCAGGTACAGTGTGGTTCAGTGTGGTACAGTGTGGTACAGTCAGGTACAGTGTGGTACAGTCAGGTACAGTGTGGTACAGTCAGGTACAGTGTGGTACAGTGTGGTACAGTCAGGTACAGTGTGGTTCAGTCAGGTACAGTGTGGTACAGTCAGGTACAGTGTGGTACAGTCAGGTACAGTGTGGTACAGTCAGGTACAGTGTGGTACAGTCAGGTACAGTGTGGTACAGTCAGGTACAGTGTGGTACAGTCAGGTACAGTCAGGTACAGTGTGGTACAGTCAGGTACAGTGTGGTACAGTGTGGTACAGTGTGGTACAGTCAGGTACAGTGTGGTACAGTGTGGTACAGTCAGGTACAGTGTGGTACAGTCAGGTACAGTGTGGTACAGTCAGGTACAGTGTGGTACAGTGTGGTACAGTCAGGTACAGTGTGGTACAGTGTGGTACAGTCAGGTACAGTGTGGTACAGTCAGGTACAGTGTGGTACAGTCAGGTACAGTCAGGTACAGTGTGGTACAGTCAGGTACAGTGTGGTACAGTCAGGTACAGTGTGGTACAGTCAGGTACAGTGTGGTACAGTGTGGTACAGTGTGGTACTGTGTGGTACAGTCAGGTACAGTGTGGTACAGTCAGGTACAGTGTGGTACAGTGTGGTACAGTCAGGTACAGTGTGGTACAGTGTGGTACAGTCAGGTACAGTCAGGTACAGTGTGGTACAGTCAGCTACAGTGTGGTACAGTGTGGTACAGTCAGGTACAGTGTGGTACTGTGTGGTACAGTCAGGTACAGTGTGGTACAGTGTGGTACAGTCAGGTACAGTGTGGTACAGTGTGGTACAGTCAGGTACAGTGTGGTACAGTGTGGTACAGTCAGGTACAGTGTGGTACAGTCAGGTACAGTGTGGTACAGTCAGGTACAGTGTGGTACAGTGTGGTACAGTCAGGTACAGTGTGGTACAGTGTGGTACAGTCAGGTACAGTGTGGTACAGTCAGGTACAGTGTGGTACAGTCAGGTACAGTCAGGTACAGTGTGGTACAGTCAGGTACAGTGTGGTACAGTCAGGTACAGTGTGGTACAGTCAGGTACAGTGTGGTACAGTCAGGTACAGTGTGGTACAGTGTGGTACAGTGTGGTACTGTGTGGTACAGTCAGGTACAGTGTAGATATAGGAACATGCAAACCTGGGATGGACATGACATTAGCCGTGTGAGCGTTGACGTTGTCCGGAGGAGGAGGAGGGAGGGGCCCATCTGTAATACACGTGCAACATGCAGTTCTATACAGTTAGTTATACATGCATACATACAGTAGCATACAGTTCACAAGGGTGTACATTACAGGCTAATTGTTCTCTATAGTATCTCAGTTGTGACAGATCCTGACTTTGTGAGAGGCATTCTACAGTAGATCCTGAAGGAAGGACAAGATATAGTCAATCTTGAATTTAGGAAAGGATATCTTCATGCTAAGAGAATAGGTAGCTAGTAACATCACGATGTGATCATTCAACGTTATGGTATAAAGCAATGAACAAATAAATACAACAAATCACATATCTCTATCTCTTCAATATTTTAATATTTGTGGTTTCATTAAGAACAAGAGAATTAGTGAGCACAGCTCACTCATGATACCCCCGCTTTTAACATTGGTAAAAAAGAAATGTTTGAAAATAGCAAAAGGGCATCAATGTTTAAACTTTTGTATGAACAGACCATTATATATAAGTATTATTTAAGCAGAGTAAGTATTACACTTGTAAGCATGTTTTAGAAGTAAAAGTCGAAAAAATTGAAAAATGTCATTAAATATGCAAATGAGGGTATGAAACATACAAATATGCAAATGAAGGTATGAAATATAAAAATGACAGATGTACACATCAGTGGTTTCGTAACATTTGAACAATTTAGTGTCTGAGTTATGAGTGGAACAAAAAGTGTGAATGGCGAGGATGAAAAACGGAGAAAATTTGCATAAATTATGCAAATGAGGGTATGAAATATACAAAAGGCAGATGTACACATTATGGTGATTGTTCATATCAAGTTTCTTAACATTTGGACAACTGCTTTCAGAGTTATGAGTGGAACAAAAAGTGTGAATGGTTAAGTCGAAAACGGAGAATATTTGCATAAATTATACATACAAAAGGCAGATGTACACATCGTGATGATTATATGTATCAAGTTACAAGACATTTGAACGATTACTATTTGAGTTATGAGTGGAACAAAATCTGAATGGCAAAGTCGAAAAACGGAGAAAATTTGCATAAATTATGCAAATTAGAGTACGAAACATACAAAAGGCAGATGTACACATCATGGTGATTGTACATATCAAGTTTCGTAAAATTTGAGCAACTGGTTTCAGAGTTATGAGCGGAACAAAAAGTGTGGATGGTTATAAGTCGAAAACGGAGAATATTTGCATAAATTATGCAAATGAGGGTATGAAACATACAAAAGGCAGATGTATACATCGTGATGATTATATGTATGAAGTTACAAGACATTTGAACAATTAGTACTTGAGTTATGAGTGGAACAAAAACTGTGAATGGCAAAGTCGAAAAACGGAGAAAATTTGAACAAATTATGCAAATGAGGGTACGAAACATACAAAAGGCAGATGTACACATCATGGTGATTGTACATATCAAGTTTCGTAAAATTTGAGCAACTGGTTTCAGAATTATGAGCGGAACAAAAACCGGACGGACGCACGGACGGACGTGCTGACCGCTATATACCCCCGACTACTTCGTAGCGGGGGTATAATTAATTGTGATTTGTTCGTTTATATTCTTGCGATATCTTAACAAATATCATAAGAATATATTGAATGTATCAGGATCAGTATGTTGTCACACCTTGTAGAGGATTGATATACATGCAGCAGTCACATCTTAAGTATCAGGTTGAGTAACCCGGCAGATATGCTACAGCGACTTCAGTTAATTATTTGTCCGTACTAATTAGGCAGTGTAATTAAAAGGACAAATATAAGTAATTTATGGGGAGATTTGAGAAATTGAAAGTTGAGTACACAAATTGAAATCGCCTTTTAATGAATCCTGAAAGTGACTATGGAGCATCACACCCTACCTTTAAAACTTAAGAATTAAGTATGTTCAAATCCACCAATATCTTCTCAAATATGAACACTCTGCAGCTCATCAGGTACTATAGCTACTATATATATATATATATATATATAAACAAAACTTTTGGTTTGGACAAATTAACAAAGTTCAGTAGGTTTTGCTTTCAATACAGTTTTCCTTATAACATTTATTAAAAAAATCAGTGGAGCAACCATAAAATATTTTTAACATGTTTCCCCTCCATCTGTATTTTCCCTGACCCCTCATCAGCCTAAAACATCCCCTTACAGAGGGGGAAAGGGGGAGAGGGAGAGAGAAGCATTACAATTTGGTGTCAAATGGTCAAGCATAATTCTTCATTCATAAAAAAAGTCTACATGTCACAATTGAACTTAGCTTAGACAAAGTCTTTTAAAGCCATAAAAACAGTTACTCATCAACTGGGAGCAATAATGTCCATAACTTTGTACTAGTCTTGCTCCATGACTGTAAAAAAAACAAGCAGACAGAGTCGGCCATATCCCCCGCCATGTAGGAATTTTGAATATATTTATGCATTTACTTTCTTGAAAATTGTTATAACTCATAACTCATAAGTGATAGTTCTAACCTTGGCACATCTAGACTACTTGGTTGATACCTGTACAAAGTTTCAGCAAAATATATTGAATAGTTTTGAAGTTTAAAGGCCGGAATATAGTTTTCCCTCTTCTTAGTTCTAAGTCCAGACAGTTTGCATTCGTAAAAAAATAAATATATACTCTCAAATTTCTATATAGCAAAAGGCACATCTAGACTACTTGGTTGATACCTGTACAAAGTTTCAGCAAAATATATTGAATAGTTTTGAAGTTTGAGGCCGGAATGGAAAAGCCAGGACACACAGACGGAGCTCATTTCTATATCCCGGGGCGGGGGATAATAAGAGCCTACAGTCTAGATATTCATTCAGCAAGTCTAGATAAACTGAATACACATGGAAATGAAAGTACTAAAAATAGAGCCATGGGCTCTGTAGCTCATCAGGGTTTATATTGTTTGATGATGAAGACAGAAATATATTGTCTCAATATAATGCACAATCCCTAGCCCTGACAAATCTTAGTCTTGAAATTGAGAGAGAGCACTCAGCAAGGTCAACACACAAGAGTTTATATGCAATATGCTGACCCCTTGGCTCTGGTTACGAGCCAGTGGTGCTTTTACAGCCAAATTATGTTATAGCCTCTGCCTTGTACTAAACACTGGCAGAACTGATCTAACTGTATAAGGCTTAGAGAGAACAGGCAATGTGATGAATCTCATGGTACATAGTACAATTTAGAATCACCTTGGCTAAAAAATCTTTGCACAATTTTAACGGTTCTAATCCTTTTCATCTAAACATCTAAACATTCTGAATGCAATATTCCTTCTAGTTTGTTCTGGAGAAGAAGATGAAAATAGATTTTTATGTTTTTACCTGTGAGGGCCTTTTTTTATAATATCCACAATATTCAGTTCATAGGCTATTTAACAGTTCTTATTTCACATTGATTACATCAATTTGAAAAACATGTCTATAATGGAGACTTGATCTTCGACATATATTTCTCATTCCTACTGAATAAGATTAACTGCAAAGTTATTTTTTTTCTCAATCCTGCATTTCTCAAACCCAAGTTAGGACGCACATATGATGAGATGACTCTCCCTCAGGTATTTTATTAAGAAACCACTTACCGGTAATAGTAAATGAAGTGCTCATAAAATATCAGTTCAGAATTCAATTTCAACATGTTTTTAGGCTGTGGCCCATATTTGGGGTCACAGGGTCACCAAATTTACAAGTTAGAATCCCCATTGGCTAAAGAGTTTGCACACAATATTACAGCTTTCAAGGTCTTTTTGTGCCGGAGAAAAAGATGAAAACAGGATTTTAGGTCATGGCCTGTGAGGCCCTTATTTGGGGCCATAAGGGTCACAAAAATCTACAATTTAGATTCTCCATTGGCTAAAGACTCTGCACACAATATTACAGCCTTCTAGTTCTTTTCATTCTGGACAAGAAGATGAAAATGGGATTTTAGGTCATGGCCTTTGAGGCCCTTATTTGGGGCCACAGGGTCACCAAATCTACAATTAAGAATCTCCATTGGCTAAAGAGTCTGTACACAACATTTCAGTCTTCTAGGTCTTTTCGTTCTGGAGAAGATGAAAATAGGTTTTTAGATTACGGCCTGTGAGGCCCTTATTTGGGTCACTGGATCACCAAATCTACAATTTAGAATCCCCATTGCCCAAGGAGTCTGTATACAAAATTTCAGCTCCCTAGACCCAGTGGTTCTGGAGAAGAAGTCGAAAAAGCGAAAAGTTTACGGATGGACGCTATCCCATGCCATAAGCCCATCGGGCCTTTCAGGCCTGACGAGCTAAAAATATATAATCAAAAGGATGAAGGTTCAGTAATTATAAAAATTCCTTAGACCAAATTTAGTCTACCATTGTACCATTGTAACCCTAACTGTGTAACTATAGGGTATATATTCATTGGTTTCTGAGATGAAAAATATACCTTTATATGAACCCCTGTCCCAACCAAAGAATTAAAGTTTGAGAAATAAAATTTACAAATCATAATCTCCATCTTTTAAAGAAAACATTGCCCAGATTTCTGGATATCTCCTATTGCCGGTTCATGAGAAGAAGTAGTTTGAAACTTTTAGAGTGCACCCCCTGCAAAGTTCATATTTTATAATAATTATAAATTTATCTCAACCAAATTTACAAACTTATATCTCCATCACACAAAGATGTTTATGACAAAATTTCAGATTCCTACATCAAGTTCTTTCGGAGAAGAAGTCGCTTAAAGGTTTTACTCATAACGCCTCTGGCAGCCATATTTGTGGGTGTTGCAATTCATGATGAACAAACTTTGACCCCCTAGGTGATGGATACCCACCCACCAAATTACAGCTTTGGGGGTGCAGCAGTTCTGGAGAAGTCGAAAATGTCAAAAGTTTACAGACACCGGACGCCGGCCCATGCCATCAGCCCATCTGACCTGTACAGGCCTGATGAGCTAAAAATATAGTCATATATTAAAGAAACAACTTATATATAAGAATATAAGAAGGTTAAAAGCAAGCTGAAATGGTTATAGAATAAAAGGACTTAACATGCACTTAGATAATTATTTGAATCAATGACTGAATAAACATGCATTTAATTAAATAACCTTTGAATCAATGATTGAATGAACAAGCACATAATTAAAGAATTATTTGAATCAATGATTGAATGAACAAGCACATAATTAAAGAATTATTTGCATCAATGACTGAATGAACAAGCACATAATTAAAGAATTATTTAGATCAATGATTGAATGAACATGGGAAATGAATGGAAGAGATGACATGACCAAGTGAACAGCAGTAATTATGTTATAATATGTTGTTTCTGGACTCTTGACACATGACCAAGTGAACAGCAGTAATTATGTTATAATTGTTTCTGGACTCTTGACACGTGACCAAGTGAACAGCAGTCAACATGTTATAATATGTTGTTTCTGGACTCTTGACACATGACCAAGTGAACAGCAGTAATTATGTTATAATATGTTGTTTCTGGACTCCTGACACGTTCCAGTATTAAGCTGAAGTAAAGGTATTTGAACAAAGTTTGTTTGATATTTTTTACCCTTAATTGTATATTTCTTTTTCGTTTTCACTAAGGATAAAAAAGTACATCATAAAATGCATTTTAGCAGGGCATTGTCTCTATTCCAAATTTTAAACTGAATTTAGTTTGTCCTCAGGATTGTTGCGGACAAGTGAAGGTTGTTGTTAAACCAAGGACAGAGTTGATCTGCTCCCTGCACAATGATCTGGTACACACGCACTTGGTGACATTCTAACATTTGACACAGGGTGTAACAAAGTTCTGTGAATCATTCACAAAATCTTCAAGCCCAGCCTGTGTACAACATGCATCAAGTGTAAGTCGTATCGTTACAGACAGGTGGTGTAAAATAAGATGCAACTTCCACAGAATCAACTCTAACTTTGTTCATCAATGTTCATCTACAGATACTGAGTATATAAAGATAAGTAAATAAAGATAAATATAGAAGTGTTCATGCGATGGCTCACCCTTCCAGCCCTGTCCGGCCGCCCTGAACTGAGCTGCAGCAGATAGACACATATAACAGCTTACACAGTATAGACTCATGTAGATCACTCAGCTTACACAGTATAGACTCATGTAGATCACTCAGCTTACACAGTATAGACTCATGTAGATCACTCAGCTTACACAGTATAGACTCATGTAGATCACTCAGCTTACACAGTATAGACTCATGTAGATCACTCAGCTTACACAGTATAGACTCATGTAGATCACTCAGCTTACACAGTATAGACTCATGTACATCACTCAGCTTACACAGTATAGACTCATGTACATCACTCAGCTTACACAGTATAGACTCATGTAGATCACTCAGCTTACACAGTATAGACTCATGTAGATCACTCAGCTTACACAGTATAGACTCATGTACATCACTCAGCTTACACAGTATAGACTCATGTACATCACTCAGCTTACACAGTATAGACTCATGTAGATCACTCAGCTTACACAGTATAGACTCATGTACATCACTCAGCTTACACAGTATAGACTCATGTAGATCACTCACTTCAGCAATTACAGGCCTGTGCTAAGCATATGTAACAGTTCAAGTTGCTACTAGGATGAAATTCAAAAGTGTTCTGAAGGAAAAATTATGTTCAACATTGCAAATTATGAGTGGATTAAGGTAAGAGGGTAATTCAAGTTTGTATTTACTTAGTAAGTTGCTGTACACCATTGTTATTGTGAGATAGACCCTCGTTATAAAAAGAAAAGATGATGGGTGAATAGGATGCGACGGGGAACTGGAAATGAAGCGGTAACAAACATGCCACCTTCAAACAAGTTCCCACAAATACATAGAATACAAGTAATATGTTACCAACAGAGTCCTGGTACGCCACTGGTGGTTGCTGGGGTCGTACCATGCTTGGAGAAGCAGGGGGACCAGGTCTCTGTGAAATGGGTCGTGCCATGCCAACAAGAGGGGGTGTATGGACCGTACCCATAACACTTGGTGCATAGTTCATCTCATAGCGTTCACGTGGTCCCGGGCCCGGCTGAGGCATATGTACTTGGTGACTCATCTGTCCGTAATGTGGGTGCTGCTGCTGCTGCTGATTGGCTGGCACAGAGGGCGGGGCTATGGGAGGAGCTATAGACCGATAATGACCACCTTGAGTGCGTCCAAGTGTGCCAGAGCTGGAGCTAGCTGTAGATCCGGAGCGTGTGATTGGTGGAGTTGGTGGTTTGGTGGTAGGCGCTTGTGACGACCCCTGGCTGCTTATAGACGGGGTCCTGTTTGGCCGGGGGGCCGCTGAGTGCAACTGGAAATGTTGTGAAGTTTATTATTAATGTAACATACATTACGGTTATTTTCTCATACACTCCAAAACTGAAAATGAATCATAAGAAATAAAAGAGATTATATTTTGTTATGGATAGTACTTTGAAAAGAATTGTAGTCATCAAATATCATAGAGTCAATAGCTGAATTTGATAGAAATCAATAATCACAACATGACTAAGAAATCAGAGAACTAAAAGGTCTTCTTCAATAACTTGGCCGCAGTGCTGAGGATAAGGGAGATCACTCTTGGGCAACTTACTCACCCTGACCCCATGACCAATATCGTCCAGCACTGTGTAATCGATGGCTTTGCGTGTATACTTGACCGGCCGCTCGGCCTGCTCGGGGAAGATGATTCCACTCTTGACACCTAAAGGTCGCGACGAGCTGCGGTTCGTTGTCAATACACCAATCTCTCGTCTTGCAACTTTCTCCTTGTGGATATTCACAATCTTAAATCAGAAATTTTCATCATGATTAGGTTTGAAAAACTAGGATAAATTCATGAAATATCTATCTGACTTCATTGAAGACAGTAAAGGACATGATAAAACACAAGATTTAGACATTTTTAAATCAAGGAAATTGGGGTTGGTGAATGAGCTGTCCATCTTATGTGAACAATACTTCCCTACACTGGCTGTTTTAAGCCTCGCTGTATTTCCTCAAGCAAATCAGAGACCACAATGCAGGTGCAGTGCTCCACTATCATAGCATGGAAAAGTGAGGAAATGCTGCAAGTTTAAAATCAGCCAGTGACGGAGACTGACGGGAGTTATGCCTTGTGTAGGGCAGTTGACAAATGACAACAATCTGACATCATAAAGGTTGACTAGTCACGATCATACAAAACTGAAGAAACTCCATGGACTGACGAACTGACGGACCTGTGAGAGGTGGTTGACACTTGACTCCATCTCAGCTAGCTGATTCTGCTGCAGATCCAAGAGTTTGAGGAAGTTGGTCGCCAGACTGTTTATCTGATAAGCAACACTCGCCAGAGAATGGGTTGTGTAGTTTTTTGTCTCTTCCAAAGCATGTCGCTTGTCTTTGGCCTGAAACATAAATAAAATACTATTTCATCAGAATTTATTTCAGAGTTTTTCAAAATTTATGGGGGGATGGGGGAAGAGTCATTGTAATTTTGTCAATGTATGTAGCAAATGAATGTCAGTTATCGGACCAAGTGAAAAGATACTAGATTACAGGCTGTTGAATGGGCTTTCTTGTAAACTTATCCTTTGTTAAAATGACATTTAATGCTTTTTTTCATTCATAATATTTTATTTGGCTTTGATATGTCGTGCCAAAATACCATATGTGCTGATTTCAGTTCAAATAATTTCACTCTACTTGCATATTCATCCCCAAATTCCCTAATAAATGATAATTACATGTATCCTATGAAAATCAGGAAACAGTATACAATATACAATATACAGAATGCAGAAAACAAAACTATGCATCCAAATTACATGCATGATAGTTATAGGACCTATTACGAAGTTACACCAACCCAAATCTGTCCTTTTGTCTGTTGTAGATTAGTTTTCAAGTTAATGTTTGACCAATGGACGCTATGCATTGTCTGGTTTTCAATCAGAAATCAATATGGTTTATCTAAGAAGACAGACATTAAAACAGCAAATGAGTTGTTTTTGGAAATAAAAATCACGCAAAATGAATTAATAAAGCACATAAATTGATAGAATATGCACAAAGTAACAAATAAATTATCAACATAATGCAACAATGTATTGTTATACTGCAGCAAAGTTTTCAACACTCTATAGTCCCAATGAATATCTTCACTTCTCATTTTTATTACTTATTAATGAAGGAGCACTAGGCCGCTAGTCTTTATCAAATTGTCAAATCAATCAAATGGTAGGACTTCATAATCTTTTAGGCAATAATCAAGTATTAATAACATATACATGTGTATGTGGGCATAGGAATGTCCATTCAAATTTAATTTTCAAAAAAAATACCCTGATATACAGTGAGACCTTGTTTAACCAGACCCTGTATATCTGGAAAGACGGTCATCTGCACGGTAGTATTTCAAATCTCCTCTATATAGATATATGTATGCAAATGGTGATTCACTCAAACTCACGTCTTGGTATCCGGACGATTATCAACTATAACCAAATTGTGTGGATAAACGGGGTCAGCCTTTATTATAATTATACCTACCCTAGTGCCCGGATGGAACTAGCGAACCATGGGTGGTACTACGCTGAAATTCAGTGTAGCATTGCACCAAAACCTTACTGCGTGAAGAACAGTTCTCTACTGCAGACAAAATTGTTGTGACACTGGCAGGGGCTGCAGGAAAACTCGTAACCAAAACGAACTCGTACCTACAAAAATCAGAGAACTCGTACCCAAATCCGCCGGAGAACTCGTACCCACTTTTTATTTTTGGTATTAGATGTATTAATAATATAAATACAACTAATGTATTATATTATTATCAATCAAGAATAATGTATTTGTCTATAACTACAATTAAAAACAATAACTTAATAAATAAGAAGGAGTATAATTGATTGTTTATTGGTATGTAAAGCGATTAATTAGTGGATGACGCTGTTAATTAATGAACAATGACTAGGCAATTATCAATTGTATTCAGGAAACTGTCGGTTCAAGCCACTACTTAACCCCTGCAAGAACTTTGCACATACATGAACAATTAATACTTGGATAAACCATCCCGTATGGAAGGTGAAGAATTGGAGCGTGTTTGGGCAAACTGTTAGCGCCTAAACCAGAAGGCCGGGAGGAAAAACCTCCCGTTCTATTCACTGGTCACCTGTGATTTTAGTGCTATGAGTTGTTAGTGCTTTTTGTGATTAGTGCTGTATTGAATGTGCATGTGTATTGAAATAAGCTGTTGATGTTAATGATGTGATAATAAAGGTTTTTAATGTTGATCGATGTAATAAATAAAAATATTACCATTTCAAATGTTTTCCAAATAAAGGATGATGAAAACAAAATCAATGGCGATGCATTTAAAATACGAGAGTATTTCTGTATTTATTCTGTAAATTGTTCAAATGTTTTAAATAAAGGATGACGATGCATGTACAATACGAATACGAAATACAAAAGTAATTTCTATTACGAAAGTATGTATCCATCTGTATTACGAAACTATGGTTGTATATTGTGTTATTATGTTATGTTACGAGTCTATGCAATATAAACATCATAAAAAAGCAATATTATTGTCTTGTCTGTCCTATTTATCTATAAAAAAATAAGTGAGTATGAGTTCTCCGATTTTTTTGGGTACGAGTTATCCGTGGTTACGAATTCCCGGTGGGGACGAGTTCGTTTTGGGTACGAGTTTTCTGCATCCCCTGGCAGGATTCGAACCCCAGACCTCTTGATCCTAAGCCGTACACGCTAACCACTGCGCTAATAACATAACATTGTTTTTTTTGTTAATATTTGGCCAGTGAAATTAAGACTTAAAGAGCAACTCCCGGGTGATTTTGCTCCAATTTCTTTCAAGTAACTGCCTATGGTTTACATGCACATTGCAAAGACATGGAAATTATGTGAATTGGTTTATAAACAACAAATTCTCGCATCCCATTACCATTGAAATCATGTGTGACTTTAGCAAATCGTAAAAGAAGTCAGAAAACTGTCTGTTTACGTCGCTTTTTGACGTGTCGGCCATCTTGTTTTACGGAGAACACCGGAAAAATCTCGATTTTCCCCGAAGGAAGGTATGACGTCAACTGGAGAAAACAAACGAATGCAAATGGCGACCGCCGTAGCAATAACACTGTCAGACGAGTAAACTGCGCGGGCAATAGGAATCATACCAGTCGACCATTTAATGTCAAAACTTGCCATATATTTGCATATGACAACTTGAAGAGAATCAGAAAAGGAATATACTCAATATCAGCGATAAAGTTTTAAAAATGGTTCTTACTTAACCCGGAAGTAAATTCCCAAATAATTAACCGAACAGCTGATATCATACGTGTTTCAGTGCTGACATAGCTGGCAAACTTACGTATTTTAGATACATCATTAATAGTGTATGAATGTAGTTAACCGGACGTGGTGTGGATGGGTCATGTGGATGGGTTTCAACGATGTATCCGTTGGCTGTAAGAACCTCAAACTTTTCTGGATATGTTACGGTAACATATCCACTGACGAGTCCGGGTTATCCACAGTATAGCCAAGAAAGAGCACAAGATAGCTGCCTTTGTGGATTGGTTTCAACTATGTATCCATTGGCTGTTTGACCCTCAAACGTATCTGAATATGTTACGGTAACATATCCACTACCGAGTCCCTGTTGTCCACAGCATAGCCACAAATGAACACAAGATAACTGGCTTTTTGGGAATGCTACGGATGGGCATCGATGTGAAGTTGGCTGCTTATAGATTGTAATTATATGAAGTCTCTGTGGTAAATTCAAGGGAAAAGTCCTCTGTTAAAAGTATTGGTAAAAAATCGTTGGTAAAAAAGCCAAACAAGTCCTGTTATTGTGAAAACAGATTGAATTGATGTTAGCACTTAAGATATGATAAAGAAAGCTTATGATTTGAGTTCAGACTATAAAAAAAACTCTGTTGATCACCATCATCCTTCTGGTTTAAACAATATTTATTTTAAAAATTTAATGGATTGGTAAAGATGCATTACGCCTATGTAAATACGTCTTCGGTACAAAATTATACTTAACACAATATTCATTCATGCAATACTGAGAAAAGCACAACATACAAAAATATGTTTATAACAGTATGAATGGGCAAGGAAATAAGGTTTAAACATTTAGTTTTGATAAGAACTATGTTTTTTCTAAAGAGAGCAGGTTCCAATGTAAATATATATATCAGAGACCATAATTTGATAGCTTACACAATAAATATTACATTCGTACATTTTACTTACTATCTTCAAATAAACAATTTAATACATTTGGTGTAAGATTCAACATTATTTTTTTTAAACTAAACGTCAGGTTAATTTTCATTAATTTAATTAACAGTTTTATGTTATTTGAATATGTGAGTCTTATGTCAACAAAGTTTTGGCATATCTTCACATGACTGAAAATCCAGAGCTTAGTGTTTGTAAATATATAAAAATAGCCCATTTTTATCTTTTAAAGAATTTGGGTTGTGATTTAGAAATATGCCTATTCTATGTAACTATCACACTCATTAATTCAATTGGTATTTAGAAATATATTAATTTTACACAATTGAGATATAAACATTCATCCCATGTCAATATATGTGATTGAAATAATCATCCATATTTTTTATTAAAGATAAAAATTTAATTGTCAATTTGGGTTGTGATGTAGAAATATCACTATTCTATTTAATTATCAAACTCATTAATTCAATTGGTATTTCAAAATATATTAATTTTACACAATTGAGATATAAACATTCATCCCATGTCAATATATGCGATTGAAATAATCATCCATATTTTTTATTAAAGATAAAAATTGCATGAAATATATATTTATTGTATGTATGCATTACAAAACCTACATTAAAATTGTTGAAGTTAAAAATATTCTTTAATAAATAATTATACACTTCGCCAAAGTGAAGATATCAGAAAGAAATAAAAATAAAAATAATTTAAGTTTAATTTTCTCTGACCTTAAATTACAATCAATTGAAATACTTGACAAAGTTGTATAAAACAAGTGCAGTCTTTACATATTTACAATCACTAAAATGTGTATACCTCTGAGAAATTGCAACAACAAACAAGTGCAAAACTATTGGTCATCAGACTTGAAATGGGTGGAGCTTAATTAATTGATAACTGTCCAATGGTCAGATTACAGGAATGACACCAAATATACATTTTAAAAACACCTTATGGATTGCTTAACAAGTAGCTTAATTACTGTATACATTTCATTAGATTAACCAATTTGAATGTTTAAGAACTGAGCAGTGATGTGGAGGGGCGCTGTGTATTTGATTGAATGTTGTTTCAAGTTGTAAACTGGCTGTGAAGGTATATCTAATTAATAACCTAAGTATTTATCACAGTTTATCACAATGGATTATTGATACCAAATGAAAAATACATTTTACTCACATATTAGCTCTGAAATGTTCTTAAACAAATCATTTGGTCAAAATGTTTATTTATGTTTGTATTATTATGTATTTCATGTAAACTTGCTGGCTTGTACTTCACAGTCAAGACTTTGATATCTAGTTTACATTTATTCTTTCATTGATTTAATCAACAATTGACACAGTTGGCACAAATTTCATGTAATGAAGGAAATAAAATACCAAATTAAACTTCATGAGTCCTTTTCATTTTTTAGTTTAATAAATTGATAGAAACAAACCTTTTCATAATATTTCATGATCAAATCCCTTAAATATCACAAACTGTCATATTTAACCAAATAATTGCCACTATTATCAGATAAATAAATTTTAGCCAATCAGAAGCATTCTCAGTATTTAGTGCTTTTCATTTGCTTGTGTTTTACAATTGATAGATAAAACAAATATTCTTCATAGTCAATTCAAATCCTTTATATATTACAAACTGTCACAACCAATATATAAAGAAGTATTTTGCCATTATGATCAGATAAACCAATTTTAGCCAATCAGAAGCCTCCTTAGTCTTGCTGCAGTACAGTTTTCTCCATAGTGGCTATTCTTAACAAGAAGAAGGAAGCTCCCCAACCTTTACAGTTCACAAGGCCAAGAAGTACAAGATTTCTCAGTTGATTTATCCAAGGCAAGTACTTATTTTCACTGCATTCCAAATGTATCAATCTAATTTCATTCACCCATTTCCATGAACAGACTGAGTAACATTTTCTGACATAAGATTGGCTTCATTTGTAAAAAGGCACTCATGTCTCATGGCATGTGTACAAAGGTATCTGTGATATTTATATGCAATATATTGCTTTAATTTGTATCAGATTATGATTTGAATTAGGAATATATGTTAAATTTATTTTAAAAACCAGTCTATATAAACATGTCACTTTTCTTAACACAGGTGATTGTGCACTCAGCCATGTAAGACAGGTGGTCTGGGGAAAGACAGGAAATGATGTAACCTACTCTCAGACAGGAAATGATGTAACCTCTCAAGGTAAGACTTGAGATGCTTGCATATTGTTGTTTAAACAAACAAATTGTTAAATAACAATTAATCAAGACATTTGTTTTCCTTAATTGATGTTCTCGAAATGTATCTAGACTGGCTGATTGCTAATATAACATTTTACAGATAAATTTGCTGTGAGTCATTAATAGTCACAAATGCATTTGTGTTTTAAAGGTTTTTTAATCCATATTTATTTTACCAATTTAATCAATTATATTTGTTTGACTTACAAATATTAATTTTGTTGTTTTATAAAGAATTCCAAACAATTGTTTGTTGGTTAAAATACCCTGTATTCTTATTTTTATCATAAACACATTTATTGTCATTATACTCTTCAAAAGTATTTACATGTTAAATATTCATTATATAATATTAAATATTAAATTGATTTTGATTATTTGTATTTATCTGTTTAGTAAGGGATATTTGATGTTTTATGATTATCAAGAATAATATTTCACTAGTTACTCAACTTATAAAGATATTATTATTCATGACTATTTTTGTTCAGTATATGTTTATCAGTTAATAAGATTTATTTTGGATTATACTTTTCAAAATCTTTTTATTTTCATCAAATAGTTTGTATCTTATTCATTTAAATGTCAATATTGATTTCAGTGTCGGCTGAACCGGACAGAAAATACACTAACCTTGTGGACACAACTCTCAGACGATGTTTATTCAAGGTCTGTTGAAGGTGGGTTTGGCATTGAAATTTACAATTAGCTTCTTTAATTGATAATCTTCTTTCTGAATATGCACCCAATCAAGCTGATTGATTACTTTAATGGACACTAACGGTCATGGTTAGTTAATTTATTGCAGATTACAAATTACAACCTTAATATGCATCCAGTCAGACTGATTATATTTTACATACAACTTTTGCTATCAGTCATTAATCATGAAAATAAAATTTGTTTTTTCACATTTTGTAATAATTCATTATTTTACTAATTTATTTGATTATATTATAAATATTCGTTATAGTTTGAACCAGAACTTACAAATGTTTATGTTGGTTTAGATACTCAAGTCAAGTCAAGTTCTAGGGTTCAAGACGGCAGCACAGTGAAAACTGTGCTTCAAGCCATTGAAGGTGCGAATTTAACATGATGTATATTGTCATTTCATATTAAGCATTTAAATTAAACATTTAAATTTAAAGGAACAGTTACACTACTCCAAGCTGAGTTCATTTGTTTTCTATATATATATATATATATATATATATTGTCATATCATATGAATTTGAATAACAATTTGAAGAGTTTGAAAACATTAAAATCATTTTACTATATGCAATCATGACTAATTTATTGAAATACTAATACTGTTCTTTGTTTCCAGTGTTTGCCGTCCGGGTGTTGCACCTGTTATTCACAGTACACCGACCACCTGTCCAAGAAGATATGCAGCCTGAGGAAGGCATTCCGGAAATTAGGTATTTCCAAAGATATAATATCTCTTTTGCTTTCTTTATATTTTGCAAGAGTCCTGTGGGTATGAATGTCCTTTATGTAATGGGACATGAATGTGCCAATGGTTATGGTCTATATATATCAAAAAGTCTTTTCATATCATGTGATTTGTAACTTGCCTGTTTGTACCATGGAATCTATATTCTTACTATTCTACTTTTCAGGAGCTCAGCGCGCTCACCGTGATCCCCATGGCCCTCGAAAGTGACCTGGAGATTCCAAGATCATGAAGAAGTTGCTGAATCTCAAAACGAAGTGTTCCTGAACACAGTTGAATGTTGAATTCCTTTCAAGGATATTTATATGTATATATTTGTAGAGCACGCAAGATCTCAAGATGAACATTAATATTATAGTATTTATTTTGTACTATTAAAAATCGTGAAGTGTACTATGTTTTTTGTTTTTTGTTTTGATGTATATATATTGTATATCTAAAGCATTAAATTACCGGAGTGCCTGTGGACGGTTTTATGCAAATATATGCAAATGCGGGTCTGGACTACTTGTGGATGGTTTTATGGCTCTATTGGATAGGGTGGGGATCGCATATGGACAACCTGTGGATGGTTTTATGGCTGTATTGGATAGGGTGGGGATCCCTATGGATATATTACCACACCATATCCGCAGCTCCATTCTGGGCTAGTTGTGGATGGTTTTATGGCTTTATTGGATAGGGTGGGGATCGCATATGGACAACCTGTGGATGGTTTTATGGCTTTATTGGATAGGGTGGGGATCCCTATGGATATATTACCAAACCATATCCGCAGCTCCATTCTGGGCTAGTTGTGGATGGTTTTATGGCTTTATTGGATAGGGTGGGGATCGCATATGGACAACCTGTGGATTGTTTTATGGCTTTATTGGATAGGGTGGGGATCCCTATGGATATATTACCACACCATATCCGCAGCTCCATTCTGGGCTAGTTGTGGATGGTTTTATGGCTTTATTGGATAGGGTGGGGATCGCATATGGACAACCTGTGGATGGTTTTATGGCTTTATTGGATAGGGTGGGGATCCCTATGGATATATTACCAAACCATATCCGCAGCTCCATTCTGGGCTAGTTGTGGATGGTTTTATGGCTTTATTGGATAGGGTGGGGATCGCATATGGACAACCTGTGGATTGTTTTATGGCTTTATTGGATAGGGTGGGGATCCCTATGGATATATTACCACACCATATCCGCAGCTCCATTCTGGGCTAGTTGTGGATGGTTTTATGGCTTTATTGGATAGGGTGGGGATCCTTTTGGATATATTACCAAACCATATCCGCATATGGACTACCTGTGGATGGTTTATGGCTTTATTGGATAGGGTGGGGATCCCTTTGGATATATAACCAAACCATATCCGCAACTCATTTTATAATTTATGCGGATGGGTTGTGGCGATGGTAAAATTTTCCTTGTGGCAATGGTGCAGTAATATGTTTTCAAGGGATTTTTTTTTGTAGGGGCATGGTCACGTGATATCTTCTCGGGATGCAGTGAACTCCAATGCATATCCACACGTTTCGCTGAACTCGTACCCAATTTTGTTTTAGGATGAATAGTGTATTGCAATAGAAATAATTTAATTGTAGTGATATTGTTTCATAAATTTTGAAAGACATTGAAAGAAAGAATGAAAATATTTTATCTAACTGATCTGTATTTTAGTGGATAAAATAAATAAGAATAATGGAATTTTTGGTGATTGATATCTCATTTAAATGATAAGATAATCATTATTCATTTCAAAGTTTACATAATATTTTATGAGTATATTTGTCAACTATATATTATCTGATCAAATGGAAAATTCAGACATTTATTGATATAATCTGCAATTTTAACTAACCTGTATTTTCAGTTACAGATATATATAAAAGTAAAAAATATACTTCATCACAATGCATATGATTAATTTTGTAAATAGCATAATCAAAAGGGACAAAGATATGTATTTATATAAAATAGATTTGTAACAGTGTGTAAATACCTATGTAAGCATGACTTGTGTTTTTACATTTGCCTACACCTACCTGCATATCAAATAAACTTACCTTGAAACAGACATAAGAATTCTGAAAAGAAATTATGTTCAAGTTTTCTATTTTTATTGTGACATTAAAGTCACTTAAGATGCAATATTGCATTTCCACTTTTTAATCATGAATAAAACAACAAATATAAGAGCCAAATTTATTCAACTAAGTATACATGTATTGAACATTATTTTGTGTACATTATTTTGTTTAAATGTTTGCATTTTAGGAATTACAAAGGAACATTGCACATGAAATTAATTTTTATCATAAAATTTATTTTTAAATAATTTGGGAAATATTTGATTTTATTTACTCTCATAATTAAATTGAATTTTAATTTGATTTACTATTACACTATTTTGTGTAGTCTTGCTCAAGTTTGCTGCAAAGTTGAATACAATATTTCTAAAACATTGGCACATTCTCATATCCAAGAGAAGATAATGTATTGAATATCAGTTCACACAATCAGCATATATCACTTCTTATGACAATGTTTATATATATCATTTCCTGATATCAAAGACCTTCAGCACCAATATTTTACTGCACATACAGTTCATTCCTAATGGTTTTTTGTTGTTGATGTGTTCTCTTGTATTAGGGACTCCCATCACCTGTAACAACATTTAACAATAATAAATCTTTCTTGATGCTGCATATGTTTACACATGATTAAATCATAACATGTTTTTGTTTTGGTATTTGGTATAGGACCTTTGCTATTTTTATGTCAGGCAAGTGAAATAATTCTAAACATCTACAGCCTCAGTCTAATTTCATCACAAACAAATGAATAGTTATCAAACAAATTATTGAAATCTTTTATGGAAAGCCATTTCTTTGAAAATTTAAATATGCATATACATTCATGATCACTAAAAAGGAACGGTGTTCAAATAAGCCTTGTGGCTTGTTCACCAATCCTTATTTCATTTAATGAAATACAAATATGTTTAAACCAAGATCACTAACTCAGATGGCTTCTAATTTGTAATTTTTAAATACCAGTACTGGTCCAGTAGTAATTTCTACTACATTGTTATATGGATTTGAATTTGATATCTGTCTAATATATTTAATTGAAAGCAAATGTCGATATTTAAAAAATAATTTCCTGAAGTTGATGACAAATCAATTATAAAAGTTTTTTTAAAAAGGCGAGTCATGCACACATTAACATTTTACCAAAGAAATGGTGCAAATTAATTACAAGTACAAGTTCTCATAATTGACATGTTAATGAATCTCTGGGCTAAAATTAACACCAGTCATTTAGACCGAGGCTAGTAAAAATTACTATGGTTATCAAAATTTGGATACTGCCATCCCTGTGAGCCAGACAAATTTCTTTAAAAAATCACTTTGGAAGATTGTGAGCGTGTATCGAAAAATGGATCTGCAAAACACACTCGACGAGAGCCACGATTTGACAGACTGATAATGTTGTTTTCCTCGACTCAGATTGAAAATTCAAGTAATATTTATATTTTCGAAAGAACATGTCCATTCACATAACAAATTATGCATCGTTAGAAGAAAGACATCAAAGACCCACTTACCGAAATCATTCCGTGTCGACAGAGGACAACGACTGCTTCACTAGGCTACATAATTTGACTTGTCCTTTCGGATCATGAATTCTTCTCATAATTATGTACCAAAACAAATATTTAGCTAATTCCTCGTTGCCATTATACTTTCATACAGCAGATATTCGAATTTCATTCTCAGTTTAACTTTATTTGTGACCAAAATCGTCAAAACGCGATCACCGAAGTGAAGCGCTGTGTTGTTTACATTGTCACGTGGCTGTTACGTCACGTTTGTTTGCCCCAGTTGACGTCACATCCGGTTACATCACCGGAACAAAACGATCGCGGCAAGTAAATGACGCTATTTTTCATAATCGCAAATAATAAAATAATCTATTGTTTTAAAAAATTTATGACCTAACGAAAAATCATATTTAGCTAGATACTATGCATACAGATGCACATTAGTGTACAATTTAGCTTGGTTTAGTCAAACGAATTTTGGTCCATTTTATCCGGGAGTTGCGCTTTAACAGAAGAGACGACAGTCGCATTCAGATCAGAATGTAAGAACAAAAGCTATTATCAAAATTAACGTACAGACTTATTGTAAAATAAAAATAGTCCTAGGATAATTCAGTAACCTGAAAATTAAAACTGGCTCATATCCTGTCGGTGATAAGTGTGGCTACAAAGACAAGTGTACGGTTGAAGTAGATTCACTGCTAGTTGATTGATCATTCTGAATATTTCTGGTGTTTTGGTAAATTAATTAGAGATGCTGGGATGTTGTGGGATGTTATATCCTTCTCTCTGGACGAAATAAATCGACGATCAAGCTCCAACCTGAAGATAATTTCCTTCGCAATATTGTGCCACTCTCTCCAGGTTTGCATGGCTATCTTGCAAGCTTTGTCGCCCCTCCGGTAGTTCTGACTCAATCAGTTGTATCACTTCGTTGGCTGCCATTTTGTGTAACTTCCGGATCGAAACAGTCGGATAACCTCGGAAACAATAACGAGCACCTGCTGAAGCAATTCTAAAAATAGACACTCACGGAAAGAGCCGAAGAGATTGTAGAAAAACATCTTTTTAAAAAAGCTTTACGGTTCATTGAATTTTAAAGAAAATCTTTCATGTTTCAAGTTCAAGTTTCAAAATATGTTGGCACTCTGGAGTTATATTGCTCAATGCCAATCTAATAAGTGTTCATATTTTACTTTAAAAAAGGATCGGCCTACAGTATCATATATAATAAAAGAACATGCCAAACACTTTCCACAAACATGTGAATTCTTTTGATTTTAATGTATCCAAAATATCACAAGTTTAGAGTGAGTGAGTTGTTGTTTAACGCCGCTTCGGCAGTATTGCAGCCAACACAAGTTTAGAATATTCTTCTGGCCATTCAACATTTACCTGCAAGGCTGTTGAAAATGAGATTTTACGAAACTTCTTTCAATTGAAAATGAGTTGAGATGTCTGGTTGATGAATACTTGCTGATGCACATAACTTCCAAACATAGGTAGTCAATCATGTCAGTGAATTAGGATAACATTCTCTGGACAATTTGTAACTCAGTTGTTACTTCCATCCATACATAATTCAAGTTTATATGTACAAAGTTTTGACCGTTTCAGTAAAATTTGGAATTTTTTTACCATCCCAGGTTGAGTTGAAACCCTCAAAAGACACAACAGCACCGCAGAGGTAAGTCTTCACAAACTGAAGTTTCGGGGTAGGCCTAATCTAGTTTCCCCGTTATGACCAAGAAATGATATCAATCTCATCCAAAAGCTTTGTTATAAATCAAAATTGACAGCAACCACTACAGAGTCTCACTTGCAAAATGATTTTAAAAAAACTCTGGAATTACTTCAAATAGTTTTATTTTCAATCAGAATCAGAAAACAATAACAATACAAATACATAATAAAGTGACACATGTTATGATTAATATTAATACTTATGACTTAATATCTATTATTATTATAATCACCTTATATATAGTATATGACATCAGCATTCTAATTACAGGTTATACCGAAATAATCTGAAACTTTAAAATATTGTATAAACCTTGTTGAATATAATTACCTGCTTCTTTTGACATTAAGTTAAACTTTAGGCAGATCAGCTACTGCAGGGAAGGTGTAAAGATAAATATTGAAAGAATTACTGTGCGACTGAACAATTTTTTGACAAATTAGACAAAAGATGTGTATACTAGGACCGGTAAAGAATTACTACCCACTACCCAGGTAGCTCACCCCCTCCTACCCTACCCACTACCCAGGTAGCCCTCCCTCCTCCTTCCCTACCCTACCTAAACTACCGAGATACCCATTTTGTTAACCCCTGAATTCAAGTTTTTAGGATTTTGAAATAATTCTGCTACTGGTAGGCCAAAGTATGGAAGTAGAAAGTTAAAATATAGAGCTTTATAGCTATTTCAATAACATTTTCTTTTGAAGTATAAACCTATCTCGGGATATCTTATACATTTTGAGGTAACTGCATTTTTTTTAATAACCTTTGAGCAGGTTTCACCACGAATTTCAAGGTTTTACTACGACAAAAGGTTTTACCAACCGTCGAAAGTTAACCTCATAGCAGGTTAATAATAGATTAGATTAATATTTATTGTTTATATAACAAGATGACAGAAATGATAAACATACATACATACACTCATTCTCAGATCTTTACAGAGGACAAACTGATTAAACAGTTGATTCAATCACGGTCACTATGTGACTTGAGCAAGGCTTATCAAGTGATTTATCAACAATGTGTTAACATGGTCGTCTGACATCCCTAAATATTTCTTGGGCTTTTTGTCATCACTGTTTTGTTCCCAAAAATTAAAACTTTTCAATCACATACTGGGATGTTTGAAAGCTTCTTTTACACATTGTAATCACACAACACTCCAAATATATTGATAACATCTTTATGTCATTTTGAATCCCTCCGAAAAGCAAACTTTTATCAAAATACTAATGAATATGGAATCCAAGATAGTAAATTATTTTTATAACTTCTTTTAGAGATAATTACAATGATCACCAACCGATACAAGTGAAATTATTTTACAAGGTGAGGTGAGTTGATGTTTAACGCCGCTTTCAAGAGTATTTCACTTATATCGCGGCTGCTAGTATTATGGTAGGGAGAAAGTCCGCAACGCCATGTGGCTATGCATTGCGGAGAAATCTGCAAGCATTGGCTGGAACTAGCAAAACCAAGCACCCAAACCTTACTGCGTGTAGAACAGTTCTCTACTGCAGACAAAGTTGCCATGCTCCTGGCGGGATTCGAACCCCGGACCTCTTGATCCGAAGCCAAACGCGCTTAACCACTGCGCTATCCCGCCCCCTATTTTACAAAGTTTAGATTTTGAGATAACACATATAATGGCAAGAGGTTGGAATCACACATTCAAATAACATTTAGGTTGTTACACATCTTAATTTAGAACATTCATAATTGTATTAATAAACTTACTTAGAAAAAGTAGCACATAGTAATATAACATATTATAACTAACTTAAGTAACAGTGATACCACAAACATGTGTTCCAAAGAACAAATAGTGAATAAAAACAAAGGATCTCATTAAAATCAGATTTAGCAAACACTCCTACCTCGCTACATTTGATCTCAGTATTCTGACCTTTCACCTTCCACAAAAACAACCAACCACAAGCATGCACTTATATATTTCATCTTATATAAACTTGTCTCCGGCCAAGACCTTTGTGAAATTGTAGTCCAGTTATGCTGGACTAGCACTTGGAAGCATGAGGGAAATGCTGCAAGGCTTAATTAGCCAGTACTGGAGGCTGGTGGGAGTAATGCCTTATGGAGGCAAGTTGGGAGTGAACGGACATGAGGCAGAACCCTCGAGAAGCAGTACTCCAATCAGAACACAGCGGGGTACGAGTGTTAAGTACATTCTTATTTTAATGAGATTGAAAAAAAATGGAATGGGTGCTTGGTGTAAACATGGTAGTGGAATGGCATCAAACTTTCTAAAACATGCATAATTGTGCACCAGAATATATCAACATAAATGGAAAAAAATATTGTTCATCACTTATTTACAAACATGGTGCATTTGCATAGGAGACAGTGAACACGCTTGACTAACGTACATGATGAAATATTACAGCTGCATTTCAATACATGAACAAATTGGCCTAACTAATGTTAATATTATAACACATATATATATATATATCATATTTCTTACAATGACATTTTCTGAAAACGTGTAATATTTAATCAAATATCTTATCAAAATACTGAAATATTTATAAAATATTCGCCTTGGTTGTGTCTATAGTTAAAAATATATATCTCATGCATTACAACTGTGTTCTATAAGATGTAACAATTTGTCAAGTAATATAAAATATCTAAATATCATAGCAAGACATTTATCATATAAATGAAGGCACATGTCAATTCTAATACCAAGCATATTTAACTTCATTATTCATTTATTGGGACTTTATCTACAAGGCCAGACAAAAATAAGTATTTGTTTTCGAGACTTTTGAAGGCACTATGTCATAGATAGAATATAAAGTATTGTTATTTAAGAGTGACGTCAATGAAATAATAAAAACAAGGGGATGCTTTTTAATAAAATACAAATTTGCTTCACCAACTTTTTTATTATTTTGGCGAAATATTGTTGAATGAAGTCAAAATGAAGAAAAGAGTAGTCCCTATCATCATCATCCTCGATAATTGGATAACATGGATCCAAGAGGAGGTAACTAGGTTAAGGATAAATACCCTCACTGTTTTCCAGTGCTTGTGTGTAGATTTATCGGAACAATAGCGCTGGATTATCGAGGATGTATCATCATCAGCAATACACTATAGGGCTGCTCTGAACTACCTTCAACAAACACACCACTGTCTTCGGCCGCATACTCTTACTTACAATAACAGTCAAGGGCAAAACTGTACTTATGCAGAACACATGAAGAATGAGGCTATTCCATTTTTTAAATAAGGATCAAAACAAAACACCACAGTCAGTGATTAAGGAAGGTGAATATTCTAAATATATAATATTTCATTAACTCTATTACTTGTAGAATGACAGCTAAATACTTCCTAGATCAACAGACTCCACTCCCCTCTGTACCCACGCAGCAGAATTCTCCACTCCCCTCCGTACCCACGCAGCAGAATTCTCCACTTCCCTCCGTACCCACGCAGCAGAATTCTCCACTCCCCTCCGTACCCACGCAGCAGAATTCTCCACTCCCCTCCGTACCCACGCAGCAGAATTCTCAACTTCCCTCCCTACCCACGCAGCAGAATTCTCCACTCCCCTCCGTACCCACGCAGCAGAATTCTCCACTCCCCTCTGTACCCACGCAGCAGAATTCTCCACTCCCCTCTGTACCCACGCAGCAGAATTCTCCACTCCCCTCTGTACCCACGCAGCAGAATTCTCCACTCCCCTCCGTACCCACGCAGCAGAATTCTCCACTCGCCTCTGTACCCACGCAGCAGAATTCTCCACACCCCTCCGTACCCACGCAGCAGAATTCTCCACTCCCCTCCGTACCCACGCAGCAGAATTCTCCACTCCCCTCCGTACCCACGCAGCAGAATTCTCCACTCCCCTCTGTACCCACGCAGCAGAATTCTCCACTCCCCTCTGTACCCACGCAGCAGAATTCTCCACTCCCCTCCGTACCCACGCAGCAGAATTCTCCACACCCCTCTGTACCCACGCAGCAGAATTCTCCAGTCCCCTCCGTACCCACGCAGCAGAATTCTCCAGTCCCCTCCGTACCCACGCAGCAGAATTCTCCACTCCCCTCCGTACCCACGCAGCAGAATTCTCCACTCCCCTCCGTACCCACGCAGCAGAATTCTCCACTCCCCTCCGTACCCACGCAGCAGAATTCTCCACTCCCCTCCGTACCCACGCAGCAGAATTCTCCACTCCCCTCTGTACCCACGCAGCAGAATTCTCCACTCCCCTCTGTACCCACGCAGCAGAATTCTCCACTCCCCTCCGTACCCACGCAGCAGAATTCTCCACTCGCCTCTGTACCCACGCAGCAGAATTCTCCACACCCCTCCGTACCCACGCAGCAGAATTCTCCACTCCCCTCCGTACCCACGCAACAGAATTCTCCACTCCCCTCCGTACCCACGCAGCAGAATTCTCCAGTCCCCTCCGTACCCACGCAGCAGAATTCTCCACTCGCCTCCGTACCCACGCAACAGAATTCTCCCCTTCCCTCCGTACCCACGCAGCAGAATTCTCCACTCGCCTCCGTACCCACGCAACAGAATTCTCCACTTCCCTCCGTACCCACGCAGCAGAATTCTCCAGTCCCCTCCGTACCCACGCAGCAGAATTCTCCACTCGCCTCCGTTCCCACGCAACAGAATTCTCCGCTCCCCTCCGTACCCACGCAGCAGAATTCTCCACTCCCCTCTGTACCCACGCAGCAGAATTCTCCAGTCCCCTCCGTACCCACGCAGCAGAATTCTCCACTCCCCTCCGTACCCACGCAGCAGAATTCTCCAGTCCCCTCCGTACCCACGCAGCAGAATTCTCCACTCCCCTCCGTACCCACGCAGCAGAATTCTCCACTCGCCTCCGTACCCACGCAACAGAATTCTCCGCTCCCCTCCGTACCCACGCAGCAGAATTCTCCACTCCCCTCTGTACCCACGCAGCAGAGTTCTCCACTCCCCTCCGTACCCACGCAGCAGAATTCTCCACTCCCCTCCGTACCCACGCAGCAGCTTGAAGTCAAGGTCACTATTTTAAAAGTCGAATGTTTTACCCCAATAATGGCTGTCACCAAATTTAAAGACATTTGGTTCAATGGTCATAAGATAACACTCTTCCAAAAGTTCGAAAAGTCGTGTCGACCTTAAATATAACTGGTGTCTATGGAAGTCTAGGAATCAAGTGTCTCCCGAGGAATAAGGTCTGGGTGCTTTAGATGGGAGTATTTGGATGGACCATGGTATCTGCACACACACGGTTCTACTCGAGTTTTCCTCACATGGTATCTGCACACACACGGTTCTACTAGAGTTTTCCTCACATGGTATCTGCACACACACGGTTCTACTAGAGTTTTCCTCACATGACGACTGAAATAAAGTTTGTAAACAAGAGTTTCAACAGTGTGTCTACATGCACGGCTCCACGTAGTTAGACGGGAAGAGTCCAGTCCTGCCATCCATCACACCCTCCCACCAATCATCCTCGTTCTTCTTGATGACAAAGATCAGTGCATTCTCATGGAACGATAGTTCGTCTTCTTTCTGAGCGTCATAGTCAAATATGGCCACCACTGAAACATCACAGTGAATAATGTAAACTTCTCATGTTGAAATTGTATTGAAAAAATATTAAATCACAGTTAAATGAAATTTCTATAATGATCAAAATACCAGTTCAATTAAATTTAAAAAGGAATTTTTATCTTTGATAGCCTGTTGAAGTCATTAAATAAATAACTGCCTTAAAACTCGAACAAACCTGTATAGGTTTCAGATTCTTTGAAGAGGATCCTCCTTGGGGTACTTACTGCATAAAATCTCTGATTTTAGGTATATGACAGATTGTAACTATTTTTTCCACATAAAAAATGATTTAAAACTAAAAAATAGTCTTTGGGCCACACCTCTTGAGCCTCCAACCCTGGTGATTGCTATGCATCCAAGGGCAGATAATTCTATTCTCACCACTTTTCAATCGGTCATGGAAACTGAATGAAGGGGAGGAAGGCGGCCCTACCCCAAGGAGGATCCTCTTCAAAGAATCTGAAACCTATACAGGTTTGTTCGATTCTTTTTCAGAAGGGATCCTCCTTGGGGTACTTATTGCATAAGATAGACTCCCAAAGACAAAGTCAATGGCAGTGGCATTCAGTCTGCACAAGTAAGTACATAGAATAGAGAAGTAACTCACCCAAAGTACCATGCGTATCCACCATGGGTAAGTGAACCATTGACCTGGGGATTAACCTGACGGACTAAGGCCGCCTTACAGGCCTAAAGACACCCCGCCTTTTTTGGCAAAGAGAGAGCGGGAACAAAAAATCCCATAATGAAAGAATCTCCCCACAGGGGTCTTCAGCCAGTTAAGAAACTGTGGGAACGGGACTTGGGCCATTAGTATCAATGATATTAGTGGCTATTAGTAACAGTTTAAAAACAAAATCGACTAACCCTCAGTAGCTCATTCAGCTAGGGGGTTGACGACTGCCCACTGGAGAGAACTGTCTGACCAAACGCGCGCGCTCACCCGAGAGCCTGTCGAGTTGGTAGTGGTGAATGAACGTGCTAGGCTGGCTCCAGATAGCAGCGGAGCAGATCTCTTCAATGGGCAGGGCCGCTGCGTACGCTTGAGACGTCGCAACTGCCCTAACCGAATGAGCCTTGAGGTTTCCTGGGGGCTCACAGCCCTTATGAACATAGGCTAGGCAAATTGCCGACACAATCCATCTTGAGATTGATTGCTTAGAGGTGGGTAAACCCTGCTTGCCCCCGCCATAACAGCAAAAAAGCTGCTTATCCCTACGGATAGAGGATGTTCCTTTGATATACGATTTCAGGATCCTGCGCACATCTAGAATGTGATTGTGCGAGGCCTGAGAACCCGATACCGCCGGCTGCTTCAGGGCCGGTAACTCAATGGGGGCCGTAACATGAAAGGAATGGGCCACTTTAGGCCGGTAGGAGTCTGGCAGTCTGATACTGACCCTGTCCCAATGGAAGACAGTGAGGTCGGGATCGGCGGACATAGCATGGATGTCGCCTACCCGTCTACCACACGCCACCGCCACGAGGAAGGCTGTCTTCCAGGTTAGCAACTGGAGAGACAAAGACGAAAGGTCCCTGAACCTAGGACCAGAGAACCAGTCAAGGACTATCGAAAGGTCCCATACGGGGCTGATCAGCCTCAACGGAGGACGGATCCTGTTCACACCTGCTAAGAAGCGCTGGACCAGTTGGTGGGCTCCCAACAGGGCGCCATCCACCAGGATGTGAAAGGCTGAGATAACCGTGGAGTATCCCCTGACAGTTGAAGCGGCCAAGCCAGCATCCAATCTGGACTGCAGGAACTCCAGGACCACTAGATCTGCAGAAAAGGGATCGAGAACGTCCCTATCTGCACACCAGCGCGAATAACAGGTCCATCTATCTTCATATTGAAGGTTTGTCGAATCCCCTAGAAGCCAGTATTGTGTCTGCAACTCGTGCAGGAATACCGCTGCTTTGGAGGCAATTCCGGACAGAGGCCAAGCCACCCACTGGACCCTTGGGTTGGGGTGGGGGGCTCCGTCCTGGGACAGAAGTCCCGGTCGACACGGTAACAGAGCAGGTGGCATAACTAGAAACCTGAGTACCTTTGGAAACCAACTCTGCGCTGCCCACAAGGGTGCCAGAAGCACCAGCAGACGCGGAGGCTGAGTGGCTAGGTGGGCAAGGACCTTGGGGATCAGAGGAACTGGTGGGAAAGCCCACAGAACTCTGTCGGTCCAATCCAGTTCGAAACGCGTCCTGGGATAAGGCCTGTGGGTCGGGTATCCTGGAGCAGAACTGGGGTATCTGAAAGTTCTTCGCTGACGCAAACAGATCCACCTGGAACGACCCGTATAACTGGGAGATAGTCCCGAATATCTCTCGATCCAGAAGCCACTCGTGGGGGGCAAGGATCCGGCGAGACAGAGTGTCTGCTCGGAGATTGTCCACCCCTGGTAAGTACACTGGCAGGACCTGGTCGCACCAAAGGAAGAATTGCCATGTTTCCTCCAGGAGGGTCGGAGAGACCGTACCGCCCTGTTTGAGGATATAAGTCATGGCGGTCCTGTTGTTCAATTGGAGCCGGACCACCTGACCCTCCACCTCATCCCTCAGGTGTTGCAAGACCAGCCTGGCCGCCCTGAGCTCTAACACATTGATGTGTAGCTGAGACTCGACCTGTGACCACGAGATCCCAGAACCCCGCCCCATTCCGTGATGGAGGCGGCGGTCTGAACCGTCAGGGTCGGCACCGGAGACTGCAGAGGGTAACCCCGAGTCAGGTGATCAACATTGGTCCACCATAAGAGGTGTGTGGTAAGAGCCACTCCGGAGTGACGAGCAGCTTCTCGTAAGACTTCGAGTGGGACCACAGACCCGCCAAGGCTTGTTGGATGGGTCTCCTGCGGAGCCGGGACCTCCAAACCACGTCTACGGTCGCTGCCATGACTCCTAAGAGCTGGAGCCAGACCCGAGCCTTGTGGGATGGAGAACTGAGAAACGAATTCACAGCCCGAGGAACTTTTGGACCCGTCCGGTGCCGTCTGAAACCTGGAGCCCAGGAAGACTAGGTCCCGTGAAGGGGCTTGCTCCGACTTCTTGAGGTTCACTATTCATCCCAGCGAGACCAACATGTGCAGTATGGCCTGGGTGGACTCGTGATTCTGAAGCCAGTCGTCCAGGTAGGGGTGACAAAACCTGCCCTGAGATCTGGCCACCTGTGCAGCTACCAGCATGAGCTTGGTGAATACCCTCAGAGCCGTAAAGATTCTGTAGGGTAGCACCTTGAATTGATAACACTTCCAGTCGAATGCAAACCGCAGATACTTTCTGAAGTCTGGGTGCATCAGAACATGGAGGTAAGCGTCCTTGAGGTCGATGGAGGAGAGCCACTCCTCGACCTGCACTGACGAAATCACAGATCTCAGAGTCTCCATCTTAACGATTGGGACCTCTATGAGCTTGTTCATAATCTTTAGGTTTAGTATGGGTCTGAAACCTCCACCCTTCTTGGTCACCAGGAAGAAGGTGGAATAATATCCGCTCTCTTCCTGCTTTGATTTCTGAGCGAAGAATGTCCCCCTTCTCCGGCGCGGAGGGCACTTTCTTGTGCCGCACCCTGGTAAATGAAGGAGGACCGCGCTTCCACTGTGTGAGTGTGGACAGTACCCAGTACCAACGTGGCCTTCGCCCAAACGTCGGTAAACCTTGACAATCGGCCGCCAACAGGGAGGTGTGGAACCCTGGTTTGGTTTCCCGCGCCCCGAAATCCCTGCTTGCCTGATGGCTGTTGGGATTTCCCGCCTCGCTTCCTGGGACCCTTGCCCAAAGTTAGTTGACATCCAGGCTGGTTTCCCGGTCGGCGCAGAGGAATGAGCAGGAGGCAAGTCGGACTTCCGCTTGCGCTTGGCGTCTGCGTCCTGAACGGTGAGAACCATGGAGGTCTCCCGGCAGGTCATAACGACGTCCGCGGTGTCCCTGAGTACCTGCTGATTCCCCGGGAAGAGCGTAGAGAAAGGAAGGTTCAGCAGGGACTGCTGGGTTGAAGGCATCCATTTGGATACCGACTGATATACTGAAAACTTGTTTACATACATCTTGCATTTGGCCACGACAATGAGACTTTGTCAATGTCCGGTCGAAATGTCAAGCAAAAATCACACCAAATTGCGTGTGCATTGTTGACTCGTAACGTATCGATAATTAGCTTTACAAAAGGCCAATTTTGTCGGGCTTCGCCCCGAAGCCTAATATCCCGCGGGGCTAATTTTCACCCACGGGTTTGCATTGCCTCGGGTTTGCCCCGCCCGTAATGCTATCTGCCTCGCATCTAGCGGGACGGGGGGGAAAAATCGGCAACTCGCCTTACTCTCGCACTTCATATCATGTGAACGAATTGTTTGTTTTCAAAAAAGTAAAGGGGAAAGAATAGACTACAATCCCATATAAAATTCGCAAATGTCAAAAAAATAATAAAGACACAGCAAGCGCCGTGAAAAAAGTCATGTTTACACTTCATAAATTTTTAAACAATCAGCGATTTTCACAACTTCTTACACATTTATCACTGCTAAACTACTGAATGCATTTTCATAATTTTTATATCACAATAAACCGAAAAGAATAATCTTTTATTCTATATAAAATGCGCATATTTATTCACAGAAATAAAGGTACAATTTTACCTTTCTGAGAGGCAAGTGAAACCAAACGACACACAAACTAATCAACATATTTTCATCAGTTATGGTTCAAGGTTAGCATTTATTTGAAAGGTCAAACAACATAACCATATTTGGGTTGACATGTGCTTATTTGTCAACTGGTTCGAGATTATGATTTCTTGGAAAAGTGCGATGAACGACCGTTTGCATTGCCGCATACATGTTATAAGTATTTACGATTTTATAGGTGGAAATAAAGACAAACTTCACATAGCTATAGAATTATAACCAAAGGTCGCATTCTAATAATTTTTATATCATTGTGAAGCTAGACATCTTGTCTTCAATTCTGTGTGAATTAGCCATTTGTGTACGGGTGTCGCGACTTGAATTTGTATTGAACGCCCGTATATAGTCCGTATTCGCCATGTAGATGCGGTATATTTCGTAAAAACAAAAATTCCGCCAGCAGAGCTAGTTAGTGCCTAAGCCCAAACTACTGCTGCGAGCTGCGAGCCTGTTAATTCCGCCACAGGGGCTAAAATTGGTAAAATATAAATACGCAACTAATTGGTTAAGGTTGTGAAGTGCGCCATATCAAGGTTAGGTGCTAGTGTTGGATGAGCTTGTTGTTGGGGTGGGGGGAGGTTTTTTTCCCTGGCTGACGACCGCTGCTCTTCCTCGGTAGAATCGGCCTCGGATGAAGAATCATCGAGGTCCGACTCAGCCGAGGAAGCAGACGGCGCCGGAACCTTCTTAGTCACCTTAGCCTTACCTACACCGTCGGGGTGAAGGCTTGACAGATGGTACACTTGAGGGGGTGATGGAAGTCCTGAGCTAGGCATCTCAGGCACTGCCCACAGGGTTTGAACGGCTAGAAATAAAATGACCTTTCAAAAACCGGGTAGTGTAAGATACATGTATATATATATATAATTTTTATTTATATATATATAAAATACATGGGGAAATGCAATGTGGATGTTTCATGTGTAAACATGCATGCATAACATAAGCAGAGGCGAATGGCATAATGCGAAGTACAAATGTAAACAAGCATGGCCACATCCCCTACCTGAAAGAAAAAGAACATGTAATGTGACTAATTTGCTTGCAGGCCAGAGGGCGATTCGAAATCCATATGGAAAACGAATCAAAAACCCCCGTAATGATATAATAAACAAGTGGAAATCCAAGATTGAGCAAAAATCTACGATAAAAAAACATCGATCGAAGAAAATGGCCGCCATCTTGGGTCGACTTTCCCGCCATGTGCGCGAAAGCAAGTTACAATATAAACAAAGTTAAAACTTGAAATGCCATTCGACCCTAATGAAAGAATGTAAAAGTTACCACACATACAGATTCTTTCTGGGACATTCTTCGTTATGATCAAGCGAACTTTGAAAAAGATCAGTGAGTGAGTGAGTGAGTTGGTGTTTAACGCCGCTTTCAAGAGTATTTTACTTATATCGCGGCTGCTAGTATTATGGCAGGGAGAAAGCCCGCAATGCCATGTGGCTATGCATTGGGGTGAAACCTGCGAGCATCTGCTGGAACTAGCGAACCATGGGTGGTACTGCACTGAAATTCAGTGTAGCATTGCACCCAAACCTGACTGCGTGTAGAACAGTTCTCTACTGCAGACAAAGTTGCCGTGCCCCTGGCGGGATTGAAAAAGATCAGAGCAAACTTCGAGTACGTCTTCACCTGAGAAATGACAGATTGAAAAGTGGTGAGAATAGAGTTGCCCTTGGATGCATAGCAACCACCAGGGTTGGAGGCTCAAGAGGGGTGGCCCAAAGTAGGTTTTTTTCATTTTTAAACATTTTTATGTCGAAAAAATAGTTACAACCTGTCATATACCTAAAATCAGAGATTTTATGCAATAAGTACCCCAAGGAGGATCCCTTCTGAAAAAGAATGATGAGTTAGACCTTTCATCCACCTCACATCTATAACAATGATTTTGGGGTCCAGAAGAGGCTTTTTCACTGGCTTCATATTATACACCGATGTAAGTAGGATGTCAACTAAATCACTATAATCATGTTGCGCATAACATCCAGATATTGCTCAGTGGAACTATTTTGAACACAGTGGTGTAAAATAATAATAATATACATTAAACCACATAATATCAAGTGCAAGACGATACATTATTACACTGAAGGAATTTAACTTTCAGTGTCGTTACTAAGTGCTTTGCTCAACTGTTTAGGTCCATACTTCCCATGTTCAGGCTTAAGGTTAAACAGCCGAGTGGGGTGATACAACATAGTATGAGAGCCACGTCATTAATGTTTGATGTCTCGATTCAAAACCAGGTTTTGTTGTGAGAAGCCAGTATGCTAAACACTTCAACATGGGAGCGTGAACCTAAAGGTCACCAGGAGTGCTTAGTAGTGACATCGAAATTACAATTCCTAAAAAAAAAAGAATTTGTTTCTGGTTTCCGCCCACATCAGTTTCAAACCCACGCCTCAGGTCTTTTTTTTCTAGGTTTTAACAAAAGAAAGGGGCAGATAACTGAAAATGTCACTCGTTTCTATTGAGATGAAGTGCAGGGATGAGATTATTGACCATTTGGAATAGTAACAAATGAGGGTTTGTGCATCATTTATATGAATAATTTTGTAAAATTTGTTGTTTACCGGTGAGAAGTTTGTATAAAATGGAAAATATCTCTTCATTCCAAAAAAAAATGTCATAAAAAAAAAAGAAATCGCACCATCGCATCATTTTTGTCGGCCTGTAAAGACCAGAAACATTTTAAAAAATGTTTTGGGCCTAATAGTACACCACCAGTAAGCAGTGACTCACTGGACATTTCATTGCACATCAATATTTGTTAAGTTTCTAAACTTATTGCACCCCGGAGTGGAGAACTAAGCACAGATCCCGTACCTTTCTCCATGTACACCTGGGGCACCCAGTCCGGCTGCATCATCAGCTGGGGGCCCGTCTCCATGTAGGGGTCGTCCGGGGGAGGGGGCGGCTGCTCGTCGGGGTCACTGAACTCAGGCGGGGGTGGGGGTGGTGGGTTGTGGTCGTATCCAGCCCCTGTGTCCGGAGGAGGGGGTGGGGGAGGGGGCGATACTGCACAGTAAAATAATCAATTAGCTGCTACATCAGTTGGTTCTACACTCTATTATATATATATATTATATATATATATATATATATACGCATGCATTTGTTTAATATCTTTCACACACAAAATCAGAAAAGCAAAAATGAGTATGAATATACTGCATATATTCAATATAAATTCTAGACAACAATAATGAATAATGCTGATGAAATGTTTAGCATATATGATTGAAAGGCTTTTATGAGAAAGCTATCAAGCATATTGGTATTACAGATAAGAATACAAAACAGTACATTTTCTCTAAACATATATTAAAGTAGGGGACCTACAGAGCTCATGGGCTCATTCATTATAGATGGGAAAGAAATATCAGTAATTAATTAATTAATTAATATTCATAATTATATACTCAAAGTAACTAACATGCAATCAATTTACAAATCTCAATGAACACTGAATACACAAGCACACTTGCAGACCAAAAAGCATTCTCATGTACAGCGATCTTGAAGTAAGGAAATAGCAGTTTTTTAAATGTTCCATGCCTCACTCAGCTTATAGGTAAAATAGAAATGACCTTAAAGGTAAATCCATTGTGTTGTTGGGAGTCACATATTCCAAACGTTATAAATTGTGTTACGTTATTGAGAAGTACCGACTGTTACCAACAAATACCATTTTGATGATAGTCGACTCATTATATTGACGATATGAAGGTAAAAGTGGTGATTTCTGAATTGAAAACCGGACAATGCATCGCAATTGACGCGCGCCAATGAGTCAAACGTAATTTTCAAATTTTATTTATAACTGACAAAATGACAAATTTGGGTTGATAATGTTTAATAGGTCATATAACTACTGTGCATGTAAATGGGATGTGCAGTTTTGGTTTCTACACATGCGTAATGACGTTACTCGATTTTAATTGGAAACTAGTAATTATAATATATTTGGCGATTGGGGATGAATGGGGATGAAGCTGAGTGAATCTATTTGTATTGTAAACAACACATATGGTGTGTTGAAACGTATTAAAGTCAAATAAAATTTTATGAAACCCAATGGATGCACCTTTAATAGTTGAGTAGTCACATAGGGTTTAGTGTCACAAGTCACATAGGGTTTAGTGTCACAACCACATACCTCACAAGTCACATAGGGTTTAACATTGGGAAAACAATTTTAGGTTCATTGCGAAAAATTCTATAGTTTTTCCAAAATGTTTTTGAACACAAAAAAATAGAGCCATGGGCTCTGTAGCTCATCAGGATTTCATTGATTTACTATCTAAAGTTGAATATTTAAGTTATTAAAGTTATTGTTTACAAGCAAAAGATAGGTTCTAAGATCATGACCACGGGGTCACATAATCTACAATTTAGAATCCCCATGGGCCAAGGAGTCTGCACACAACTTTTCAGCTCTCTAGACCTTTTGGAACTGGAGAAGAAGATGAAAATAAGTTTTTAAGGATGTGACCCCAGTGACCCCATTTGGGGTCACGGGGTCACATAATCTACACTTTAGAATCCCCATTGGCCAAGGAGTCTGCACACAACTTTTCAGCTCTCTAGACCTTTTGGAACTGGAAAAGAAGATGAAAATAGGTTTTTAAGGATGTGACCCCTGTGACCCCATTTGGGGTCACGGGGTCACGAAATCTACAATTTAGAATCCCCATTGGCCAAGGAGTCTGCACACAACTTTTCAGCTCTCTAGACCTTTTGGAACTGGAAAAGAAGATGAAAATAGGTTTTTAAGGATGTGACCCCAGTGACCCCATTTGGGGTCACGGGTCACATAATCTACACTTTAGAATCCCCAATTGCCAAGGAGTCTGCACACAACTTTTCAGCTCTCTAAATCTTTTGGAACTGGAGAAGAAGATGAAAATAAGTTTTTAAGGATGTGACCCCGGTGACCCCATTTGGGGTCACAGGGTCACATAATCTACACTTTAGAATCCCCATTGGCCAAGGAGTCTGCACACAACTTTTCAGCTCTCTAGACCTTTTGGAACTGAAGAAGAAGATGAAAATAGGTTTTTAAGGATGTGACCCTGGTGACCCCATTTGGGGTCACGGGGTCACGAAATCTACAATTTAGAATCCCCATTGGCAAAGGAGTCTGCACACAACTTTTCAGCTCTCTAGACCTTTTGGAACTGGAAAAGAAGATGAAAATAGGTTTTTAAGGATGTGACCCCTGTGACCCCATTTGGGGTCACGGGGTCACATAATCTACACTTTAGAATCCCCATTGGCCAAGGAGTCTGCACACAACTTTTCAGCTCTCTAGACCTTTTGGAACTGGAGAAGAAGATGAAAATAATTTTTAAGGATGTGACCCCAGTGACCCCATTTGGGGTCACGGGGTCACATAATCTACACTTTAGAATCCCAATTGGCCAAGGAGTCTGCACACAACTTTTCAGCTCTCTAGACCTTTTGGAACTGGAAAAGAAGATGAAAATAGGTTTTTAAGGATGTGACCCTGGTGACCCCATTTGGGGTCACGGGGTCACATAATCTACACTTTAGATTCCCCATTGGCCAAGGAGTCTGCACACAACTTTTCAGCTCTCTAGACCTTTTGGAACTGAAGAAGAAGATTAAAATAGGTTTTTAAGGATGTGACCCCTGTGACCCCATTTGGGGTCATGGGGTCACGAAATCTACAATTTAGAATCCCCATTGGCCAAGGAGTCTGCACACAACTTTTCAGCTCTCTAGACCTTTTGGAACTGAAGAAGAAGATGAAAATAGGTTTTTAAGGATGTGACCCCTGTGACCCCATTTGGGGTCATGGGGTCATGAAATCTACAATTTAGAATCCCCATTGGCCAAGGAGTCTGCACACAACTTTTCAGCTCTGTAGACCTTTTGGAACTGAAGAAGAAGATGAAAATAGGTTTTTAAGGATGTGACCCCTGTGACCCCATTTGGGGTCATGGGGTCACGAAATCTACAATTTAGAATCCCCATTGGCCAAGGAGTCTGCACATAAAATTTCAGCTCTGTGGAATCATTGGTTCTGGAGAAGAAGTAAAAAAAGCGAAAAGTTTACGGATGGACGGATGGACGGATGGACGGATGGACGGACGCCGGACACCATGCCATGCCATAAGCCCATCGGGCCTTTCAGGCCTGATGAGCTAAAAAGGTTTTTAAGGATGTGACCCCTGTGACCCCATTTGGGGTCAAGGGGTCACGAAATCTACAATTTAGAATCCCCATTGGCCAAGGAGTCTGCACACAACTTTTTAAGTCTCTTGACTTATTGGAACTGGAGAAGAAGATGAAAAAAGGTTTTTAAGGATGGGACCCCTGTGACCCCATTTGGGGTCAAGGGGTCACGAAATCTACAATTTAGAATCCCCATTGGCCAAGGAGTCTGTACACAACTTTTCAGCTCTCTTGACCTTTTGGAACTGGAGAAGAAGATGAAAATAGGTTTTAAAGGATGTGACCCCTGTGACCCCATTTGGGGTCATGGGGTCACGAAATCTACAATTTAGAATCCCCATTGGCCAAGGAGTCTGTACACAACTTTTCAGCTCTCTAGACCTTTTGGAACTGCAGAAGAAGATGAAAATAGGTTTTTAAGGATGTGACCCCTGTGACCCCATTTGGGGTCATGGGGTCACGAAATGTACAATTTAGAATCCCCATTGGCCAAGGAGTCTGTACACAACTTTTCAGCTCTCTAGACCTTTTGGAACTGCAGAAGAAGATGAAAATAGGTTTTTAAGGATGTGACCCCGGTGACCCCATTTGGGGTCATGGGGTCACGAAATCTACAATTTAGAATCCCCATTGGCCAAGGAGTCTGTACACAACTTTTCAGCTCTCTTGACCTTTTGGAACTGGAGAAGAAGATGAAAATAGGTTTTTAAGGATGTGACCCCTGTGACCCCATTTGGGGTCACGAAATCTACAATTTAGAATCCCCATTGGCCAAGGAGTCTGCAAACAACTATTCAACTCTCTTGACTTTTTGGAACTGGAGAAGAAGATGAAAAAAGGTTTTTAAGGATGTGACCCCTGTGACCCCATTTGGGGTCAAGGGGTCACGAAATCTACAATTTAGAATCCCCATTGGCCAAGGAGTCTGCACACAACTTTTTAAGTCTCTTGACTTATTGGAACTGGAGAAGAAGATGAAAAAAGGTTTTTAAGGATGTGACCCCTGTGACCCCATTTGGGGTCAAGGGGTCACGAAATCTACAATTTAGAATCCCCATTGGCCAAGGAGTCTGTACACAACTTTTCAGCTCTCTTGACCTTTTGGAACTGGAGAAGAAGATGAAAATAGGTTTTTAAGGATGTGACCCCTGTGACCCCATTTGGGGTCACGGGGTCACGAAATCTACAATTTAGAATCCCCATTGGCCAAGGAGTCTGCACATAAAATTTTAGCTCTGTGGAGTCATTGGTTCTGGAGAAGAAGTCGAAAATGTGCAAAGTTTACGGACGGATGGACGGACGGATGGACGGACGGATGGACGGACGGACGGACGCCGGACGCCATGCCATGCCATAAGCCCATCGGGCCTTTCAGGCCTGATGAGCTAAAAATTCATGTACTTTTATAAAGGAGACGGTGCTATTCCAGTGTTCGAAATATTGGTTAGTCTCTGCTGGCAATCAAGCTGGTTTAAAAATTCAACCAGTCCTTCTCGGAATGTGACAGGCCCTTCAGTATAAAGTGACACTTGGTTTATTGGAAATCTCACTAGCCAGACAGGCCCTTCAGAATAAAGTGACACTTGGTTTATTGGAAATCTCACTAGCCAGACTGGCCCTTCAGAATAAAGTGACACTTGGTTTATTGGAAATCTCACTAGCCAGACTGGCCCTTCAGAATAAAGTGACACTTGGTTTATTGGAAATCTCACTAGCCAGACAGGCCCTTCAGAATAAAGTGACACTTGGTTTATTGTAAATCTCACTAGCCAGACAGGCCCTTCAGAATAAAGTGACACTTGGTTTATTGGAAATCTCACTAGCCAGACAGGCCCTTCAGAATAAAGTGACACTTGGTTTATTGGAAATCTCACTAGCCAGACAGGCCCTTCAGAATAAAGTGACACTTGGTTTATTGGAAATCTCACTAGCCAGACAGGCCCTTCAGAATAAAGTGACACTTGGTTTATTGTAAATCTCACTAGCCAGACAGGCCCTTCAGAATAAAGTGACACTTGGTTTATTGGAAATCTCACTAGCCAGACAGGCCCTTCAGAATAAAGTGACACTTGGTTTATTGGAAATCTCACTAGCCAGACAGGCTTGCTGGCCACTTGTACAACTGGTCTGATCCAACGGACGGAGATACAGACAGACAGACAGCTATTTCGAACAATGTCCTATTCACCGTACATGAGAGGCGGTGCTAAATGCGGTGCTACATGAGACATTAGGGGTGAAACAGTGCTACATGAGACATTAGGGGTGAAACAGTGCTACATGAGACATTAGGGGTGAAACAGTGCTACATGAGACATTAGGAGTGAAACAGTGCGCATGAGACATTAGGGGTGAAACAGTGCTACATGAGACATTAGGGGTGAAACAGTGCTACATGAGACATTAGGGGTGAAACAGTGCGCATGAGACATTAGGGGTGAAACAGTGCTACATGAGACATTAGGGGTGAAACAGTGCTACATGAGACATTAGGGGTGAAACAGTGCTACATGAGACATAAGGGGTGAAACAGTGCTACATGAGACATTAGGGGTGAAACAGTGCGCATGAGACATTAGGGGTGAAACAGTGCTACATGAGACATTAGGGGTGAAACAGTGCTACATGAGACATTAGGGGTGAAACAGTGCTACATGAGACATTAGGGGTGAAACAGTGCGCATGAGACATTAGGGGTGAAACAGTGCTACATGAGCTTCAGTTCGGGACGTATTGCAGTTCAGGACACTCGGTTTGGTACATTTTCAGTTCGGTACAAAACCAAGAATGTCTTTCAATATATAAACTAAACCATAACAAATCACATATTTTTCTTGAAAATTAGTTTGTAGGGTGTGGAAATCTTTGTTTTTAAAATAGTACAATTGACAATATAATTACATCTGATTTAATTTTACATAATTTTTTAATTAAGTTATATTTTCGGTATATACCAAAAAATCATGTTGATGTACCGTGTACCGAAACGAAAGATTCAACTACTGTAGTTGTGAAGCATTTCAGCCCTAGGCTACATGAGAGAGGTGCTAGGCTACATGAGAGAGGTGCTAGGCTACATGAGAGAGGTGCTAGGCTACATGAGAGAGATGCTAGGCTACATGAGAGGGTGCTAGGCTTCATGAGAGAGGTGCTAGGCTACATGAGAGGGTGCTAGGCTACATGAGAGAGGTGCTAGGCTACATGAGAGAGGTGCTAGGCTACATGAGAGAGGTGCTAGGCTACATGAGAGGGTGCTAGGCTTCATGAGAGAGGTGCTAGGCTACATGAGAGAGGTGCTAGGCTACATGAGAGAGGTGCTAGGCTACATGAGAGAGGTGCTAGGCTACATGAGAGAGGTGCTAGGCTTCATGAGAGAGGTGCTAGGCTACATGAGAGGGTGCTAGGCTACATGAGAGAGGTGCTAGGCTACATGAGAGAGGTGCTAGGCTACATGAGAGAGGTGCTAGGCTTCATGAGAGAGGTGCTAGGCTACATGAGAGGGTGCTAGGCTACATGAGAGAGGTGCTAGGCTACATGAGAGAGGTGCTAGGCTACATGAGAAGGTGCTAGGCTACATGAGAGAGGTGCTAGAAGAGGAAGGCAAGCAGAGACGAGAGGAGGAGCCAACCTGTGGAGGAGAGAGGGTTTTCACTGCCGCCGGGGGGGATCTCGGGGGGAGGGGGAGGAGGTGGGCCCGAGTCTGAAACCAAGCACTACAACATGCACACTAGGCACTTCAACAAGCCAAACAGCAGTGTCTGTTTGTCCATCACTTTACCAGTCGAATATCCAGACGCACATCGAGTCGGAGTGTCACTGTATGTTTAGCTTGTTGGAGAGGAAGCAGGAAGTAGCAGGGAGAAAACGATATAAACAGAAATACCAACCCTAGTTGGTTCAACTGGAGTGTCGGAATCATCACCATATTGACATAAAATGTTTCAAATAGTTCAAATAATTCTGTAGGATATTTAAGTGAAGCGAAACAGAAATCTCCTTGGTAATAATCATTTCAAATTATGTCATTGTTTCATAAATCTATTTTATTGTCATCAACAATGGGACGTTAAAGTTGTTTGTTGTAACCGTAATATTTAATCCATTATCCCATAATGTGAACATTGCATGTCTATGTTATATCAGCAGACCAATAAGGGCAGTTGGTATTTCTGGATATATACTGCATGCCCACAATAGCCCATGTAATACAAAGTAAATGTATATTCTTTTTGTAACCCATGTTGATATTATTTATGTATTTGATTCCAAGAAATGGGCAAGAGAAATGTTTTCTAAGCTGGAGCTATCAAAGATTGACTAACAAACATGGAGATGAGAGACGATGAACTGACACATTCAGCAACATCCACAACAACAACAGAAAAGACGCATGCAAATATTAAAATAAAACAAGTAATTGTCATAAACATTAGCATGTCCCCTGCCGCAATTAAGAAATGAGCTAAAAGGATGGACATACAGCTTGTACCGAGTAGTGACAATGTTTGATTCAATTATTGTTATATCAGGCAAAATTTTAACAAGAATCATCAGAAGATGACATATCCCACCGGTTCCACAAAATTTGTAAAACACATCTTTGACAGATACTTGTGTATCTACTACCGTACTTCAGTTAGTGGGTATTACAGATGCTGAGTTTCAGGTATGTTAAGGGTTTTAGACTTCTGCTCCAGAAGCAGTCAAAATCAACAACAACCAACATCCCTGTCATGTTTCTATGGAAAGAGGAAAAAATTAATTTTTCAGAAAAAATCTGAAAATATCAAAAGGCACCACTTCAGTTAGTGGGTAATACACATGCAAAGTTTCAGGAAGATATGATGAACGGTTTTGAAGCTGTTCTTCGGAAACGAACCTGTCTCTGAACAAAAGAATAAAATTTTCAGAAATCTGAAAATATCAAAAGGCACCACTTCAGTTAGTGGGTAATACACATGCAAAGTTTCAGGAAGATATGATGAACGGTTTTGGAGATGTGCTCAGGAAACAAACCTGTCTCTTACAAAGTCCAAATTCAACAAGTTTTTAAATCGGAAAATATCAAAAGGCACCACTCCAGTAAATGTGTAATACATATGTGAAGTTTCAGGAAGATATGATAAATAGTTTTCGAGTTCTGCTCCGGAAACGAAATGATTACGGACGGACAGACGGACGGACGGAAATAGATTTTATCCAAAAAATAATTCTCGTATTGACCTTGAAAATGAGGTCAAGGTCACCCAAATCAACTGTTGTGCTCTAATGAAGACCAAATTTTAAGACTCTAGGTGCAGCAGTTCATGAGATATCGCGCTAACAAGAAACGGGACGGCGGTACGGAGCTGAATACTATATCCCCGGGTCCGCGGTGACGGGGGACAATAAAATAAAAGATATAAGATATAATTAACAACATGCAAACATAATAAAATACATGAATACAAATGAGTTTCAAAATAAGAACACAAACACATAAAAGCAGACATAATTAAACTTTCAATGACAATGGCTACATTTCACAAAGTATTTGGGAGACATGAAAACAAAGCAAGGAGTTAAACAATCTTTTCGGAGTCATTAAGTCATGGACTTACAGCAATAGTTTTTGTTTTTTAATGTTGTGCGTCAAACGTAACATATTGTACGTCAGTGACCTCAGACTTACAGATTTTTTAACCCCTGAAAGCGGTGCTATAAATAAAATGCTGATACAGCTGATTGAGGGGCTTACTGTAGCAGAGTAATACACGACCCTTGTCATCTACTGAACAACATGCACCCATTTCACTCAACAGTATAGGTCTACCTCTACTGTAACTAATACTAACTATGCTATGCACCCTCTCCATTGAGCCTTGCTACTGCCGGCACTATAAAATCACACAGGCACTTGCAACACAACAGTGTAGAAGAGGTTTGCAGATGTAAACTGCTTGATCAGGAAATTTGATCAACACGCATATCTAGATGTTGCCATGCTATTCCGATTAACATCCATCCATCCATCAAGAGATAAAATGCCAGCATGTTTGCGTGCTGCACCTGGACTTGCTGACACAATCAGATATCTCTAGCACCTGGACTTACTGACACAATCAGATATCTCTAGCACCTGGACTTGCTGACACAATCAGATATCTCTAGCACCTGGACTTGCTGACACAATCAGATATCTCTAGCACCTGGACTTACTGACACAATCAGATATCTCTAGCACCTGGACTTGCTGACACAATCAGATATCTCTAGCACCTGGACTTACTGACACAATCAGATATCTCTGGCACCTGGACTTACTGACACAATCAGATATCTCTAGCACCTGGACTTGCTGACACAATCAGATATCTCTAGCACCTGGACTTGCTGACACAATCAGATATCTCTAGCACCTGGACTTGCTGACACAATCAGATATCTCTAGCACCTGGACTTACTGACACAATCAGATATCTCTGGCACCTGGACTTGCTGACACAATCAGATATCTCTGGCACCTGGACTTGCTGACACAATCAGATATCTCTAGCACCTGGACTTGCTGACACAATCAGATATCTCTAGCACCTGGACTTACTGACACAATCAGATATCTCTAGCACCTGGACTTGCTGACACAATCAGATATCTCTGGCACCTGGACTTGCTGACACAATCAGATATCTCTAGCACCTGGACTTGCTGACACAATCAGATATCTCTGGCACCTGGACTTGCTGACACAATCAGATATCTCCATCACTGGACTTGCTGACACAATCAGATATCTCTAGCACCTGGACTTGCTGACACAATCAGATATCTCTAGCACCTGGACTTGCTGACACAATCAGATATCTCTGGCACCTGGACTTGCTGACACAATCAGACATCTCTAGCACCTGGACTTGCTGACACAATCAGATATCTCTAGCACCTGGACTTGCTGACACAATCAGATATCTCTAGCACCTGGACTTGCTGACACAATCAGATATCTCTAGCACCTGGACTTGCTGACACAATCAGATATCTCTAGCACCTGGACTTACTGACACAATCAGATATCTCTAGCACCTGGACTTGCTGACACAATCAGATATCTCTGGCACCTGGACTTGCTGACACAATCAGATATCTCTAGCACCTGGACTTGCTGACACAATCAGATATCTCTAGCACCTGGACTTACTGACACAATCAGATATCTCTAGCACCTGGACTTGCTGACACAATCAGATATCTCTGGCACCTGGACTTGCTGACACAATCAGATATCTCTAGCACCTGGACTTACTGACACAATCAGATATCTCTAGCACCTGGACTTGCTGACACAATCAGATATCTCTAGCACCTGGACTTGCTGACACAATCAGATATCTCTAGCACCTGGACTTACTGACACAATCAGATATCTCTGGCACCTGGACTTACTGACACAATCAGATATCTCTGGCACCTGGACTTGCTGACACAATCAGATATCTCTGGCACCTGGACTTACTGACACAATCAGATATCTCTAGCACCTGGACTTGCTGACACAATCAGATATCTCTGGCACCTGGACTTGCTGACACAATCAGACATCTCTAGCACCTGGACTTGCTGACACAATCAGATATCTCTGGCACCTGGACTTGCTGACACAATCAGATATCTCTAGCACCTGGACTTGCTGACACAATCAGATATCTCTAGCACCTGGACTTGCTGACACAATCAGATATCTCTAGCACCTGGACTTACTGACACAATCAGATATCTCTAGCACCTGGACTTGCTGACACAATCAGATATCTCTGGCACCTGGACTTGCTGACACAATCAGATATCTCTAGCACCTGGACTTGCTGACACAATCAGATATCTCTAGCACCTGGACTTACTGACACAATCAGATATCTCTAGCACCTGGACTTGCTGACACAATCAGATATCTCTGGCACCTGGACTTGCTGACACAATCAGATATCTCTAGCACCTGGACTTACTGACACAATCAGATATCTCTAGCACCTGGACTTGCTGACACAATCAGATATCTCTAGCACCTGGACTTGCTGACACAATCAGATATCTCTAGCACCTGGACTTACTGACACAATCAGATATCTCTGGCACCTGGACTTACTGACACAATCAGATATCTCTGGCACCTGGACTTGCTGACACAATCAGATATCTCTGGCACCTGGACTTACTGACACAATCAGATATCTCTAGCACCTGGACTTAGTGACACAATCAGATATCTCTGGCACAGAAAAGGCGACGAAATGCAGCAAGGCTCAACTAAGTCAGTGAGAGACAGGTGGAAGTTCAGCCTGACAGGGAAAGTTGATCAACATCTGGATAATGTTAGATAAGCACTCTGTTCTTGAGATCTTTTTATTTAAACACTGTTAAATAAATGTTAAGACATTACTTAGACACTGCTAGATACGTGCTCTAGACCAGATGAAGGTCATGTAACAGTAACACCTGCCTGTGCACGAGACAACAGTAACACCTGCCTGTGCACGAGACAACAGTAACACCTGCCTGTGCACAAGACAACAGTAACACCTGCCTGTGCACAAACAAACAATGTTGTGCAGATATGAACGCATTCAAATATAGACTCCTAGACAAGCATTTCCACTACGCTACCCAAGAGACACACGTCTCCTCCCTCCCTCCCCACATGCGGATCTCACCGGCACGCATACTTGGTGTGTGGGAGCTCTGTTCCACCATGTACACAAAGGGGGCTGTCGATAGAGATAATCACAATACTTTCATTATGAACTATCCAGGCAATTTTACATTACACGAGGAACTGTCTACATCTCCATACTAAACAAATACAAAGAAACTATTAGAGGGACACATACCTAGAGAGTCGCGGTACTGCATACCACTTGCCATCATGTTCGGGATCCCGCTGGCTCTCATGCCACCCTTCATCTCGGAGGGGGGACGGGTCTGTCCCACAGGAGGGGGAGACCGTACCATCCCCATCGTACTGGGAGCATACAGCTGCTCGTAACGATCGCGGGCCCCCTGGTGTGACTGGCGGTCTGAGTAGTTGCCCTGGGCGTACTGCTGGCCCACAGGGACCGAGGGCGGGGCTACAGGAGGGGGGACAGAGCGGTACTGCACCCCCGAGTTCCGACCCAGAGTCCCGTACATACTGCTGGTAGTGCTTGAGATTGAACCTGATCTCTCCATGGGTGGAGTCGGTGGCACCGTGGTCGGGGCCCCCTGACTGTGGAGCGACACCGGACGGTTGTTCTGCATCGGAGCTGATGAGGGACTCTGTCAATAAGCGGAGGAAGTTTTGAACATATACTCTAATTTTCTAAGCAAATCTTACTCTGTATTCATTTGAAAGATGACTTCATCTGAGTGATCTGATTGCAATGGATACACATGTCAAGTATCAAGAGGCTCTGTTCATCAATTCAACATTATATCTCCAAGTTTTTTATAGAAAAGCAAGTAACTATTTAAGGGCATCTCATATAAGAAATTGAAGACTCGTTGTTGTTCTTTATCGTAGAATAAAACATAGCAGAGAGCATAAAACACTCAGGGCGCAGCCCTGAGTGTTTTATGCTCCCTGCTATGTTTTATTCAACGATAAAGCACGCCAACTCGTCTTCTATTTCTTAATGATACACACATCACGACACAATGGCCTAGATCTATAAGAAGATTGTATCTACCCTGACTCCATGTCCAACAGAATCAAGGGTGGAGTAGTCCACAGGTTTGCGATGATACTTGACTGGACGCTCCGCTTGGTCGGGGAAGATGATCCCGTTCTTAGTGGCAGAGTTCCTCATCGATGTCCGGTTGGTAGTAAGCACGCCAATCTCTCTCCTCGCAACCTTCTCCTTGTGAATGTTTACGATCTGGATATATATATAATTTGAAGTGAGCTACTCAGTTCTGTCAGTAAAATAAACCCTCTATCAAGCTGCAGTGAGCACTCGATGAGATTAACATGGTATTTGACAAAAAGTAAGATTTCCTCTATCTATATATAATGATTAATTTCAAATTATCTGCATAACTAAACAGTTCTTGTTGGAATGTAAGTTTAACTTTTTCTTAAGTTGCGTAACAACATAAGAGTGAAATAATTCTGATGGCAGACCCATCAGAAATAGTGGGCTCCCTCAAAGAGAGCGTCTACTAACTTAAGATGATTGAGCCACCCAAGGGTTTGTTGAGTCACTTGAGTGGAATTGTTGGCTAAGCAGAGAGAGATGTTGATTGGAATGATTAATTTACCTAAGACAAATGGTTGACTGAAATGGTTGATTGACCCAAGGGATGGATGACTGAAATGGTCGACTAAGATGGTTGTCTGAAATGATAGACTTACCTAAGTCAGAGAGGTGGTTGACAGAAATGGTGGACTATGACTTACCAAGAAGATGGTTAAAAAAGTAAACTGGAAAGTGAGAGAGATGGTTGACTGAATTGGTAGACTTACCTGAGAAAAAGTAGTTGACTGACCTTGGAGAGATGGTTGACTGACCTTGGAGAGATATTTGACTGACCTTGGAGAGATGGTCGACTGACCTGGGAGAGATGGTTGACTGAGATGGTTGACTGAGATGGTTGACTGAGATGGTTGACTGAGATGGTTGACTGAGATGGTTGACTGAGATGGTTGACTGAGATGGAAGAGATGGTTGACTGAGATGGAAGAGAAGGTTGACTGACCTTGGAGAGATGGTCGACTGAGATGGTTGACTGAGATGGTTGACTGACCTGGGAGAGATGGTTGACTGAGATGGTTGACTCATCTTGGAGAGATGGTTGACTGAGATGGTTGACTCACCTTTGAGAGATGGTTGACTGAGATGGTTGACTGAGATGGTTGACTCATCTTGGAGAGATGGTTGACTGAGATGGTTGACTCACCTTTGAGAGATGGTCGACTGACCTTGGAGAGATGGTTGACCGAGATGGTTGACTGAGATGGTTGACTCACCTTGGAGAGATGGTTGACTGAGATGGTTGACTGACCTGGGAGAGATGGTTGACTGAGATGGAAGAGATGGTCGACTGACCTTGGAGAGATGGTTGACCGAGATGGTTGACTGAGATGGTTGACTGAGATGGTTGACTGAGATGGTTGACTGAGATGGTTGACTGAGATGGTTGACTGAGATGGAAGAGATGGTTGACTGAGATGGAAGAGATGGTTGACTGACCTTGGAGAGATGGTCGACTGAGATGGTTGACTGACCTTGGAGAGATGGTTGACTGAGATGGTTGACTGACCTGGGAGAGATGGTTGACTGAGATGGTTGACTCATCTTGGAGAGATGGTTGACTGAGATGGTTGACTCACCTTTGAGAGATGGTCGACTGACCTTGGAGAGATGGTTGACCGAGATGGTTGACTGAGATGGTTGACTCACCTTGGAGAGATGGTTGACTGAGATGGTTGACTGACCTGGGAGAGATGGTTGACTGAGATGGTTGACTCACTTTGGGGAGATGGTCGACTGACCTCGGGGAGATGGTTGACTGAGATGGTTGACTGACCTTGGAGAGATGTTTGACAGACCTGGGAGAGATGGTCGACTGAGATGGTTGACTCACTTTGGGGAGATGGTCGACTGAGATGGTCGACTGACCTTGGAGAGATGTTTGACAGACCTGGGAGAGATGGTCGACTGACCTGGGAGAGATGGTTGACTGAGATGGTTGACTGACCTTGGAGAGATGGTTGACTGAGATGGTTGACTGAGATGGTTGACTCACCTTGGAGAGATGGTTGACTGAGATGGTTAACTGACCTTGGAGAGATGGTTGACTGAGATGGAAGAGATGGTTGACTGACCTTGGAGAGATGGTCGACTGAGATGGAAGAGATGGTTGACTGACCTGGGAGAGATGGTTGACTGAGATGGTTGACTCACCTTGGAGAGATGGTTGACTGAGATGGTTGACTCACCTTTGAGAGATGGTCGACTGACCTTGGAGAGATGGTTGACCGAGATGGTTGACTGAGATGGTTGACTCACCTTGGAGAGATGGTTGACTGAGATGGTTGACTGACCTGGGAGAGATGGTTGACTGAGATGGTTGACTCACTTTGGGGAGATGGTCGACTGAGATGGTCGACTGACCTTGGAGAGATGTTTGACAGACCTGGGAGAGATGGTTGACTGACCTTTGAGAGATGGTTGACTGAGATGGTTGACTGAGATGGTTGACTGACCTGGGAGAGATAGTTGACTGACCTTGGAGAGATGGTTGACTGACCTTTGAGAGATGGTTGACTGAGATGGTTGACTGAGATAGTTGACTGACCTGGGAGAGATAGTTGACTGACCTGGCAGAGATGGTTGACTGACCTTTGAGAGATGGTTGACTGACCTTGGAGAGATGGTTGACTGACCTTGGAGAGATGGTTGACCGAGATGGTTGACTGAGATGGTTGACTCACCTTGGAGAGATGGTTGACTGAGATGGTTGACTGACCTGGGAGAGATGGTTGACTGAGATGGTTGACTCACTTTGGGGAGATGGTTGACTCACTTTGGGGAGATGGTCGACTGAGATGGTCGACTGACCTTGGAGAGATGTTTGACAGACCTGGGAGAGATGGTCGACTGACCTGGGAGAGATGGTTGACTGAGATGGTTGACTGACCTTGGAGAGATGGTTGACTGAGATGGTTGACTGAGATGGTTGACTCACCTTGGAGAGATGGTTGACTGAGATGGTTAACTGACCTTGGAGAGATGGTTGACTGAGATGGAAGAGATGGTTGACTGACCTTGGAGAGATGGTCGACTGAGATGGAAGAGATGGTTGACTGACCTGGGAGAGATGGTTGACTGAGATGGTTGACTCACCTTGGAGAGATGGTTGACTGAGATGGTTGACTCACCTTTGAGAGATGGTCGACTGACCTTGGAGAGATGGTTGACCGAGATGGTTGACTGAGATGGTTGACTCACCTTGGAGAGATGGTTGACTGAGATGGTTGACTGACCTGGGAGAGATGGTTGACTGAGATGGTTGACTCACTTTGGGGAGATGGTCGACTGAGATGGTCGACTGACCTTGGAGAGATGTTTGACAGACCTGGGAGAGATGGTTGACTGACCTTTGAGAGATGGTTGACTGAGATGGTTGACTGAGATGGTTGACTGACCTGGGAGAGATAGTTGACTGACCTTGGAGAGATGGTTGACTGACCTTTGAGAGATGGTTGACTGAGATGGTTGACTGAGATGGTTGACTGACCTGGGAGAGATAGTTGACTGACCTTGGAGAGATGGTTGACTGACCTTTGAGAGATGGTTGACTGAGATGGTTGACTGAGATAGTTGACTGACCTGGGAGAGATAGTTGACTGACCTGGGAGAGATGGTTGACTGACCTTTGAGAGATGGTTGACTGACCTTTGAGAGATGGTTGACTGAGATGGTTGACTGAGATAGTTGACTGACCTGGGAGAGATAGTTGACTGACCTTGGAGAGATGGTTGACTGACCTTTGAGAGATGGTTGACTGAGATGGTTGACTGAGATGGTTGACTGACCTGGGAGAGATAGTTGACTGACCTTGGAGAGATGGTTGACTGACCTTGGAGAGATGGTTGACTGACCTGGAAGAGATGGTTGACTGACCTGGGAGAGATGGTCGACTGAGATGGTCGACTGAGATGGTTGACTGAGATGGTTGACTGACCTTGGAGAGATGGTTGACTGAGATGGTTGACTGACCTTGGAGAGATGGTCGACTGAGATGGTTGACTGACCTTGGAGAGATGGTCGACTGACCTTGGAGAGATGGTCGACTGAGATGGTTGACTGACCTGGGAGAGATGGTTGACTGAGATGGTTGACTCACTTTGGGGAGATGGTCGACTGACCTCGGGGAGATGGTTGACTGAGATGGTTGACTGACCTTGGAGAGATGTTTGACAGACCTGGGAGAGATGGTCGACTGAGATGGTTGACTCACTTTGGGGAGATGGTCGACTGAGATGGTCGACTGACCTTGGAGAGATGTTTGACAGACCTGGGAGAGATGGTCGACTGACCTGGGAGAGATGGTTGACTGAGATGGTTGACTGACCTTGGAGAGATGGTTGACTGAGATGGTTGACTGAGATGGTTGACTCACCTTGGAGAGATGGTTGACTGAGATGGTTAACTGACCTTGGAGAGATGGTCGACTGACCTGGGAGAGATGGTTGACTGACCTTGGAGAGATGGTCGACTGACACGGTTGACTGACCTGGGAGAGATGGTTGACTGACCTGGGAGAGATGGTCGACTGAGATGGTTGACTGACCTGGGAGAGATGGTTGACTGAGATGGTTGACTCACTTTGGGGAGATGGTCGACTGACCTCGGGGAGATGGTTGACTGAGATGGTTGACTGACCTTGGAGAGATGTTTGACAGACCTGGGAGAGATGGTCGACTGAGATGGTTGACTCACTTTGGGGAGATGGTCGACTGAGATGGTCGACTGACCTTGGAGAGATGTTTGACAGACCTGGGAGAGATGGTCGACTGACCTGGGAGAGATGGTTGACTGAGATGGTCGACTGACCTGGGAGAGATGGTTGACTGAGATGGTTGACTGACCTTGGAGAGATGGTTGACTGAGATGGTTGACTGACCTTGGAGAGATGGTCGACTGAGATGGTTGACTGACCTGGGAGAGATGGTCGACTGACCTTGGAGAGATGGTTGACTGAGATGGTTGACTGACCTTGGAGAGATGGTCGACTGACCTTGGAGAGATGGTTGACTGAGATGGTTGACTGACCTTGGAGAGATGGTCGACTGAGATGGTTGACTGACCTGGGAGAGATGGTCGACTGACCTGGGAGAGATATTTGACTGACCTTGGAGAGATGGTTGACTGACACGGTTGACTGACCTGGGAGAGATGGTCGACTGACCTGGGAGAGATGGTTGACTGACCTTGGAGAGATGGTTGACTGACACGGTTGACTGACCTGGGAGAGATGGTTGACTGACCTTGGAGAGATGGTTGACTGAGATGGTTGACTGACCTTGGAGAGATGGTCGACTGAGATGGTTGACTGACCTGGGAGAGATGGTTGACTGACCTGGGAGAGATATTTGACTGACCTTGGAGAGATGGTCGACTGAGATGGTTGACTGACCTGGGAGAGATGGTCGACTGACCTGGGAGAGATATTTGACTGACCTTGGAGAGATGGTTGACTGACACGGTTGACTGACCTGGGAGAGATGGTCGACTGACCTGGGAGAGATGGTCGACTGACCTTGGAGAGATATTTGACTGACCTTGGAGAGATGGTTGACTGAGATGGTTGACTGACCTTGGAGAGATGGTCGACTGACCTTGGAGAGATGGTTGACTGAGATGGTTGACTGACCTTGGAGAGATGGTTGACTGACCTTGGAGAGATGGTTGACTGAGATGGTTGACTGACCTTGGAGAGATGGTCGACTGACCTTGGAGAGATGGTCGACTGACCTGGGAGAGATGGTTGACTGAGATGGTTGACTGACCTTGGAGAGATGGTCGACTGACCTTGGAGAGATGGTTGACTGAGATGGTTGACTGACCTTGGAGAGATGGTCGACTGACCTGGGAGAGATGGTTGACTGAGATGGTCGACTGACCTGGGAGAGATGTTTGACAGACCTGGGAGAGATGGTTGACTGACCTGGGAGAGATGGTTGACTGACCTTGGAGAGATGGTTGACTGACCTTGGAGAGATGGTCGACTGACCTTGGAGAGATGGTCGACTGACCTGGGAGAGATGGTCGACTGACCTTGGAGAGATGGTTGACTGACCTTGGAGAGATGGTTGACTGACCTTGGAGAAATGGTCGACAGACCTGGGAGAGATGGTTGACTGACCTTGGAGAGATGGTTGACTGACCTTGGAGAGATGGTCGACTGACCTTGGAGAGATGGTCGACTGACCTGGGAGAGATGTTTGACAGACCTTGGAGAGATGGTTGACTGACCTGGGAGAGATGGTTGATGCTTGACTCCATGCCTGACAGTTGGTTCTGCTGCATGTCTAGCAGGTTGAGGAAGTTGGAGGCGAGGTTGTGGATCTGATACGCCACACTGGCCAGCGAGTGGGTCGTGTAGTCCTTCGTCTCCTCCAGCGCTTTACGCTTGTCATCAGCCTACAACAATGGGCAAACTAGAACAGGTGTGAGCTTTATGCACAAAAATATATACCAGTATAGTTATTTCATTGAGTGAAGCAAGCAACAATGTAAAGTTGATGATCAATTTCAGTGATACATAAAATAGTAAAGATATTCTTTGTAGTCAGTTGAAGTATATCATATATATATATATCATTCTACAAGAGATATGTTAGAAGTTCTTATACTGTTAAACATTTGTTTAATATAAGAACAGTGACTGAAAATTTATTTTTAAATTAATCAATGTGGAAAGCCCTATTAGAAACTCACCAACAACTGCTGTGACGGCAGAGCATTTTATTTGTCAGTTTGCACTACTAAATCATGATCGCTTGGATCTCTTATTGAATGATATGAATAAAATGAATGATTGCTTATGGAGAAATTGTCCTTGGATTTTTTTAAACTATCTTTGCATATGCACATGCAGTTGCTCTTTCGTTAGTGATCTGAAATACTCAATGAATTCAAGTGAGTAATGATATCCATATTTCTGACAGTACATTCTGCATTGTCGTCAAATCTAACCAAGTTGCAGTATATGAAATAACAAATAAGGCCTTTCCGGAATCGGTAGCTTTTGGTCCTGCCTTTTTTAAAAGTAAATTAAAACAATAAAAAAATTGCTTTGGTCTTCGCTTTAATTTCATTTTAACTTTTAACTTTCAAGCTTATTTCATAGACTGGTTGTTGACCACTGCCATTATTTACATATATGTGGAGTTTGACAACTTGTTGAATGTTGAATGTGTGTATGTGTTTTTTATCTTTCTTTCAAAGTTAGAAAGTGTATGAAACTACATTATATAAAATTAATGTCAACAGATAACGGCAATAATTTGTTTAACATAATAATCAATAAAGCTACTTTGTAACAATTTTAGGTCACCCACCTGTTGAATATTGATCATTATCCCATTTACATGAAACAGCAAACATATCATATCACACATGTCACTGAATATTCTCGCATATAAAACCAATTTAAAAACCATCATAAGGACACGTTTTTTTCCAGTACACTACCACCCCCAAGTACAAATAAGTAAAACTTCGCAGAGTCAAGTTGAACTTTTCACTGGGAGCAGGAAGTGGGGACACCCCGATTGGGGACCAGGTGAGATGAGGAGGGGGAGTCTCTCACCTGGTGGTACTGATCCTCGCAGTGCTGGGCGAGGAGCTGCAGGTTGGCGTGATTGTCCTGCAGGTTCTGTCTCCCCGACGGGATATCCGTCTCGATCAGCTGGAGCACCTCGCTGGCAGACATCTTTCAAAACTTCCGGCTACTCCCAAACTTTCACGCTCTCTGCGCATGTCAGGAGATAGCGGCACTGGGGCGCGAAATTTGAAATCGTTGCAAGTGAAGTTTATCTGTGTACAATATAATTATTTTGATGTGAATAAAATAAAATAAGTTTTACATACAATTATTTTAAACGTGTAGAGACTTAATTTAGAATACTATTTCATGTTTGACGAAACCAAATTATTTTTGGTGGAGGATACAGACAAGGTGGCCGCCTAGCTTCCTATTGAAATATGAAGAAATTAATGTTGGCCTGTTATGTCAAAGGAACTCGATATCGTAATTAAATGTAGGTAAGATAACTACACCCAATATTCACCTGGAAATTAATTAAGTAACACCCAATTTATTTAACAACAACATCGTTCCGACTTGAAAGAAGACAATATGTCAGGAAAACAGTTCTTGATTTTAGGTAGAACAATCATATAGCAGTGTTGAAATCAAAGGTCACTCAAATAACGGTTCACTGTCTTTTGTATAACGGCTTTTACACAAATTTGGTATTTTTGTGTCAAAATCCAAGTTCCATTGTAGTGAAAAATGAATGTCAATATATGTTGCTGTAATATGATATTAGTGTCATTCTTTTAAGTGAAGTGATTACACTTTACTAACCGACATGTGCATTTTAACAAAAGTCACTCGTTTAAGCAGTATATACCTTCAAACTCACAAAATCACGAAACTGTCAATTTCAATAAACGTGTCTTGTTAAACAAACACGGTCACTACTTAGCCTACGGTATTGGCTTATCTAAAGCGAGATGAAGTATTTAATAAACAGATTGAACTCAAACTCACCAAATCTACAATTTAGAATCCCCACTGGCCAAGGAGTCTGTACACAAAATTTCAGCTCCCTAGACCCAGCATTCTCTTCCCACGGAAGTTACTCCCTTAATTCAATCTGAATGGAGTCATTCTCTGTGGGAAGAGAATGTACACCCAGTGCTTCTGGAGAAGAAGACGAAAAAGGGAAAAGTTTACAGACGGACGAATGTACGGACGCCGGACACCATGCCATGACATAAGCCCATCGAGCCTTTTAGGATTGATGAGCTAAAAACTACCCCCGATATAAAACATTACACACCGAGGAGCAACAGAAACGATACCAAATTTTCAACAAACACTGAATATTTCTGCCGATTTCGAATGTCTATGGTTAGGATATAGGCCTAACTCGTAAAGAACTAGAGATACGCAAAAACCTTCTATGAGAGAATGATACATACATTCCCACCCCCAGGTCGCACTAAATTTTAGATTGGGGGTTGCCCCGATTCGGGATGAGACTGGCCGGTATGATAGCACTATTTTATGAGAAAGAGTTTGTTTATTTTGTAAGGATGAGGTGGAAGACGAGTGCCGTGTGAAAATGTGAATGTCCATTATATGCGCGCGAGAGGGCAGTTTTATTGAACAAATGCATTGATGAATGTGATAATTTCATTCATTTTAATGATAATGAAACGTTACGTTTTATTTTATCCAGCCCAAATGTATGTTTTATTGCTGTCAAAACCTGCCATTTTATTCTTTCTAAACGTAAGTCTTATGTTTATACTTCCTAATTTAGAATATTTGTTTAAGATGTGTAGTCTACATATATGTAGCCTATCTATCATGTATGTAATTTTTATTTTATCGCCTGTTGATGTTCAGTCTCTCATAACTCATTATTGGGGTGGCTCAATTGTATTTGTTTTAATGTATTGTACATATTTCATAATGAGGTGAGACTATAATAAACAATCTGTCTGTCTGTCTGTCTGTCTGTCTACTAGTGTATATTTGTGGGACGTACTGTAGGACGTCATAAAATAAGACAAAAATCCCGTTTGATTCTCCTATCTTGGCTATAGTTATAACGCTAGTTAAAAACGAAGATTTCTATAATAATAATAATAGTATATTTATAATGCGCACATATCCATGCACAATGCATGCTCAAGGCTCTACACAATTATTACCCTGAAGGAATCATACTTTCGGTGCTGCCTATGAAGCGCTCCGCGCGACCGTATAGGTCCATACTGTAACAGTATCTTATTCCTCAAGGAACAATTTGATATGACACCGTATGGTGTGCGTTGTTCAGGCTTCACCGGTCTGACACGATGTTGTCATATGTACGTTAAAGAATAAAGAAGTTATATTCATCAACAGCCTCCTTAAATCTTATTCATGGTGGCAGCGGTAAAAAAAAGCAAGATGAGAAGCATCTGCAATTACACAGGAACGTGTTTTAAAAGGTGACTTTTGCTTTCCAAACGGGAAATCGAAGCGTGACGGTAAACGACCGCATGCACTATCAACACAACGGTAAAATACAAAACGAACTATGCCTGTAACTGTAACTCCAAATATCTAACGTGTCTGCGGCTACGTTAAGAAGTGAGATACATTCTGAAACAATGTTTTCTGACAGTTTCATTCATAAATATAAAATTTATCAAGTTTACTGTGATTGAACTGTGAACATGTGCAAAATCTACGGTGCTCCTGTGTGACCACACTCCACGTTACCAAATCATAGGAATCTACGGATACCCGTATTGTTTGCTACAACATTTTTCCCGATTTTGATGTATTTGATTTGGGATTTTACCGGACCAAAGCAGTTATTGATATCACAGTGAACATATTTTAATGAACTTTAACGAATACAGAAGGACTGTATAGCGGCAAACGTATACCTGCCTATAGTGTGTAGTATTAACAACAAAACAAACTTTTTAACAAATAATCCAGTTCTCAAGTATTTTCTACAAAAATGTCTAAAGAGATAATGCCCTTTATGAAGTGGGATAGTCACAACCTGCTAGAAGCATTTGCCCTTTTCAAACAGAAAATGGAATTATTTTTTGTCATCAAGCGTGTCAAAAATGAGGAAAAGGTGGCCTATATTCTTAGTGGGATGGATGATGAAGGTCTTCGCAGATATAATTCATGGACCTTAACAGAAGATCAGAAAGAAGATCATGCATATCTTTGGACAAGGTTCGAGGAGCAATTGAACCCGAGTCAAAACTTCAGAGTTGCACGACTGAAGATGCATTTCTTCTACCAGAAAGAGACTAAGGAAACACTTGATGAATTTGTGACTAAATGCCGAGAGCAGGCACAGAAATGTGAATTCACACCTGATGAAACCAATGAACGAATTCTAGAACAAGTAATAGCATCGACACCAATACAAGACTTCCAAAAGGAACTATTAAACAAACCCAAAGGATATACAGTTCAGGACGCATTGAAGTTAGGTCGCAGTTATGAAGCTACTGAGAGAGGTATCCAAGAACTGAAATCTATGAACATTGGTACACAGGAGACCACTATCAAAACTGATGCTATAAAAACAGCATGCCTCAACTGTGGTGGTGACCATCCACGAAAACCCAAGAACAAGTGTCCAGCTTATTCATCAACGTGTAGCGCCTGTGGGAAACAAGGACACTGGAGGAAAGTGTGTCTGACATCCAGATATTCAAGGAAACAGTCATACAACAGACCACACAGATCATTCTCTAATCGACGGGGAAAACAGACCAGATCAAGCTCACCTAGTCCAGCACGGCAGTCCAAGGGATCAAGAAATCGAAGTGGGCAAAGGACAAACACAGAATTTGATGCCATATCATTTGAGTCCATTACAATCTCTTCCATGTGTCTGGATGAACAGGAGAGATACAGAGATGAAGCATACGCTATCGTAGACATCGACCTCAACCGAAGGGCCAAGTGCAACCTTAAACTAAAAGTTGACACTGGTGCTCAGGGGAACACCCTACCAGTCAGAACATTTCGTAACATGTTTCCGGATCTCCTTGATGATGAGGGATATCCGGCTGTTAACAAGATCAAGTCTGAAGAACATACAAGACTGATAGCCTACAACGAGACACCGATCAAATGCTTCGGATCAATCGACATTCCCTGTAGATATGACTCCTCACAGTGGTTACCAACCAAGTTCTACATTGTAGAGGTTCAGGGTCCAGCTGTCATTGGATTGAAATCAAGTTGTGACCTCGGTGCAGTGACAATGCACTGTGCTATCACACACGTTAATGGACTTAAAGAGCAACAGACAGCTACAACAACAACTGATCAAGCTGTAATCAACAGTGTTGATGATCTTCTGAAGATGTTTCCAGGACAATTTGACAAGATTGGAAATTTTCCTGGTACAGTAAACCTCCACCTGAAGGAAGATGCGACGCCATATATCGACCCTCCACGAAAGTTTTCCATACACATGCGAGACAAACTCAAACAGGAGTTGGATAAGATGGAAAACCAATCCGTGATCAGGAAGGTTCAAGAACACACAGATTGGTGTTCCAGTCTCGCATTTTCGACAAAGGCAGATGGAAGTTTACGAGTATGCTTAGATCCTGCTAAGCTGAACAAAGCACTCAAACGATGCCCTCACAAGATTCCTACTGTTGAAGAGATGACTCACAAGCTCAACGGGGCAAAAATTTTCTCTAAACTGGACGCAAAAGCTGGTTATTGGAGTCTGAAGTTAGACCCAGAAAGTACACTCCTCACCACATTCAGAACACCATTTGGGAGGTACTGTTTTGAGAGACTTCCATTCGGCCTTGCTGTGTCTCAGGACCTATTTCAGCAGCGAATGGATTCAATCCTTGAACAGTGTGATGGAGCAGATGGCATCACTGACGATGTTGTGGTACATGGGCGCACGGAAGAAGAACATGACAAAAACTTGCTACAGCTCATGAAGGTAGCCAATAAGAATGGTCTCATGTTCAACTCCAAAAAGTGCTTCATCAAACAGAACCAGATCTCATTCTTTGGCATGGTGTACGACGCAGAGGGTGTACATCCCGACCCAAAGAAGGTAGACGGCATTCAGGGCATGCCAACACCCAACAACAAGAAGGAACTGCAAGAATTTCTTGGTCTTATCCAGTATCTTTCTCTCTTCATACCTAACCTGGCTGAGAAGGCAGCGACACTCAGGCAACTTCTGAAGAAAGATGTTCCATTTGTGTGGGATGAAACTTACCAGAACAGCTTTGAAACCCTGAAGGCTCTGATCAATGCTGATGCAACACTTCAGTACTATGATACGACCTCACCAGTCGTACTACAGGTTGATGCCAGTCAGAAGGGTTTAGGGGCAGCACTCTTACAACCAAACCAGAGAGGAGAGGAGCGACCAATTGCGTACGCTTCGAAGTCCTTAACCGACACAGAAACAAGATACGCTAATATCGAGAGGGAAATGTTAGCAGTCTGCTTTGGTGTTGAGCGATTCAAAACCTATGTCTATGGAAGAAGCTTCCACATTGTTACAGACCACAAACCATTGATCATGATCCTGAACAAGAACATTACTTCAGCACCTCCAAGGCTTCAGAGAATGATGCTAAAACTCCAAGGATACACCTTCACTATCGAATACAGACCTGAAAAACTACTTACCTTACCAGATTCCTTGAGTCGTCTTCCAAATCCTGAAAACCAGCAAGCCATTGATCTTGACGTACGAGTAGACCATGTTCAGTTCTCCACACAGAAGATATCAGATGTACAGAACCAAACCAGAGCAGATCCAGTGCTCCACCAACTCATAGGGATGATTATTCAAGGATGGCCTGACACCTTGAAAGAAGTACCCACAGATCTTCGGGAATACTGGAGTTTCCGTGATGAGTTGTCGGTAGAAAATGGTGTCCTGTTAAAAGGTGAACGTGTCATCATCCCAAAACCGCTTCAGAAAGGAATCCTAGAGCAGCTACACACTGGACATCTTGGTCGAGATAAAACCATCCTACGAGCAAGACAATCTGTGTACTGGCACAGAATCAACAGTGATGTAGACCTTATGTGTAAACAGTGCTGCATTTGTCAAGAGTTCCAGCGGAGCCAGCAACACGAGAGTCTACACCAGCATGAAGTGCCCACCAAACCATGGGACTATTTAGGGACAGACTTGTTCTCGTTAAATGGGGATAACTACCTTGTCATTGCGGACTATTACAGCAAGTACATTGTAGTGCGAAAGCTTCCAGATCGATGTCCAAGCTCTAAGGTTGTTGCCATATCTAAACAAGTGTTTGCAGAACATGGCATACCATCCACAGTGATGTCTGATAATGGTCCTCATTACAACAGTGCTGAGTACGAGAGATTTGCATTTGAATGGGGTTTCCAACACGTGACTTCCTCACCACACTACCCCAGGTCCAATGGATTTGTTGAGCGACAAATCCAAACAATCAAGAACACCATCAAGAAGGCAAAGCGAGGCAATGAAGATATTGATTTGGCTTTGTTGTCTCTCAGAACAACACCCATTGATCACAAGTTACCCAGTCCTGCTGAACTACTATTCAATAGGAAGATAAAGGACACACTGCCTGTCCACACCAGCAACAAGTCTCAGGGTCGAGATGATGTCATCAATCGTCTGAATGAGAGGCAGACATCGCAGAAAACCAACCATGATAGATCTGCTAGAGATCTTCCACCACTGTATAAAGGACAAAACATCCTTATTCAGGATCAGAACAGCAAAAGGTGGAAGCCTGGTCAGGTACAAGATACATGTGATGAGCCCAGATCATACATGGTGAAGCAGACTGATGGGGGTACACTTCGACGTAACCGGCACCAACTCCGTGAGAAGTCAGTGTCTTTTGATACTGATGTGAAGACCTACGACGGAACCGGTCCGGAATCCAATATTGCCTTTCAATCACCACCAGTGGCAACAAATGACTCTTATATGACCAGATCAGGACGCTCAGTAAAACCTCCAGCACGATATGGACAAGAGTGACACTAACATTTGCTTGTTCACAATCTATTGGTTTAATGTTTTAGCATTTTCTTAAACAGTTTCTAGTATTATCGTTTGATACCTAAAGGTCTAGGTACAGCTTAAGTTATTCCAGTTATCAAGTTTTACATTTATATGTTCACATCTTTCAAACAGTTGTAAAACTTAATTTCCAGTTTTTTTCATAATTCTTAAGTGTAGGACTTAAACGTATTCTGTGAAAAGGGGGATGTAACAGTATCTTATTCCTCAAGGAACAATTTGATATGACACCGTATGGTGTGCGTTGTTCAGGCTTCACCGGTCTGACACGATGTTGTCATATGTACGTTAAAGAATAAAGAAGTTATATTCATCAACAGCCTCCTTAAATCTTATTCACATACGTTCCCATGTCCAGGTACCCATTTGTACAGCTGGGTGAACTGAGTGCAATGTGGATGAAGTGCCTTGCCCAAGTACAACACAGTATAAGTATACACATGTGTTTATCAGAAATATGAAGTGACAGTGTTTTGAAATTTGAAATTTAGTTTAGTTTGCTTCTGGATTCATGATGTAATTAAATTTCAGTCGCATGTATCGCTCGTGGACAGTCTGATTAAAATCGACGGTTTTCCGTGGAATAAAAAATGCAAAATAGTGCATCTACCGGGATACGAACTCGTTAGTGGGTTTCCACGCCAAACCGTCTGAAAGCACCCCGTACACTAGCGTGTTCGGGCGGAATTCAGCTAGCCAATCAAAAGATGCCCAACAAATGCTTTCGGTGCGAGAAACTAGGGGCAGATAACTCCAAACAGCTATCCTTTTGTCTGTTCCGAATGCTTTCAAAACCGCAACCGTTTAAATACTATGATGTGATTGGTCAGCTATTTGACTGGGTTTTGGCTGCGCTAAACTGGTTCTGAACACACGCCTATACGGGGTGTTCTCAGACCTTGTGGCGAGGAATCTACAGAACCTGTTCGTATCCCGGCAGATGCAAAATTTTGCAAATTTTATTCCTCGGAACAAGGTCGATTTTAATCAGACTGCGCTCGTGGAGTGAACTAGTATTTGTATGGTATCGTTTCTATTGTATATATCTAAACTATTTGTATGGTATCGTTTCTATTGTATATATCTAAAGTATTTAAGCAAAGATTTTATAATTTAAAGGCAGAATTTGATATTAATACAATCCTGTATGGAAACCCAAATCTTCCACAAACAGTCAATTAAAACATATTTCACCATGTTCATAAAATCATTGGAAAGAGTCAACGGTTCAAATAATACATTAATACTAATGTACGTATTTACCATATTCAAAGTGCATTTTGTCATAAGAATAACATTTCCAATTGTGTGTTGCCTTAATAATGTATATTACATGTTTACCCATGCACTTCGCCACTTGTAGATTTCTTACTTTCTTGTTATGTATTCTAGCCTTGTAAAATAGTTGTTGATTACCTGGAGAGGGTTTCTATAAGTTTCACAACTTGTGCCCAATTCATTTCTTAAATGAATAAAATATGTTTTCAATCAAAGTATTTGTATGGTATCGTTTCTATTGTATATATCTAAAGTATTTGTATGGTATCGTTTCTATTGTATACATCTAAAGTATTTGTATGGTAGGCTATCATTTCTATTGTATATATATCTAAAGTATTTGTATGGTATCGTTTCTATTGTATATATCTAAAGTATTTGTATGGTATCGTTTCTATTGTATATATATATATAAAGTATTTGTATGGTATCGTTTCTATTGTATATATCTAAAGTATTTGTATGGTATCGTTTCTATTGTATATTTATCTAAAGTATTTGTATGGTATCGTTTCTATTGCATATATATATAAAGTATTTGTATGGTATCGTTTCTATTGTATACATCTAAAGTATTTGTATGGTAGGCTATCGTTTCTATTGTATATATATCTAAAGTATTTGTATGGTATCGTTTCTGTTGTATATATATCTAAAGTATTTGTATGGTATCGTTTCTATTGTATACATTTAAAGTATTTGTATGGTATCGTTTCTATTGTATATATCTAAAGTATTTGTATGGTATCGTTTCTATTGTATATATCTAAAGTATTTGTATGGTATCGTTTGTATTGTATACATCTAAAGTATGTGTATGGTATCGTTTCTAGTGTATATATCTAAAGTATTTGTATGGTATCGTTTCTAGTGTATATATCTAAAGTATTTGTATGGTATCGTTTCTATTGTATATATCTAAAGTATTTGTATGGTATCGTTTCTATTGTATATATCTAAAGTATTTGTATGGTATCGTTTCTATTGTATATATCTAAAGTATTTGTATGGTATCGTTTCTATTGTATACATCTAAAGTATGTGTATGGTATCGTTTCTATTGTATATATATCTAAAGTATGTGTATGGTATCTTTTCTATTGTATATATCTAAAGTATTTGTATGGTATCGTTTCTATTGTATATATATCTAAAGTATTTGTATGGTATCGTTTCTAGTGTATATATCTAAAGTATTTGTATGGTATCGTTTCTATTGTATATATATCTAAAGTATTTGTATGGTATCGTTTCTAGTGTATATATCTAAAGTATTTGTATGGTATCGTTTCTATTGTATATATCTAAAGTATTTGTATGGTATCGTTTCTATTGTATATATCTAAAGTATTTGTATGGTATCGTTTCTATTGTATATATCTAAAGTATTTGTATGGTATCGTTTCTATTGTATATATCTAAAGTATTTGTATGGTATCGTTTCTATTGTATATATCTAAAGTATTTGTATGGTATCGTTTCTATTGTATATATCTAAAGTATTTGTATGGTATCGTTTGTATTGTATATATCTAAAGTATGTGTATGGTATCGTTTCTATTGTATATCTAAAGTATGTGTATCGTATCGTTTCTATTGTATATATCTAAAGTATGTGTATGGTTTCGTTTCTATTGTATATATCTAAAGTATGTGTATGGTATCGTTACTATTGTATATATCTAAAGTATTTGTATGGTATCGTTTCTATTGTATATATCTAAAGTATGTGTATGGTATCGTTTCTATTGTATATATCTAAAGTATTTGTATGGTATCGTTTCTATTGTATATATCTAAAGTATTTGTATGGTATCGTTTGTATTGTATATATCTAAAGTATTTGTATGGTATCGTTTGTATTGTATATATCTAAAGTATTTGTATGGTATCGTTTCTATTGTATATATCTAAAGTATTTGTATGGTATCGTTTCTATTGTATATATCTAAAGTATGTGTATGGTATCGTTACTATTGTATATATCTAAAGTATTTGTATGGTATCGTTTCTATTGTATATATCTAAAGTATGTGTATGGTATCGTTTGTATTGTATATATATAAACATTTTGTATGGTATCGTTTCTTTTGTATATATCTAAAGTATTTGTATGGTATCGTTACTATTGTATATATCTAAAGTATTTGTATGGTATCGTTTCTATTGTATATATCTAAAGTATGTGTATGGTATCGTTTGTATTGTATATATATAACGTATTTGTATGGTATCGTTTCTATTGTATATATCTAAAGTATGTGTATGGTATCGTTTCTATTGTATATATCTAAAGTATGTGTATGGTATCGTTTCTATTGTATATATCTAAAGTATGTGTATGGTATCGTTTGTATTGTATATATATAAAGTATGTGTATGGTATCGTTTCTATTGTATATATCTAAAGTATGTGTATGGTATCGTTTCTATTGTATATATCTAAAGTATGTGTATGGTATCGTTTCTATTGTATATATCTAAAGTATGTGTATGGTATCGTTACTATTGTATATATCTAAAGTATTTGTATGGTATCGTTTCTATTGTATATATCTAAAGTATGTGTATGGTATCGTTTGTATTGTATATATCTAAAGTATTTGTATGGTATCGTTTCTATTGTATATATCTAAAGTATTTGTATGGTATCGTTTCTATTGTATATATCTAAAGTATTTGTATGGTATCGTTTCTATTGTATATATCTAAAGTATTTGTATGGTATTGTTTCTATTGTATATATCTAAAGTATTTGTATGGTATCGTTTCTATTGTATATATCTAAAGTATGTGTATGGTATCGTTTCTATTGTATATATCAAAAGTATTTGTATGGTATCGTTTCTATTGTATATATCTAAAGTATTTGTATGGTATCGTTTCTATTGTATATATCTAAAGTATGTGTATGGTATCGTTTCTATTGTATATATCTAAAGTATCTAGACTCTAGTCCTAGTATCACTTCCTGCTGCTGGCTCCTGATCCTATTCCTAGTAACACTTCCTGCTGTTGGCTCCTGATCCTATTCCTAGTAACACTTCCTGCTGCTGGCTCCTGACCCTATTCCCAGTAACACTCCCTGCTGCTGGTGTCCTGACCCTATTCCTAGTCACACTTCCTGCTGCTGGCTCCTGACCCTATTCCTAGTCACACTTCCTGCTGCTGGCTCCTGACCCTATTCCTAGTCACACTTCCTGCTGCTGGCTCCTGACTCTAGTCCTAGTAACACTTCCTGCTGTTGGCTCCTGATCCTATTCCTAGTCACACTCCCTGCTGCTGGCTCCTGATCCTATTCCTAGTAACACTTCCTGCTGCTGGCTCCTGACCCTATTCCTAGTAACACTTCCTGCTGCTGGCTCCTGACCCTATTCCTAGTCACACTTCCTGCTGCTGGCTCCTGACTCTAGTCCTAGTAACACTTCCTGCTGTTGGCTCCTGATCCTATTCCTAGTCACACTCCCTGCTGCTGGCTCCTGATCCTATTCCTAGTAACACTTCCTGCTGCTGGCTCCTGATCCTATTCCTAGTAACACTTCCTGCTGCTGGTTCCTGACCCTATTCCTAGTCACACTCCCTGCTGCTGGCTCCTGACCCTATTCCTAGTCACACTCCCTGCTGCTGGCTCCTGATCCTGTCCAGGTAACGCTCCCTGCTGCTGGCTCCTGACCCTATTCCTAGTCACACTCCCTGCTGCTGGCTCCTGATCCTGTCCAGGTAACACTCCCTGCTGCTGGCTCCTGATCCTGTCCAGGTAACACTTCCTGCTGCTGGCTCCTGACCCTATTCTAGTCACACTCCCTGCTGCTGGCTCCTGACCCTATTCCTAGTCACACTTCCTGCTGCTGGCTCCTGACCCTATTCCCAGTAACACTTCCTGCTGCTGGCTCCTGACCCTATTCCCAGAATCACTTCCTGCTGCTGGCTCCTGACCCTATTCCTAGTCACACTCCCTGCTGCTGGCTCCTGACCCTATTCCTAGTAACACTTCCTGCTGCTGGCTCCTGACCCAATTCCTAGTCACACTCCCTGCTGCTGGCTCCTGACCCTATTCCTAGTCACACTTCCAGCTGCTGGCTCCTGACCCTATTCCTAGTAACACTCCCAGCTGCTGGCTCCTGACCCTATTCCTAGTAACACTTCCTGCTGCTGGCTCCTGACCCAATTCCTAGTCACACTCCCTGCTGCTGGCTCCTGACCCTATTCCATTTGACACTCTGCTGCTGGCTCCTGACCCTATTCCTAGTCACACTCCCTGCTGCTGGCTCCTGACCCTATTCCTAGTCACACTCCCAGCTGCTGGCTCCTGATCCTGTCCAGGTAACACTGTATCACACCATCTGCAATACAATATCTTGTACATTTTGGTGCGAGCCACTTGCAGGATTCGAACCCACACTCTCATTACCACCAGCACAGATTATCCATTTCCATTAGTAACTGTGTGACCTTAGATATTCATAAAAAAAGCCACCATGACATATTGGTCGAATCATCTTGATTATTCCTTGATTCATATGCAAAATGTCTTTATACGGATGATCATTGGGCCATAAATTAACACAAACACACACATAAAATTATAAATATTTATTTAAAACTAGGATTTCTATAATTCATCTTTCTTTATTGTTGGTGCATTGTCAAGAAAATCCATAAATTCCTTCTTAGTTCGGCCACCATTATAATCATTTAAGAATTTGCCGTTGACGAAGAGTTTGATAGTAGGATAACCCTTCGCTCCAGCCTTTTTGCAGAGATCTGAAACACAAGATATCATAGTCATGAGTCTATTGTTTCATTTACATTTACTAAATCCTTAAACCACTCTTTATCTATAGGATCTAATTAGTCTCACATTTTCATTCATATTGAATATTGTATTGCAACTCCTGTTTAAGGAATTTATATTTCAAGAATTTAGATTTCAATCTTTAAGATCATTCTTTAAAAAAACAACTTCATACTTTTCCACTTTATTTCCAATATGGTATGATAACTTGGGTAATATACTTTAAAATTCCACCATTGTGTACCAATTTAACACTTGGGTAATCTACTTTTCAAGTCTTTTTCAGACAAATGGTAGAGAAACTTAAGAAATGTACACCCACCATTATCTTTCGTACAGTCGACAGCTGCGAAGGCTTTCTTCTTATTATCCTTCATCTCGTCTGCAGCACTCTGGAAGTCTGGCTTGGCCTTCTTGCAGTGTCCGCACCAGGGCGCGTAGAACATGACGAGGACTGCATCGCGACTCTCCAGGAACTTGGAGTAGGTGGCCTGGGTCAGGTGGTTTACTGCAGAGGGCACTGTGTTCCAGTCTGGTTCCTTCGGGGGTGGGGGAGGGGGTGCTGTGGGGCTGAAACAGAGTACTCGGGGTTAGACAGACGACTCGGAGTTGGGGGTGGGGGAGGGGGTGCTGTGGGGCTGAAACAGAGTACTCGGGGTTAGACAGACGACTCGGAGTTGGGGGGGTTGATGAAATACTACGCTTGAGGTAAGATGGTTTGTCCATGTGGACATGTTCTTGGTTTGGTGGTTCACGCCTTGATCAACTGGTTGGGGTGTCTTGGCAAGATACAGGATATGGGGTAAGTACTGAACATCGGGTGTCTTGGCAAGATACAGGATATGGGGTAAGTACTGAACATCGGGTGTCTTGGCAAGATACAGGATATGGGGTAAGTACTGAACATCGGGTGTCTTGGCAAGATACAGGATATGGGGTAAGTACTGAACATCGGGTGTCTTGGCAAGATACAGGATATGGGGTAAGTACTGAACATCGGGTGTCTTGGCAAGATACAGGATATGGGGTAAGTACTGAACATCGGGTGTCTTGGCAAGATACAGGATATGGGGTAAGTACTGAACATCTCTCCCGACTCCTTTGAGCAGCATAGGAGATGAAGTATATATATAAGAGTGGATAAATAACTGGTTAGATGCAGGAGGACCAAGCTCCACTCTGGCTTCTTTGAGGAATAGGAGTTGGGGAGGTCAATAGTACATTCAGGAGAATTTGTACAGAGCTACCTCAAGGCTCTTTTAGGTTTGGTGGGAAGCTCTGGATAATGTGAATGTGATCATGTTCCAAAGATAAAAGCTCTAATCTCAAATAATATATTTTGTAATAACTCCAGACACAACTTGCAGATCTTTGATGAATACTACATACAGGTCATAATCTCAGTTTCATTGCCTTCTGATTTGGTCTACGAAGATCATAAATCATCATTTAAAGGCACTGTAGCACGTTTCTTTCACATTATTTCTTTCATAATTTGGCATCAAGGGGAAAATATCTCATTACTGGACCCGTATAAATATTTGTAATATTAGAAAATAGTGAGAAGTATAAAGCAACAATTTTGTGGAGCTCTTCAGAGGGAGGAAGATTTGTTGGTCTCATCTGAGTTCAGACAGCAACATGGTTGGTAAGAGCACTTTATTTAAGAATGGCGTGCTACAGTGCCTTTAAGATGCCAGGTTGAGATAAACAGGGTTACCGTGGTTACTCACTTCTTCATAAATCCAACTAGTCCTTCTTCTGTGCGGCTTCCAGAGAAGTCAAATTTACTTTTACCATTTCTGAAAGAAAAGAAAAGTTGATTGGTCTTTAAACAATAAATAACTTGTTCAAAAGTCGTATGGCTTAAAAAGATGTTTTTAATAAAAAAAAATTAATTTCTACTTTTTGGTACATTTCCATACATTTCAATGTAACAGAAGGCAAAACAAACACAAATACACTGTGCATATAATGATACATGGAATGTCATATCTTTCGACGACATGTAGGATTTCTGAATGACATTTGGAAAAATGATTTAAAACTGTTTTGGAATTGAGTGCCAAAATCTTCATGTCCGCATCAACAACAAGGTGTTTGACAATTAGTAGTCTAAATCTAAATACATTTTGGACAGAAGAGTTTCTACTTACTCAAAGTATTTGATTGTCGGGAAGCCGGTGATGCTGAATTTCTGCACAAGATCTTTCTCGAGGGTAGCATCCACTGCTGCCAGTTTCGCTGACGGGAGTTCTGTCTTCAACTTGGCGGCAGCTGCCTCGTACGCTGGCTTCATCTTCTTGCAGTGACCGCACCCTGTCACAGAGAACCAGACAGTTATTGTAGGAGTGGCTATGTCATTCTATGTTTACAATAACAGTTCCAAAATATTGATATTTCCCACGCCAGAGTTAGGGATTCACCGATAAAGGCCAAATGAACAAATTTAAGTCTTCATACAACAAAGATTTTTATTCAGAAAAATTCAGCTTTCTATGTCAACTGGTTGTAAAGGTTTCACTTATTTCAACTTTGGGGGTGTAGCTGTTCTGGAGGAGAAGTCGAAAATGTGAAAGTTTATGAACAACAGATAATGTCCACCAGACGCCAGACAGATGACAGATGCCGGCCCATGCTATAAGCCAACCTTGCCTAGAAACAACACCCAATTGTTCTTAAGGTAATGTGCATATTCTTTGGTGATATTAAAAATAAACAGAAGTCAACAAATACAATGAGTGTATCCCTCAAAACACATCTTGACACTTAACCAAATCAATCAACGCCTATAGCACACCAAAAAAAAGATTCATCTAAATAAATGATTTTTTTTACTTCATTTTCACATGAAAGACTCACATGGTGCATAGAACATTACTAAAACAGCTTTTTCCTTCTCGATGAATGAATCGAAGTCGGCTGTAGTAAGGTGGTTTATCTCTGACGGGGAATCACTCCATTTCTTCTCAGCTTCAGCAGCTGGTTTAGGCTCTGATGCCTTCGGACTGAAAGAACACAATGTTACAGATAGGAACACGAGGAAAATAGACAGAAAGCATAAAGTGTTGGTATACTACAGATCGATTTGTAACTTATATGCACAAAGAGGACCTTTATGAACTATAAATGAAATTCTCATGCAACCTTTTTGGCTAAATCATTTCTGTAACCAACCGAACTTAATTATACTTAACTGGTTTAAAAAGGAATAGTTCACATTAAAGACATCTGTAAGGAAAAAGATTTCCTCACATTTTCAGAACTAAAGGCAAAATTTTATATCTGGGGTACAGTACTTGATTTAAATCGTGTCATTCTTAGTATTCCTAAAATATGGAAAAATGTTATTAAAAATACAAAAACTCCAAATGATGCGAATTTATCAATATGTTCCCCCTGGATGATTTGCAGAGGCCAAGCAAAGGTTCTCAACATTTTTATGATAATATCAAGCCAGAACATACTTTTCCCAAAGTCTGTGATAAATGGGACCGCAAATTAAACTAGAAGAGCGTTTGCGGGACACCGCAAAAGCAGAGCAGCTCCGAAACTTTGGGTCTTGCCTTTCCCTGTTCCGCCTTCTCCTCAGCATAAATAAAATGAGAATTTTTTTTTACACAAATTTGTTCATTATTCAAATTATTCTAACAAGTTGAATCATCACTGAAGTCACTTTTCACAACTTGGTTCTTAAAACCTATTTCTGATTTCAAAATTTGATCAAAAGATTAGCATGGCCTTAACCAATATCTCATGACCTTGAACTTTGACCTTCAAGGTCACACCATCACTGATTACTTTTCATTGTGTATAACAATCATGGAATCACTCAAAGTGTTCATTGTTAACATAAGGCATATTCACAATAGCATGCTTAAGTTGTGACCTTGCTGTGACCTTGAACTTTGACAGATATTAGCGAAAACGTTTTCAAATCTTGGTCTTTCTCCATAGTTGATATATACCAAATAAAAGCCTGACAGCATAAAAATGTTTGAAGTTGTCGTGTTTACAAGGATTATTGAAGTGATTTAAGAACTCATGACCTTGACCTTTGACCTTGAATGTGAACACGTCAAAATCATTCACCAGATTTATAAGAAAGAAGCTATGTATATAAGGTGTTAATACCATTTTGGAAAAAAGTTACTTAGAGATTTCAGAACTGGTCACCATGACCATATCTCGTGACCTTGACCTTTGATCTTCAAGGTTACACAGTCAATGATCACTTTTTATTGTGTATAACAATCATTCAATGATTCAAAGTGTTAATAGTTAAAATAAGGAATGTTCGCAACTGCATGCTTAAGTTGTGACCTTGCTGTGACCTTGACCTTGGACAGATTTTAGCGAAAACCTTTTCAAATCTCAGTCTTTCTCCATAGTTGATATATACCAAGTAAGGGCCTGATAGCACACAAGTTGTTGAAGTTATCGTGTTTACAAGGATTTTTTTTGTGATTTCAGAACTCATGACCATGACCTTTGACCTTGAATGTGAGCATGTCAAAATATTTTCCCAGGTGCACAAGAAAGAAGCTATATATATATGAGGTGTTGATACCTTCATGGAAAAAAGTTATTTAGTGATTTCAGAACTGGTGGCCTTGACCCTATCTCGTGACCTTGACCTTTAAAATTCAAGGTCTTACAATCAGTGATCACTTTTCATTGTGTATAACAATCATGTAATGATTCAAAGTGTTAATAGTTGAAACAAGTAGTTGTCACTAAGGTGACATGATCCCCCGCCGAAAATTAATACTTCAAAATTTAAAAATAATGTCAAGATCAGCAAAATCGACTGTCAAACATGTCGAAAAAGTCAAAGCTCCACTGTGACCTTGACAAAAATGTCAAGGTCATCAAATCTAATCAGTCCTTTGTCTTTCCTAGGAGGTGCATTATGTAAGATATGATGGAATTCCGGTGAATGGTTCTTGAGATATCCCGCTGACAACCTTTACATGTACATTAACATGTCGAAAAATTTAAAATTCCGCTGTGACCTTGAGAATAATGTCAAGGTCACCATAATCTAATCAGTCCTTTTGCTTTGTGTAAGATATGATGAAATTCCGGTGAATGGTTCTTGAGATATTCTGCTGACAAGCTTTACATGTACATTAACATGTCGAAAAATTCAAAGTTCCACTGTGACTTTGAAAATAATGTCAAGGTCACCAAAATCTAATCAGCCCGTCGTCTTCCCTAGAAGGTGCTTTGTGTAAGAAATGATGGAATTCCGGTGAATGGTTCTTGAGATATCCCGCTGACAAGCTTTACATGTACATTAACATGTCGAAAAATTCAAAGTTCCGCTGTGACCTTGAAAATAATGTCAGGGTCACCAAAATCTAATCAGCCCGTCGTCTTTCCTTGGAGAAGCTATGTGTAAAATATGAAGAGAATCCAGAGAATGGTTAATGAGATATCCCGCTGACAAGGGTAAAATAACAAAGTCTCTTTGTGACCTTGAAATGAAGGTCAAGGTCACAAACCTATGTAAGAACATTACTCTTCCCATGATGAACCCATATGCAAAATATGAAAAGAATCCAGTGAATAGTATTTGAGTTATTTCATTTCGTACGGACGTACGTACGTACGTACGGACGGACGCAGCCGAATACTATATCCCCCGCTTCGCGCTAAACGCGCGGCGGGGGATAATAAGACATTTTCGCAAAAGCATGCTTAAGTCGTGCCCTCACTTTGACCTTGACCTTCGATGGATGTTAGCGAAAACCTTTTCAAATCTTGGCCTTTCTCCATAGTTGATATACACCAAATAAGAGCCTGACAGCATAAATATTTTTCAAGTTATCGTGTTTACAAGGATTTTTTTAGCGATTTCAGAACTTGTGACCTTGACCTTTGACCTTGAATGTGAACAGGTCAAAATCATCCACCAGGTTTATAAGAAAGAAACTATGTATATGACGTGTTAATACCTTCTTGGGAAAAGGTTATTTAGTGATTTCAGAACTGGGGACCTTGACCATATTTCGTGACCTTGACCTTTTAAATTCTAGGTCACACAATCGGTGATCACTTTTCATTGTGTATAACAATCATGTAATGATTCAAAGTGTTAATAGTTGAAATAAGACATTTTCGTAAAGCATGCTTAAGTCGTGCCCTCACTGTGACCTTGACCTTCGACGGATGTTAGCGAAAACCTTTTCAAATCTTGGCCTTTCTCCATAGTTGATGTACACTAAGTAAGGGCCTGATAGTACAAATATTTTTCAAGTTATCGTGTTTACAAGGCTATTTTTTAGCAATTTCAGAACTTGTGACCTTGACCTTTGACCTTAAAAATGAACATGTCAAAAAAATTCACCAGGGGCATAAGTAAGAAGTTATGTATATGAGTTCTCAAAACCTTCTAGGAAAAAAGTTATAGCGAATACAAAATGCGGCGGCGGCGGCGACGGAAACTGTACAAAAACTGATAGCAGCTCCGACAAAGTCGGAGCTGCCAAAGAGAACTTGGATTGGAAGACTATATTTTTACAATATAGACAAGATATTAGAGACACAAAACTCCTTGAATTCCAATATAAATTCATACATAAGGCTATTTACACAAAAAGAGAGCTACTTAAAATGAAACTTGTTGATAATGATCTTTGCTTGGCATGTGGTTCGGTTAGTGAGAACATATATCATGTATACATTGAATGCCCAACTATCAAACTGTTTTGGAAAGATTTTAACGACTTCGTTAGTAGATTACTCAATATAACATATGAACCCTCCACTATAGATATTCTATTTTGCTGCACAAAAAACCATCTACATGATTTTATTGGCCAAACACCATATATTTGTAATGAATATAAAAGGTTTAAAACCCAATTTTACTGGTTACAAATCAACTTTAAAAGATGTGTATTACATTGAAAAATGTATTTGTTCAAAAACCATCAATTTGAACTCATTTAATAGAAAATGGATTGTTATTATCTGGGATAGTTTTTGATCTTATTTACGTATGTCATGTCCATGTTCTTTTATTATTATTCCCAATTCTCAATGTGATTATTGTGATGCCTATCCATGTAAGCTGTTCTAGATATCCTGTTTCATCTAGAACATGTTATCACTTGACTGTATCCAAATGAAGTGAATAAAAATATTTTAAAAAAAACAAAAACTTTCTCCTAAATCATTTGGCTCTCTTGTTTTTACTACTGAAATTGTTTTTACTAGTGAAATTGCTGATTTATGTTTTCACTAAAACGGCTTTATTAACCAATGTACATGATATAAGAAAGGCTATTCATCTGAGAAATGATAAGAATATTTTATGATGTATCCAAATGACTTAAATTTCAACTGTTATTATCTATACTTACTTTTTCATAAAGGAAACAAGAGCATCTGTGGCGCGTGTACCCTCATATTCCGAGGCAAATTTACCATCCCTGCAATTCAATCATCCAGTTATTGACAGTGTTATATACAATATATACAATTATATACATACACACAATGGTTGGTTTGGTTTGAGGGTGGAGAAGATTGATGTGACATTAAGCAGATTTGGGGGGGGGGGGGGGGGGATGGTTTGAGGGTGAAGAAAATCGATGTGACAAGATTTGGGGAGGGGGGGATGGTTTGACAGGGAGAAGATTGATGTGACACTAAGCAGGTTGCACTTATGCCAAAATATGGATTTGATCACATCAATGCTATTAAATTTCTGGATACATTAATATTTTCGGGTCTTTCATCAATTTTTATAACCAAGTCTGGATTGATTCGATTAAATTTGTCAATTCCTGTCTCTGGAGGAGGATTTCTGTACTAGTGTTATTGATACAGATATATATATATACATATATGAAGGAGGTTAGTATGTAGTTCTCGGAGATACAGAGAAAATAGTGTTCAGGTTATTTGTATATTACAGTCACACCAACATGCTAGATCTATATGCCATATTACTTCTAGTAGTACTCTAGCACGAAACAAGTACACAGAAAGAATCAATTTAACATATCAAGATGGGTGGAAGGTATTTGCTTATATCAGGTCCAGTTGAAATATTTTCTACCTGGGAGATAAATTTAATGATCATCACCTACTGAGGCAATTCTGTAATCTCTATACACAGACAGCTGTTAGTTCAGATATAGCTGAAGATAAAATATACAAAACATGGAACATATTGTTTCAACCTTGCTGCAATGTCCATTTATAAGTTGTGTTATCTACTGACAGCAAGCTATGAAGGGAGATATCACCTAGACCGGAGCAAGCACCTTGCAACACTCCACACTCCGACACCGAACTTCTCACAGCTCTTGGATAGTCTTTACTGCCATGGTGTAGGGGTCGGAATTACCGTATCATCGTACTAGTCATTTTGACTACTTAATTTCCTAAAGTACTAGTCCAAAGCCATTTCAGCCATCTTTTGAACTGCCAGTCAAAACTTTTTACTAGCCCAGCAACTTTTTAACTAGTCATGGGCTACCCAGTGGCGGATCCAGGAATTTTGAAATTTTTGATAGGGGGGGTCTTGACCCCCTCGACCTTGTCTGTATGTTCACTGGCTGAGAGTCTTATAGCTGAATAACACTGGGGCACTCGCTGTCAGCTCACGTGCTTCACCTGTGCCCCGTTCCATATCAGCGAGCGCTTATAACCGCTCATTGATTGCTCAAGAAGCGCTCATTCTCTCCTGAATGATACGGTGCAAAACCTCGAAGTTCTCTCGCTTTGATATGTAGCGCTACATTGAGCAATCGCGTTCAACAGAGGTTTAAAAGTAATCGCTAATTGAGCGATTACTTTGAAACCTCTCTTGAACACGACCCAGGTGTATCAGATGCCTCCAGTGAGTCGGCTGTCAGTCAAATGTTTCCCCATGCGTATCAGATTCCTCCAGTCAGTCAGCTGTCAGTCACGTGTTTCCCCTGGTGTATCAGTTTCCTCCAGTGAGTCGGCTGTCAGTCACATGTTTCCCCAGGTGTATTCTCGCCTGAATGATACGGTGCAAAACCTCAAAGTTCACTCGCTTTGCTATGTAGCGCTACATTGAGCAATCGCGTTCAACAGAGGTTTAAAAGTAATCGCTAATTGAGCGATTACTTTGAAACCTCTCTTGAACACGACCCAGGTGTATCAGATTCCTCCAGTCAGTCAGCTGTCAGTCACGTGTTTCCCCTGGTGTATCAGATTCCTCCAGTCAGTCACGTGTTTCCCCTGGTGTATCAGATGCCTCCAGTGAGTCGGCTGTCAGTCACGTGTTTCCCCTGGTGTATCAGATGCCTCCAGTGAGTCGGCTGTCAGTCACGTGTTTCCCCAGGTGTATCTGATTCCTCTAGTCAGTCAGCTGTCAGTCACGTGTTTCCCCCTGGTGTATCAGATTCCTCCAGTCAGTCGCGTGTTTCCCTTGGTGTATCAGTTTCCTCCAGTGAGTCGGCTGTCAGTCACATGTTTTCCCTGGTGTATCGTATTCCTCCAGTGAGTCGGCTGTCAGTCACGTGTTTCCCCAGGTGTATCGGATTCCTCCAGTGAGTCGGCTGTCAGTCACGTGTTTCCCTTGGTGTATCAGTTTCCTCCAGTGAGTCGGCTGTCAGTCAGATGTTTCCCCAGGTGTATCAGATTCCTCTTGTCAGTCAGCTGTCAGTCACGTGTTTCCCCAGGTGTATCGGATTCCTTGAGTCAGTCAGCTGTCAGTCACGTGTTTCCCCTGGTGTATCAGATTCCTCCAGTGAGTCGACTGTCAGTCACATGTTTCCCCAGGTGTATCGGATTCCTTGAGTCAGTCAGCTGTCAGTCACGTGTTTCCCCAGGTGTATCAGATTCCTCCAGTCAGTCGGCTGTCAGTCACGTGTTTCCCCAGGTGTATCAGATTCCTCCAGTGAGTCGGCTGTCAGTCACGTGTTTACCCTGGTGTATCAGATTCCTCCAGTGAGTTGGCTGTCAGTCACGTGTTTCCCCAGGTGTATCAGATTCCTCCAGTCAGTCGGCTGTCAGTCACGTGTTTCCCCAGGTGTATCAGATTCCTCCAGTCAGTCGGCTGTCAGTCACGTGTTTCCCCTGGTGTATCGGATTCCTTCAGTGAGTCGACTGTCAGTCACATGTTTCCCCAGGTGTATCGGATTCCTTGAGTCAGTCAGCTGTCAGTCACGTGTTTCCCCAGGTGTATCAGATTCCTCCAGTCAGTCGGCTGTCAGTCACGTGTTTCCCCAGGTGTATCAGATTCCTCCAGTGAGTCGGCTGTCAGTCATGTGTTTACCCTGGTGTATCAGATTCCTCCAGTGAGTTGGCTGTCAGTCACGTGTTTCCCCAGGTGTATCAGATTCCTCCAGTCAGTCGGCTGTCAGTCACGTGTTTCCCCAGGTGTATCAGATTCCTCCAGTCAGTCGGCTGTCAGTCACGTGTTTCCCCTGGTGTATCGGATTCCTTCAGTATAGTGCAAGTAGCTCGAACTGAGCTTTCAGCCGGATTAGTACAAATCAAGTGTACCCATTGGTTTATGACTTTCTTAGTATTAAGAGCTAGAAAATCTAGATCCAAATTGGTGTTTGATTTCAATGTTGGTTACAATATTAAGATGAGAATTTGTACTGGCAGTCAGTGTCCTCCTTGTGTGTAAACCCCCTTCTGACCAACCGTTACTTCAAATTGTGCTTTCTTTGCTGATATTTGTTTTAAACAGGAATACCATGCATGCAGGAACAATATTGCACAAGATCCAAAATTAGTCGCTAACTACTCCCGTTTCCAGAAGAGCAATTAAATAAATATTGAAGCAGCATTCACCATAACACAAAGCACAGATTAATGAGATGTAAATGTGACTATGAAACTCACGACAAACAAGAAGAATTGGACAATTTACTCACTTGAAATATAATACTGTAATGTTCCGGTTAAGAAATGATGAAAGAGAACAGAGAAATACTATATTAATACCACATCATTACAAATAGGTGAAAAATAAAATGATAAACAGCACCAGTAGGTATAAACGGGGGTCTGACCCACAGCTAAACCAAAACCTATTCTTGCATATACAAAGCAAATAAAATACTTCGAATTTTGGTCACTATCCATAATGCCAAATTAAATGCTTCTTTGGTAATCCAGAAGCCCCATTTATACCTCTCACTATTTTTATATCTTTATTTTGGTGGTAGATAATATGTTTAATTTTGAAGTAATAACTACGATTATGTAACGATAGAAGTATTTCTTAGACAAAGTCTACATATGAAGTGACAGAGCAATTAGACTCTTTGTCTGAAACACAATAAAGTTAGGATTGCGTACTTGTGAGTGACATGGCATGAAGTACTGAAAGCAAACAAATTCCAAAAAGAGACAAAAGACAGTTAATGATACCCAAAAACTGAAACACGATGAAGATGATGGCGCTCGGAGGTCCTCGCTTACTCTTCCTGCCCTGGGCCCTTCTTCTCAAAACGTTTGTAGCCCTAAAAACTTCTTAACCACTTGAGCCCATTCTTAACTGTGATTGAATTCATTCTTAAGGCTACGAATGATTTGAGCAATGGGTCCAGACAAGATAAGCAACACCACATGTGCATCTTTAGGTGATTGAGCAGACACGTGATTAACCATGGCAACCATGAATGATCCCAGCAGTACAACAGCTTCAAGAATCACTTCCCACTTGTAAAGGGTGAAACGGTCAAAGCACAGTACTTTGCTTTCAGTTCGGAACACAATGTATGAAAGTATATATATATCATACCAAAATTTCCAAGTGAATTCTTTTTTGTTTGGTGCTATTATAATTTTCAATATTTTTCTCTTCAGTTCTCTGATTCAACCTTAATTTTTGTGATTAAAGTATTATTGCACTCTTAGTTCTGTTCCAAACTGAAAATGTACGGAACTGGAGAAAATATACCACAATAAACCAAAACGAAGCTTATGCGTACCGCTTCACCCCTATGACATACTCGTCCCTCTTGTTAGTATTAAGTCTTCTAGAACACAGAAAGCTTGTGGGATATCCTTTTATCTCGAACTCCACTAGAGGAGAGGGGCACTGGACTTACTTGTGGGATATCCTTTTATCTCGTACTCCACTAGAAGACAGGGGCACTGGACTTACTTGTGGGATATCCTTTTATCTTGTACTCCACTAGAAGACAGAGACACTGGACTTACTTGTGGGATATCCTTTTATCTTGTACTCCACTAGAAGACAGGGACACTGGACTTACTTGTGGGATATCCTTTTATCTTGTACTCCACTAGAAGACAGGGACACTGGACTTACTTGTGGGATATCCTTTTATCTCGTACTCCACTAGAAGACAGGGACACTGGACTTACTTGTGGGATATCCTTTTATCTCGTACTCCACTAGAAGACAGGGACACTGGACTTACTTGTGGGATATCCTTTTATCTTGTACTCCACTAGAAGACAGGGACACTGGACTTACTTGTGGGATATCCTTTTATCTGGTACTCCACTAGAAGACAGGGACACTGGACTTACTTGTGGGATATCCTTTTATCTCGTACTCCACTAGAAGACAGGGACACTGGACTTACCTGTGGGATATCCTTTTATCTTGTACTCCACTAGAAGACAGGGACACTGGACTTACTTGTGGGATATCCTTTTATCTCGTACTCCACTAGAAGACAGGGACACTGGACTTACTTGTGGGATATCCTTTTATCTTGTACTCCACACCCAGGTCCATCTCCACAGTGGCATCTACTGCTGCCAGTGAGCCGTCGTACTGAAGTACACAGATAGAATTCTATAGTGTGCACAAATTCACAATAGTTAAAAGCATCTTGGAAAAGAGTTTGTCGATGACCCCCTTACTAGATATTCATGACTAAGGTTTCTTTCAAAAGATGGCCATGTTGAAAGAGGACAGACATTCGAACCCACGCCAAAAATGTCATTCACCTAGGTTTAACAGTTTCCAAGAAAACTTATGCGGATTGAACACAATAAAACCAAGTCCAAAAAGTGATTTTTCCATGGAAACGACACCAAATTGAAAGCTCAGAAAACTGAAAAATGTCTGTGTCCATTTGGAAGAACATGGTTAAAAGTTTGGTTGATGTACCTTTGACGGTTTTTGAGAAAATTGACCGGACGGAAGGACGGAATGACCACTATATACCCCCACTTACTTCTTAGCCGGCGTATAAAAATCCTAACCCTGAGTAGAAATTAATTATATGCAGAAATAAAACAGTAACATGGCATGTTTACCAGGACTGACACACAGTTCTCCCACTATCAATTTGTCCAGTATAAATATGTTTTTCATCTTTAATAAGAAATAAAGACACGAGACAGAAGAAGGCCCTACCCCCTGGTCCTTTAGCTGTGTGGCTGCCTCCCCGTACGCGGGCTTCATCGACTTGCAGTGACCGCACCCTGAAAACAAAAAATTCTCTCTAACACATGATGGTAATTCCTTGAGAATAACTAATTTTGCATCATCATAAAGCTTAAAATCACCCCCAGTCGTCTGCCCCCGGGTTAGAGATTTCCAGAATGTCAGGAATAGCAACATGAGTTCAACAATGTAAATCGTTATTGTTGATCTTTGGCAAGTCTTTCTGGTAACTACACTAACAAGTAATTATCACAAAAATAATACTTACATGGGGCGTAAAACATCACAAGAACAGATTTGTGTTCCTTCATAAAGCTGTCGAAGTTAGCCTTGCCGAGATGATGTATGTTTTCGTTGCCTTTCACTTCCTTCCACTGGTCGGAGGCTGGCGGCTGATTGGCTGACGGGGACGGAGTCGGGGTGGGATTCAACGGGTCCTTCATGAAGTGCACGAAGTCAGCCTCCTGCGACAGACAATGTTACGCTCTGATAGAGTCCAACAGTCCAACATTGTGTAACATGAACGGAGGAAACTAAATGGATGTCAATGCCCATAATTAAAACATATTTTTGTCCCATTAAAATGTTCAACGCAAAATTTCAACACTACCCTTCAAATAGACAAAGTCCAAATTGTTACCATGGAAACGAAAAAAATAAAATTGTAAAAAAGCTGAAACCCTCAAAAGGCACATCTACATAATATGAGGAGGCTGTATACCACACTTGGTAAAGATTGGTCAAGTAGTTTTAGAGGTATGATCCGGAAACAATGGGAACACCGACGCTGACGCCAACAGAAACTCAACCAAATACAGTATGTCTCCCGAAACCTTCGGGGGGAGACACAATTCCAAATTCAAAGCAATTGAAGTTTTTTTTCTAAAAAGATGTCCCAAAATTGCTGATGAATATATGTATGGTGATAGTGAGAACCTACAGCATGGATACAGTGAGAAGTTGTGTACTGATAGGGTTAGGTTGTGACATACACAGCTCTAACTATTGAGGAGTCCAGTGGTTTCATTGTCAAAGCATCATTTCAATATACGGTAATGAGTTCAGAGTTTAGAGAATCAATGCTCCAGGTCCTACCTCTCGGCCTCCCATATACTTCTGGGAGTTCTTGCCGTAGTTGAAGTACTTGAAGGTAGGGTAGCCACTGACGTCGTGGGCGGTGCACACACCGGCGTGCACGGTGCAGTCCAGTGCAGCATATGCAACCTTCAAACAACAATGAAATTTCATCATCCATTCAGGGAGTTATATTAAAAGTTGAATTTTTTAAAAAAATTCAAATTTATCTAAAGAAATTGTTTTTGGAGCAAAGGAGGTATGGGCTCTCAAAGTTTTCAAAACCTGAACTCCGTAGCGGAGGGGGGATAATCCGAGCGTGAATGATGAGCTGCCTGAAATATAGGTTTGACTTATTATTCACAGCTCACATATTGCTGTTAAATATTCAAAGTTTACCCCAGTGTTCTTACTTGCAGTATTACAATTTTGTCTATTTTGAGTTCGGATGAATTAAGAGAGAACCAACAACAGACTGAATAAATGTCAACATAGCTGCAGCTCGAGTTGCATCATACTCACAAATAGACGAACAGGCTCATAATTCTTGAAACGTTCGTAACCTTAAAAATAACTTAGATACTAATCCATGTGTTAAGAATGGGCTTAATAAGTTTATAGGGCTACAAACGTTTCAAGAATACAGGCCAGGACTATTTACACGACCACATGTCTGCTTGGTTCACACCTTGGTGTCGTCCTTGAACTGAGCGGCGGCCGACGTGATCTCCGGCTTGGCTTTCTTACAGTGACCGCACCCTGCAATGGTTTCATATAAAACTCAACAAAGAAAAGGACTCTGTTTTAAACACATGTAAAATAGGGACAATTTAGAGATTATAGATAATATTGAGTTGCATGGTTATATTTTCCTATTTATTTCCCCCCATCACTGTTATGGAAATCTTTATTACAGAATTATCCAGAGAGGAACAAGGTGAGCAACTATATGTGTCTAGGGGGAAAGCCTGCAGCAATGTTGTGACTAGGATTTGCAATGAAACCTGACTCGAACTGATAATCATCGGTGAACGGAGTCTGATATGGAATTACATTTAAATCAATTTATTTGTGTTAAAGGTTTTGTTGGCAATATGGAATCATGGTCAAACTGAGCATTGAACAAGGGACTCACATGGTGCGTAAAACATAACTAGAGCGTGCTTCTTCTTGCGCAGGAAGGGTTTGAACGTATCCTCTGTGAGGTGCACGATGTCACTCTCCTGATCCTCCCACTTGGGTTCGGGAGGGGGAGGCGGCGGCGGCTCCTTCGGGCTGCGCACAACACCAGGGACAGAATAGTAAGCTCTAGACCCTATGTTTAGTCTTTATATCCAGATTTATTTTCTACTGAAGCGAAAGCTTTGTTCCGTAAAATTAACGTACCACAGTTGCATTTCTAGCAAATTGATTGTGCGTTTCTTGTCTTGGGTGAAACATGTTGATTGATATGGAGCTGTTTCATAAATATATTTCATTTGCAAAGAAGATGAAATATGTTTCAGAATTTAACATAATACCTCAGTAGTTGATATTTAGTTTCAGATTTGGTCTGGCAATGTTACAATTGATGTCTTTGTTCACCATCATGCGAAAAATGGTTGAGCAATCATATTTTACATACTATTTCTCCTAAATATGTACCATTATGCAGCCATAAATAAAATACTTACTCCTTCATAAATTCTATGATTTTTTCTTTTGATCTCTCATTAACAGCAAAGGCCAACTCCCCATCTCTGAAATAACAGAAATATTTTATATTATGTCATCATCTTTATTCCACATCTAGAGCAGAGGTTCAGAAAATAGATTTGCATTATTTAAAAAATCTTGTTTCAATAATAATTCGAAATGATTATTACAGGGCACTATTGCTTCTTGAATAAAGTCATTTCAGTCAGATACGTTCTCACAATATTTGCTTGATAAGCATGTTAGCATCTATTTACAAAACGTTGAAACAAAGTTTACAATTGAAGAAAGCTATTGATGGACAAAAGATAAAACCCAATGTTCCTTCTGAATACAAGGTTATCCGAATTGTTAACTGCCATATAAATATAGTACACTTGATTACAACCACATCAGTTTCAGCACGGCCTTGATGAATAAATGAATAAATGAATAAATGAATGATTAAACATCACACTCACTTGAAGTAGTTCACTGCACATGATCAGGTTCCGTATGAAAGAAAGCAATAGAACACCACATTGAGAAGGTACATAGAACAACATCAAGAACTTCACCCATTTAAATACCTACATCAGTATTACCTACATGATCTGTGTAAAATATACTGGGTGAAAAAAAATATGCAGTAAATTTGTTCAGTCGTAAAAAAAATGAATATTTACAGTAGAACCTAGAATAGGGCGAGATCAAACGAACATTATGGTATTCCCCAACAGCAGATTTCAAGTGCACGTGAACCATGTAGAGACTTGCAGCTCATGGAAGGTTTTATGAAAATCTGGTCGCACAAAGTGATCACATTTGTGTCTCATCACAACGTTTGGAGTGAGGGATTAGCAATTTTCAATAATTGTTTATTGAAAACGGAGTAATGTCAAGTAATGTCTCAGAGATTGTTTTTATTCTGGACGTCCCCATGAAACAACGTCAAGTAATGTCTCAGAGATTGTTTTATTCTGGACGTCCCATGTAACAACGTCAAGTAGTGTCTCAGAGATTGTTTTTATTCTGGACGTCTCCATGTAACAACGTCTGAGCAAGATGTCAAATAGCAGTGGAATCAACTCGAACCATCACAAATAACCTCCATAACAATCCACAACTGTCTGAGGAACCATGCATTATGTGCACTTCGCCCAGCAGTATGGCCGATTATATACAGTATTATGTTTGTGAACATTGACAATACCCCCGATTGCTAAAAAACATCACTGCGATGTCGGGAATGTGGTTTCCGTCGCCGTTTTTGGTTCATACGGTTTCACAATACCATCATAATCTGCACGTAACATAATGAATTCTGTGAATGTATATTGATGAAAACAAGAAAACATAGTCATCAACATCAGAAATCAGAAGAAGGGCAATCATTTTTAGGAGAAATAATTATGCGCTTCTCATTTTCATTCCTTCAAGGTATCGATACCCTCAAGCCAAACAACTGATTAGATCTTAAACAGTTTCTGAGAAAGGCTATAGATCCCCTTTGAAGATACCTGGAACAGAGTCGAAACACAGAACAAGAGCAATAAAAAAATTGCATGCTTCTCAATTTGGAATTCATCAAGATATAGATGCCCTCAAGCCTCACACCAAATTTGGTAATCCTATCTTAACAAAACAATGGAACAAGGGCGATGACTCTACAAAAAATAATTGCGCATTTCTCATTATCAAACTCCATTAAGGTATAAATGCCAAATTCCACACACCAAATTTGATTGTCCTATCTTAAATAGTTTCTGAGAAAAGCTGTCCCATTTATCGCGGCAGACGGATGGACACACGAACGCACGGACTGACAGACGGAACTCAAACCTATATCCCTTACACTTCCTAGCGGGGGATGATCAAATACGAACACATCAATGTACAGTTACTTTTTGATACAGCATAGATGACTTGTGACCTACACGACCTCTAACCTACATGACTTCTAACCTACACCACCTCACCTGTAGGGAACCCTTTCACTTTGTACTCTTCAGCAAGTTTCCTCGCTTTAGTTGCATCCACCACTGCTAGAACTCCCGTCACCTGCAAAACATGGACAGTGATTCACATGTGATGGGTAGTTTTACTGCAAAACATGGACAGTGATTCACATGTGATGGGTAGTTTTACTGCAAAACATGGACAGTGATTCACATGTGATGGGTAGTTTTACTGCAAAACATGGACAGTGATTCACATGTGATGGGTAGTTTTACTGCAAAACATGGACAGTGATTCACATGTGATGGGTAGTTTTACTGCAAAACATGGACAGTGATTCACATGTGATGGGTAGTTTTACTGCAAAACATGGACAGTGATTCACATGTGAAGGGTAGTTTTACTGCAAAACATGGACAGTGATTTGTATTTGATGGGTAGAATGATAAGATATATATTCTATATTTTGTGTTTTGATTTAATTATGTACAGAAAGAGCCTTTGTATATCACTTTATTTACAACATATAAATGGGGATTGGAATAATTTTCAAAAGAAGACTTTGAATCCATGTTTTTTTAAGGTTAAGGATGGAAAACATTGAATCAAATCCACTGATGGTGAAGCAGAAACAACAGCAATCAACAGATTCCCCGCAAATTCCCAGTTGTGAAGAAACACGACCTGAACATACCCCATCATCCTTCAGCTCCTGTGCAGCTTCTGTATAGTCTGGTTTCATCTTCTTGCAGTGGCCGCACCAGGGCGCGTAGAACATGACGAGGACGGACGGGTTCTGGGCGATGAAGTCACCGAAATTGTCGTCAAGGAGATGGACCACTTCACTCTCCTCATCCGCCCACTCTGCCTCCTTCTTAGGCTCTTGCTTGGGCTGCGGGCTGAAAGTAGTCCCTTCTGTTAGTTGCGACAAAAGAGTGCAGTACCGATTCCCCTTATCAACATAGTTACCATCTCGGCTGCAGACTGAAAGTAGTCCCTTCTGTTGGTTGAGATAAAACAGCCCAGTACAGATTCTGCGGTACGGTTGGTACAACCCGGCGAATCAACCTTCACAGTTTTGTATGCATTGACTATCGACCAATCAGAATTCAACAAATATCATAAGGGTAATAATACTTTGCAGAAGGAAAGCTGACAACTGAATATCCTACCTCTAGCACTATTTACACAGGCCTTTAAAAATCTGTGTCAAACTAATGAACAAAATTTGTCCAAACAAAGATTGATTTTAGCATGAAAACAAATTCGCAAATGTTAGTCAACTTACTCTTTCATCCATGAAATGATGCCATCTTTATTAGTTTCACCGCCATATTGGTATTTCATCTTTCCATTCCTGCAACATGAACATAACACACTTATTACAACTTGTACATTTTGATCATTTATTTGGCTCAGCATAACAATTAATGAAAAATATAATTTGTGATATCTAACTGTAAGTGATAAGTACTGTAGCTTGTAAAAGATTGTACTGTACTAGGCAATGTGTGATCAACTCCTTTAGTAATATTGGTGAGTCGATGAGCAACACTTTATTGTAAAGGAGAAAATCTGCAACACCATTGCAGTTTGTAGTACAGTGTTCTGTGATCTCAACATTCATTACGAGACTGAAGACATGTTTTACTCACTCAAAGTAGTACAGCGTAGGAAACCCTGTGATGTTATATTGCGCTCTCAGTGCCATTTGATTGGGTTTGTCCACGTCGATTCCAACAAGGGTCTGTCAATAAATACAACATTATACAATGGCATACTGATTAAAGTTTACAAAATATCAAGACGTTCCTGGATCTTTCATTTTCATTGAAAAATATGACAAATAGTCTTGAGTTGGCAGTAACATATTATTAGAGATTTGTATCAACAGAACTATGTTTTAGATCTGCATTTTTGTCTTTATTTATGTTCAATATAATAATAATATATATTATCATTTGAAAGAACAGATTAAGAAAGAAAAAATACTAAACAAATGTTACACTTGATACTACAACATGACAATATGTGTTACTATTGATACTACAACTTGACAATATGTGTTACTATTGATACTACAACTTGACAATATGTGTTACACTTGACACTACAACTTGACAATATGTGTTACTATTGATACTACAACTTGACAATATGTGTTACTATTGATACTACAACTTGACAATATGTGTTACTATTGATACTACAACTTGATAATGTGTTACTGTTGATACAACAAGTTGACAATATGTGTTACACTTGATACAAGTTGACAATATGTGTTACTTTTGATACTACAACTTGACAATATGTGTTACACTTGATAATACAACTTGACAATATGTGTTACTATTGATACTACAACTTGACAATATGTGTTACTATTGATACTACAACTTGACAATATGTGTTACTATTGATACTACAACTTGACAATATGTGTTACTATTGATACTACAACTTGACAATATGTGTTACACTTGATACGACAAGTTGACAATATGTGTTACTATTGATACTACAACTTGACAATATGTGTTGCACTTGATACGACAAGTTGACAATATGTGTTACACTTGATACCACAACTTGACAATATGTGTTACTATTGATACTACACCTTGACAATATGTGTTACTATTGATATTACAACTTGACAATATGTGTTACTATTGATATTACAACTTGACAATATGTGTTACTATTGATATTACAACATGACAATATGTGTTACACTTGATACTACAACATGACAATATGTGTTACACTTGATACTACAACTTGACAATATGTGTAACTATTGATATTACAACTTGACAATATGTGTTACTATTGATACTACATCTTGACAATATGTGTTAATGTTGATACTACAAGTTGACAATATGTGTTACACTTGATACGACAAGTTGACAATATGTGTTACACTTGATACGGCAACATGACAATATTTGGTACATTTGATACTACAACTTGACAATATATGTTACTATTGATTCTGCAACTTGACATATGGTTATACTTGATACTACAACATGACAATATTTGTTACACTTGATAATACAACTTGGCAATATGTGTTACTATTGATACTACAAGTTGACAATATGTGTTACTATTGATACTACAACTTGACAATATGTGTTACTATTGATACTACAACTTGACAATATGTGTTACTATTGATACTACAACTTGACAATATGTATTACTATTGATACTACAACTTGACAATATGTGTTACACTTGATACGACAAGTTGACAATATGTGTTACTATTGATACTACAACTTGACAATATGTGTTACACTTGATACGACAAGTTGACAATATGTGTTACTATTGATACTACAACTTGACAATATGTGTTACTATTGATACTACACCTTGACAATATGTGTTAATGTTGATACTACAAGTTGACAATATGTGTTACACTTGATACGACAAGTTGACAATATGTGTTACACTTGATACGACAAATTGACAATATGTGTTACTATTGATACTACAACTTGACAATATGTGTTACTATTGATACTACAAGTTGACAATATGTGTTACTATTGATACTACAACTTGACAATATGTGTTACTATTGATACTACAACTTGACAATATGTGTTACACTTGATACGACAAGTTGACAATATGTGTTACTATTGATACTACAACTTGACAATATGTGTTGCACTTGATACGACAAGTTGACAATATGTGTTGCACTTGATACTACAACTTGACAATATGTGTTACTATTGATACTACACCTTGACAATATGTGTTACTATTGATATTACAACTTGACAATATGTGTTACTATTGATATTACAACTTGACAATATGTGTTACTATTGATATTACAACATGACAATATGTGTTACACTTGATACTACAACATGACAATATGTGTTACACTTGATACTACAACTTGACAATATGTGTAACTATTGATATTACAACTTGACAATATGTGTTACTATTGATACTACATCTTGACAATATGTGTTAATGTTGATACTACAAGTTGACAATATGTGTTACACTTGATACGACAAGTTGACAATATGTGTTACACTTGATACGACAACATGACAATATTTGGTACATTTGATACTACAACTTGACAATATATGTTACTATTGATTCTGCAACTTGACATATGGTTATACTTGATACTACAACATGACAATATTTGTTACACTTGATAATACAACTTGGCAATATGTGTTACTATTGATACTACAACTTGACAATATGTGTTACACTTGATAATACAACTTGGCAATATGTGTTACTATTGATACTACAAGTTGACAATATGTGTTACTATTGATACTACAACTTGACAATATGTGTTACTATTGATACTACAACTTGACAATATGTGTTACACTTGATACGACAAGTTGACAATATGTGTTACTATTGATACTACAACTTGACAATATTTGTTACACTTGATACGACAAGTTGACAATATGTGTTTCTATTGATACTACAACTTGACAATATGTGTTACTATTGATACTACACCTTGACAATATGTGTTAATGTTGATACTACAAGTTGACAATATGTGTTACACTTGATACGGCAACATGACAATATTTGGTACATTTGATACTACAACTTGACAATATATGTTACTATTGATACTACAACTTGACAATATGTGTTACACTTGATACGACAACTTGACAATATGTGTTACACTTGATACGACAAGTTGACAATATGTGTTACTATTGATACTACAAGTTGACAATATGTGTTACACTTGATACTACAACTTGACAATATGTGTTACTATTGATACTACAACTTGACAATATGTGTTACTATTGATACTACAACTTGACAATATGTGTTACACTTGATACAAGTTGACAATATGTGTTACTATTGATACTACACCTTGACAATATGTGTTACTATTGATACTACAACATGACAATATGTGTTACACTTGATACTACAACTTGACAATATGTGTTACTATTGATACTACAACTTGACAATATGTGTTACTATTGATACTACAACTTGACAATATGTGTAACTATTGATACTACAACTGGACAATATGTGTTACTATTGATACTACAACTGGACAATATGTTACACTTGATACTACATGTACCAGTTAAATAAATCACTTTGATGAAAGTTCAAATACAATTATAGTTAAAACAGAAAATCAAAGCTACAAAAAATAGATTAATACTTCCTCCCTATTATCAATGTCACATCGTGACAGAGTCAGTGACATCCATGTTGCTAAGATTAAATTCAAAAGTCATTAATACTGAATTCTTTAATGCTCCACTTGAGATAGCACCAACTTAGATCAATGGAGCACACACAACCAACAATATACATTGCTATATCATCAGAGAAATACTAGAGCTCCACAAAGCACAAACACTTACATATTTACCCTTAAGTTCTGTCGCTGCAGAGGCAAAGTCTGGTTTTAATCGTTTACAGAATCCACACCCTGAGAAGAAAAACATTGGATGTTCATGAGTCAAATAACTTTAGACACAAATGAGGACAGTCACTTTGAATAGAAACATCTGACGAGCATCCCCTGAATTGAGGCAGTAACAGACAGTCTTGCTAAATGACTGCACTATCTGTAATCACAAGTGATTCTCAATAGCCAATTATCATAGTAACGGCAGTTCGCTTACAATGATCAAATACTTTGATTGCGACATATCAAATACTTTAAAACAGAAATAATTAATATTAATTATTGACTAATTCCAGTACTTTATGATCTGGTATCACTTGTAATATCATATAATGAAAAACGTGAGGAGAATAGTTTCACAAAATAATGATGCAGAAAGTCATGTTGATACTTACACGGTGCATAAAACATGACAAGTGTGGGACTCTTTTCTTTCTTCAGTAGTTTTGCTAAACCCTGAACAGAGAAGAAATGCAGACATGTATACATCCAATTACTCTGCAAATTGCAATTGTTTCAAGTCTGTTTTTACCGATGAGAGAACAAAATAGCAGTGATTGGAATAAACAACTTTATAAAATCTAAATTTAATAAAAGCTCTAACAAAATAGAGCCATGGGCTCTGTAGCTCATCAGTGTTTCATTGATTTACTATCTAAGGTTGAATATTTAAGTTATCTTATTAAGTAAATATATTAAGTAATACATTGTTTACAAGCAAAAAATAGGTTCTAAGATCATGACCCCTGTGATCTAGATTGGGGTCACAGAGTCACGAAATCTACACTTTAAAATCCCCATTAACCAAGAAGTCTGCACACAACTTTTCAGCTCTCTAGACCTTTTGGAATTGGAGAAGAAGATGAAAATAGCTTTTTAAGGTTGTGACCCCTGTGACCCCATTTGGGGTCATGGGGTCATGGGGTCACGAAATCTACAATTTAGAATCCCAATTAGCCAAAGAGTCTGCACACAACTTTTCAGCTCTCTAGACCTTTTGGAACTTGAGAAGAAGATGAAAATAGGTTTTTAAGGATGTGACCCCTGTGCCGCCAATTGAGGTCATGGGGTCACAAAATCTACAATTTAGAATCCCCATTAGCCAAGAAGTCTGCACACAAAATTTCAGCTCTCTCTCAAGTGGTTCTGGAGAAGAAGATGAAAATGCAAAAAGTTTACAGACGGACGGTGTACGGACGGACACCATGCCATGCCATAAGCCCATCAATATTTCAATGGTACAGGAAAGGAGAAGGTGAGTAGGTTTATTACAGGAAGAAAGTCTGCAAGGTCATGTGACACTGCTGTGTGGTAAAACCTGCAGCCTGAAACAATGAGATGCCACACACATTAATAACATTCACAAGCTGGACTTACATCTTCCTTATCGATATGTACGACATCTTGTGCTGTTGAATCTTCGTCCCAAGGTAAGTCCCCAGTTGGGTCCAGCATAAAGTTCACCATGGACTGGAACAGCAAGTATCTCAACAGGTACAACACTAGTCTGGCTATCAACAGATACAACACTAGTCTGGCTATCAACAGATACAACACTAGTCTGGCTATCAACAGATATAACACTAGTCTGGCTATCAACAGATACAACACTAGTCTGGCTATCAACAGATATAACACTAGTCTGACTATCAACAGATATAACACTAGTCTGGCTATTAACAGATATAACACTAGTCTGGCTATCAACAGGTACAACACTAGTCTGGCTATCAACAGATATAACACTAGTCTGGCTATCAACAGGTACAACACTAGTCTGGCTATCAACAGATACAACACTAGTCTGGCTATTAACAGATACAACACTAGTCTGGCTATCAACAGATACAACACTAGTCTGGCTATCAACAGATACAACACTAGTCTGGCTATTAACAGGTACAACACTAGTCTGGCTATCAACAGATACAACACTAGTCTGGCTATTAACAGATACAACACTAGTCTGGCTATCAACAGATATAACACTAGTCTGGCTATCAACAGGTATAACACTAGTCTGGCTATCAACAGATATAACACTAGTCTGGCTATCAACAGATACAACACTAGTCTGGCTATCAACAGATACAACACTAGTCTGGCTATCAACAGATACAACACTAGTCTGGCTATCAACAGGTATAACACTAGTCTGGCTATCAACAGATACAACACTAGTCTGGCTATCAACAGGTACAACACTAGTCTGGCTATCAACAGATACAACACTAGTCTGGCTATTAACAGATACAGCACTAGTCTGGCTATCAACAGATACAACACTAGTCTGGCTATCAACAGATACAACACTAGTCTGGCTATTAACAGATACAGCACTAGTCTGGCTATCAACAGATATAACACTAGTCTGGCTATCAACAGATACAACACTAGTCTGGCTATCAACAGATACAACACTAGTCTGGCTATTAACAGATACAACACTAGTCTGGCTATCAACAGATACAACACTAGTCTGGCTATTAACAGATACAACACTAGTCTGGCTATCAACAGATACAACACTAGTCTGGCTATTAACAGATACAACACTAGTCTGGCTATTAACAGGTACAACACTAGTCTGGCTATTAACAGATACAACACTAGTCTGGCTATCAACAGATACAGCACTAGTCTGGCTATCAACAGATACAACACTAGTCTGGCTATTAACAGATACAACACTAGTCTGGCTATCAACAGGTACAACACTAGTCTGGCCATGAACAGATACAGCACTAGTCTGGCTATCAACAGATACAACACTAGTCTGGCTATCAACAGGTACAGCACTAGTCTGGCTATCAACAGATACAACACTAGTCTGGCTATCAACAGATACAACACTAGTCTGGCTATCAACAGATACAACACTAGTCTGGCTATTAACAGATACAACACTAGTCTGGCTATTAACAGGTACAACACTAGTCTGGCTATTAACAGATACAACACTAGTCTGGCTATTAACAGATACAACACTAGTCTGGCTATCAACAGATACAACACTAGTCTGGCTATTAACAGATACAACACTAGTCTGGCTATCAACAGATACAACACTAGTCTGGCTATTAACAGATACAACACTAGTCTGGCTATCAACAGATACAACACTAGTCTGGCTATCAACAGATACAACACTAGTCTGGCTATCAACAGATACAACACTAGTCTGGCTATCAACAGATACAACACTAGTCTGGCTATTAACAGGTACAACACTAGTCTGGCTATCAACAGATACAACACTAGTCTGGCTATTAACAGATACAACACTAGTCTGGCTATCAACAGATACAACACTAGTCTGGCTATCAACAGATACAACACTAGTCTGGCTATCAACAGATACAACACTAGTCTGGCTATCAACAGGTATAACACTAGTCTGGCTATCAACAGATACAACACTAGTCTGGCTATCAACAGATACAACACTAGTCTGGCTATCAACAGATACAACACTAGTCTGGCTATCAACAGATACAACACTAGTCTTGCTATCAACAGATATAACACTAGTCTGGCTATCAACAGATATAACACTAGTCTGGCTATCAACAGATATAACACTAGTCTGGCTATCAACAGATACAACACTAGTCTGGCTATCAACAGATATAACACTAGTCTGGCTATCAACAGATATAACACTAGTCTGGCTATCAACAGATATAACACTAGTCTGGCTATCAACAGATACAACACTAGTCTTGCTATCAACAGATACAACACTAGTCTGGCTATCAACAGATATAACACTAGTCTGGCTATCTAACTAAGTTAATCATTCAATCAAGCACAGACTAACTTCGTCACTTTCATGTCGTCGTACAAAATTCCTCTGTGATTCAATATAAATGATAAGCAAGATGCTAAAATAGATGCTGAATTTTACACGCATCCCCTTTATATAAGGAATTGATGGTTACTATGTTGGTATAATAATAATAATAATAATGATACTTATATCGCGCTAAATCCACGACACAAAGGGCCGTGCTCAAAGCGCTACACACATTATTACCCTGGTATAAGGCAAACATCGTTCCTTTTTCATTCTCAACTCCCCTTACTACAAATTAAGGCGCTTGAAGGTTATCTGTCACATTGCCTTCATTTCCAAACCAGGTACTCAATTGTACTGCTGATTGAACAGAGGCACATTTCAAACAAGAGAATTAATGAGCACAGCTCACTCATATAACCCCGCTTTTAACATTGGTCAAAGAAAAAATGTTTCAAAATAGCAAGGACATCAATGTTCAGACTTTTGTATGAATAGACCACAGAAGTATTATTAAAACAGAGTAAGTATGTCTTCATAGATACACTTGTAAGCGTTTTTTAGAAGTAAAGGTCGAAAAATTTGAAAAATGGCAATAAATATGCAAATGAGGGTATGAAATATACAAATGACAGATTTACACATCAGTGTTTATAAGAATCAGGTTTCGTAACATTTGAACAATTAGTGTCTGAGTTATGAGAGGGACAGAGAAGTGTGAAATTGTGAAGTCAAAAAATTAAGAAACCTTCCATAGATTATGCAAATGAGGGAATGAAACATACAAAAGGCAGATGTACACATCGTAGTGATTATATGTATCAAGTTACAAGATATTTGAACAATTAGGATCTCAGTTATGAGTGGAACAAAAAGTGTAAATGGCGAAGTCGAAAAACGGAGAAAATTTGCATAAATTATGCAAATGAAGGTATGAAACATACAAAAGGCAGATGTACACATCATGGTGATTGTACATATCAAGTTTCGTAAGATTTGAACAACTGGTTTCAGAATTATGAGCGGAACAAAAAGTGTGAATGGTTAAGTCGAAAAACAGAAAAAAATTGCATAAATTATGCAAATGAGGGTATGAAACATACAAAAGGCAAATGTACACATCGTGGTGATTATGTGTATCAAGTTACAAGACATTTGAACAATTGGGATCTGAGTTATGAGAGGAACAAAAAGTGTGAATGGCGAAGTCGAACAAGAGTCATCAGAAGATGACATATATCCCACATAATTTGTAAAACACATCTTTGACACATAATTGTATATCTACTACTTCAGTTAGTGGGTAATACACATGCTGAGTTCAGATATGATAAAGGGTTTTGGAGTTCTGCTCCTGAGCAGACCTATTTCTGAACAAAGTCCAAATCAAACACATTTCTATGAAAACGGTAAAAAAAACATTTCAGAAGGCAGAAAATATCAAAAGGCGCCACTTAAGTTACTGGGTAATACACATGCAAAGTTTCAGGAAGATATGATGAAGAGTTTTAGATCTGTGCTCCGGAAATGAACCTGTTTCTGAACAAAATCCAAATTCAACATGTTTCTATGGAAACAGAAACAAATTAAATTTTCAGAAATCTCAAAATATCAAAAGGCACCACTCCAGTAAATAAGTAAAGCATGTGCAAAGTTTCAGAAAGATATGATGAGTGATTTTTTAGTTCTGCTCCGGAAACGAACATATCGGAATATCCCTGAACAGAGTTCAATTTCAACACATTTTCATGGAAACGAAAACAAAATCTTTTTTTTTTAAATCTGAAAATATCAAAAGGCACCACTCCAGTAAATGTGTAATACATATGTGAAGTTTCAGAAAGATATGATAAATGGTTTTCGACTTCTGCTCCGGAAACGAAATGATTACGGATGGACGGACAGACGGAAGGACGGACAGCCAGGGTTACGACTATATCCCACGGTATTACATACCGGTGGGATAATAAAAACAGAGAAAATTTGCATAAATTATGCAAATGAGGGTATGAAACATATAAAAGGCAGATGTACACATCATGGTGATTGTACTTATCAAGTTTCGTAAGATTAGAACAACTGGTTTCAGAATTATGAGCGGAACAAAAACCGGACGGACGGACGCGCTGACCACTATATACCCCAGACTACTTCGTAGCAGGGGTATAATAAATTCTCTTGCCTAAGGTGACACCACGAGGCTCTCATCTTATGTCTCAGTGTGGGGCAGGGAATCACCCTTCAAACTCTCAGTTTATCCAGCAATGAGGCGGGTAACCCACCCATCCAGCGAGCCACGCCCATTGTTGCTGAACTTCACTGATAGCGGTCTACTGAGCTATGCGCATGATATAACATTGACTGTGTTTACCTTAAATACCAACTTTCTATCATAGTCTTTGTTAAAGTCCCCATCTCTGAAATGTACAAGAGAAATCATCACATATCAGCTGTAGTAAGTGGCAATAAACTAATAATCATACCAGTAGAAATAAAGAAAGTGTGAAAAGGCTTTACTCAATCCACAGAACAAACACTCAGGTGTCTAAGTTGGAAACATTTGCATCCTGACGTTTACTCTTTGAGCTTCAACAAGAATAATCCAACTTAATTGTGTAATTCTGATATAGTTTTGGAAGCACCTTCCCTTCATCATGTATGGAACTATTAACTGTTGCAGTTCAACTGGTACAAGGATTAAAGAAGCTGTGTGACACATTGTTACTGGGCAGGTAGTTTATGTTGTAAACTGAGAGGAAAACAATGCAGTTGAAAATCAAGAATGTTGATTGTATAGATACTCACATATAATGTTTCAAGAGAAACGGTGATGTCAAGATACTCACTTATAATGTTTCAAGATAAACGGTGATGTCGAGATACTCACTTATAATGTTTCAAGAGAAACGGTGATGTCGAGATACTCACTTATAATGTTTCAAGAGAAGCGGTGATGTCGAGATACTCACTTATTATGTTTTAAGATAAACAGTGATGTTGAGATACAACGGTGATGTCGAGATACTCACTTATAATGTTTCAAGAGAAACGGTGATGTCGAGATACTCACTTATAATGTTTGAAGAGAAGCGGTGATGTCGAGATACTCACTTATAATGTTTCAAGAGAAACGGTGATGTAGAGATACTCACTCATAATGTTTTAAGATAAACAGTGATGTTGAGATACAACGGTGATGTCGAGATACTCACTCATAATGTTTCAAGAGAAACGGTGATGTCGAGATTCTCACTTATAATGATCAAGAGAAGCGGTGATGTCAAGATACTCACTTATAATGTTTCAAGAGAAACGGTGATGTCGAGATACTCATAATGTTTCAAGATAAACAGTGATGTCGAGATACTCACAATGTTTTAAGATAAATGGTGATGTTGAGATACTCACTTATAATGTTTCAAGAGAAACGGTGATGTCGAGATACTCACTTATAATGTTTCAAGAGAAACGGTGATGTCGAGATACTCACTTATAATGTTTCAAGATAAACAGTGATGTCGAGATACTCATAATGTTTCAAGATAATTGGTGATGTTGAGATACTCACTTATAATGTTTCAAGAGAAACGGTGATGGAGGAGAAACTTTACATTTCTTGCATAATTTTTTATCTTCCCTGAAAGAGAGGATTGAAATAGTTTATTTAAGTACGTTAATAGACAATACATTTAAGAGAACACTCTAAGATCATTTTCAAAAGTATTTAAACACACAGAAGCACATGCAGCATTGCACCAGCCTCACATTATACAGAACAGTTCTCAGATTCGTCCAATCAGACATCTTCATCATCTCCCAAACTCATATCTCTTAATGTGAAATTGACTGAAGTCCTCAACCTTCCTATGTCTGCGTATAAAATAAAGTAAATACAACAGTGACCAATCAATCATAACCTCGGAAGTTGTACAATCATTAATTGAACTGACCTAGGAGAGCAAAGTTAAAACTATACGCCGTGAGTTGAGACAGGTCTAGTCGTGTACCCCACCTACCCACAGTTGACGAAGGCCATGGTGCCTTTCCCCTTGACTTCATTTGCAACATCCTCAAAAAGAGTCATGGACTTCGATGCTGCTTTTTCTGGAACATAAAGTTAGTACTATAAAGACGTTAAAAAAATCATCATTCCAGAAAATGGACAAAATCTTTTCTACAGAATTGTTTCATAACTGAAGCCAACTGTTTCAACAAAACCATAAGTAGATCAATTATAATAAATGTTAACATAAAAATTAAGTGACTTCAATCAAAACTAGAAATATGTGCATGTGATGCACTGTGATGTCCCCTGCTCCAACTTTCAATCCAACCTAGTCATATTACCCTTATTTTTCACTTATGCTAAGCACTAAGTTCAATACTGCATTAAAAACGAGAAATAAAAAATTCAGAATAGCCAAAGTAGCAAAAGGCACCACTCTATCACTAGGTCTAAGCAAATACGAAGTTTGGTGAAAAAATATTGAACATTTTTTTAGATATGGCCCGGAAAAGAAAGCATTTCGGAATAACGGAATAACGGAACAACGGAATAACGGAATGACAGAATAACGGAATGACGGACGGAGGCGAAAACATTATGTCTCGGGGGACATAATAATTCAAAAGGACATGTACAGCATTCTATCATAACTGCACTTGACTTCTAAATTGTTGATTTATTAAATTATTTAGAAATGCTGAGATCAGGATTTTTGTTCACAAGAAACATTCAGCTACAGACTTTTGACAGTGACAACAGTTATTTGCAGAGCTGTTCATAACTTCTAATTTAAACATGTATAATCAGTAGGTTTATTCATTTTGTGCTGGTAGACTTTTGATAGTGACAACAGTTATTTGCAGAGCTGTTCATAACTTCTAATTTAAACATGTATAATCAGTAGGTTTATTCATTTTGTGCTGGTAGACTTTTGATAGTGACAACAGTTATTTGCAGAGCTGTTCATAACTTCTAATTTAAACATGTATAATCAGTAGGTTTATTCATTTTGTGCTGGTAGACTTTTGATAGTGACAACAGTTATTTGCAGAGCTGTTCATAACTTCTAATTTAAACATGTATAATCAGTAGGTTTATTCATTTTGTGCTGGTAGACTTTTGATAGTGACAACAGTTATTTGCAGAGCTGTTCATAACTTCTAATTTAAACATGTATAATCAGTAGGTTTATTCATTTTGTGCTGGTAGACTTTTGATAGTGACAACAGTTATTTGCAGAGCTGTTCATAACTTCTAATTTAAACATGTATAATCAGTAGGTTTATTCATATTGTGCTGGTAGACTTTTGATAGTGACAACAGTTATTTGCAGAGCTGTTCATAACTTCTAATTTAAACATGTATAATCAGTAGGTTTATTCATTTTGTGCTGGTAGACTTTTGATAGTGACAACAGTTATTTGCAGAGCTGTTCATAACTTCTAATTTAAACATGTATAATCAGTAGGTTTATTCATTTTGTGCTGGTAGACTTTTGATAGTGACAACAGTTATTTGCAGAGCTGTTCATAACTTCTAATTTAAACATGTATAATCAGTAGGTTTATTCATTTTGTGCTGGTAGACTTTTGATAGTGACAACAGTTATTTGCAGAGCTGTTCACATCCTCGATAATCCAGCGCTATTGTTCCGATAAATCTACACACAAGCGCTGGAAAACAGTAAGGGTATTTATCCCTAACCTAGTTACCTCCTCTTGGGTCCATGTTATCCAATCAGAAACGAAACGCAGACACTATCTGCGTAAACAACTCGACCAATCAAAACGCATCACTACCGCTGTTTATAACATAGCGGCGGCCGACTCACTCGATTACGATAAAGTTTGTAACAAATTCAGCGTAGAAAATCTGACAGAAACTCAAAAAACAGTTTTAAGAAGTCTGTACGAGAAGAAGGGTGTATTCATGTCCATCAAAACGGTTGGAGGTAAATAATTAAAATCCCTGTGCTACCTGGCGTTCCCAATCATCTACGAAAGCCAAGATCCTGACACGAGAGTGCTTGTTATTTCGCCCTTGATTTCAAGTGATCTCATTGGTTGTTAGAAAGCAAGCGTTTCGCTGAGTCATTGCGAAGGGAGGTAACTAGGTTAAGGATAAATACCCTTACTGTTTTCCAGCGCTTGTGTGTAGATTTATCGAAACAATAGCGCTGGATTATCGAGGATGAGCTGTTCATAACTTCTAATTTAAACATGTATAATCAGTAGGTTTATTCATTTTGTGCTGGTAGAAATAGTCCACAGTTTCTCAATAAAGTTCTAAGCAAGGTGACTAAAGTATCTTCAACTTTTCCTCCCTAGGATTCGCATTCACTCAACACAGCAGACATTGATCCACTGTTTGAAGTTGTCCTGACCTTTGATCTTTGACCTGCTGAGGTCAAGGCAGTCTTCAGATCTCCAAACAGGGTTAAGAAAGTGTTGCGAGGAGCTGAGCTACTGTTATCACTGTGGGAGTGGACACCTGGCTCCTGAAGGACAAACTTCACGCAGTGCTCTTCACTACTTAGAGAACTTCATCCAGCTCAATGGGCGATAGAAGAGTAGGATTTGTGGACAAAATCACTAACTTTATTATTGGTGTGATTATGCTCTTTTGGAACATAAGTTGATGTAGACTTGACCCCCATTTAATCATTATTTTTCAAATTACTTTGATAAAATCGTAAGGCAGTGAGTTAGTTTAAAAGTCTACTGACATGTTATTTGAAGCAGTTAATTAGATTTTAATAGTTAATGAAGAGAGATAATTAACTGTGCAGACATATCCAATTCTGTGTGAAGCTGGAAGCAGTAATTACACAGCACTGCTGCCACGGTTACAGATGCTTATTGGTTGTGGGAGCAACAAAGGAACCAAGAGCACTTATATTTCTGATATTTAGCGGTGCAGTAGATTGGCACAAACAAACCTTGTGGATACCCTACCTCAAGTTTAAAGTACTCTCCTGGTTGTCAGTCTGCTTCAGTCAGCTGGCCGAGAGAATACTGACTACAAGGTGGTGATACGGGGAGACGCTGCTTTCTATTTAGTATTTTAGTACTTTAACCCACTGCATATCCTTAATATGGAAATAAATTACTTGGTTAATGCTAATCATGTAAATAACAAATCAACCCTAAATTCAGAAATGTGTTGTAACTGCTTACCCACTATTTCTCGATAACCGATCAACGGATCGTCTCAATACTCTATAATGGCTATGTATTGCCAGTGTAAGCGTCGGTTGAAATCTTGACCAGTGTATTGTGGTGTAAGCATCAGTTGAAATCTTGACCAGTGTATTGTGGTGTAAGCGTGGGTTGAAATCTTGACCAGTGTATTGTGGTGTAAGCGTGGGTTGAAATCTTGACCAGTGTATTGTGGTGTAAGCGTCAGTTGAAATCTTGACCAGTGTATTGTGGTGTAAGCGTCGGTTGAAATCTTGACCAGTGTATTGTGGTGTAAGCGTCGGTTAAAAACGTGACCAGTGTATTGTGGTGTAAGCGTCGGTTAAAAACGTGACCAGTGTATTGTGGTGTAAGCGTCAGTTGAAAACTTGACCAGTGTATTGTGGTGTAAGCGTCAGTTGAAAACGTGACCAGTGTATTGCAGTGTAAGCGTCGGTTGAAAACGTGACCAGTGTATTGTGGTGTAAGCGTCAGTTGAAAACTTGACCAGTGTATTGCGGTGTAAGCGTCAGTTGAAAACGTGACCAGTGTATTGTGGTGTAAGCGTCAGTTGAAAACTTGACCAGTGTATTGTGGTGTAAGCGTCAGTTGAAAACGTGACCAGTGTATTGCAGTGTAAGCGTCGGTTGAAAACGTGACCAGTGTATTGTGGTGTAAGCGTCAGTTGAAAACTTGACCAGTGTATTGTGGTGTAAGCGTCAGTTGAAAACGTGACCAGTGTATTGTGGTGTAAGCGTCAGTTGAAAACTTGACCAGTGTATTGTGGTGTAAGCGTCAGTTGAAAACGTGACCAGTGTATTGTGGTGTAAGCGTCGGGTTAAAAACTTGACCAGTGTCACTGCGTGCACCCACACCTTTCTCATATTTAACAATTTCCCAATGAAACATTGTTTTACATCTGCATCTGACTTCAAAGTAGTAAATATTGTGGATGACGAATAAACTCATGAAGGCCTTCAATTCATTCCTTTTATGACAATCTTTTTGTCCACATTAAACTAGTTGTTCAACCGTTTATGTTGTCCTTTTTCTTTCGTTGAACTGTTCTCGTTGTCACTTTCAGTGTGTGCCCTCAAATATCTGGTTGAATCGACAGTGACGTTACTACTGAATCCACATGATAGGTTGAATCGAAGGTGACTTTACTACTGAATCCACGAGATAGAAGTCCCTTGCTCACCAAATTTAAGGTTACAAAGAGTAATTGAAACATAACGAGAGTTTTTTGTTTTTTGGAAAATATCATAATCAATAAGAAATGAAAATAATTGTCAACACTGTGTGACTTTTTACATAGATGTGTCCAAATTTGACTATTTTAAATCGGCGTTATTGTGGCAGCAATTAGTCAACTAGATTGAATATGATACAGGTACAAGACTAATTCTAGATGAAAAACATATACTTTTTTAATTTAAAGAAAAAAGAAATGATGTCCTGAATTTAATCATCATTGAAACGAAATACTTTATATATGTGAAAAAAATTTCAAACTAGCTTCTAAATTTTGTTGGATTGAAAAATTACCTTCGTACCATATATGAAGTTGAGAGATTTACTGCTTTGTATTTACAAATTTACAAATTATAATTCCCTCGTTCTCAATCAGGAAATATTATTTTTCAGTCACTCATGTTGTTAATACAATATGACATCTACGCTCAAGTATTAATCTCTATTTCACTTGAAAAATCTAGTACTTCACCAATTTATTTTCAGTCCTGTTAATGAATACGTCAATCTAACATCAGGCAAGGCTCTACTTACCAGACTCCGCAAATATAAAAAGTAAATTAGTTTTGGTCCTGAGTAGCTTCTTGAAGTCCTTGTGATCTGTGACTTTCAGGATGAGACTAGGGCGACCCTGCTTGGCCTGCAAGTGCAGTGGGATCACCCCCTGAAACATACATATATACATACTTACATCAGCAAATATACATACAGACTTACATTAGCAAATATATATACCGTAATACTTACATTAGCAAATATATATAATACTTACATTAGCAAATATATATAATACTTACAATAGCAAATATGTATACATACATACTTACATTAGCAAATATATATAATACTTACATTAGCAAATATGTATACATACATACTTACATTAGCAAATATACATACATACTTATATTAGCAAATATACATACATACTTATATAAGCAAATATACATACATACTTACATTAGCAAATATACATACATACTTATATTAGCAAATATACATACATACTTACATTAGCAAATATACATACATACTTACATTAGCAAATATACATACATACTTATTTTAGCAAATATACATACATACTTACATTAGCAAATATACATACATACTTATATTAGCAAATATACATACATACTCACATTAGCAAATATACATACATACTTATATTAGCAAATATACATACATACTTACATTAGCAAATATACATACATACTTATATTAGCAAATATACATACATACTTACATTAGCAAATATACATACATACTTATATTAGCAAATAAACATACATACTTACATTAGCAAATATACATACATACTTATATTAGCAAATATACATACATACTTACATTAGCAAATATACATACATACTTATATAAGCAAATATACATACATACTTATATAAGCAAATATACATACATACTTACATTAGCAAATATACATACATACTTACATTAGCAAATATACATACATACTTACATTAGCAAATATACATACATACTTATATTAGCAAATATACATACATACTTATATTAGCAAATATACATACATACTTATATTAGCAAATATACATACATACTTACATTAGCAAATATACATACATACTTATATTAGCAAATATACATACATACTTATATTAGCAAATATACATACATACTTACATTAGCAAATATACATACATACTTATATAAGCAAATATACATACATACTTATATTAGCAAATATACATACATACTTATATTAGCAAATATACATACATACTTATATTAGCAAATATACATACATACTTATATTAGCAAATATACATACATACTTACATTAGCAAATATACATACATACTTATATTAGCAAATATACATACATACTTATATAAGCAAATATACATACATACTTATATTAGCAAATATACATACATACTTATATTAGCAAATATACATACATACTTACATTAGCAAATATACATACATACTTATATAAGCAAATATACATACATACTTATATTAGCAAATATACATACATACTTACATTAGCAAATATACATACATACTTACATTAGCAAATATACATACATACTTATATTAGCAAATATACATACATACTTATATTAGCAAATATACATACATACTTATATTAGCAAATATACATACATACTTATATTAGCAAATATACATACATACTTACATTAGCAAATATACATACATACTTATATTAGCAAATATACATACATACTTATATAAGCAAATATACATACATACTTATATTAGCAAATATACATACATACTTATATTAGCAAATATACATACATACTCAGCTCAAGATAAGAGTTTTACGTTCAAACTAATTTTAAAGAGATTGAGTCAGATAAAGAAGGAATGCCAGAATGCCCAAAATATATAAGGAAATAAAGTCATAATCAGTTACGAGTATGTGTTTTGGGGTTTTTTCAATCCATTGTTTGATTCTCAAACTAAATTGTATTTTTTATTATTGATTTAAGTTGTAGTGTCACTTTGACCTGTGAGATATTCCATTTGATATTAAATTAGTTAAACCAAATATGACTACAACTCACAATCCTGTTTGACGTAATAATGTAACTGCCTTGAAACTATATATATATATATATATACATATATAACTATACCTTAAATGAATCAAGCGCACTTTTCTCTTTTAACTCCTGTATGTAATTTAATAGGTAACCTACACCAGTATATCATTACATGTCTCATTTTGACATAAAACTTGTGAAGTAGTAAATGTCCTCGTCAACTAGTCAACACGACATCGTATAATCATACAGTGCAAGTATCACGAGGTATGAAGGCAGTCGCGGTGCCTTCTAGTTACTTACGACTGTCTTAGGGCTAAGAGAGCTCCGAAAATCTAGGCCCAGGATTTTTAATTGCTTCAGCACCCCGTACAAGCCATGTTCTAATCAAGTCTTGGTTCTATTTGAGGTCGGGTTTTGTGGGTCATCTTTATCTTTGAAGCAGTAAAACCCAGGGAAATACAGTAGTAAAAATTTACAAGCTGACTAAACAACATTCCGTTTAATAACATATTTGTGAAACAAGTGAGTGGTTTGGTATTAAACGAGCGAAAGTGAGTTTCATCAATATGTTATTATTGAATGGGACAGAGTTTAGTATTTCATTTATTACTGGCTTTAATACCAAGCTAAATCACACAAAATTGTCCATAAATAAGGCACACAGCATTGTAGATGTGATGTTGATACTCCTGATATTTATCATTATGATGTCTTTCAATCGGAAACATGTGATGTAATAACATTGCAAATTTCTAGTTCAGAATGTACACTGTATGATAAATGGTAGATAATTCACATCCTCTATATGTTTGTTACAGGAAGGCTGGCAGGGAGAGGAAATCACGAATGCAGGATGTATCTTACATTGACTGCAGATGCATATGTAATGCTTCACAATGAACTATCAGTTAAAACAACCCAGATTGACAGATACATATGTAATGCTTCACAATGAACTATCAGTTAAAACAACCCAGATTGACAGATACATCGTATGTAATGCTTCACAATGAACTATCAGTTAAAACAACCCAGATTGACAGATACATCGTATGTAATGCTTCACAATGAACTATCAGTTAAAACAACCCAGATATGACAGCTAAGTTTCAGCCTTTTCTGTTTCTTTGAATTCTCAAAAATGACCCAATCAAAATGAACCCATCCCCACCCGGGTTACTTTGTTTCTCTGAGGAACTATAAAAATAAAGAAACAATCTCATGAATACTGAATATCTATATATGCAAACCGTGAAACTGATGAGTTTTTATAAAAGCATAAAAATCTTGGACAAGCACATTGACATATTCTGGATATCCGTCTTCAGTACACGTTACTACGGAGACATCTGTTGAACGATGAATGAAATGTATAGTTATAGACGTGAGCATATGTTCTAGCTTCTTATTACAGCTGTGACTATGTTCAATTATTGGAGCCTTTTGATCAATGAACAAATAATTACCGATAACAAATGATTGATTTCTTCATACATATGTAAACCTAATTATTGACTCCAAACAAGCTTTACTATGTACACTATTTTCTACATCAGCACTGATGTTGGTTGATGCTATTAAAATCATGTTGTTGTATATACTTCTTATTTTAATTCTTTATAAATATCTTTACTCATTGAAGTACCACAAGCATGCCATAGAAATAATCAAATCATCTTAAACTTGAAGATTTTTACATTTTATGCAGATTCTATGCTTTTCATTCCTTATTGCTTAACAGGGAGGCAAATTCTTCACTCTGAACTTTTGGATAAATATTTTGATAATTTATAATTAATTTGTTTTTAAAATAAGCGACAAGAGCACCTCAGTGTTGAGTACCGTATTGACAGCAATAAACACCTATTTATTGTGGAAGCCAAACAAATTGAGATGAGGTGAGGTGAGTTGGGGCTTAATGCCGCTTTCAAGAGTATTTCACTTATATCGAGGCTGCTAGTATTATGGTAGGGAGAAAGCTCGCAACGCCATGTGGCTATGTATTGCGGTGAAACCTGCGAGCAACGGCTGGAACTAGCGAACCATGAAAGTCAGTGAAGCATTGCACCCAAACCTTACTGCGTGTAGAACAGTTCTCTCCTGCAGACAAAGTTGCCGTGCTCCTGGCGGATTCAAACCCCGGACCTCTTGATCCGAAGCTGAACGTGCTACGTGAACGTGCTAACCACTGCGCTATCCCTCCCCCAAACAAATTGAGGGGACATTTCTGTTTACACACACGTTATTAATACACGATTATAACACAATCCAGTAGAAACATATTACTGAGGGTAACTCTTCATGACTATATTTGACAGTTGGATAACGACTAGCACGGTTCAAAGCACAAGTAACAGTGGTGAGAAGTAAACCATCTTTGGCGCTACAAGTGAAGAAAGCTTTCATACAGCTAAACATGGTATTGTTGATCAGTCTAAAGATAAACTATGTGCTACTTTGTGGATATTCTATCAATATATATATATGTTTCATAATTAACAAGATGTAAAATAAGCAAAAATAGCATTTTTCTCTAAGCAGTATGGTGGATACTCCTGAATGATAGACCTCTCTCTTTAAGGCCTTCATTTATTCGATTACCAGTAGAAACACAAAAGTCTCCTAATCACCGAAAGTATAAACATTGTTTATGATCCAAACTGCTTTGTGCTGCTTACTAGTTTAACAACCTGTGCAAGTACTTGAAGTAGACTCAGGAGAAGCTTATCAGAGACACATTTAAATAACTGGGTTTTGTTGGGGAAATACGGTATGTCAGCAGCTGTACTACTACCAGACTTCCTCCAATAGACAAACCACCTTCAGCCCAATAGACAAACCACCTTCAGCCCAATAGACAAACCACCTTCAGCCCAATAGACAAACCACCTTCAGCCCAATAGACAAACCACCTTCAGCCCAATAGACAAACCACCTTCAGCCCAATAGACAAACCACCTTCAGCCCAATAGACAAACCACCTTCAGCCCAATAGACAAACCACCTTCAGCCCAATAGACAAACCACCTTCAGCCCAATAGACAAACCACCTTCAGCCCAATAGACAAACCACCTTCAGCCCAATTGACAAACCACCTTCAGCCCAATAGACAAACCACCTTCAGCCCAATAGACAAACCACCTTCAGCCCAATAGACAAACCACCTTCAGCCCAATTGACAAACCACCTTCAGCCCAATAGACAAACCACCTTCAGCCCAATAGACAAACCACCTTCAGCCCAATAGACAAACCACCTTCAGCCCAATAGACAAACCACCTTCAGCCCAATAGACAAACCACCTTCAGCCCAATAGACAAACCACCTTCAGCCCAATAGACAAACCACCTTCAGCCCAATAGACAAACCACCTTCAGCCCAATAGACAAACCACCTTCAGCCCAATAGACAAACCACCTTCAGCCCAATAGACAAACCACCTTCAGCCCAATAGACAAACCACCTTCAGCTCAATAGACAAACCACCTTCAGCCCAATAGACAAACCACCTTCAGCCCAATAGACAAACCACCTTCAGCCCAATAGACAAACCACCTTCAGCCCAATTGACAAACCACCTTCAGCCCAATAGACAAACCACCTTCAGCCCAATAGACAAACCACCTTCAGCCCAATAGACAAACCACCTTCAGCCCAATTGACAAACCACCTTCAGCCCAATAGACAAACCACCTTCAGCCCAATAGACAAACCACCTTCAGCCCAATAGACAAACCACCTTCAGCCCAATAGACAAACCACTTTCAGCCCAATAGACAAACCACTTTCAGCCCAATAGACAAACCACCTTCAGCCCAATAGACAAACCACCTTCAGCCCAATAGACAAACCACCTTCAGCCCAATAGACAAACCACTTTCAGCCCAATAGACAAACCACTTTCAGCCCAATAGACAAACCACCTTCAGCCCAATAGACAAACCACCTTCAGCCCAATAGACAAACCACCTTCAGCCCAATAGACAAACCACTTTCAGCCCAATAGACAAACCACCTTCAGCCCAATAGACAAACCACCTTCAGCCCAATAGACAAACCACTTTCAGCCCAATAGACAAACCACCTTCAGCCCAATAGACAAACCACCTTCAGCCCAATAGACAAACCACCTTCAGCCCAATAGACAAACCACCTTCAGCCCAATAGACAAACCACCTTCAGCCCAATAGACAAACCACTTTCAGCCCAATAGACAAACCACCTTCAGCCCAATAGACAAACCACCTTCAGCCCAATAGACAAACCACTTTCAGCCCAATAGACAAACCACCTTCAGCCCAATAGACAAACCACCTTCAGCCCAATAGACAAACCACCTTCAGCCCAATAGACAAACCACTTTCAGCCCAATAGACAAACCACTTTCAGCCCAATAGATAAACCACTTTCAGCCCCAGCATCTATTAGAGACTCGGCTACTAATCGAGACCAGCGTCTATTACATTTTTGGCAATATAAATAATATACAGAAGTGCAAACATTACAAAATTTCTTGAATACAAATTTGTTTTGGTGAATATTTATTCATTGTTGAATGGGAACGATATAGCCTATTCTTTAAAAGACATACGTGAAGATATAGGCCTATAACTTTGCTCATCTTATCACCATCTATTCAAGACCCAGCGTCTTTTTCTTTCAAATGGTCATACCCCCAGGCTCTATTCGAGACCCGGCATCAATTAAGAGCTTAGACCTGATGTCTATTGGCGGAAATACGGTAGTTACATAACACGAGCAGAGTACTCTCTCTACTCTATGTATAGTCAGTGGACATAAGTATTCGTCACTTTATGTTATTTCCATAGACTTGCATGTTAATTTTGTGTAGCTTAAATAATTTTCTTGAGATGAGCTCTGAATGAATAGTTGTAAAACTTTTCAGGTTGAATTGAAATCATCTCAGTTTGAAGTACATAATTTCGGTTCAATTTCCGGACTAGCATTGTGACGTCAAAACGGTTGATCACTATGACGTCATGCCATGGAAACAGCATTCGGTAAACACAGCCGCATGGAAGAAGGCGTCAAACTTGGACAAATCTTACTAGTTGAAAACATTTTAGTTACTTGAAACTAATTAATTTTGAGAGATATTTGTTACCTATACTGCTATACACAAGTTAGAAAATGACAATGCTACCTGTCAAATTTGAGTAAGGGGCACATATTGAGAGAAATAGAAAATTAAAAAATTTTGTCGGGCCGAATCTTGTGAACATGATGTATAGTTCGCGGTGATTCGCCCCAAGTAATTTGCGGGTATTCATTGTCATTCAACATAGGCAAATCAACCAATCAGAATCAAGGATACACCAAAATCATGTTACAATATTTAATAAATGGCATTAGATATAGCTAATTATGTATATAAAATAAAAACGCTTCCCATTTTAAACTTTATTACTATTATGTATATATGTTAATCAAATTGCTGCCATTCCTTCGATAACCAATTGAAAATTAAGTATAAATTATGACATTGTATAGACAATTTCAATAATATACGATAGAAAATCAAATCCATGACAATTATTTAGGCTACACTAAAATAACATGCAAGTCTATGGAAATAACGTCAAGTGACGAATACTTATGTCCGGCAGTATCTATGAGTGTTTCTCCTATGGGAATGTCAAATCAAATAAAGACCTGTCTTCCTTCATCTACTTCAAATCACTGAAAGTAATGACGCTAGTTAGTAACCAAAGGCAGATAAAATACGATTTAGAATTTGAAAATCATAGTTCTAGCTGTCATAAACACTGGCACAACAAATCAATTCGCGACACGGATGAAGTGTTTTGACAACTGAGCCGGTCTCTGTACCAGGCCTACTGTAAACTTATCTTGTTCAAGTGATTAATTCTACGATCGCGCGTGAAACAATTTGTGCATTAATTAAATATGTGATTACAAACGCTCTAAATGTTTTAATTCTTTGAAAACTAGTTTGTCGAGCTGTCACCATTCATGATTTCCGAGAGACGACGCCTCGCACTAAATCATAACATTAGTCGTGGGGAGCCCCACTCAGTCAGTAGATCGCACGATCCAAGTTCCGCTAAAGATCACGCGGTGTTGTTCTAACGCGAAACTGCAGCTGCAAGGGTAAGGTCAGAATGTCATAAGTGCATAGCATCGTGCACGAGATCCTGATCCATGTTAGAAGGACATATCTTACCAGTAAAATGTAGAGAACACTCACTAACGAGCGTGCTTTCGCCATGTTTGATGCCACGTTAAGTTTCCCACGAAAGAGCATGCGCAGAACAAACCGGAGCACTGACAGTCTCCATTGGTGATGGAAACCCGCTATCTATGTAGGTGCTCAACCAACTCTATCAAATATTAAATACACGTGGCGCTTGTCCGACACATGGACAGATCTGTCACGCTCCCCTTATCAAGAAGTCTTCTGACAGTTTAATTAATTAATTAATGTCTCTAACCTGTCAGAATTAGTCCATAGTAGTCCCTACTTTTAGATGGATGAGCTTATTAGGACATTTGAAGGATTAGCTAGGATATAATTTTATTTTATTTTCAAACGATAGCTTATATGAGTTCAATTTCAGCCATTTTACTACTGAACATATATAAAAAAACATTAGTATATTATATCGGTTAACGTCGTGCGTGGATCCAGACTTTTTACCTGCTCGATCGATCTACTGTAGATTCTATCGTGATAAAAACACCTAAAAAGTTAATTCAGCAAGCAAATAGGCCTAAATATGAAATCGAAAGACGGACAATTCTAATGCAGTTTTTGTTCACTGTGAAGAATTTGATAGGAAAATGAAGTAGGATTATTCTCACATAAGGCATACAGTTATACAAGGCATACATATTGAGAATATCGCCCTCGTGTCTTCTGATATCAAATATATCCACACGAGTTGATTAAAGTTACACATATCCGAGGCTTGCCGAGGATATTTTTACTTTAATCAACGATTGTTGATATATTTGATATCAGAAGACACGAGGGTGAGATTTTATTTATCATTCAAAATAATTCTTAAACAATTATTAGCAAAATAATGAACATATATATGCAACACAAAACTGCCATTTGACTACTTCAGCAGTGAACTCAGTGATGTCATAGTATTGTCGCCTCATAGCATTGTTACGTCATCAACTTTGTGACGTCATAACATTGTCAGCAGTGTTCTCAGTGATGTCAAAGCCTTGTGATGTCATTAGCTGATGATCTAATAAGATTGTGACGATTTGATTGTTGCAATGTAGACATCGCTTGATCTCACACAAGCAATATCTACTGTGGGAGGCAGTTTTGGATGATAAATATTGTTTTAATTGTAAATACACCTCAGAAGATGAAATGCACGTTTTACTGTTTTGTATAACTCGTGGTAGAGTGGAACTCTTTGTTTCTTGTTTTAATAAGCTATAGGTTTTAATAATGTATGTTATCGTCAAACGAACAGTTTTAATATTTACTCAACACTCCCGATATAACCTTTGATTGTGCCAGGGCTTGCAATCATATTATCCATATACCTCGTGATATTTTATACAAATAATATGTGTAATATATTGTACATTTTAGTTTTACTTTATATGTATTCTACAGTGTATGAGCGTCTCTCATAAATAACTGAGCGATTAGTTGTAGAAGCAAGTGTGTCTCTCATAAATAACTGAGCGATTAGTTGTAGAAGCAAGTGAGACAAAAATAAACTTATCTGTCTGTCTGTTGCTCTGAATTCGAAAACGGATAATAAAAAGAAAGAAAAAAGAAACAAAGATTACTTGCACGTTCGGATTTGTTAACGTGTCATATTGTGTGGTTTGACTAAATCTTTTGAAACGAATGAACTCAACCTAAACGATATCTAGATGGGCAACTGATATTATATGTTCGGAGAACGAGATCTACTTCAGATCCGATATGTTCCAACATGTACAAGACTAAGAATATATGTACAATATCAATGAACAGATTTTGTTGCTGATAAAACGTCTTTATTACTTACGGGGTTATATTATTCACAAACTCATGAATGTCAAACCAAACTAAACTAAAACAATTGTACGTGTAAGGGCTACTCATTAATCCAACAAGATTGCCCATGCAGATATGATGATAATCACTATTACTCCATAAGCAGCATCTGGGTACTAATAACTTGTATGACATGTTAATAATACCTGCCGTCAGATATAGCGATGTATAACCTGTCTAGATACGCTGTCTGTCTCACTTGATCAGATTCTAGAACGGTTCGATTCACACTTCGTGTTGTATTACGAAGCAAATGTTCCAAATAATAACAGTTTGTCTGTAGAAACCATATATACTGGTAACTTTTAAGTCGTATTTTAATATTATCGAGTCACTGTTGGCGCACGAACCAAGGCTAAACATATTAAGAAATTTTATGACTTATGAATGACTGTCATATGATTTCTGGTGACTCCAGAAACCATAAACGTGACTATAAAAGGAATAGTGTTTACGTAGACAAGGAATTAATTATATATATAAGTTGTTACAAAGTGAAAACAAATCTGCCCTAAATTTCTCAATCATAAAACTACATCTTCATATAAAGGCCCCCGGTGACGATAATCATTGTTGGACGAGGCATATATCCACTTGTTATGTATAGTACGTGGTTTTACGGGGTAATTATGTTGTTCTGATTGTTGTAAAGTAAACCTCTTTATCCTAACGACGTCATAAATCGACCCTTTTATAATTTTATGGTCGTCATTATTCTAGTGTTAATTTTCAATAGAAGCGTACGTATAATATCTCGGTACGGTTCACCAATGCGACAATAAAGCATACGCAGTCGACGATCCCTTTATAAAAAGCAATTATTATAGTCGACTAAATTTACTTTCTAGTCGCTTGTTTTCGACAATGCGCGTATCTATATATGTCCCATTTGATTGATTAGAACGATCAGTTCAGTAGTTTCCTTTTCAATTCAATCTAGTTATTAATAAAACTAGCATTAATCTTATACGTTCCCAGAGAGTCCCGTGATAATTGTGACAAGGGTTAACACTTTGCATGTAACGTTTTTCACTGTCCGTCTGTCTGTCCATATATTTTTCGAACCGTATCATTGGCTATAACGTTTGATTGGTCAGTGATGATTATAAGTCCTTGGTAGGTATCCTTGTTCTGAGAACCTTCACATGAGGTCATGCACAAGCTTTGACCTCGTGACCTTAAAGGTACATCCATTGTGTTGTTGGGGGTCAAATATGACAAACGTTATATATGGTCTTATTTTATCGAGAAGTACCAACTGTTGCCGGAAACAACCATTTTAATGATACTCGACTTAGTATATTGACGATATGAAGGTAAAAGTAGTGATTTCTGATACCGGACCATGCACCGCTTGTGGCGCGCGTCAATGAGTCAAACGTAATTTTGGAATCTTATTTACACCAGACAAAATAACAAATTTAGGTTAATAATGTTCAATAGGTTATATTTCGCCGCTAATGGCTGCAATACTGCCGAAGCGGCGTTAAACAATAACTCACTCACTCACTCAATAGGTTATATAACTACTGTGCATGTAAATAGGACTTTCACTTTCCGTTTCTACACATGCATAATGATGTTACTCAATTTTAATTGGAAACTAGTAATTATGATATGTTTGGCGATTTGGGATGAATATGCAAGCTAAGTGAATTTATTTGTATCGTAAACAGCACATATGGTGTGTTGGAACGTATTAAAGCCAAATAAAATTTTATGAAACACAATGGATGCACCTTTAAACTTCATCAAACCAATTATTAATCAAATTAAAGTGTATATTGTCTCGGTTTTATGCTCATTTGATCCCAATATGTAATGGATATAGAATTAATTATCTGTCATTCTTTCAAAAAAATGCATTACAGCCGACCATTAATAGTTAAGTGGATCAGTCATAAGAGGGAGTAGTTTTCACTTGAGAACACTTTGGTATTTAATCACAACAATGGTAGTATCAGGCGGCATCAGTGTTTAACAAACACATCTTGTTTCTTTGCCTAACTTCTCTTTGCTAAGTATTACACAACTTCCAAACTAACTCTTGCCAGCCTGCATTACTGGCTGATTAAAGCCTTGCGGTATTTCCCTTGCTTTGTTGTGCCTAGATAGTGAATCACTGCACCAGAAATGCATAATTGGCCAGGATTTCTAAGCACAAATTTCTTAAGGAAATACTGCAAGGCCTAAATCAGCCAGTAATGGAGACTGGCAAGAGTTATGCCTTGCATTGGGAAGTTGCGTATTAGAGGGCATATCCCAGGCCAACAGTTCAACAGTTCAACAAACACATCTTGTTTCTTGAGCATTCACCTAGAATTATTACCTTGCCTAAAACATAAGAACAGGAAGATTTTCTGGATAGCAACTTCTTTAATGGGAAAATAGTCCTTCATCAGGTGGAATGTCACATTCCATCTGATGAAAGAGTGGGTTTATATATACTCCGAAATGTCATGTATTTTCACATTAAAGAAGTTGTTATCAAAAACAAATTCCCGTTCTTGTGTTTGCCACTTCTATATGATCTTCAACAATTTGCCTAAAACAATTCTCAAAGGTAGATATGTGAGTAATATCACTTTCTAAAACTGAGGTTGGGTGATTCGTGTTTCACTGCTTTTTAGACTATTTCACAGCAGCTATTTTTATAGGAGAAGGAAAGGCTGCATCAACACTGACATGAAGGATTGCAGTGAAACTTGCATCAGCTGGACACAGCGCACATCCACGATTCTGGGCCCCGCCCTCTTCCAAATTTCTTCAGATTTTAATACTTCTTTAAAATCTTTTTTTGAGAAAATGACAATGATACACATTAATATCTTCTTTTTTTAATCAATAAATAATCATAAAAATATTTTCTTTGAAAATTAACAATATGCAAGTAGTCAGTAATAAAATCATAATGACATGTTAATAGGATACAGTAAATCATAACAGTCCCACTAACTACAAGTTATTAATACTGCAGGATCCAAATAGTGACAGAGATAAGATGACATGGCACAACTATACATTGAATACACATTGTGGTTATCTTACACCAAGCATCCTGGATATCAGACACCAAGCATCCTGGATATCAGACACCGAGCATCCTGGATATCGTTGTCGATAGTCGATAGTCAATGGGATAATACCAAGCATCCCCCAAACCCTGAACCAAAATGATCCAGATTAACTCATATAGATACAGAAATCAGATACATTGTAATAATATCACTTACTATAAATGCAGCCTGGATTAACAGAACTTCAAATTTTAGAATGAACGTTTAACTATGTTCTCATTTGAAAATTTTATCAATATTTGAATTATTGCTTTGGATCCATGACTATTCATTTTCACCAGATTGTAAGTCAGTGTACACGGTGAACCACATCCTCCATTATAACCCACAATAGCTGATAGTGTTAAAGAAATATACATAACCCTTGGAGATTGTACCTGAAGGAACTGGTCGAGAATGGAATCTGGGGATACTGAAGGGTTGTATTCAAGGAATTAGGTACATTTGATTTTAACAAATTCATCAATTGTGAACACTTGATTGGAGAATGATATAAAATATATAAGTTGCCAAAAAGGGCAAAATTTGAAAGAGTTCAAGCTTGATTTCATTCATTAAATGCAGCACAGTATACAAACATACATGAATTTGATGGAATTCTTAACATAACATACCGGTACTTCTATATCTATGTCAATAGAAATGCACAACCATTCAGTTTCTTTCAAGATCATAAATATAAAATCAATCACAACTGTTGACTTGATTTCTGAATGACTTTAAATTCTCTAATTATACATTAAAGATGCATCGATTGTGTTTCATAAAATTTTATTTGGGTTTAATACGTGTCAATATGATATTTGATGATTACAGTTCAAATTAGTTAACTCAACTTGAATATTCATCTCCAATCATCAAATAAATCACAATTACTAGTTTCCATTTAAAATCGAGCAATTCCATTATACATGTGCAGAAACAAAGATTACAAGTCCCATTTACACGCACAGTAGTTATAAGACCTATTAAACACTATCAGCCTAGTTACCTTTTTGTCTGTTGTAAATAAGTTTCCAAATTACGTTTGAATAATTGATGCACACCACATGCGAAGTATTGTCCAGTTTTCGATAAGAAATCGATACTTTTATGTTTATATTGTCGGTATACAGAGTCGACTATCAACAAAATGATAATTTTCGGAAACAGTCAGTACTTCTCGATAGAATACCACCATTCATAATGTTTGGCACATGTGACCCAACAACACCATTCATAATGTTTGGCACATGTGACCCAACAACACCATTCATAAAGTTTGGCACATGTGACCCAACAACACCATTCATAAAGTTTGGCACATGTGACCCAACAACACCATTCATAATGTTTGGCACATGTGACCCAACAACACCATTCATAATGTTTGGCACATGTGACCCAACAACACCATTCATAAAGTTTGGCACATGTGACCCAACAACACCATTCATAAAGTTTGGCACATGTGACCCAACAACACCATTCATAAAGTTTGGCACATGTGACCCAACAACACCATTCATAAAGTTTGGCACATGTGACCCAACAACACCATTCATAATGTTTGGCACATGTGACCCAACAACACCATTCATAAAGTTTGGCACATGTGACCCAACAACACCATTCATAAAGTTTGGCACATGTGACCCAACAACACCATTCATAAAGTTTGGCACATGTGACCCAACAACACCATTCATAATGTTTGGCACATGTGACCCAACAACACCATTCATAATGTTTGGCACATGTGACCCAACAACACCATTCATAAAGTTTGGCACATGTGACCCAACAACACCATTCATAAAGTTTGGCACATGTGACCCAACAACACCATTCATAATGTTTGGCACATGTGACCCAACAACACCATTCATAAAGTTTGGCACATGTGACCCAACAACACCATTCATACAGTTTGGCACATGTGACCCAACAACACCATTCATAATGTTTGGCACATGTGACCCAACAACACCATTCATAATGTTTGGCACATGTGACCCAACAACACCATTCATAAAGTTTGGCACATGTGACCCAACAACACCATTCATAATGTTTGGCACATGTGACCCAACAACACCATTCATAAAGTTTGGCACATGTGACCCAACAACACCATTCATAAAGTTTGGCACATGTGACCCAACAACACCATTCATAAAGTTTGGCACATGTGACCCAACAACACCATTCATAAAGTTTGGCACATGTGACCCAACAACACCATTCATAATGTTTGGCACATGTGACCCAACAACACCATTCATAAAGTTTGGCACATGTGACCAAACAACACCATTCATAATGTTTGGCACATGTGACCCCAACAACACCATTCATAATGTTTGGCACATGTGACCCAACAACACCATTCATAAAGTTTGGCACATGTGACCCAACAACACCATTCATAATGTTTGGCACATGTGACCCAACAACACCATTCATAATGTTTGGCACATGTGACCCAACAACACCATTCATAAAGTTTGGCACATGTGACCCAACAACACCATTCATAATGTTTGGCACATGTGACCCAACAACACCATTCATAAAGTTTGGCACATGTGACCCAACAACACCATTCGTAATGTTTGGCACATGTGACCCAACAACACCATTCATAATGTTTGGCACATGTGACCCAACAACACCATTCATAAAGTTTGGCACATGTGACCCAACAACACCATTCATAATGTTTGGCACATGTGACCCAACAACACCATTCATAAAGTTTGGTACATGTGACCCAACAACACCATTCATAATGTTTGGCACATGTGACCCAACAACACCATTCATAATGTTTGGCACATGTGACCCAACAACACCATTCATAAAGTTTGGCACATGTGACCCAACAACACCATTCATAAAGTTTGGCACATGTGACCCAACAACACCATTCATAATGTTTGGCACATGTGACCCAACAACACCATTCATAAAGTTTGGCACATGTGACCCAACAACACCATTCATAATGTTTGGCACATGTGACCCAACAACACCATTCATAATGTTTGGCACATGTGACCCAACAACACAATGGATGTACCTTTAAGACAGCTTGATATATTAGAAACAAGTAATTGTCACAAACGTGACCATGTCCCCCGCCGCAATTAAGAAATGAGTTAAAAGAATGGACACACAGCTTGTACCGAGTAGTGACATTTACATGTTTGATTCAATTATTGTTATATCGGGCACAAATTTTAAAATGGTCAAAGTCTTGTAGTGACCTTGAAAACGGGGTCAAGGTCACCCAAATCGATTGGTGTCTGCGTATTCCCCAAATGAAGACAGGTACCAAATTTGAAGACTCTAGGTACAGCAGTTCATGAGATATCGTGCTAACAACATTTGACAATCAGTCTTGTAGTGACCTTGAAAATAATTTCAAGGTCAACCAAATCGACTGGTATCTGTATATTCCCCAAATGAAGACTGATACTAAATTTAAAACCAATAGTTCTAGCGGTTAATGAGGAATCGCACTAACAACATTTTCAAAACTGGTCAAAGTCTCCCTCTGACCTTGAAAATGAGGTCAAGGTCACCGAAAACTTTTCAGGTCTACGTATTCCCCAGATGAAGACTGGTAGCAAGTTTGAAGACTCTAGGTCAAAGGGTTCATGAGATATTGCGCTAACAACATTTTCAAAACTGGTCAAAGTCTCGCCGTGACCTTGAAAATGAGGTCAATGTCACCGAAAACTTTTCATGTCTGCGTATTCCCCAGATGAAGACTGGTACCAAGTTTGAAGATTCTAGGTTGAGCGGTTCATTAGATATCGCGCTAACAACATTTTCAAAACTGGTCAAAGTCTCGCCGTGACCTTGAAAATGATGTCAAGGTCACCAAAAACTTTTCAGGTCTGCGTATTCCCCAGATGAAGATTGGTACCAAGTTTGAAGATTCTAGGTTGAGCGGTTCAATAGATATCGCGCTAACAACATTTTCAAAACTGGTCAAAGTCTCGCCGTGACCTTGAAAATGAGGTCAATGTCACCAAAAACTTTTCAGGTCTGCGTATTCCCCAGATGAAGACTGGTACCAAGTTTGAAGATTCTAGGTTGAGCGGTTCATTAGATATCGCGCTAACAAGAAGCGGGACGAACGGACGTACGGACGGACGGACGTACGGAGCTGAATACCATGTCCCCCGCTCCGCGCTTCGCGGGACAATAAAAAAGTTTACATTCGACAGCACCCGTAACAATGTTAGTGTTCAGTTGAACAACAGACCCTAGAGACTTAAAGGGATTAGCCGTGGATCAAAAACGTGAGTCTCCGGTTTATCTTAATGAGCGGTTTTAGGCGAGAGCGAGACAGCCTAAAGGCTCTCTGCACTGTTATCAAAACAACGCTGTGCGGAGCTTTGAACTCTGAGCGAACCAGATCTAGAAGCTGTAAACCGGTTTATGTAATCACGGCCGATTGAGTTAACTCACTGATTGATTTGTGTTTACAGCCAAATTCTTCAAGGCGGCAACGATTAGAAGGATTTGCTGCAGATTAAGTTATCATGATTTATTGAGTTGTCTTACTCTGACAGTGAGTTGTTTTTATTTCTAAATACTTTCAACTCAAGCCAATCTAGGTGACAAACAAAGTGTATATAGAGGAAGAAGAAGAAATTTTTTTTATTTCTGTGTCACGTGGTACAATATATATATCCATTAAAAGAAACACATCAATACATTCAATAAAATAAAGTACCACCCGGCCATACGGCCTATGAGACACTTAAATGTCTAAAATATGCATATATAAAAATAAATGTTGCACGTTACAACACAAACATGAACAGGAGATGATAGTGTTATGATAGCTATATATTGAGGGTGCTGATTGCATGTTTTCGCCGATTATACATTTTTAATACTAGAGCGGCAAGAGGCTTCACAAACCTCTCATTGCGTAATATGAATACAGATTGGGCTGTTTTTGACAACTGTGTAAAGAAAGGGTTAACAAGAGAAATATCCTGCCATAAATTATACCTCAGATCAGAATAAAAGTCACACTCAGTGAGAAAATGTATTTATAACATGAAGTCATTTGTGACTTGTCAATCTCAAGACAATATGGGAAGAAAAGCACTGTCAGACTCTGCAAGAAAGCGAAGTGATCGGGAGAGGTACAGAAGAAGAGATGCCACGAAAATAAACATAGGTGATCTGTTTCCAAGATGGAGCATTTTAGCCGATCGTCGTCGAGAAAATCCCAGGGCCTTAGCGGAACATTTGCTTGATATACACGACAAATTTTGTCAATGCAGGTAGGTCCACGTCGCTAATTATTACTCTGTTTCTTACAATAGACCACTGACATTTTAGGGAATCGAACCGTTCCTTTTATGACATTCCTGTAATTATGTGAAAATGAATAATAACGTTACTAAAAACTTACATGTAGCTGAACGTTTACGCCACCTACAAGAAATGATTACATAAATTATGACCGTAACTGTACATGATTGACTGCAGGTTTTTGAAGGCATTCTGTCATACAATCCACAAGTAATATGTAACCTTATATCATACATAATTCCCATGCAGAAGTTTTGGTCAACTGACTAACTGACTGCCTTCTCAGTTATTTATGTGTGTATCTACATTTGAAATACTGCATATATGACTGAACATTGTACTGTGTTTTTTTGTAGACAATCACCACCACCTGTCCTGTCAGATGATGATTTCCCCCCGCCCTCAGGTGTTGTCGTGTCCACGCCTGTCGCCGCGACACACGCCAGTCAGGGGGACAAACTGCTTATCCACTGCTTCAGGTAATTACAAGTTGACAAATCTTGTTCCTATTTATTCACATTTTTTAGACTTGAAAGTAAGGTAATATACAATATATTTGTGAAAACCACATGCTATCATATCCAAACCTAAACTAACTAATTAAATGTACTTGCAAATTCAACTTGTCATATTGGAGGTTATTATTAGTTTTGATAGAGTAATTTTATGAATTATTTGTTGTTTTGGTTGACCGTTAGGGTCAGTGTTATCCTCTTTTACTGGCTTTATATACCAATAATCAATCAATTCTAACCCATCTGGCCTCTAATTATTTGTGTTGTTTTAGTGAAGTGGATAATCTCAAAGGATAAACTCAAAGATTTGACACTTGACGAGAAGTGTGGTTTGATAACTTCATAAGCAGTACATAGTACTTTTGCATTTCTCCATCATAAGCAGTGTCCAATAGTTATTCAGTTCAAAAAAATGTTTTTTTTATAAGTGTAGAACGCATTTGGATAAATAGAGTTGTTTACAATTGCAGTTATATATGTTTTCAGAAGCTGGTTATGTCAGCACCTTTAGATTTGGAACCAAGTCGCCTTTCTTATGCTGATGAACTGATTGAACTCGATGTTCAACAGGACGACAGAGGGTAAGTGAATGGGTTTTCTACTGCTGTATCTGAATAATGGTATAACAATGTTACATAAAAAGGATACACATGTACATAATGCCATTTTGGAATATAAATCGATAACTGACTGACTCGTGACCGATTTGAAGATCACATGCGATTAGCATTTCAATTAGCAATTCAGTAGTCCGTGTCCAGTGTATGAATGAAATGTTATAGCTGAGTGAATTCAAGCTTTCAGATCGATCAAGCGATCTGATCATTGACAAGTACATGTTGCTAATTATCTTGTTTATTCCAGCTCGTCAACTGCAATGATGGACGAAGGAGGAGATTACAGCGGTTGTTTGGACCAGACCTTGTAAGTACCGTGTAATATCTGTTGAGGTGTAATTAGTCATGTACATGATCTGTCTATTACATAAGTTTATTATCGTTTCCGTTCTGAGTGTGATTTATTGCTTTGTGGCAGGCTGGTAGATTGCAAAACATAACACAGTTCACTAAAGGTACTTGTCTATTCATGCATGAAAGGAAGGTTGAGTAAGATATCTGAAATACCATTTACTGTGTGTGTATTGAAGAACTCTATCAGATATTGATTGGTTGATACTTACGAAATAAGTAAACATTTATTTGTTCTGCTGATGATAATTTTATGAAATTATTTATATATGTACATGTATGACTAAACTTCTCAGGAATTCTCCTATTCTTCTCCTTAGGGCAACTATTGGTGAGGATGTCGACATCGGTGCTACGGAAGATGACCTGCTCCTGCTGTCTACCCCCAGAATGACTATTATATATAACTGAAATGAATAAAGCATTATTTTATCTGTCTATATCAATGTAATGTAATACACTTTATACAAGTATCATTTTAACCTATTAATTATACGTGTGAACTCTATTATAAATATATATCTGGTTTTAAAAATGTATCAAATATAAGACATTTTACTCGTTCTCGTGTATAAATGCACAAGCCACGATGTGAGGACAATGAGGGAATTCTTCAGAATGAGGGAAAACTAATATGAATTAGTTTTAACTTGAAGTACATACTTTGCAATGTTAATATTCTGATGAGTAAGTAACTACATCAAATTCTATGTAGGCTCAATATACCTTTCGTAAATAATGTATCAAATATATTTTTTGGGATAAGAATATCATTGAAGAAGTATACCTTATCACTTTACCTCAATATTACAACCGTCAGTAGGACAATTCCTAAGACATAAGCCAAATTTGAAAAAAGTACAAACAGAACTCATTTCGTGAGAGTATTTATGCTACACTAAAATACATGTAAGTGTATGGATAATAATACATTTTGGTGTAGTGTATTGAGATAAATTTTATAAACATGATAAACACGTAACTAGATCCACGTAAAAACAAACCTCTTTCCCTGGGCTTGTTTCAATGATTTCGCATCTGTTCACGCAAGCCACTCGATTTGTCCCACAACTGCATAACTCTCCAAACAGTATCCCGGTAAGGGGTATTTTATACAATGATATGTAAATACTTTTATGTAAGTTATTGTATATATAATATTGGTTTTAGTTTTTACTGTGTGTCTCTCATAACCCTAAATTGGTGGCTCGGCAATGTATTTTATGTTTATATTTACATGTATTTTTATTTGCATTGTACGAGGTGAGACCAAAATAAACTATCTGTCTGTCTGTCTGTCTACGCTTGCCATCACTGTTGGATTTGTAAACAACATACGATTCCAATTTCGAATTAACTAACGAAGGGGAAACCCCTAACGAGAAGCGAGTCCTAAATCCCCCTCCACTCGCGGTCTGTGCAGTGATCCGTAGCTTAGCTCGTTAGCGCACGGACTACTCATACCGGATTAGGCTCATGCACGGCTAACCCCTTTAAGACTGGCATCATTTGTAACTAAGTGAAGAAAACTCACATATAACACGAGCATACAGGTTACACTGATTGAGTGTACCGGTAAACAATTAAAACGAGATATAATCATTTATCTTTGGACTGTTGTTAAAACTCATTAGACCTTCATGATCAAGTTCCATCACACCCATCAACAAGTCAACTTCCAAACGCAAGGCATAACTCTTGCCAGTCTCGATAGCTGGCTGATTTAAGCCTTGCAGTATTTCCCTCGCTTTGTTGTGCCAAGATAGTGGCTTGCTGCATCTGAAAAGCATAGTGGGCCCGGAATTTCCAGGCACAGATTTCTTAAGGAAATACTGCAAGGCCTAAATCAGCCAGTAATGGAGACTGGCAAGAGTTATGCCTTGCATTGGGAAGTTGTCAACAAGTACACAGAGGCAGATTAACATGGCCTTGCTTCATCTCCAGTAACATCTGGCTAACCATATACAGCTTGAAGCTCTTACATGACTGACCAGCGTGTGAGGAGTTTACTATTTCAAGGCTGTTATTGCTACATCTACAGTTTGGATTTTGGATTGCTTCGACTATCATCATCTTCATCCCACGAGTACGCCACACTCTTCTTGTGATCTGAAAACATAGATCAACACACTTTGGAAAAAAAAGTTATCATTTTTAATTGTAATTGAAGATTCTAACACAATATGAACGTTAATTGTTTTTTACAAGAAGAGTTTATTGTAATAGTTATAGAGCTCTATATTGCTCTCTAGCTGCATCCATGTGGTTTGACTTCCAAGTTGGAACCAGACTGGTTGGCACCGTATATTACTGTGTATAAGACGACTTTTTTTATACCAGAAAATAGGGGGTCAAAGAAGGGGGTCGTCTTATACACAAGGGCTATGTTTCAGAAGAAGAAATTTTGAAGCTTCATTGACAAACTCACGATGTTGAAACCGGACACAGCCATACAGAATATCGATGTCAACTCATGCTTACAAAATGGAAATAAACTATTCTTTTATAATTATTATGTTTTATTATGGTTTTTTTAATTACTATATGGAGTTAAATACATAAAATATATTTGATAATTCATTTAAACATAATAGGGTGACGGACCAAAAGTGGTACCAGCAGTCAAGCAAACGATCGATAAATTCAGTGACGTGGACCAATGAAATTCTACAACTTACGGTATCCATTCATTCATTACGTGGACCAATGAAATTCTACAACTAACCTATGCATTCATAAAACTTGACAAGCTTATCTCGATTAACATGTGTCATTGACGTAATGTTAATTCCAATCAGGGCAGTTATTCATAAACGTATCCGGTAATTATCTGGTCAACGTTAAATAAACACATCTTTAGCTTGAGAAGTTTACTGCATTGAGTGGCCCCTCGCTATAACACACGTTGGGAGCCAAATACTGACAGCCGCGTAATAGAGAATCAGCAGTAAAGCTAACCAGAGTTGGAATGAAAAATAATGGCTTGACTTCAGCTATCAAACATTACCAACCTTTCAAAAGCATTCTGCAGTATTAAATACAACTAGTTCAACTTTGTTTATAAGAAGGGACAAATATTTACAACACTACGATAGAAATATAGACATTAAATCTTACTTGGCTTCGGGCATGCGCAATCAAGCTTGGTTATCAAAGCTCTTCACACCATTTTAACCTTATAAACACTGAAGTGACTTCTAAATCTGTGTACGGAGTATCGGCTTTGTTTAGATGTTATAACATGGCAAATATTCATGATAGATTGTTGACTGTAGTGTTGCCAATCTCGCTTGAACTGACAAGAAAATGACATATCATTAAAAATAGATCCATGGGCTCTGTAGCTCATCAGGATTTGATTTATTATCTAAGGTTGAATATCCAAGTTATCTCAAGTAATACATTGTTAACAAGCAAAAATAGGTTTTTAGATCATGACCCCTGTGACCCGTATTTGGAGTCACAGGGTCACCAATCCTACAATTAAGAATCACCTTTGACCAAAGAGCCTCTACACAACTTTTCAGCTCTCTAGACCTTTTGGAACTGGAGAAGAAGATGAAAATAGGTTTTTAAGGATGTGACCCCTGTGACCCCATTTGGGGTCACGGGGTCACGAAATCTACAATTTTAGAATCCCCATTGGCCTAGGAGTCTGCACACAACTTTTTAGCTCCCTAGACCTTTTGGAACTGGAGAAGAAGATAAAAATAGGTTTTTAAGGATGTGATCCCTGTGACCCCATTTAGGGTCAAGGGGTCACGAAATCTACAATTTAAAATCCCCATTGGCCAAGGAGTCTGCACACAACTTTTTAGCTCTCTAGACCTTTTGGAACTGGAGAAGAAGATGAAAATAGGTTTTTAAGGATGTGACCCCTGTGACCCCATTAAATCTACAATTTAGAATCCCCATTGGCCAAGGAGTCTGCACATAAAATTTCAGCTCTGTGGAGTCATTGGTTCTGGAGAAGAAGTTGAAATAGCGAAAAGTTTACTGTTGGACGGATGGACGGACGGATGGACGCCGGACACCATGCCATGCCATAAGCCCATCGGGCCTTTCAGGCCTGATGAGCTAGAAAATAAAAACAAACACCGTAAGAAAACGTATGTATTTTTTATTTTGGGACATTTTAAACAATTTATTTAAAAAACAAACGATTATAACAAAACATTTATGTCATGTTACTTAAAAAATTACCGTATCAACTTACCGTTACCAAATCTTACCAACATGTTTTCTCATCATGACATGTCGACCTGTTTCCACGATTGCTAGAAGGGGGTCGCCTTATACATGAGATACATGGTTTTTACCTGATTTTAGAGGTCTGAGAAAGGGGGTCGTCTTATACACAGGGTCGCCTTATACACAGTAATATACGTTACATCGAAATAACAAGAGCCACTTGAAAACTGTCAGACAAAACATTACACTCTTTTAATTAAATTACTTGAAACCAGACTGTTTTGTTTTTTAGCTACATGATAAAACAACGGGTCAGAGTATTGTTATTTGTCCCGTCCCAGCCCTAGCTAACAGCTAACAGCTAACAGCTCATTGGAATACAGATTGGAATACGACATTAAAATGTTTTTACCCGTTAAAAGGCGCTTCATATGTGCACATATCGCTGTTGCCTAGCAACCACTGTTTCAGCCACTGGACGCTCAAATTTGCTTACAGTGTCTTTACTGCAATGTTATTTTTGGATGTCTTTATCATCAGTTAAATATATATGATAATGACATTTGCTGCCTGGCATGTCAGATTAATCCAGCAGGTTGAGGGTTAAACGGAGGGTAGATGTTTACCAGGGATCTCCCAGGACATGTGGGGGTAGAGGCTGCTGGCGGCGTCCACGTTGAGGGTAGCGCCGGAGATGTAGGAGGCAGCGGGGGACAACAGGAAGCAGACCGCTCCGGATACCTGCAGTATAGACATAGGTGGTGTATATGATGGATAACACTGGTCTCATTAAAATAGACCATTTTGCAAGATATAAAATTTGCAAAATAAACATCTGCTATGAACTCTATTGTTCGGAGGTTTCTTGCCAAACCATCTTATGACAGCCTGTACCTCGCATGTTCTGACGCAATAAGTTATCCACTCAGAAAACCTCCAATAAAAGCTTTTGGTGCGAGAAGCTAGGGGCAGGTAACTCCAACCAGCTATCTTTTGTCTCTGGATATGACGAACATGTTAACAAATGATTCTATAAAGCGACCTTTTACAAACCATGTTGTGATTGATCAGCTATGTGACTGGGTTTTGTCTGCACTAAACTGGTGCAAAACATGGACCTATTCAGGGCGTGCTCAGATCTAGAGGCAAGGGATCTATAGAGCCAGTTTGGATCCTGTAATGGATTATTTTTCAGATTTTATTCCTCGGAACAGGGTCAATTGTAATAAGAATGTGGATAGCACCCGCATCCAAGCATTCCAACAAATAGAGTCCTTTGTGAGTGCAGTTGTGTAAATGTTTTAAATATTGGTGATCCATGTAAAGTGCACATAAAATATCATCCAGTTTGAGGAGAGCAGAATAGACCTAAACACTCAATCCCATTGTACTCACAAAGCGTCAAAACATCCGCTCAGGGGAACATAATCAAATCCTGATCTTTTATTCCACTGAATGGGTCGAAACTTGATAATGATGCTATGGTTCTATGCAATTGATGATGCCTCCATGGACCACGCTGCAGGTCTAATGTACTGCACACAGTACTATGTAATGGTACTATGTAATGGTACTATGTTCAAATGTTTTCCAGTAAAAGTTGATAAAAAGTTATTTTGGTACGCAGATAAACTCACCCTTGTGCAAAAGTCAAATACCATAATAGAATACTATAAGAAGACTTTTGAGATTCTCAAAAGATCAATGTAAGAGTTTAACACATCAGAGTAAATGTCGCTCTGAAGAAATGGAATGAAACATGAGAGATTCTCTGACTCACCTCCTCGGTTCTGCCTAAACGTTTGGAGGGAAGATAAGGAATACTGCGCAGGAATATACTCTCGTCTCCGTAGTTGGCAGCAGCGGTTTCAGAGAAGATGGAACTTCCCTGGAAACATGATAACAGTGAAGAAATATCTTAGATTTAACAACTGTCATTGTTATCACAGTCGATTTGATAATGATAATCTTCTTTCACCATGGCCACTTGCAACAAAGATGACATGAATGATTTCATCTAATCTAATGTCAGTTTAAAATTCTTATTCACTTTTTGTTCATTGATCATAGTTCTAAAAATATTCTCAAAGAATATATATGCTGCTTTTCTTTACAAATTTCAAGTATGACTGACTGACTGACTGACTGACTGACTGACCGGAGCTATTGCGTTGACCCGAACTCCATCTGCAGCCCACTCAATGGCCATACTCTTGGTCAGGTTGTCCACTCCTGATCTCGCTGCCCCGGTGTGACTGACGTACGAGAGGAATAAGCTTATATTATAATCTTTGTCTCAGAAACAACTCCACAAGATATTTAGAGAAATTATGAAACACCTTGAATAGTCTGTCTTAATTCTATAACATAGAGAATAGTAGTCTAGTTTGTAATGTACCAGTCAGAATAGTAATTTTGTCATTGAAATAATGAAATACACAAAATATTACAAGTTTCCTACTGTATTTCCAGGTCAAATGGCTCGGAGTTTGGTTTTATTTCCAATATTAATTCCATTGGTTAAGGCTACTAATATTGCTTATTTCCACATCCGGTCCCATGCTCCATGAACTAAGCTTGCAGAAGACACATAAATTGTTTGGGAAAAAGCACATGGTAAAAAATATCACCATTGTTATTGCTGTACCTCATTGAGGGGAAACCTTTCCACATGTCTGCTATGATGTTGACGATGGCACCCCCATGTTCCTTCATCCACTGGTTGTACACTGTAGATCATGAAGAATACAGTAAAGTGTCGGAGAGATCCCTAAACATTGTGACAGCATGGCGACACAGAGATACATGTAACAAGTGTCTGGCTGGGAGATGGAGGGACAGCATGGTCACACAGAGATACATGTAACAAGTGTCTGGCTGGGAGATGGAGGGACAGCATGGCGACACAGAGATACATGTAACAAGTGTCTGGCTGGGAGATGGAGGGACAGCATGGCGACACAGAGATACATGTAACAAGTGTCTGGCTGGGAGATGGAGGGACAGCATGGCGACACAGAGATACATGTAACAAGTGTCTGGCTGGGAGATGGAGGGACAGCATGGCGACACAGAGATACATGTAACAAGTGTCAGGCTGGGAGATGGAGGGACAGCATGGCGACACAGAGATACATGTAACAAGTGTCTGGCTGGGAGATGGAGGGACAGCATGGCGACACAGAGATACATGTAACAAGTGTCTGGCTGGGAGATGGAGGGACAGCATGGTCACACAGAGATACATGTAACAAGTGTCTGGCTGGGAGATGGAGGGACAGCATGGCGACACAGAGATACATGTAACAAGTGTCTGGCTGGGAGATGGAGGGACAGCATGGCCACACAGAGATACATGTAACAAGTGTCTGGCTGGGAGATGGAGGGACAGCATGGCCACACAGAGATACATGTAACAAGTGTCTGGCTGGGAGATGGAGGGACAGCATGGCGACACAGAGATACATGTAACAAGTGTCTGGCTGGGAGATGGAGGGACAGCATGGTCACACAGAGATACATGTAACAAGTGTCTGGCTGGGAGATGGAGGGACAGCATGGCCACACAGAGATACATGTAACAAGTGTCTGGCTGGGAGATGGAGGGACAGCATGGCGACACAGAGATACATGTAACAAGTGTATGGCTTGGAGATGGAGGGACAGCATGGCAACACAGAGATACATGTAACAAGTGTCTGGCTGGGAGATGGAGGGACATCATGGCGACACAGAGATACATGTAACAAGTGTCTGGCTGGGAGATGGAGGGACAGCATGGCGACACAGAGATACATGTAACAAGTGTCTGGCTGGGAGATGGAGGGACAGCATGGCGACACAGAGATACATGTAACAAGTGTCAGGCTGGGAGATGGAGGGACAGCATGGCGACACAGAGATACATGTAACAAGTGTCTGGCTGGGAGATGGAGGGACAGCATGGCGACACAGAGATACATGTAACAAGTGTCTGGCTGGGAGATGGAGGGACAGCATGGTCACACAGAGATACATGTAACAAGTGTCTGGCTGGGAGATGGAGGGACAGCATGGCGACACAGAGATACATGTAACAAGTGTCTGGCTGGGAGATGGAGGGACAGCATGGCGACACAGAGATACATGTAACAAGTGTCTGGCTGGGAGATGGAGGGACAGCATGGTCACACAGAGATACATGTAACAAGTGTCTGGCTGGGAGATGGAGGGACAGCATGGCCACACAGAGATACATGTAACAAGTGTCTGGCTGGGAGATGGAGGGACAGCATGGCGACACAGATACATGTAACAAGTGTCTGGCTGGGAGATGGAGGGACAGCATGGTCACACAGAGATACATGTAACAAGTGTCTGGCTGGGAGATGGAGGGACAGCATGGCGACACAGAGATACATGTAACAAGTGTCTGGCTGGGAGATGGAGGGACAGCATGGCGACACAGAGATACATGTAACAAGTGTCTGGCTGGGAGATGGAGGGACAGCATGGTCACACAGAGATACATGTAACAAGTGTCTGGCTGGGAGATGGAGGGACAGCATGGCGACACAGAGATACATGTAACAAGTGTCTGGCTGGGAGATTCTTGTTGCTTAAAGAGCCATGTCAGTGCTTCAAATACAAACTTATTTTTGGAAAATACACTTATAACGTCAATCTTTATCTCCAATATGACATGTGATAAATAATTTTCATATCACGACAATGTGATGAAATTTGGTTTCAAACACTAGTACTCCTTCGATTAACGCGCATCAAGCGTATCTGACGTCATATAAACAGAATTCCCTTTATTGCATAAAACGTACTACACAGCAACAAGCATTTCCAAAGCGTGAAGGCTCGTCTATAGCGCAAGTCGCCATAGCAACCCTTGTGCTGCACGTGCTTCACTTACAAGTTACCCTTGTCACACATTACTGAATGTGACGATTGCTATATGAACAGTGTGTCTAAATGTTTTGAGAATATACAAATTATTATCATTTTACCTGTTTAATGTAATTTTTATTGTGATTAGACCTGCAAACTATGACAAATATATTCACACTGATCACAAAATTCAAGCAAAATACCTAGATGGGTAAAACATGTATTCCAATATCTGTAGCAAATACATAATTAAATGAAATGGTAAATAGATACGGCAACCGCCAAACATTGAATATTTCAATTTCTTTCATTACTCATAAACTTTGTTTTTCTTTCTTTCCTTTGTACATACAGTGTGTGAGTAAGACCACAATGATTTGCGCTTGAAAAAAAATAGACTTGATCTATATCTATATTTAGACTGGAAGACACCTTTACTAATTAGTGCGATTTATCAGCTTATTTTGGGTCGAAAAAATCTGTGAACATTAAATTATATATATTTCATGTCCAGCCATATGTGAGGTATTTATCAAGCTTATAAAACACTGTTGTTGACATTACAATCGGTTGAGTTGGCTCCTAGCTGGGTTATAGACTCCTAAAGATGGAAGAGTTGATACCTCAAACATTCAGTATGGCAATGTGCTATCAAATGTGTTTAGGAGATAACTATTTGAGGACTTATTATTTGTATTTATAATCAATTTATTTGAAGGCAAACTCAAGATTCTAGAGAACACACTATCACACACTACCACGCACCCTCCCTGCAGCAGAGGAACGTCCCGGTCAAGTTGGTCTCCACAACAGCGTTCCACCCCTTCAGAGAGATGTCCGCTGCCGCACACGGGAACTGTCCTCCACCGTTGTTGACCAGGAAGTCTATCCCACCAAACTTAGATATGGTTGTTGACATCAGATTCTTCACCTGAAATACCAACAGTATTCAGTGAGTTGAGACTTTGATGTAAGTTTGATTCAAGTGTCAATATTTTTTATACAGTTAACATCCATAAAGTCCAAATGGACGTCTAGCAGACAGTGGAGATATGTGAGCCATGCTCACTTGTCTTCTATATATATATATATATGTACATAACATATGTTATGAATAAAGTATTGATGAGATCAATATATTTGCTGAGTTTGTTCCGACAGACCTGGTCCTCCTTCCTGATGTTGCACTGTAGTGTCTGGAGTCGGACCGGTCCATAGCCTTGCAGCTCCAGCATCTCGCGCATCTTCCGTCCAGACTCCTCCAGTTTGTCTGCCTTGCGAGACGCTATCATCACTTTACATCCTTCAAACAGAGATTTAATCAGATCATAGATAGATGTTAGATGTGTGTGACAGTCGTGACATGATAAATCACAAGAACACTTAGTCTATACAATTATAGGAACCTCGGAACAGTTATGTTCACCGAGGCGATAGCGGAGGTGAACATAACTTTCCGAGGTCGATAAACCGTTTGATTCACCGATAACTGAAGTCAATAACTGTTTTATTATATGATCCATGAAAGTCTAAATTTTTTACGAAAATTCATTAAAAAGATTTTTTTTACATTTTCAAAAATTCATTTTTTTCACAAAAAGTTTCTTTTTTCTAATTTTACTTGTAAACCTATTTAAACAGCGCTCCTCGCTAAGCTCCTCGCAGCGGTGATCTATTTTTAGCTGCAGGTCATTGGATTGTTATGTCGACCTCGCATGACGTTTCCCGCGGTCAACATAACGTTTGATCATTGTCGATGACCATCTGTCTCAGCCAATCAGAAAGTAGAACACTCGTCCATCATACAATAAATTCAATTGTCTAAATCATTCCAGATTATGCCAGAAAAGTTGTATAAATGCATGGTACCAAAAATCATCATATACAATGCGTTAGTTTGATGACATCTGGGGGAGGGGGAAGGGGATGAGCTATTTATCAAGGAAGCAGCTGTAGATAGTACAAAACAATTGTCAAAGGTTTTTTTAATGAAAAGGCCCTATATGTTTAACCCAAAAAAACTTCTGTCGTCTGAATGTTTTATCTCACACAGTGAGCCGAATACTATCCAATGTTGTCAGGTAGAGCTACGCAGACAATAACGATTGACGATACAAACTTATTTTGATTGAGTCGATCGAGAGAAAGACGTTGCCAACCTTTGCCCACTTCGTTCGCACATAGGGAAAACTGGTCATTCATCTTTCTCTGTTGCACAACATATTTGCGCTGAACTTCACCTGTGCTCTTCCCTCCTCTTACCTTTACTGTACTTGAACCTCAAACCCTTCTCTCTTTCTGGATCAGCCGCTGCTTTCAATGACACCTTAGCTTGCCCACTTTCATTAGTAATGACATTACTTGCATGTGTGTGCACGTGGCAGCTTTTTATTGTCATTAGAAAATATAGATAATAGTTTGACGCATCATTGTTGATAAACCCCAACATCGCTACTGTAGTATACCCTACATGTTAGGATCAACTAGATGAAGAGCCAGAATAAGGTGAAACTTGTAAAAGTTTTGAATCAGTTCAACAGTTGACGTGACATTCTAGAAGTTGAAGAATATCGCTTCTTCTCGCCACTCACCTAGGTAGAGAAGTTCAAGAGCGATCGCTTTGCCGATTCCAGTCCCTCCACCCGTTACGATTGCAACCCTATCTTTAAACAAACCCGAACGAAAAACACTCGCGACTTTTGAACTCGGTTTGAACGCCATTTTGTCCAAGATGATCATGTGACAGGGGAGAATTCATTGCAGGTTTCCTATTTCTGGAGCAGGGAGCCGCGGGGCAGTAGAAAACCAACTGTCTGCACTGAAATGATAACTGATAACATATCAAAAGTCTAGGAGAATATAAAGTGGGGAACTTTTTTGAAATTTCTATTATTTAGAGGTAGGCAGGTTAGTTGTGCCATTAGCTACAATTTAAATGTTGAAATCCCTTACTTGTTATGGCAAAATTTACCTTAAGTAAATGTGATTTACACCAAATGAAAATAAGTCTATTTACTTCAGCAATATATTTATTAAAGCTTATAACTTATCACACTTACTTCATCCATATCTAAAACAATCCATATATTTCTCAGACCAGATGAAGACCAAGGAGGATGCCTTGCCAGAGGACGAGCAAGTAGAGAACTGTTCCATGCGACGACCGAGGAAGGTGTGAGCCATATCTTGTAAATAAAACATATATTCTCATTTCATTTAATGACTGAAATATGTCTTTAAATAGATTAATGCACATAGATTGTCTACTTTTAATTTAAATTAAATTAAATAAACATGTTTATTTGTTTATTATTCATATAACATCTGGATTTTGTCCACTATTTGTTGATGCATTAGTTGATTGGTCAGTTACTGTTTTTAATCCAATAGGTTCAGCTGACAGCAACGGAGGATGTCATGCCAGTGTGTGTTGTGAAGGGACGTAAACCTGGTTGTTGGAGATATGTCTGTTTAGTGTTTGAGGTGTCCAATCCAGTCAGCTATCCCCATTTAAGGGTGAATAGCTGCAGGCGACTTTTCTCGAGAGTTCCATCCTACGGGTTGGTTATTCAGAACTGCTTTGCCAGGATTGGTATAACAAGGTTGCATGTCCTTGTTTAGAGTGAGGGACCATGCTTATCATTATTGATAGGGACCACACAGTTCCCAGTGTGGATGCGCCAGTTTAGAGTGTAGATACACCTCATGAGTAGCTTTAGTTAAGGGATTGGTTCCCCTCCCCTCAGACATGTTCCAACAACTGGATGCTAGCTTCACGAACATGCACCTGGACATGCTGGCCTCAGTGACCAAGTACACCAAGTGAAGATACCATGCCAAAGGACTTAGGACAATGTCATGCCACAGGACCATCAATGAGAATGCCATGGATAAAGTCGACCATTTAGGATGCCATATCAGAAGTCGACCATTGAGGATGCTATGACACAGGTCGGCCATTGAGGATGCCATGATAGATCATTGAGGATGCCATGGTAGATCATTGAGGATGCCATGGTAGATCATTGAGGATCTCGCCGCAAATGGCTGCGATACTGCCGAAGCAGCGTTAAACAATAGCTCACTCAGTGAGGATGCCATGGCTGATCATTGAGGATGCCATGGTAGAGGTATGCCATTGAGGATACCATAGCAGAGGTCTTCCATTGAGGATGCCATAGTAGAGGTTGATCATTGAGAATGCCAGAGGAAGACCATGGGGTGTACTGTTCCATGCGACGACCGAGGAAGGTATGAGCCATATCATGTAAATAAAACATTTATCCCAGTTTCTCATTTCATCAAATGCCTGACATATGTTTTTAAAGAAATTGTCATTTACTTGTAACGGCTAAATTGTAAATGTGATTTACACCAAATGAAAGTAAGTATATTTACTTCATCCATATCTAAACAAATCTATACATTTCTCAGGACCAGATGAAGGCCTAGGACGATGCCTTGCCAGAGGAAGACCATGCTGGGTACTGTTCCATGCGACGTGTGAGTCATATCTTGTAAACAAAACATTTATCATAGTTTCTCATTTCATCAAATGCCAGAAATATGTTTTTAAATAAAGTAAATGCACACACTTTTGTTATAAGCCATAATTATATGTTATTTAAAATTAACATATTTATTTGTTTAAATATTATGTAATAGATAGAAACTGGATGTTGCCACTACTGGTGTCACAGAGGTCGGCCATTTAGGATGCCATGGCAGAGGTCGATCATTGAGGATGCCATGGTAGAGGTCGACCATTGAGGATGCCATGGTAGAGGTCGACCATTGAGGATGCCATGGTAGAGGTCGACCATTGTGGATGCCAAAGTAGAGGAAAACCAATTAGGATACCATACGAAAAGAAAACAAAAAATTAAAAATACTACAACTAGTTATACAAAATGGACGTTCATGCGTTCATTATCATCTAACATAATTACTTGTCAAGTTTTGGCAGTTCAATTGTTTTCGCGAGGAAGCAAGTGTATTTAAACATTCTATTACCTTCTTTTCGTTTTGGCTTTAAATTATCTTACTTTTCTAAATTCTCAACACATTTTAATTCTGGTTCAGAATTGGGTTTAATCTCATCCCAAATGTAAAACAATGGTCACCATATATTAATCAAGGTTCACAAGAAATTGTGTGTTTAAATTCTTTCTAAATTATTAAGATGTCTTTTACGTTTGTCAAATTTCTAGCCCATCTTGATTGTGTGTTTAATAATCTCATTTCATATTTCGAAATTCTCTTTACTACATTGTTTCAAATATATCTAACTTTTTTCAATTGTAGACATATATTAAATTTGATCAAAATAGACAGAATCTCATTCTAAATTTCAAAATCGTATCTTTTCAGTTTTTAAATAAATTTCCTCCGAGTTTTTCAGCATATATTATTTTTGGTCCAAAAGGACCCAAGTCTGTTTAAACTCATTCCAAATTTCCAAATGTATCGCTTTATTTCAAAATGTTGTTTTTAAAACTAATTCCAAATTTTCAAAAATTCAATGTTTCGCTTCATTCCCAGTGTTGCCTTTCTTAAATTTCTGGGGCGGGATAGCGCGGTGGTTAGCGCGTTCGGCTTCGGATCAAGAGGTATGTGGTTCGAATCCCGCCAGGGGCACGGCAACTGTTCTACACGCAATAAGGTTTGGGTGCAATGCTACACTGAATTTCAGTGCAGTACCACCCATGGTTCGCTAGTTCCAGCCGTTGCTCGCAGGTTTCACCGCAATGCATAGCCACATGGTGTTGCTGGCTTTCTCCCTGCCATAATACTAGCAGCCGCGATATAAGTGAAATACACTTGAAGCGGCATTAAACCCCAACTCACCTCACCTCTTAAATTTCTAGCTCATTTCAAATGTTGTCCAGAATGGCCCCAAAGTGTTCAATATTTTCATATTACAAAATTTTCTTTACCAATTAGCTTCAAATATATCTCCCTTTTCCTAAATTTTAGGCACATTTTAATAATAATTATAAGATGTGTTTAATTTATTGAATTTTATCCGATATAATTTTTTCGGTTTGGCTTAAATTCTCCTATTTTTAAAGTTAATTTTCCACATGATCCATCAGGACACAAGTTTATTTAAAATCATTCCAATTTAAGTAAATTCTCTTTTCGGCTTTGGTTCCACTTTATTTTACCTTTCTCAAATGTTCAATAAATTTTGATTATGATCCAAAAGAAATATCAATTGCCTTGAATCTTATTCCAAATTTCAAAATTATCCTTATTTTCTAAAGTTTCTATAAATTAAGGTTCACATTTCATTCATTTTTTCAGTTTTTTCGAATTGTTCTTATTCTTTTTTTCGGTTTGGTTTCAGAACGTTTTTATTTTTCTTGAAATTTCATAATGAGCCCAAAAGACCTGAGTTCATATTAAGATTACTCTTTACGATTTCGCGTCAAACATATCTTACTATTCTAAAGTTATGGTCAGAGACCGCAGTGAAATGATGCAAAAAAAAATAATAAATGCAATAAAATTAGTTATCTTTCTCCTTTAACATGATAGATATTTTATTTGGCCAATCGTGAGAGATTTTGTATCATTTCATATTTAACCTGTAAAAAATGTATATTATAAGTTGTATGCTTCTCACATTGGAAATACGTTATGATGTACCAGCAGTGTCTCGTGACCAATCAGACCAGTGATATGACACTGGTACAAAGGAGGTACATCAGACCGTATTTTCAATGAAGTAATAATCAATGTATTGTAGATACATATGTTTGATAAACAAAATCTAAAAGAGTCTTCTTACGAGATATGACACCTTTTCAGTATGGTTCTCTAAGGATCAAGTAAGTTTTATCTTAATCCACATTTCTTTGGTTTGGCATAAACTTATATTACATTTTTCAAATGTTCAGCACATTTTAAGTGTGACCCAAATTCTTCAAAATTCTCTCTTAAATTTCAAACACATTTTCATCGTGACCCAAAAGAGCCCAAGTGTTTAAATCCATTTTAATTTCAAATGCTCTTCACAGCTTTTTTAATTATGACAGGGACACAAATGTGTTCCAAATTTCAACATTTTCTTTTTGGTTTCTCAAATTTTCGGCATATTTTCCTCTTGGTCGACAAGTAAATCTCACACCATGTTCCAAAATATTCTTTTCTGTTTGACTACAAAATTAAAATACATTTCTCACATGTTCAGCACATTTTATTATGGCTCAAATTTCTCAATCAAAATTTCAAAATTCTTTTTTTTGATTATGATTAATTTGTTCTTATACTTTTCACAAATTCCCAACGCTTTTTAAGTTTGATCCGAGCTGTACCCATTCATTCCGTATTACAGTGTAATGATTCGACTTGGTTTCAAATACAACTTAATGTTCAGCACATTTAACTATGAACATAAATAATCAGGTCCAAGGTGTATTCTTGGCTTCAAAATGTTCATCCCTGTTTTAACACATTTAATAAGGATTCAAAAGGACCCAAGTGTGTTTAATCTCATTCCAAATTTCTACATTCTCTTTTCAAATGTGCTTCAATAGTGTCTTACTATTCTGAAATGTTCAGCACATTTTTATTATGATCGAAAAGACCTCAAATTTAAGTACACTATAAGTATGATCCGAAAAGACACAAATGTGTTCAATCACGTTTCAAATTTCAAAATTATCTTTTCGGCTTGGCTTTTAAATTTCCTTATTTTTCTCAAATGTTCTCACAATTAATTTATGATACATCAGAACCAAAGTGTGTTAAACTCAATACTTATTTCAAATTCTCTTTTCTGTTTGGCTTCAAAAGGTTCTTACTATTCTAAAATTTCTGGCATATTTTAATTTTGGTCCACAAGGGCCAACGTGTGTTTAATCTCATTCCAAATTAAAAAAAAATTCGGTTTGGCTTCAAATTTTTTCTTATTTTCACTTATTTTTCGCAAATTTCGTGCGCAGTTTAATTGTAGTCCAAGGACCCAAGTTTCAAAATTCTCATTTCGATTTGGTTTCTGAATTCCCTTACCTTTTAAGATGTTCATAACATTATAACATTGCTCCGAAGATACCCAAGTTTGTTTAATCTCATTCAAAAGTTCGAAATTCTCTGTTTCGTTTGACTCTAGCATAGTTTAATTGTTGTCAACAATGATTTCAAATCTCATTCCATATCTCAATTTTTTTTAGTTCGGTTCAAAATTATGTTTTCTCAATTATTCCGCACATTTACTCACTTGCAACAAGGATTCAAGAGTCTTTAAACACATTTCAAATTTCAAAATTCTCTTTGAGTTTGATTTAAGATCTTCGTACTTTTCTAAAGTTTTCAACACATTCTAATTATGTTCTCGAAGGACCACAGTATGGTTAAACTCATTCCGAATTTCAGTATTCTCTTGGTTTGCCTTCAAACTTATATTACTTATCTGAAATTTTCGGAACAGTTTAACCATGCTCATGGTTGAAAATAACCCATGATTTACTAATCATGGACATATTAAAAAGTTGACAATCGAAGTTCGGGAACTATAATAAAACTGTCGTCAATTCATTTAAACCCTGTCACTGTTTTCTAGCACCTATATTGTTAGACTTAATTGTTCAAAGGACAAGTAGTACAACTCAAATTTGAAGTGATATTTTTTTTGTGCATTATTGCTCCCGTAAACAATATTTACCAAGATAATTGTGAAGTAATGTTTTGAAATCTTTTTGCATTTAACTTTAGCATTTAACTTTTGCATGTTTGAAAATCAAAAGTAGAGTATGCTTTAAATATTCCGATGCAAACTTGTTTCCTACGTCGCACTTGAGACATACCAGAATAACCTATTGAAAGGAAAATGTACACAAACCATGACTATGGCCTTGCATTTTTATCTATCTAAGGAAATTGATACCTTTGTTATTGTTTGATGTTATTGTCACAAAAGTGCATACTCCATATGGAGCTGAGATTGACAAGGAGTGTCGTAAGAGTGACATCTATTGATCTGGGGAAATCAAAAACACAGGTTAGCAGTTAAGCTGGATATTGGCGCTATATAAATGTTTATATGAAATTATTGGGTTATTTTTGCTCAGCTTTATTTGTCATAAATGATTGGGCTTATAGCATGGTCCGTCGTCCATTTCGACTTCTAAAATCAATAAAGGACATCTACCCAAGAAACAGTAATGTCAGAAATCTCATATTATGAGACCATCATTACCCAACTCCCATAAATAAGGACGTGGCAGGGGTGAAAGTGGTGAACCCATTTAATGACTTTGGAATGTCCAATGTGATGCTATTGGTTTTAATCATAGCAACTTTTCAACAAGTCAAATTCCATGCATTTAGCAGCATAAATAATTAATCGTTAACTGGTTTCTGGTTACTTCTGGCCCTGTCGTACACTCAAACTCTGAAAAAAGGATTTATTCCTAATATTTTATTAAATATTTAAAATGAGCGTATGATAAATGGGATTTTCTGAAAACAGAGGCTTCTTTTCAATATTTACTTCCGAATCTATTTGAGAGACTGGTTGTTTGAGTGAACAACAGCGATCTCACCTTTAAAATGAACTTGTTTTTTTTTTATCTGCAAGGTCTGATACTGGTTATGAATGTGGAATAATGTGTAACAATTTTTATCCTAAATGTTTACTTTGGTGAACGGGCAATGTCGTATTGTTAGACATGCTTACGTAATTCCTCATGAGCTTGTTTTGTTATATCAAAGTGGAAAGATAGCTGACTTGAGTTGGCACATTGTGAGAGATTCTGATTATTTTTTGCTTCATATTAAAATGTACCACTGTGCGTTATATTAATTTGTGAAATACACTACATATCAAAATGTTCTTTTCTGATGGAGAGTTGTCATTTGAACGTTATTTACCAAATGTGTATGTACAATAATTTATAGTCATCGATGTTTTCCTCATTCGAAGAGAGTTACCATCCCATCATTATAATTATACAAATGATGTTCAAATATGGAAAAATGAAGACCCTGTATTTTATGATGAATAAACTTGTGATAAAACGTCTGTTACTGTCATTACTGGCACAGTGTAAAGGGAAAATACCCTTCAACCAAAGACAATTGTTACAATGTAGTTTCTAATAAACATGTCATTTAGACACTGTGATGAAATACAAATTTACATTATATTCTTTAAATCATCAGTAGATCGTATATACAAATTGACATATTCTTTAAACACTTGATAGTATTAGTTACATCACTGATAGTTCCAGTTTGTTTTTCTGTCATGTTTATGTTTTTAAAAAATCCAACAATATAGTCGATAGTAGCATGGCTATCTATCGTGCATTAAGAAAAGAAAGTATGTCCCATCATTACCTCGACAGCGGTCATAAATGCATTCTAGAAATGACGATGCATTTGAAGTTTCTTGATGATATAAGGTATATAAGGCTGGGAGAGGTTGATTGTGGGTTATTATGAAACATGACTTTTAAATTACTTGAATCGAGGGTCATTTTTATGGATCACCTCATATCATTCTTAAAACGTTATAGGTAAGAGTATTTATGTCACACCTGAACACTGCCATTAGGAGTTCTCACTATAGACCTACTTGATGTTATTGCAATATGATAGATAATTTACGTTGCCAGGGGTCCTTGAAGCATAACTGGAACTCTCTCCTGACCCGCTACTGGACGTAGAAGGACATCTAGTGGCTTGCTCTCTTCCGTGGTGCTATCTTTACACTTAACTCACGGGTGATTCCTTTTTTTAAAAACCGCATCACCGCGTCACCCCCTATCTCCACTTTCATTACCAGCACAGCTTTACTCTTACTCTATAACTGTACGTATTAACAGGTTGATTAGGTCTATCTATGCTTGTAATACATTTCCAGTGTAGTCAATACTGGCAACCTGTTACAACAATACCACCTTGAGTAGTCTATAAATACATTAGCAAGAAGCCTCTCTCGAATACCTTTTGTTTTATATGGGTATAATGTTAATCTAGTTTACTATACATATTGAATAATTGGTCGCCAGCATGGTGAATAAAAGGAGCTGAAAGCTACAAATAGATGTTATGCTGAGTTTAGACCTGACATACAATCTACATACAAACATTACATAAACTGCCTGGGAGGGGATGCTTTCAGTTAAGGTAATCATTTTGTATCATAATGTTCATTCAATAATGATAGGTTTCCTCGTATGACATGTCCATGGTTATAACTTACACTGTGTATACACTGAGGATAACGGGCAGATAATATTGTCTAATTCCCTTACGTCAAAACACGTATAGGAACGTTTGACAATGTTAGGTTGCAAAAAGTGCCATAAAGAAAACAAGACTTGTTCTGGAAAACATAACGTTCGAAAACTATCGATTCATATTTACTGACTCCTATATCAGCTGGAAAGTTGGTATCGAATGGGGTATGTATGATTGTCATGTGTGTTTATGAATATGAATGAGCAAAAACATATATTTTCAAGTACATGAAATATGTGCAAAAAGTATGAGCCAATTTGTAAAGTAAACTTTCGAAGAGTTCTCTTACGACGCTTGGAATGACACATGCGGTGTAGAGGATTTGAAAGAACCTGAATTAGTATGATGATACTGCTGCACTCAATGTAAGCAACACACTAGAAGGGGGATCCTGGAAGACACGCCTGGGGTCTCGACCTATTGTATATACTACTTGAGGGTGTTGTAATAAGTTGTACAGACATGACAAGTCTTTATGAAGGACTAACTTCTTTATTACACACTAGCGACGTATCGCTACAGATCCTCATACTTGAAAACGGTGTAGCGATCTACATATCTGTATATCGTCGCTACTCTGCTGTAAAGAAGTTGGAATATATAAAGACTTGTCATAACTAATGAGCATTTTACTCCCAAAATTATTCATAAAATAAACAACGGTTCAACAGCCTGGACACGGCAACACCATAGGAAGCAATTGGTGACGACTTATGACTGTGACCTGTGACCTGTAACGGTCATGTTTATTTAAGATTTCCATAATGTTGACATCAACAGAGAGGAATTACCCGAGAAGTAATATATAACATGCGCCCTGACCTCTAGCGGACTTAACAATAAAACACAGGAAGCAATGGTTATACATTATGGTTTGATCTTATTGAAGTGGGTGTTTCACTCACAACGTGTGATGCCTCTCTTCACATAGGAGTTCATTTAAAATTGCAAGGAACGAATCATTGGCAATTAACTTGTTGTTTACAGAGGTAGTGGATTGTATGACAGTAACGTAACGTGTACAATAATAAACCATGGTTGCGAACTCATTTAACATTCTCTTCCCACCGAGGTTACTCCCTTCACATTTCCTATCCTAACCTCTGTTCTAGAAGGTATGAATTTCTCGGCTCCGGGAAAATCCCTGGCGGAAGAAAGGGAAGCTCATATATATATACCTGCTTCTTTATTTATCAGCATGTTTATGATAAATTGTTTTCACAAAATCAAATAGCATATTTCGAGGAAATCACATTAAACAATCTCGCGAAAAAACATTCATCTTACGATTATTTTATCATTATTACGTGCCATTGGCAAATGCCATTTTTGCCGGTGAATTCAGGCCTTCTAGAACAGATGTTAAGGATCGGAAATGTGAAGGGAGTAAGCTCTTTGACAAGGGCCACTCCATACAAATCTATTTCCATCTCCATCGCGGGAGAAAAGTCATTGACAGCTGAGATATTCTACACTGCTCCCTTGGCCCCCACTGGTCACCAGTGATTATACAGTGTAGATTTGGCCCCCACTGGTCACCAGTGATTATACAGTGTAGATTTGGCCCCCACTGGTCACCAGTGATTATACAGTGTAGATCTGGCCCCCATTGGTCACCAGTGATTATACAGTGTAGATTTGGCCCCCATTGGTCACCAGTGATTATACAGTGTAGATTTGGCCCCCATTGGTCACCAGTGATTATACAGTGTAGATTTGGCCCCCACGTGTCATCAGTGATTATACAGTATAGATTTGGCCCTCATTGGTCACCAGGGATTATACAGTGTAGATTTGCCCCCCACTGGTCACCAGTGATTATACAGTGTAGATTTGGCCCCCATTGGTCACCAGTGATTATACAGTGTAGATTTGGCCCCATTGGTCACCAGTGATTACACAGTGTAGATTTGGCCCCCACTGGTCACCAGTGATTATACAGTGTAGATTTGACCCCCATTGGTCACCAGTGATTATACAGTGTAGATTTGGCCCCATTGGTCACCAGTGATTATACAGTGTAGATTTGGCCTCCACTGGTCACCAGTGATTATACAGTGTAGATTTGGGGACCCCCTGACCTGTAGGCTATATGTTAGTTTACTATTGTCGGTACCATTTTAGACCATCTATCGTCAATCAATGATGAGAACATTTTATCATATGCTCGGAAGATCAGTCGTTTTATACACAGAATATTCAGAATGTTTTAATATGCCTTATAATAATTCAAACAGAACCAGGAAATCGTAGTATTTCAATTATGAACAAAAACTTTGAGGAATGTTAATGAAATCTGTAAATTTAAATTGTTGAAACTATATAGTGTTGTACTGTAATAATGTTTTATATAAATTGTATCATGTCATGCTCTGTTTGATTTAACAAAATCTTATCTTATCAACAATAAGGGTCATAAGGGATCGTCTTAGACGCATTTGTTTAGTCTTCTTCTCCAGAACTAAAAGCTCATCCATAGCTGAAATCTTACGTGGTTTTATGATATTTTATCCTTTGCCAATAATGAATGTAAAATATAGATATATTGATAAACCTTTAGTCGTTTTTAAAAATCTTTATTTAATCATATTTGCTTAGACTATATGCCTATTTACATTGGGACATTGTCACATACATGCAAACTATTAAGATCAATGATGAAGACATGTTGACTTGTAACTTGTAAAGTGTAACATGTCGTTCTCAACCATACAAGTCTCGAAAAGACAAGTCCAACGATGCAAACAAATTATTATAGTTATATCTGTTGCGAGCAGACAAAAAGTAAACCTCACCATCCCAATGGTCGGGCACATATCTAAAGGTACATCCATTGTGTTTTATAAAATTTTATTTGTCTTTAATACGTTCCAACTTACCACATGTGCTGTTTATAGTACAAATAAATTCACTCAGCTTCATATTCATCACCAATCGCCAAATATATCATAATTACTAGTTTCCAATTTAAATCGAGTAACACCATTATGCATGTGTAGAAACCGAAACTGCACGTCCCATTTACATGCACAGTAGTTATATGACATATTAAACATTATCAAACCAAATTTGTCATTTTGTCTGTTGTAAATAAGATTCTAAAATTACGTTTGGTTCATTGGCGCGCCTTTGGATTCTTTTCATTCTATCATTTTAAACGCTCAACGCAGCTGTATGATGAAACATTGCCACCTAATGTTTATGACATATTATCACACAATTTATTTTCATTCTATCATTTTAAACGCTCAATGCAGCTATATGATGGAACATTGCCACCTAATGTTTGTGACATATTTTCACAAAATTCCTTTGGATTCTATCATTTTAAACGCAGATACTTGATCACAGCTCTAAATTCAGTGCTGTCCATAGTGGTAGACAATCTAGGGTTACCATTGAAGAACAGGCAACTGATGTATATGCAGCTCGTGATTTTCTTGCCTTTTGTTAACGTATTGGATACGTAACTAAAGTACGCAACTAACCGGAAGCTTAGCTCCGGATGCATGTCGGGAATGTAAGGACTTGACATGTGGCGTGAAGGACGAGTGGTCGTCCCCAATGTGATGAAGGAATAAAGACATGAATTGACAGTGGCGCATTATCTTTTCATGGTAGCAGAGCTGTGGTTGGCGTTCTCTAATTACAAGGCGTGTGTGATAGACTGTGTTGAAAACTGTGAGTAGACAGGTTGATAAACAATGGCGGCCAGTAACTATCGAATTCCACCGGCATTTTCTGAGAGTAAACCATATGTGAGATGGGTGGAATAAATACGAGTGTGGCAAACAGTGACTGATTTAGATGATAAGAAGCAAGGGCCAGCTATTGCTCTTTCGTTGCCAGAAACTGAGGGTGGTGTGAGAGATAAAGTTTTCTCGGAAATTGGTGTTGACAAGCTGAACTGTAACACAGGTGCAGATACGTTGATAGCATTTCTTGATACAATTTACAAGAAGGATGAGTTAGCGGCGGCTTATGAAATGTACACTGAATTTGATAGATACAGAAGAACAAATGAACAAATGGAAATGTATGTGACTGAATTTGAAAAGTTGTATAATAGATCAAAGAAATTTGGAATGACTTTGCCTGAATCAGTGTTGGCATTTAAACTGTTGGATGGAGCATGTCTTGAGCACAAGGACAGACAACTTGTTTTGACTGGTGTTAACTATAATGAGAAAGAACTGCTATTCAAACAAATGACTTTGTCGCTGAAGAAATTTTTTGGAAGACAATCTATGCCTGCTGTTTCAGATTCATCAGGTAATGCACCATGTAATATCAAAGTGGAGCCTGCATACTATGCAGCAGAGGAAGAAGCTTACTACACAAACAGATTCCGAGGAAGAAGGCGAAACTTCCCACATCGAGGTACATTTAAGAGACGAGCATTCTCTCAAGACAGCAGATCAAGGCGAGTCACCAATCCAACAGGTTATGATGGTCAACCACTCAAGTGTAAAATCTGTGAGTCCAAATTTCACTTTGCAAGAACTTGCCCTGATTCTTATGAGAACATGGAGCGAAGAGATAAGGAAGATGAAATCACCCTGTTCACTGGGAGTAAAGCGGAAGAGATGCAAGTTTTACTTGGTGAATCTATCAATGCTGCTGTGTTGGACAGTGGTTGCAGCTCTAATGTAACTGGTGAAACGTGGATGAGAACATACTTGGACACATTAGATGAAGGAAAATTAGAGCAAGTGAAGAAAAGTGAGAGTACCACAACATTCAAATTTGGTGATGGGAAAAGATTACAAAGTAAAGGTAAAGTGACATTTCCATGTCAAATAGCAGGAAAACAATGTAATCTAACTACTGATGTGATAGAAAGTGACATTCCTCTATTATTATCCAAACCATCAATGAAATCTGCCAAAATGATAATTGATTTGGAGAATGACACAGCGAACATTTTTGGACAACATGTAGATCTTCAGTGCACGTCATCGGGACACTACTGCATCCCTCTTGGAGATCAAAGACTTCCAGTAAACAAAACACTTGAAGTTTTCTACTCAATGGATGATAAAACAGAAGAGGAGAAAAGAAAAATTCTTCTAAAACTTCATAAGCAGTTTGCACATCCAACCTCGAAGAGACTTACAATGTTGCTAAAAGATGCAGGAGCATTTGATGAGAGTTGTCAGAGAATTATAGAAGAAATTTCAACAAATTGTGACACATGCAAGAGATATAAGAAGACACCTGCCAGACCTGTGGTGTGTCTTCCTTTAGCAAATGAACTAAATGAAGTTGTAGCTATGGACCTGAAAGAATGGAAGAGTGGTGTGTACTTCCTGCATCTTATTGACTTGGCAACAAGATTCAGCTTAGCGGCAGTGATAAAAGATAAGAAACCATCGACAATTATCAACAAGGTTATGACACTCTGGATTGGAAGCGGTATGGGACCTCCAAGGAGATTTCTGGCTGATAACGGAGGTGAATTTGCAAATGAAGAATACCGGGATATGGCTGAAAATCTGAATGTTGAAGTGTGGAATTCAGCTGGAATGAGCCCTTGGCAAAATGGCATATGTGAAAGAAATCATGCTGTGGTAGATGACTGTGTGAAAAAGATTTTAGCTGATAACCCTGATTTGGATCTAGAAGTTGCTTTAGTGTGGGCAGTGAATGCAAAAAACTCACTTCATATGGTACATGGTTGGAGTCCTTACCAGCTTGTTTTTGGGTTTAATCCAAACCTACCATCTGTACTGAATAGCAAACCACCAGCCCTGGAAGGAAGAACAATCAGTCAAAGATTTGCTGATCATCTGAATGCCTTGTATGCCGGTAGACAAGCTTTTATACAAGCCGAATCTTCAGAGAGAATACGCAGAGCACTTAGACATCAAATAAGAGCTTCAGGCACTGTTTTCCAGACCGGTGACAGTGTGTATTACAAGAGGGATGACCAGTGGAAGGGACCAGGAAAAGTACTGGGGCAAGATGGAAAGGTTGTGTTTGTTAGGCACGGAAGTGTTTATGTACGTGTACATCCATGCAGGCTCATAAAAGCTGGTGAAGAATTTAAAACATGTGATGAAACTCCTTCTGTAGAAAGCCTTGCTTCAAATGGAACCAAACAACCTGAAGTTGAGGACATCGACGAGCGCCCTGAAGATACCCTATCTACTCAGATTGAACCTGAGATCACTCAGAACACTCAAGATCATATATCTATGTTGAAACTTCCAAAACCAAAACAAGTGATTAGGTACAAACTGAAAGGAACAGACAGCTGGATTGAGTCAGACGTCATCAGCAGAGGTGGAAAAGTAACTGGAAAGAATCGTTCTTGGTTCAATTTGTGTGACAAAAATAGTGCAGAGATTAAAGCAATTGATTTTCAAAATCAGGTGGATCAGTGGCACACTATTGATAGTTGTGAAAGTATTGCTGACAACTTGCTTTCTACTCAAGAAGAGGAAGTAAACGTTGTAACTGATAACAGATCTGACACTCATGCAGTTCGAGAGGCGAAGAGAGTTGAATTGGAAAATTGGAGGAATTTCAAAGTGTATGATGAAGTTACGGATCACGGGCAGCCTAGAATATCAACAAGGTGGGTCATTACAGAGAAACAAGTGGAGGGTCACACAGTTACAAAGGCCAGATTGGTTGCTCGAGGGTTTGAGGAACAGGAAACTGTACAGACAGATTCACCTACTGCAGGTAAAGAGACATTAAGATCAGTAATTGCAGTGTCAGGTGCCTGCGGCTGGCAATGTAGGACGATAGACATTAAGGCAGCCTTCTTACAAGGGAATACAATCAACAGAGAAATGTTTCTTGTGCCACCCACAGAGGCAGATGGAGAAATCGAAGGCAGCTTATGGAAGTTAAATAAATGTGTGTATGGCCTGAGTGATGCATCACGCTCTTGGTACTTCAGTGTTCGAGATGAGCTTCTCAAGTATGGCTGTCAGCAATCTCAAATCGACCCTGCCTTGTTCTATCTACGTGAGGATCATTCCTTGTTGGGTTTGTTTTTGATGCATGTTGATGACTTCATATGGTCAGGTACCTCCCAATTCAAGGATAATGTTATTGATAAGCTACAACATACGTTCAGAGTTGGTAGCCAGGAGAGTGGTATGTTCAGGTACATTGGTCTGTCCATTAAGCATGATGAAGACTCCATCTCCATGGATCAGTACTTGTATATCAACAGTCTACAGCCCATCCCACTACATGGAAACCGTGCCTCACAGAAAACTGCACCCTTGAACAAAGATGAAACAACAAAGTTTCGTAGTGCTGTTGGACAAATCATGTGGCTTGTTAATCAGACAAGACCAGATATTGCTTTCGATGCACTGGAACTCAGCATGGCGATGAAAGAACCAAAGATCGAAGATATAGTGAAAATAAACAAAGTGATTAAGAAACTGAAACTAAATAACTGTCATGTTAATTTTCCAAAGTTGGGAGAATTCAACAATCTACGTCTCTCTCTGTTCTGTGATGCATCATATGCAAACTTGGGAGATGGTGTTTCTAGTGCATCTGGTCATGTCGTTTTTCTTACAGGTGAAAATGATCTTAGTTGCCCTATTGCCTGGAAATCGTGTAAGATCCGGAGAATTGTCAAGAGTTCACTAGCTGCAGAGACATTGTCAATGGTGGAAGGATTAGACACAACATTATATATTGGGCATCTCCTCAGTGAAATATTGTTTGGAAATTCAGAACAGAATGTCATACCTGTTGACTGTTTCACAGACAACAAATCGTTACATGACAATATCCATTCAACAAAACTAGTCAGTGAAAAGAGAATAGACATAGCTTCAATTAAACAAATGGTACAAAGAAATCAAATCTCTAGTGTCTCCTGGATTGAAACCAGTCATCAGATATCAGACTGTTTGACCAAACGTGGGGCCTCATGTGAGAAACTGATGGACGTTCTTAAACGAGGAAAATTGAGACTATAAATAATATGAACAATTTCCTCCTTGTGCTCAACTGGGCACTCTGTATACAAAGACTCTAAGCTCAAGTGGAGAATGCTTCAATCTTTTACAACAAACTCTTTTATATCTTTGTATATATGTTTTATTCTATTTTTAAGCATTCAATAACATAACAAAAAAAAAATGTTCATTAACATATTTTCACATTAATCTCTATTCAAAATTCATGTAATACTATTTTTAACAATTTTTAATTTTCCTTTTTAATTTCATTAAAGAAAGGGGAATATGTTAACGTATTGGATACGTAACTAAAGTACGCAACTAACCGGAAGCTTAGCTCCGGATGCATGTCGGGAATGTAAGGACTTGACATGTGGCGTGAAGGACGAGTGGTCGTCCCCAATGTGATGAAGGAATAAAGACATGAATTGACAGTGGCGCATTATCTTTTCACCTTTCACACTCTAAAACTGTTAGAGAGGCATTCTAGAAGTTGGTGTGATGAAGAAGACAAATATTTTATGGATGATCAACTTCTTTATTAACAATAGCGACGTTTCGGTATAGATCCTTATACAGTTATCAAGCATATGGAAGAGATGGTGAAACAGCAGATTATATACAGGATGTTGGTGGATTGGATGTACTTCTTCTCCAGGCGGCTGAGAGTGTTGATGGTTCGGATTGCCCCGTCTCCATGTAGACGACGTATAAGAGTGACCCTTATCACATTACAACAACAACAATTTACTTTCATTTTCAATTTTAACGGAACTTGTATTTTGACCCCCAAATACAAAGCGATCGTAAAAGTCGTTATTCAAAGGCAGTAAAGCGTTAATTAAATGAACTTGAGTTTTAACACAGCTTCTTAAATATTTTACCAAATATCACGAATTGTTTTCCTGACACATTGTCTTCTTTCTTTTTAGAAGGTTTTTGCTTTTAAAAAAAATTTCGGTGTCGCTTAATTAATGTCCACCTGTATACCTTCTGGCCAACAACGGTGTTGCTTCAAGAATAAAGTGAAAGTCCTCGGTCATCTCACAGGGCGCATGCTCCTTGAACCGCATCGTCTGTAGATGAACATGTCATTGCTAACTATATACACGCTTGGAAATTCATTAAGGAACACCATATATTGTAAAACTAAATGCGGTAAGCTTGTTATGTCAGGATGAATTGAATGATTTATCACCCTAGACATAAACTTTTTTTTATTTATTGACTAATTCATTGTAATTTAAATCCATCATATGTCAAATTTATGAAAAAATGAGAAAAAATATCATGGTACTGAATTTTTACCCAAACTAACTATTGTCCCAGGATAGAAACTACAAACTTTAGATTTAATTGATTATAAACAACATTTTTGATACCAAGTTGACATCCATACAATAAACCTTATTTATTCGTGCATGATAAGAAGCTAGCAAGGCATTAAACTTCCAGTCCTCTTTTGAACAATAATTGAAAAAAAAACCTACAACAACAGGATTTGTGAATCAATTTGAGGTTACTTGAGCTTAACATGTTGTCGAAGGGTTATGGCCCGCCTTTGTTCAGGATTGGGCTTGGGTTGTTGAAGGGTTATGTCGTGCCTTTGGTCAGGATTGGGCTTGGGTTGCTGAAGGTTATCGTCCCCCTTTGGTCAGGATTGGGCTTGGGTTGTTGAAGGGTTATGGTCCGCCTTTGGTCAGAATTGGGCTTGGGTTGTTGAAGGGTTATGGCCCGCCTTTGGTCAGGATTAGGTTTGGATTGTTGAAGGGTTATGGTCCGCCTTTGGTCAGGATTGGGTTTGGGTTGTTGAAGGGTTATGGCCCGCCTTTGTTCAGGATTTGGCTTGGGTTGTTGAAGGGTTATGGTCCGCCTTTGTTCAGGGTTGGGCTTTGGTTGTTGAAGGGTTATGGCCCGCCTTTGTTCAGGATTGGCGTGGAGTTTGGTTGGATTGTGTAATTAACGGGTATTTAAGTAGTCTGTCGATTAACGATTAAGTAAGTGTACTTACAGGGTTGTACCAGACTGATTTGTTACAAGATCCACGGAGTCCGTCCCAGTTTCCAAGCGAGGAACATGTATGAGAAGAACTCGTTCCACAGAAGATGAATTCAGACAGACAGGTGTATTGAGTGACATCACCCTCGAATTGTCCCGTAGACGACTTGGTAGCGTCTGCCAGATCAGGCGCCGGACCACATATAACTTATCCTTCTGTGGAAACTAGATAATGCAATACCATACAATAAAATATAGTTCATTTAAGTCTCACCATTTGTTCAACAGGGGTAAAATGCAACGGTTAACATGCGAAATGTAAAAGCCAAAATGCCACCCAAAGGGTTATGAGAGACTATATAAAGTTTAAGATCAATAATATAGGTAATGTAAATTATGTTAAGAAGTAAAGTAATGTACATTACACTAAAATATATAATCATAATTTAGAAATGAAGGTATACAGGGAGTACATGATAAGATAGGCATTTAAAAATAAACTATAAATTGTATCGTTAAATTATACATACGAGGGGCGTTCAATAAGTGTTGCAACTTCAATATAAAACCAACTCGCGTAGTCAATTTTTTACTTTTATTTTTCAATATTGTTACCCTTCACCTCAATACACTTATTCCATTTCTCTTTAAGACTTTTGATGCCACTTTTGTAGAAGTCTTCCGTTTGCCCCCCTAACCACGCCTCTGTGGCAGCTTTGACGTCTTCGACATCCCGGAAGTGCCTTCCACGTAGGGCGGATTTCAGGTTTCTGAACAGGAAGTAGTCACTGGGGGCTAGGTCTGGGCTGTAGGGTGGGTGGTTAAGCTGTTCAAATCCACAATCACGTATAGCGGCCTGTGCAACTCTTGACTTGTGGACTGGAGCGTTGTCATGCAAAATCAGAACACCACGTGTCAACATTCCACTGCGTTTCTGTCGAATTGTCTTTCGCAATTCTTGCATTAGGTTGGCATAATATTGACCATTCATTGTAGTTTTGGTTGGCAAGTAATCAATTAATAATATGCCTTTTGCATCCCAAAATATTGTCGCCATAACCTTGCCAGCTGATGGTTGAGTGCAAAACTTCAGGGGAGGCGGTGAACTCGGGTGCTTCCATTGCTTGGATTCCAGTTTAGTTTCCGGGTCCTAGTGGTGGATCCAGGTTTCGTCACCTGTCACCAGACGAGACAAAAACCTGGCTTCATCCGCATTAAACCGATCCAGGAGCTCCATGCAACTTTCGGTTCTTTTCTGGCGATCTTGTGCTGTGAGGTTTCTGGGTTTCTTGCAGATACCTTGGACATACCAAGATGGTCATGAATTATTTTTTCAACACTTCCAACTGATATCTGGAATTCCAAAAACAGTTCAGAAACTTTAACAAGGCGGTCAGCTATAATTCGTCTTTCGATAGCGGCAATAACTTCCGGTCGGGTGACTTCAAATGGCCTGCCTGACCGTGGGTCATCGTCTAAGGACTCCCTGCCCCGCTTGAACTGAAGAGACCAGCGACAAACTGTTGAAAAGTTAGGAGCATCCTTACCCGTCACATTACACATACGATTATGTATTTCTGTAGCTTTGCATCCCTCTTTAGTAAGGAACTTGATCACAGCGCGTTGTTCATGTTTGAGAGAATCCATGATTATGGAGACCCCTAGGTCAGCGCAGCTATTATATCTAAATAATTGTTATGTCTAGAAATTGTTTTGACATGTGTCAATGTTATGTTTTGACTATAGTAACACCTGCTATAAGCTGACACTGTTTATGTAAATACCAATGCCCCGCTTGCAACACTTATTGAACGCCCCTCGTAACGTAATTTTCTGCGCATAAACATTTTGAAGCACATGCTTCCTAAAAGTGGTATATATCAATAATCATTTGAAATGCTAATATCTACAGGTGTATGATAAAACATGTTTCGGCTATAAGAAGTGCGAATATCATCATAAAGGTGACAATATAACAGAAAGTGGGTCTCGTCTTCAACTCGGTCTGTGCAGTATTTACAAAAGCGTTGGGTGGCAGGGAAGGAGGGGAGCAGTATCGGCCCGTTTCTATCTATTTATTTATTTATTTATTTATTTATTTCTATTACACATTCCGTTTATTGACTGCTGTTACCTACCATTTGATAAAGGTGTTGTTGTTGACGTTGACGTTTTGACGTTGATGTTGTTGACGTTGATGGTGTTTTTGTTGACGTTGAAGTCGTTGTTGACGTTGAATCTGAAGTTTCTATTGAAGTAGATGTTGTTGTCGACGTTGATATTGTCGATATTGACATTGAAGTTTATGTTGTTGACATTGATGTTGATGTTGTTGTATCTCCAGTGGGTAGACAAATGAAGTCTGTTGAGCTGGAGACGGGAGCACACACGTGAGCTGAACTGCATGGTCGCTTCATACACGGACCTCCCTGTGGTAAGAAATATGTCAATGAAGATAAAAAAATTATTTTTTTTAAAACTATACTTGAAATAGTTTACAAATTTCAGTACTGACTGAAATGAATACCATTTCGGAAGTACGGTTGATATACACTTATTATAAAAGACAAATTAACTTTTTAGAAGATGCGCAAAAACCATGCATATACAATAGTAAATCATGACGAATTCGAAGGCAACGTGGTTTAGCCACCGTTTTGATTTTAGACACTTTTAAAACTTTTCCGGCCCCAATGTGCCTTGGACAATGTTCTCCTCTGAGGGCTAATACTTGCATATTTGTGCAACTGAAATACTAGTGAATAAAATGATTTTCGATTTTGTATCGATTTTAATACTTTTTTTCACAGCGCCTGCTTGAAATCTTGTGATTATTAAAAAGCACAAACCTCAGGGGAAAATAACTCAAAAACCTACCAACCGAATTAAACGATTTTTTTTCAGGAGAGTTAGGCAATAAGAGGGTCTATATAGTTAAGAAATAAAGTTCCCTGTACCCCAATGTGTTTTGTAATAAAGTATAGTTTTGCCCTGAACTAGTAAAGTTAAAGTACGAGGACGGTAGATAAAAGATTTTCTTCTCACCAACGGCGTATAGATGTGTGTGACAGCTCATTTGAAAGCTGAATAAAATCGTAAAATAAGTATCAAGGCATACTTTCTAATTGTCACCTAGAACTCGAATTATCTGCCCTTGAATATGGTCCTTTTTTGTTCGTTCGTTCGGCTTCATTTTCAAAATGATATACCTCTGTCACAAATAAACTGATGTCAAAGTTATTTATTGAGATTTGACACCCGATATTTGCTTAACATATCCATTTCAGATCAGTAACGTATACAAGTTGACCCTTTCTAAACAATTTGGAATTTTACAAAAATAATTGAGTTTTTTTTAATTTTGAGATTTTTCCAGGGGTATTTTCTTTGGATAATTTGCAATCGTAAACCGCTAAAGATACCAACATGATTAATAGTTAATTTTAAACCATATATACCATTTTATAATGGACAATAATTTTCAAGCATGCATCTGTCATAATTTACAGGTCATTTAACTTTGCCAATTGTTAAAACATTGTCATTTTCATCAAAGTTCAAAGGATCACTACTTAAAGATGCATCGGTTGTGTTTCATAATATGTTTATGGGCTTTAAAAAGTGCCAACATACCATATGTGCGGATTTCAGTTCAAATAATTTCACTCAAGTAGCATATTCATCCCCAATCATCAAATATATATATATATCATATAATTTTAGTTTCCAATTAAAATCGAGCAACGTCATTATACATGTGTAGAAACCGAAATAGTCTAACACTTTAAATATTGAAAAGGAGCCTTTTATTTTACAGAAAATTATATTTCTTAGATTCTTCTTTTCAATATTTGACTAAACGCTACACGACCCATTTGTATGAACAGTAGTTAAATGACATATAAATATTATCAACCCAAATTTGTCTTTACGTCTGATGTAAATAATTTTCTAAAATTACGTTTGACTCATCACAAAATGGTCATTTTTCGGCAACGGGTAGTTCTTCTCGATAAAATAACACCATTTTAGTCATTGGCAAGTGCGACCCCGAACATTACAATGGATGTACCTTTAATTAGATATGCAATTGATTTTTTGTTGACAGCTACGTGTACATAATTTCAAGGAAAATAACTTTTCTATTGAACAATTTCATCAACATGTTGACAGTTAAGCTTCAAATATTGACAACATAGTTCAGGGGTCCAAAAATATGCAGTTTTTAGCATTTTTATGAAAGTTCACTGTATGTCACCTTAAGCTTTTCCCTGATGTGAATGACTTCACAGGAAAATGTAGCTGAACGACTTGGCATGTCCTGATGAAGCTTTGTTGTTTTAAATATTTCTGATCACAAAATATCGTTAACGTTGCTTTCGACTTTATTTCTACTTGTACTTTAATAGTGTCCAAATACGAGCGTACCATATGTGCTGATTTCAGTTTGAATGATTTCACTTACCTTGATTACAAATCCCAAATCGCCAAAGATGATAATTGAGAGTTTCCAATTAAACTCTAGCAACAGCCGTATGTATGTGCTAAACCGAAAGTACCTGTTCAGTTGACATGTACGTACGTTATAGGTCCTACTTCACATTACCAATCCAATTTTCTCTTGTTGTCTATTACAGATAGGTTTCCAAAATAACGTTGAATTTAATTGATGCGCGCCAACCGATGTGCATAGTCAGGTGTTTTGATAAGAATGACCACTTTTACCTTCATATCGTCATTATACTGATTTGATTATTACTAAAATGAAAATTAACAGCACCAGTCAAAACCTTCCGATAAAATAACACCATTTATAACGTTTGGCAGATGTGACTTCCAAGAACACAATGGATGCTGCTTTAAACTCAGAACAAGATTTATTATTGGATAGATTCAAGGTCTGAGAAGTCCTTCAGTAACAAGTGCGCTATCTGAGCAAGAAAAGGAAGTTTTGTCTTTCCTGTTACAATAGATTTGACTTACGTTATAAGAACCGTTGTTGATGGAGACAGAAACAGTTGAGGGAGAGTTCCTTGTCTCTGAAGAGTCGGTGTTCAGTCTGCAGACTCTAGTCTTCTAGTCCCAGTCGATAGACGCACAACCAGCCGCAAACACGCACAGACGGTAACATCGCTCGTATGAGAATGAAGAAAATCCTGCTTCACCAAAAGGTGTCAACATTGATCCTGTGTGGTCATCTCGTAGTCATCTCGTAGCAAGCCAGATGAGTAAGAAGCGCAGTGCAATATGAAAGCTGCTGGTATTTGCCGGGGAAGATACATGGTGTCGGCGCCCCGCTCTGGCTGTGAGAAGTCCGCTGGAAGAGATGACGTCTTTATAAACAAGACACACCACTGTGACAATTTCTGAGTGAGAGTTCTGAAAGGAACGAACCTGTTAAAGATGATTAGGCGTATTCGCTGTTAACGTTTGTCAACAAACAAAAAGCTAAGTATTAGATGTTTAGAGTTAATTAGTTTACTAACTGTGCAACTGTTTACACAGTTCTGAGGATTTTTATCAGTAAACAGAGTGACAGAAATAAAATCTTCTTCTTCTGCAGTCACAGAAATCGAAGTTGTTGATTGTTAAAACAATTAATTAAGTAGAATCTGTTTGTTCTGCATGTCATGTACATACTGTATTTACACAAAATAAACAACTGGGCTTTTATACCGACACGATCAGCAATTATAACTAACATGTCAGTTCATGTTAAGATGGGATCAATAATCAGATACTGAACAGCAAAAGAAACGCGAGTTTTAATGATGCCCATGGTTTGTCATTCCATCAGTAAATGTCAGAGAACATGTTGAGCTATTGGTACTGTAGGGTATAGAAAGTTACCATTGCAAAGTCAAAAGGTATCAGGTCACATCTTCTCATGGTAACCTGATATGCATGAGCCTGGTAAAATTCAAATTACTCGAGACTTGCTCTGTGAAAAGGACCCCAAATTGTGACTCTATGTTTGAGAAGTTAATGAAATTTTCGGAAACTGGGATATTGGCCGATTACATGCAGAACACTTTGCAAGGACTGTAAATGTGCGTGGAACACGTTAGTACCGAACAATAATGCAATACCTAGAAGTGAGAAATGAGACCCATAGAACTATTCTGAATTAAATTCAAAATGACGGCATAACGTCAAATCAACATCAGCAAAGACAGGGGTTTTGTATCATGCAACTTCATGGGAGTGTTTGAACAAGTTCCAATTGCATTTTAAAGCACATTGAGCCCTTCATCATCAGGAATGTTGCTGTTTTCCCAGAGAATGACTATGGCACAAGATAATGCTCTGCAGAGGTTTTACACCAGCATTGACTTTTCCTTATGTTTGCATGTTGTTCAACGTGTTATTAACATCATGTCAACAACATTTGAATGCTCTTATAGTAAAACTAGTCTCAATACAGCGTAAACTACTAGATTGTTACAGTGGACTCGCGTTTCTTTTGCTGTTCAGTATATATTATAGAAATAAACTGAAAGCCCAACCATTGTTCCATCCACTCCATGCTGATGAGGTCCGAAAGACCTACACAGCTGACTGTCCATGGTATTGGTATGTAGTATATATATTATATTATCAAGCACAATGGAAAGATTAAACTCATTCTAGCAACAATTTTGGATACACACCCGTGGGATGTTACTCACTTTCAGTCGCATGTAATACTCGTGGATCGAAAAATCCTTCAATCTTGTATGTTGACTTTTGCCCCTTTAGAAAGGTATTGTGTGAACTATTGAAAAATTAATTTGAGAAGCAATATGTTTGAGAAATCTTAGTCATGAAAACGATATGTCATATTAAGTCAATTGTTACAGGTCATGTGATGCTCACCGCAAACACGGAGATGCTGTATGATATACAACTGATGTTACTCAGTATACCACAGGTGTGTTATTTGAACTGTATATATTACCTTCATAATACCATAACACCAATGGTTACACAGTAGAACCTTAAGAACAATTTATTCCCTGTGATACTTCACGACCAGTTTTATTTCCCTGGGTATTACAATTCCAATAGCAACCACTGTGACGTGATTTATCCTGCTGCTAACAACATAAGTATCACAGTATGATCGTATGAGCTCCGTGCAGCGTTGCGTAGAGGAGTCCGAGAACCAACATCATTACCAAGACAAGAAGAAACATCAGTACAACAAAACAATTTATTATTTAATATATTCACAAAAGAGTTGACAACGTCATCATTTTTAAAAGAAACACCTTCGATATAAAGATACAGCACTATAAAAAATATTTACATATTTATGGAATTCTGGTACCACAACCTGAATTAGAAACTCACTAGAATTATTATTATTTTCCGTCCGATCGATTACAGAAAAACTGTTTATTAGATTCTTTTCAAACTTTGCACACACATCTACGAAACTAGGAGATGTGCAGTACTAAATTACAAGCTTGAATATTTGTGAATATCTTAAGTTTTATGCGAATTTCTGTATTTTGTACTTGGTCATTTTCTGAGATCTAAATTTGCCAGACTGGTTGCAGAAAAACTAAAAATCAGATTCTTTTTGCATACGTTTTCTACACTAGGAGATGTGCAGTGCAGAACTACAAGCGCTTTTGAGATACTTTTCTTAATTCATTTCACTCTCACTTCCTAATTTTTCTGAAATCCGCCATTTCTTGTAAGTGATTGAGAGACAAATCTGTTTTAGATTGGACACTGCTAATTACATTATACATTTCTTAAAAGTATTTTACTTCAAAATATTATAAAATAATAGACTGGTGATGAAGTCAATACCTGTTTTTATGGACCCGAGAAAACAATATTGATCAAGGATATAAACCCATTTTCTGAAAGATTTTATATTTTTTAACAAAAAAGATTAAAAACTATTCTATGATAAACTATTAATGACAATATCTAAACCTCATCTCCAAATAATGGGAAATGTATTTCATGATCCTGATGTCAGTTAGAATGAGATTTTGAATATTTACAGAAGGCATTTAATTTTTTCTCAAAATCATTTAAACAGCGTTAAATGAAACTTGTTACAATGACATCTGTAACTTTTGTTAAGTTAATAATTAACCTCTACGTCATGTTTATTGGGAATGTGATGTAATCCAAATATTCTGTTACGAACTTGAAAACTGGACAATCCAAAACAAAGACTTTTGAAATAACTGTTGAAATATACTGTTGAAAAAATCATATCGAGAAGAAACAATAGTTTTGATTAATTTTCTGATACATTTTTTTCATTATTCCCATTATTTAATCTTTTAAGTTAATTTTCATAACTCTATTTGACAGTGATCTACTTGATGTAGCCATTACGTATTAGTAAGCTAAGGTATTTGAAGGGCATTTTGTATATATCCCTCCTCTCCCCAAAAAGCTTACAAGTCATTGCTACCCAAGTACCCTCTGTTACAAGGGGACACTTCTAGCAAACCTCCTAGCAGTGAAAATTTGAAAAACGGATACAAACTCTTTGAGAGGCATTCTAGAAGTTGATACGTCCTTACTTCCATCCAATTGTCTTACACCCCAACTGATCTTTGACTTGAAAGAAGTATTTTCGCATCACACAGAAGGAAATCAAGTCGTTTCAATAATTTTTAAATTATCGTATTTGTATGATTGTGAAGTATTGATTACAATGAGTGTTTCTGTATTTGCTTCTTATAGATGTTTGAAATGACAAAGTAAATCTGACATTTCTTTCCTGTCTTTGCCCGTGTATTTATACTGAGCAAATATACTTAAGGACCATTTGATTTTGTATTTTTACTTTGACATTATTTTTCAATCTTTGCCCCATTCTACCACCACTGCTTCAAAGTCGCATTTCAAAATGTTCTACGCCACCAACAATCCTAAATGAGCTCGCTAACGCCCTTGTTGATGAATGGCATCAGATTCCATTTCAGAGCCTTTCCTCGTGTGTTCAAGACGTTCTTTAGCCGTAATTAGTGCACGAAGTGAGCATATACGCTGATGAAATTGACATCAGTCCAGTTTCAGATTATTTAAAAAATTGCGATTCCGAGATAACGCACACATAACTCTAAACACGTTTGTACATTTCTGATTAAAAACATTAGAAGCTAATTTTTGGTTCATTATTTTTTAATCGCGATGACGTTAATCAAACTATTATTCATAATCTTGTTTTCATGACACACATTTTCCAAATATGTGTAGAATCCAACGGTCCTTAATTCATTTTGCCCAGTATAGTTTCGGTCAAACTCGGACATCGCCGTCCATCAACTCAACACGACAGTCTACCTTAACCTGTGTTCAACTCGCAGTCGAAACATTTCGCTTTCCAGAGAAAATCTACAAGAAGCAAAGTACTCACTTCACTTCAACTTTATTCAAGTATATAGGCCCCTGAGCCCAAATACTCGAGTGTTACAGGAGGATGATAGACAACTCTGCGTTTGACTTTAAACAGAGACATGACTGAGGTTTTCGTTAAATGTTCGATTTATTCCATCACTTAAAATCATTTGTTATATGTATAAATAACTCTTATTTAGTAAAATGATCTATTAACATAGTTCGTTCTGTGTACATAAATTTGCCTTCAAGTAACATACAAACATACATTCTTATAATGAACTAACTCTTCATTTTCTTTAGATAAGAATCAGTCATACTCTTTAAGGTACATCCATTGTGTTGTTGTGGGTCACATATGCCAAACGTTATAAATGATGTTAATCTTTCGAGAAGTACCGACTGTTACCGAAAATTGCCATTTTGATGATACTCAATTTAATATATTGACGATATAAAGGTAAAAGTGTCGATATTTGATCGAAAACAGGAAAATGCACCGCGTATGGCGCGCGTAAATTTGTCAAACATAATTTTGGAATCTTATTTTCACCATACAAACAGATAACTTTCGGTTGATGGTGTTTAATAGGTCTATTATGCATGTAAATGGAACGTGTAGTTTCGGTTTCTGTATAATGAAGTTGCTCAATTTTAATTAAAAACTAGTAATTATGATATACTTGGCTATTGGGGTATGCAAGATGAGTGAAATGTTTAGAACTGAAATCAGCACATATCGTATATGTTGGCACGTATTTCAGCCAAATAAAATTTTATGAAACAATGGATGTATCTATAAAAGAATCAATTAATTGTTCAAATAAAAGTGAGTGACTTATTAATAACACCGCATCGGCAGTGTCGCAGTTCAAACAAGTAGTTGTCACTAAGGTGACATGATCCCCCGCCGCAAATTTATACTTCAAAATTTAAAAATAATGTCAAGATCAGCAAAATCGACTGTCAAACATGTCGAAAAAGTCAAAGCTCCACTGTGACCTTGAGAAAAATGTCAAGGTTACCAAAATCTAATCAGCCCTGTCTTTCCTAGGAGGTGCAATATTTAAGATATGATGGAATTCCGGTGAATGCATGGTTCTTGAGATATTCTGCTGACAACCTTTACATGTACATTAACATGTCAAACAATTCAAAGTTCCGCTGTGACCTTGAAAATAATGTCAAGGTCACCAAAATCTAATCAGCCCGTCGTCTTCCCTAGAAGGTGCTTTGTGTAAGAAATGATGGAATTCCGGTGAATGGTTTTTGAGATATCCTGCTGACAAGCTTTACATGTACATTAACATGTCGAAAAATTCAAAGTTCCGCTGTGACCTTGAAAATAATGTCAAGGTCACCAAAATCTAATCAGCCCGTCGTCTTTCCTAGAAGGTGCTTTGTGTAAGAAATGATGGAATTCCGGTGAATGGTTTTTGAGATATCCTGCTGACAAGCTTTACATGTACATTAACTTGTCGAAAAATTCAAAGTTCCGCTGTGACCTTGAAAATAATGTCAAGGTCACCAAAATCTAATCAGCCCGTCGTCTTTCCTAGAAGGTGCTTTGTGTAAGAAATGATGGAATTCCGGTGAATGGTTTTTGAGATATCCCGCTGACAAGCTTTACATGTACATTAACATGTCGAAAAATTCAAAGTTCCGCTGTGACCTTGAAAATAATGTCAAGGTCACCAAAATCTAATCAGCCCGTCGTCTTCCCTAGAAGGTGCTTTGTGTAAGAAATGATGGAATTCCGGTGAATGGTTTTTGAGATATCCTGCTGACAAGCTTTACATGTACATTAACATGTCGAAAAATTCAAAGTTCCGCTGTGACCTTGAAAATAATGTCAAGGTCACCAAAATCTAATCAGCCCGTCGTCTTTCCTAGAAGGTGCTTTGTGTAAGAAATGATGGAATTCCGGTGAATGGTTTTTTAGATATCCCGCTGACAAGCTTTACATGTACATTAACATGTCGAAAAATTCAAAGTTCCGCTGTGACCTTGAAAATAATGTCAAGGTCACCAAAATCTAATCAGCCCGTCGTCTTTCCTAGAAGGTGCTTTGTGTAAGAAATGATGGAATTCCGGTAAATGTTTTTTGAGATATCCCGCTGACAATCTTTACATGTACATTAACATGTCGAAAAATTCAAAGTTCCGCTGTGACCTTGAAAATAATGTCAAGGTCACCAAAATCTAATCAGCCCGTCGTCTTTCCTTGGAGAAGCTATGTGTAATATATGAAGAGAATCGAGCGATTGGTTATTGAGATATCCCGCTGACAAGGGTAAAATGACAAAGTCTCGTTGTGACCTTGAAATGAAGGTCAAGGTCACAAACCTCTGTAGGAACATTCCCATGATGAACCCATATGCAAAATATGAAAAGAATCCAGTGAATAATATTTGAGTTATTCCATTTCGTACGTATTTTAATGAAAGTCGGCTCGGTTGGTAAAGTAGTTCTGTTCTGATCTAAAACCGAACAATGCAAGGCGATTAAGGCGATTGACGCTCGTTAGTCAAACATAATTTTGGAAACTTATTTACAAGAAAATATTATGAAACCGAATGGATGCATCCTCAAACGCTTCAAGCAATTTTGAATTTGCTGATATTTATTCAGAGAATGAGCATACATTGAAACCAATCTACTTACATTGTTGAACATTTCACTTCCACTGTTGAACATTTACTTACAATGTTGAACATTTACTTACACTGTTGAACATTTACTCACACTGTTGAATATTTCACTTACAATGTTGAACATTTCACTTACACTGTTGAACATTTTACTTACATAAACTATTTTAAAATTTATGAAATTTTACAGTGTTTTTTAACATGCTTATTATTACATTTGAAACCTCAAGCTACTTGAGTATCAAATCTCAAAAACAGGAAGATCATTCGCCCAGTGAAACACTGTAGCTTTATTTCCAAGTTAACAATGTGGGTAGAGTAAGAGAAGTGAGGAACTGGTGACCACTGAGTCCGGACACACCTCTGTAGATTGCTGGACTTCAGTCTGACCAGCTTCACATTATGAGGTATTCAATGACTCGCCATCCTGCTGCACACAATCCGAGTGAGTTCTGATTTAGCCCTGCAGATACCTGCACTACCTAGATGGAGAAGGGTGGTGACCAGCTGGAAAACAACCATTAACCAATGTTAAGTGGTGTCAAAATTGATGTCTGTCAGAGAATATAAGGTTCACAGAATAAAGCTGATACTTCCTTGCACACTTATGTTGCATATATATTCATTAGAACTAGTTGATACGGCACCTTTGGAAACTGAGGTAGAAATTGCATTTCTTTTCTAATCACCATGATGAAACACACACCTAGGCACTTTGAGCTACTACAAAAACACTTGAATACCAGCCATTGATGTTGATAGAGTGGTATATAGAGCTCCATTCTTCAGACAGCTGTAACCTGGGACAGAGTAATTAGCTTACTTCATAACTATAAACCTCTTTCCACTAATATACTGATTGGTTAAAGCCTTTAAGGATTGGGTGGTATCCATCGGACGATGTGGGTGTAGATCCCATTCCCCTTCTCTGACTGTTCTGTTTACAAGTAAGGCACTACACACAGCGAGTCTCCTCTCCACCTGAATACTGGTTACTGACATCACCAGAGTTATCCCCTCCTCACTCTGTGAGATCCAAGCAGTTCCTGTTTACTGATGCTGTGTGCAGTACTCCGTATAGATCTTCCAGAAATGGCTTGAAATACCAATTAAGTCTCCTTGAATATAACTTCATGGATAAGTGAATGGATAGATTCTCTGGGCGATGGCTGATTGATGTCACAAATACACGTAGTGCAGTCGCAGACAGCTTCAGAGAGAATCTGTGACTATCACAACTTCGACTTGCTGTCATCTTCATCTTCACTCCACCGATAGGCTTTAGAGTTGTTATGTTCTGAAATGAATCAAGTAAAAACAGTTTCAACATACTTTTTTTTCAAATCTAAACTAATTCTTAACCAAACACATTATTTATATCTCTGACAGATACATTCTGAAAGGTTTAGGAGTTTTTGACATTTTAGAAATTAGTAAAACAAGAAGACATAGTCATCAACATCCCCCGCCAGACACAAGAAATGAGAACAAGGACAATAATTCAAGAAGAAATAATTGTGCGCTTCTCATTTTCTTTCCATTAAGGTAACAATATCCTCAAGCCAAACAAATGATTTGATGTTAAACAATGTCTGAGAAAAGCTATATCCTTGGATACTTGAAACAGAGTTGAAAAAGTGGAACAAGGGGAATAACTCCGGAAAAAATAATCACATGCTTCTTTTTTTCAAACTCCATCAAGGTATCAATACCCTTAAACCACACACCAAGTTTGGTTATCCATCTTAAATAGTTTCTGAGAAAAGCTGTCCCCTTTGGAGATACCTTGTCCAAATGGACGGAATAAGGGCAATAACTCAGCAAAGAATAATTGTGTGCTTCTCATTTTGGAACTCCATCAAGGTATTTATGTCCACAAGCCACACACCAAATTTGGAAACCCTATCTTAAACAGTTTCTGAGAAAAGCTGTCCCCTTTGGAGATACCATGAACTTAGTCCAAAAATACGGAACAAGGGCAATAACTCCGGGAAAATTAATCACACGGTTCTTATTTTCGAACTCCATCAAGGTATTTATGTCCACAAACCACACACCAAATTGGGTAATCCTATCTTAAATAGTCTCTAAGAAAAGCTGTCCCCTTTAGAGATAGCATGAACCGAGTCCAAACATACGGAACAAGGGCAATAACTCCGGAAAAAATAATCACATGGTTCTTATTTTCGAACTCCATCAAGGTTTTTTATGTCCACAAGTCACACACCAAATTTGGAAACCCTATCTTAAACAGTTTCTGAGAAAAGCTGTCCCCTTTGGAGATACCATGAACAGAGTCCAAAAATACGGAACAAGGGCAATAACTCCGGAAAAAATAATCACACGGTTCTTATTTTCGAACTCCATCGAGGTATTTATGTCCACAAGCCACACACCAAATTTGGTTGTCCTATCTTAAATAGTTTTTGAGAAAAGCTGTCCCCTTTATAGCGGACGGACGGACGGACGCACGGACGGACGGAGCCCAAACCTATATCCCCCTTCCACGAAAATGTCCACAAGCCACACACCAAATTGGGTAATCCTATCTTAAATAGTCTCTGAGAAAAGCTGTCCCCTTTAGAGATAGCATGAACCGAGTCCAAACATACGGAACAAGGGCAATAACTCCGGAAAAAATAATCACATGGTTCTTATTTTCGAACTCCATCAAGGTTTTTATGTCCACAAGTCACATACCAAATTTGGTTGTCCTATCTTAAATAGTTTTTGAGAAAAGCTGTCCCCTTTATAGCGGACAGACGCACGCACGCACGCACGGACGGACGGAGCCCAAACCTATATCCCCCTTCCACTTCGTGGCGGGGGATAATAAAACTGTATGGATTGACAACATTCTGTGATGTTTTGCTGATGTATTAAGGTACAAGAAGGTCAAGGCAAGTGATGGTGGACTTAATTACCAAGTCTACTGTCTAGTATAGCCCATACCCTCTTTAAGAGTCTATCAAGTAGATGAAATAGCAATCACTAAGGATTAAATCAAATCAGGGTCAACCCAAACTGATTTTCATGACATATTTCGCAATGACACAAGGGATTTGTTATCTGTATATGCCCCACCTGGAACCTCCCACGTCATGGAGGGGTAGAGGCTGCACCCATAATCCACCTTGAGGGTTGCCCCGGAGATGTAGGAGGCCGCGGGCGACAGCAGGAAATTCACTGCTCCTGATACCTGCAGGCAAACGTAGGTATAATGAATGAAAGATTTCAACTTTGACCTCTTTAAGATATTGTTGTATATGAAGAGACTTCGGTCATGCAGAATATAGAATAGAATCTTAAAGATTGCTATAGCAGTAGAATCTTAAAGATTGCTATAGCAGTAGAATCTTAAAGATTGCTATAGCAGTAGGTTCTTAAAGATTGCTATAGCAGTAGGTTCTTAAAGATTGCTATAGCAGTAGATTCTTAAAGATTGCTATAGCAGTAGGTTCTTAAAGATTGCTATAGCAGTAGATTCTGAAAGATTGCTATAGCAGTAGAATCTTAAAGATTGCTATAGCAGTAGATTCTTAAAGATTGCTATAGCAGTAGATTCTTAAAGATTGCTATAGCAGTAGAATCTTAAAGATTGCTATAGCAGTAGGTTCTTAAAGATTGCTATAGCAGTAGATTCTGAAAGATTGCTATAGCAGTAGATTCTTAAAGATTGCTATAGCAGTAGATTCTGAAAGATTGCTATAGCAGTAGTTTCTTAAAGATTGCTATAGCAGTAGAATCTTAAAGATTGCTATAGCAGTAGGTTCTTAAAGATTGCTATAGCAGTAGATTCTGAAAGATTGCTATAGCAGTAGATTCTTAAAGATTGCTATAGCAGTAGATTCTGAAAGATTGCTATAGCAGTAGATTCTTAAAGATTGCTATAGCAGTAGATTCTTAAAGATTGCTATAGCAGTAGATTCTTAAAGATTGCTATAGCAGTAGATTCTCAGATTGCTATAGCAGTAGGTTCTTAAAGATTGCTATAGCAGTAGATTCTTAAAGATTGCTATAGCAGTAGATTCTCAAAGATTGCTATAGCAGTAGATTCTTAAAGATTGCTATAGCAGTAGATTCTTAAAGATTGCTATAGCAGTAGATTCTTAGAGATTGCTATAGCAGTAGATTCTTAAAGATTGCTATAGCAGTAGATTCTTAAAGATTGCTATAGCAGTAGATTCTTAAAGATTGCTATAGCAGTAGATTCTTAAAGATTGATATAGCAGTAGATTCTCAGATTGCTATAGCAGTAGATTCTGAAAGATTGCTATAGCAGTAGATTCTCAAAGATTGCTATAGCAGTAGATTCTTAAAGATTGCTATAGCAGTAGATACTCAAAGATTACTATAGCAGTAGATTCTTAAAGATTGCTATAGCAGTAGATTCTTAAAGATTGCTATAGCAGTAGATTCTTAAAGATTGCTATAGCAGTAGATACTCAAAGATTACTATAGCAGTAGATTCTTAAAGATTGCTATAGCAGTAGATTCTTAAAGATTGCTATAGCAGTAGATTCTCAAAGATTGCTATAGCAGTAGATTCTCAGATTGCTATAGCAGTAGATTCTCAAAGATTGCTATAGCAGTAGATTCTCAAAGATTGCTATAGCAGTAGATTCTTAAAGATTGCTATAGCAGTAGATTCTTAAAGATTGCTATAGCAGTAGATTCTTAAAGATTGCTATAGCAGTAGGTTCTTAAAGATTGCTATAGCAGTAGATTCTTAAAGATTGCTATAGCAGTAGATTCTTAAAGATTGCTATAGCAGAAGATTCTTAAAGATTGCTATAGCAGTAGATTCTTAAAGATTTCTATAGCAGTAGGTTCTTAAAGATTGCTATAGCAGTAGATTCTTAAAGATTGCTATAGCAGTAGATTCTTAAAGATTGCTATAGCAGTAGATTCTTCAAGATGTCTTCAAGATAAGAGCATGTTACTTCTTCTGTGGTGCCGAGGCGCCTGGCTGGAGCTGACTTCAAGTTGCGAGAGAACATATCAAAGCTGCCATACTGGGCTGCTGCCGTGTCCGAGTAGATGACACTCCCCTGGGAATACAAGCTCACATATAGTCAGGGAGATTAGTACTGTTCAAAACAATCATCTTATAATACGCTTAATATGTATATTTTGACGAAATCTTCACAATAAATAAGTTGATATTCATAAATGTTTCACATCTTAGCCTCTTGTGATTACTATATGCGGTCAAGATAAGTATTTCTCATTTGGGTGAGATTCAAATGAAAACAGTAACATTTCTTTACATTTTGACACATCTAAAGACAACTATGATACTGAGATGAGGATCAAGGACTATCAGAAGCACGTGCACTGGTTAAGGAGACGTACCGGCGCCACAGAGTTGATTCTGACCCCATTTGCTGCCCACTCTACAGCCAGGGACTTGGTCAGATTATCCACTGCAGATCGGGATGCTCCTGAGTGACTGGCAACAAAGTGAGACAGGAGTTTAAATGACTTTTTTTTGCAAATATTCATGATTTTAAAAATAGAGTCATTTGCTCTGTAGCTCATAAGGATATGCATGGTTTATCATTCAAGGTTGAAGAAACAATGCTTACTGAAATGATGCATTTTTAAAGGTTTGGTCCAAATGCCTTCAATGGCTTTAAAATGGCTCACATAGGCAAACAATATTTTGTGTGCGCTCCCAAACCCCATGCAATAATCTCCTACCCAACTCCCCTACTCCAGAGCTTCCAATGCTTAACAAAGTATAAGGGGTAGTTGTCTCCTACTGCTACTCCTCACCCATAGCTTCCCATTACTTGAAACAAAATGAGTTTGGGAGCTAACCAGTCTGCCAGTGTAATGCTTTGGTCCATAACCGCCCTAGTGACCACCACCCTTCTGTTTCATAAAGGAAGTCCTTAAAAGGGTGTTTTGGAAAATGTTTATCATGCCCATATTTGAGAGGGGTCAGGACCAAATGTGCAAACTTTAATCCCCTAGATCCCCACGTGCAGCTGCTCGTGAGGAGAAGTCGAAAAAGTGAAAAGTTACGAAACCAAACATATGGATTACAGATGCAACCCAGGCAAGTTAAAAGTTCATGGTTAATGTTTTAGATATTCTTAAACAATTACATACTGAAGATTAACTTTCATATAGGTTCATTTCCGACCGGTTTCACAACATAGTGTTCATCAGGGAAACTTATACATTGTGCTGCTAATGATATAGCGTCATCAATGACATATACCAATATATCAATGATATATATATATATATATATAAAGCGCTGTCGTCCATCCAATTGCATGCTCATAGCGCTTAGAAATGTCTCACACAATAGAAATCCTAAAAGAACTTGGGGAAAGTAAATTTAAGTAATATTTTGCAAAGAGGTGTGTTTTTAATGTAAACTTGAAAGTGTCAAAGGTTGGAGATGTTTTCATACCAAAAAACCAACTGACACACTGACTGACACACTGACTGACACACTGACTGACACACTGACTGACACACTGACTGACACACTGACACACTGACACACTGACTGACACATTGTTGAAATGCCTGTTCTGTAACACATCACTAAAATGTCTACTGAAATCAGCACTGACACTAACCATGAAATTAACCCAACTGCTCTATCAAAACTTAGTTCCATCCCCTGATTGTCTGAGTAGATTTGACTCATATCACTGAAGGTTGGATACTCAACCCTGAGTTCGTGCCTACTGACCAATAACATTTCTACTGATCATAACATGCCTACTGACCATAACATGCCTACTGACCATAACATGCCTACTGACCAATAACATGCCTACTGACTGTAATACGGTGAAATTAAAGTATTTATTTTAATATCATGTGTTCTGTTATTTTTATCAAGTGTATATAAATATTTGTGTTATTTGGTGTTCAACAGAGGTTCATTGGTTTGGCAATGAACAGTTGCCTCCAAGTAATATTTTAAAGGTTCTATTCAGGTATCTAATTGGATTGGATCAGTCTATCTTTACATCATAAGGAAATCAGGTTATTCCATCTTTGTGTCAGTGCTGTCATTGTTTTGATCACACCAGCTGATTTCTGATTTCTTATTGGCTGATTTCAAATCATCAGGTCACAGCCATGTTTCACTAGCACTGCACTTGTCACCTTCACCTGATGTGCACACAAGATATTCAGAATCAACTTCCAAGGTTAGTAATATAATTGCATTATAGCTATATATTTTATAAATGCATCAGTAATAAGCATATAAGTAAGAATTTTAATAATAATAATGGTTTTCTATATAGTGTATATCATAAGTGTGATTGGATTGTGTATATTAATATGAATCACACATGGAAGAAAACTATTTCTTTTAATTATATTTATTGCATAAGTCAATTATGGTGACTGAACTAATTTCAGTCAGGTTACATCATATGTGTATATATTTTCATGATTGCTATTTGCTTGGCTCAGGTATGATATCCTGTACAACTATGCGGAGAGCTAACCGTCGGTAGCTACACTCCCGTGTCACCCACAGGGTATACATTATGGTCCTTTTCATTTTAGATGTGTAACTCATGTTTTTACCTATCGTCGTGTATTTGCTTTGTATTGGATCATGTAAATGAAGACATGATAATATATTACCATGTGCGGAATATGTATCAATATGTATATTTCAATGTTCATTAGATTAACATACAGACTGTATGGTGTTAGTAACCGTGTTACAGCTAATTATGTATTTGTATGCATATTCTGGATTGTTGTAAGGCAGTGTATTGTAATCTATTGTGATATGTTTATATTTTATCTTGAATGAACTTTGTATTTATTATTGTACTGTTGTGTTACAGAGTGTCTCAGTTCTACCTATTCCTTCCATCGGAATAAAACGAGTACCTCGCACCCCGCAGCCTTACTTCTCTTTGTTACTACTAGAGGGTAAATCCAAGGCCGCAACATGACCAGTAACATGCCTGTTGACCAATAACATGCCTGTTGACCAATAACAAGCCAGCTGACCAATAACATGCCTACTGACCAATAACATGCCTACTGAAATGCATACTGTCACACCTCAGACCTACTGATAAAGACATGCCCACCAAATGTCACTCTAATGTCCACTGCCATGCTGACTGACACGCCCACGGACACATCCACCCAATGGACACACCCACTGACACACCTACCTCATAGACACACCCACCTCATAGACGGCCAGCCCTTCCACATGTCGGTGATGATGTTGACGATGGAGCCACCGTGTTCCTTCATCCACTGGTTGTACACTGCATTACACACCAACCATGTCATAATTTCATGAATCTCAATAAAATCATGGAATAAAACTAGTATTATCAATTTTATTTCTTTAATATTTTTAATATTGATTATAATAGAAGAATAAGGAAGCACACACCCTCCCGGCAGCAGAGGAACGTCCCGGTCAGGTTGGTCTCCACCACAGCATTCCACCCCTTCAGAGAAATGCTGGACGCTGGACTAGCGAACTGACCACCTCCGTTGTTGACCAAGAAGTCTATCTTCCCATAGGTGGACAGTGTGCTGGACATTAGGTTCTCCACCTGGTCAAAGAGAATAGTGAATAGTTGGTACTTACTACAGCGTATGTTTAACAACTTATAACCAAATGGTAATAACTTTTTATTATACTGGTGTAGCAGGAGTGAAAATACAATTTTCATCATCCAAAGGATTCGAACCCGGGAACATCCGGATGAGTCAGATACTCTACCCACTGAGCTAAAGGGACATTCTACAAGTCAAAGCTAATGACCTCATCCTGCTACACAAGCTAGCTATTGAGGGTTTCCTTAAAGGGATGTTTCTCTAGCCATATTGGATGTTTTGTATTGCTTGAAATAAAAACATGCTATATTGTACATAATTTTACAACTTTTTAATCACTAAAGACGTACACTGATAGAGTATTCATACAGTAACACATAACATGTCATAAAACTAATACCAATTAACTGTTATCAAACTATTACCTCCATTAGTATCTTTTAATTTGACCTAACCATGTATTAAAAACATATATGGGTTAACAGGGAAATCCTCTCGAATTTCGTTTCCACAAAAAATACCCCGATAGAACCCTCCTCATATATATTTGGGATACTCTCTAACATATTTTATACCAGTGTTGGCAAAATCTGGTGAGGTTTCTTTACTTAGTGGACATCTGTTCTCTCAAATTGTGTATAGGAAACTAGACCCCAAATTAATAAGTACTCGTTTACAGAGCAGGTGATGAGAGAGAGAGGTGATGAGACTACATGTGACTTGATCACACTTGTATAGAGAGACATGCATCTGGTAATGGCAGGTAGATTACTGAATTAGCAGGAAATAGGTAAACGTGATTGGGTCAAAGATACCTGTTCCTCCTTGCGGATGTTACAAGCAAGATGCTGCAGTTTGCCAGTTTGGTGAGACTGTTTGGTGAGAAGACCCTCCATTTCCGCCCGTGCCTGTCCCAGTCTCTCCATGTTCCGCGACGCGATCATCACATTGCATCCTGTCGGCCATTAAGGGGAAACATTTATTGAAATAGCCAAAAGTCTGAAGAATGTGTACATTTAAAACTGAGTTATTCAACATCATAATTGATCAATATTGAGAAAACAAGAATTCCCTCCCAAAGACGACACTACATGTATATTGGAGTTTCCTCCCTTTGAATAGCAAGGCAGGCTACATCAAGGATCTCTACATTGTTTTGTGGTTTCATCATATAGCTTACCTTTGTGATGGTTACCAGTTCGCTATAAAAGCTGTAAAAGTGATTGATTGATAGCATTTTACATTTTGAAAGGACTAAATCTGTTTTTGCAGATACAATAAAATACTATTTGGTAAGCAATTTCACTGCAAAACAAATTTATAATGCAGTTACTTACATCAGCCTTGACACCCTACAATGTAATAGACCATCCATTCTAGGAATTAGGTCAACCACTTGATTGTCATTTTCTGTCTAGCTGAACTTAAACATGACACGTACTTGGATCATCTGTTTTGTTTTTCACTTCTAGATATGCATTTGCTAGAGTTGCTAGAGAATAACTGTTGTCATTTGGCGGCATAGGAATCGGCAGTTCCGACCAAAGGCAAAAAATTTGCATAAGAGATGGCCCGAAAACGTTTCCATATATTTTAAGTTTTGCCAGCTGCCATGACTTTTTGTCACTTGATTTACAAGCAGACGACAAAACATCTGAAGGTTTGCGCTTATCGTATCTTTGTAATTTGAATTTAGATACACTTGAAAATTGGTGTTATTGATCTTGGATGTGTTTTCGATATTTGTAACTATTCATATGCCTAAAGATACGTATAGTGGGACAATTCTGAAACTTTTTACTCAGCGAAGGGTGTCAGTGGGTCACAGGAACTCGATATCATAAGTAAAACATATGTAAAACGTAGGTAAAACAAACCTACCCCCTATATAATATAGAGTAAAGGAGCAAGGGCAGCCATGTTGCCGATCTAAGGGTCCATTCAACATTAGGTCAAGCGTTACGCTTAGAATTGGTGACATACACAAATGAACCCCCGTACTTATCAATTATACATTTCTCCGCAAAACCCGGCCGATTTTCACCATATGTCACCCCTAGAATAACTTTAATAGCTCCCCAAAATCGAAAATTGACCACAAAACCTCTCCCGTGAACGTTAATCCGCAGTCGCTACCCATTCGAACGATCTGATTGGTCTGTTGAGTTGGAACTATTAATATAGTATCTGTAAACAAACATGACGGCGCGGCGAGACGACAGGATATTTCGAAAATTGCTTCACTATGAATTCAACACCTGATCAGAGGGAAGCTTTGAAATGTGAACAATAGAGCCATCTCAACGGACCAATCAGATCGTACGAAGTGTTTTGACCGCGGTCTAACGTTCACGGGAGAGGTTTTTGTGGTTGATTTTCGAGTTTGAAGAGCTATTAAACTTATCGTAGGGGTGACATATGGTGGAAATCAGCCGGGTTTTGCAGAGAAATATATAGATGATAGGTACGTACGTTCATTTGATCTAATGTTGAATGGGGATGCAGTGTTTTCGTAGACCATACAGGTTCGTAGACGTGAGGAATTCGTAGACGCGGTGGATTCGTAGAAGTAGTATTTATATAATGTAATAAGATGTGTTCATTCGAACATACAAAGCAGAGAGCCATGGTTGATGTTGAATGAATTGCACTTTCTAATTTGTAGCGTATATAGGCTACCATATGCATGTTTGTATATGAAAGTGGATCTTCTCAGTATAAAACAACTAAATGTACAATATGTTGTGAGTTGCCTTGATTGTAGTCGGTGTAATTCACAACTTGAAAGTAATGTAATATTAGTAAATTAGGTTGTCGGTAGATTAACAACTTTATAAAAACATGATGTTGAGATGTTTTGATTGTCAATGACTTACCGTACTTGATCTTCGCCGACGTCCGCTAATCTCCCGTTTGTTGTTGATTGATGCTGTATATGGGTATTCTAAAATGGATTATAGATTATACTTACCATATTTCTTTATTTATTTCAAACAAAATCATTCTCCAACAAAAAATAACAACACTGAGTGTCTTATTGCTTTATAAAAATACCACGTCTACGAATCCACCGGAAATATACGTCTACGAACCCGTCTGGTCTACGAAATCACCTACAGCTGTTGAATGGACCCTTAGATCGGCAACATTGCTGCCCTTGCTCCTTTACTCTATATTATATAGGGGGTAGGTTTGTTTTACCTACGTTTTGGGTTAGGTTTGTTTTACCTACGTTTTACCTATGTTTTATTTACGATATTGAGTTCCTGTGGAGTGGGTGTACATCATGATGATACGAGATTCGGCTAACGAGATATCGTGGTAATTCTGAACATCCACGAATCAAGGTTACCCACGAATTTATGTAACGTACAAACTCAGTCTAAAACTGTAACATTTTCCCTTTTGTAAACTAAGAGTAAGAATTGTCTCGACTACTCTCCGACACTGGCTGTCTCTGGACTAAGACGAGAAACAAGGAATACATGTCACGTACCTAAATATAGTAGTTCCAGTGATATAGTTTTCCCGATGCCCGTGCCACCTCCTGTTACTATAGCAACTTTGTCTTTAAACAATCCAGGGCGAAAAACACTGGAAAGTTTTGTGATCTTCACACTCGGCGCCGCCATTTTGTCCAGTTAAATGAGTCACGTGACAGGGGAGAACTTCTTGGTTGAGTTTTTCATGTTTTCATCGTCACGCCGCCCGTGCCAATGCATATGTACGTGAACAACTGCAAGGCACATTGTCAGTGTAAAACAATATCTTCTTCCTATATTTAAAGAAATACCCCTGCTGCAACAATTATTTAGTTCAAAATACTGACTGGACCTATAGATACCGTTTGAAGGCGTTTGGCGTAAGCAGGCCTACATTCCCAAGTCTTGGGCAGGCTCTGAACTTCTCTTAGTTTTTCCAATCCAAAACTTTGGCACAAACAGGTACTATAATACAATTATCATGCGCAATGAAATGCTTATATAAAGTCATTGTTGAAAATAAATGATGAAATCTGGTTTATGAAAGACATTTATACAAAAAAAGAATGAAATGATAATATATATATATATATATATATATATATACACACACATAGAAAAAAGTTAAGCACCCCCCGATATGTTCATATAGCTGAATGTCAGAAACAAGTAAGCTCTTCTATGACCCTAAATTACTCCGAGATTATGTTTTTTTCCAAGATAGAACAGCCATATGGCAAGACAGAAACGCAACAATATGTCTATCTTTTATCATTGTTTAATAGCGATGACGTCACTGTTTACACAGGTAGGCCTACTGTTTTTACCATGAAACAATGTCCACAGAAGAATTGAGCTGAAAGTGAAACAAAACACATTTGCATTGGTATTGTCACTTCTAAATGTTCCTTGTAGACCCTATAGTGTACATGTTCAATAAGAATGATCAGTATCTGGTAGGTCCGCGACGTACCCGGATGACACACTGCACCCTACGTCTCATGCCTCCAGTCAGACGTTCCTGGGGTATAAGTTGTATTCTTCTGTCTCCAAACATGTGCACGCCCATCAGTAACATGGAGCAAGAATCGACTCTCGCCAGATCAATGGATTTTCCGCCAGGTCCTCAGATTCCAGTGTTGTCTATCCAAACACCATGCCAAACGTGCACGTTTATGATGGTCTCTCAACAAGGGACGTTTAATCACCCTTCTTGCCTTTAGTCCTGCCGATTTGAGGCGATTTCTGACTGTTCTGCTGCTGCTGTTTCGATTTGGTAACCACAGACATTTCAGCTGAGGACTTGTCAGGAAGGGTTCTCGGCGTACATGTCGAAGAAGGTGCCGGTCCTCTCGAGGTGTAGTGACAGTAGGTCTTCCAGACCTTGGACGGTCCGTTGCACTTCCTGTCTGCGCATGCTTCCGGACTAAACGACTAACAACAGTGTTATGGTAGCCCATGTTCTATCGCCTTAAAGGACATTCCTGCATACCGTGCATACCAATAATTTGATTTCTGAGATCCATTGACAATCGTCTTCGTGCCATGTTCAATAGATATGCTTGAATGGCTATTGAAAGCAACGTTACATATAGGCCATGGGCCGAACCCCCAAATTGTGTCAAAGTGCTTCAACATATCTGGTGAATACAAAGTTTGTGTTTTACAATTATCTCTATAATTAATCATGACCTCTAAAAAACTTTTCTGGTTAATTAAGTTGCACATTAATAATTTAGAAGCCTTAGAATTAAAAATAATCTGCAGTAAATCTCCATGACTGCATATACATTATTGACCAATCACAAGACAGGAAGCAGCCCATTCTGTGCGGTACTACAACATGGCCATGGCCAGAGCTTGTCATATTTATGTCACATCAATGGGGATAAACTAGCTGATTAACATCCATTTATGGATATAACATGGACAAAAGTAAGTCAGCATGATGCTGACCTCTTGTGGGTATTGTGCATCTCTTTCTTTCACTTGGAACATGACACCGGCCACTGTCAACACAACAGCTAAACCCTGTACATGACCAGCTGACTACAAAGTTCTCGTCGCTCTAAACTTAAACTGAAGTATTTACATGAATCACCGAGATAAAGATATTGAGGAAGAAACCTTATCAGGTAATTGTTTACCCTAGAAATACTCTCAATATTTTAAGATGGATTTGGCCCCATAGATTTAATTCCAGATCTATTATATTTTGTATTGAATTAGTTTCATAATATTTTGAATTATATTTTGTCTGTTATAGTCACTTGTAATTTTTTTGTAGTTGAGCAGTGAGTTTCAGATATAAAATGTCAAGTTATAAATCATAAAATTTACAATCTTTTTACAGATCATTTTAAATTTAAGTGGCCTTAATCCAAAACCGATTTTGTTTATTGTGTTCTTGATTGTTCATTAACTATATCAAATGTGTGTGTCACTCAAGGATAGTGTCAAATCAATATAACACATCCTGTCTCTTCCCAAAATTGTACACAAAAAAATAAAGATAAACAGAAGACACTTTAGTTTTTAACATGAGACTTCATTGTTTATCATTGTTTATTCTATAGGGAAAGCAATTTCTCATAACACAAAGTGTGTGATTATTCAGTGTGATGCTCCTGCTGTTGTCAGTCCTGAGAGGGAGAGAATGAACCAGAACAAGTTGATCTAACTTAACAGGCCTAGTTTTATTTAAAGGTGCCCATTCGAATTTAAAGGTAAGTCAAGGTATGTATGAAATAAAGACCAAGTCTGAGCGATTAAAACTCCCAAGGCCTTGTCCGAGCCGAATTTAAATTATTTCAATAATGTAGTCCAGGGATTGGGAAATACACTTTTGACAATGCCATTATGGGCCATTTTTATGGCATTTATTAATTTTCTGAATTTTAAATGGGCCTTTCCCCTTTGTAGCAATAGTAAAATTAAAAAATTTAATGGGCCATTTTACATTCAATGTGTAAAATGGCCCATGGCCCCTACCTTCCCCATTCTCTGGAATGACATGGATCTCAGGTAATTAGACTGCAAAAGCGCTGATTGACAAAATAATAATTCAGGTTTAGAATCCCAATTTCCTGTATATCAAACCTTTAATTTCTTATTTGAAGATATTTCCAAAATCCTTTTTATTTTGAGTTTGGTGAATATGTTATACCGAACATGATGTTTATAAGATAATCAACCTGCGGAAAGGGAGGTTATAACATATGCTACAACCTGCAATTTGAACAATAAATAAGTAAATTCCCATGGGGTATAATTGCAAATAACAGTCGATATTTTACCAAAAATATATTATATTGATACTTACTTTACAAATGCAGAATCAAAAGAGTTCCAGTTCTACCTTGGAATATGTCCATATAAAGTTTAAGTGAAATATATAGAGAATCTCACTCAAGTGTCTTCTGATATCAAATATATCAACACGAGTTGATAAAAGTTACTTTTATCAATGAGAGTTGATATATTTGATATCAGAAGACACGAGGGTGAGATTCTATTTATCATCCAAAATTGTTCTTACTACGTTTAAGTGAAAATAGTCTACATCTCTGAGCACATCTCTGCCATTTGACTTCCAGTGCGGTGAGGTCATAGCATTCTGACGTCATCGTGTTTATTACGTCATAACATTGTGATGTCATAACTCTATGATGTAAAAGCATTGTGATGTTATGTAGTTGATGATGACAGGGCATTGTGCAAAATCTACTGCCAAAAAGAAATCTCCCACAAGCTATATTTCCTGTGGAACAGTTTTGGGTGATAAATGTTTAAACTAACATGTTCATGGTGATATGGAAACAAAAAACATGTTTGATATTGGTTTGACTCATAAACATTAGAGTTTGATTTTAAAAGGGGAAAGTAGATTTTTAGTAATAACATACATGCAATTTATTTGAGTAATAACATCCATTTAATTAATTTTTTTGCAGGACAGAAACAAGAACTGGTACAAGAAATTTCAAGCCACTGACCAATGACTCAGGAGTCTCCACAGTTCCTTCAGATGTAACAGTGTAGGATAATTACTGAAAGTCTGAAACTCATGTTGGTAAATTCAAACTATTAACAGCCATCATTGAACTTGCTCAATCAATGAGAGTTTCAGCACCCATCCTACTCTCCTGATCTAGCTTTGCCGGACCAACTGTTTCCAACTCGGAAATAATCTTTTCCGGTATGCATTAAGGTAATAAAGATGAGGTCATTGCTGCTGTAGATTATTTTTAAAAGGCCAAGGTAGAGACTTCTACAGAACTGGTTGAAAAACGCTCTCACACTGGTGTAAAATGTGTATCTCATTTCAGAAAGACTGTTGAAAAATAAATGGATTTAAATAAAATGGTTTTCTTTTTCTTTTTTATGTGAGGCTCACAGATGGGCTTGTAGTATGGTGTTCTTTTTCGACTTCTTATCAAGAACCACTGTCTCTAGAGAGACTCCTTGCCCCATGGGGTTTATTCATAAAGTGTACATTTAGTGACACAGGGGCCACAACTTAAACACCTAATTTTATCCTCTTCTCAAGTAGGTAAAGCTCAAGGAAGCTAAAATCTTGTGTACAGACTCCTTAGCCAGACAAACTACAAAGCCACTGGCTTCAATTTTGTCAATTGATGATTCTGAAAAAAGTCTACAACTGTACAATCTGGAAATATATTTGGGATTCTCTTAAAAAATACTACTCCTTGCTTTAGATAGGTCATTACAAGTACTACTTTCCATACTTGTTCAAATGGAAATTTTATTGCGTTTGGCCTTCTCATAAGCTTGTGAGTTTAAAGGTTCTGAAGTCTGTTACTAAAAAGAAAGAGACTTAGGCTCACTTCTGTAGCTTTCAGAATTTGCTTAATTTATTATCTAAGGTTTGAAGATCTAAAACAACTAATTTCCCAAGTTAAACATTTGAAATTTTTTGGTCAAAATACCTTAATTGGCATTAAAAAAGTTAAATAAATAATTTGTGTGTATGCTGTCATATACACCATGCAAATAACCCCCTTCTCACTCTACCACCTCCTCCTAAGTTCAATACACATCTCTATTCTGCAGTACCCACTACCCAGGTGACAATAAGGTCAGCTGTGATTGTGCAAGAATGAATGAGACTGTTTAACTTCATGCAACTGAAACAGAATTTAATCTACTCAAGAGTATATATATATAAGCTATATTTTGGTTATACAGTGCATTTGAAACATCACATCAACATCTATATGATTAAATTATTGAGAGGTATTATAGCTTATTATATCTGGTTTTTGTAGAAAAGTCGTAAAAGATTTTAGACTGGACCCCTACCGCGCCCATATTTAAGGAGGGTGAGGGTCAAATAAACAAACTTTTCAAAGTGAGAAAAACTGGGTGAAAATATGACTTCTATGTTGTCTTATATATTAATGCAAATCTGAAACTAACAGAAATATTGGATGGGTGTCATTCAAATGTATTGTTTCATAATTTTGCTACATTGATTTCATATTGAGTATCTGACTGGATAGCAAAGAAAAATGTAATAGAATAACAATAATGGAATACAAAAACAAATTATGTCCAAGATTAAAATGTTTCTGCGAAAATGTTTTATTCATTCATGTGATAATACTGATTTAACACACTGAAAAACAATTTTATTCTGATTTTTTAAAATTCATTAAGTTTTAATAAATATGGACTAATTATGAATTTAGAAAAGTATTTCAACTGTTTTAACAAAAGTATTCTTGCACAAGTACATTGAAAAGCTGGCCAATGCAGTTACCCACAGGCCAAGGTCAAGGCTGAATGATCAGAATCTGCGGCAGGGGGTACCCATCTTTCAAGAGCTGTAGATAATTAATGTGCAACTTTTTTAGCAAGAAAAGTTTTGTTTCTTATCAAGCACATGCTGGGGATCATTTTGATATATAGTTCTGGTATTCACCAAATATGTTGAAGCACTTTCCTATTTCTAGAGGCCCTAGAATTTTTGGCCCACGGCCTAATACCACCAAATGCAGTTTGGCCATACTGCTTTTTCTGATCCTCGAGCGTAGCATGTTGCACGTGCATCCCCCGAACGTGTAGGCGCGACTGTCATTCATCACTGGTTGGAACGTATCGCACAAACACTACTCTTCTCATAAATGAACCTTGTTTAACTATTTAAAATATTTCTCGAAAAGATATCATCACAAATATCAGGGGGTGCTTAAGTGTTTTCTTTGTGTATAGTTTAAGCTAAACTAGGATTGACGCGTAAATATTTAGGTCTTTAAAACATTCGCAAAATAACATACCTTCGAAAAATGTGAATTTTAATTATTTGCTCAAAATGAATAACATTTTCATAATAAGGTGTAGCATAGGAGATGTGGTTTGATTTCTACATAAGTAGGCGTAATCATCATTTAGATTGATAACATAGTAAATGAGTTATGTTAATCTGGATATTCAAGAATATACTACACTCACGGGCAAAAGAAAGTAAGATATTTCAAGCAACGAGTGATGAACACGGCTTAAACATAGTCACACCATGTCTCTCAGAGCAAACTATTAAACTAAATTTATTATCTTTGAAAATTATCTGGTCATATTTCTGAAAACACGGGTTCTAAAGAAATCTTCGTTTTAGAATCTCCTAACCAGGCTTTCTTGCTTTAATGGAAGACATCATACAGCAACAGTGCGTCATCGATTTAAGGTCCAAGAAGATAGCCCTACAATATAAAATCTTCGTTTCGGCTGATCTAATTCATACTATTCATAAGAATAAAAACGCACAGAGGCAGATTATTTACTGTCGCGATCTGTGCTCTCACATCATATCTGAATCAATTTCTTTTGTGTCCGCCTCATACACAGCGTTGACTGTACTGTTCGTGTGATCAATGGCGACTGCCAGTGCTCCAGCTTGTACAGCGTATGCTGTTAAATGTGAAACTTAACGTGGCATCAAACATGGCGAAAGCACGCTTGTTAGTGAGTGTTCTCTGCATTCTGCTGGTAAGATATGTCCTTCTTATATTCTCAGGCATGCACGATGTAGGTTTGAGGCAATACGAACTGTGTTTGTTTTGTTTTATACCTCTCATCATAGACTAACATATTATAAGTTGTGGACGGATGTGATATGGCTTTTCTAAATTCAATTGCAATAATTAATTGATGAGAAAATACTTTTTCGATTAAATATCATTTTCTGCAACAATATGATTATTTCTGTAATCTTTGGTTTTAACATCGGTTTTGTTTTCGTAACAGATGTTGAAAAATGTTATGGGTTTCGTTTGTTGGGATGACATAAAGATGAACACTGAACACATTGAGGTACATTTGTCACTCTAATCTTAGCTTTAAAGCTGTTATTTTCGTGACCTATGAATTACGTTTACAGAGGTTTAGTACCATGTATAAATCCGCTCAAGTGGGCACAAGCAACATTTTTATTTGTTTATAAACAGTTCATTAAATCTCCACACAGTACATTTGGTGTGATTGTTCACCAATCTTGTTTATAAGTATGATTTCAATAGAACGAGATGTTTGCTACTGCGAAAATGAGAAGATGTTAATAAATACAATTGTCACTGATTATAGTTACTTCTGTATTGGCCGATTTACAACGGACCTTGGACCTGTAACGTGACCAATACGGATCTACTTTATTAATAACATGACATTACTGGACCTGTAACGTGACCAATACGGATCTACTTTATTAATAACATGACATAATTGGTTTATTGTTCATCACGGCTTACACTCATAGTAGGTTCGTTTGACTCGCAAATAAATTACACACGTGTCCAAAAGAACTTTTTGGAAAATCTTCGTATCCTTTAATTGCTTTAACGTACTTATTTGACCTTGATGGAAGCACGGCACAGTGGAGAAACTGCCAGTTAATAAATGTTAAAACGACCTGTGTGATAATACATTGTTATAGTTGAGACACATTGTAAGGCGTAATATTTCTTTATCGACCCAAACATTCATGAACTTACACACAGAGCGACAGCTGGGGTAGGAACATGTTCTTTCTAAGCTTCGACTGCCCCCACCTCACAGCTGTGCTGGCACGGTCTATGTCCACAACACATTGTACACCCTAGTCTGCCTACAGTCACACACTTTTACTGCCTGCAAAATATTCTAGGCAGAATGGGGAATGCTTTCTTACCAGTTACTAATGGGTTATTCAGAAACAGTTAACCTCTTTATTTAACGTAGCGTCATGTTTTTACTTTTCCATTTTTAGTACATTACATGTATCGATATATTCATTAATTTGATTTTTGCATAAGGACTTTTAGACCGTATGCAAGAGATAGTGGGGACACTTTATTGTAAAGATCATGAACGTCGCATGCGCTCAGTTTCCACTCATAGACGGGACTGATACTGGGTCCATGAACATGTTTAGTTTATGGAATTGCAAGACAGGGTATGTTATTTATTTATTAACACTATTTAATTGAAATATTTTATAGACTAAATTTTAGTCTGTCCTGCTCGTTCTGTAAAATAATTGTGAGACTGCAGTTTACTTATTTCTAAATATGTCTGGAATCAATGAGCAGTCATTCTCGCCTCACAGCGGTCACTCAACTCATTTCTTCCCACCCAACTCCCTGTAATAACTGGGTCATACTTCTAGCAAAATTCATCAGCGGAACAAATAGTATCAGTTCTCCCTACACGTTTTGCATTGACTTATACTGACCACTTACTTCAAACATCTCATCCTTATAATGATCATTTACTTCAAATATCTCATCCTTATACTGACCATTCACTTCAAACATCTCAATCTTATACTGATCATATACTTCAAATATCTCATCCTTATACTGACCATTTAGTTCAAACAGCTTAGCCTTATACTGACCAATTACTTCAAACATCTCAGCCTTATACTGACCAGTTACTTCAAACATCTTAGCCTTATACTGACCAGTTACTTCAAACATCCCAGCCTTATACTGACCAGTTACTTCAAACAGCTTAGCCTTATACTGACCAGTTACTTCAAATATCTCAGCCTTATACTGACCATTTACTTCAAACATCTCAGCCTTATACTGACAAGTTACTTCAAACATCTCATCCTTATACTGACCATTCACTTCAAACATCTCATCCTTATACTGACAATTTACTTCAAACGTCTCATCCTTATACTGACCATTTACTTCAAACATCTCAACCGTATACTGATCATATACTTCAAATATCTCATCCTTACACTGACCATTTACTTCAAACATCTCAGCGTTATACTGACAAGTTACTTCAAACAGCTTAGCCTTATACTGACCAGTTACTTCAAACAGCTTAGCCTTATACTGACAAGTTACTACAAACATCTCAACCTTATACTGATCATATACTTCAAATATCTCATCCTTACACTGACCATTTACTTCAAACATCTCAGCCTTATACTGACCAGTTACTTCAAACAACTTAACGTTATACTGACCAGTTACTTCAAACAACTTAGCCTTATACTGACCAGTTACTTCAAACAACTTAGCCTTATACTGACCAGTTACTTCAAACAACTCAGCCTTATACTGACCAGTTACTTCAAACATCTCAGCCTTATACTGACCAGTTACTTCAAACAGCTTAGCGTTATACTGATCATATACTTCAAACATCTCAACCTTATACTGACCAGTTACTTCAAACATCTCAGCCTTATACTGACCAGTTACTTCAAACATCTCAGCCTTATACTGACCAGTTACTTCAAACAACTTAGCCTTATACTGACCAGTTACTTCAAACGTCTCAGCCTTATACTGACCAATTACTTCAAACATCTCAGCGTTATGCTGACTTGTTACTTCAAACAACTTAGCCTGATACTGACCAGTTACTTCAAACATCTCAGCCTTATACTGACCAGTTACTTCAAACAACTAAGCATTATACTGACCAGTTACTTCAAACGTCTCAGCCTTATACTGACCAATTACTTCAAACATCTCAGCGTTATACTGACTTGTTACTTCAAACAACTTAGCCTGATACTGACCAGTTACTTCAAACATCTCAGCGTTATACTGACAAGTTACTTCAAACAACTTAGCCTTATACTGACCAGTTACTTCAAACAACTCAGCCTTACACTGACCATTTACTTCAAACATCTCAGCGTTATACTGACCAGTTACTTCAAACATCTCAGCGTTATACTGACAAGTTACTTCAAACAGCTTAGCGTTATACTGACAAGTTACTTCAAACAGCTTAGCGTTATACTGACCATTTACTTCAAACATCTTAGCCTTATACTGACCAGTTACTTCAAACATCTCAGCCTTATACTGACCAGTTACTTCAAACATCTCAGCCTTATACTGACCAGTTACTTCAAACATCTCAGCGTTATACTGACAAGTTACTTCAAACAGCTTAGCGTTATACTGACCAGTTACTTCAAACATCTCAGCGTTATACTGACCAGTTACTTCAAATATCTCAGCCTTATACTGACCATTTACTTCAAACATCTCAGCGTTATACTGACCATTTACTTCAAATATCTCATCCTTACACTGACCAGTTACTTCAAACAGCTTAGCCTTTTAGACTGAAACGTGTCTCTCACCTGCATATCACTCGAATGTGTCTGATATAAATTATACTTAAAGGTGCATCCATTGTGTTTCATAAAATTTGGCTTTAATATGTTCCAACTCGCCACATGTGCTATTTACAATACAAATAAATTCACTCAGCTTGCATATTTATCCCCAATCGCCAAATATATCATAATTACTAGTTGCCCATTAAAATTTAGTAACATCATTATGCATGTGCAGAAACTGAAACTGCACGTCCCATTTACATGCACAGTAGTTATATGACCTATTAAACATTATCAACTCAAATTTGTCTGTGTGTCTGTTATAAATAAGTTTCCAAAATTACGTTTGACCAATTGACGCGCGCTACACGCTGTGCATTGTCCGGTTTTCGATCAGAAATCACTACTTTTACCTTCATATCGTCAATATGCTAAGTCTACTATCATCAAACATTTGCAATATGTGACCCCCAACAACACAATGGATAATAATGCTATTAACTATTTTCAGTTTTGTCCGATGAAGGATATCGGCACTGTAGCTCTGTAAAGGGTTTATTCCACTGATAGAACCGAGTATCTCACTCTCAATTAATACGACAATTATGTAATAAAAACGATCACGAAAGTCACGAGACCGATGATGTGATGTTTGCTAAAAGCTTTATTCTATACATTTGAATTCCCAATGACTACACTATATATGTAAATGTCACTATGTTGCAGACCATCATCCCACTACACCGACAGGAGAGGTCGAGTAATATTGTCAACATCTCAGACAACAAGGCCTTCAAGAAGTTACTCCACAGTAAAACGCATGTACTTTGCATATTTGCGGAGTCAGGTATGTTGAATATTTAAGACTCTCGACTGGTTATAACCCAGTCAACTCTTCCAACCCGCTCTGTGCTGGCATTGCATGCATTTATAAAACCAGGACATATTTAAGAAATAGAAGACTCGTTGTTGTGCTTTATTGTTGAATAAAACATAGCAGGGAGCATAAAACACGAGTGTTTTATGCTCTCTGCTATGTTTTATTCTACGATAAAGCACAACAACGAGTCTTCTATTTCTTATATGAGATGCCCTTAAACATCTACTCGCTTTTATTTTAAAAAAAACGTGGAGATATTTTGTTTCTAAAAACTATTTTTTTAAGAAATATTAATGTCTCCCGTCGTAGAACACATTCGCTAGCATTGAACAATCAACGTGACGTAAAATATGACGTCATTTGCTAAGCGACGCTCTAACTGACGTCTGAAATCACGAGCATGTTTTATTGTCTCATAAAGCACGCTGTCTGTCCCATTGACCGCCTGTGTTTGATTGCCGTGGGTATCTTATATATGGAGATAAACACCCAGCCCATGATGTCAGATTGATTTTATATTTATAAAACGAGTGACTAAACTATAAACTTCCATATCCCCGAGTGACTATGTACGGTTATATTTCCCCTAGTGAGTATGTACGGTTATATTTCCCCGAGTGAGTATGTACGGTTATATTTCCCCGAGTGAGTATGTACGGTTATATTTCCCCGAGTGAGTTATACGGTTCTATATCCCAGAGTGAGTATGTACGGTTATATTTCCCCGAGTGAGTATGTACGGTTTTATATCCCAGAGTGAGTTATACGGTTCTATATCCCAGAGTGAGTTATACGGTTCTATATCCCAGAGTGAGTTATACGGTTCTATATCCCAGAGTGAGTATGAACGGTTATATTTCCCCGAGTGAGTTATACGGTTCTATATCCCAGAGTGAGTATGTACGGTTATATTTCCCCGAGTGAGTATGTACGGTTATATTTCCCCGAGTGAGTATGAACGGTTCTATATCCCAGAGTGAGTTATACGGTTCTATATCCCAGAGTGAGTTATACGGTTCTATATCCCAGAGTGAGTTATACGGTTCTATATCCCCGAGTGAGTTATACGGTTCTATATCCCCGAGTGAGTTATACGGTTCTATATCCCAGAGTGAGTATGAACGGTTATAAGGCTAACAATGTAGCGCTATTTTCAAACAACATAATTCAAAATCGAAGATCACTATTGTTATGAATTATAGTTCGATTTCCAAAGAAAGATAATTAAATGTTCTTTTATTAGACATTCTTCATTCGAAATCAAACTTTTTTGTGAAACATCCGCCAGATGAATTGACACTTTCGCACTGATTAACCTGTCCGCGCCGACTACTTTTCGCATTTTTCCCGTTAGCCCTATGTCGTTTAAAAGAAAGTTAACTGAAACTACCGGCCCAGTTTACTTGACATGTCGAAAAGCTCCGTCATTTTCAATTATGTATAAAAAGAGATCTAATGAATTGATTTAAAACAGTAACACAGTTACTCGCCTCATTAAACGTGGCTTTTCTGTAAATTTGAAACCAGACCCGAACTGTGTCGCAGGTACCAAAGTCAGCCATTGTTTAACCATATGAAACCAAGGTTTTCTCGAAAACCACTTCTATATTGTGTAGGTACACGATGTGTCTGAGTGTATACTCACCCCTTCATCTTATTTTAAGGGGTAAACATCAATCTTCCCGTGGCCTCTTCTGGGGTTGTTTAAAGGAAACCACAGGATCTTGTAGTGTCGAACAACGATCCAGCCCCTGAAACCATAAACAAGTGAAGGGATGTAACGAAGTCAACACCCCATGTCCATTAGAAAATCATATCTCAGAATGTTGTCGGCACATTCTCCTTCTAACTATATACACCACGTCATAGCAAATGCATTTTTCTTTAAAATAAGCCATAAAACATAAGATAGATTGAGTTTTTCAAAGCTTTAAATTGTAGCATATTACTAAACTAATCACAAAATAATAAAAAAAACTCGCTTGATAAACAATATGTAATATAATCGCTTAAATATCCTGTCAGCTGGAACTGATATAAATTAGTTACAAAGCCAAATACTTGATGCATCAAATTACGCAAGAATTATAAAAAATATATAATGTTTTACGTCTTGTCACTATAACAGCCACGGTAACATCAACTTATCATGTAGTGAAAGTACTTATTACATCGTGACGATTCAACAACAAGAATTTCTCATTCAGTGATATCTGCAAACCAAATTCAAGAAACCAAAACACAACAAAGGGAGGTAACAAAGGGAGGTGATATTTTAACGTAATCGCATTTGTACTCTGGGTTCGTGGCCTTTCTACAAATACAACATCCTAAATCTTACATGTAAGCCATTTTATTTGGGACACGTCAACAAACAACTTAGTTACGATGTCAACTGACAAAAATGATGTTTGTTGTTTTTTTCAGCATACACACAATCATTGGCACTCTTTGAAGATGTTGCCAGTCAGTTCCTATGGAAGAGTACAGTGGCTCTAGTCAACTGCAGGTAGGTGCCAATCAACACAGCTCAGACATGGGCATAGTGTAACCAATAGATACTAATCACTTAGGTAGGACTTCAATCTTTATTTTGGTTCTGTGTCACCTGTTTTAGAAGATTCCACAGTATAATCCTTCGTACAGAATCGATTGATTTAACAAAGTGCTTTAAGAGGCAATTCAGATGTTATAGAGATGAAGGGAAACCAACATCTATGGATAGTCAACTTCTATATTAAATTAGATGCGAAGTCTGGGTGTAGTTATGAACAATCATGTCATTGTAATAACGAAGTTCACTATCCATAATAACGAAGTTCATTGTAATAACGAAGTTCACTATCAATAATAACGAAGTTCACTATCCATAATAACGAAATTCATTGTAATAACGAAGTTCACTATCCATAATAACGATGTTCACTATCCATAATAACGAAATTCATTGTAATAACGAAGTTCACTATCCAGAACTTTGTTTTCCTTCAGATTTAACAAGTCAACAAACAGAGTATCACATTTATCTACGTTTTATGGTTGTCCTTCAATTTATTAATTTTATATCCCAAAAATTAATCTAATCTCTTATTAGCTCATCAGGCCCATGGCGTCCGGCGTCCGGCGTCCGGCGTCCGGCGTCCGTCTGTCCGTCTGTAAATGTTTCGCTTTTTCGTCTCCTTCTCCAAAACCACTGGGTTCAGGGAGCTGAAATTTTGTGTCATATTTGGCCAATGGGGATTCTAAATTGTATATTTGGTGACCCGGTCAGTGGCCTGGGTGACCGGAAAAAAAGTCACAGGTAAAAAAGTCACGGAAAAAAAGTCACAAATTTCTGTAGGAAAAAAAGTCACAGGAAAAAAAGTCACAACTTTTTATTAGCCATCAATAAAAACAATATTTCTCATAACGATATACTTTAAAACAATAACATTATAGAGACTTATTACTTATCTCTGAACATCATCATCATCTGGACATCATCATCATCTGGACATCATCATCATCTGGACATCATCATCATCTGGACATCATCATCATCTGGACATTTCAACACTCTTTATTGATAGCACTATTCTCACAATAGACACTTAAAATACACTTGTCTCTGGACATCATCACCATCTGGACATTTCAACACTCTTTATTGATAGCACTATTCTCACAATAGACACTTAAAATACACTTGTCTCTGGACATCATCATCATCTGGACATCATCATCATCTGGACATCATCATCATCTGGACATTTCAACACTCTTTATTGATAGCACTATTCTCACAATAGACACTTAAAATACACTTGTCTCTGGACATCATCATCATCTGGACATTTCAACACTCTTTATTGATAGCACTATTCTCACAATAGACACTTAAAATACACTTGTATCTGGACATCATCATCATCTGGACATTTCAACACTCTTTATTGATAGCACTATTCTCACAATAAACACTTAAAATACCCTTGTCTCTTGACATCATCATCATCTGGACATTTCAACACTCCTTATTGATAGCTCTATTCTCACAATAGACACTTAAAACACACTTGTATCTGGACATCATCATCATCTGGACATTTCAACACTCTTTATTGATAGCACTATTCTCACAATAGACACTTAAAATACACTTGTCTCTGGACATCATCATCATCTGGACATTTCAACACTCTTTATTGATAGCACTATTCTCACAATAGACACTTAAAATACACTTGTATCTGGACATCATCATCATCTGGACATTTCAACACTCTTTATTGATAGCACTATTCTCACAATAGACACTTAAAATACACTTGTCTCTGGACATCACACCTCAGGAGGAAACATGGGAGGGACTCTTCTCATGTTGAGGGTCAGGCCGTTGTCCTGGACGCTGTCGGTAGTGTCCTTTGACATATGTTCTTTTGAAGTATGTCACAGTTTCTACAAATACATCAAGTCCTAACTCTTCAATCTTATCAACAACAGCCTGAAATAGTTCTTAGCAGTGATGTAGGTGTCCCTGAAAGGAACTCTCATAGTGAAGATTTGAGTGAAGATACGAGGTGACGTCTTGAAGATGCCGTCCATGAAGATGGTGTCAGCTTGAGCAAGGCGTTTCAGCGAATCAGTCAGTAGGCCAGCATTCTGTTACGGTTGTATACTAAGTATACATACTGATTGGCTGTTAACAAAAACAACACAAGTCAACAGTTCATTGCTATTCATAGCAATTAACACAAACAACACTCAATTTGTGATTACAATAAAGCCAATAACCTTACTATCCAAGCTTAAATGGTTCTAAACATATGTGGATTTACAACAAACAATAATTTAACATGCATATCAAAGGATTATTTACTAAAATAATGAAAGAATTAGTCACTTATATGCATTTTAATATAATTTGTGACTTTTTTTCCTGTGACTTTTTTTCCATGACTTTTTTTCTGTGACTTTTTTTCTTGTGACTTTTTTTCCTAGATTCGGTCAGTGACCCCAAATTGGGAAACAGGGGTCACGGCCTTAAAAAACTATTTTCACCTTCTCCTCTAGTAACAAATGGTCTAGAAAGTTGAAATGTTGAATGTGTACAGACTCCTTAGCCAATGGTGACCCCGTGATCCCTAATATGGGTCACGACCTAAAAAAAAATATTTTAATTTTCATTCCAAGTGCTTTTGTACGTGAAGTGTTTGTTAAACATTTCCCCGGAAAATTTACATTTTGAAATTTATTAAGTTCATTGTTTAAATCCTGATGAGCTATTAACAGAGTATTGCTTATATGCGTACTTACGTTGTTCATGTCACATTGTGTATATTGGCACTGCTATTCCCACTGAGAAATATTTAGGAAGATAAACGTTTTCAAGTATTTAAATTCTTTGAGAGGCATTTTAGAAGTTGTAGAGATGACGAAAAACCAAGATGTATAGATAGTCAACTTGTTTATTGCAATGAATGCGACGTTTCGGTAGATACTAACACTGTTATCAAGCAAGTGACACACGAATATGGCAGGAGGAGAATGTATACAACTGCAGCGGGTTGTCTCCCATTAGTTACACATGTATATACATGTACATTTGTATTCACACTTCACACCAGTTGTTACGCAGTCAGCTTGGGGCTACATTACCGCATTACTTACAACAATAATAGACCAAACTGTTCACTGGAGGTTAGTGGCAGGGTTGATAGTGAAGACCAAGCAGTTGTTGTAAGTTGTTGATGACAGGTGTGTTTATAGTTTATAGTTTATAGTTTATATCTTTATTCTGTTGTCTTTACCGTGCGATGATTGGATAGACCATTCAGTAGATTTAATACATCATTTCCTATAAATGGCAGGGATGAGCCTTGCACATTAAGCATGGCTGGTTTTCCAAGAGCAGAGAATGCCAATCGTAGCGAGGCACATCACACGTTTTCTTGATATTAAGGTTGAAGTATAAACTTGATTGGTAATCTCGCCGTAACAATGTGTGAGTATCCGACGTTCCTGGACGAGAAGGGGTGACACTGAAGTAAGAGTCATGTGCACATGATCCAATTATGTTTTTGATTGTCGTTTTTCTAATGCCCAGTTCTTGAGCTTGTTTGTTTGGATTTTGTCAGCAAGATTCAGCAAAAAACGGCCGACTCAACTTCAACCAAATTTCACATACATGCACATATAGACCTGAGGAATGGTGCTCCTATAAGCATTTGGGCCCAATCGGCGCCGCCCAATCTAAATAAAGTTAGATCAACAGGTATATTAGGTTATACCGTGTTGTATGTCCATGATATAGGACAGTCGATCTAAATTTATTTAGATTGAATCGGCCCAGGCATTAAATATCGTTAAAGGGAATTAAAGCGTTGTAATTTGCATTGTTTATAAGGAAAATCGTAATATATTTTTCACAGTGAGTACTTGAAATCTATCAAACGCAGACTGCTTATTATTTCTCATTTGAACGCACATGCACGCATATGTAGTGCCAATCAACTGTGTTGCGTTCTTTTTCTATGTAACAAGTTTGACCATTCCATTCTTCACTGACAGGCAATAGGTAAGAGCTTGTTTGTGCAGTGGCCTGTGACCTTATGTGTATTGGGGGTGTATGACAACTGGCATGTGACCTTATGTGTATTGGGATGTATGACAACTGGCCTCTGACCTTATGTGTATTTGGGGTGTATGGCAACTGGCCTGTGACCTTATGTGTATTGGGGTGTATGACAACTGTCATGTGACCTTATGTGCATTGGGGTGCATGGCAACTGACATGTGACCTTTTGTGTATTGGGGTGTGTGACAACTGACATGTGACCTTATGTGTATTGGGGTGTATGACAAGGCCTGTGACCTTATGTGTATTGGGGTGCATGGCAACTGACATGGGACCTTATGTGTATTGGGGTGTATGAAAACTGACATGGGACCTTATGTGTATTGGGGTGTATGAAAACTGACATGTGACCTTATGTGTATTGGGGTGTATGACAACTGACATGGGACCTTATGTGTATTGGGGTGTATGAAAACTGACATGGGACTTTATGTGTATTGGGGTGTATGACAACTGACATGTGACCTTATGTGTATTGGGGTGCATGACAACTGACATGTGACCTTATGTGTATTGGGGTGTATGACAACTGGCCTGTGACCTTATGTGTATTGGGGTGTATGAAAACTGACATGGGACCTTATGTGTATTGGGGTGTATGAAAACTGACATGTGACCTTATGTGTATTGGGGTGTATGACAACTGACATGGGACCTTATGTGTATTGGGGTGTATGAAAACTGACATGGGACTTTATGTGTATTGGGGTGTATGAAAACTGACATGGGACTTTATGTGTATTGGGGTGTATGACAACTGACATGGGACCTTATGTGTATTGGGGTGTGTGACAACTGGCCTGTGACCTTATGTGTATATTGGTGTATGACAACTGACATGGGACCTTATGTGTATTGGGGTGTATGGCAACTGACATGGGACCTTATGTGTATTGGGGTGTATGACAACTGACATGGGACCTTATGTGTATTGGGGTGTATGACAACTGACATGGGACCTTATGTGTATATTGGTGTATGACAACTGACATGTGACCTTATGTGTATTGGGGTGTATGACAACTGGCATGGGACCTTATGTGTATTGGGGTGTGTGACAACTGTCCTGTGACCTTATGTGTATATTGGTGTATGACAACTGGCATGTGACCTTATGTGTATTGGGGTGTATGACAACTGACATGGGACCTTATGTGTATTGGGGTGTGTGACAACTGACATGGGACTTTATGTGTATATTGGTGTATGGCAGCTGACATGGGACCTTATGTGTATTGGGGTGTATGGCAACTGACATGGGACCTTATGTGTATTGGGGTGTGTGACAACTGGCATGTGACCTTATGTGTATTGGGGTGTATGGCAACTGACATGGGACCTTATGTGTATTGGGGTGTGTGACAACTGACATGGGACTTTATGTGTATTGGGGTGTGTGACAACTGACCTGTGACCTTATGTGTATATTGGTGTATGACAACTGACATGGGACCTTATGTGTATTGGGGTGTATGACAACTGACACGGGACCTTATGTGTATTGGGGTGTATGACAACTGGCATGGGACCTTATGTGTATTGGGGTGTATGACAACTGACATGGGACCTTATGTGTATTGGGGTGTGTGACAACTGACCTGTGACCTTATGTGTATATTGGTGTATGACAACTGACATGGGACCTTATGTGTATTGGGGTGTATGACAACTGACATGGGACATTATGTGTATTGGGGTGTATGGCAACTGACACGGGACCTTATGTGTATTGGGGTGTATGACAACTGACATGGGACCTTATGTGTATTGGGGTGTGTGACAACTGACCTGTGACCTTATGTGTATATTGGTGTATGACAACTGACATGGGACCTTATGTGTATTGGGGTGTATGACAACTGACATGGGACATTATGTGTATTGGGGTGTATGGCAACTGACATGGGACCTTATGTGTATTGGGGTGTATGACAACTGACATGGGACCTTATGTGTATTGGGGTGTGTGACAACTGACCTGTGACCTTATGTGTATATTGGTGTATGACAACTGACATGGGACCTTATGTGTATTGGGGTGTATGACAACTGACATGGGACCTTATGTGTATTGGGGTGTATGACAACTGACATGGGACCTTATGTGTATTGGGGTGTATGACAACTGACATGGGACCTTATGTGTATTGGGGTGTGTGACAACTGGCCTGTGACCTTATGTGTATATTGGTGTATGACAACTGACATGGGACCTTATGTGTATTGGGGTGTATGACAACTGACATGGGACTTTATGTGTATTGGGGTGTGTGACAACTGCCCTGTGACCTTATGTGTATATTGGTGTATGACAACTGGCATGTGACCTTATGTGTATTGGGGTGTATGGCAACTGGCCTGTGACCTTATATATAATGGGGTTGTATGACAACTGGCATGTGACCTTATGTGTATTGGGGTGTATGACAACTGGCATGTGACCTTATGTGTATTGGGGTGTATGGCAACTGGCATGTGACCTTATGTGTATTGGGGTGTATGACAACTGACATGGGACTTTATGTGTATTGGGGTGTGTGACAACTGCCCTGTGACCTTATGTGTATATTGGTGTATGACAACTGGCATGTGACCTTATGTGTATTGGGGTGTATGGCAACTGGCCTGTGACCTTATATATAATGGGGTTGTATGACAACTGGCATGTGACCTTATGTGTATTGGGGTGTATGGCAACTGGCCTGTGACCTTATATATAATGGGGTTGTATGACAACTGGCATGTGACCTTATGTGTATTGGGGTGTATGACAACTGACATGGGACTTTATGTGTATTGGGGTGTGTGACAACTGGCCTGTGACCTTATGTGTATATTGGTGTATGGCAACTGACATGGGACCTTATGTGTATTGGGGTGTATGACAACTGGCATGTGACCTTATGTGTATTGGGGTGTATGGCAACTGGCCTGTGACCTTATGTGTATTGGGGTGTGTGACAACTGGCATGTGACCTTATGTGTATTGGAGTGTATGGCAACTTGCCTGTGACCTTATATATAATGGGGTTGTATGACAACTGGCATGTGACCTTATGTGTATATTGGTGTATGACAACTGGCATGTGACCTTATGTGTATTGGGGTGTGTGACAACTGGCATGTGACCTTATGTGTATTGGAGTGTATGGCAACTTGCCTGTGACCTTATATATAATGGGGTTGTATGACAACTTGCCTGTGACCTTATGTGTATTGGAGTGTATGGCAACTGGCCTGTGACCTTATATATAATGGGGTTGTATGACAACTGGCATGTGACCTTATGTGTATTGGGGTGTATGGCAACTGGCATGTGACCTTATATATAATGGGGTGGTATGACAACTGGCATGTGACCTTATGTGTATTGGAGTGTATGGCAACTTGCCTGTGACCTTATATATAATGGGGTTGTATGACAACTGGCCTGTGACCTTATGTGTATTGGAGTGTATGGCAACTGGCCTGTGACCTTATATATAATGGGGTTGTATGACAACTGGCCTGTGACCTTATATATAATGGGGTGGTATGACAACTGGCCTGTGACCTTATGTGTATTGGAGTGTATGGCAACTTGCCTGTGACCTTATATATAATGGGGTTGTATGACAACTGGCCTGTGACCTTATGTGTATTGGAGTGTATGGCAACTGGCCTGTGACCTTATATATAATGGGGTTGTATGACAACTGGCCTGTGACCTTATATATAATGGGGTGGTATGACAACTGGCATGTGACCTTATGTGTATATTGGTGTATGACAACTGGCATGTGACCTTATGTGTATTGGAGTGTATGGCAACTTGCCTGTGACCTTATATATAATGGGGTTGTATGACAACTGGCATGTGACCTTATGTGTATATTGGTGTATGACAACTGGCATGTGACCTTATGTGTATTGGGGTGTGTGACAACTGGCATGTGACCTTATGTGTATTGGGGTGTTTGGCAACTGGCCTGTGACCTTATATATAATGGGGTGGTATGACAACTGGCATGTGACCTTATGTGTATTGGGGTGTATGACAACTGGCCTGTGACCTTATGTGTATTGGAGTGTATGGCAACTTGCCTGTGACCTTAAATATAATGGGGTTGTATGACAACTGGCATGTGACCTTATGTGTATTGGGGTGTATGGCAACTGGCATGTGACTTTATGTGTATTTTGGTGTATGACAACTGGCATGTGACCGTATGTGTATTGGGGTGTGTGACAACTGACATGGGACTTTATGTGTATATTGGTGTATGACAACTGGCATGTGACCTTATGTGTATTGGGGTGTATGACAACTGGCATGTGACCTTATGTGTATTGGGTTGTATGGCAACTGGCCTGTGACCTTATGTGTATTGGGGTGCATTACAAGGCCTGTGACCTTATGTGTATTGGGGTGTATGACAACTGGCATGTGACCTTATGTGTATTGGGGTGTATGACAACTGGCATGTGACCTTATGTGTATTGGGTTGTATGGCAACTGGCCTGTGACCTTATGTGTATTGGGGTGCATTACAAGGCCTGTGACCTTATGTGTATTGGGGTGCATTACAAGGCCTGTGACCTTATGCGTATTGGGGTGTATGACAATTGGCATGTGACCGTATGTGTATTGGGGTGTATGACAACTGGCGTGTGACCTTATGTGTATTGGGGTGTATGACAACTGGCCTGTGACCTTATGTGTATTGGGGTGTATGACAACTGGCCTGTGACCTTATGTGTATTGGGGTGTATGACAACTGGCATGTGACCTTATGTGTATTGGGGTGTATGACAACTGGCCTGTGACCTTATGTGTATTGGGGTGTATGACAACTGGCCTGTGACCTTATGTGTATTGGGGTGTATGACAACTGGCCTGTGACCTTATGTGTATTGGGGTGTATGACAACTGGCATGTGACCTTATGTGTATTGGGGTGCATTACAAGGCCTGTGACCTTATGTGTATTGGGGTGCATTACAAGGCCTGTGACCTTATGTGTATTGGGGTGTATGACAACTGGCCTGTGACCTTATGTGTATTGGGGTGTATTACAAGGCCTGTGACCTTATGTGTATTGGGGTGTATGACAACTGGCCTGTGACCTTATGTGTATTGGGGTGTATTACAAGGCCTGTGACTTTATGTGTATTGGGGTGCATTACAAGGCCTGTGACCTTATGTGTATTGGGGTGTATGACAACTGGCCTGTGACCTTATGTGTATTGGGGTGTATGACAACTGGCATGTGACTTTATGTGTATTGGGGTGTATGACAACTGGCATGTGACCTTATGCGTATTGGGGTGTATGACAACTGGCCTGTGACCTTATGTGTATTGGGGTGTATGACAACTGGCCTGTGACCTTATGTGTATTGGGGTGTATGACAACTGGCATGTGACTTTATGTGTATTGGGGTGCATTACAAGGCCTGTGACCTTATGCGTATTGGGGTGTATGACAACTGGCCTGTGACCTTATGTGTATTGGGGTGTATGACAACTGGCCTGTGACCTTATGTGTATTGGGGTGTATGACAACTGGCATGTGACTTTATGTGTATTGGGGTGCATTACAAGGCCTGTGACCTTATGCGTATTGGGGTGTATGACAACTGGCCTGTGACCTTATGTGTATTGGGGTGTATGACAACTGGCCTGTGACCTTATGTGTATTGGGGTGCATTACAAGGCCTGTGACCTTATGCGTATTGGGGTGTATGACAACTGGCCTGTGACCTTATGTGTATTGGGGTGTATGACAACTGGCCTGTGACCTTATGTGTATTGGGGTGTATGACAACTGGCCTGTGACCTTATGTGTATTGGGGTGTATGACAACTGGCCTGTGACCTTATGTGTATTGGGGTGTATGACAACTGGCATGTGACTTTATGTGTATTGGGGTGCATTACAAGGCCTGTGACCTTATGCGTATTGGGGTGTATGACAACTGGCCTGTGACCTTATGTGTATTGGGGTGTATGACAACTGGCCTGTGACCTTATGTGTATTGGGGTGTATGACAACTGGCATGGGACCTTATGCGTATTGGGGTGTATGACAACTGGCCTGTGACCTTATGTGTATTGGGGTGTATGACAACTGGCATGGGACCTTATGTGTATTGGGGTGTATGACAACTGGCATGTGACCTTATGTGTATTGGGGTGCATTACAAGGCCTGTGACCTTATGTGTATTGGGGTGTATGGCAACTGGCCTGTGACCTTATGTGTATTGGGGTGTATGACAACTGGCCTTTGACCTTATGTGTATTGGGGTGTATGGCAACTGGCCTGTGACCTTATGTGTATTGGGGTGCATTACAAGGCCTGTGACCTTATGTGTATTGGGGTGTATGACAACTGGCCTGTGACCTTATGTGTATTGGGGTGCATTACAAGGCCTGTGACCTTATGTGTATTGGGGTGTATGACAACTGGCCTGTGACCTTATGTGTATTGGGGTGTATGACAACTGGCCTTTGACCTTATGTGTATTGGGGTGTATGGCAACTGGCCTGTGACCTTATGTGTATTGGGGTGCATTACAAGGCCTGTGACCTTATGCGTATTGGGGTGTATGACAACTGGCCTGTGACCTTATGCGTATTGGGGTGTATGACAACTGGCCTGTGACCTTATGTGTATTGGGGTGTATGACAACTGGCATGTGACTTTATGTGTATTGGGGTGCATTACAAGGCCTGTGACCTTATGTGTATTGGGGTGTATGACAACTGGCCTGTGACCTTATGCGTATTGGGGTGTATGACAACTGGCCTGTGACTTTATGTGTATTGGGGTGCATTACAAGGCCTGTGAACTTATGTGTATTGGGGTGTATGACAACTGGCCTGTGACCTTATGTGTATTGGGGTGCATTACAAGGCCTGTGACCTTATGCGTATTGGGGTGTATGACAACTGGCCTGTGACCTTATGTGTATTGGGGTGTATGACAACTGGCCTGTGACCTTATGTGTATTGGGGTGTATGACAACTGGCATGTGACTTTATGTGTATTGGGGTGCATTACAAGGCCTGTGACCTTATGTGTATTGGGGTGTATGACAACTGACATGGGACCTTATGTGTATTGGGGTGTATGGCAACTGGCCTGTGACCTTATGTGTATTGGGGTGTATGACAACTGGCCTGTGACCTTATGTGTATTGGGGTGTATGACAACTGGCCTGTGACCTTATGTGTATTGGGGTGTATGACAACTGGCATGTGACCTTATGTGTATTGGGGTTGTATGACAACTGGCCTGTGACCTTATGTGTATTGGGGTGCATTACAAGGCCTGTGACCTTATGTGTATTGGGGTGCATTACAAGGCCTGTGACCTTATGCGTATTGGGGTGTATGACAACTGGCCTGTGACCTTATGCGTATTGGGGTGTATGACAACTGGCCTGTGACCTTATGTGTATTGGGGTGTATGACAACTGGCATGTGACCTTATGTGTATTGGGGTGTATGACAACTGGCCTGTGACCTTATGTGTATTGGGGTGCATTACAAGGCCTGTGACCTTATGTGTATTGGGGTGTATGACAACTGGCCTGTGACCTTATGCGTATTGGGGTGTATGACAACTGGCCTGTGACTTTATGTGTATTGGGGTGCATTACAAGGCCTGTGAACTTATGTGTATTGGGGTGTATGACAACTGGCCTGTGACCTTATGTGTATTGGGGTGCATTACAAGGCCTGTGACCTTATGCGTATTGGGGTGTATGACAACTGGCCTGTGACCTTATGTGTATTGGGGTGTATGACAACTGGCCTGTGACCTTATGTGTATTGGGGTGTATGACAACTGGCATGTGACTTTATGTGTATTGGGGTGCATTACAAGGCCTGTGACCTTATGTGTATTGGGGTGTATGACAACTGACATGGGACCTTATGTGTATTGGGGTGTATGGCAACTGGCCTGTGACCTTATGTGTATTGGGGTGTATGACAACTGGCCTGTGACCTTATGTGTATTGGGGTGTATGACAACTGGCATGTGACTTTATGTGTATTGGGGTGCATTACAAGGCCTGTGACCTTATGTGTATTGGGGTGTATGACAACTGACATGGGACCTTATGTGTATTGGGGTGTATGGCAACTGGCCTGTGACCTTATGTGTATTGGGGTGTATGACAACTGGCCTGTGACCTTATGCGTATTGGGGTGCATTACAAGGCCTGTGACCTTATGCGTATTGGGGTGTATGACAACTGGCCTGTGACCTTATGCGTATTGGGGTGTATGACAACTGGCATGTGACCTTATGTGTATTGGGGTGTATGACAACTGGCCTGTGACTTTATGTGTATTGGGGTGTATGACAACTGGCCTGTGACTTTATGTGTATTGGGGTGCATTACAAGGCCTGTGACCTTATGCGTATTGGGGTGTATGACAACTGGCCTGTGACCTTATGCGTATTGGGGTGTATGACAACTGGCATGTGACCTTATGTGTATTGGGGTGTATGACAACTGGCCTGTGACCTTATGTGTATTGGGGTGTATGACAACTGGCCTGTGACCTTATGTGTATTGGGGTGTATGACAACTGGCATGTGACTTTATGTGTATTGGGGTGCATTACAAGGCCTGTGACCTTATGTGTATTGGGGTGTATGACAACTGGCCTGTGACCTTATGTGTATTGGGGTGCATTACAAGGCCTGTGACCTTATGTGTATTGGGGTGTATGACAACTGGCCTGTGACCTTATGTGTATTGGGGTGCATTACAAGGCCTGTGACCTTATGTGTATTGGGGTGTATGACAACTGGCCTGTGACTTTATGTGTATTGGGGTGCATTACAAGGCCTGTGACCTTATGTGTATTGGGGTGCATTACAAGGCCTGTGACCTTATGTGTATTGGGGTGTATGACAACTGGCCTGTGACCTTATGTGTATTGGGGTGCATTACAAGGCCTGTGACCTTATGTGTATTGGGGTGTATGACAACTGGCATGTGACTTTATGTGTATTGGGGTGTATGACAACTGGCCTGTGACCTTATGCGTATTGGGGTGTATGACAACTGGCCTGTGACCTTATGTGTATTGGGGTGCATTACAAGGCCTGTGACCTTATGTGTATTGGGGTGTATGACAACTGGCATGTGACCTTATGTGTATTGGGGTTGTATGACAACTGGCCTGTGACCTTATGTGTATTGGGGTGTATGACAACTGGCCTGTGACCTTATGTGTATTGGGGTGCATTACAAGGCCTGTGACCTTATGTGTATTGGGGTGTATGACAACTGGCATGTGACCTTATGTGTATTGGGGTTGTATGACAACTGGCCTGTGACCTTATGTGTATTGGGGTGTATGACAACTGGCCTGTGACCTTATGTGTATTGGGGTGCATTACAAGGCCTGTGACCTTATGTGTATTGGGGTGTATGACAACTGGCCTGTGACCTTATGTGTATTGGGGTGCATTACAAGGCCTGTGACCTTATGTGTATTGGGGTGTATGACAACTGGCCTGTGACTTTATGTGTATTGGGGTGCATTACAAGGCCTGTGACCTTATGTGTATTGGGGTGCATTACAAGGCCTGTGACCTTATGTGTATTGGGGTGTATGACAACTGGCCTGTGACCTTATGTGTATTGGGGTGCATTACAAGGCCTGTGACCTTATGTGTATTGGGGTGTATGACAACTGGCATGTGACTTTATGTGTATTGGGGTGTATGACAACTGGCCTGTGACCTTATGCGTATTGGGGTGTATGACAACTGGCCTGTGACCTTATGTGTATTGGGGTGCATTACAAGGCCTGTGACCTTATGTGTATTGGGGTGTATGACAACTGGCATGTGACCTTATGTGTATTGGGGTTGTATGACAACTGGCCTGTGACCTTATGTGTATTGGGGTGTATGACAACTGGCCTGTGACCTTATGTGTATTGGGGTGCATTACAAGGCCTGTGACCTTATGCGTATTGGGGTGTATGACAACTGGCCTGTGACCTTATGTGTATTGGGGTGTATGACAACTGGCCTGTGACCTTATGTGTATTGGGGTTGTATGACAACTGGCCTGTGACCTTATGTGTATTGGGGTGCATTACAAGGCCTGTGACCTTATGTGTATTGGGGTGTATGACAACTGGCCTGTGACCTTATGTGTATTGGGGTTGTATGACAACTGGCCTGTGACCTTATGTGTATTGGGGTGCATTACAAGGCCTGTGACCTTATGTGTATTGGGGTGTATTACAAGGCCTGTGACCTTATGTGTATTGGGGTGCATTACAAGGCCTGTGACCTTATGTGTATTGGGGTGTATGACAACTGGCCTGTGACCTTATGTGTATTGGGGTGTATTACAAGGCCTGTGACCTTATGTGTATTGGGGTGCATTACAAGGCCTGTGACCTTATGCGTATTGGGGTGTATGACGACTGTCCTGTGTAACCAATGGGAGAATACCTCACAATGCGTGTATACAATTAACAAGGGTTATGTGCACTGTATTCCTAATTATATATTTGGGCAACAGAATTGTGTTCATTTAATGTAATACAAATATAACCAAGGGTTCTGCAGCTATCCTGCTTTATATTGACTGATTTTGTAGACTGAAATAAATAATTCATATAAAGCACAATCCATAGCCTTACTAAAAAAAAGTTAACTGAACTGTCCTCTCCCTTTGAAAATATATTCAGTTTTATTTGCTTGCAGAGACTATAACAGATTATGCAGGAAACTGAACGCTGCATCTCCGTCTCCTTACATTATAAAGTTTTACAGGTAAGAGTTAACTGTGAAGTATTACAGGTAAGAGTTAACTATGAAGTATTACAGGTAAGAGTTAACTGTGAAGTATTACAGGTAAGAGCTAACTGTGAAGTATTACAGGTAAGAGTTAACTGTGAAGTATAACATGTGAGAGTTAACTGTGAAGTATTACATATGAGAGTTAACTGTGAAGTTTTGCAGGTTACAGTTTAACTGTAAACTATTACAGGTAAGAGTTAACTGTGAAGTATTACATGTAAGGGTTAACTGTGAAGTTTTACAGGTAAGAGTTAACTGTGAAGTATAACAGGTAAGAGTTAACTGTGAAGTATAACAGGTAAGGGTAACCTGTGAAGTATTACATGTAAGAGTTAACTGTGAAGTTTTTCTGGTAATATTTAACTGTGAAGTATAACAGGTAAGAGTTAACTGTGAAGTATAACAGGTAAGGGTTAACTGTGAACTATTACATGTAAGGGTTTACTGTGGAGTATTACAGGTAAGAGTTAACTGTGAAGTATTACAGGTAAGAGTTAACTGTGAAGTATTACAGGTAAGAGTTAACTGTGAAGTATAACAGGTAAGGGTTTACTGTGAAGTATTGCAGGTAACAGTTTAACTGTAAACTATTGCAGGTAAGAGTTAACTGTGAAGTATTACATGTAAGAGTTAACTGTGAAGTTTTACAGGTAAGAGTTAACTGTGAAGTATAACAGGTAAGAGTTAACTGTGAAGTATAACAGGTAAGGGTAACCTGTGAAGTATTACATGTAAGAGTTAACTGTGAAGTTTTTCTGGTAATATTTAACTGTGAAGTATAACAGGTAAGAGTTAACTGTGAAGTATAACAGGTAAGGGTTAACTGTGAACTATTACATGTAAGGGTTTACTGTGGAGTATTACAGGTAAGAGTTAACTGTGAAGTATTACAGGTAAGAGTTAACTGTGAAGTATTACAGGTAAGAGTTAACTGTGAAGTATAACAGGTAAGGGTTTACTGTGAAGTATTGCAGGTAACAGTTTAACTGTAAACTATTACAGGTAAGAGTTAACTGTGAAGTATTACAGGTAAGGGTTAACTGTGAAGTATTGCAGGTAACAGTTTAACTGTAAACTATTACAGGTACGAGTTAATTGTGAAGTATAACAGGTAAGGGTTAACTGTGAAGTATTGCAGGTAACAGTTTAACTGTAAACTATTACAGGTAAGAGTTAACTTTGTAGTATTACAGGTAAGAGTTAACTGTGAATTAGTATAGGTAAGAGTTAACTGTTAAGTATAACATGTGAGAGTTAACTGTGAAGTATTACATATGAGAGTTAACTGTGAAGTTTTGCAGGTTACAGTTTAACTGTAAACTATTACAGGTAAGAGTTAACTGTGAAGTATTACATGTAAGGGTTAACTGTGAAGTATTACAGGTAAGAGTTAACTGTGAAGTATTACAGGTAAGAGTTAACTGTGAAGTATTACAGGTAAGAGTTAACTGTGAAGTACTACATGTAAGAGTTAACTGTGAAGTATTACAGGTAAGAGTTTACTGTGAAGTATTACAGGTAAGAGTTAACTGTGAAGTATTACAGGTAAGAGTTAACTGTTAAGTATTACAGGTAAGAGTTAACTGTGAAGTATTACAGGTAAGAGTTAACTGTGAAGTACTACAGGTAAGAGTTAACTGTGAAATATTACAGGTAAGAGTTAACTGTGAAGTATTACAGGTAAGAGTTAACTGTGAAGTATTACAGGTAAGAGTTAACTGTGAAGTATTACAGGTAAGAGTTACCTTTGAAGTATTACATATGAGAGTTAACTGTGAAGTATAACAGGTAAGAGTTAACTGTGAAGTATAACAGGTAAGAGTTAACTGTGAAGTATTACAGGTAAGAGTTAACTGTGAAGTATAACAGGTAAGGGTTAACTGTGAAGTATTACATGTAAGGGTTTACTGTGAAGTATTACAGGTAAGAGTTAACTGTGAAGTATTACAGGTAAGAGTTAACTGTGAAGTATAACAGGTGAGGGTAAACTGTGAAGTATTACAGGTAAGGGTTAACTGTGAAGTATTGCAGGTAACAGTTTAACTGTGAAGTATTACATATGAGAGTTAACTGTGAAGTATTGAAGGTAAGAGTTAACTGTGAATTATTATAGGTAAGAGTTAACTGTGAAGTATAACAGGTAAGAGTTAACTGTGAAGTATTACAGGTAAGAGTTGACTGTGAAGTATTACAGGTAAGAGTTAACTGTGAAGTATAACAGGTAAGGGTTAACTGTGAAGTATAACAGGTAAGGGTTAACTGTGAAGTATTACATGTGAGAGTTAACTGTTAAGTATAACATGTGAGAGTTAACTGTGAAGTATTACATATGAGAGTTAACTGTGAAGTATTACAGGTAAGAGTTAACTGTGAAGTATTACATGTAAGAGTTAACTGTGAAGTATTACAGGTAAGAGTTAACTGTGAAGTATTACAGGTAACAGTTTAACTGTAAACTATTACAGGTAAGAGTTAACTTTGAAGTATTACAGGTAAGAGTTAACTGTGAATTATTATAGGTAAGAGTTAACTGTGAAGTATAACAGGTAAGAGTTAACTGTGAAGAATTACAGGTAAGGGTTAACTGTGAAGTATTACATGTGAGAGTTAACTGTTAAGTATAACATGTGAGAGTTAACTGTGAAGTTTTACATATGAGAGTTAACTGTGAAGTATTGAAGGTAAGAGTTAACTGTGAAGTATTACATGTAAGGGTTAACTGTGAAGTATTACAGGTAAGAGTTAACTGTGAAGTATTACAGGTAAGAGTTGACTGTGAAGTATTACAGGTAAGAGTTAACTGTGAAGTATAACAGGTAAGGGTTAACTGTGAAGTATAACAGGTAAGGGTTAACTGTGAAGTATTACATGTGAGAGTTAACTGTTAAGTATAACATGTGAGAGTTAACTGTGAAGTATTACATATGAGAGTTAACTGTGAAGTATTACAGGTAAGAGTTAACTGTGAAGTATTACATGTAAGAGTTAACTGTGAAGTATTACAGGTAAGAGTTAACTGTGGAGTATTGCAGGTAACAGTTTAACTGTAAACTATTACAGGTAAGAGTTAACTGTGAAGTATTACAGGTAAGAGTTAACTGTGAAGTAGTACAGGTAAGAGTTAACTGTGAAGTATTACAGGTGAGAGTTAACTGTGAATTATTGCAAGTAAGCGTTAAAGGCGATATAGCACGTTTTTCGCATATTATTTTCTCTCAAATTTGCCATTCATTAATACAGTTTATATAATGTATTATAACGTTAGAGGGTAAAACATATAATTACACGACCCGATAAGCCGTATCCATAGGTAACAGTTATCCGTATTGGAAGAAAATGGTAAAGCGACACTTTTATGGAACTCTTCAGTGTAAGAGATATATATGCAGGTCTCATGCGATGTTGAGAGTTCAGACAGCAAGATGGCTGACCATTCCATCATTGTACCATATTTAAAAATCTACTCTAACTGTTTAGCTACCACTACATCAGTCAGATTTCTTGAACTACCTTTGAGCAGCCATTTCAAGTGAACACCTCAAAATGGCCGCTCTGTGGAATGTGGACTCGCATGACTTATCTGAGCCATGTACATCCGTTTGCGAACCTTTTTTTTATTGATTCAGGAATATTATTTAGCCATTGGTAACACGTAAGAACGGCATGCTACAGCGCCTTTAATTGTGAATTGTTGCAGGTGTGCGTTTACTGCGAAGTATTACAAGCATACATAACACGATACTTGACTTATTTCAAGTGATTAATATCCGTCTTTTAACTGATAGTTTTTCTTTATATATATTTTATTCATGTGATGTACATGTGTTTAACCAAAAAGAACCATTAAACTGAATTATTTTAATCGAGAGGCAATATATTTATTTCAGAAATGGGGATTTCCTTATAGACTACGGTGGACCGATAATTCGTGAGGTAAACTAGTATTTCTTGTCATTGTTGGAGAGAGTAACCTACGTTTGTTAGTACAGGTCCTGCCATCGCTTATACATGCGCCAACCTCCACGTCAGGGCGCTCTCCCTCCGGTACGGTATATTAGTGACGTCACGGAGCGGTTGCTCACTGTCTGGAGCTAGATACATGCGCGTAATCGCATGTTAGTTGCATAACAATTTTGAAACGTTTTGATTATTGTTTGAAACTCAATACAGAATTAGTTGTTGCATTTTTCAGTAGCTTTTAAATTTTTTTACAAATTGCCATTTTTTTCACACAAATGTCCTTAAAATCACAGTTTACAGAATCCCTAAAGTCAAAGTCAATAAAAAATAATCCCAAACACTGTGTCAAAATCAATTCTCATAATCTGCTTTTCTTTGTAGCTTGTTTGTCAGTGTACCAGAAATCAAATACTGATTGTCACACTACTAATCATGTTGAGTCTGACAAGTCGTCTGTAGGATTGTCACAATATTCATGGACATTTTTAAATAACCTTCCAAACGTTTGGGTAATATTTTTTGGGGAACAGTACATGTAATGTTTTTGGCTAAACTATCCCGTATGATTTCAAATTCCTATTTTAAAATCTCAATGCTTAAATTGTTCTTTAGTCGTTAAAGAGCCATCACGGATATTAGTATTTCAAATTTTTTGAAAATATACTTATAACGTCATTTGCCAGAGAAATCTTTTATCTACAACATGGCATATGTTAAATAATTTTCATATCACGACAATGTATTGCAAATTGGTTTCAAAGAGAAGTACCACTTCGACTAGCGCGCAGAATCCCCTTTTTTGCGTAATACGTACTACACAAACAGCAGGCGCTTCCGAAGCGTGAAGGCTCGTCTCTAGCGCAAGTCGCCATAGCAACCCATATGCTGCACGTGCCTCACGTGTCTCCCTTGCAAGTTACCCTTGTCACACATTACTGAATGTGACGATTGCTTTACAAACAATGTTTCTAAATGTCCTGAGAATATACAAATTATTTCCTGTTTAATGTTCTTTTTATTGAGATAAGACCAGCAAATAATGACAAATTTTTACTCTCATTAATCATAAAATTCAAGAAAATACATATAAATGAATTATTAATGAATAATTAAATGAAATATTTATCACCGCCAAAAAAGATTATATTTCGATATCTTTCATTGCTCATATTTTTTGTTATTCTTTCGTGTCTTTGTTTACTGTGTGTGAGCTAGACCATAATGCTTTGCGCTTGAAAATAATAGACTGGATCTATATTTAGACTGGAAAACACCTTTACTAATTAATGGAATTTCTCGGCTTATTTTAAGTTGGAAAAATTAGGGAAACATTAAGTGTATTTATTTCACGGAGATGATATTTCATCAACATCCGTGATGGCTCTTTAAGTTGGTTTGAACCAGTGGGATATGTTTACTTATATACGTGGTATAGTATGATCCAGTGGGATATGTTTACTTGTATACGTGGTATACTATGATCCAGTGAGATATGTTTACTTATATACGGGATATACTATGATCCAGTGGGATATGTTTACTTATATACGTGGTATAGTATGATCCAGTGGGATATGTTTACTTGTATACGTGGTATACTATGATCCAGTGAGATATGTTTACTTATATACGGGATATACTATGATCCAGTGAGATATGTTTACTTATAAACGTGGTACACTATGATCCAGTGAGATATGTTTTCTTATATACGTGGTATACTATGATCCAGTGAGATATGTTTTCTGATATACGTGGTATACTATGATCCAGTGAGATATGTTTACTTATATACGTGGTATACTATGATCCAGTGGGATATGTTTACTTATATACGTGGTATACTATGATCCAGTGGGATATGTTTACTTATATACGTGGTATACTATGATCCAGTGAGATATGTTTACTTATATACGTGGTATACTATGATCCAGTGGGATATGTTTACTTATATACGTGGTACACTATGATCCAGTGGGATATGTTTACTTATATACGTGGTACACTATGATCCAGTGGGATATGTTTACTTATATACGTGGTATACTATGATCCAGTGAGATATGTTTACTTATATACGTGGTATACTATGATCCAGTGAGATATGTTTACTTATATACGTGGTATACTATGATCCAGTGAGATATGTTTACTTATATACGTGGTATACTATGATCCAGTGAGATATCTTTACTTATATACGTGGTATACTATGATCCAGTGAGATATCTTTACTTATATACGTGGTACACTATGATCCAGTGGGATATGTTTACTTATATACGGGATATACTATGATCCAGTGGGATATGTTTACTTATATACGTGGTATACTATGATCCAGTGAGATATGTTTACTTTTATACGTGGTATACTATAATCCAGTGGGATATGTTTACTTATATACGTGGTATACTATGATCCAGTGAGATATGTTTACTTATATACGTGGTATACTATGATCCAGTGGGATATGTTTACTTATATATGTGATATACTATGATCCAGTGAGATATGTTTACTTGTATACGTGGTATACTATGATCCAGTGGGATATGTTTTCTGATATACGTGGTATACTATGATCCAGTGAGATATGTTTACTTATATACGTGGTACACTATGATCCAGTGGGATATGTTTACTTGTATACGTGGTATACTATGATCCAGTGGGATATGTTTACTTATATACGTGGTACACTATGATCCAGTGGGATATGTTTACTTATATACGTGGTATACTATGATCCAGTGAGATATGTTTACTTATATACGTGGTATACTATGATCCAGTGAGATATGTTTACTTATATACGTGGTATACTATGATCCAGTGAGATATGTTTACTTATATACGTGGTATACTATGATCCAGTGAGATATGTTTACTTGTATACGTGGTATACTATAATCCAGTGAAATATGTTTATTTATATACGTGGTATACTATGATCCAGTGAGATATGTTTACTTATATACGTGGTATACTATGATCCAGTGAGATATGTTTTCTTATATACGTGGTATACTATGATCCAGTGAGATATGTTTATTTATATACGTGGTATACTATGATCCAGTGAGATATGTTTACTTATATACGTGGTATACTATGATCCAGTGAGATATGTTTACTTATATACGTGGTATACTATGATCCAGTGAGATATGTTTACTTATATACGTGGTATACTATGATCCAGTGAGATATGTTTACTTATATACGTGATATACTATGATCCAGTGGGATATGTTTACTTATATACGGGATATACTATGATCCAGTGGGATATGTTTACTTATATACGTGGTACACTATGATCCAGTGAGATATGTTTACTTGTATACGTGGTATACTATGATCCAGTGAGATATGTTTACTTATATACGTGGTATACTATGATCCAGTGAGATATGTTTACTTATATACGTGATATACTATGATCCAGTGGGATATGTTTACTTATATACGGGATATACTATGATCCAGTGGGATATGTTTACTTATATACGTGGTACACTATGATCCAGTGAGATATGTTTATTTATATACGTGGTATACTATGATCCAGTGAGATATGTTTATTTATATACGTGGTATACTATGATCCAGTGAGATATGTTTACTTATATACGTGGTATACTATGATCCAGTGAGATATGTTTACTTATATACGTGGTATACTATGATCCAGTGAGATATGTTTACTTATATACGTGGTATACTATGATCCAGTGAGATATGTTTACTTATATACGTGATATACTATGATCCAGTGGGATATGTTTACTTATATACGGGATATACTATGATCCAGTGGGATATGTTTACTTATATACGTGGTACACTATGATCCAGTGGGATATGTTTACTTGTATACGTGGTATACTATGATCCAGTGAGATATGTTTACTTATATACGTGGTATACTATGATCCAGTGAGATATGTTTACTTATATACGTGATATACTATGATCCAGTGGGATATGTTTACTTATATACGGGATATACTATGATCCAGTGGGATATGTTTACTTATATACGTGGTACACTATGATCCAGTGAGATATGTTTTCTGATATACGTGGTATACTATGATCCAGTGAGATATGTTTACTTGTATACGTGGTATACTATGATCCAGTGGGATATGTTTACTTATATACGTGGTACACTATGATCCAGTGGGATATGTTTACTTATATACGGGATATACTATGATCCAGTGGGATATGAATTATATACGGGATATACTATGATCCAGTGGGATATGTTTACTTATATACGTGGTACACTATGATCCAGTGAGATATGTTTACTTATATACGTGATATACTATGATCCAGTGAGATATGTTTACTTATATACGTGGTATACTATGATCCAGTGAGATATGTTTACTTATATACGTGGTATACTATGATCCAGTGAGATATCTTTACTTATATACGTGGTATACTATGATCCAGTGAGATATGTTTACTTATATACGTGGTATACTATGATCCAGTGGGATATGTTTACTTGTATACGTGGTATACTATGATCCAGTGAGATATGTTTACTTATATACGTGGTATACTATGATCCAGTGAGATATGTTTACTTAAATACGTGATATACTATGATCCAGTGGGATATGTTTACTTATATACGGGATATACTATGATCCAGTGGGATATGTTTACTTATATACGTGGTACACTATGATCCAGTGAGATATGTTTTCTGATATACGTGGTATACTATGATCCAGTGAGATATGTTTACTTGTATACGTGGTATACTATGATCCAGTGGGATATGTTTACTTATATACGTGGTACACTATGATCCAGTGGGATATGTTTACTTATATACGGGATATACTATGATCCAGTGGGATATGTTTACTTATATACGGGATATACTATGATCCAGTGGGATATGTTTACTTATATACGTGGTACACTATGATCCAGTGAGATATGTTTACTTATATACGTGGTATACTATGATCCAGTGAGATATCTTTACTTATATACGTGGTATACTATGATCCAGTGAGATATGTTTACTTATATACGTGGTATACTATGATCCAGTGGGATATGTTTACTTATATACGTGGTATACTATGATCCAGTGAGATATCTTTACTTATATACGTGGTATACTATGATCCAGTGAGATATGTTTACTTATATACGTGGTATACTATGATCCAGTGAGATATGTTTACTTGTATACGTGGTATACTATGATCCAGTGAGATATGTTTACTTATATACGTGGTATACTATGATCCAGTGGGATATGTTTTCTGATATACGTGGTATACTATGATCCAGTGAGATATGTTTACTTATATACGTGGTATACTATGATCCAGTGGGATATGTTTACTTGTATACGGGATATACTATGATCCAGTGGGATATGTTTACTTATATACGGGATATACTATGATCCAGTGAGATATGTTTACTTATATACGGGATATACTATGATCCAGTGGGATATGTTTACTTATATACGGGATATACTATGATCCAGTGGGATATGTTTACTTATATACGTGGTACACTATGATCCAGTGAGATATGTTTACTTATATACGTGGTATACTATGATCCAGTGAGATATCTTTACTTATATACGTGGTATACTATGATCCAGTGAGATATGTTTACTTATATACGTGGTATACTATGATCCAGTGGGATATGTTTACTTATATACGTGGTATACTATGATCCAGTGAGATATGTTTACTTATATACGTGGTACACTATGATCCAGTGGGATATGTTTTCTGATATACGTGGTATACAATGATCCAGTGGGATATGTTTACTTATATACGTGGTACACTATGATCCAGTGGGATATGTTTTCTGATATACGTGGTATACTATGATCCAGTGAGATATGTTTACTTGTATACGTGGTATACTATGATCCAGTGAGATATGTTTACTTATATACGTGGTATACTATGATCCAGTGGGATATGTTTTCTGATATACGTGGTATACTATGATCCAGTGAGATATGTTTACTTATATACGTGGTATACTATGATCCAGTGGGATATGTTTACTTGTATACGTGGTATACTATGATCCAGTGAGATATGTTTACTTATATACGGGATATACTATGATCCAGTGGGATATGTTTACTTATATACGTGGTATACTATGATCCAGTGGGATATGTTTTCTGATATACGTGGTATACTATGATCCAGTGAGATATGTTTACTTATATACGTGGTATACTATGATCCAGTGGGATATGTTTACTTGTATACGTGGTATACTATGATCCAGTGAGATATGTTTACTTATATACGGGATATACTATGATCCAGTGAGATATGTTTACTTATATACGGGATATACTATGATCCAGTGAGATATGTTTACTTATATACGTGGTATACTATGATCCAGTGGGATATGTTTACTTGTATACGTGGTATACTATGATCCAGTGAGATATGTTTACTTGTATACGTGGTATACTATGATCCAGTGAGATATGTTTACTTGTATACGTGGTATACTATGATCCAGTGAGATATGTTTACTTGTATACGTGGTATACTATGATCCAGTGAGATATGTTTACTTGTATACGTGGTATACTATGATCCAGTGAGATATGTTTACTTATATACGTGGTATACTATGATCCAGTGGGATATGTTTACTTGTATACGTGGTATACTATGATCCAGTGAGATATGTTTACTTGTATACGTGGTATACTATGATCCAGTGAGATATGTTTACTTATATACGTGGTATACTATGATCCAGTGGGATATGTTTACTTATATACGTGGTATACTATGATCCAGTGAGATATGTTTACTTGTATACGTGGTATACTATGATCCAGTGAGATATGTTTACTTGTATACGTGGTATACGATGATCCAGTGAGATATGTTTACTTATATACGTGGTATACTATGATCCAGTGGGATATGTTTACTTGTATACGTGGTATACTATGATCCAGTGAGATATGTTTACTTGTATACGTGGTATACTATGATCCAGTGAGATATGTTTACTTGTATACGTGGTATACTATGATCCAGTGAGATATGTTTACTTATATACGTGGTATACTATGATCCAGTGGGATATGTTTACTTATATACGTGGTATACTATGATCCAGTGGGATATGTTTACTTGTATACGTGGTATACTATGATCCAGTGAGATATGTTTACTTGTATACGTGGTATACTATGATCCAGTGAGATATGTTTACTTGTATACGTGGTATACTATGATCCAGTGAGATATGTTTACTTGTATACGTGGTATACTATGATCCAGTGGGATATGTTTACTTATATACGTGGTATACTATGGTCTTGCTCCTAGGACAAAGAGAAGCGCTACGTTATATTGATGCAGACTACTCGCTACACGTTGTTGAATGTGAGCCAACAAGTAACGTTATGTAACGTTAGTTTATCTTTCAGTCCTTGATCAACTTCTTGACGGAAAGTATCGACATCCCCTGGGAGAGAGATTCAAGAGCAATAGATATCGTACATATCGCAACAAAACATGTAAGTTGAACTTGGTAAATATATTATTATCGCATGGTTCGAGCACCACCAACACCGTGTAGAGCCCCTTGTTATTCTGTGTGGTCTCTGTAGAGGGGGAAGATTGCCAATGTTACTTCTGCCAACAGGGCACTTTGCCTACAGTCTTATCAAGACAACTCTATGCACTAGTGGTTATTGCTAACGAGTTGTCATTGACCTGTTATCCCCACAAATAAATAGACTGTCCAAAACAATTGTTATTAATAAATTGAAAGTGCAGATTTTTATGTTTTGTGTTTATTCAATTATATTGCTATTTCAACTTTTCAACAGAAAAAACATTTCATTTCATTGTACTTGCAGATTGTTATGTTCTGTTTTTAATCTCAAATCTCAATTACACAATATATATTTCAACAAAAAACATTTAAGTTTATTTACTGTCAAGTTGTCAAATGTCTATCTGAACTCAGCAAAAAAACATAATCATAAGTCTTTTATTTGCTTTATTTTTACCATACCGCGACCCATAGGAGATAATGCGCGATCTCTGTGATCAAGCCAGTCGCAGAGGTCCTAGACGATCAGATTTCGACAAGTTTGGGTTTGTGGTTCCACCAAGCCGCACAGGTGTACAATCCAACTTCGACCAAAAAGTGATCACATTTGTCTTTGTTTGGGGAGCATGTTGAAACTGGTATGATCGGTCGCATCTATCGCAGATAACACCAAGATATGAAAATGAAATTGCCCTGGTCGTTGGTTTGCTTTGTCTATTGTAACTTGATTGGATTCACAAAACTTTCTCCTCTGATTTCAGGATTTTAATAAGCTGCTGAAGATTGAAGAAAAGCCGATGTTTGTTGCGTTTTATACACCGTGTAAGTATACAGGTTGGAAATGGTGCATACCTTGATATCTGATATACGCAATCTAATCCCTGATAAACACAACTTAATCTTATTAAACAATAGATAGATAGATATATAGATAGATATGCTTTATTTCCTCCATATCAATGAAGATCAATACTAAGTTCAGAATGTCATTACAACAAATGAATCAATATACGGTTATATACATAATGTAGGTATTAAAAGCATTGCAAGTCATCAGACACATTTAAAGAAATATCGTTTCCACAGTTTAAAAAGTTTTACATATTCGACGGATACATACCAGCAATGTTTCATAATCGAAAGCCCTCGTGCACGGAGTCGGGAGGCCTCCGAGTATAAAGCATAGTAACACATCATCATCCTTCCACAGACTATCAAAAGTTGTAACATCTAGTATATCAATTAGATCTTCTAAAAGTATATCTCTCTCATACTGCGTTTCGTTACAATAAAGGAATACATGTTTGACAATATCATAAGCAAACATACCACAGATACATTCATTAGATTGAATTACATAAGTGCTGATGTGCAGCAGCGTTGCTATATCAGTAAAACATAGGCGTTGATCTAATGATAGATACCATAGTCTGCTTGAACAGTCGTCGTAAGCGAGATAGAAACGTGCTAAAGTTGCTCTTGTTGCTCAACGTATTCTCTGAAATAATCAACGTAATCTTTGATATACTCAACACAATCTCTGATATACACAAAATATCCTCTGATATACAAAACATAATCTCATATATACTCAACGTAATCTCTGATATACAACTTTATCTCTGATATATATCAGAATACGAAATCTCTGAAATGATAACATAATCTCTGACACACACATTAATCTCTGATATACACAACGCAATCTCAGACTATAACTTAATATATGATATACACAACTTAATATCTGGTTTACATAACTTAATCTGTGATGTACAAACGTTTATGTAATCTCTGATATACTCAACGCAATCTCTGATATACACAACATATACGTAATCTCTTATATACACACCGTAATCTCTTATTACACACCGTATACATAATCTCTGATACACACAACGTAATCTCTTATATATACCCCATAATCTCTGATATACACAATATATACGTAAACTCTGATATACACAACGTATAAATAATCTCTGATATACACAACGTATGCGTAATCTCTGATATACACAACGTAATCTCTTATATACCGACACCGTAATCTCTGATAAACACAACATAATCTCTGATATACACAACGTAATCTCTGATATACATAACGTATACTTATTCTCTGATAAACACACCACAATCTCTGACAAACCCACCACAATCTCTAATAAACACACTGCAATCTCTAATAAACACACCGCAATCTCTGATAAACACACCACAATCTCTGATAAACACACCACAATCTCTGATAAACACACCGCAATCTCTGATAAACACACCGCAATCTCTGATAAACACACCACAATCTCTAATAAACACACCGCAATCTCTGATAAACACACCACAATCTCTGATAAACACACCACAATCTCTGATAAACACACCGCAATCTCTGATAAACACACCGCAATCTCTGATAAACACACCGCAATCTCTGATAAACACACTGCAATCTCTGATAAACACACCGCAATCTCTGATAAACACACCACAATCTCTGATAAACACACTGCAATCTCTGATAAACTCACTGCAATCTCTGATAAACACACCACAATCTCTGATAAACACACCGCAATCTCTGATAAACACACCGCAATCTCTGATAAACACACTGCAATCTCTGATAAACACACCGCAATCTCTGATAAACACACCGCAATCTCTGATAAACACACCGCAATCTCTGATAAACACACCACAATCTCTGACAAACACACTGCAATCTCTGATAAACACACCGCAATCTCTAATAAACACACCGCAATCTCTGATAAACACACCACAATCTCTGATAAACACACCGCAATCTCTAATAAACACACCACAATCTCTAATAAACACACCGCAATCTCTGATAAACTCACCACAATCTCTGATAAACACACTGCAATCTCTGATAAACACACCGCAATCTCTAATAAACACACCGCAATCTCTGATAAACACACCACAATCTCTGATAAACACACCGCAATCTCTAATAAACACACCACAATCTCTAATAAACACACCGCAATCTCTGATAAAAAAACCACAATCTCTAATAAACACACCACAATCTCTAATAAACACACCGCAATCTCTGATAAACACACCGCAATCTCTGATATACACACCACAATCTCTGACAAACACACTGCAATCTCTGATAAACACACCGCAATCTCTAATAAACACACCGCAATCTCTGATAAACACACCACAATCTCTGACAAACACACCGCAATCTCTGATAAAAACACCGCAATCTCTGATATACACACCACAATCTCTGACAAACACACTGCAATCTCTGATAAACACACCGCAATCTCTAATAAACACACCGCAATCTCTGATAAACTCACCGCAATCTCTGATAAACACACCACAATCTCTAATAAACACACCGCAATCTCTGATAAACACACCACAATCTCTAATAAACACACCACAATCTCTAATAAACACACCGCAATCTCTGATAAACACACTGCAATCTCTGATAAACACACCGCAATCTCTGATAAACACACCGCAATCTCTGATAAACACACCGCAATCTCTGATAAACACACCACAATCTCTGACAAACACACTGCAATCTCTAATAAACACACCGCAATCTCTGATAAACACACTGCAATCTCTGATAAACACACCACAATCTCTAATAAACACACCACAATCTCTGACAAACACACCGCAATCTCTGATAAACACACCACAATCTCTGATATACACACCACAATCTCTGACAAACACACTGCAATCTCTGATAAACACACTGCAATCTCTAATAAACACACCGCAATCTCTGATAAACACACTGCAATCTCTAATAAACACACTGCAATCTCTGATATACACACCACAATCTCTGACAAACACACTGCAATCTCTGATAAACACACCGCAATCTCTAATAAACACACCACAATCTCTGATAAACTCACCGCAATCTCTAATAAACACACCGCAATCTCTGATAAACACACCACAATCTCTGATAAACACACCGCAATCTCTAATAAACACACCACAATCTCTAATAAACACACCGCAATCTCTAATAAACACACCACAATCTCTGACAAACACACCACAATCTCTGATAAACTCACCGCAATCTCTGATCAACTCACCGCAATCTCTGATATACACACCGTAATCTCTGATATACACAACGTAATCTCTGATATACACATTGTAATCTCTGATATACAAAACGTAATCTCTGATATACGCAAATTAATCTCTGATAATCACACCGTTATCTCTGATATACACACCGTAATCTCTGATATACACAACGTAATCTCTGATATACACATTGTAATCTCTGATATACAAAACGTAATCTCTGATATACGCAAATTAATCTCTGATAATCACACCGTTATCTCGGATATACACACCGTAATCTCTGATATACACAACGTAATCTCTGATATACACAAATTATTCTCTGATATACACAAATTAATCTCTGATAATCACACCGTTATCTCTGATATACACACCGTAATCTCTGATATACACAACGTAATCTCTGATATACACAACGTAATCTCTGATATACACAAATTAATCTCTGATAATCACACCGTTATCTCTGATATACACAACGTAATCTCTGATATACACAAATTATTCTCTGATATATACAAATTAAGTAGTAAATAATGACCCGGTGCCGAGCGGTTATGGCATATAAACTCGCGAGGGCGTCAGCCCGAGCAGAGTTTATTGCCATAACGCGAGGCAATTGGGTCATTATTTGCCTTACACTCCCGCGGAACACTCTATTTATAAACTAATTGTATATATGCATTTTAAAGGAGTATTTTGTTGATTTGTACGACATGGTCAAAATATATCAGTGAATTATTCCCAATACACCCATGACTGACTCAAAAGGAAGGTTTCAAACTTAATCCTTCATTCCATACACAAAGTAGACATAAATTGGTACCCATATATACATATGTATATATAATACTAGAAAATATGTAAATACATCCTAGACACAAAAGAATAAACACTCATCGGTATGGATCCTCGGTAGCTCCATTGGTAAAGGCGCTGCTCGACGATATAGAGGTCCAGGGTTCGAATCCCACTTTCGTTACTTACAAAATTTTCATTTCTTATTTGACAAAATTTCCAAATTTTACAAGTCCATCTGTTTCCGTAGGTTGAATATCTCATAACCGACCATGGTGAGTTACGAGATAACCAACCTGCGCAGATGGTGGTTATGGCATATAACTTGCAACTCAAACAAAAGAAATAACTTCCCAAGGGGTGTAATCTCTGATAATCACACCGTTATCTCTGATATACACACCGTAATCTCTGATATACACAAATTAATCTCTGATATACACACCGTAATCTCTGATATACACAACGTAAAATCTGATATACAAAACTTAATCTCTGATATACACAAATTAATCTCTGATAATCACACCGTTATCTCTGATATACACACCGTAATCTCTGATATACACACCGTAATCTCTGATATACACAAATTATTCTCTGATATACACACATTAATCTCTGATATACACACCGTAATCTCTGATATACACAAATTAATCTCTGATATACACAAATTAATCTCTAATATACACAACGTAATCTCTGATATAAGATCTCTGTATCCATCACTTTTGAAAAAAACGTATTGATGCGTTTGTATTTTAAACATATCGTTAGTGATATATGTATATTATGTAATGAAAAGTTCATGAAGTTGACTTTTGTAAAAATAAAACAAAACAACGTGTTATATACTTTTTTAAAAATGAAAGTGTCTATATATCTAGATTTTAAATTTAAATGCTATTACGATTTAGATGTCTAAATGTTATCAGCGTGTTTATTTAAGTACAATGAGATCGACTACGTATGTGTTCAGGTACTAACACAAGTGCAGTGTAATGTATGACAGTATTTGTTACATATATCAGTCTACAACTTAATATATGATATACACAACTTAATATCTGGTTGACATAACTTTATGTGTGATGTACAAACGTTTCTGTAATCTCTGATATACTCAACGCAATATCTGATATACACAACATATACGTAATCTCTGAAGTATACACCGTTATCTCTTATATACACACCGTATACATAATCTCTGATACACACAACGTAATCTCTGACAAACACACCGCAATCTCTGATAAACACACCACAATCTATGATAATCACACCATTATCTCTGATATACACACCGTAATCTCTGATATACACAAATTAATCTCTGATATACACAAATTAATCTCTGATATACACAACGTAATCTCTGATATACACAACGTAATCTCTGATATACACAAATTAATCTCTGATATACACAACGTTATCTCTTATATATATCCCATAATCTCTGATATACACAATATATACGTAATCTCTGATATACACAACGTATAAATAATCTGAAGTACACACCGAAGGTACTAACAGAAGTGCAGTGTAATGTATGACAGTATTTGTTACAAATGATTACAGTCACCATCAATGTGTCTTCATTAGGAGATGATATTTTCAATTTGTTTCTCATAGGACCCGAATACCCTCCATAGTTTACACTAACCAAACATCTAATAAACTCGGTATCTATATATCCCAATATATATTAGTATTATCCACTCGAGAAGATCACATGGGTGAACTGGCAAGAGTAGATCACAAGGGTGAACTGCCAAAAGTAGATCACAAGTGTGAACTGCAAAGAGTAGATCACAAGGGAGAACTGCCAAGAGTAGATCACAAGGGTGAACTGCCAAGAGTAGATCACAAGTGTGAACTGCCAAGAGTAGATCACAAAGGAGAAATGCCAAGAGTAGATCACAAGTGTGAACTGCCAAGAGTAGATCACAAGTGTGAACTGCCAAGAGTAGATCACAAGGGAGAAATGCCAAGAGTAGATCACAAGTGTGAACTGCCAAGAGTAGATTACAAGTGTGAATTGCCAAGAGTAGATCACAAGGGTGAAATGCCAAGAGTAGATCACAAGTGTGAACTGCCAAGAGTAGTTCACAAGTGTGAACTGCCAAGAGTAGATCACAAGGGAGAACTGCCAAGAGTAGATCACAAGGGTGAACTGCCAAGAGTAGATCACAAGTGTGAACTGCCAAGAGTAGATCACAAAGGTGAAATGCCAAGAGTAGATCACAAGGGTGAAATGCCAAGAATAGATCACAAGGGTGAAATGCCAAGAGTAGATCACAAAGGTGAAATGCCAAGAGTAGAACACAAGGGTGAAATGCCAAGAGTAGATCACAAGGGTGAACTGTCAAGAGTAGATCACAAGGGTGAAATGCCAAGAATAGATCACAAGGGTGAAATGCCAAGAGTAGAACACAAGGGTGAAATGCCAAGAGTAGATCACAAGGGAGAACTGCCAAGAGTAGATCACAAGTGTGAACTGCCAAGAGTAGATCACAAGTGTGAACTGCCAAGAGTAGATCACAAGGGTGAAATGCCAAGAGTAGATCACAAAGGTGAAATGCCAAGAGTAGATCACAAAGGTGAAATGCCAAGAGTAGATCACAAAGGTGAAATGCCAAGAGTAGATCACAAGGGTGAAATGCCAAGAGTAGACCACAAAGGTGAAATGCCAAGAGTAGATCCCAAAGGTGATTTGCCAAAAGTAGATCACAAGGGTCAAATGTCAAGAGTAGATCACAAAGGTGAAATGCCAAGAATAGATCACAAAGGTGAAATGCCAAGAGAAGGTAAAGAAGCTATCTGGAGCTGTAATCTGTATTTATTTTCAGTCAGTGAATACTGGACCAAGATGTGTTTTGTTGTAGCCTCTGCGGCCACGGAATTGAAGAGTAAATATGTAAGTCCTCGCCATCTTTGTACATTGCTAGGTCGTACGGCAGTAGCACGATTTTGTTGCTTAAATAAGTTGCTGAAATGTTTTTGAAAAATAATGTCACTAATAGTAAAACACCCTTCTCGGAAAATCAAGTTGAAAGTAAGTGTACATGGTTCGGTAAAGCCAAGGAATTGTTTTTCTAATTCGAAATAAGCGAATGTGTTGAGATTAGAATGGCCGCCATGCATTTTTTGCTTTAACACTACGGATAATTATCCGCCGCCGCGCGTTTAGCGCGAAGCGGGGGATATAGTTTTCGGCTGCGTCCGTTCGTACGTACGTCCGTCCGTACCTCAAATACTATTTACTGGATTCTTTTCATATTTTGCATATGGGTTCATCATGGAGGAGTTATGATCCTACAGAGTTTTGTGACCTTGACCTTCATTTTAAGGTCAGAAACGAGACTTTGTCATTTTACCCTTGTCAAGGGGATATCTCAAGAACCATTCACTGGATTCTTACATAGAGCTTCTCCGAGGAGAGATAAAGGGCTGATTAGATGTTGGTGGCCTTGAATCTTTTTACATGTTAGTGTACATGTAAAGCTTGTCAGCGGGATATCTCAAGAACCATTCTCCGGAATTTCATCATATCTTACACAAAACACCTCCTTGGGAAGACAAAGGGCTGATGAGATTTTGGTGACCTTGACATTATTCTCAAGGTCACAGGGGAAATTTGATTTTTTTTTTTTATATAAATGGTATAATGGGGAATTTGAAAAATAAAATTTGCTACAGCCCCTTTAATGTATTAAGTATAACGGTTGGTACTGAAAGCTGATGTAAGGATGGAATGACACTATGACCGCATTTTTTACGCTGCGTTACCACGAGCGTTTTTTTTGCAATACAATAGGTGCGTTTCATCTGCGATTAGGCGGGGTTTAGGCGGGGTTTACACTACTTTCGTTTTTTTGGATGCGATGCGTTAAAAATAATCGCACAAGAACGCAACACGTTATTTTCAATGAGTTGTCATACACTTCGTCTGGTTTTTTTCATGCGTTGCGATGCAATGCGAATAAAATAGAACCTGTTCCGCATTCAAAATCGCATTGGAATTCCCTATATGACGTCATATTTTCATTATCTGAAAGGGGTATTCCAACCACGTGTAGGCAAAGCAGTCATAAAAATTTAAGCGAACAGATATCTGTACATTAGTACATAGAAACATACATTCAGACTTGTATACATACATACATACATACATACATACATACATACATAAATCAGATTCTATACATAAAACCTGAACATACACGCATTGTACATGCACCTACAGTAATTACATGCATCTGTACATACATATACATGCACATACATTATAAAATATGAAACTAAAACAATCGCACTTATGATATTCGCATTAAAATCGCATGCAAAACGCGTATAATGTAAACCCTCAAATCGCATGCGTCAACGCAATGCGATTTATTCGGACGTAGTGTAAACCCCGTACACTTCCTTAAATAAATGTGTTATGTTTTCGGTGTACGATGGATTCCAAGGCGAAGGTTGCTCTTATGATTTAATTAACTGAAATTAATCACATATGCCGTAATATAGTGTTTGATATGTACAGTAGATGCAGAAACATCCCAAAATGATATCTCAACATACATAAAATGAATTCTACCTTTGAAATCAAGTACATTCCTTTGATATCAAAGAAAACAACCTTACCCGACAGCCCACGTGGTGGAAAAATTCCTTATTTGAGTGACGTCATCAGGGAATTCCTCATGCGGATTTATTTGCGTTGCGTAAAAAATGTTCTATCCCCACACTAGTTCTGTCTCGACAATAGTATTGTTCTGTCCCAACAATTGTCCTGTCCCAACAATAGTTATGTCCCAACAATAGCTCTATCCCCACACTAGTTCTGTCCCAACAATTCTTCTGTCCCAACAATTGTGCTGTCCCAACATTTTCTTCTGTCCATGCTATTGCTCGATCACAGTAGGTTAAAATATGATTGTTGAACGCTGGTTAGAGAAACTGTGTTCACTCACTTCCCATGATAGTTAACAATAGAAAATAAAGGTTTCAATATATCGCGTATAAAATAAATAAGATCTATTGTTAACTTGTAGACTTGTAATATGAAGTAACGTGACCTGTTATATTTTTGGACAGGCATTTGTTGATATCGACGTAATGAAGTCCGGAAACCAAGCCCTTCAAGCTCACTACAACGTCACCAGCCTACCAGCACTGTACTATTTTGTGTGAGTATTGTGTACACTGCATCCAAAACCTTGAGAAAACCTTGAGAAAGTGACTGAGCTGCACACACGTGTCGTTCTGTTATACGCGGCCTGACAGCATTAAGCGTCCGACAGGTCAGATTAGGCTTAAACAACGTCTCAGAACCTGAGTTTTATTTCAATCTCGTGAACTAAATCGATCAATATTATTGAAGGACATTTCAAGTAAGGTTTTCCTCAACTAGTGTGAATGCATTAAATGTAATCACGGACTCAAATTACATGTCCGTTCTGTAATACAAGGATGGGGTAGGGTGTTGTTATCAAGTGCTACAGTGGGGAAGCTTGGCTTCTTGCCATCTACAGAAGGTAAGGGCCGAACTCTTCTCGCTCCGCCCTTGACATCATGGCTCACATTTCCTGAGCTTATATTTCAGCGTACTACAGGCTACTATTGGCCAATCAGAAGACCGCTTACAAAATTAACTTTCGATGTAAACAGCATAGATAGCGGCAGTGACCCGTTGCGTTTACAGCCAATTGTTGCCACCTACTGAGCGAAGACAGATTGTTTTCTAGATTTTCTAACTGTCTCAAGCCCTTAATAGTACAATCCTCATCATAATGACATTCTTCAAGTACTGTAGACCACAATGCTTTACACTTAAAAATGATAGACTTAATCTATATTTAGGCTGGAAAACACTCGTTCTAATTGATGCGATTTCTCCGCTTATTCTGGGTCGAAAAATAAACTGTAAAAAATGAATAGTGTATATTTCAATGAGATACATTTCGACAATTTCCCTGTATATCTATCAAACATATTCGATTGTTCTATTACACATTGTGCACAATTGACAATGCGACAGTTATGTTTGATTGCAGCTTTTATTCTCATAGAACGGTTAATCATTTGCAAGTTTGATAGCTTTCCAATATAATATTTTTGCAATTTTATCGGAACTTGCATGTAATTGATGAAATTATAATCAATTTGTGAATGTGACAACATCAATGCTACTCTACAGTACTGCAGTACCGAATGTAAGTGGCAATTTCATGGGCTGCATGTTTGCAGTTGGTAAGTGGCGTAACTCACACTAGATCTCGCTGATTCGTTTCACAGGTTTTGTTCATGTTGAGAGCAAGGTAACAACGGGTAGAGTTTATCTCAAAACGTTTTCACCTTGTCGTTGGAAATTGTATTCTTGCGGACATAACATAAACGTGTATTGAAGGTGTTCAAGGATAATTTTTCTACATATAAGATATGATACTTGGAATACCCATTTTATCAAAATTTAGTGTCGAGTCATGTATTTGTTCAGTCTGATTAAAATCGACCTTGTTCCGAGGAATAAAATTTACAAAATTTTGCATCTGCCGGGATACGAACAGGTTCTGTAGATTCCTCGCCACAAGGTCTGAGAACACCCCGTATAGGCGTGTGTTCAGAACCAGTTTAGCCCAGCCAAAACCCAGTCAAATAGCTGACCAATCACATCATATTATTTAAACGGTTGCGGTTTTGAAAGCATTCGGAACAGACAAAAGGATAGCTGTTTGGAGTTATCTGCCCCTAGTTTCTCGCACCGAAAGCATTTGTTGGGCATCTTTTGATTGGCTAGCTGAATTGCGCCCGAACACGCTAGTGTACGGGGTGCTTTCAGACGGTTTGGCGTGGAAACCCACGAACGAGTTCGTATCCCGCTATATGCACTATTTTGCAATTTTTATTCCACGTAAAACCGTCGATTTTAATCAGACTGTGTATTTGTTATGCACTGACATTTTCAAGACTGACAGGGCTAGGGATTGTGCATGTATTGAGAACAATCTATTTCAATCTTCATCATCAAACAATATAACACATGTCATGATGTTTCAGTTATTGCACCAAATCTGTTTATTTCAACAAAATGATTTTATGAGCCTGTGGCCTTTATACTGAATAAACTATTTCATTTCATTTCAATATAAACCCTGATGAGCTACAGAGCCCATGCATTGGTTCTAGTTAAGCTCATCAGGCCTGACAGACCAGATAGGTTTCTTCCGTCGTCCGTAACCTTTACTCATTTCGACTTCTCCTCCAGAACCGCTGCAGCCCCAAAGCTGAAAGTTTGTGTGCAGGTTCCTTGCACCTAGGGGATCACAGTTTCTTCATTTTGACCTCGCCCCCGTCAAATGTGGGCGGGACAGGCATTATTAGCCTTTAAACGAACTTTCAATTAGTCACGCTGTCGACCTTGCTGCAACCTTATTTCACGCTCTCCGTGCACTGATTGAGCCGTCACATCCTACAAAGGACTTATTTTAAACTCTTACATTTCGTGATTCGTCCATCATCACATGCTGTCTGATGGTTTATGTTTCAGTAATGGAACAGTGCAGTTCCAGTACACCGGGTCTCTGCATCATATGACCGAGTGGTTTAACAAGTAAGTGAATAAATATCTCATTGAAGTATTTACTAGCACATTGAAGTATTTACTAGCACGTTGAAGTATTTACTAGCACGTTGAAGTATTTACTAGCACATTGAAGTATTTACTAGCACGTTGAAGTATTTACTAGCACGTTGAAGTATTTACTAGCACGTTGAAGTATTTACTAGCACGTTGAAGTATTTACTAGCACATTGAAGTATTTACTAGCACGTTGAAGTATTTACTAGCACGTTGAAGTATTTACTAGCACGTTGAAGTATTTACTAGCACGTTGAAGTATTTACTAGAACGTCTACACTACCATAAGAATAAGACGCCTCGGAGGGACATAAGTGGTGTTTTAAATCATTTCTCCAAACATATGGTTGTCAGTCCTCATCTCCAACCGACCACTCTTTATAGCAATTCCTATATAATCAACATGAGCCTCTTTTCCTAATCATCAACTAAGCATATATATAAGGTACACGTGGAAATGTATTCACAATATATTATTATTTTTCTCATTATATATTCTAAGAAAGAACGTTATGATGGTGCGAGGACGTAAATGGCCAGCGTTTCTTTACTACGTTTTAGTGACGTGACAAGTACGTTAACTACAACGTCGTCACAACGTTGAGAAATTACGTTAGGGTTTACGTCCTAAATACGTTGCAGTGACGTCGAGATATCATGTTACCAGTATAAAAGCTTTACACGGCGGTCACATTATAAGTACATAATTATGATAAGTACACAATCTACAATGTCACCACAATGTTGAGAAATAACATTACAAGAATAAAGAGTTTATCCATCATGTGGGCTATACAAACTGTTTATTCTCAACCTTGTCTGTATTTGAATAATGATTAATATGCATATATACACATGGAAATAATCAAGCACCCCCGTATTCTAAAGTAAGTGAGAGAGTTACTGTACTTGAATTGAATTAATAACTCTCGATACTAGAAACTTAGGTTTAATGAAAGATTTCTTCGTGCAAATTGTTAGAACTATCATTGACACAATTGCCGTATTCATATATTTTTTCAATACATATTGGATTCTTTCCGGTTCAATCTGTTAATAATGCGCATTTCTTTGATGTAGGCTATTACAGTAAACACTGACCAGATTTCGTCAGTAGGCTATTTTTATTGAAATTGTATTTTCCAAAATTCGTGATTTTGATAGTTCATAGTGCTTTAACTAATGACTTCTTTTGACCAGTTGACTTGAAAGAATGAATTGCTCACATTAAAGCAACCAATATTCACTTTAATTTCTCAGAATAACCTAACAGGTTTTTGGAGGACAAAATACCAACATTCCTATAAATGCAAATAATCAAAAGAAGCCAAACGTTATCTGAATTAAATCATCTTTCTTAAATTGCTAGATTACGATTCATACCGTTCTCTTACTTTTGCTGTTAAAAAACGCAGGGGGTGTGACCGCGCTAAACTTTTCCCATGTGTATATGTTTGATATTATTGACTTACTGTTAAAATGTTATGTTCTGAAATAAGTACATGTTTATGACGTTGTGGGGATGTAAGGTTCAACGTTACATTTCTACGTTGTAGTGACGTGATAAGTATGTAAACTATAGCTACAACATCGTCACAACGTTTGGAATTTACGTAAGAGGTTACGTAACAACAACGTCGTAGCGACGTCAAGAAATTACGTTTCCAAAATGAGGGCTCCACCAACCGTTTGGTCTCTAGTAAATATTCATAATGATTCTCGTGTGTATTTAAAGAACGACTGTGAATAGATGTTTGATATATTTTACTAACTTGGTTATCATTTTGTATTCTGAATGAAGTACGTGTTTATAACGTTGTAAGGACGTAAGGCACAACGTAACATTACTGCGTTTGAGGGACGTGATAAGTACGTTAACTGCAACGTTGTCACAACGTTGTGAAATTACGTTAGGGCTTACGTAATTACTACGTCGTAGCAACGTCCAGAAATCACATTACCAGAAAAACAACATTTAACGACTGTTTGGTCTTTACTAACTGTTTATACTGATATATTTGTGTTTTTAAAGAACGACTGTGAATAGATGTTTGATATATTTTACTAACTTGGTTCTCTTTTTGTATTCTGAATGAAGTACGTGTTTATGACGTTGTAAGGACGTAAGGCACAACGTAACATTACTGCGTTTGAGGGACGTGATAAGTACGTTAACTGCAACGTTGTCACAACGTTGTGAAATTACGTTAGGGCTTACGTAATTACTCCGTCGTAGCAACGTCCAGAAATCACATTACCAGAAAAACAACATTTAACGACTGTTTGGTCTTTACTAACTGTTTATACTGATATATTTGTGTATTTAAAGAACGATTGTGAATAGATATTAGATAATTTTATCATTTTATATTCTGAATGAAGTACGTATTTATGACGTTGTAAGGACGTACGGCTCAACGTTACATAATTACGTTAGTGACGGGATAAGTACGTAATCTACAACGTAGTCACAACGTTGGGAATTTACGTTAGGTTTTACGTACTATAAACGTCGCAGCAACGTCAAGAAATTACGTTACCAAAATACGACCTTCCCACAACGTCAGGATTACGTTGTGTGTTAGCTGGGTAGTTCGTGTTGTTTTATTTGTTGGCATATTGAGCTCACCAGACCTGAAAGGTCCGATTGGAGTACGGCGTGGCATTCAACGTCTGTGACTATACTTTTCACTTTTTCATCTTCTCCTCAAGAACCACTGGCTTTAGAAAGTTGAACTGGGGAAGTGCCGAGTAAGCACAGACGACGCACTGACAACGCACTTGCAACGTGAAAAACTTAAAACACTCACAGAGTCCGTAGAGTGCACGCACGGAAGCCGTATGGTGGGAAATACGTAGTCGCACGCAGCTCGCACGCAGCGAAAGTTCTGCATACATTAAAAGCGCTACGGCGTGTCTGAGTGCTCCCAAATCCGTACGGTGTCGGTACTTATAACGTACGGCTACCACTATTATTTAAATACCTATCTGTTGACTAGACCTACTTTGCCTTACCTCCTATAGGTAATGCTATTTCAACCTTAACACAGACGAACTTGAATAGTGGAGAAGGGGTGCGTAAAATCCCTTATCCAAGGGCCGGTAAGTCTAGGTGGTCTCGTGACGTCATTACCTGTTCAGGTCACTCTCCTATTAGTTGCAGAGTTTGTTTTGTTCTGAGACTGGGTATTTTTAGCGACTACGTTGCTAACTTGCTAGCTATCTCTTACTATTTTGAGGGATATTTTCAACTGCTATATCTACAATTCGTCGTTAGCAGATTGTTTAACAATCTGTTTTAGTAGGTGTTGGGGTACAAGGGCCTTGTTGACATGTGCTGGATGTGTGGCTGCCCGAGAGGTGGCTGCTTGCCTTGCACGTGCAGCTCGTGTCTTTGTGTTTCTCTCACCTGTCTTCATTGACTGCTTCGGTTCGACCGCCTTGTAAGGCGTACCCTCCACCAGTCACCTTCGACTGTTGGTTGTTGACTGGCTACGCCATACGCCTGTGACTTGCTTCGCTTGTCATTCGCGTCCGCCAGTCATACGCTTTCGGTCCGTATCAACTACCTACGTGTTTCCAGTCACTCGCCTAGCTTATCACTACGCGAGCGGACCCTTCGCCAGTCATTCGCCTTTGGCTTGATTCTACTGTACTAGCATCTACTCGCCAGTGTCTCGCTTACGCCAGTCACTCGCTTCGCTAGTCTATCGGCTTAGGTTGAAATCAACTTGACTCGCTCCGTCTCGCCAGTGATTTGCTTCGCCAGTTATTGGTTTCGCCTACCATTCGCCTTTGCCTCGATTTTACTTGACTCGCATCTACCCGCATGTGTCTCGCTTACGCCAGTCATCGCTTCGCCAGTCCATCGCCTTAGGTCGAATCAACTTGACTCGCTACGCGGCGGATCCCCCTTCGACAGTTTCCCCTTTGGCTCGATTCTACTTGACTCGCATCTACTCGCCAGTGTCTAGCTTACGCCAGTCACTCGCTTCGCTAGTCCATTGCCTTAGGTTGAATCTGTGGGGTTCGTTTCGTCTCGCCAGTGATTCGCTTCGCCAGTCTTTCGCCTTAGGTTCGATTCTACTGACTCGCATCTACCCGCCAGTGTCTCGCTTAGGCCAGTTACTCGCTTCGCCAGTCTATCGCCTTAGGTCAAAATCAACTTGACTCGCATCGTCTCGCCAGTGCCTCGCGTAAGCCAGTCACTCGCTTCGCCAGTCCATCGCCTTAGGTCGAATCAACTTGACTCGCTACGCGGCGGACCCCCCTTCGGCAGTTTCCCCTTTGGCTCGATTCTACTTGACTCGCATCTACCCGCCAGTGTCTAGCTTACGCCAGTCACTCGCTTCGCTAGTCCATCGCCTTAGGTCAAAATCAACTTGACTCGCATCGTCTCGCCAGTGCCTCGCGTAAGCCAGTCACTCGCTTCGCTAGTCCATCGCCTTAGGTCGAATCAACTTGACTCGCTATGCGGCGGACCCCCCTTCGGCAGTTTCCCCTTTGGCTCGATTCTACTTGACTCGCATCTACCCGCCAGTGTCTAGCTTACGCCAGTCACTCGCTTCGCTAGTCAATCGCCTTAGGTTGAATCTGTGGGGTTCGTTTCGTCTCGCCAGTGATTCGCTTCGCCAGTCTTTCGCCTTAGGTTCGATTCTACTGACTCGCATCTACCCGCCAGTGTCTCGCTTAGGCCAGTTACTCGCTTCGCCAGTCTATCGCCTTAGGTCAAAATCAACTTGACTCGCATCGTCTCGCCAGTGCCTCGCGTAAGCCAGTCACTCGCTTCGCCAGTCCATCGCCTTAGGTCGAATCAACTTGACTCGCTACGCGGCGGACCCCCCTTTGGCAGTTTCCCCTTTGGCTCGATTCTACTTGACTCGCATCTACCCGCCAGTGTCTAGCTTACGCCAGTCACTCGCTTCGCTAGTCCATCGCCTTAGGTCAAAATCAACTTGACTCGCATCGTCTCGCCAGTGCCTCGCGTAAGCCAGTCACTCGCTTCGCTAGTCCATCGCCTTAGGTCGAATCAACTTGACTCGCTATGCGGCGGACCCCCCTTCGGCAGTTTCCCCTTTGGCTCGATTCTACTTGACTCGCATCTACCCGCCAGTGTCTAGCTTACGCCAGTCACTCGCTTCGCTAGTCAATCGCCTTAGGTTGAATCTGTGGGGTTCGTTTCGTCTCGCCAGTGATTCGCTTCGCCAGTCTTTCGCCTTAGGTTCGATTCTACTGACTCGCATCTACCCGCCAGTGTCTCGCTTAGGCCAGTCACTCGCTTTGCCAGTCTATCGCCTTAGGTCAAAATCAACTTGACTCGCATCGTCTCGCCAGTGCCTCGCGTAAGCCAGTCACTCGCTTCGCCAGTCCATCGCCTTAGGTCGAATCAACTTGACTCGCTTTGCGGCGGACCCCCCTTCGACAGTTTCCCCTTTGGCTCGATTCTACTTGACTCGCATCTACCCGCCAGTGTCTAGCTTACGCCAGTCACTCGCTTCGCTAGTCCATCGCCTTAGGTTGAATCTGTGGGTTCGTTTCATCTCGCCAGTGATTCGCTTCGCCAGTCACTTGCTTCGCCAGTCTTTCGCCTTAGGTTGGATTCTACTGACTCGCATCTACCCGCCAGTGTCTCGCTTAGGCCAGTCACTCGCTTCGCCAGTCTATCGCCTTAGGTCGAATTAACTTGACTCGCTTCGTCTCGCAAGTGACTCGCTACGCCAATCATTCGCCGTAGGCTTGATTCTACTTGACTTGCATCGTCTCGCCAGTGCCTCGCGTAAGCCAGGCACTCGCTTCGCCAGTCTATCGCCATAGGCTCGTCGCTCGCGTTAGGCCTGATTCGATTTGACTTGCATCGTCTCGCCAGTGACTTGGTTCGCCTGTCATTCGCTTCGCTTGTCATTCGTTTCGTTAGTCTTTCGCCTTTGGTTTGTATATTTGATTAGTCTCGTCTCGTAAGTGGTTATCTTAGTCAGTGTAAGCTGGTTCGCCAGTCACTTATCTTGACTAACCATTACTTGAATTTGGCTTTGTCCTCTTCGAGTTCGGAGCCTTGTTTTAACTCTCTCGATTAACTATCGGAGGAGTTTGTTGGTTCTTACGCTACGCTACGTAAGTGTCTCGCGTTAGTGATCGACTCATCTAGTGACTCGCCTCTTCTACGCTACGAGTGTCTCGTCCTTCGCCCTCCTGCGTAAGTGACTCGACTGTCACTACCTTTCGCCTACGTCACGTGTGTTACGCCGGCTCCGCCATGTACTCCGTTTTTAGCGCGAATTGCGGAGGGCTTGATATTGACTTTGTTCTCTTCAAGTTCAGAGCCTTTGTTTTCAACTTTCTTACGCTACGCTACTCAAGTGTCTCGCGTTAGTGATTCACCTCGTCTACGCTACGCTTGCGAGTGTCTCGTCTTTCGCTCTCCTGCGTGAGTGACTCGACTGTCACTACCTTCGTCTACGTCACGTGTGTTAGTGTTTCGCCTGCTCAATGTACTCCACTTTTTGCACAAATTGCGGAGGGATGTCACGGCCATTCGGAAGTCCGTGGCCGATAGGGCTTCGCTTCAGAAACGTGCGTCGTCTTATCCGAATCCGCTAGGGGTTCGAGAGATTTGCTCTCTCCCCCTTCGCGTTCGCGTTCACGTTCTCATCCGCGGACTCGCGCTTTGTGTAATTAGATCAACTTAGGTGTTTCGCGTCAGTGATTCACCGGTTATTCAACTCTTCCATTCGTCACTAGTCTCCCAAGGAGGCGGTAGACTTTTTACTTATGGAACGGGCGGATGATTTCGACAAGGAGTCGCCAGGTTCTTCCGACTCTAGGGGTTGAGAGATTCGCTCTCTCCCCCTTCGTTTTGCGTTCTCGTCCGCAGACTTGTACGTCGCCTCCCCCTTCGCCAGACAGCCGTATGTCGCCTTTGAGACTTAAGGTCAGCAGACCCTCCACACCCAAGAGCAAGAAGAAGAAGGCCAAGAAGGATAGGTTTGACCAAGTCAATCCGGACCTCCTTCTTGCGTCCGTTAAGGACAGGGTCTCTTCATTGCTGGATGCTCGGTTTGGTCCGCTGGCTTTGCCTAGTCTCACGATCCCCGCTACTACGGTAGATCGTGAACCCAATGCGGACTGCGTGTCTCAGGGTTTGCGTCCCACGTCTTCAAGGGCCTCCGGGTCCGCTGCCTCCTCGCGGGTTTCTCACACCGCTATGCATCGTGTCACGGTGGTGTCGCCCACCCGGGATTCCTCGCTAGACTTGGCGGAGCGTGACGTCCGCTTCATTGAGGTCTCGGACCCTCCGTTCATCAATATAGTGTCAGATGCGGAGGGTGTGGGGTTGTCGGAGGATCCGCCGGTTATCGACTCAGTCCCAAGGCTGTCGGAGATGGCCTCGTTCGCGGAGGTACCACTCAGTCAGGTCAGCGTGTCGGGACCCCGATCGTCGGCAGCCAGGAAGGCTTCCTTTTGTTCTGAAGGGGACTTAGCTCCCGCGCGGGAAGGGGAAGTCTCTCGCGTAGATTTCGCTTCGCCAAGCATTCGCTTCGCCAAGCATCCGCTTCGCCAAGCATCCGCTTCGCCAAGCATCCGCTTCGCCAGTCATTCACCTTCGAGTTGAATCAGCTTGACTCGCGTTGCCTCGCCAGTGACTTGCCTTGCCAGTTACTCGCTTCGCCAGTTACTCGCTTCGCCAACCTTTCGCCTTAGACTCGATTCTTCTTGACTCGCATCATCTCGCCAGTGACTCGGTTCGGCAGTCACTCGCCTCGCCAGTCATTGAGACTCGACTCGCCATATAGGCTCGAGTCTGCGTTGACGCGCCTCGTCTCGCCGGTGATTAGCTTCGCCAGTGTCTCGCCTCGCCAGTGGCTTGCCTCGCCAGTCACTCGTTTTTCGCCTGTCACTCGCTAATCATTCGCGTTAGGTGAGTTTCGACTCGACTTGAGTGCCTCGTCTCAACCTGGTGTATTACTCACTTAAGCGTCTCGTTATCTACGTTTGTGAGTTTACACTCTTGGTGTTGTTGAAGTATTTAACTATCGGAAGTGTTGTTGTCTTAGTGTCGCAACTGAGTTCTTACACTGCTTTGATTAGGTGTTTCGTATCAGTGACTCGTTTGTCATTCACCTCGTCTGGATGACGCGAGTTAGTGAATCGCCGGTCACTCTTCTGTTTAGGATAACATAGATGTGTCCTACTCTAAAACCAGCTATCTACAGGTTTCTACATTTCGTTTGCTTAATGCAAACTTCCTCAAGATCACTTTTTTGTTTAGTGATGTGAGTGCCACTCACCTGTCACTCACCTCATCTAGACTACATGCGTTAGACTGTCACTCACGTCGTCTAGATTACGCGCGTTAGTGATTCGCCTGTTACTCATCTGTTGTCTGTCACTCACCTGTTAAGTGACTTGAGTATCACTCACCTGTCACTCACCTCGTCTAGATTACACGCGTTAGGGGCTCGGCTGTCACTCACCTGTTAGGTGACTAGACTGTCACTCGCCTCGTTCTAGATTACACGCGTCAGTGGCTCGCCTGGCGCTCACCTGTTAAGTAACTTGAGTGTCACTCACCTCGTCTGGATTACACGCTTTAGTGGTTCGTCTGTCACTCACCTGCTAAGTGACTCGACTGTCTCTCGCCTGTCACTCACATCGTCTAGCTTACTCGCTTCAGTGGCTCGTCTGTCACTCACCTGTTAAGTGAATTGAGTGTCATTCACCTCCCCTAGCTTACACGCGTCAGTGGCTCGTTTGTCAGTCACCTGTTAGTGACTGGATGGTCTCGTCAAGGTCTCGACTATCACTCACCTAGTTACTCTACTACCGCCGATTTTGCTTCACTATGTACTCTGCGTTTTTGTAATAGCAGAGGTAGGAAGTCTGCTAGGACTTGCCTTGTATGAAGTGCAAGGAACTGTGTAACGAGTGTGTCACTCTATCGTCTTCAGGTTTCCGGGCGTATGTTTTAGTCATTCGTAAGTCCATTGCTTCGTCTTTGAAGAGTTGGGCACTACTTCGGGTCAAGTCGGGTTTTTTTCTCCCTTTCGGCAATTGCCAACCTATGTCTCCCATGTAGGTAGCCAAGGCTTCAGGAACCTGTTTCCGATTCAGCCGCGGAGAGATCTGCTCCTCAGCAGGCCAAGCGAAAGGTTACACGTGAACCCTCAGGGTTTCTGCCTTCACGCTTGGCTTGTGTTAAAAGAGGGCTAAAGAGCAGTGGATACTCGAGGTCCGTCGCCAATGCCAAAGCTACCTCTCATAGGAAGACCACTAGGAAACTCTATGTTTTCCAGTGGCAGGTCTTCGCCTCCTTCTGTGCTCGGAGAGATTTCATCCCGACAGAGGCCTCAGTTCCTCAGGTGGCGGAGTAATTAATATACCTACGCTACACCAGGCGTCTTAAGGCGTCATCGCTTAATACCAACATGTCTGCTATCCTCTCCGTTCTCAGGAAGAGGGGGCGGGATAGCGCAGTGGTTAGCGCGTTCGGTTTCTGATCAAGAGGTCTGGGGTTCGAATCCCGCCAGGGGTACGGCATTTTTGTCTCTAGTAGAGAATGCAGTAAGTTTTGGGTGCAGGCTACACTGAACTTCAGTGCAGTATCACCCATGGTTCGCTAGTCCAGCCGTTGCTCGCAGGTTTCACCGCAATGCATAGCCATATGGTGTTGCGGGCTTTCTTCCTGCCGTAATACTAGCAGCCGTGATATAAGTGAAATATTCTTGTAAGCGGCGTTAAACCCTAACTCACCTTACCTCGGTAAGAGGTCTCCAGGGTTAGTTGTGTCGGTCCTCATGGGCCTTCATTAAAACCTTCCGCTCTGTGGACGGCAGAACGAAGCTTCATCCCCCTGAGTGGGACATAGCAAATGTGCTCAACCATCTTCGCTCCGATACGTATGAACCGCTCTCTGGCGTACCCCTCCTCCCTCTCACCATCAAGGTCATTTTTCTGGTGACCATTTCGGAAATCCATGCGTTGCAGGCGGACCTTCTACGTTTTGAGGTCTGGGAGGGGGGATCGGCCTCTCTTGGGTTGGCACCCGACCTTGTCTGTAAGAACCAGGCAGCTGATGAAGCTGGCCGTACGTTTTCTATCCCGACTCTGGGTTCTGACTCAGGAGAGGTGGATCTCTCGCTGTGTCCGGTGAGGGCTTTGAGGGTGTACACGCAGCGTACCCGCAGGCTGAGAGATGGCAGGCGTCGTCTGTTCTTGCCTCACTCACCGTGGAGCACCAAGGAGCTAGATAAGCAAGCGTTGGGGGTGTATCTAAGGTCTGCGGTCATTGATGCGTACAAGGCCGCTGACTTGCCTCCGTCTTCGCGTTCAAACCCTCATGAGATCCGCGCAGAATCAGCCACGATGGTGTATCACTGCAACATCGCGGTTTCGGATGTCATGGCAGGATGTTTTTGGCGTTCATCAGAGGTTTTCGCCAACCATTACCTACGAGATGCCTCAACAGCAGATCTTGAAGGCATCTCTAGGTTGGGTCCACAGATCTTCGCTCAGGCGAAGGTGGTCCCCCCAACCAGACCAAGAAGGGGTCAACCCCCTTAGGATCTTTAAGGCTCATTGTAAATAAACATTGTTTACATTGCTAGCTCTCGGGTCTGTTGGTTTTTCTTTAACTTCGCTTTAACACCCCCCTCCCTGTTGGGGTTGGGGGGGCAGTGTGTTGATCGGAAGTTGAGTGGCAGGGTTGTCTCTTCGATCCGCTTAGCGGTAGAGATATCTCCCGGGCTGTGCCTTGTCCTCACCACAGGGTGGAGGACTCGTAGGTTAGCTTACACTCAGGGCTAGTCGCTGGTCTCGTCACTACCATGTATCTACTGACCCGCCTCCATGCGGTGGGATTCTAGGCAAAGTAGGTCTAGTCAACAGATAGGTATTTAAATAATAGTACGTCAAGTTCGTCTGTGTTAAGGTTGAAATAGCATTACCTATAGGAGGTAAGGCAAAGTAGGTCTAGTCAACAGGTAAGTATAAATAATTACGTTTGATCAAAAACGTACTATTTTACCCACGTTTTTGCAGGAAGACAGCAAGCACTTGCAAGTAAGGCGGGTTAATACTATGTATATTTGATCACCTTGTCCCCTTATATTTGGGTCACAGGGTCACGACCTCAAAAACATGGGCCATTTGGGAATGTGAAGTTAGCCGAGTGTAAGGGCCCTGTCACACTTTAGCATATTGGAAGTGCGTATGAGTTGCGCATAAGAAATATTGTATACGCAATCGACAGGGTCAAAATTAAAGTTCTATTTTTAGTACTTTTCCTTACTTGTTTCGCACAGGAAGCGAACAGTTTGCGACCATTGCATATGAGATGCGTACGGGATGCGTGTGAGATGCGTCTGAGATGCGTATGAAATGCGAATGTTATGCATATGAGATGCGGATAAGATGACCATGATTTGCGTTTGACTATTTAACGACCTTAAACTTACAAGATGCCAATGAGCAGCGTATAGTGCGTACGGCCGCGTATGAAAGAAATATCCAAACGCAACTCATAAGAAATGAGGATACGCTGAAGTGTGACAGGGGCTTACGACCTCGAGTACTTTCAGCCCGATCCAGAAATGGGACAGTGACTGGACGTGTGGGGAGAGTGAAGTGGCCCAACTCGGGGATCACAACTTCGCGGACTTCATCGCCCAGAAGCCATCCGCTCTAGTGATGTTCTACAGGACCGACTGTACACCGTGTATTGACATGAAGCCAGCGTTCACTGGAGCTGCAGAACAGCTGGAGAAGCAAGGGGTACGTGCAAGGGCTATTTGTTGTGGACAGGAGAGTTTCCTGTGTTTGCATTTATAGTACCAATGATTGATTATTTAATTTGAGAAACACTTGTTGGAGGGTGTATATACTTGTCCTGTTTATTATAATACAGTTGTGTATATATACATGTCCTGTTTGTTAGAATACAGCTGTGTATATACTTGTCCTGTTTGTTAGAATACAGCTGTGTATATACATATCCTGTTTATTAGAATACAGCTGTGTATATACTTGTCCTGTTTGTTAGAATACAGCTGTGTATATACATGTCCTGTTTATTATAATACAGCTGTGTATATACATATCCTGTTTATTAGAATACAGCTGTGTATATACATATCCTGTTTATTAGAATACAGCTGTGTATATACTTGTCCTGTTTATTATAATACAGTTGTGTATATACTTGTCCTGTTTATTAGAATACAGCTGTGTATATACATATCCTGTTTATTAGAATACAGCTGTGTATATACTTGTCCTGTTTATTAGAATACAGCTGTGTATATACTTGTCCTGTTTATTAGAATACAGTTGTGTATATACTTGTCCTGTTTGTTAGAATACAGCTGTGTATATACTTGTCCTGTTTGTTAGAATACAGCTGTGTATATACTTGTCCTGTTTGTTAGAATACAGCTGTGTATATACATATCCTGTTTATTAGAATACAGCTGTGTATATACTTGTCCTGTTTATTAGAATACAGCTGTGTATATACATGTCCTGTTTATTAGAATACAGTTGTGTATATACTTGTCCTGTTTATTAGAATACAGCTGTGTATATACTTGTCCTGTTTATTAGAATACAGTTGTGTATATACATATCCTGTTTATTAGAATACAGTTGTGTATATACTTGTCCTGTTTATTAGAATACAGCTGTGTATATACATGTCCTGTTTATTAGAATACAGCTGTGTATATACATATCCTGTTTATTAGAATACAGTTGTGTATATACTTGTCCTGTTTATTAGAATACAGCTGTGTATATACTTGTCCTGTTTATTAGAATACAGCTGTGTATATACATATCCTGTTTATTAGAATACAGCTGTGTATATACTTGTCCTGTTTATTAGAATACAGCTGTGTATATACTTGTCCTGTTTATTAGAATACAGTTGTGTATATACTTGTCCTGTTTGTTAGAATACAGCTGTGTATATACTTGTCCTGTTTGTTAGAATACAGCTGTGTATATACTTGTCCTGTTTGTTAGAATACAGCTGTGTATATACTTGTCATGTTTATTAGAATACAGTTGTGTATATACTTGTCCTGTTTATTAGAATACAGTTGTGTATATACTTGTCCTGTTTATTAGAATACAGTTGTGTATATACTTGTCCTGTTTATTAGAATACAGTTGTGTATATACTTGTCCTGTTTATTAGAATACAGCTGTGTATATACTTGTCCTGTTTATTAGAATACAGCTGTGTATATACATATCCTGTTTATTAGAATACAGCTGTGTATATACATATCCTGTTTATTAGAATACAGTTGTGTATATACTTGTCCTGTTTATTATAATACAGCTGTGTATATACTTGTCCTGTTTATTAGAATACAGCTGTGTATATACATATCCTGTTTGTTAGAATACAGCTGTGTATATACTTGTCCTGTTTATTAGAATACAGCTGTGTATATATACTTGTCCTGTTTATTAGAATACAGTTGTGTATATACTTGTCCTGTTTATTATAATACAGCTGTGTATATACTTGTCCTGTTTATTAGAATACAGCTGTGTATATACATATCCTGTTTATTAGAATACAGTTGTGTATATACTTGTCCTGTTTATTAGAATACAGCTGTGTATATACATATCCTGTTTATTAGAATACAGTTGTGTATATACTTGTCCTGTTTATTAGAATACAGCTGTGTATATACATATCCTGTTTATTAGAATACAGTTGTGTATATACTTGTCCTGTTTATTAGAATACAGCTGTGTATATACTTGTCCTGTTTATTAGAATACAGCTGTGTATATACTTGTCCTGTTTATTAGAATACAGTTGTGTATATACTTGTCCTGTTTATTAGAATACAGCTGTGTATATACATATCCTGTTTATTAGAATACAGTTGTGTATATACTTGTCCTGTTTATTATAATACAGCTGTGTATATACTTGTCCTGTTTATTAGAATACAGCTGTGTATATACATATCCTGTTTGTTAGAATACAGCTGTGTATATACTTGTCCTGTTTATTAGAATACAGCTGTGTATATATACTTGTCCTGTTTATTAGAATACAGTTGTGTATATACTTGTCCTGTTTATTAGAATACAGTTGTGTATATACTTGTCCTGTTTATTAGAATACAGTTGTGTATATACTTGTCCTGTTTGTTAGAATACAGCTGTGTATATACATATCCTGTTTATTAGAATACAGCTGTGTATATACATATCCTGTTTATTATAATACAGTTGTGTATATACTTGTCCTGTTTATTAGAATACAGCTGTGTATATACTTGTCCTGTTTATTAGAATACAGTTGTGTATATACTTGTCCTGTTTATTAGAATACAGTTGTGTATATACTTGTCCTGTTTGTTAGAATACAGCTGTGTATATACTTGTCCTGTTTATTATAATACAGTTGTGTATATACTTGTCCTGTTTATTAGAATACAGTTGTGTATATACTTGTCCTGTTTATTAGAATACAGTTGTGTATATACTTGTCCTGTTTATTAGAATACAGTTGTGTATATACTTGTCCTGTTTATTAGAATACAGTTGTGTATATACATGTCCTGTTTATTAGAATACAGCTGTGTATATACTTGTCCTGTTTATTATAATACAGTTGTGTATATACTTGTCCTGTTTATTAGAATACAGTTGTGTATATACTTGTCCTGTTTATTAGAATACAGCTGTGTATATACTTGTCCTGTTTATTAGAATACAGCTGTGTATATACTTGTCCTGTTTATTAGAATACAGCTGTGTATATACTTGTCCTGTTTATTATAATACAGTTGTGTATATACTTGTCCTGTTTATTAGAATACAGTTGTGTATATACTTGTCCTGTTTATTAGAATACAGTTGTGTATATACTTGTCCTGTTTATTAGAATACAGTTGTGTATATACATGTCCTGTTTATTAGAATACAGCTGTGTATATACTTGTCCTGTTTATTAGAATACAGCTGTGTATATACATATCCTGTTTATTATAATACAGCTGTGTATATACTTGTCCTGTTTATTAGAATACAGTTGTGTATATACTTGTCCTGTTTATTAGAATACAGTTGTGTATATACATGTCCTGTTTATTAGAATACAGCTGTGTATATACTTGTCCTGTTTATTATAATACAGTTGTGTATATACATATCCTGTTTATTATAATACAGCTGTGTATATACTTGTCCTGTTTATTAGAATACAGCTGTGTATATACTTGTCCTGTTTATTAGAATACAGCTGTGTATATACTTGTCCTGTTTATTAGAATACAGCTGTGTATATACTTGTCCTGTTTATTAGAATACAGTTGTGTATATACTTGTCCTGTTTATTAGAATACAGCTGTGTATATACATATCCTGTTTGTTAGAATACAGCTGTGTATATACTTGTCCTGTTTATTAGAATACAGCTGTGTATATACTTGTCCTGTTTATTAGAATACAGCTGTGTATATACATATCCTGTTTATTATAATACAGCTGTGTATATACTTGTCCTGTTTATTAGAATACAGTTGTGTATATACTTGTCCTGTTTATTAGAATACAGCTGTGTATATACTTGTCCTGTTTATTAGAATACAGCTGTGTATATACATATCCTGTTTATTATAATACAGTTGTGTATATACATATCCTGTTTGTTAGAATACAGTTGTGTATATACTTGTCCTGTTTATTATAATACAGTTGTGTATATACATATCCTGTTTATTATAATACAGTTGTGTATATACATATCCTGTTTATTATAATACAGCTGTGTATATACTTGTCCTGTTTATTAGAATACAGTTGTGTATATACTTGTCCTGTTTATTAGAATACAGCTGTGTATATACTTGTCCTGTTTATTAGAATACAGTTGTGTATATACTTGTCCTGTTTATTAGAATACAGTTGTGTATATACATATCCTGTTTATTATAATACAGTTGTGTATATACATATCCTGTTTGTTAGAATACAGCTGTGTATATACTTGTCCTGTTTATTATAATACAGTTGTGTATATACATATCCTGTTTATTATAATACAGCTGTGTATATACTTGTCCTGTTTATTAGAATACAGTTGTGTATATACTTGTCCTGTTTATTAGAATACAGCTGTGTATATACTTGTCCTGTTTATTATAATACAGCTGTGTATATACATATCCTGTTTATTATAATACAGTTGTGTATATACATATCCTGTTTGTTAGAATACAGTTGTGTATATACTTGTCCTGTTTATTAGAATACAGCTGTGTATATACTTGTCCTGTTTATTAGAATACAGCTGTGTATATACTTGTCCTGTTTATTAGAATACAGCTGTGTATATACTTGTCCTGTTTATTATAATACAGCTGTGTATATACTTGTCCTGTTTATTAGAATACAGTTGTGTATATACTTGTCCTGTTTATTAGAATACAGCTGTGTATATACTTGTCCTGTTTATTATAATACAGTTGTGTATATACATATCCTGTTTGTTAGAATACAGATGTGTATATACTTGTCCTGTTTGTTAGAATACAGTTGTGTATATACATATCCTGTTTATTAGAATACAGCTGTGTATATACTTGTCCTGTTTATTAGAATACAGCTGTGTATATACTTGTCCTGTTTATTATAATACAGCTGTGTATATACATGTCCTGTTTATTAGAATACAGTTGTGTATATACTTGTCCTGTTTATTAGAATACAGCTGTGTATATACATATCCTGTTTATTATAATACAGTTGTGTATATACATATCCTGTTTATTATAATACAGTTGTGTATATACTTGTCCTGTTTATTAGAATACAGTTGTGTATATACATATCCTGTTTGTTAGAATACAGCTGTGTATATACTTGTCCTGTTTGTTAGAATACAGCTGTGTATATACATGTCCTGTTTATTAGAATACAGCTGTGTATATACTTGTCCTGTTTATTAAAATACAGTTGTGTATATAATTGTCCTGTTTATTAAAATACAGTTGTGTATATACATATCCTGTTTATTAGAATACAGCTGTGTATATACTTGTCCTGTTTATTAAAATACAGTTGTGTATATAATTGTCCTGTTTATTATAATACAGTTGTGTATAAACATATCTTGTTTGTTAGAATACAGCTGTTTATATACTTGTCCTGTTTATGATTGTAGATAGGATCCGCGGCAGTGGTGGACATCGAGAAAACAAGTACGCTGATTGATAAATATAAGCTGAAGTACCTGCCTACAGGTGAGATCTGTAGCTACATGTATTGCAAATAACTCAGTCTCGTGTTTCATTAGGTCTGTGAAGGGCATTTGACAGTAATGAGAACTGGAACATTTTCTGGATTACAAATTTTACTAGTTTCGTAGTATATACTCACTCCTTCATCAGCTGATGAGTATATATTCCCAAACGTCGTGATCCAGAAACGCTTCCACTTCTCGTATTTCATTGATGAACTTACATGAACCATGACATACTAATCTTACAAATGTTGCACAATCGGTACACTTCTTAAATAGAAATCAGCATTAACTTTGGAGAGACACAGTGGAAATACGTTAATAAAAATAAAGTTTTTGTCGTTAGTAACGTAATATTAACATTTATCACCCATATAGTTGAAAATAACCGAGTTAATGTTATTGATACGAACACATGTGCACATATCACGTTTGCCTAGCAACCTTGTTTCACGGCGACTTCCCGTATTGCGTCGTCTATGAAGTCATGAAAGGATTGTTCGTGACGTCAATATAACATGCCTTCGCAAGAGATGTTGGTTGTTTCCTGACTAATTTTACGCGAACCAAATGGGAAAAAATGGGTAATAAAGAAATTATTACACTCTAAAGTGGGTTAAATGGCTTTTGCGAAACTCGTGCAAATTTATGTTCAACTCTCGCTCGGCTATACAAACATTCACACTCGTTTCGTAAAAGTCATATGACACACTTCCTCAGTTAATAATCTCTATATGACACACTTCCTCGGTTAATACTCTCTATATGACACACTTCCTCGGTTAATACTCTCTATATGACACACTTCCTCGGTTAATACTCTCTATATGACACACTTCCTCGGTAAATAATCTCTATATGACACACTTCTTCGGTTAATAAACTCTATATGACACACTTCCTCGGTTAATAATCTCTATATGATACACTTCCTCGGTTAATAATCTGGATATGACACACTTCCTCGGTTAATACTCTCTATATGACACACTTCCTCGGTTAATAATCTCTATATGACACACTTCCTCGGTTAATAATCTCTATATGACACACTTCCTCGGTTAATAATCTCTATATGACACACTTCCTCGGTTAATACTCTCTATATGACACACTTCCTCGGTTAATAATCTCTATATGATACACTTCCTCGGTTAATAATCTCGATATGACACACTTCCTCGGTTAATACTCTCTATATGACACACTTCCTCAGTTAATACTCCATATGACACACTTCCTCGGTTAATAATCTCTATATGACACTACTTCGGTTAATAATCTCTATATGATACACTTCCTCGGTTAATAATCTCTATATGACACACTTCCTCGGTTAATAATCTCTATATGATACACTTCCTCGGTTAATAATCTCTATATGACCCACTTCCTCGGTTAATAATCTCTATATGACACACTTCTTCGGTTAATAATCTCTATATGATACACTTGCTCGGTTAATAATCTCGATATGACACACTTCCTCGGTTAATACTCTCTATATGACACACTTCCTCAGTTAATACTCTCTATATGACACACTTCCTCAGTTAATACTCTCTATATGACACACTTCCTCGGTTAATAATCTCTATATGACACACTTCCTCGGTTAATAATCTCTATATGACACACTTCCTCGGTTAATAATCTCTATATGATACACTTCCTCGGTTAATAATCTCTATATGACACACTTCCTCGGTTAATACTCTCTATATGACACACTTCCTCGGTTAATACTCTCTATATGACACACTTCCTCGGTTAATACTCTCTATATGACACACTTCCTCGGTTAATACTCTCTATATGACACACTTCCTCGGTTAATACTCTCTATATGACACACTTCCTCGGTTTATACTCTCTATATGACACACTTCCTCGGTTAATAATCTCTATATGACACACTTCTTCGGTTAATAATCTCTATATGACACACTTATTCGGTTTATAACCTCTATATGACACACTTCCTCGGTTAATAATCTCTATATGACACACTTCCTCGGTTAATACTCTCTATATGACACATTTCCTTGGTTAATACTCTCTATATGACACATTTCCTCGGTTAATACTCTCTATATGACACACTTCCTCGGTTAATACTCTCTATATGACACACTTCCTCGGTTAATACTCTCTATATGACACACTTCCTCGGTTAATACTCTCTATATGACACACTTCCTCGGTTAATAATCTCTATATGACACACTTCCTCCGTTAATACTCTCTATATGACACACTTCCTCGGTTAATACTCTCTATTGGTGGTGTTGATGAGGATATTATTATCGTTCATGGTTTCACAATTACACTGCTCACTTTAATAATGTTTTTTCTTTCATGTACGACCTGATCGACAACAGTCCTGTATTTCAAGTACGTAAAAGGATTCTCCAGAAATGCCTCGTAACCACTAATTGAACAACTCTTATATATTATATATCGTATATATAGCGTTGAGGAAACCAACTCAGTCTTGTAAATGGTCGCAACTAGCCATATTCTGTAGTTACCAAGCAAGTATAGATCTTCACTAGAGCACAGGGGCTTGTTGCGCTTAGAAAAAGCGTTGGAAAGATATATACCTATATCGACCCTACCTTATTACTATATAAAAGAAAAGGGATGTAACGACGAAACCACCGATTTTCATTCAAAATCGTATCAAATTCGTATCAAAATCATTTTTATGGCACAGTCGATTCCTACGATACGAAAGGTAAATGATTTCCCTACAAAATAAGCTATAAAAAGTCCGAAAATCCCTACCCCCAAACCCCTAAAGCCAAAATTGACCCGCTCTCGAAAATCATCGAAAACTCACCTTTTAAAATCGTTTATTAATTCCAGCAATGTCGGCAGATCGGCAGATTGTAACCATAGAGTGAAACTACAGATGTAAAACAATATAACAACACCTACATATCATTTCCTCGACAGTACTACGGCATGATGTCTCAAATCATCGCCAATGTTGTCCATGTCGACTCGATAGCCATACATGACCTTAACATTCATTTGATCTGGTGTAGTCCACACCCTGGTTCCCGGGCCTTCGTTCTCGCTACTCTAAATCTCCTTCCTTTTATAAAGTAATAGGATAGGGTCTATATAGGTATGTTTTTAAAACGCTATTTCTCGGCGATACACGTGCCTGTGCACTGGGGCATCATTATAATCTCAGAGGACGGCTTGTGCTGCACGTGTTTTAACAGCGGGGTAGTACTCTTGTTTTGTTTCAGAGATGGACAGTTTACTTATGAAGTTTTCGAGAGATCAATAGAAGACCTGGTAGAATTTATGAGGAAGTGAGTCATTAAACCTTCTATATATTCATTCACACTTTACTAAATACAGATTTTAAATTGAACTTCAAGTAACAATCTGATCACTAAACTGAACCTGCAAACCTATTCTGGTTTCTTCAGGAGGACATATAGCCAATGCAATCAGAATTATCTTGTAAATTTAACAATTCTACTCCGAGTAGGGCGGACGAGTACCGCGTTCTTAACACCTTTTTATTATACTCCCGAAATAGCTCGCCTACAGTACAGTACAGTACAGTACAGTACAGTACAGTAGTTAATCACGTTCTTAACACCTTTTATTATACTCCCGAAATAGGCGAGATATACAGTAGTTAATCACGTTCTTAACACCTTTTATTATAGTCCCGATATAGGCGAGGTATACAGTAGTTAATCACGTTCTTAACACCTTTTATTATAGTCCCGAAATAGGCGAGATATACAGTAGTTAATCACGTTCTTAACACCTTTTATTATACTCCGGAAATAGGAGGGGTATACAGTAGTTAATCACGTTCTTAACACATTTTTTTATAGTCCCGAAATAGGCGAGGTATACAGTAGTTAATCACGTTCTTAAAACATTTGATTATACTCCCGAAATAGGCCAGGTATACAGTAGTTAATCACGTTCTTAACACCTTTTATTATACTCCCGAAATAGGTGAGGTATACAGTAGTTAATCACGTTCTTATCACCTTTTATTATACTCCCGAAATAGGCGAGGTATTCAGTAGTTAATCACGTTCTTAACACCTTTTTATTATACTCCCGAAATAGGCGAGGTATACAGTAGTTAATCACGTTCTTAATACCTTTTATTATAGTCCCGAAATAGGCGAGGTATACAGTAGTTAATCACGTTCTTAACACCTTTTATTATACTCCCGAAATAGGCGAGGTATACAGTCGTTAATCAGGTTCTTAACACCTTTTATTAGACTCCCGAAATAGGCGAGGTATACAGTAGTTAATCACGTTCTTAACACCTTTTATTATACTCCCGAAATAGGCGAGGTATACAGTAGTTAATCACGTTCTTAACACCTTTTATTATACTCCCGAAATAGGCGAGGTATACAGTAGTTAATCACGTTCTTAACACCTTTTATTATACTCCCGAAATAGGCGAGGTATACAGTAGTTAATCACGTTCTTATCACCTTTTATTATACTCCCGAAATAGGCGAGGTATACAGTAGTTAATCACGTTCTTATCACCTTTTATTATACTCCCGAAATAGGCGAGATATACAGTAGTTAATCACGTTCTAAACACATTTTTTTATACTCCCGAAATAGGCCAGGTATACAGTAGTTAATCACGTTCTTAACACCTTTTATTATACTCCCGAAATAGGTGAGGTATACAGTAGTTAATCACGTTCTTATCACCTTTTTATTATACTCCCGAAATAGGCGAGGTATACAGTAGTTAATCACGTTCTTAACACCTTTTATTGTTCTCCCGAAATAGGCGAGGTATGCAGTAGTCATTAATTCCACCCCTGCGGACAACTTGTGAACCAATGTTCTTTCTATCGTGCACGACCCATGCCCCTTTTCCTGGATTTATTTGTTTTTCTTTACCATGGAAATGTGATCTGACCTTAGTCTTATAGTGATATATAGGGTTAAGATAAGTTTTGTCGAAACTGTTACACCTAGGGTTGTGGAAACTGTTCCACCTAGGGTTGTGGAAACTGTTACACCTAGGGTTGTGGCAACTGTTACACCTAGTTTTGTGGAAACTGTTACATCTAGGGTTGTGGCAACTGTTACACCTTGGGTTGTGGCAACTGTTACACCTTGGGTTGTGGCAACTGTTACACCTAGTTTTGTGGAAACTGTTCCACCTAGGGTTGTGGAAACTGTTCCACCTAGGGTTGTGGAAACTGTTACACCTACGGTTGTGGAAACTGTTACACCTAGTTTTGTGGAAACTGTTCCACCTAGGGTTGTGGAAACTGTTCCACCTAGGGTTGTGGAAACTGTTACACCTACGGTTGTGGAAACTGTTACACCTAGGGTTGTGGAAACTGTTACACCTAGGGTTGTGGAAAGTGTTACACCTAGGGTTGTGGAAACTGTTACACCTAGGGTTGTGGAAACTGTTACACCTAGGGTTGTGGAAAGTGTTACACCTAGGGTTGTGGAAACTGTTACACCTAGGGTTGTGGAAAGTGTTACACCTAGGGTTGTGGAAAGTGTTACACCTAGGGTTGTGGAAACTGTTACATCTAGGGTTGTGGAAACTGTTACACCTAGGGTTGTGGAAACTGTTACACCTAGGGTTGTGGAAACTGTTACACCTAGGGTTGTGGAAACTGTTACACCTAGGGTTGTGGAAACTGTTACACCTAGGGTTGTGGAAACTGTTACACCTAGGGTTGTGGCAACTGTTACACCTAGTTTTGTGGAAACTGTTCCACCTAGGGTTGTGGCAACTGTTACACCTAGGGTTGTGGAAAGTGTTCCACCTAGGGTTGTGGAAACTGTTACACCTAGGGTTGTGGAAAGTGTTACACCTAGGGTTGTGGAAAGTGTTACACCTAGGGTTTTGGAAACTGTTACACCTAGGGTTGTGGAAACTGTTACACCTAGGGTTGTGGAAACTGTTACACCTAGGGTTGTGGAAACTGTTACACCTAGGGTTGTGAAAACTGTTACACCTAGGGTTGTGGCAACTGTTACACCTAGGTTTGTGGAAACTGTTACACCTACGGTTGTGGAAACTGTTACACCTACGGTTGTGGAAACTGTTACACCTAGGGTTGTGGCAACTGTTACACCTAGGGTTGTGGCAACTGTTACACCTAGTTTTGTGGAAACTGTTACACCTAGTGTTGTGGAAACTGTAACACCTAGTATTGTGGAAACTGTTACATCTAGGGTTGTGGAAACTGTTACACCTAGGGTTGTGAGTACCTACAATCGCTGTGATGCTTCAGCGAGGGGCATGTCTTTCCGAAACTATTACATCTAGGTTAATGAAGTTTAGCATGCAAGTAGTCATGATGATAGTCCGGGTCGGGTTCAAAAGGCAGTGCCGAAAGTTAAATTTTAACGGATTAATTGCCCTTGAACCTGAACTGAAATTGATACAAATAACAGCTGTGACGCGGGACCAGTAAACCGTTCCTGAAAAATGATAACACCAACGTCAATCAAATTGTGTAAATTGTGTGAAATTTCAGTCAAGTTTTACAGGCAGTTAAAAAGCGTTAAAAACGATACTCAAAAGTTTAAAAACGTTGACGCCTCGGTTGTTTGGTTGTATTCTGAAGGAATGTTAGTGTAACGTTACTCTGATATCCATCAGCCCACATCCCAAGCTGGACTGGAAGAAAGAAGGGAACGACCTGCTGCTATATCTCGCTGATAAAACACTCGAAGAATTCCAAACATCCCTGAAGGGGAAGAAGCATGCCCTCGTTATGTTCTATCTACCATGTGAGTATCTAATACAGTACACCCATCTCCCCTCGTTATGTTCTATCTACCATGTGAGTATCTAATACAGTACACGCATCTATCCTCGTTATGTTCTATCTACCACGTGAGTATATAAAACAGTACACCCACCTCCCCTCGTTATGTTCTATCTACCATGTGAGTATCTAATACAGTACACCCATCTCCCCTCGTTATGTTCTATCTACCATGTGAGTATCTAATACAGTACACTCATCTCCCCTCGTTATGTTCTATCCACCATGTGAATATCTAAAACAGTACACCCATCTCCCCTCGTTATGTTCTATCTACCATGTGAGTATCTAATACAGTACACACATCACCCCTCGTTATGTTCTATCTACCATGTGAGTTTCAAATACAGTACACACATCTCCCCTCGTTATGTTCTATCTACCATGTGAGTACCTAATACAGTACACACATCACCCCTCGTTATGTTCTATCTACCATGTGAGTATCTAATACAGTACACCCATCTCCCCTCGTTATGTTCTATCTACCATGTGAGTATCTAATACAGTACACACATCACCCCTCGTTATGTTATATCTACCATGTGAGTATCTAATACAGTACACACATCTCCCCTCGTTATGTTCTATCTACCATGTGAGTATCTAATACAGTACACACATCTCCCCTCGTTATGTTCTATCTACCATGTGAGTATCTAATACAGTACACACATCTCCCCTCGTTATGTTCTATCTACCATGTGAGTATCTAATACAGTACACACATCTCCCCTCGTTATGTTCTATCTACCATGTGAGTATCTAATACAGTACACCCATCTCCCCTCGTTATGTTCTATCTACCATGTGAGTATCTAATACAGTACACACATCACCCCTCGTTATGTTCTATCTACCATGTGAGTATCTAATACAGTACACTAATCTCCCCTCGTTATGTTCTATCTACCATGTGAGTACCTAATACAGTACACACATCACCCCTCGTTATGTTCTATCTACCATGTGAGTATCTAATACAGTACACTCATCTCCCCTCGTTATGTTCTATCTACCATGTGAGTATCTAATACAGTACATCCATCACCCCTCGTTATGTTCTATCTACCATGTGAGTACCTAATACAGTACACACATCACCCCTCGTTATGTTCTATCTACCATGTGAGTATCTAATACAGTACACACATCTCCCCTCGTTATGTTCTATCTACCATGTGAGTACCTAATACAGTGCACTCATCTCCCCTCGTTATGTTCTATCTACCATGTGAGTACCTAATACAGTGCACTCATCTCCCCTCGTTATGTTCTATCTACCATGTGAGTATCTAATACAGTACACTCATCTCCCCTCGTTATGTTCTATCTACCATGTGAGTACCTAATACAGTGCACTCATCTCCCCTCGTTATGTTCTATCTACCATGTGAATATCTAAAACAGTACACACATCTCCCCTCGTTATGTTCTATCTACCATGTGAGTATCTAATACAGTACACTCATCTCCCCTCGTTATGTTCTATCTACCATGTGAGTATCTAATACAGTACACACATCTCCCCTCGTTATGTTCTATCTACAATGTGAGTATCTAATACAGTACACTCATCTCCCCTCGTTATGTTCTATCTACCATGTGAATATCTAAAACAGTACACACATCTCCCCTCGTTATGTTCTATCTACCATGTGAGTATCTAATACAGTACACTCATCTCCCCTCGTTATGTTCTATCTACCATGTGAGTATCTAATACAGTACACACATCTCCCCTCGTTATGTTCTATCTACCATGTGAGTATCTAATACAGTACACTCATCTCCCCTCGTTATGTTCTATCTACCATGTGAGTATCTAATACAGTACACTCATCTCCCCTCGTTATGTTCTATCTACCACGTGAGTATCTAATACAGTACACCATCTCCCCTCGTTATGTTCTATCTACCATGTGAGTATCTAAAACAGTACACCCATCTCCCCTCGTTATGTTCTATCTACCATGTGAGTATCTAAAACAGTACACCCATCTCCCCTCGTTATGTTCTATCTACCATGTGAGTATCTAAAACAGTACACACATCTCCCCTCGTTATGTTCTATCTACCATGTGAGTATCTAATACAGTACACACATCTCCCCTCGTTATGTTCTATCTACCATGTGAGTATCTAATACAGTACACACATCTCCCCTCGTTATGTTCTATCTACCATGTGAGTATCTAATACAGTACACTCCTCTCCCCTCGTTATGTTCTATCTACCATGTGAGTATCTAATACAGTACACACATCTCCCCTCGTTATGTTCTATCTACCATGTGAGTATCTAATACAGTACACCCATCTCCCCTCGTTATGTTCTATCTACCATGTGAGTATCTAATACAGTGCACTCATCTCCCCTCGTTATGTTCTATCTACCATGTGAGTATCTAATACAGTACACACATCTCCCCTCGTTATGTTCTATCTACCATGTGAGTATCTAATACAGTACACCCATCTAACCTCGTTATGTTCTATCTACCATGTGAGTATCTAATACAGTACACTCCTCTCCCCTCGTTATGTTCTATCTACCATGTGAGTATCTAAAACAGTACAAACATCTAACCTCGTTATGTTCTATCTACCATGTGAGTATCTAATACAGTACACTCATCTCCCCTCGTTATGTTCTATCCACCATGTGAATATCTAAAACAGTACACCCATCTCCCCTCGTTATGTTCTATCTACCATGTGAGTATCTAATACAGTACACACATCTAACCTCGTTATGTTCTATCTACCATGTGAGTATCTAATACAGTACACCCATCTAACCTCGTTATGTTCTATCTACCATGTGAGTATCTAATACAGTACACCCATCTAACCTCGTTATGTTCTATCTACCATGTGAGTATCTAAAACAGTACACCCATCTAACCTCGTTATGTTCTATCTACCATGTGAGTATCTAATACAGTACACACATCTAACCTCGTTATGTTCTATCTACCATGTGAGTATCTAATACAGTACACTCATCTCCCCTCGTTATGTTCTATCCACCATGTGAATATCTAAAACAGTACACCCATCTCCCCTCGTTATGTTCTATCTACCATGTGAGTATCTAATACAGTACACACATCACCCCTCGTTATGTTCTATCTACCATGTGAGTTTCAAATACAGTACACACATCTCCCCTCGTTATGTTCTATCTACCATGTGAGTATCTAATACAGTACACCCATCTCCCCTCGTTATGTTCTATCTACCATGTGAGTATCTAATACAGTACACCCATCTCCCCTCGTTATGTTATATCTACCATGTGAGTATCTAATACAGTACACCCATCTCCCCTCGTTATGTTCTATCTACCATGTGAGTATCTAATACAGTACACCCATCTAACCTCGTTATGTTCTATCTACCATGTGAGTATCTAATACAGTACACCCATCTAACCTCGTTATGTTCTATCTACCATGTGAGTATCTAATACAGTACACCCATCTAACCTCGTTATGTTCTATCTACCATGTGAGTATCTAATACAGTACACCCATCTAACCTCGTTATGTTCTATCTACCATGTGAGTATCTAAAACAGTACACCCATCTAACCTCGTTATGTTCTATCTACCATGTGAGTATCTAATACAGTACACACATCTAAACTCGTTATGTTCTATCTACCATGTGAGTATCTAATACAGTACACACATCTCCCCTCGTTATGTTCTATCTACCATGTGAGTATCTAATACAGTACACCCATCTAACCTCGTTATGTTCTATCTACCATGTGAGTATCTAATACAGTACACCCATCTCCCCTCGTTATGTTCTATCTACCATGTGAGTACCTAATACAGTACACCCATCTCCCCTCGTTATGTTCTATCTACCATGTGAGTATCAAATACAGTACATCCATCTCCCCTCGTTATGTTCTATCTACCATGTGGGTATCTAATACAGTACACACATCTCCCCTCGTTATGTTCTATCTACCATGTGAGTACCTAATACAGTGCACTCATCTCCCCTCGTTATGTTCTATCTACCATGTGAGTATCTAATACAGTACACACATCTCCCCTCGTTATGTTCTATCTACCATGTGAGTATCTAATACAGTACACACATCTCCCCTCGTTATGTTCTATCTACCATGTGAGTATCTAAAACAGTACACCCATCTCCCCTCGTTATGTTATATCTACCATGTGAGTATCTAATACAGTACACACATCTCCCCTCGTTATGTTCTATCTACCATGTGAGTATCTAATACAGTACACCCATCTCCCCTCGTTATGTTCTATCTACCATGTGAGTATCTAATACAGTACACCCATCTCCCCTCGTTATGTTCTATCTACCATGTGAGTATCTAATACAGTACACACATCTCCCCTCGTTATGTTCTATCTACCATGTGAGTATCTAATACAGTACACACATCTCCCCTCGTTATGTTCTATCTACCATGTGAGTATCTAATACAGTACACACATCTCCCCTCGTTATGTTCTATCTACCATGTGAGTATCTAATACAGTACACACATCTCCCCTCGTTATGTTCTATCTACCATGTGAGTATCTAAAACAGTACACCCATCTCCCCTCGTTATGTTCTATCTACCACGTGAGTATCTAATACAGTACACCCATCTCCCCTCGTTATGTTCTATCTACCATGTGGGTATCTAATACAGTACACCCATCTCTCCTCGTCATGTTCTATCTACCATGTGGGTATCTAATACAGTACACCCATCTCCCCTCGTCATGTCTATCTACCATGTGAGTATCTAAAACAGTACACCCATCTCCCCTCGTTATGTTCTATCTACCATGTGAGTATCTAATACAGTACACACATCTCCCCTCGTTATGTTCTATCTACCATGTGAGTATCTAATACAGTACACCCATCTCCCCTCGTTATGTTCTATCTATCATGTGAGTATCTAATACAGTACACTCATCTCCCCTCGTTATGTTCTATCTACCACGTGAGTTTCAATTACAGTACACACATCTCCCCTCGTTATGTTCTATCTACCATGTGAGTATCTAAAACAGTACACCATCTCCCCTCGTTATGTTCTATCTACCACGTGAGTATCTAATACAGTACACCCATCTCCCCTCGTTATGTTCTATCTACCATGTGAGTATCTAATACAGTACACACATCTCCCCTCGTTATGTTCTATCTACCATGTGAGTATATAAAACAGTACACCATCTCCCCTCGTTATGTTCTATCTACCATGTGAGTATCTAATACAGTACACCCATCTCCCCTCGTTATGTTCTATCTACCACGTGAGTATCTAATACAGTACACACATCTCCCCTCGTTATGTTCTATCTACCACGTGAGTATCTAATACAGTACACACATCTCCCCTCGTTATGTTCTATCTACCATGTGAGTATCTAATACAGTACACACATCTCCCCTCGTTATGTTCTATCTACCACGTGAGTATCTAATACAGTACACCCATCTCCCCTCGTTATGTTCTATCTACCACGTGAGTATCTAATACAGTACACACATCTCCCCTCGTTATGTTCTATCTACCACGTGAGTATCTAATACAGTACACACATCTCCCCTCGTTATGTTCTATCTACCACGTGAGTATCTAATACAGTACACACATCTCCCCTCGTTATGTTCTATCTACCACGTGAGTTTCAATTACAGTACACACATCTCCCCTCGTTATGTTCTATCTACCATGTGAGTATCTAAAACAGTACACCATCTCCCCTCGTTATGTTCTATCTACCACGTGAGTATCTAATACAGTACACCCATCTCCCCTCGTTATGTTCTATCTACCATGTGAGTATCTAATACAGTACACACATCTCCCCTCGTTATGTTCTATCTACCATGTGAGTATATAAAACAGTACACCATCTCCCCTCGTTATGTTCTATCTACCATGTGAGTATCTAATACAGTACACACATCTCCCCTCGTTATGTTCTATCTACCATGTAAGTATATAAAACAGTACACACATCTCCCCTCGTTATGTTCTATCTACCATGTGAGTATATAAAACAGTACACACATCTCCCCTCGTTATGTTCTATCTACCATGTGAGTATCTAATACAGTACACACATCTCCCCTCGTTATGGTCTATCTACCACGTGAGTATCTAATACAGTACACCCATCTCCCCTCGTTATGGTCTATCTACCACGTGAGTATCTAATACAGTACACCCATCTCCCCTCGTTATGTTCTATCTACCATGTGAGTTTCAATTACAGTACACACATCTATCCTCGTTATGTTCTATCTACCATGTGAGTATCTAAAACAGTACACCCATCTCCCCTCGTTATGTTCTATCTACCATGTGAGTATCTAAAACAGTACACCCATCTCCCCTCGTTATGTTCTATCTACCATGTGAGTATCTAAAACAGTTCACACATCTCCCCTCGTTATGTTCTATCTACCATGTGAGTATCTAATACAGTACACACATCACCCCTCGTTATGTTCTATCTACCATGTGAGTACCTAATACAGTACACACATCACCCCTCGTTATGTTCTATCTACCATGTGAGTATCTAATACAGTACACTCATCTCCCCTCGTTATGTTCTATCTACCATGTGAGTATCTAATACAGTACATCCATCACCCCTCGTTATGTTCTATCTACCATGTGAGTACCTAATACAGTACACACATCACCCCTCGTTATGTTCTATCTACCATGTGAGTATCTAATACAGTACACTCATCTCCCCTCGTTATGTTCTATCTACCATGTGAGTATCTAATACAGTACACTCATCTCCCCTCGTTATGTTCTATCTACCATGTGAGTATCTAATACAGTACACTCATCTAACCTCGTTATGTTCTATCTACCATGTGAGTATCTAATACAGTACACACATCTCCCCTCGTTATGTTCTATCTACCATGTGAGTATCTAATACAGTACACCCATCTAACCTCGTTATGTTCTATCTACCATGTGAGTATCTAATACAGTACACCCATCTAACCTCGTTATGTTCTATCTACCATGTGAGTATCTAATACAGTACACCCATCTAACCTCGTTATGTTCTATCTACCATGTGAGTATCTAATACAGTACACCCATCTAACCTCGTTATGTTCTATCTACCATGTGAGTATCTAAAACAGTACACCCATCTAACCTCGTTATGTTCTATCTACCATGTGAGTATCTAATACAGTACACACATCTAACCTCGTTATGTTCTATCTACCATGTGAGTATCTAATACAGTACACACATCTCCCCTCGTTATGTTCTATCTACCATGTGAGTATCTAATACAGTACACACATCTCCCCTCGTTATGTTCTATCTACCATGTGAGTATCTAATACAGTACACCCATCTAACCTCGTTATGTTCTATCTACCATGTGAGTATCTAAAACAGTACACCCATCTCCCCTCGTTATGTTCTATCTACCATGTGAGTATCTAATACAGTACACCCATCTAACCTCGTTATGTTCTATCTAACATGTGAGTATCTAATACAGTACACCCATCTCCCCTCGTTATGTTCTATCTACCATGTGAGTACCTAATACAGTACACCCATCTCCCCTCGTTATGTTCTATCTACCATGTGAGTATCAAATACAGTACATCCATCTCCCCTCGTTATGTTCTATCTACCATGTGGGTATCTAATACAGTACACACATCTCCCCTCGTTATGTTCTATCTACCATGTGAGTACCTAATACAGTGCACTCATCTCCCCTCGTTATGTTCTATCTACCATGTGAGTATCTAATACAGTACACACATCTCCCCTCGTTATGTTCTATCTACCATGTGAGTATCTAATACAGTACACACATCTCCCCTCGTTATGTTCTATCTACCATGTGAGTATCTAAAACAGTACACCCATCTCCCCTCGTTATGTTATATCTACCATGTGAGTATCTAATACAGTACACACATCTCCCCTCGTTATGTTCTATCTACCATGTGAGTATCTAATACAGTACACCCATCTCCCCTCGTTATGTTCTATCTACCATGTGAGTATCTAATACAGTACACCCATCTCCCCTCGTTATGTTCTATCTACCATGTGAGTATCTAATACAGTACACACATCTCCCCTCGTTATGTTCTATCTACAATGTGAGTATCTAATACAGTACACACATCTCCCCTCGTTATGTTCTATCTACCATGTGAGTATCTAATACAGTACACACATCTCCCCTCGTTATGTTCTATCTACCATGTGAGTATCTAATACAGTACACACATCTCCCCTCGTTATGTTCTATCTACCATGTGAGTATCTAAAACAGTACACCCATCTCCCCTCGTTATGTTCTATCTACCACGTGAGTATCTAATACAGTACACCCATCTCCCCTCGTTATGTTCTATCTACCATGTGGGTATCTAATACAGTACACCCATCTCTCCTCGTCATGTTCTATCTACCATGTGGGTATCTAATACAGTACACCCATCTCCCCTCGTCATGTCTATCTACCATGTGAGTATCTAAAACAGTACACCCATCTCCCCTCGTTATGTTCTATCTACCATGTGAGTATCTAATACAGTACACACATCTCCCCTCGTTATGTTCTATCTACCATGTGAGTATCTAATACAGTACACCCATCTCCCCTCGTTATGTTCTATCTATCATGTGAGTATCTAATACAGTACACTCATCTCCCCTCGTTATGTTCTATCTACCACGTGAGTTTCAATTACAGTACACACATCTCCCCTCGTTATGTTCTATCTACCATGTGAGTATCTAAAACAGTACACCATCTCCCCTCGTTATGTTCTATCTACCACGTGAGTATCTAATACAGTACACCCATCTCCCCTCGTTATGTTCTATCTACCATGTGAGTATCTAATACAGTACACACATCTCCCCTCGTTATGTTCTATCTACCACGTGAGTTTCAATTACAGTACACACATCTCCCCTCGTTATGTTCTATCTACCATGTGAGTATCTAAAACAGTACACCATCTCCCCTCGTTATGTTCTATCTACCACGTGAGTATCTAATACAGTACACCCATCTCCCCTCGTTATGTTCTATCTACCATGTGAGTATCTAATACAGTACACACATCTCCCCTCGTTATGTTCTATCTACCATGTGAGTATATTAAACAGTACACCATCTCCCCTCGTTATGTTCTATCTACCATGTGAGTATCTAATACAGTACACACATCTCCCCTCGTTATGTTCTATCTACCATGTAAGTATATAAAACAGTACACACATCTCCCCTCGTTATGTTCTATCTACCATGTGAGTATATAAAACAGTACACACATCTCCCCTCGTTATGTTCTATCTACCATGTGAGTATCTAATACAGTACACACATCTCCCCTCGTTATGGTCTATCTACCACGTGAGTATCTAATACAGTACACCCATCTCCCCTCGTTATGTTCTATCTACCATGTGAGTATCTAATACAGTACACACATCTCCCCTCGTTATGTTCTATCTACCATGTGAGTATATAAAACAGTACACCATCTCCCCTCGTTATGTTCTATCTACCATGTGAGTATCTAATACAGTACACCCATCTCCCCTCGTTATGTTCTATCTACCACGTGAGTATCTAATACAGTACACACATCTCCCCTCGTTATGTTCTATCTACCACGTGAGTATCTAATACAGTACACACATCTCCCCTCGTTATGTTCTATCTACCATGTGAGTATCTAATACAGTACACACATCTCCCCTCGTTATGTTCTATCTACCACGTGAGTATCTAATACAGTACACCCATCTCCCCTCGTTATGTTCTATCTACCACGTGAGTATCTAATACAGTACACACATCTCCCCTCGTTATGTTCTATCTACCACGTGAGTATCTAATACAGTACACACATCTCCCCTCGTTATGTTCTATCTACCACGTGAGTATCTAATACAGTACACACATCTCCCCTCGTTATGTTCTATCTACCACGTGAGTTTCAATTGCAGTACACACATCTCCCCTCGTTATGTTCTATCTACCATGTGAGTATCTAAAACAGTACACCATCTCCCCTCGTTATGTTCTATCTACCACGTGAGTATCTAATACAGTACACCCATCTCCCCTCGTTATGTTCTATCTACCATGTGAGTATCTAATACAGTACACACATCTCCCCTCGTTATGTTCTATCTACCATGTGAGTATATAAAACAGTACACCATCTCCCCTCGTTATGTTCTATCTACCATGTGAGTATCTAATACAGTACACACATCTCCCCTCGTTATGTTCTATCTACCATGTAAGTATATAAAACAGTACACACATCTCCCCTCGTTATGTTCTATCTACCATGTGAGTATATAAAACAGTACACACATCTCCCCTCGTTATGTTCTATCTACCATGTGAGTATCTAATACAGTACACACATCTCCCCTCGTTATGGTCTATCTACCACGTGAGTATCTAATACAGTACACCCATCTCCCCTCGTTATGTTCTATCTACCATGTGAGTATCTAATACAGTACACCCATCTCCCCTCGGTATGTTCTATCTACCATGTGAGTATCTAAAACAGTACACCCATCTCCCCTCGTTATGGTCTATCTACCACGTGAGTATCTAATACAGTACACCCATCTCCCCTCGTTATGTTCTATCTACCATGTGAGTTTCAATTACAGTACACACATCTCCCCTCGTTATGTTCTATCTACCATGTGAGTATCTAATACAGTACACACATCTCCCCTCGTTATGGTCTATCTACCACGTGAGTATCTAATACAGTACACCCATCTCCCCTCGTTATGTTCTATCTACCATGTGAGTTTCAATTACAGTACACACATCTATCCTCGTTATGTTCTATCTACCATGTGAGTATCTAAAACAGTACACCCATCTCCCCTCGTTATGTTCTATCTACCATGTGAGTATCTAATACAGTACACACATCTCCCCTCGTTATGTTCTATCTACCATGTGAGTATCTAATACAGTACACACATCACCCCTCGTTATGTTCTATCTACCACGTGAGTATCTAATACAGTACACACATCTCCCCTCGTTATGTTCTATCTACCACGTGAGTATCAAATGCAGTACACCCATCTCCCCTCGTTATGTTCTATCTACCATGTGAGTATCTAATACAGTACACACATCACCCCTCGTTATGTTCTATCTACCACGTGAGTATCTAATACAGTACACACATCTCCCCTCGTTATGTTCTATCTACCACGTGAGTATCTAATACAGTACACACATCTCCCCTCGTTATGTTCTATCTACCATGTGAGTATCTAATACAGTACACCCATCTCCCCTCGTTATGTTCTATCTACCATGTGAGTATCTAATACAGTACACGCATCTCCCCTCGTTATGTTCTATCTACCATGTGAGTATATAAAACAGTACACCCATCTCCCCTCGTTATGTTCTATCTACCATGTGAGTATCTAATACAGTACACACATCTCCCCTCGTTATGTTCTATCTACCACGTGAGTATCTAATACAGTACACCCATCTCCCCTCGTTATGTTCTATCTACCATGTAAGTTTCAATTACAGTACACACATCTCCCCTCGTTATGTTCTATCTACCATGTGAGTATCTAATACAGTACACACATCTCCCCTCGTTATGTTCTATCTATCATGTGAGTTTCAATTACAGTACACACATCTCCCCTCGGTATGTTCTATCTACCATGTGAGTTTCAATTACAGTACACACATCTCCCCTCGTTATGTCCTATCTACCATGTGAGTATCTAATACAGTACACGCATCTCCCCTCGTTATGTTCTATCTACCATGTGAGTATATAAAACAGTACACCCATCTCCCCTCGTTATGTTCTATCTACCACGTGAGTATCTAATACAGTACACCCATCTCCCCTCGTTATGTTCTATCTACCATGTAAGTTTCAATTACAGTACACACATCTCCCCTCGTTATGTTCTATCTACCACGTGAGTATCTAATACAGTACACCCATCTCCCCTCGTTATGTTCTATCTACCACGTGAGTATCTAATACAGTACACACATCTCCCCTCGTTATGTTCTATCTACCACGTGAGTATCTAATACAGTACACACATCTCCCCTCGTTATGTTCTATCTACCACGTGAGTATCTAATACAGTACACACATCTCCCCTCGTTATGTTCTATCTACCACGTGAGTTTCAATTACAGTACACACATCTCCCCTCGTTATGTTCTATCTACCATGTGAGTATCTAAAACAGTACACCATCTCCCCTCGTTATGTTCTATCTACCACGTGAGTATCTAATACAGTACACACATCTCCCCTCGTTATGTTCTATCTATCATGTGAGTTTCAATTACAGTACACACATCTCCCCTCGGTATGTTCTATCTACCATGTGAGTTTCAATTACAGTACACACATCTCCCCTCGTTATGTTCTATCTACCATGTGGGTATCTAATACAGTACACACATCTCCCCTCGTTATGTTCTATCTACCATGTGAGTATCTAATACAGTACACCCATATCCCCTCGTTATGTTCTATCTACCATGTGAGTTTCAATTACAGTACACACATCTCCCCTCGTTATGTTCTATCTACCATGTGAGTATCTAATACAGTACACACATCTCCCCTCGTTATGTTCTATCTATCATGTGAGTTTCAATTACAGTACACACATCTCCCCTCGGTATGTTCTATCTATCATGTGAGTTTCAATTACAGTACACACATCTCCCCTCGTTATGTTCTATCTACCATGTGAGTATCTAAAACAGTACACCCATCTCCCCTCGTTATGTTCTATCTACCATGTGAGTATCTAAAACAGTACACACATCACCCCTCGTTATGTTCTATCTACCATGTGAGTATCTAATACAGTACACCCATCTCCCCTCGTTATGTTCTATCTACCATGTGAGTATCTAAAACAGTACACACATCTCCCCTCGTTATGTTCTATCTACCACGTGAGTATCTAATACAGTACACACTTCTCCCCTCGTTATGTTCTATCTACCATGTGAGTATCTAAAACAGTACACACATCTCCCCTCGTTATGTTCTATCTACCACGTGAGTATCTAATACAGTACACACTTCTCCCCTCGTTATGTTCTATCTATCATGTGAGTTTCAATTACAGTACGAACATCTCCCCTCGTTATGTTCTATCTACCATGTGAGTATATAAAACAGTACACACATCTCCCCTCGTTATGTTCTATCTACCACGTGAGTATCTAATACAGTACACCCATCTCCCCTCGTTATGTTCTATCTACCATGTGAGTATCTAATACAGTACACACATCACCCCTCGTTATGTTCTATCTACCATGTGAGTATCTAATACAGTACACACTTCTCCCCTCGTTATGTTCTATCTATCATGTGAGTTTCAATTACAGTACGAACATCTCCCCTCGGTATGTTCTATCTACCATGTGAGTTTCAATTACAGTACACACATCTCCCCTCGTTATGTTCTATCTACCATGTGAGTATCTAATACAGTACACCCATCTCCCCTCGTTATGTTCTATCTACCATGTGAGTATCAAATACAGTACACACATCTCCCCTCGTTATGTTCTATCTACCACGTGAGTATCTAATACAGTACACCCATCTCCCCTCGTTATGTTCTATCTACCACGTGAGTATCTAATACAGTACACACATCTCCCCTCGTTATGTTCTATCTACCACGTGAGTATCTAATACAGTACACACATCTCCCCTCGTTATGTTCTATCTACCACGTGAGTATCTAATACAGTACACACATCTCCCCTCGTTATGTTCTATCTACCACGTGAGTTTCAATTACAGTACACACATCTCCCCTCGTTATGTTCTATCTACCATGTGAGTATCTAAAACAGTACACCATCTCCCCTCGTTATGTTCTATCTACCACGTGAGTATCTAATACAGTACACACATCTCCCCTCGTTATGTTCTATCTATCATGTGAGTTTCAATTACAGTACACACATCTCCCCTCGGTATGTTCTATCTACCATGTGAGTTTCAATTACAGTACACACATCTCCCCTCGTTATGTTCTATCTACCATGTGAGTATCTAATACAGTACACACATCTCCCCTCGTTATGTTCTATCTACCATGTGAGTATCTAATACAGTACACCCATATCCCCTCGTTATGTTCTATCTACCATGTGAGTTTCAATTACAGTACACACATCTCCCCTCGTTATGTTCTATCTACCATGTGAGTATCTAATACAGTACACACATCTCCCCTCGTTATGTTCTATCTATCATGTGAGTTTCAATTACAGTACACACATCTCCCCTCGGTATGTTCTATCTATCATGTGAGTTTCAATTACAGTACACACATCTCCCCTCGTTATGTTCTATCTACCATGTGAGTATCTAAAACAGTACACCCATCTCCCCTCGTTATGTTCTATCTACCATGTGAGTATCTAAAACAGTACACACATCACCCCTCGTTATGTTCTATCTACCATGTGAGTATCTAATACAGTACACCCATCTCCCCTCGTTATGTTCTATCTACCATGTGAGTATCTAAAACAGTACACACATCTCCCCTCGTTATGTTCTATCTACCACGTGAGTATCTAATACAGTACACACATCTCCCCTCGTTATGTTCTATCTACCATGTGAGTATCTAAAACAGTACACACATCTCCCCTCGTTATGTTCTATCTACCACGTGAGTATCTAATACAGTACACACTTCTCCCCTCGTTATGTTCTATCTATCATGTGAGTTTCAATTACAGTACGAACATCTCCCCTCGTTATGTTCTATCTACCATGTGAGTATATAAAACAGTACACACATCTCCCCTCGTTATGTTCTATCTACCACGTGAGTATCTAATACAGTACACCCATCTCCCCTCGTTATGTTCTATCTACCATGTGAGTATCTAATACAGTACACACATCACCCCTCGTTATGTTCTATCTACCATGTGAGTATCTAATACAGTACACACTTCTCCCCTCGTTATGTTCTATCTATCATGTGAGTTTCAATTACAGTACGAACATCTCCCCTCGGTATGTTCTATCTACCATGTGAGTTTCAATTACAGTACACACATCTCCCCTCGTTATGTTCTATCTACCATGTGAGTATCTAATACAGTACACCCATCTCCCCTCGTTATGTTCTATCTACCATGTGAGTATCAAATACAGTACACACATCTCCCCTCGTTATGTTCTATCTACCACGTGAGTATCTAATACAGTACACACATCACCCCTCGTTATGTTCTATCTACCATGTGAGTTTCAATTACAGTACACACATCTCCCCTCGTTATGTTCTATCTACCACGTGAGTATCTAATACAGTACACCCATCTCCCCTCGTTATGTTCTATCTACCACGTGAGTATCAAATGCAGTAGGCCGTTACGTTTATAAATGAAATGTTTTGGAAAAATACAGTCACTAATAGTAAAACGGAAAAGCATGTTAATGAATTAGTTTACATGGTTCGGTAAAGCCATGGCAAAACGTTTTTGTAATTCGAAATAGTAAAATGTGTTCACTTTAGAATTGCCGCAATGCAGTTTTTGCTTTATACGCAACAACGTTGTTACCACTACGTCTAATTGGTTTGTGTAATATAACTTCCTTAACTTCTTTGGGCTATGTGGCTTCAATAAAATTTACAAGATCGGATGAATGAATGTTGTCTTTATTCTTCTGTCCATGTTGAGTTCTTACATTTTCTTATTATTTCTCTTGTTCCATTTTCTTATACCATATTCTATGATTCTTCTTATGTTCCCTTTCTTATCTTATGTTCTTAATTCCTTTTCTTAATTATCCTATGTTCTTCTGAAGTTCCTTTTCTGATTCTTATCTTATGTTCTTAATTCCCTTTCTGATTCTTATCTTATGTTCTTCTTATGTTCTTCAAGGAAATACAGATTGACTGAAACATTAACAAACCTTGTGTAAGTTAAGTGCCTTATGCACATATTCAGTAATAATTTACAAAGTTTCTTAAATTAGAGAACAATATACTAAAACCCTAGCAAAATACTTACATGAGCAAATATAAATTAACCTCAATGAAATATTACATTTAAAAGTAATGTAGTAAGGGGAAAAGGGTAAACAAAGGTAAAAACATGAAAAGCACATGTAAATAAATTATGAATTATCAAAACACTTTATGACAAATATCCTACTAATTTAGACCTAAATATATATGAATTACTTGAAAATATAAACCTACAAATATAAATGCTTTTGAAACAATAATAAGGTAGTTTAACTCACCATTATTTTAGACCCAAAAATTAGCCCACATGGCTTTGCCACTGTAAACAGTAGAGCTGCTTCAAGCAGTGCTTGCATGAACTTCTCATGCTGTTTGACTAAAAAACCCTACAGCAGTTATCTCCGTTATATAACCTATTGAACTTAAAAAAGGTGAATCCAAAAATGAGTGAAATAGGATTTTGAGATGAAAATAGAAAAATAAAATATTATTCTTTAAAACTAAATAACCTATCAAATGGAAAATAACAAAATGTGGATTTTGGCCATTACATCCCGGCCTCCTAATTGTGAAATATGAATAGAACAATTATTTTTTCAACAACAATGGTCAACATTTGACAGCAATAATAAAATAAGTTCCTTTGAAGTGATTTTCTTCACATTGAAAAATACGCATTCTTAAAGTTCAATATTACGACACTTGGTAATGACTGTACTGTCATTACAATACACATTCAGTTCATTCGTCACAGGCCATCAGCAGGCATATCTTGTCAACAGGACGAACAAGCTCAGTCGTTGCAGTCTTTATCTTTGCCACTCTGACAAAGCCTAGTCTATCTGAAATTGTCTCAATCACTCTGCCCAGGCACCAGGCATTACGGGGGGTATTCTCCATGAGGAGAACGATATCTCCAGCAACCAGGTTTCTTCTTCCAGTACGCCACTTCTGGCGTTCCTGCAACAAAGGGAGGTACTCTCTAACCCACCGCCTCCAGAACAAGTCGGTGAGGTACTGCACTTGACGCCAACGTCGATGACAGTAGACGTCCTTCTTGTCGAAAACACCAGGTGGCAGTGTCTCTCCATGACTGAAGAGTAGGTTGTTTGGGGTCAAAGCTGTCAGGTCATCAGCATTCATGGAAACTTCGGTGATAGGTCTGTTATTCAGGATGCCTTCTGCTTCACAGAATAACGTGTACAGTCCTTCGTCGTCTAGTCTGATCACTTGCTCCTTCATAATAGAAAACAGGACTTTTCGTACGGAACGAATCATGCGCTCCCAGACTCCTCCATGATGGGAGGCAGCTGGGGGGTTAAAGGTCCATTTGACACCTTTGTCTAACATGGTATTGTACAGTTTCTTTTTGTCTAACCTTTCTAATTCTTCTTTCAGTTCTCTTTGACTTCCGACCAGGTTTGTTCCGTTGTCGGATCTAATGATGCGTGGAGGCCCTCGTCTGGCGATGAATCTTCTTATAGCGTTAATACATGAGTCTGTATTCAAGCTGTGGGCCACCTCTAGATGAATGGCTCTGATACTTAGGCATGTAAACAGGACTCCATACCTCTTCACGCTTGATCTTCCTCGTTTGACATAGAACGGGCCAAAATAGTCCATACCTACATGGCTATAGGGAGGTAAGTCTGGCGTCACTCTATCTTCAGGTAGATTGGCCATCATCTGTTCACCCGGCGGCGCTTGATACCTGCGACATGTCACACATTTGGATACTAATTTCTTGATTGATGGACCTGCTCCGAGTACCCAGTATTGCTGTCTTAGGCTTGCAAGTATAGCATTTCTACCAAGATGACCTACTTGTTCATGGGTGTGACGAATAATAAGATTGGATACAGTTGAGTTCTTCGGCAAAATAATGGGATGTTTGGCGTCATAGCTTATCTCTGCTCCCTGCAGACGTTCGCCGACTCTGAGTACATGGTTCTTCAGAAATGGACTGAGTTTACACAGGGAACTGGATTTAGGTATGCTTCTTACTTCTGAGTGCTTCTGTTCATTTGTCTTCAGAGCTTTTATTTCTTTCTCAAAGTGCTGTTTCTGTGTGTGAAGAATTAGTTTTCATTCTGCCCTTTCCAGATGTTCCAAAGATAACTATAGTACTTTGTCTTCATTTGTCTGCCTTTCTTTTAGTTTTCTACTTCTTGTCAATCTTTGTCCTTCTTTGAATGTCTTTGATGCTTTTGTCCGATTCTTCAGTGTTTCAATGAGAATGACTAACCATGCAACTGCTCTTTTCAGTCTTCTCCAGTCTGAATAGTGATTGATGAGCTTGTCTATGGGTTCTGGTGAAGTTTCATCTTCTATCTTCATCATGCCGACAATTTTCTTGACTTCTGGGTCATTTTCAGCAATGACAGTGATATTGTCGGGTTGTAGTGGCCACTCACTTTCCTCCTGCATCAAGAATTCTGGACCATTAAGCCACTTCTCGCAGTTTGCAAGTTTGTCAAGACGTAGGCCCCTGGATGCACAGTCAGCTGGATTACACTTGGTTGGTACATATCTCCACTGTTGTACTTCCGAACCTTCCCTTATCACAGTAATCCTGTTTGCTACAAATGTCTGAAATCTTGACGTATCATTGCGGATATATCTCAATACAGACATGCTGTCTGTCCAGTAGGTGACATTGTCAACTTTCAACTTGAGTGCTTTTAGTGTAACTTGGCAAAGCTTCACTGCAACTGTGGCAGCAGTTAATTCCATACGAGGCATGGTAATCTTCTTAAGGGGAGCAACTCTTGATTTTGCTATCACAAAGGCGCAGTGGAGATTGTCTCTCTCGTTGGCGAGTCGTAGGTATATCACTACTCCATATCCATGTTCGCTTGCATCAGAGAAGACGTGGAGTTCATAGGTCTTCACATTTCCAAATGCTATTGGTTTGTAGCAACGGTTCAGCTGTATGCATGGAAGTTTAGGGAGACTTGCTTGCCAGTCGCTCCATTGTTTCTGTGAAGTGCTGTCTATTTCTTGATCCCATTCATGTGTCTTACAAAGTCTCTGAAGCAAGATTTTGGCGAGTAATATGAAAGGCGATGCTATTCCTAGTGGATCATAGACGCTTCCGATGATTGATAGGATTCCTCTTCTTTTACTTGGTTTTTTCTTTCTGTGATCTTGAAGCTCAGAACATCATTCTCAACAGACCAGAATATTCCAAGTGCTCTTTCACAAGGCAATGAGTCAAAGTCTAGATCAAGGTTTCTTACATTCTTTTCTCTTTCGTCAACTGGGATTGATTTCATGACTTGGTGGCTGTTGCTAACCCACTTAGTTAACCTGAATCCTCCTTCTTGGCAAAGACTGGCGACTTCTTTTACATTCTTTACCATCTCATTTTCTGAGTCTTCAGATGACAAACAGTCGTCAACGTAGAAAGTGGATGTAATCATGTCTGTTATCTTGTTTTCATAAGAGTTCTTGTTATCTCTTGCAGTCTGTTGTATGGCGAAGGAAGCACAGCTGGCAGATGATACGGCACCAAAAATATGGACGAGCATCCTAAACACTTTAGGCTTTTCTTCAAAGTTACCATCCGGCCACCACATAAACCTCAAGAAATCAGTCTTTCTTTGGAACTCTCACTTGATAATACATCGACTCGATGTCTGCCATTACTGCGATTGGTTTCTCTCTGAAGCGCATCAGTATCCCGAGCAAACTTGTTGTAAGGTCTGGTCCTTGTAAGAGGGAGCTGTTCAGAGATACACCTTGATTACTCGCTGTGCAGTCAAATACCACTCTGATTTTACCTGGTTTTCTTGGGTGGTATACGCCGTGATGTGGAATGTACCAAGTTCTGCCGGGAGAGCCTTCGATTTCTCTTGTTGGGACTTCTTCTGCGTATCCCTTTGATATAATAGTTTCCATGAAATTCTTGTAATCGTCATAGAACTGTTCATCCTTTTCAAATCTTTTCTTTAATCCTTGCAGTCTCTTCAAGGCTTGTCCTTGATTATCAGGCATTTGAGGATTCTTGTCTCTGAAAGGCAGGCTTATGTTGTAGTGTCCATCTTGTAAGTAGATTGAATCTGTTACCTTCTCCATAAACCTTTTATCATCTTGTGACATTTCTTTCTTGTCGTGTAAGGTCTTTTCAGGAAAGTCAAAGTTCATGGACTGTATCATTAGCTTGTCAAGTTGTTTGAGCTCGTCAATAGCTTGGCATGCTAGCACTTCTGTCCTCATAACCGGGTGGTGAGTGTTCTCTCTTGTTCCAGGTCGCATAACATTCCATAGTGTCCAGCCGAGTCTTGTACGAGTAGCATGGGGGCTTCCACTTGGACCAGTTCTTGTTTCAAAAGGAGAATAAGCATCAGGCACGTTGCATCCTATGAGTAACCCAACTTCAGAATCTATCTCTTTCAGCTGTAGATCTGCTAGATGAGGCCAGTCAGTTATGTCTTCAGTTGTTGGGATGTGTCTCTTCATTACTTGCAGCTTGTCTTTCGAATAGACTGTTGGGAGTGACACAATGTTGCTTCATTTTGTACTCAAACTTGGGATGAGGAGGTTTCATGGTCTGGTCTGTTTTGTGACTGGTCCACTTGTTTCCCATTGTCTGTGTGCTGTATGATCCTTTAGGTTTGGACATGCGATTTGGAACTGTGAACCTTTGAGAATCAGTAGCCCTTAATGCATCTTTGCCGTACATGGGATCTGTGGCCTTTCTTGCCTCACGTTTAACGAAGGTAACTAAATCTTTGAACTGAACTGTGCGTCCATTCTCTTTGATCTGTAACATAATGTTCCTCCATTTCTCATGGTGATAAACTGGCAACTTCATGATAAGCTTTCTTAAGTTATCTGGATATTCAAGGACTTGGGCAGATTGAATGGACTTGACTGCATTTTCACATTCTGACAAGAAGATTCCAAAATCATCTAACATCTTGGGGTTGTCTGGTCTAATGTTCGGCCAACTGAGAGCTCGCTTCACTAACGCACTAGCCAGAGTGTCCTCATTGCCATACCTCTCATCTAGTTCAGCGAGTGCTGCTCGATAACCTACCCTAGCACTAAGATAGCTAAATCCTGTCACTACACGATGTGCCTCCCCTACAGTAAACTGTTCCAGATAACTCATATTCTCATCCTCATCTTCACAATTGGCCACTACCTTTGTTCTAAATTGCCTCATGAACTTGGGATAATCAAGGGGGTTACCGCTGAACTTCTGGATATCAGCTACAGGTTTCCTTAAGTGTTTGACAACAGATTCCAAAGTAGTAGCACCTTCAATATCACTACATCGTTCCCTTTCAACCATTTTATTATCCACCCATACTTGATTAACTTCTTCCTTCTTCACTTCTGGCAAAAATGCTTCAAACTTGTTAAGGGCCTTGGACTTAGCCTTAGAAATCTCTATCTGAGTTTGCAAATCAAGTTCCTCCTCCTTCATCCTAATTTTTATCTTTTCCATGTCTAATTTCTGTTTCTCTTTCAGAGCACTAGCCATAGCAATTAACTCTGCCTCCTTCTGCTTCTCTCCTATCTTTGCAGCGACTATGGAATTAGCAATTGAACCTTCTGCATTAGAATGAACTGACTTGGATGAATGAATGCTCTTACTAGAACCGCCTCTCTGAACTGGACCATGTTTGATAAAGTACCTTTCAATAGAATTCTTAAGACTAAGCAATGTTGCATCATCCGCCTTGTATTCATCTTGAAATTTTAACTTTCCTGGTTCATCTAACAAGTTGGCATATTCATCTCTATCAACAAAAAACTTGTCATATAGTGCAAGCCAACTTGAGTACTGCTTACGTATATCTTCTATCTTTGCTTTAGAGTCTTCACCTTCTTGCATACAAGTTTCAATCTTTTCATATTCTTTGGTTAGCTTCTTATACAAACTGAGAAGATTCTTTGACTTTGTCTCAATTGAATATTCAAGCCCCTTTTCTGTAAGCTTTCTTTCTCTTACTTCTTTTCCTTCCATCTTTGGTCAATAATGTCAATGCTATAACTTCCTTAACTTCTTTGGGCTATGTGGCTTCAATAAAATTGACAAGATCGGATGAATGAATGTTGTCTTTATTCTTCTGTCCATGTTGAGTTCTTACATTTTCTTATTATTTCTCTTGTTCCATTTTCTTATACCATATTCTATGATTCTTCTTATGTTCCCTTTCTTATCTTATGTTCTTAATTCCTTTTCTTAATTATCCTATGTTCTTCTGAAGTTCCTTTTCTGATTCTTATCTTATGTTCTTAATTCCCTTTCTGATTCTTATCTTATGTTCTTCTTATGTTCTTCAAGGAAATACAGATTGACTGAAACATTAACAAACCTTGTGTAAGTTAAGTGCCTTATGCACATATTCAGTAATAATTTACAAAGTTTCTTAAATTAGAGAACAATATACTAAAACCCTAGCAAAATACTTACATGAGCAAATATAAATTAACCTCAATGAAATATTACATTTAAGGGGAAAAGGGTAAACAAAGGTAAAAACATGAAAAGCACATGTAAATAAATTATGAATTATCAAAACACTTTATGACAAATATCCTACTAATTTAGACCTAAATATATATGAATTACTTGAAAATATAAACCTACAAATATAAATGCTTTTGAAACAATAATAAGGTAGTTTAACTCACCATTATTTTAGACCCAAAAATTAGCCCACATGGCTTTGCCACTGTAAACAGTAGAGCTGCTTCAAGCAGTGCTTGCATGAACTTCTCATGCTGTTTGACTAAAAACCCTACAGCAGTTATCTCCCTTATATAACCTATTGAACTTAAAAAAGGTGAATCCAAAAATGAGTGAAATAGGATTTTGAGATGAAAATAGAAAAATAAAATATTATTCTTTAAAACTAAATAACCTATCAAATGGAAAATAACAAAATGTGGATTTTGGCCATTACATGTAATATGATTTTTTGTCCTCTAAAGTAAATAAAAATGTCATATACAATCATTATATATGGGAACTTTAAAAAAATAGAATTTGCAAATATTGTGTTATAACCCCTTTAAGATGGGATGTATAACTATGGCCCGTATTCAAAGAACAAATACCTTTGATGTGTCAATATATACCACATGTATACTCATGTTAAACCACTAATCACCGCAATCTATAGAGGAGACTTAAAGACCTTCCATATTATACATTTTCTATCAAGCGAGTTGATAATTTATTTTAATTTGTAATGGTTTTCCCAGGGAACGATCAATCCAAGTCGGCCAAGCCAGAGTTTATAGCAGCGGCTGCACATTTTCAGAATGATAGCAAGGTGAGTGTTTGTACAGCTGCCAGATTGATGATACAAAATGTTTACTTGCTTACTCGTTTTATAGGGTAACGTGTCAATGTTTGACGCAGTCCGCCATGTTTCGGATTTTCATAGAAACTAATTTTTAAAAACACCCTTTTCTCATTCGTACTGGTGGAATGTTTTCATGATGGCTAATGATTATGTTATTTGTGCCAGATTTCCTTCTAAAAACGTATTTGAACTCAAACGACATTGTTTCGCTCGCTTTGGTTTGAGGTCTTCCCGTTTAAATGCTTGATTAGTCTAAATATAACGACCAATCACAGTAAACTCCTAGGCTTTGGCATATTATTCAGCGATTTCGTTTTATGCTAGGTCACTACGAAACTTTGACCAGACGTGATATCTCACGAACCGCTGTACCCAAAGACTCTTGTAAACGTGATATCTCACGAACCGCTGTACCCAAAGACTCTTGTAAACGCGATATCTCACGAACCGCTGTACCCAAAGACTCTTGTAAACGTGATATCTCACAAACCGCTGTACCCAAAGACTCTTGTAAACGTGATATCTCACGAACCGCTGTACCCAAAGACTCTTGTAAACGCGATACCTCACGAACCGCTGTACCCAAAGACTCTTGTAAACGTGATATCTCACGAACCGCTGTACTCAAAGATTTTGAATTTGTTGTGAGTCTACATTAGAGAATGACAAACTCGCCTGTCGATTTTGCTAGCCTTGACCGTATTTTCAAGGTTACCACGACACTTTGACAGCTTTTCCTACTCTTGTTAACGCGATATCTCACGAACCGCCGCACCCAAATATTTTGAATTTTTTGTCAAACTACATTGGAGAATGACGAAATCGCCTGTCGGGTGGGCCATGAACCTTTTTTCAAAGTAGCTACGATACTTTAACCCCTGTACAGACTCTTGTTAACCTGTTATTTCATGATCCGTTGCACCGAGCGTCTTCGAATTTGGTGGCATCCTCCATTTGGACAGGTGTGTCACCTATTATCTTTGGTGACCTTGACCTTATTAACCCCCTGGTGAAACACCAGGCGATTACTGTCGTGGCGCAGCCCGTCTGTCCGTCTGTCTGTCCGAACACGAAACCTCCAACAGTTTTTTCTCAATCCTTCTGAAACTTAACACATGCCTCGGTTATACTTCTGTGATTCGCATGTGCTGTTGTGGGACCGATCGGATACATATTTGCAGAGTTACAGCCCTTGGCTTTGAGCACTAGGCCTTCTGATTTCAGACTGTAGTTTAAACTCAGCTTGGTTCAAACTTTTGATACGTCTTTGGTACTTGATAGATGTGTTTCACTTGACACTGACCATTGAAATAGTAATATATTTTTACCTTCTGACCTTGACGTTGATGAAAGACAGAATGTTTGGAACTTTAACATTGACCATAGCTTTTAATTCGTCAGCATTTGAAGATGTTATCTTTCCAATGTCACAAACTGGCCACACGGCGTTGCGGGCTTTCGCCCTGACATAATTCTAGCAGCCGCGACTTAAATAAAATACTTGAAAGCGGCGTTAAACCCCAACTCACCTCACCTCATCTCAGGCACAAGTTATCGTTATCGTGACCTTGACCTTATCAGGTCATACGATTGCTAAATGAACCGTTGTAGCAAATGTCTTGGTGACAACATATTTATTGACAACATATTAATTGACAACACACTTATTGACAACATATTTATTGACAACATATTTATTGACAACACACTTATTGACAACATATTTGTTAACAACATATTTATTGACAACATACTTATTGGCGGCTTATGCAGATACAGTTAATCTCTAAAAGGTGACACTGACTTTATAGTCCAACTGCTGCTAATGCAATATCTCCCGATATCAAATGTGTTGAATTCATTGTTGAATTACGCAGACACCAGTGAAGTTCATTAACTTTGACTTTATTTTCAAGATCATCACAACGCATTGACCACTTTCCAAACCACAGCACTCAGTGTGTTAAAACTTTGGTGATCATCATGACACTTTTTACCAATAATGGAATATATGAAGAAACACCTTTTTGACCAAACAATCAAAACTAGTAAATGTGTCTTACTTGACTCGACATTAGTGGCGGGGGACAGTGCCATGTTCGTGGCAAACAGTTTATCAATTTCTATATTGTTACGTTGTTAGTTACATTGTTGGTTATGTTTATTAACGATGTATGCGAATGATTGATATTGTACACATGCAGAAATGAGTATGGTTGGTTGTGCAGTTCTCGTACACGAGGTTTGCCTATATGGACTAGTAAGACGGCACATTACATAGGACTCTACGATGTTTGCCTATATGGACTAGTAAGACAGCACATTACATAGGACTTTACGATGTTTGCCTATATGGACTAGTAAGACGGCACATTACATAGGACTCTACGATGTTTGCCTATATGGACTAGTAAGACAGCACATTACATAGGACTTTACGAGGTTTGCCTATATGGACTAGTAAGACAGCACATTACATAGGACTCTACGAGGTTTGCCTATATGGACTAGTAAGACGGCACATTACATAGGACTCTACGATGTTTGCCTATATCGACTAGTAAGGCGGCACATTACATAGGACTCTACGATGTTTGCCTATATGGACTAGTAAGGCGGCACATTACATAGGACTCTACGAGGTTTGCCTATATGGACTAGTAAGACGGCACATCACATAGGACTTTACGAGGTTTGCTTATATGGACTAGTAAGACAGCACATTACATAGGATTCTACGATGTTTGCCTATATGGACTAGTGGACAGCACATTACATAGGACTCTACGATGTTTGCCTATATGGACTAGTAAGCCAGCACATTACATAGGACTTTACGAGGTTTGCCTATATGGACTAGTAAGACAGCACATTACATAGGACTTTACGAGGTTTGCCTATATGGACTAGTAAGGCGGCACATTACATAGGACTTTACGAGGTTTGCCTATATGGACTAGTAAGACAGCACATTACATAGGACTCTACGAGGTTTGCCTATATGGACTAGTAAGACAGCACATTACATAGGACTTTACGAGGTTTGCCTATATGGACTAGTAAGACAGCACATTACATAGGACTTTACGAGGTTTGCCTATATGGACTAGTAAGACAGCACATTACATAGGACTTTACGAGGTTTGCCTATATGGACTAGTAAGGCGGCACATTACATAGGACTTTACGAGGTTTGCCTATATGGACTAGTAAGACAGCACATTACATAGGACTCTACGAGGTTTGCCTATATGGACTAGTAAGACAGCACATTACATAGGACTTTACGAGGTTTGCCTATATGGACTAGTAAGACGGCACATTACATAGGACTCTACGAGGTTTGCCTATATGGACTAGTAAGACGGCACATTACATAGGACTCTACGATGTTTGCCTATATGGACTAGTAAGGCGGCACATTACATAGGACTCTACGATGTTTGCCTATATGGACTAGTAAGGCGGCACATTACATAGGACTCTACGAGGTTTTCCTATATGGACTAGTAAGACAGCACATTACATAGGACTTTACGAGGTTTGCCTATATGGACTAGTAAGGCGGTACATTACATAGGACTCTACGATGTTTGCCTATATGGACTAGTAAGGCGGCACATTACATAGGACTCTACGATGTTTGCCTATATGGACTAGTAAGACGGCACATTACATAGGACTCTACGATGTTTACCTATATGGACTAGTAAGACGGCACATTACATAGGAACACTGCTATGTCCTTCTTCAAAGCAGACACAAGCAAGACGTTACTGTTTGAGCCAGTAGTAACGGATATGTAGCAAGACGTTACTGTTTCAGCCAGTAGTAACGGACATGTAGCAAGACGTTACTGTTTGAGCCAGTAGTAACGGACATGTAGCAAGACGTTACTGTTTGAGCCAGTAGTAACGGATATGTTCTTTTCCAACAACGTCGGCGGCACAATCTTATTGTAGCTAACATGCTCTGTAGTACTGTCGGCTTGCCAACGTTAGCAAAGGGACATTCCAATTTGTTTAATCCAATGAACTGAGCATATTAATGAGAGAACATCCTGGTTAATTCATTAATTAATGAGAGAACATCCTGGTTGCAGATGGAAAGTAACCAAAAAGCAAACAAGGGGTCGTAACATTAGTTCGATACCGCACTCCTAAACGCTCGCATTACGAACACTTTACGTTTTGTCGTCAATCTTATGTAGTAGTTTTCGTGTGTTCAAAACTGTCCATTTGTAGTTGTTTTGTTCTTGTTATTTTACCATTTCAACTTCTTTTAACGGATTTCATCATTCACTGTGCAATTATGATCTCTTTCTCACTAAATACCGAGCTAAAATTTCCCTCATTTCAGGTTGTCTTTGCGGTCTTAGACTGCTCAGTATATTTGGAAACCTGTTCCGCTAATGGTATCACTCTGTACCCCGCTGTCAAATACTTCAACTTCGGAGGGTCGCCGCTGAAGTTCACCACAAACAAAGAGGTAGGAGGTAGAGCATATTGCTAGCATGTCAGCCCTTCAATCTGCTGATAGAGGCAGGAGGGAGAGCATATTACTAGCTTATCAATCCTTCAAACAGCTGATAGAGGAAGGAGGGAGAGCATATTACTAGCATGTCAATCCTTCAAACAGCTGATAGAGGAAGGAGGGAGAGCATATTACTAGCATGCCAATCCTTCAATCAGCTGAAAGATGTAGGAGGGAGAGCATATTACTAGCATGTCAATCCTTCAAACAGCTGATAGAGGTAGGAGGGAGAGCATATTACTAGCTTGTCAATCCTTCAAACAGCTGATAGAGGTAGGAGGGAGAGCATATTACTAGCATGTCAATCCTTCAAACAGCTGATAGAGGCAGGAGGGAGAGCATATTACTAGCATGTCAATCCTTCAATCAGCTGATAGAGACAGGAGGGAGAGCATATTGCTAGCATGTCAATCCTTCAATCAGCTGATAGAGGCAGGAGGGAGAGCATATTACTAGCATGTCAATCCTTCAATCAGCTGATAGAGACAGGAGGGAGAGCATATTGCTAGCATGTCAATCCTTCAATCAGCTGATAGATGTAGGAGGGAGAGCATATTACTAGCATGTCAATCCTTCGAACAGCTGATAGAGGTAGGAGGGAGAGCATATTACTAGCTTGTCAATCCTTCAAACAGCTGATAGAGGCAGGAGGGAGAGCATATTACTAGCATGTCAATCCTTCAAACAGCTGATAGAGGCAGGAGGGAGAGCATATTACTAGCATGTCAATCCTTCAAACAGCTGATAGAGGTAGGAGGGAGAGCATATAACTAGCTTGTCAATCCTTCGATCTGCTGATAGAGGTAGAAGTGAGAGCATATTACTAGCATGTCAATCCTTCAAACAGCTGATAGAGGCAGGAGTATTCTATTTCTGTGTACCATCTATTCTAATTTGTAAAAGGTATATGTCTGTTTGATGTCCAAGTGAAATGGCTGTTCCTTTGTCGAGTGTACAGGAAGCAGAGTTTGTCCGCTTTATGAAGGCTCGCATGGTCCCGACCCATGAAGATCACTGGGAGCACGTGGCGGGGAGAGAGCACGTGCACCTCCTGACTGAAGCCGATTTTGACGCCTTTATACAGGAACATAACGCTGTCCTCGTCCTCTTCTATGCTTTGTGTAAGTAACTAGTTCAACAGCCTCAGCGGTTAACTTGTTGTAAATGTGTTCAGAGTGTGGTATATGTATGGATTTTCACATAGAATATGGTTAATGTATATGCTGACTAACAGTTGTCATTTATCCAAATTAATCTGAAGATTTTTTAAAATTTGAAAAAGGCCTACAGTATTCAGTTTGACTGACGACTAAAGGCCAACAATATTTGATTCCTCTGACTAAAGTAAATGTTACTTGATTCTTCTGACTGAAGTCAATGTTACTTGATTCCTCTGACTGAAGTCAATGTTACTTGATTCCTCTGACTGAAGTCAATGTTACTTGATTCCTCTGACTGACGTCAATGTTACTTGGTTCCTCTGACTTAAGTCAATGTTACTTGATTCCTCTGACTGAAGTCAATGTTACTTGATTCCTCTGACTGAAGTCAATGTTACTTGATTCCTCTGACTGAAGTCAATGTTACTTGATTCCTCTGACTGAAGTCAATGTTGCTTGATTCCTCTGAAGTCAATGTTACTTGATTCCTCTGACTGAAGTCAATGTTACTTGATTCCTCTGACTTAAGTAAATGTTACTTGATTCCTCTGACTGAAGTCAATGTTACTTGATTCCTCTGACTTAAGTAAATGTTACTTGATTCCTTTGACTGAAGTCAATGTTTCTGGATTCCTCTGACTGAAGTCGATGTTTCTGGATTCCTCTGACTGAAGTCAATGTTTCTGGATTCCTCTGACTGAAGTCAATGTTACTGAATTACTCTGACTGAGCATGATCATGTGGAGAGCAGCACATTCTCCCCGAGTCTTTGTGTCAGCCTTTCCTCCCATCATCTTCACTTTAACACATCGGCATGAACAGTTGTCTACACATGACGGAGGTCCTGCATTCACTTCAACCAAGCTCCAAGGAAAGAAAAACACCAGTTTGTGCATTCAATCCAGGCGCATTAAAAACAGAAGCTTGAAATGGTAGTTGAGAAAATAAGCGCCGGCTCTCTAATAAGCGCCGGGTCTAAACCATTAGATTAATGCTTCCTTAGTAAACTTCAATATTCTATTAAAGAAATAAGCACCGGGTCTGTCATTAGTGCCTGGCCTCTTATAAGCGTCGGGGGTCTAGGAGTGCTAAAAAAAATAAGCGCTCGGTCGCTTATTAGAGGAAATACGGTGAAGACAATAATAGTGTTTATCCTGGATTGTGTTATTTTTAGTGTATTTATCAACTATCGCAAATAAATTATCATATCATATCACTTGTGTATATCCCTCGCTCGAGCTCGAGCAATACAATAATTCGCAGTCGTTTCGGAAAAGTGATATGACACACTTCCTCGAGTAATAATCTCTATTTAATAATCAAACGTAGCATCTATGAATAAGAAATGTGCATTATCGGCTAAAATAATCTTTTTACGGAAGGATATAATGTTTTAATGTAACACGAGGTAAACGTGCAATGATGCAGCACAGTATATGTGTCCAGACGACGTTTTAGAGTAGAGAAGTGAAATGTGATTTTGGTTTCAGGGTGCAGCGCCTGCAAGTTGATGATGTCTGACTATGGGGAGGCTGCCACTCGACTGAAGCAGGAGGGAGTAAGCGTCAACACATCTATCGTTTCTTCCTGGTCTATACACTAGTTGGTTGTTGTTTCTAAATCAAGTGTAAAATGTTGTTTTCTATCTGCCGCTTGTCTACAGATGTAATGCCTCTAAGAGTTACGCAGCAAATTTTGCTGGATTCATTTAAAAAATTTAACAGTTTGGTTTTGTTTTTGACCGAGAGAGCCCCAAACCACGTCTGTATTGAACACTTTAAATAAAAATTATGTAGGTCAAGCTGTTGATTTCTCTGTACTGCAGCACCCCGGCAGACTAGCAGCAGTAGATGCAACAGTGGACATGAAGATCGGGCTACGTTATCCTGTGAAAGCTTACCCCGAGCGTGAGTTGTCTCTGTGTTCTCTCTGATTAGTGGTTCTGATAATTGTAGGTATATAGATATAGATTTATTCATACATAATCAACACCGAGATATCTCAAGAGCCTTTGACTGGATTATCTTGTCCTCGGGAAGAGAAAAGGGTGATTATATTTGGGTGACGTTGACTTTATTCTCAAGGTCACAGCGGAACTTTGAATTTTTAGACATGTGTCGTTGCATGTTAAACAAGATATCCCAAGAACCATTGACTTGATTCTCATCATACCTTACACAAAGCTTCTCCTAAGAAGACAAAGGGCGGATTAAGTTTTGCTGAACTTGACATTATTTTGAAGGTCACAGCGGAATTTTGAATTTTTCGACATATGACCTTGCATGCACCTCACAATACACACCTACGAAATTGAATGGTTCAAGATCTATTCACTGGATTATTTAAGATTTAGATTTAGACACAAACATGTTGTCATCGGAAACCGATAACTGTTCATTGGATTTCTATATCTAACACCATATTTTCTTGGGGAAGATTAATTTTAACTTAATTTTGAAGTATCAATGTCACCCGAGTGACTTTACACACTCGCATAAACCAGTCGGTCATGGAGGAGGTTAGGGGAAACAGTAACTTGCTAGTCATAAATTATGGAGGGTTGTAAGGGCAATCTGCTTGTCATAAATTATGGAGGGTTGTAAGGGCAATCTTTTTATTTTGAATTATGGCGGGTCGAAAGGGCAGTCTTCTTGTCATGAACTATGGAGAGTTGTAAGGGCAATCTTCTTAATTGTCACGAATTATGGAGGGGTGTAAGGGCAATCTTCTTGTCTTGAATTATTGAGGGGTTAAAAGGAAATCTTCTTGTCATAAATTATAGAGGGTTCTAAAGGCAATCTTCTTGTCATGAATTATGGAGGGGTGTAAGGGAAAATTTTTTGTCATAAATTATGGAGGGTTGTAAAGGCAATCTTCTTGTCATGAATTATGGAGTGGTGTAAGGGCAATCTTCTTGTCATACATTATTGAAGGGTGTAAGGGAAATCTGTTTGTCATGAATTATGGAGGGTTGTAAGGGCAATCTTCTTGATATGAATTATGGAGCTCGAGGGCTGTAAGGGAAATCTTCTTGTCGTGAATTATGAAGGAGCTAAGGGCAATCTTCTTGTCATTAATTATTGAGGGGTGAAATGGATAAATTATGGAGGGTTGTAAGGGCAATCGTATTGTCATACATGATTGAGGAGTGTAATGACAATCTTCTTTTCATGAATTATGTAAGGGTGTATGGGAAATCTTCTTGTCATGAATTATGAACCGTTGTAATGACAATCGTCTTGTCATGAATTATGGAGGGGTGTAAAGACAATCTTCTTGTTATGAATTTTCGAGGAACGAAATAATGATCTTCCCCTCATGAATGATGGAGAGGTGAATCAAAGACTGCCATTTTAATACGATTGTGTGAGGTGCTAAATGCATGGAGATTAATAAAATATAACGTTCGTTAACAAAAAAACCATGTTCAAATATGAGAGTTTTTATGTCAACTGTAAACCCTTGCCCTTAGATACGTCCTAATATCTCGACTGGAGCTTTCTGTATGTGATGGACTGCATGGCGTAAGTTTCTGTTAGTTGCGGTCATAATGTAACATTTGCATTGCTTCCGCGAATTGTGTTATTTCAATTATAAACGACTTTATGAAATTCAGACGTTCAACATGTGTCAACATAAACATATATAATTGTACCATAGTTTGATTGAATCGATTCGATGACTGTAATGATATAAGGTATATTTGTTCTTCCATCCCACCGGGACATTGCAGTTATGTATTTTCAGTGAGTAAAGTGCCCAATTATTGAATTTTACACAAAGCTCTTATTCCTATGGGTTCCTTGGGCTTCTGTGCTTAACACTTTATTCACCCAGTTTCTCGTATATATATGTTTATGTTTGTAGAGTCTTTTCAGCTCCCCTCTTCGAACTTTATTTATTGGTAAAGGTACCTGCTTATTCTAAAATATAGCTATATTATCTATAAATAGCCGATACATTTTGTTTCATTAACAATTGTTAAACGGTGACCCATTTTTCTTTTTAATTTAGTTAATATGATATAAGTGAATTCAAGGATGCATGATTTTGATAAACATTTTAATTTGTATCATGTACCTATAAAACGATGTTTAACTTGCTGTGGCATGACTTAAGCAAGGTTCTCTTCAACATGTCACAATTGCAATGAACTGTATAGGTGTTCCCGGGACATGTATACATAAACTGAATGGTATACTGACACTGCATGTGGAGCGTCCACTCTCGGACATGTATACATAAACTGAATGGTATACTGACACTGCATGTGGAGTGTCCACTCCGGGACATGTATACATAAACTGAATGGTATACTGACACTGCATGTGGAGTGTCCACTCCGGGACATGTATACATAAACTGAATGGTATACTGACACTGCATGTGGAGTGTCCACTCTGGGACATGTATACATAAACTGAATGGTATACTGACACTGCATGTGGAGTGTCCACTCTGGGACATGTATACATAAACTGAATGGTATACTGACACTGCATGTGGAGTGTCCACTCTAGGACATGTATACATAAACTGAATGGTATACTGACACTGCATGTGGAGTGTCCACTGCGGGACATGTATACATAAACTGAATGGTATACTGACACTGCATGTGGAGTGTCCACTCTGGGACATGTATACATAAACTGAATGGTATACTGACACTGCATGTGGAGTGTCCACTCTGGGACATGTATACATAGACTGAATGGTATACTGACATTGCATGTGGAGTGTCCACTCTGGGACATGTATACATAAACTGAATGGTACACTGACACTGCATGTGGAGTGTCCACTCTAGGACATGTATACATAAACTGAATGGTATACTGACACTGCATGTGGAGTGTCCACTCTGGGACATGTATACATAAACTGAATGGTATACTGACACTGCATGTGGAGTGTCCACTCTAGGACATGTATACATAAACTGAATGGTATACTGACACTGCATGTGGAGTGTCCACTCTGGGACATGTATACATAAACTGAATGGTACACTGACACTGCATGTGGAGTGTCCACTCTGGGACATGTTTACATAAACTGAATGGTATACTGACACTGCATGTGGAGTGTCCACTCTGGGACATGTATACATAAACTGAATGGTATACTGACACTGCATGTGGAGTGTCCACTCTAGGACATGTATACATAAACTGAATGGTATACTGACACTGCATGTGGAGTGTCCACTCTAGGACATGTATACATAAACTGAATGGTACACTGACACTGCATGTGGAGTGTCCACTCTAGGACATGTATACATAAACTGAATGGTATACTGACACTGCATGTGGAGTGTCCACTCTGGGACATGTATACATAAACTGAATGGTATACTGACACTGCATGTGGAGTGTCCACTCTAGGACATGTATACATAAACTGAATGGTATACTGACACTGCATGTGGAGTGTCCACTCTAGGACATGTATACATAAACTGAATGGTATACTGACACTGCATGTGGAGTGTCCACTCTAGGACATGTATACATAAACTGAATGGTACATTGACACTGCATGTGGAGAGTCCACTCTAGGACATGTATACATAAACTGAATGGTATACTGACACTGCATGTGGAGTGTCCACTCTGGGACATGTATACATAAACTGAATGGTATACTGACACTGCATGTGGAGTGTCCACTCTAGGACATGTATACATAAACTGAATGGTATACTGACACTGCATGTGGAGTGTCCACTCTAGGACATGTATACATAAACTGAATGGTATACTGACACTGCATGTGGAGTGTCCACTCTGGGACATGTATACATAAACTGAATGGTACACTGACACTGCATGTGGAGTGTCCACTCTGGGACATGTATACATAAACTGAATGGTACACTGACACTGCATGTGGAGTGTCCACTCTGGGACATGTATACATAAACTGAATGGTATACTGACACTGCATGTGGAGTGTCCACTCTGGGACATGTATACATAAACTGAATGGTATACTGACACTGCATGTGGAGTGTCCACTCTGGGACATGTATACATAAATTGAATGGTACACTGACACTGCATGTGGAGTGTCCACTCTGGGACATGTATACATAAACTGAATGGTATACTGACACTGCATGTGGAGTGTCCACTCTGGGACATGTATACATAAACTGAATGGTATACTGACACTGCATGTGGAGTGTCCACTCTGGGACATGTATACATAAACTGAATGGTATACTGACACTGCATGTGGAGTGTCCACTCCGGGACATGTATACATAAACTGAATGGTATACTGACACTGCATGTGGAGTGTCCACTCTGGGACATGTATACATAAACTGAATGGTATACTGACACTGCATGTGGAGTGTCCACTCTGGGACATGTATACATAAACTGAATGGTATACTGACACTGCATGTGGAGCATCCACTCTGGGACATGTATACATAAACTGAATGGTATACTGACACTGCATGTGGAGTGTCCACTCTAGGACATGTATACATAAACTGAATGGTATACTGACACTGCATGTGGAGTGTCCACTCTGGGACATGTATACATAAACTGAATGGTATACTGACACTGCATGTGGAGTGTCCACTCCGGGACATGTATACATAAACTGAATGGTATACTGACACTGCATGTGGAGTGTCCACTCTGGGACATGTATACATAAACTGAATGGTACACTGACACTGCATGTGGAGTGTCCACTCTGGGACATGTATACATAAATTGAATGGTATACTGACACTGCATGTGGAGTGTCCACTCTGGGACATGTATACATAAACTGAATGGTATACTGACACTGCATGTGGAGTGTCCACTCTGGGACATGTATACATAAACTGAATGGTATACTGACACTGCATGTGGAGTGTCCACTCTAGGACATGTATACATAAACTGAATGGTATACTGACACTGCATGTGGAGTGTCCACTCTAGGACACGTATACATAAACTGAATGGTATACTGACACTGCATGTGGAGTGTCCACTCTGGGACAAGTATACATAAACTGAATGGTACACTGACACTGCATGTGGAGTGTCTACTCTGGGACATATATACATAAACTGAATGGTATACTGACACTGCATGTGGAGTGTCCACTCCGGGACATGTATACATAAACTGAATGGTATACTGACACTGCATGTGGAGTGTCCACTCTGGGACATGTATACATAAACTGAATGGTACACTGACACTGCATGTGGAGTGTCCACTCTGGGACATGTATACATAAATTGAATGGTATACTGACACTGCATGTGGAGTGTCCACTCTGGGACATGTATACATAAACTGAATGGTATACTGACACTGCATGTGGAGTGTCCACTCTGGGACATGTATACATAAACTGAATGGTACACTGACACTGCATGTGGAGTGTCCACTCTGGGACATGTATACATAAACTGAATGGTATACTGACACTGCATGTGGAGTGTCAACTCTGGGACATGTATACATAAACTGAATGGTATACTGACACTGCATGTGGAGTGTCCACTCTGGGACATGTATACATAAACTGAATGGTATACTGACACTGCATGTGAAGTGTCCACTCTAGGACATGTATACATAAACTGAATGGTACACTGACACTGCATGTGGAGTGTCCACTCTGGGACATGTATACATAAACTGAATGGTATACTGACACTGCATGTGGAGTGTCCACTCTGGGACATGTATACATAAACTGAATGGTATACTGACACTGCATGTGGAGTGTCCACTCTAGGACATGTATACATAAACTGAATGGTATACTGACACTGCATGTGGAGTGTCCACTCTAGGACATGTATACATAAACTGAATGGTATACTGACACTGCATGTGGAGTGTCCACTCTGGGACATGTATACATAAACTGAATGGTACACTGACACTGCATGTGGAGTGTCTACTCTGGGACATGTATACATAAACTGAATGGTATACTGACACTGCATGTGAAGTGTCCACTCTAGGACATGTATACATAAACTGAATGGTACACTGACACTGCATGTGGAGTGTCCACTCTGGGACATGTATACATAAACTGAATGGTACACTGACACTGCATGTGGAGTGTCTACTCTGGGACATGTATACATAAACTGAATGGTATACTGACACTGCATGTGGAGTGTCCACTCTAGGACATGTATACATAAACTGAATGGTATACTGACACTGCATGTGGAGTGTCCACTCTAGGACATGTATACATAAACTGAATGGTATACTGACACTGCATGTGGAGTGTCCACTCTGGGACATGTATACATAAACTGAATGGTACACTGACACTGCATGTGGAGTGTCCACTCTGGGACATGTATACATAAACTGAATGGTACACTGACACTGCATGTGGAGTGTCCACTCTGGGACATGTATACATAAACTGAATGGTATACTGACACTGCATGTGGAGTGTCCACTCTGGGACATGTATACATAAACTGAATGGTATACTGACACTGCATGTGGAGTGTCCACTCTGGGACATGTATACATAAACTGAATGGTACACTGACACTGCATGTGGAGTGTCCACTCTGGGACATGTATACATAAACTGAATGGTATACTGACACTGCATGTGGAGTGTCAACTCTGGGACATGTATACATAAACTGAATGGTATACTGACACTGCATGTGGAGTGTCCACTCTGGGACATGTATACATAAACTGAATGGTATACTGACACTGCATGTGGAGTGTCCACTCCGGGACATGTATACATAAACTGAATGGTATACTGACACTGCATGTGGAGTGTCCACTCTTGGACATGTATACATAAACTGAATGGTATACTGACACTGCATGTGGAGTGTCCACTCTGGGACATGTATACATAAACTGAATGGTATACTGACACTGCATGTGGAGCATCCACTCTGGGACATGTATACATAAACTGAATGGTATACTGACACTGCATGTGGAGTGTCCACTCTAGGACATGTATACATAAACTGAATGGTATACTGACACTGCATGTGGAGTGTCCACTCTGGGACATGTATACATAAACTGAATGGTATACTGACACTGCATGTGGAGTGTCCACTCCGGGACATGTATACATAAACTGAATGGTATACTGACACTGCATGTGGAGTGTCCACTCTGGGACATGTATACATAAACTGAATGGTACACTGACACTGCATGTGGAGTGTCCACTCTGGGACATGTATACATAAATTGAATGGTATACTGACACTGCATGTGGAGTGTCCACTCTGGGACATGTATACATAAACTGAATGGTATACTGACACTGCATGTGGAGTGTCCACTCTGGGACATGTATACATAAACTGAATGGTATACTGACACTGCATGTGGAGTGTCCACTCTGGGACATGTATACATAAACTGAATGGTATACTGACACTGCATGTGGAGTGTCCACTCCGGACCATGTATACATAAACTGAATTGTATACTGACACTGCATGTGGAGTGTCCACTCTGGGACATGTATACATAAACTGAATGGTATACTGACACTGCATGTGGAGTGTCCACTCTGGGACATGTATACATAAACTGAATGGTATACTGACACTGCATGTGGAGTGTCCACTCTGGGACATGTATACATAAACTGAATTGTATACTGACACTGCATGTGGAGCGTCCACTCTGGGACATGTATACATAAACTGAATGGTACACTGACACTGCATGTGGAGTGTCCACTCTGGGACATGTATACATAAATTGAATGGTATACTGACACTGCATGTGGAGTGTCCACTCTGGGACATGTATACATAAACTGAATGGTATACTGACACTGCATGTGGAGTGTCCACTCTGGGACATGTATACATAAACTGAATGGTATACTGACACTGCATGTGGAGTGTCCACTCTGGGACATGTATACATAAACTGAATGGTATACTGACACTGCATGTGGAGTGTCCACTCCGGGACATGTATACATAAACTGAATGGTATACTGACACTGCATGTGGAGTGTCCACTCTGGGACATGTATACATAAACTGAATGGTATACTGACACTGCATGTGGAGTGTCCACTCTGGGACATGTATACATAAACTGAATGGTATACTGACACTGCATGTGGAGTGTCCACTCTGGGACATGTATACATAAACTGAATGGTATACTGACACTGCATGTGGAGCGTCCACTCTGGGACATGTATACATAAACTGAATGGTATACTGACACTGCATGTGGAGTGTCCACTCTGGGACATGTATACATAAACTGAATGGTATACTGACACTGCATGTGGAGTGTCCACTCCGGGACATGTATACATAAACTGAATGGTATACTGACACTGCATGTGGAGTGTCCACTCTGGGACATGTATACATAAACTGAATGGTACACTGACACTGCATGTGGAGTGTCCACTCTGGGACATGTATACATAAACTGAATGGTATACTGACACTGCATGTGGAGTGTCCACTCTGGGACATGTATACATAAACTGAATGGTATACTGACACTGCATGTGGAGTGTCCACGTGGAGTGTCCACTCTGGGACATGTATACATAAACTGAATGGTATACTGACACTGCATGTGGAGTGTCCACTCTGGGACATGTATACATAAACTGAATGGTATACTGACACTTCATGTGGAGTGTCCACTCCGGGACATGTATACATAAACTGAATGGTATACTGACACTGCATGTGGAGTGTCCACTCTGGGACATGTATACATAAATTGAATGGTATACTGACACTGCATGTGGAGTGTCCACTCCGGGACATGTATACATAAACTGAATGGTATACTGACACTGCATGTGGAGTGTCCACTCTGGGACATGTATACATAAACTGAATGGTACACTGACACTGCATGTGGAGTGTCCACTCTGGGACATGTATACATAAACTGAATGGTATACTGACACTGCATGTGGAGTGTCCACTCTGGGACATGTATACATAAACTGAATGGTATACTGACACTGCATGTGGAGTGTCCACTCTGGGACATGTATACATAAACTGAATGGTACACTGACACTGCATGTGGAGTGTCCACTCTGGGACATGTATACATAAACTGAATGGTATACTGACACTGCATGTGGAGTGTCCACTCTGGGACATGTATACATAAACTGAATGGTATACTGACACTGCATGTGGAGTGTCCACTCTGGGACATGTATACATAAACTGAATGGTATACTGACACTGCATGTGGAGTGTCCACTCTGGGACATGTATACATAAACTGAATGGTATACTGACACTGCATGTGGAGTGTCCACTCTGGGACATGTAGACATAAACTGAATGGTACACTGACACTGCATGTGGAGTGTCTACTCTGGGACATGTATACATAAACTGAATGGTATACTGACACTGCATGTGAAGTGTCCACTCTAGGACATGTATACATAAACTGAATGGTACACTGACACTGCATGTGGAGTGTCCACTCTGGGACATGTATACATAAACTGAATGGTACACTGACACTGCATGTGGAGTGTCCACTCTGTGACGCGTATACATAAACTGAATGGTATACTGACACTGCATGTGGAGTGTCCACTCCGGGACATGTATTCATAAACTGATTGGTATACTGACACTGCATGTGGAGTGTCCACTCTGGGACATGTATACATAAACTGAATGGTACACTGACACTGCATGTGGAGTGTCCACTCTGGGACATGTATACATAAACTGAATGGTATACTGACACTGCATGTGGAGTGTCCACTCTGGGACATGTATACATAAACTGAATGGTATACTGACACTGCATGTGGAGTGTCCACTCTGGGACATGTATACATAAACTGAATGGTATACTGACACTGCATGTGGAGCGTCCACTCTGGGACATGTATACATAAACTGAATGGTATACTGACACTGCATGTGGAGTGTCCACTCTAGGACATGTATACATAAACTGAATGGTACACTGACACTGCATGTGGAGTGTCTACTCTGGGACATGTATACATAAACTGAATGGTATACTGACACTGCATGTGGAGTGTCCACTCTGGGACATGTATACATAAACTGAATGGTACACTGACACTGCATGTGGAGTGTCTACTCTGGGACATGTATACATAAACTGAATGGTATACTGACACTGCATGTGAAGTGTCCACTCTAGGACATGTATACATAAACTGAATGGTACACTGACACTGCATGTGGAGTGTCCACTCTGGGACATGTATACATAAACTGAATGGTACACTGACACTGCATGTGGAGTGTCTACTCTGGGACATGTATACATAAACTGAATGGTATACTGACACTGCATGTGAAGTGTCCACTCTAGGACATGTATACATAAACTGAATGGTACACTGACACTGCATGTGGAGTGTCCACTCTGTGACATGTATACATAAACTGAATGGTATACTGACACTGCATGTGGAGTGTCCACTCTGGGACATGTATACATAAACTGAATGGTATACTGACACTGCATGTGGAGTGTCCACTCTAGGACATGTATACATAAACTGAATGGTATACTGACACTGCATGTGGAGTGTCCACTCTGTGACATGTATACATAAACTGAATGGTATACTGACACTGCATGTGGAGTGTCCACTCTGTGACGCGTATACATAAACTGAATGGTATACTGACACTGCATGTGGAGTGTCCACTCTAGGACATGTATACATAAACTGAATGGTACACTGACACTGCATGTGGAGTGTCCACTCTGTGACGCGTATACATAAACTGAATGGTATACTGACACTGCATGTGGAGTGTCCACTCTGGGACATGTATACATAAACTGAATGGTATACTGACACTGCATGTGGAGTGTCCACTCTGGGACATGTATACATAAACTGAATGGTACACTGACACTGCATGTGGAGTGTCCACTCTGGGACATGTATACATAAACTGAATGGTACACTGACACTGCATGTGGAGTGTCCACTCTGGGACATGTATACATAAACTGAATGGTATACTGACACTGCATGTGGAGTGTCCACTCTGGGACATGTATACATAAACTGAATGGTATACTGACACTGCATGTGGAGTGTCCACTCTGGGACATGTATACATAAACTGAATGGTATACTGACACTGCATGTGGAGCGTCCACTCTGGGACATGTATACATAAACTGAATGGTATACTGACACTGCATGTGGAGTGTCCACTCTAGGACATGTATACATAAACTGAATGGTACACTGACACTGCATGTGGAGTGTCTACTCTGGGACATGTATACATAAACTGAATGGTATACTGACACTGCATGTGGAGTGTCCACTCTGGGACATGTATACATAAACTGAATGGTACACTGACACTGCATGTGGAGTGTCTACTCTGGGACATGTATACATAAACTGAATGGTATACTGACACTGCATGTGAAGTGTCCACTCTAGGACATGTATACATAAACTGAATGGTACACTGACACTGCATGTGGAGTGTCCACTCTGGGACATGTATACATAAACTGAATGGTACACTGACACTGCATGTGGAGTGTCTACTCTGGGACATGTATACATAAACTGAATGGTATACTGACACTGCATGTGAAGTGTCCACTCTAGGACATGTATACATAAACTGAATGGTATACTGACACTGCATGTGGAGTGTCCACTCTGTGACATGTATACATAAACTGAATTGTACACTGACACTGCATGTGGAGTGTCCACTCTGGGACATGTATACATAAACTGAATGGTATACTGACACTGCATGTGGAGTGTCCACTCTGTGACGCGTATACATAAACTGAATGGTATACTGACACTGCATGTGGAGTGTCCACTCTAGGACATGTATACATAAACTGAATGGTACACTGACACTGCATGTGGAGTGTCCACTCTGTGACGCGTATACATAAACTGAATGGTATACTGACACTGCATGTGGAGTGTCCACTCTGGGACATGTATACATAAACTGAATGGTATACTGACACTGCATGTGGAGTGTCCACTCTGGGACATGTATACATAAACTGAATGGTACACTGACACTGCATGTGGAGTGTCCACTCTGGGACATGTATACATAAACTGAATGGTATACTGACACTGCATGTGGAGTGTCCACTCTGGGACATGTATACATAAACTGAATGGTATACTGACACTGCATGTGGAGTGTCCACTCTGTGACGCGACAGGACAGCCTTCTCAACTGTTCTTTCACTTTGTATCACAGAAATATATTTTCAATAACCATCAATAGCAAATTTGCAACATTCAAAGCTGGAAATAAATCGTTAGGTTATTTCAGATTATGGTTTTCTAAAATTAAAACTAATTATATAAAGATGGATTAGTGTAGCTCTTATTACTGACTTACAGCAATGGCAAGTTTGCCTTTTTGATGGACGGCGAAGTTCCAAGGACACCAGACAACCTCATGTCCATGATAAAAAAGTAAGTTTTGATACTGCTTGTTGCTCTCCTTTTCAACCAGGCATCTCTAGACTAAGACTTTAGTCCATGAAACAGTAGGGGGTGTATCGTGGCGCAGTCCACCCATCCGTTCTGAATAGGGTATCTGTGTTCTCAGATGGTTGTTGTTTCATCATTCTGGAAAACTTTTGTTTTGAATATAATCAGCAATGCGTATGTGGAAAGTTCCGGCTAATGTGAAGCATATTGTTTAGAGTTACCGCCCTTGGATACCAGCTCCTGAGTCTCTTGTGTCAGACTTTGGGAAAATTTTAACCAAGCCTGCCTCTAACTTTTGATTGGGCTTATAATGTTCCTGCTGATCAGACACTCTCTCATGTTAAATTCTGAATTATATGACCTGATAATTCGTAATGTTACCTAACATTGTCATTGCTTATTTAGAGAATAGATTGTGCAACGTCCTGACAAACAGCGGGAACTTGTCGCGCTCTCTGTGCACTGTTGTTCTTAATGTCTTGGTTTTGCAGTTCCATATGTTTTCAGTTGTTGTCGATTTGCTAAATGAGGACAATGACTTATTAAAGGGTCATTAGGTATTTTATTGGAGTCACAAACGTTGTAAATGGTTATATTTTATCAAGAATTCCTGACTGTTGCAATAAATTATCAATTTAATTCTAGTTTATTCAGTATTGTGAAACAAAGATAGATGTTTGTTGTTAATGTTTAACAGGTCACTACTGTGTATATATCGGACGTGTAATTTCGGTTTCTGTACATTTAAAAGGCTTTTGGTAGATTCTCGTCGGAAGCAAATCATTATCATCATATTGCCCATAGGGTATGGATATGGAAGTTCAATGGAATTATTTCACCATAATAAGCACCTGTGGTCTGAGTTGAGAGGAGTTGCAGGGGTTGGAACAAGTTGATATTGTTAACATCATTCAATGGACAGAATTCCAAACTTATATTAGAATAAAACTTCCGGTTTCCTATAGCTATGTGCTTATCTATTTGCTATAGCTTATAAGCTAGGTCGAATGTTATCAATTTGTTTTTACTTTATGTTTACTAAATTGTTTCACGTGTATCTAAACTTGAAATCCTATACGTTCATGCACTTGTTGTATCGTCTTTCAGCCCACAGACACTACGAGCAAAACCAACTGCTCCTGTGGCCGAGAAGAAATGGAGTGAAGTACCCTCGGACATAAACTTCCTCACATCAAAAACCTTCGATGAGTTCATTCAGAAGGAAGAATCAGTTATGGTGATGTTTTATGCTCCATGTGAGTGTGATGGGTTGTCTATTGTGCAGGATATACTTGCTGTATTGAAAGTAAGCTTCATTTCCTGATAGAACAGTCAGAATTAATCTAAGGTAAGACCTTTAAATAAAGTCCAAGTTTCGAAGTCCCCAGGGATACATGGCGGTAACATTGTGGGTCCGTTTGATGTTTGTAAATTGTTATTCCTCGGAATAGGGTTGATTTAAATCAGATGTTCCAGAATAGATGATAAAATTATACATTGTAGCTCCATTTCTTTTCAACCATGATTCATAGATGGTTTTCTTGTAGTTACACCTACATGTGGAACTTTCCTTTTTGAGGATTGCATGAAAACATGAGAAGACGGGGTGACATCCCATCTAATTTAAAACTACAAGTAATGTTATACGTCCCCTAAGTCCGCCATTACGTGTACATCTAGTTTTGAATTGACTGGGTGAGAACCCGCTTCCTATTCTATATGATACGTTCATGTTAACAAAAGAGAAAACAGTTATTATCCGTCATTTGTTGAGAATAATTTGACGGTAAAATTATGTTACAGATTTACTTGACCCGTCGAAAACCGTGAAAACACATCTGAAAAAAGATATCCCACTTCCATTCATCTGTATACATGTGTTTATCAATACCATAATGTTATTCATATACTTATGTTTCTTGGAAGCTTCTGTGGTTTTATAGGCTGAAGGTATGTTGAGTGGGTACGTCCGCTGTAAGAATAGTGCCAATATGATCCTCGATATCGACTTACTGTCTACAGAATCTCTTCATTCCGAATCTTACACAAGTGTAGATAAACTCACGGGCAAAAGAAACGTCACCACATTTTGAAAACAGTATAAAATGAAATATTGATGTTGGAGAAAATAGATTTTGTATGTATTTGGTAGCCACATGTTTTCTTAAGAAATATTCACAATTTCATACATCAGAGTATGCAATTTTTATTTTTACATCTGTTCAAATTGACATGGGGTGCTAAAATCGTTTTTTAAAGATGTTTTTGGCCCACAATATTTAGTATTTAAGTTTAAAACATTGAAAAAGTAGAAATTTAACTAACTTAAGATATCCTCGACATAAATAACCTTCTTTGATTTAAATTTGTTGACGCGTCTTAACTGTAGGACGTCTCAAAACAAGCCAAAACTGGCTTTTTGAGGCTTCTATCTCGTCTAGTTAAGGAGATTCCAAAACGACCATTTCTTAAAACTTGTGTTTCTCAGAGTTATGAATAGATAATGTTTTGAAAATTCATATTTAGTATTGTTGGGTTCTGAAGACATGATGTAACGCTGTTTCAGTCGCATTTATCGCCCGATGATTGAAATATCTTGTATTTTGTATGGGGACGTTTCTTTTGCCCGTGAGTTTATATAGAGATTATTAACCAAGTGTGTTTCCGTATCATTAATACACAAGTGTAGATATATGTCAGTACTTGTAACCCCGCAGGGTGTACTTGTAATTGTATAACCATACAGGGTGTACTTGTAATTGTAACCATACAGGGTGTACTTGTAATTGTAACCATACAGGGTGTACTCGTAATTGTAACCATACAGGGTGTACTTGTAATTGTAACCATACAGGGTGTACTTGTAATTGTAACCATACAGGGTGTACTTGTAATTGTAACCATACAGGGTGTACGTGTAATTGTAACCGTACAGGGTGTACTCGTAATTGTAACCGTACAGGGTGTACTTGTAATTGTAACCATACAGGGTGTACTTGTAACCATACAGGGTGTACTTGTAATTGTAACCATACAGGGTGTACTTGTAACCATACAGGGTGTACTTGTACTTGTAACCATACAGGGTGTACTTGTAATTGTAACCATACAGGGTGTACTTGTAACTGTAACCATACAGGGTGTTCTTGTAATTGTAACCATACAGGGTGTACTTGTAATTGTAACCGTACAGGGTGTACTTGTAACCATACAGGGTGTACTTGTACTTGTAACCATACAGGGTGTACTTGTAATTGTAACCGTACAGGGTGTACTTGTAATTGTAACCGTACAGGGTGTACTTGTAACCATACAGGGTGTACTTGTAATTGTAACCATACAGGGTGTACTCGTAATTGTAACCGTACAGGGTGTACTTGTAACCATACAGGGTGTACTTGTACTTGTAACCATACAGGGTGTACTTGTAATTGTAACCGTACAGGGTGTACTTGTAATTGTAACCGTACAGGGTGTACTTGTAACCATACAGGGTGTACTTGTACTTGTAACCATACAGGGTGTACTTGTAATTGTAACCGTACAGGGTGTACTCGTAATTGTAACCATACAGGGTGTACTTGTAATTGTAACCATACAGGGTGTACTTGTAATTGTAACCATACAGGGTGTACTTGTAATTGAAACTATACAGGGTGTACTCGTAATTGTAACCATACAGGGTGTACTTGTAATTGTAACCATACAGGGTGTACTTGTAATTGTAACCATACAGGGTGTACTTGTAATTGTAACCGTACAGGGTGTACTCGTAATTGTAACCATACAGGGTGTACTCGTAATTGTAACCATACAGGGTGTACTTGTAATTGTAACCATACAGGGTGTACTTGTAATTGTAACCATACAGGGTGTACCCACTCGAAGAGCATGAAGCCTGTCTACCATGCAGCAGCCGCCAAGTTGAAGTCAGAACTTCCGTCGGCGAAACTAGCCGCCATAGATGCCTACACTTCGAAAGATCTCTTGAAACGATTCAGGGTCTCCGGTTTTCCGACGTTCAAATACTTTCAGTGAGTGGATTCTGCCCAACCTAGATTTCCATAGGCTTTGGGCTGAGATATATGAAGCAAATTCAAGATATGGAGGATAAGTTAAGGTCCGATGAATGGGCAATATGATGCAAGAGTGTAAACATACAACATACACATCAGATACAAGATAAAGTTTACATAGATAACGGATGTGATATAGATATTATGCTGTTGTGTTCATGTGATATAGATATTATGCTGTTTTGTTCATGTGATATAGATATTATGCTGTTGTGTTCATGTGATATAGATATTATGATGTTGTGTTCATGTGATATAGATATTATGCTGTTGTGTTCATGTGATATATTATTATGCTGTTGTGTTCATGTGATATATTATTATGCTGTTGTGTTCATGTGATATATTATTATGCTGTTGTGTTCATGTGATATAGATATTATGCTGTTGTGTTCATGTGATATAGATATTATGCTGTTGTGTTCATGTGATATAGATAGTATGCTGTTGTGTTCATACGATATAGATATTATGCTGTTGTGTTCTCTACAATGAATGCTTGGTTTGACTGATTCAATATATTTGGTTCCAGAAATGGTAAAACTAATTTCGACTTTTCCGGTAAGCGCACTGAGGATGGAATAGTAGGATTCATGAAAGCGTGAGTATACCTAAATCTTCCTGTAATGGAGATGTTTCAGTGGTATGAAATGTCTACGTTTGCTTTATTTATATCAACTTTCTTAGTACTGAGGAGCATAGTATGCTTGACCTTAAAGGGACCTTTACAAAGACCTAGGCCTCAGCAAGTCGGTGAAAGCCAATTCAAAAACTTGTGTACAACTTTTGTTTCCCAACTTCCAGTTCAGGATCTATATGCACATTCAGTAAGTAATACGTATGTTTACTATGATTCGGTATAGACCGTCTTTAATTAGAGTCAAGAAACCCGAAATGATTTTAATTAATGAGGTATATGGAGAACCAGATGTAAAAAACCTCCGGAGTATATTATGAATCGTTAACAAACCCTCAACCAGTAACATTACTGTTGTGATGTCATGTGATGTCGGCCCCATATTATGTTTTCTTAGTAGTTTGAGACCCTTGTTGACTGTGTTAAAGCTTTCGACTCAGTACGAGGGGACAAACTATGGAATCGTTTAAACATAGGTTGTATAAGCCCTAAAATGAACAACCTACTGCGAAACATATATGAGAATGTTAAAGCATGTGTCTGAAACAATTGAAATATAGGTAGGAGTTAGACAAGGATGTCTATTGAGCCCATTTTTATTTTCATTTTTCATAAATAAATTGGCTATTGGTTCACATGGAGTACATTTACATCCTGATGCTTTCCAGCTTTGTCTTTGCTTCATGCAGGTGATATTGTGTTAATTTAAAATACAGTTGTTGGTCTCCAAACACAAATTTATGAACTCGAAAACTATTGTGATAATTCGAAGTTGACAATCAATTTGGATAAAACAAAAACATATTATTAAAAAAAAGTCGCAAACTTTCAAAAGGGGAAACTGTTTCTTTAAACATCGCGAACTTGAAACAACTAACTCTTACAAATATCTTGGAGAATATTTCTCTATTAAACTGCCATGTCTTCGCATGCAAATGATACTGCGCTACAGGTAAAGACAGTATTACTATTATCTAACGGCAAGTAAGTATTCTAGTTGATCTTAGTATGAATTCGTTTGTCAAATTATTTGATCTAAAAATATATCCTATTCTCCTGTATGGGGTAGAATTTGGGGGATTAAATACAATTGCAAAATCATAAATTGTACATATGTATGCATGTAAAAGATTATTGTGTGTTAAACAAAATACTCCTAACATTATGGTTTATGGAGAATGTGGCAGATTTCCACTGTATAGGGTATACGTTTAGCACGTTTTAGATGTCCATCGTATGATCTTTTAATTGAGAAAGGCAGATATGTAAATATACCTTTTTGGTAAATTTTGTGATCTAAATATAGTAGAAAATGAATACAATTTTCTTCTTGTGTGTCCAATTTACTATACAATCTATAAAAACTGTATATGTTAATATATCAAAACCAAATACTATTTCCATCCAAATAAATTAAAATTAACATTATTACTGGATACTACAAACATCAAAGAACTTAAGAAATCTGACCATGTTTATATTTTAAGTATTTGTACATAGAACAAACGTCGTACTTTAAATGTATCGGATGTATCCCATGTACTACAGACCTGGGGACTGTACTACAGACCTGGGGACTGTACTACAGACCTGGGGACTGTACTGCAGACCTGGGGACTGTACTACAGACCTTGGGACTGTACTACAGACCTTGGGACTGTACTACAGACCTGGGGACTGTACTACAGACCTGGGGACTGTACTTCAGACCTGGGGACTGTACTACAGACCTGGGGACTGTACTACAGACCTGGGGACTGTACTACAGACCTGGGGACTGTACTGCAGACCTGGGGACTGTACTGCAGACCTGAGGACTGTACTTCAGACCTGGGGACTGTACTGCAGACCTGGGGACTGTACTGCAGACCTGGGGACTGTACTACAGACCTGGGGACTGTACTACAGACCTGGGGACTGTACTACAGACCTGGGGACTGTACTGCAGACCTGGGGACTGTACTGCAGACCTGGGGACTGTACTGCAGACCTGGGGACTGTACTGCAGACCTGGGGACTGTACTGCAGACCTGGGGACTGTACTGCAGACCTGGGGACTGTACTGCAGACCTGGGGACTGTACTGCAGACCTGGGGACTGTACTGCAGACCTGGGGACTGTACTACAGACCTGGGGACTGTACTGCAGACCTGGGGACTGTACTGCAGACCTGAGGACTGTACTACAGACCTGGGGACTGTACTACAGACCTGGGGACTGTACTACAGACCTGGGGACTGTACTACAGACCTGGGGACTGTACTACAGACCTGGGGACTGTACTGCAGACCTGGGGACTGTACTGCAGACCTAGGGACTGTACTGCAGACCTGGGGACTGTACTGCAGACCTGGGGACTGTACTCCAGACCTGGGGACTGTACTACAGACCTGGAGACTGTACTCCAGACCTGGGGACTGTACTACAGACCTGGAGACTGTACTACAGACCTGGAGACTGTACTACAGACCTGAGGACTGTACTACAGACCTGGGGACTGTACTACAGACCTGGGGACTGTACTACAGACCTGGGGACTGTACTACAGACCTGGGAACCCTTCAGTAGCGTATTAAAGATAATGACCCTTGTCTTGTATATCCGTAAATAAACTAGGAAGAAGTGTTGACGTAACTTAATGCCTTGTATCCAGCCCCACAGCTCCTCCAGCCCCGCCCACCAAGGAGTCGGGGTGGAGCAAGGTGCCCTCTGCCGTGAAGCACCTCACCAAGGACTCCTTCTCCGAGTTCCTGGAGACTCACGAGGCTGTCCTCGTCATGTTCTACGCGCCCTGGTGCAAAACCAGCAAGAAGGTCGGGCCAGACTTCCAGAGTGCTGCGGACGAGATGGAGGATGATGATAAGAAAGTTTTTGCAGCCGTCGACTGTACCAAACACAATGGTGAGGTGGACTATGATAGTTTCTATCCGTATCATACTCTATATAACATCTAGACGTCTGCAGTCTCTTTTCCGATTCTCCATTTCATTTGAATGCCTGGGCTATTAAATATAGGACGTTTTGCTCAAATCATGGTATTCCAATCTGTACCACTCCTTAATACACTGACTGTGTAAGACGGGGAAGCTCGTAACATCCTCAAATAACGTGCCAATGGTGATTATACGATCCATTGTGGAACAATATCCAAGGAAATGGACGCCTTCAATTTTAAAGGTTAGGTCGGTAGACTAGGATCATAAAGGGGTTAACAGATACCAATTATTTACGATATGAACAAATGGACGAGAAGCAAAGGAAAACCGTAGTGAGCTGATACAATATGAACATGAACGAATGGAACAATACACAGTGGCACATCCGGAGGGGGTTGGATATGAAAGCAATTGGTTTTTAAAACTCAAAATTTTAGATGCAAACTTTACAGCACTGACTAAGGAAGACTTTGTTTGTGTTTCAGCTGTCTGTAAGAAGGTTGGGGCTAAGAAGTATCCGACAATCAAGCTATTTGTCAACGGCCAAGTTTCTACTGATTTTGATGGCGATCGAACTAAGGACAATTTTATAAATTTCATGAAAAACCCAAAACCAAATACGAAAGATGAATTATAAAATCTCAGTTTTGATTAAATATTTATTATTTGAATTAACTTTAATGTTTGCTGTTTATATTCCATGTATTCCTTAAGTTGTAAGAAGTATTCAGGGCCTATAGTTTAAAAGCTCTCTTATCACTAAGATAGTCGTAAGCAAATGTCAATGTTAGCACGTGCAGCAGTGTTTGTCCGTCCATGCGTACGAAATGGTATAATTTAAGAATTCAAGGTTACAACTAGACATTTCTCTTTTGTCAGCGAGTTGTCTCGAGAACCGTTCATTGGTTCTCTTCGTATCCTTCACAAGAGCTGACTAGACACTGCTGACTAGACACTGACTAGACACTGCTGACTAGACACTGCTGACTAGACACTGACTAGACACTGCTGACTAGACACTGCTGACTAGACACTGCTGACTAGACACTGCTGACTAGACACTGCTGACTAGACACTGCTGACTAGACACTGACTAGACACTGCTGACTAGACACTGCTGACTAGACACTGACTAGACACTGCTGACTAGACACTGACTAGACACTGCTGACTAGACACTGCTGACTAGACACTGCTGACTAGACACTGCTGACTAGACACTGACTAGACACTGCTGACTAGACACTGCTGACTAGACACTGACTAGACACTGCTGACTAGACACTGACTAGACACTGCTGACTAGACACTGCTGACTAGACACTGCTGACTAGACACTGCTGACTAGACACTGACTAGACACTGCTGACTAGACACTGCTGACTAGACACTGACTAGACACTGCTGACTAGACACTGCTGACTAGACACTGACTAGACACTGCTGACGAGACACTGACTAGACACTGCTGACTAGACACTGACTAGACACTGCTGACGAGACACTGACTAGACATTGCTGACTAGACACTGACTAGACACTGCTGACTAGACACTGCTGACTAGACACTGCTGACTAGACACTGCTGACTAGACACTGACTAGACATTGCTGACTAGACACTGCTGACGAGACACTGACTAGACACTGCTGACTAGACACTGCTGACTAGACACTGACTAGACACTGCTGACTAGACACTGACTAGACACTGCTGACTAGACACTGCTGACTAGACACTGCTGACTAGACACTGACTAGACATTGCTGACTAGACACTGCTGACGAGACACTGACTAGACACTGCTGACTAGACACTGCTGACTAGACACTGCTGACTAGACACTGACTAGACACTGCTGACTAGACACTGACTAGACACTGCTGACTAGACACTGACTAGACACTGCTGACTAGACACTGCTGACTAGACACTGACTAGACACTGCTGACTAGACACTGCTGACTAGACACTGACTAGACATTGCTGACTAGACACTGCTGACGAGACACTGACTAGACACTGCTGACTAGACACTGCTGACTAGACACTGACTAGACACTGCTGACTAGACACTGACTAGACACTGCTGACTAGACTCTGCTGACTAGACACTGCTGACTAGACACTGACTAGACATTGCTGACTAGACACTGCTGACGAGACACTGACTAGACACTGCTGACTAGACACTGCTGACTAGACACTGACTAGACACTGCTGACTAGACACTGACTAGACACTGCTGACTAGACACTGCTGACTAGACACTGCTGACTAGACACTGACTAGACACTGCTGACTAGACACTGACTAGACACTGACTAGACACTGCTGACTAGACACTGACTAGACACTGCTGACTAGACACTGCTGACTAGACACTGCTGACTAGACACTGCTGACTAGACACTGCTGACTAGACACTGACTAGACACTGCTGACTAGACACTGCTGACCTAACTGACCTTGATGCTTTTCTCTTGATGCGTTTAAATGTTAAAAAGTATAGAATAAGTCTAGCACGAATTCGATCACTTGTGTCTTTATATCAAAAGCGGGGATATTTATCTAAAATCTTTATTTCTTCGCCGGTTTCCCTCAAATTTCGAATATAAGCTCACCATATTGTATATAAACAGTAAATGATTGCAAAAATCTAGATTTTGAATTACGGAAATATGGTCCAAACAGCGATTCGAACCCAATAGTTCGACGCTCATCTCATGAAGTTTTAATTGAGACAGGTAGATATGTAAATATACATAGCTGAACGTGTAAAGTATGCCTTTCAAATGTAATTGAAGACGAGTATCATTTCCTTCTAGTTTGTCCTATCTACAGTAACATTCGAAATAAATATATTAATAAATAATAAAATAAGTATTAATTTGCGTTACTGTTGTTAAACAGATCAAATATCCAAGAAATTGAAAACCTGTCCATGTATATTTTCTATGCATTTGTACATAGAAACCATATTGCTTCATTAATGATTATAAAGTCGCAAATGTATATGCAATGTACTACAGGCCTGAGGCCGTTCGAGTAACCAAAATAAAGACTATGATACTTTTCTCAAAAGGGCTATTGGAATTTATACACGCTTCAGGTTTGGAGAGACTTCCACTAATGAATATCATTCTAGAATATAACAAATTTGAAAGCAGTTATCCACATTGATCCTGTGTCCTCGCGTGTAGGACATAGGTAGTGCGTGTAGAGCACGTGGGGCGCTCCCTTCGTATACATCAGCAGTGAATACCAATGAAGTTTCAACTTAAAGCTTATCGTTCGTTCGTAAATTGACAAGACCATCAGTTGTCTAACACGGCCATTCTACTAAATAACCAGTTTGTACCGTGACGTTTGTTTCCATTTTACCAGTTCATTCAAAACCTTCTCGTTATATTCTTCCGCTTGTTAGTTGGTTATTTCGATGAATATACACATCACAGTCAGCATTATTAGGAAGAAGAATTCTGTTCACCATGGGACGAGATCTTCAAGCATTTCCGACTGTGGCTGCTGCTTTATTTACGATCCGTAGTCAGGATCAGTGTAACATCGGATCTCAGGGGCAGTAACGTTAGCGCTGTCAACCATTCGGATTCATCAAGACTGACGCTACAAGTGCCGCTCAATGAGGAACTTGAATGGACCACTTAGTGTTTCCGCGTACTACTTTTCGTCCTGGTTGAGGTAACGCATCGTATCGGTTATACTCCGGGCAGCGCGGTGTAGCTAGCAGCCTGGCAGTGTGGACCTACACATGGCTCCTTCTTGCACGCGCTGGGAACAGGGAGGAGGAAATCATGTCCATATAGATCTGAGTTTGAGATAGGAAGGCGCAAGGGGAGAAGCTGTCATGTGCGACCTCTTAAAGCGTGTAATTTCGGATCGTCATGATGTGCGCGCTGTTGGTTTGTTATATCGGATCATAAAGTTACTTGGGTCTGACTGAACGCTGCCGAATAATGATAATCTCTACACCCTCCAACCGACCAGGAGAACGCAGATGGACACAGTAGGGAGATGCTTATTCCTACATAGGCGCTAAATCCTAGATAGGATATATAATATAATGTTATTACTTAAGTATTTCCGGATTGGCCGATTTACAGGTCCGAGGTCCGTGGTATTGGCCTGAGACGACGGCCAATTCGGAAATACTTAATTTATGACAATTTTATTTATTGAACTTCTTTTCATTCTATTTGCACTAAACAGCTCATTTATATTGAAATAATAATTATAAACAAGATTGGTGAACAAATAGCACGGGTCAAAGTTGTGAAGAGACAGCGTCGAGCTTTCACCATATATGCAACTGCGCATGCTCAGAATGATATTGGCCCAGTTTGTCCGTATTGGCCCAGTTTGTCCGTATTGGCCTAGTTTGTCCGTATTGGCCCAGTTGTCGAATCATATGGTCTAGGCCGTAAATACCGTATACATGCCATAACATTGATTATACTATTCCCCTGCATTTATACCTAAAATATGATGATGCTGTGGCAATGTTAGGATATATTAAATGTATTGAATTAAACACTAACGACATAAAGATAGGTTAGTTTATGACTAATTTCTTCAAAGAAAAATTATTCATGTCTACATTTCAAGAAATTACGACTGAAGTTGAAATATTACTGATGTTTTACAAAAAATAACTATTGTTCCTATTCCGAAACCACGGGTTAAACATTAGGTTTCAGAGGACGAAAACAGAAGTGTTCTCACCAAGTTGACTTTCGTACATCAAAGTAACTGCTTCTTTATATTTAATCCCATTTTATTGACAATTAGTGACAATAATGTTATAATCATACGGTTTTGGAATCAATCTGAGATTTCAAGTTCAACTTATCTATGATTGAGAGATGCAATACAGTCGGGATTTCGTCAGAACAGTTTTGTCTTTTTCTACAAATCTGATTTTGAAGGTTCATAATGCTCTAACTAGTGAGTTTGTGTTAAAAGCCAGTTACTTAAAGGTTCATCCAATGTTGACTTTCATTTTTTAGTATAACAATACTTGTTCCTCGACACCAATATAGCAGAATTTTATGAATGCAAAATATCAAAAGCTGAGAAAGGTTATTTGACTGAAATTTGTTTTGTTTAACTGGTACAAGTTGATAATGTTTCTGTGACATCACACAATTGCTTTTTTCTGATACATTGTCTTCTTTCTTATAAAAGTGAAATAACTTGGGGTTGCAAATTGTTTTGGCTATCCGTGTATATATCAATAGACGTATTTGAAGAAAACTATATGAAGAGTACTTTGCGCAAAATGAATGTTGAGTCTAAACTCGTGGATCTGAAATTTTCATTTCTTTTATCACCACAGACATAACAGTTCCTTATTTACTGACTAATTCATTCAAATAAGAATCCAGCATATGCAAAATTTATGAAGACATAAGGAAAAATGTGAAGGTTCTGAATTTTTACACCAAATCATTTTTGTTCTATGAGAGAAACTACACTACAAAGTTTAGATTTTTAACATTGTAAACAATATAATATTTTTGTATATACCAAGTGGACATTTATACACAAAAATATGCTTTATCGTGCATGATAAGAAGTTATACAGACAATATTAAACTCTCAGTCCTTTTATGAACAATATCTGTGAATAAATTTGCGGTTATTTGAGTTCAAACACTTCGTCTCGCTTTAGATAACCCAATGTCGTTAATAGTGACTGAAGTTTGTTTTCTTCAGACAATTTTATTGAATTTTGTGAGTTAGAAGGTTTTTTAAAAGAATGATCCCCTCGTCACATTACACAGCAACAACATTTAATATTGACTTTCATGTCCCAATAAAATTGACCCCAAAATACCAAGCTTTTGTAAAAGCCGTTATCTAAAACAGTTTTTTCTGACACTGTCTCCTTTCGATTTTGCTGTACACAAGATTGGGTGTTGAGGAGACAAACATAAGAAGTTACATGTAAAACCTAGGACAATAGGACTTAAAACATACAGGAGTGCGTAGAGAGTTGGGATCTGAAGCGTCTGAGACACGTAGGATCATGTGGTGGTAGTACGTAGTACACTGGTGACATTGCTGCCATCGAGACACGTAGGATCATGTTGTGGTAGTACGTAGTACACTGGTGACATTGCTGTCATCGAGACACGTAGGATCATGTGGTGGTAGTACGTAGTACACTGGTGACATTGCTGTCATCGAGACACGTAGGATCATGTGGTGGTAGTACGTAGTACACTGGTGACATTGCTGCCATCGAGACACGTAGGATCATGTGGTGGTTGTACGTAGTACACTGGTGACATTGCTGCCATCGAGACACGTAGGATCATGTGGTGGTAGTACGTAGTACAGTGGTGACATTGCTGTCATCGAGACACGAAGGATCATGTGGTGGTAGTACGTAGTACACTGGTGACATTGCTGTCATCGAGACACGTAGGATCATGTGGTGGAAGTACGTAGTACACTGGTGACATTGCTGTCATCGAGACACGTAGGATCATGTGGTGGTAGTACGTAGTACACTGGTGACATTGCTGTCATCGAGACACGTAGGATCATGTGGTGGTAGTACGTAGTACACTGGTGACATTGCTGCCATCGAGACACGTAGGATCATGTGGTGGTAGTACGTAGTACACTGGTGACATTGCTGTCATCGAGACACGTAGGATCATGTGGTGGTAGTACGTAGTACACTGGTGACATTGCTGCCATCGAGACACGTAGGATCATGTGGTGGTAGTACGTAGTACACTGGTGAGTAATTTTGACACAATTTTTCGGATTTGGGTCGGTATCGGCGTGCGTCACTCTCTACGATGTTCTAACTCCACCAGCGCTAATGACACAGCGTCGATTTGTTTCGGATCTTGTTAACGATGTTTAAATTTAATTACGGATCACTTCGGATTGAGTAGAAGTATGAAAGAGGAGTCAGCGCAGGAAGCCATTAGACGGACGAAGAAGAGCGCAAATATGCGTAACTCGCCCTCGAAACCGATCCGAGTAACTTTAATCTCGGATCATGAGTAGCCCGGGCACTTCCCAACAATACTTCGGATCGTTAGCAATGTCCGGATTTATACCTTCCCGATGTGTTTTCCGTTTATTTATCTGTAACGACGAACGTGTTCAACTAGCCGACGTCGCTTACATTATGTCGGGAAGACTGTTGTAGATGACACAGCTAAATCCTGCATCACGGTATTTAAAATACTATCTAGATTTAGTTTTTCAAGTAGCCAAAGTAATAACGCGTATCCCCGGAAAATTTACATGAATCAAAGCATAATATACACTTTGAATTAACATAAGCAACACCCTAGTGTGTAAACTGAAATATGGTGATTGTTAGGATAAATTAAACGATTTTATCCCCCCAGACATAACAATTGGTTTATTTAGCGAATCATTCACTAATATAAAAATCCACCATTGCAAAATTTATGAACCTGTGAGGGAAAATGTGAAAATCTTTACCTAAAATAACTATTGTCCTAGACGAGAAACTACTACACTTCAAACTTTAGATTTGATTTATTGTAAACACCATTGTTGATACCAAGTTTATATTCACACACCAAAACATCTTCTATCATGCGTGATAAGAACTTAGAAGCTAAACAGACATTAAACTTTCAGTCCCCTCTTTAACGATAATTGAGAAAGTGCCTAATACATTTGAGATTATTTGAGTTCAATCTGTTTATTAAACACTTCTTCTCGCTTTAGATAACGCCAATAGCGTACGTAGTGACCGTATTTGTTCATTACGACAAGTTTATTGATTTTGACAGTTTCATGATTTTGTGAGTTTGAAGGTGCATACTGCTTTAAGGAGTGACTTTTGGTAAAAAGCCAGTTAGTAAAAAAGTGTAATCACCTCACTTAAAAGAATGACACTAATCACATTACTGCAACAAATATTCATTTCATATATCATATATATTTCATTTCATTTCATAATGGAACTTTGATTTTGACACTCAAAATACCAAATAATTGTAACAGCCGTTATCCAAAAGACGATGAACCGTTATTTGAAGGCAATTTCGTGTCAACACTGCTATATGATTTTCTACCTAAAATCAATAACTGTTTTCCTGACATATTGTCTTCTTTCAAATCAGAACGATGTTGCTGTTAGAAAAACTGAGTGTTGCTTAATTAATATATACGATAAGAAAACGCCTTTAAAAAGCCATGGCTGGAGGCATCTTGATAAAAGGCTCGAAAACATTATGAAAAGATGTGTATGCCATATGCACACACACACACACACACACACACACACACACACACACACACACACACACACACACACACACACATATATATATATCAAAATGGAGACTGCATTGTGGTCATTTTGGGGATAAAAGCGATTACTAATCAAATAATTAGTTGTTCAATTTGATAAATTACAAACATTATTTATTCATCAATAAAAATGTATCATAAATTTATAATCTATCACTTGAAAATAACAATTGATATTCAACTTCCCATTTACTTCACCATATATTGAATTACATTATGAATTTAATCAAAACGATGTTGAGAGTTTTGTGTTGTAAGATTCCAGAAAAATGAGGAACTTGAATGGACCACTTAGTGTTTCCGCGTACTACTTTTCGTCCTGGTTGAGGTAACGCATCGTATCGGTTATACTCCGGGCAGCGCGATGTAGCTAGCAGCCTGGCAGTGTGGACCTACACATGGCTCCTTCTTGCACGCGCTGGGAACAGGGAGGAGGAAATCATGTCCATATAGATCTGAGTTTGAGATAGGAAGGCGCAAGGGGAGAAGCTGTCATGTGCGACCTCTTAAAGCGTGTAATTTCGGATCGTCATGATGTGCGCGCTGTTGGTTTGTTATATCGGATCATAAAGTTACTTGGGTCTGACTGAATGCTGCCGAATAATGATAATCTCTACACCCTCCAGCCGACCAGGAGAACGCAGATGGACACAGTAGGGAGATGCTTATTCCTACATAGGCGCTAAATCCTAGATAGGATATATACTATAATGTTATTACTTAAGTATTTCCGTATTGGCCGAGTTACAGGTCCAAGGTCCGTGGTATTGGCCCGAGACGAAGTCGAGGGCCAATACAACGGACCGAGGAACTGTAACTCGGCCAATACGGACATACTTAATTTATGACAATTTTATTAATTAACTTCTTTTCATTCTATTTGCACAACACTAAACAGCTCATGTATATTGAAATAATAATTATAAACAAGATTGGTGAACAAATAGCACGGGTCAAAGTTGTGAAGCGACAGCTTCGAGCTTTCACCATATGTGCAACTGCGCATGCTCAGAATGATATTGGCCCAGTTTGTCCGTATTGGCCCAGTTTGTCCGTATTTGCCTAGTTTGTCCGTATTGGCCCAGTTGTCGAATCATATGGTCTAGGCCGTAAATACCGTATACATGCCATAACATTGATTATACTATTCCCCTGCATTTATACCTAAAATATGATGATGCTGTGGCAATGTTAGGATATATTAAATGTATTGAATTAAACACTAACGACATAAAGATAGGTTAGTTTATGACTAATTTCTTCAAAGAAAAATTATTCATGTCTACATTTCAAGAAATTACGACTGAAGTTGAAATATTACTGATGTTTTACCAAAAATAACTATTGTTCCTATTCCGAAACCACGGGTTAAACATTAGGTTTCAGAGGACGAAAACAGAAGTGTTCTCACCAAGTTGACTTTCGTACATCAAAGTAACTGCTTATTGATATTTAATCCCATTTTATTGACAATTAGTGACAATAATGTTATAATCATACGGTTTTGGAATCAATCTGAGATTTCAAGTTCAACTTATCTATGATTGAGAGATGCAATACAGTCGGGATTTCGTCAGAACAGTTTTGTCTTTTTCCACAAATCTGATTTTGAAGGTTCATAATGCTCTAACTAGTGAGTTTGTGTTAAAAGCCAGTTACTTAAAGGTTCATCCAATATTGACTTTCATTTTTTAGTATAACAATACTTGTTCCTCGACACCAATATAGCAGAATTTTATGAATGCAAAATATCAAAAGTTGAGAAAGGTTATTTGACTGAAATTTGTTTTGTTTAACTGGAACATGTTGATAATGTTTCTGTGATATCACATAATTGCTTTTTTCTGATACATTGTCTTCTTTCTTATAAAAGTGAAATAACTTAGGGTTGCAAATTGTTTTGGATATCCGTGTATATATCAATAGACGTATTTGAAGAAAACTATGAAGAGTACTTTGCGCAAAATGAATGTTGAGTCTAAACTCGTGGATCTGAAATTTTCATTTCTTTTATCATCACAGACATAACAGTTCCTTATTTACTGACTAATTCATTCAAATAAGAATCCAGCATATGCAAAATGTATGAAGACATAAGGAAAAATGTGAAGGTTCTGAATTTTTACACCAAATCATTTTTGTTCTATGAGAGAAACTACACTACAAAGTTTAGATTTTTAACATTGTAAACAATATAATATTTTTGTATATATCAAGTTGACATTTATACACAAAAATATGCTTTATCGTGCATGATAAGAAGTTATACAGACAATATTAAACTCTCAGTCCTTTTATGAACAATATCTGTGAATAAATTTGCGGTTATTTGAGTTCAAACACTTCGTCTCGCTTTAGATAACCCAATGTCGTTAATAGTGACTGAAGTTGTTTTCTTCAGACAATTTTATTGAATTTTGTGAGTTAGAAGGTTTTTTAAAAGAATGATCCCCTCGTCACATTACACAGCAACAACATTTAATATTGACTTTCATGTCCCCATAAAATTGACCCCAAAATACCAAGCTTTTGTAAAAGCCGTTATCTAAAACAGTTTTTTCTGACACTCTCTCCTTTCGATTTTGCTGTACACAAGATTGGGTGTTGAGGAGACAAACATTAGAAGTTACATGTAAAACCTAGGACAATAGGACTTAAAACATACAGGAGTGCGTAGAGAGTTGGGATCTGAAGCGTCTGAGACACGTAGGATCATGTGGTGGTAGTACGTAGTACACTGGTGACATTGCTGCCATCGAGACACGTAGGATCATGTGGTGGTAGTACGTAGTACACTGGTGACATTGCTGCCATCGAGACACGTAGGATCATGTGGTGGTAGTACGTAGTACACTGGTGACATTGCTGCCATCGAGACACGTAGGATCATGTGGTGGTTGTACGTAGTACACTGGTGAAATTGATGTCATCGAGACACGTAGGATCATGTGGTGGTAGTACGTAGTACACTGGTGACATTGCTGTCATCGAGACACGTAGGATCATGTGGTGGTAGTACGTAGTACACTGGTGACATTGCTGCCATCGAGACACGTAGGATCATGTTGTGGTAGTACGTAGTACACTGGTGACATTGCTGTCATCGAGACACGTAGGATCATGTGGTGGTAGTACGTAGTACACTGGTGACATTGCTGTCATCGAGACACGTAGGATCATGTGGTGGTAGTACGTAGTACACTGGTGACATTGCTGCCATCGAGACACGTAGGATCATGTGGTGGTTGTACGTAGTACACTGGTGACATTGCTGCCATCGAGACACGTAGGATCATGTGGTGGTAGTACGTAGTACAGTGGTGACATTGCTGTCATCGAGACACGAAGGATCATGTGGTGGTAGTACGTAGTACACTGGTGACATTGCTGTCATCGAGACACGTAGGATCATGTGGTGGAAGTACGTAGTACACTGGTGACATTGCTGTCATCGAGACACGTAGGATCATGTGGTGGTAGTACGTAGTACACTGGTGACATTGCTGTCATCGAGACACGTAGGATCATGTGGTGGTAGTACGTAGTACACTGGTGACATTGCTGCCATCGAGACACGTAGGATCATGTGGTGGTAGTACGTAGTACACTGGTGACATTGCTGTCATCGAGACACGTAGGATCATGTGGTGGTAGTACGTAGTACACTGGTGACATTGCTGCCATCGAGACACGTAGGATCATGTGGTGGTAGTACGTAGTACACTGGTGAGTAATTTTGACACAATTTTTCGGATTTGGGTCGGTATCGGCGTGCGTCACTCTCTACGATGTTCTAACTCCACCAGCGCTAATGACACAGCGTCGATTTGTTTCGGATCTTGTTAACGATGTTTAAATTTAATTACGGATCACTTCGGATTGAGTAGAAGTATGAAAGAGGAGTCAGCGCAGGAAGCCATTAGACGGACGAAGAAGAGCGCAAATATGCGTAACTCGCCCTCGAAACCGATCCGAGTAACTTTAATCTCGGATCATGAGTAGCCCGGGCACTTCCCAACAATACTTCGGATCGTTAGCAATGTCCGGATTTATACCTTCCCGATGTGTTTTCCGTTTATTTATCTGTAACGACGAACGTGTTCAACTAGCCGACGTCGCTTACATTATGTCGGGAAGACTGTTGTAGATGACACAGCTAAATCCTGCATCACGGTATTTAAAATACTATCTAGATTTAGTTTTTCAAGTAGCCAAAGTAATAACGCGTATCCCCGGAAAATTTACATGAATCAAAGCATAATATACACTTTGAATTAACATAAGCAACACCCTAGTGTGTAAACTGAAATATGGTGATTGTTAGGATAAATTAAACGATTTTATCCCCCCAGACATAACAATTGGTTTATTTAGCGAATCATTCACTAATATAAAAATCCACCATTGCAAAATTTATGAACCTGTGAGGGAAAATGTGAAAATCTTTACCTAAAATAACTATTGTCCTAGACGAGAAACTACTACACTTCAAACTTTAGATTTGATTTATTGTAAACACCATTGTTGATACCAAGTTTATATTCACATACCAAAACATCTTCTATCATGCGTGATAAGAACTTAGAAGCTAAACAGACATTAAACTTTCAGTCCCCTCTTTAACGATAATTGAGAAAGTGCCTAATACATTTGAGATTATTTGAGTTCAATCTGTTTATTAAACACTTCTTCTCGCTTTAGATAACGCCAATAGCGTACGTAGTGACCGTATTTGTTCATTACGACAAGTTTATTGATTTTGACAGTTTCATGATTTTGTGAGTTTGAAGGTGCATACTGCTTTAAGGAGTGACTTTTGGTAAAAAGCCAGTTAGTAAAAAAGTGTAATCACCTCACTTAAAAGAATGACACTAATCACATTACTGCAACAAATATTCATTTCATATATCATATATATTTCATTTCATTTCATAATGGAACTTTGATTTTGACACTCAAAATACCAAATAATTGTAACAGCCGTTATCCAAAAGACGATGAACCGTTATTTGAAGGCAATTTCGTGTCAACACTGCTATATGATTTTCTACCTAAAATCAATAACTGTTTTCCTGACATATTGTCTTCTTTCAAATCAGAACGATGTTGCTGTTAGAAAAACTGAGTGTTGCTTAATTAATATATACGATAAGAAAACGCCTTTAAAAAGCCATGGTTGGAGGCATCTTGATAAAAGGCTCGAAAACATTATGAAAAGATGTGTATGCCATATGCACACACACACACACACACACACACACACACACACACACACACACACACACACACACACACATATATATATATATCAAAATGGAGACTGGTTGTGGTCATTTTGGGGATAAAAGCGATTACTAATCAAATAATTAGTTGTTCAATTTGATAAATTACAAACATTATTTATTCATCAATAAAAATGTATCATAAATTTATAATCTATCACTTGAAAATAACAATTGATATTCAACTTCCCATTTACTTCACCATATATTGAATTACATTATGAATTTAATCAAAACGATGTTGAGAGTTTTGTGTTGTAAGATTCCAGAAAAATGAGGAACTTGAATGGACCACTTAGTGTTTCCGCGTACTACTTTTCGTCCTGGTTGAGGTAACGCATCGTATCGGTTATACTCCGGGCAGCGCGGTGTAGCTAGCAGCCTGGCAGTGTAGACCTACACATGGCTCCTTCTTGCACGCGCTGGGAACAGGGAGGAGGAAATCATGTCCATATAGATCTGAGTTTGAGATAGGAAGGCGCAAGGGGAGAAGCTGTCATGTGCGACCTCTTAAAGCGTGTAATTTCGGATCGTCATGATGTGCGCGCTGTTGGTTTGTTATATCGGATCATAAAGTTACTTGGGTCTGACTGAATGCTGCCGAATAATGATAATCTCTACACCCTCCAGCCGACCAGGAGAACGCAGATGGACACAGTAGGGAGATGCTTATTCCTACATAGGCGCTAAATCCTAGATAGGATATATACTATAATGTTATTACTTAAGTATTTCCGTATTGGCCGAGTTACAGGTCCAAGGTCCGTGGTATTGGCCCGAGACGAAGTCGAGGGCCAATACAACGGACCGAGGAACTGTAACTCGGCCAATACGGACATACTTAATTTATGACAATTTTATTAATTAACTTCTTTTCATTCTATTTGCACAACACTAAACAGCTCATGTATATTGAAATAATAATTATAAACAAGATTGGTGAACAAATAGCACGGGTCAAAGTTGTGAAGCGACAGCTTCGAGCTTTCACCATATGTGCAACTGCGCATGCTCAGAATGATATTGGCCCAGTTTGTCCGTATTGGCCCAGTTTGTCCGTATTTGCCTAGTTTGTCCGTATTGGCCCAGTTGTCGAATCATATGGTCTAGGCCGTAAATACCGTATACATGCCATAACATTGATTATACTATTCCCCTGCATTTATACCTAAAATATGATGATGCTGTGGCAATGTTAGGATATATTAAATGTATTGAATTAAACACTAACGACATAAAGATAGGTTAGTTTATGACTAATTTCTTCAAAGAAAAATTATTCATGTCTACATTTCAAGAAATTACGACTGAAGTTGAAATATTACTGATGTTTTACCAAAAATAACTATTGTTCCTATTCCGAAACCACGGGTTAAACATTAGGTTTCAGAGGACGAAAACAGAAGTGTTCTCACCAAGTTGACTTTCGTACATCAAAGTAACTGCTTATTGATATTTAATCCCATTTTATTGACAATTAGTGACAATAATGTTATAATCATACGGTTTTGGAATCAATCTGAGATTTCAAGTTCAACTTATCTATGATTGAGAGATGCAATACAGTCGGGATTTCGTCAGAACAGTTTTGTCTTTTTCCACAAATCTGATTTTGAAGGTTCATAATGCTCTAACTAGTGAGTTTGTGTTAAAAGCCAGTTACTTAAAGGTTCATCCAATATTGACTTTCATTTTTTAGTATAACAATACTTGTTCCTCGACACCAATATAGCAGAATTTTATGAATGCAAAATATCAAAAGTTGAGAAAGGTTATTTGACTGAAATTTGTTTTGTTTAACTGGAACATGTTGATAATGTTTCTGTGATATCACATAATTGCTTTTTTCTGATACATTGTCTTCTTTCTTATAAAAGTGAAATAACTTAGGGTTGCAAATTGTTTTGGATATCCGTGTATATATCAATAGACGTATTTGAAGAAAACTATGAAGAGTACTTTGCGCAAAATGAATGTTGAGTCTAAACTCGTGGATCTGAAATTTTCATTTCTTTTATCATCACAGACATAACAGTTCCTTATTTACTGACTAATTCATTCAAATAAGAATCCAGCATATGCAAAATGTATGAAGACATAAGGAAAAATGTGAAGGTTCTGAATTTTTACACCAAATCATTTTTGTTCTATGAGAGAAACTACACTACAAAGTTTAGATTTTTAACATTGTAAACAATATAATATTTTTGTATATATCAAGTTGACATTTATACACAAAAATATGCTTTATCGTGCATGATAAGAAGTTATACAGACAATATTAAACTCTCAGTCCTTTTATGAACAATATCTGTGAATAAATTTGCGGTTATTTGAGTTCAAACACTTCGTCTTGCTTTAGATAACCCAATGTCGTTAATAGTGACTGAAGTTGTTTTCTTCAGACAATTTTATTGAATTTTGTGAGTTAGAAGGTTTTTTAAAAGAATGATCCCCTCGTCACATTACACAGCAACAACATTTAATATTGACTTTCATGTCCCCATAAAATTGACCCCAAAATACCAAGCTTTTGTAAAAGCCGTTATCTAAAACAGTTTTTTCTGACACTCTCTCCTTTCGATTTTGCTGTACACAAGATTGGGTGTTGAGGAGACAAACATTAGAAGTTACATGTAAAACCTAGGACAATAGGACTTAAAACATACAGGAGTGCGTAGAGAGTTGGGATCTGAAGCGTCTGAGACACGTAGGATCATGTGGTGGTAGTACGTAGTACACTGGTGACATTGCTGCCATCGAGACACGTAGGATCATGTGGTGGTAGTACGTAGTACACTGGTGACATTGCTGCCATCGAGACACGTAGGATCATGTGGTGGTAGTACGTAGTACACTGGTGACATTGCTGCCATCGAGACACGTAGGATCATGTGGTGGTAGTACGTAGTACACTGGTGACATTGCTGCCATCGAGACACGTAGGATCATGTGGTGGTAGTACGTAGTACACTGGTGACATTGCTGCCATCGAGACACGTAGGATCATGTGGTGGTAGTACGTAGTACACTGGTGACATTGCTGCCATCGAGACACGTAGGATCATGTGGTGGTAGTACGTAGTACACTGGTGACATTGCTGCCATCGAGACACGTAGGATCATGTGGTGGTAGTACGTAGTACACTGGTGACATTGCTGTCATCGAGACACGTAGGATCATGAGGTGGTAGTACGTAGTACACTGGTGACAGTGCTGCCATCGAGACACGTAGGATCATGTGGTGGTAGTACGTAGTACACTGGTGACATTGCTGCCATCGAGACACGTAGGATCATGTGGTGGTTGTACGTAGTACACTGGTGAAATTGATGTCATCCATCACAGCTGATTTTCAACACCGGAAAATGTCTTTTTTTTTTTTTTCGGATCTGGGTCGGTATCGGCGTGCGTCACTCTCTACGATGTTCTAACTCCACCAGTTTAATGACACAGCGTCGATTTGTTTCGGATCTTGTTAACGGTGTTTAAATTTAATTACGGATCACTTCGGATTGAGTAGAAGTATGAAAGAGGAGTCAGCGCAGGAAGCCGTTAGACGGACGAAGAAGAGCGCAAATATGCGTAACTCGCCCTCGAAACCGATCCGAGTAACTATAATCTCGGATCATGAGTAGTCCGGGCACTTCCCAACAATACTTCGGATCGTTAGCAATGTCCGGATTTATACCTTCCCGATGTGTTTTCTGTTTATTTATCTGTAACGACGAACGTGTTCAACTAGCCGACGTCGCTTACATTATGTCGGGAAGACTGTTGTCGATGACACAGCTAAATCCTGCATCACGGTATTTAAAATACTATCTAGATTTAGTTTTTCAAGTAGCCAAAGTAATAACGCGTATCCCCGGAAAATTTACATGAATCAAAGCATAATATACACTTTGAATTAACATAAGCAACACCCTAGTGTGTAAACTGAAATATGGTGATTGTTAGGATAAATTAAACGATTTTATCCCCCCAGACATAACAATTGGTTTATTTAGCGAATCATTCACTAATATAAAAATCCACCATTGCAAAATTTATGAACCTGTGAGGGAAAATGTGAAAATCTTTACCTAAAATAACTATTGTCCTAGACGAGAAACTACTACACTTCAAACTTTAGATTTGATTTATTGTAAACACCATTGTTGATACCAAGTTTATATTCACACACCAAAACATCTTCTATCATGCGTGATAAGAACTTAGAAGCTAAACAGACATTAAACTTTCAGTCCCCTCTTTAACGATAATTGAGAAAGTGCCTAATACATTTGAGATTATTTGAGTTCAATCTGTTTATTAAACACTTCTTCTCGCTTTAGATAACGCCAATAGCGTACGTAGTGACCGTATTTGTTCATTACGACAAGTTAATTGATTTTGACAGTTTCATGATTTTGTGAGTTTGAAGGTGCATACTGCTTTAAGGAGTGACTTTTGGTAAAAAGCCAGTTAGTAAAAAAGTGTAATCACCTCACTTAAAAGAATGACACTAATCACATTACTGCAACAAATATTCATTTCATATATCATATATATTTCATTTCATTTCATAATGGAACTTTGATTTTGACACTCAAAATACCAAATAATTGTAACAGCCGTTATCCAAAAGACGATGAACCGTTATTTGAAGGCAATTTCGTGTCAACACTGCTATATGATTTTCTACCTAAAATCAATAACTGTTTTCCTGACATATTGTCTTCTTTCAAATCAGAACGATGTTGCTGTTAGAAAAACTGAGTGTTGCTTAATTAATATATACGATAAGAAAACGCCTTTAAAAAGCCATGGTTGGAGGCATCTTGATAAAAGGCTCGAAAACATTATGAAAAGATGTGTATGCCATATGCACACACACACACACACACACACACACACACACACACACACACACACACACACACACACACACACACACACATATATATATATCAAAATGGAGACTGCATTGTGGTCATTTTGGGGATAAAAGCGATTACTAATCAAATAATTAGTTGTTCAATTTGATAAATTACAAACATTATTTATTCATCAATAAAAATGTATCATAAATTTATAATCTATCACTTGAAAATAACAATTGATATTCAACTTCCCATTTACTTCACCATATATTGAATTACATTATGAATTTAATCAAAACGATGTTGAGAGTTTTGTGTTGTAAGATTCCAGAAAAATGAGGAACTTGAATGGACCACTTAGTGTTTCCGCGTACTACTTTTCGTCCTGGTTGAGGTAACGCATCGTATCGGTTATACTCCGGGCAGCGCGGTGTAGCTAGCAGCCTGGCAGTGTGGACCTACACATGGCTCCTTCTTGCACGCGCTGGGAACAGGGAGGAGGAAATCATGTCCATATAGATCTGAGTTTGAGATAGGAAGGCGCAAGGGGAGAAGCTGTCATGTGCGACCTCTTAAAGCGTGTAATTTCGGATCGTCATGATGTGCGCGCTGTTGGTTTGTTATATCGGATCATAAAGTTACTTGGGTCTGACTGAATGCTGCCGAATAATGATAATCTCTACACCCTCCAGCCGACCAGGAGAACGCAGATGGACACAGTAGGGAGATGCTTATTCCTACATAGGCGCTAAATCCTAGATAGGATATATACTATAATGTTATTACTTAAGTATTTCCGTATTGGCCGAGTTACAGGTCCAAGGTCCGTGGTATTGGCCCGAGACGAAGTCGAGGGCCAATACAACGGACCGAGGAACTGTAACTCGGCCAATACGGACATACTTAATTTATGACAATTTTATTAATTAACTTCTTTTCATTCTATTTGCACAACACTAAACAGCTCATGTATATTGAAATAATAATTATAAACAAGATTGGTGAACAAATAGCACGGGTCAAAGTTGTGAAGCGACAGCTTCGAGCTTTCACCATATGTGCAACTGCGCATGCTCAGAATGATATTGGCCCAGTTTGTCCGTATTGGCCCAGTTTGTCCGTATTTGCCTAGTTTGTCCGTATTGGCCCAGTTGTCGAATCATATGGTCTAGGCCGTAAATACCGTATACATGCCATAACATTGATTATACTATTCCCCTGCATTTATACCTAAAATATGATGATGCTGTGGCAATGTTAGGATATATTAAATGTATTGAATTAAACACTAACGACATAAAGATAGGTTAGTTTATGACTAATTTCTTCAAAGAAAAATTATTCATGTCTACATTTCAAGAAATTACGACTGAAGTTGAAATATTACTGATGTTTTACCAAAAATAACTATTGTTCCTATTCCGAAACCACGGGTTAAACATTAGGTTTCAGAGGACGAAAACAGAAGTGTTCTCACCAAGTTGACTTTCGTACATCAAAGTAACTGCTTATTGATATTTAATCCCATTTTATTGACAATTAGTGACAATAATGTTATAATCATACGGTTTTGGAATCAATCTGAGATTTCAAGTTCAACTTATCTATGATTGAGAGATGCAATACAGTCGGGATTTCGTCAGAACAGTTTTGTCTTTTTCCACAAATCTGATTTTGAAGGTTCATAATGCTCTAACTAGTGAGTTTGTGTTAAAAGCCAGTTACTTAAAGGTTCATCCAATATTGACTTTCATTTTTTAGTATAACAATACTTGTTCCTCGACACCAATATAGCAGAATTTTATGAATGCAAAATATCAAAAGTTGAGAAAGGTTATTTGACTGAAATTTGTTTTGTTTAACTGGAACATGTTGATAATGTTTCTGTGATATCACATAATTGCTTTTTTCTGATACATTGTCTTCTTTCTTATAAAAGTGAAATAACTTAGGGTTGCAAATTGTTTTGGATATCCGTGTATATATCAATAGACGTATTTGAAGAAAACTATGAAGAGTACTTTGCGCAAAATGAATGTTGAGTCTAAACTCGTGGATCTGAAATTTTCATTTCTTTTATCACCACAGACATAACAGTTCCTTATTTACTGACTAATTCATTCAAATAAGAATCCAGCATATGCAAAATGTATGAAGACATAAGGAAAAATGTGAAGGTTCTGAATTTTTACACCAAATCATTTTTGTTCTATGAGAGAAACTACACTACAAAGTTTAGATTTTTAACATTGTAAACAATATAATATTTTTGTATATATCAAGTTGACATTTATACACAAAAATATGCTTTATCGTGCATGATAAGAAGTTATACAGACAATATTAAACTCTCAGTCCTTTTATGAACAATATCTGTGAATAAATTTGCGGTTATTTGAGTTCAAACACTTCGTCTCGCTTTAGATAACCCAATGTCGTTAATAGTGACTGAAGTTTGTTTTCTTCAGACAATTTTATTGAATTTTGTGAGTTAGAAGGTTTTTTAAAAGAATGATCCCCTCGTCACATTACACAGCAACAACATTTAATATTGACTTTCATGTCCCCATAAAATTGACCCCAAAATACCAAGCTTTTGTAAAAGCCGTTATCTAAAACAGTTTTTTCTGACACTCTCTCCTTTCGATTTTGCTGTACACAAGATTGGGTGTTGAGGAGACAAACATTAGAAGTTACATGTAAAACCTAGGACAATAGGACTTAAAACATACAGGAGTGCGTAGAGAGTTGGGATCTGAAGCGTCTGAGACACGTAGGATCATGTGGTGGTAGTACGTAGTACACTGGTGACATTGCTGCCATCGAGACACGTAGGATCATGTGGTGGTAGTACGTAGTACACTGGTGACATTGCTGCCATCGAGACACGTAGGATCATGTGGTGGTAGTACGTAGTACACTGGTGACATTGCTGCCATCGAGACACGTAGGATCATGTGGTGGTAGTACGTAGTACACTGGTGACATTGCTGCCATCGAGACACGTAGGATCATGTGGTGGTAGTACGTAGTACACTGGTGACATTGCTGCCATCGAGACACGTAGGATCATGTGGTGGTAGTACGTAGTACACTGGTGACATTGCTGCCATCGAGACACGTAGGATCATGTGGTGGTAGTACGTAGTACACTGGTGACATTGCTGCCATCGAGACACGTAGGATCATGTGGTGGTAGTACGTAGTACACTGGTGACATTGCTGTCATCGAGACACGTAGGATCATGAGGTGGTAGTACGTAGTACACTGGTGACATTGCTGCCATCGAGACACGTAGGATCATGTGGTGGTAGTACGTAGTACACTGGTGACATTGCTGCCATCGAGACACGTAGGATCATGTGGTGGTTGTACGTAGTACACTGGTGAAATTGATGTCATCCATCACAGCTGATTTTCAACACCGGAAAATGTCTTTTTTTTTTTTTTCGGATCTGGGTCGGTATCGGCGTGCGTCACTCTCTACGATGTTCTAACTCCACCAGCGCTAATGACACAGCGTCGATTTGTTTCGGATCTTGTTAACGGTGTTTAAATTTAATTACGGATCACTTCGGATTGAGTAGAAGTATGAAAGAGGAGTCAGCGCAGGAAGCCGTTAGACGGACGAAGAAGAGCGCAAATATGCGTAACTCGCCCTCGAAACCGATCCGAGTAACTATAATCTCGGATCATGAGTAGTCCGGGCACTTCCCAACAATACTTCGGATCGTTAGCAATGTCCGGATTTATACCTTCCCGATGTGTCTTCTGTTTATTTATCTGTAACGACGAACGTGTTCAACTAGCCGACGTCGCTTACATTATGTCGGGAAGACTGTTGTCGATGACACAGCTAAATCCTGCATCACGGTATTTAAAATACCATCTAGATTGAATTTTTCAAGTAGCCAAAGTAATAACGCGTATCCCCGGAAAATTTACATGAATCAAAGCATAATATACACTTTGAATTAACATAAGCAACACCCTAGTGTGTAAACTGAAATATGGTGATTGTTAGGATAAATTAAACGATTTTATCCCCCCAGACATAACAATTGGTTTATTTAGCGAATCATTCACTAATATAAAAATCCACCATTGCAAAATTTATGAACATGTGAGGGAAAATGTGAAAATCTTTACCTAAAATAACTATTGTCCTAGACGAGAAACTACTACACTTCAAACTTTAGATTTGATTTATTGTAAACACCATTGTTGATACCAAGTTTATATTCACACACCAAAACATCTTCTATCATGCGTGATAAGAACTTAGAAGCTAAACAGACATTAAACTTTCAGTCCCCTCTTTAACGATAATTGAGAAAGTGCCTAATACATTTGAGATTATTTGAGTTCAATCTGTTTATTAAACACTTCTTCTCGCTTTAGATAACGCCAATAGCGTACGTAGTGACCGTATTTGTTCATTACGACAAGTTTATTGATTTTGACAGTTTCATGATTTTGTGAGTTTGAAGGTGCATACTGCTTTAAGGAGTGACTTTTGGTAAAAAGCCAGTTAGTAAAAAAGTGTAATCACCTCACTTAAAAGAATGACACTAATCACATTACTGCAACAAATATTGATTTTCATTTCATTTCATAATGGAACTTTGATTTTGACACTCAAAATACCAAATAATTGTAACAGCCGTTATCCAAAAGACGATGAACCGTTATTTGAAGGCAATTTCGTGTCAACACTGCTATATGATTTTCTACCTAAAATCAATAACTGTTTTCCTGACATATTGTCTTCTTTCAAATCAGAACGATGTTGCTGTTAGAAAAACTGAGTGTTGCTTAATTAATACATACGATAAGAAAACGCCTTTAAAAAGCCATGGTTGGAGGCATCTTGATATAAGGCTAGAAAACATTATGAAAAGATGTGTATGCCATATGCACACACACACACACACACACACATATATATATATATATATATCAAAATGGAGACTGCATTGTGGTCATTTTGGGGATAAAAGCGATTACTAATCAAATAATTAGTTGTTCAATTTGATAAATTACAAACATTATTTATTCATCAATAAAAATGTATTATAAATTTATAATCTATCACTTGAAAATAACAATTGATATTCAACTTCCCATTTATTTCACCATATATTGAATTACATTATGAATTTAATCAAAACGATGTTGAGAGTTTTGTGTTGTAAGATTCCAGAAAAATGAGGAACTTGAATGGACCACTTAGTGTTTCCGCGTACTACTTTTCGTCCTGGTTGAGGTAACGCATCGTATCGGTTATACTCCGGGCAGCGCGGTGTAGCTAGCAGTCTAGCAGTGTGGACCTACACATGGCTCCTTCTTGCACGCGCTGGGAACAGGGAGGAGGAAATCATGTCCATATAGATCTGAGTTTGAGATAGGAAGGCGCAAGGGGAGAAGCTGTCATGTGCGACCTCTTAAAGCGTGTAATTTCGGATCGTCATGATGTGCGCGCTGTTGGTTTGTTATATCGGATCATAAAGTTACTTGGGTCTGACTGAATGCTGCCGAATAATGATAATCTCTACACCCTCCAGCCGACTAGGAGAACGCAGATGGACACAGTAGGGAGATGCTTATTCCTACATAGGCGCTAAATCCTAGATAGGATATATAATATAATGTTATTACTTAAGTATTTCCGGATTGGCCGAGTTACAGGTCCGAGGTCCGTGGTATTGGCCTGAGACGACGGCCAATTCGGAAATACTTAATTTATGACAATTTTATTTATTGAACTTCTTTTCATTCTATTTGCACTAAACAGCTCATTTATATTGAAATAATAATTATAAACAAGATTGGTGAACAAATAGCACGGGTCAAAGTTGTGAAGAGACAGCGTCGAGCTTTCACCATATGTGCAACTGCGCATGCTCAGAATGATATTGGCCCAGTTTGTCCGTATTGGCCCAGTTTGTCCGTATTGGCCTAGTTTGTCCGTATTGGCCCAGTTGTCGAATCATATGGTCTAGGCCGTAAATACCGTATACATGCCATAACATTGATTATACTATTCCCCTGCATTTATACCTAAAATATGATGATGCTGTGGCAATGTTAGGATATATTAAATGTATTGAATTAAACACTAACGACATAAAGATAGGTTAGTTTATGACTAATTTCTTCAAAGAAAAAATTATTCATGTCTACATTTCAAGAAATTACGACTGAAGTTGAAATATTACTGATGTTTTACAAAAAATAACTATTGTTCCTATTCCGAAACCACGGGTTAAACATTAGGTTTCAGAGGACGAAAACAGAAGTGTTCTCACCAAGTTGACTTTCGTACATCAAAGTAACTGCTTCTTTATATTTAATCCCATTTTATTGACAATTAGTGACAATAATGTTATAATCATACGGTTTTGGAATCAATCTGAGATTTCAAGTTCAACTTATCTATGATTGAGAGATGCAATACAGTCGGGATTTCGTCAGAACAGTTTTGTCTTTTTCTACAAATCTGATTTTGAAGGTTCATAATGCTCTAACTAGTGAGTTTGTGTTAAAAGCCAGTTACTTAAAGGTTCATCCAATGTTGACTTTCATTTTTTAGTATAACAATACTTGTTCCTCGACACCAATATAGCAGAATTTTATGAATGCAAAATATCAAAAGCTGAGAAAGGTTATTTGACTGAAATTTGTTTTGTTTAACTGGTACAAGTTGATAATGTTTCTGTGACATCACACAATTGCTTTTTTCTGATACATTGTCTTCTTTCTTATAAAAGTGAAATAACTTGGGGTTGCAAATTGTTTTGGATATCCGTGTATATATCAATAGACGTATTTGAAGAAAACTATATGAAGAGTACTTTGCGCAAAATGAATGTTGAGTCTAAACTCGTGGATCTGAAATTTTCATTTCTTTTATCACCACAGACATAACAGTTCCTTATTTACTGACTAATTCATTCAAATAAGAATCCAGCATATGCAAAATTTATGAAGACATAAGGAAAAATGTGAAGGTTCTGAATTTTTACACCAAATCATTTTTGTTCTATGAGAGAAACTACACTACAAAGTTTAGATTTTTAACATTGTAAACAATATAATATTTTTGTATATACCATGTTGACATTTATACACAAAAATATGCTTTATCGTGCATGATAAGAAGTTATACAGACAATATTAAACTCTCAGTCCTTTTATGAACAATATCTGTGAATAAATTTGCGGTTATTTGAGTTCAAACACTTCGTCTCGCTGTAGATAACCCAATGTCGTTAATAGTGACTGAAGTTTGTTTTCTTCAGACAATTTTATTGAATTTTGTGAGTTAGAAGGTTTTTTAAAAGAATGATCCCCTCGTCACATTACACAGCAACAACATTTAATATTGACTTTCATGTCCCAATAAAATTGACCCCAAAATACCAAGCTTTTGTAAAAGCCGTTATCTAAAACAGTTTTTTCTGACACTGTCTCCTTTCGATTTTGCTGTACACAAGATTGGGTGTTGAGGAGACAAACATAAGAAGTTACATGTAAAGCCTAGGACAATAGGACTTAAAACATACAGGAGTGCGTAGAGAGTTGGGATCTGAAGCGTCTGAGACACGTAGGATCATGTGGTGGTAGTACGTAGTACACTGGTGACATTGCTGTCATCGAGACACGTAGGATCATGTGGTGGTAGTACGTAGTACACTGGTGACATTGCTGTCATCGAGACACGTAGGATCATGTGGTGGTAGTACGTAGTACACTGGTGACATTGCTGTCATCGAGACACGTAGGATAATGTGGTGGTAGTACGTAGTACACTGGTGACATTGCTGCAATCGAGACACGTAGGATCATGTGGTGGTTGTACGTAGTACACTGGTGACATTGCTGCCATCGAGACACGTAGGATCATGTGGTGGTAGTACGTAGTACAGTGGTGACATTGCTGTCATCGAGACACGTAGGATCATGTGGTGGTAGTACGTAGTACACTGGTGACATTGCTGTCATCGAGACACGTAGGATCATGTGGTGGAAGTACGTAGTACACTGGTGACATTGCTGTCATCGAGACACGTAGGATCATGTGGTGGTAGTACGTAGTACACTGGTGACATTGCTGTCATCGAGACACGTAGGATCATGTGGTGGTAGTACGTAGTACACTGGTGACATTGCTGTCATCGAGACACGTAGGATCATGTGGTGGTAGTACGTAGTACACTGGTGACATTGCTGCCATCGAGACACGTAGGATCATGTTGTGGTAGTACGTAGTACACTGGTGACATTGCTGTCATCGAGACACGTAGGATCATGTGGTGGTAGTACGTAGTACACTGGTGACATTGCTGCCATCGAGACACGTAGGATCATGAGGTGGTAGTACGTAGTACACTGGTGACATTGCTGTCATCGAGACACGTAGGATCATGTGGTGGTAGTACGTAGTACACTGGTGACATTGCTGCCATCGAGACACGTAGGATCATGTGGTGGTAGTACGTAGTACACTGGTGATATTGCTGCCATCGAGACACGTAGGATCATGTGGTGGTAGTACGTAGTACACTGGTGACATTGCTGCCATCGAGACACGTAGGATCATGTGGTGGTAGTACGTAGTACACTGGTGACATTGCTGCCATCGAGACACGTAGGATCATGTGGTGGTAGTACGTAGTACACTGGTGACATTGCTGTCATCGAGACACGTAGGATCATGTGGTGGTAGTAAGTAGTACACTGGTGACATTGCTGTCATCGAGACACGTAGGATCATGTGGTGGTAGTACGTAGTACACTGGTGACATTGCTGTCATCGAGACACGTAGGATCATGTGGTGGTAGTACGTAGTACACTGGTGACATTGCTGTCATCGAGACACGTAGGATCATGTGGTGGTAGTACGTAGTACACTGGTGACATTGCTGTCATCGAGACACGTAGGATCATGTGGTGGTAGTACGTAGTACACTGGTGACATTGCTGCCATCGAGACACGTAGGATCATGTGGTGGTAGTACGTAGTACACTGGTGACATTGCTGCCATCGAGACACGTAGGATCATGTTGTGGTAGTACGTAGTACACTGGTGACATTGCTGTCATCGAGACACGTATGATCATGTGGTGGTAGTACGTAGTACACTGGTGACATTGCTGCCATCGAGACACGTAGGATCATGTGGTGGTAGTACGTAGTACACTGGTGACATTGCTGTCATCGAGACACGTATGATCATGTGGTGGTAGTACGTAGTACACTGGTGACATTGCTGCCATCGAGACACGTAGGATCATGTGGTGGTAGTACGTAGTACACTGGTGACATTGCTGTCATCGAGACACGTAGGATCATGTGGTGGTAGTACGTAGTACACTGGTGACATTGCTGCCATCGAGACACGTAGGATCATGTTGTGGTTGTACGTAGTACACTGGTGAAATTGATGTCATCCATTACAGCTGATTTTCAACACCGGAAAATGTCTTTAAAGTAATTTTGACACAATTTTTCGGATTTGGGTCGGTATCGGCGTGCGTCACTCACTACGATGTTCTAACTCCACCAGCGCTAATGACACAGCGTCGATTTGTTTCGGATCTTGTTAACGGTGTTTAAATTTAATTACGGATCACTTCGGATTGAGTAGAAGTATGAAAGAGGAGTCAGCGCAGGAAGCCGTTAGACGGACGAAGAAGAGCGCAAATATGCGTAACTCGCCCTCGAAACCGATCCGAGTAACTATAATCTCGGATCATGAGTAGTCCGGGCACTTCCCAACAATACTTCGGATCGTTAGCAATGTCCGGATTTATACCTTCCCGATGTGTTTTCCGTTTATTTATCTGTAACGACGAACGTGTTCAACTAACTAGCCGACGTCGCTTACATTATGTCGGGAAGACTGTTGTCGATGACACAGCTAAATCCTGCATCACGGTATTTAAAATACTATCTAGATTTAATTTTTCAAGTAGCCAAAGTAATAACGCGTATCCCCGGAAAATTTACATGAATCAAAGCATAATATACACTTTGAATTAACATAAGCAACACCCTAGTGTGTAAACTGAAATATGGTGATTGTTAGAATAAATTAAACGATTTTATCCCCCCAGATATAACAATTGGTTTATTTAGCGAATCATTCACTAATATAAAAATCCACCATTGCAAAATTTATGAACATGTGAGGGAAAATGTGAAAATCTTTACCTAAAATAACTATTGTCCTAGACGAGAAACTACTACACTTCAAACTTTAGATTTGATTTATTGTAAACACCATTGTTGATACCAAATTTATATTCACACACCAAAACATCTTCTATCATGCGTGATAAGAACTTAGAAGCTAAACAGACATTAAACTTTCAGTCCCCTCTTTAACGATAATTGAGAAAGTGCCTAATACATTTGAGATTATTTGAGTTCAATCTATTTATTAAACACTTCTTCTCGCTTTAGATAACGCCAATAGCGTACGTAGTGACCGTATTTGTTCATTACGACAAGTTTATTGATTTTGACAGTTTCATGATTTTGTGAGTTTGAAGGTGCATACTGCTTTAAGGAGTGACTTTTGGTAAAAAGCCAGTTAGTAAAAAAGTGTAATCACCTCACTTAAAAGAATGACACTAATCACATTACTGCAACAAATATTGATTTTCATTTCATTTCATAATGGAACTTTGATTTTGACACTCAAAATACCAAATAATTGTAACAGCCGTTATCCAAAAGACGATGAACCGTTATTTGAAGGCAATTTCGTGTCAACACTGCTATATGATTTTCTACCTAAAATCAATAACTGTTTTCCTGACATATTGTCTTCTTTCAAATCAGAACGATGTTGTTGTTAGAAAAACTGAGTGTTGCTTAATTAATATATACGATAAGAAAAAGCCTTTAAAAAGCCATGGTTGGAGGCATCTTGATATAAGGCTAGAAAACATTATGAAAAGATGTGTATGCCATATGCACACACACACACACACACACACACACACACACACACACACACACACACACACACACACACACACACACACACACACACACACACATATATATATATATCAAAATGGAGACTGCATTGTGGTCATTTTGGGGATAAAAGCGATTACTAATCAAATAATTAGTTGTTCAATTTGATAAATTACAAACATTATTTATTCATCAATAAAAATGTATTATAAATTTATAATCTATCACTTGAAAATAACACTTGATATTCAACTTCCCATTTACTTCACCATATATTGAATTACATTATGAATTTAATCAAAACGATGTTGATAGTTTTGTCGTTGTAAGATTCCAGAAAAATTCAAAGGATATGTAGGCAAACAGTCAACCATTTGTTCAAACTTTGCTTATTTAAAGTATACCTATTCGATCGGTTATGAAGCATATTAGGTTAATCTGTGGAAGGAAGGCGTGGATCACTGTGGTGAATACATTATGATGTACTGAGTAAAATACATATCTAAGTCTTAAACATTGATAATCAAGTGGAAGGTTGGCGTGTTGAATAGCTGCTAATAATATTGATTTGTAGATGCTTGCTTGTTTTGAAAGTTGATTAGTATCTTCCTTCTGTACATATATGGTGAAATCCAGCTGTGTATCAGGGTAGTGGCGTTTCCTTAAAACAACTAGAACAATTATATATCCACCATTCCTTAAAACGCTGTACAACTAGAACAAGTATATCTCCACCATTCCTTAAACGCCGTACAACTAGAACACTTATATATCCACCATTCCTTAAAACGCTGTACAACTAGAACAAGTATATATCCACCATTCCTTAAACGCCGTACAACTAGAACAATTATATATCCACCATTCCTTAAAACGCCGTACAACTAGAACAATTATATATCCACCATTCCTTAAACGTCGTACAACTGGAACAATTATATATCCACCATTCCTTAAAACGCCGTACAACTAGAACACTTATATATCCACCATTCCTTAAACGCCGTACAACTAGAACACTTATATATCCACCATTCCTTAAACGCCGTACAACTAGAACAATTATATATCCACCATTCCATAAAACGCCGTACAACTAGAACAATTATATATCCTATCCAACATATCTATTCCTTAAAAAACTGTACACAAACTTGTGTGTCTTCAGAGTAGCATCATGCACATCAAAACTTGTGTGTCTTCAGAGTAGCATCAAGCACACCAAAACTTGTGTGTCTTCAGAGTAGCATCAAGCACATCAAAACTTGTGTGTCTTCAGAGTACCATCAAGCACACCAAAACTTGTGTGTCTTCAGAGTAGCATCAAGCACATCAAAACTTGTGTGTCTTCAGAGTACCATCAAGCACACCAAAACTTGTGTGTCTTCAGAGTACCATCAAGCACACCAAAACTTGTGTGTCTTCAGAGTACCATCAAGCACACCAAAACTTGTGTGTCTTCAGAGTACCATCAAGCACACAAAAACGTGTGCGTCTTCAGAGTACCATCAAGCACACCAAAACGTGTGTGTCTTCAGAGTAGCATCAAGCACATCAAAACTTGTGTGTCTTCAGAGTAGCATCAAGCACACCAAAACTTGTGTGTCTTCAGAGTACCATCAAGCACACCAAAACTTGTGTGTCTTCAGAGTACCATCAAGCACACCAAAACTTGTGTGTCTTCAGAGTAGCATCAAGCACACCAAAACTTGTGTGTCTTCAGAGTACCATCAAGCACACAAAAACGTGTGCGTCTTCAGAGTACCATCAAGCACACCAAAACGTGTGTCTTCAGAGTAGCATCAAGCACATCAAAACTTGTGTGTCTTCAGAGTACCATCAAGCACACCAAAACTTGTGTGTCTTCAGAGTACCATCAAGCACACCAAAACTTGTGTGTCTTCAGAGTAGCATCAAGCACATCAAAACTTGTGTGTCTTCAGAGTACCATCAAGCACACCAAAACTTGTGTGTCTTCAGAGTACCATCAAGCACACCAAAACTTGTGTGTCTTCAGAGTACCATCAAGCACACCAAAACTTGTGTGTCTTCAGAGTACCATCAAGCACACCAAAACTTGTGTGTCTTCAGAGTACCATCAAGCACACCAAAACTTGTGTGTCTTCAGAGTACCATCAAGCACACCAAAACGTGTGTGTCTTCAGAGTAGCATCAAGCACACCAAAACTTGTGTGTCTTCAGAGTAGCATCAAGCACACCAAAACTTGTGTGTCTTCAGAGTACCATCAAGCACACCAAAACTTGTGTGTCTTCAGAGTACCATCAAGCACACCAAAACTTGTGTGTCTTCAGAGTACCATCAAGCACACCAAAACTTGTGTGTCTTCAGAGTACCATCAAGCACACCAAAACTTGTGTGTCTTCAGAGTACCATCAAGCACACCAAAACTTGTGCGTCTTCAGAGTACCATCAAGCACACCAAAACGTGTGTGTCTTCAGAGTAGCATCAAGCACATCAAAACTTGTGTGTTTTTATCAAGCTGACACCACCGTGATTACATTGTACAACTAAACATGTTGAACCAATTTTAAACATGAGGTTTTGCGCCGAGTCAAAATGATAAGGACACCAAAAATCGTTTCCCCCTGGAACTAAACAGGTAATGTTGAATAGATCGTAGAATAAGCTCCTTTGCTTGATACATGTTTACAAATGCTTAAAGACATCCAATTGAAACAATCATCCGTCCGGAATGGTGTAAGTCGGGGCTGCTATCAGTGTTTGTGCAGTTTCCGTCGCCGCCGCCGCGTTTTGTATTGACTATAACTTTTTTCCAAGAAGGTTTTAAGAACTCATATACATACCTTTTTACTTATACCCCTGGGGAGTTTTTTTTTACATGTTCACATTCACGGTCAAAGGTCAAGGTCACAAGTTCTGAAATCGCAAAACAAATCCTTGTAAACACGATAAATTCAAAAATATGTGTGCTATCAGGCTCCTATTTGGTGTATATCAACTAGAGAAAGCCCAAGAAAGGTTTTTGCTAAAGTTCGTCAAAGGTCAAGGTCACAGCAAGGTCACAACTTAAGCTATACATAATTGTTTTGCACAATGAAAAGAGATCATTTATTATGTGATCTTGAAGGTCAAAGGTCAAGGTCACTAGATTTAAATCACTGCAAAACTCATTGTAAACACGATTTCTTTAAAAAATGTGCTATCAGGCTCTTACTTGGTATATATCACCTATGGAGAAAGATTTTTAAACGTTTTCGTTAAAATCCATCAAAAGTCAAGCTCACAGCGAGGTCAAAACTTAAGCCTTATTTTGTGAATATGCCCTATTTTAAATATGAACACTTTGATTCATAACATGATTGTTATACATGATGAAAAGTGATCATTGATTGTGACCTTGAAAGTCAAAGGTCAATGTCATGAGATATTAGTTAAGGCAATGTTAACCATTTAATCAAATTTTGAAATCAGAAATAGCTAGGTTTTAAGAACAAACTTGTGTAAAGTGACCCCAGTGATGATTCAACTTGTTAGTAATAACTCCAATAATGAACAAATTGTTGTTTTAAAAAAATCCCATTTTATTGTTTCTGTGGAGGAGGCAGAACATGGAAAGGCGAGACCCTAAGTTTCGGGGCTTCTGTAGACCAGTGCATGTCTTGAACAAAATAAATATAACGTTGCAGCCTATCAATTACGATGTAAATGAACATTAAATGAACATTAAATAATATCACTTTGATCCAACACGTACGACGTCCATCGGTGTATTTGGATCCTCTGTGCTACAATACACCACGGACTTAAATTACAATATAAGTCCGTGAATACACCGATTCCCTAGCCAATACAGCACATGAGTAAAAGAAGCGTTGTAAAATCATCCACTTCTCCACAACCCTCGTCACCAGTGTATTATAGATCTGATGAGAACTGACTTAGAGTTACATCTGTGAGAGGAGAATGTCAACTACCATTTATGCATCAGATTTCACCACGAGGAGAGACTTAAATGTATAGCCTATACTTATATAATCAAAAAGTATACCCAGTCGATTATCATTAAAGCGGCTGTCACAACCCGTCGTACGTGCAGCTGCGTGCTGTCTACCGACAAAAACGTGGGGTAAATTGGGGAATTCGTGCGTCCTCGGTACCGACGCCGTACCGATTTTGGACAAATTTGGAGCACGCAGACTCGTCGTAGAACTTTTAGTGCATGCAGAACTTTCGCTGCGTGCAGTCTACGAACAGGCTGCGAATTTTCCTCCATAGGATCGACGTGCGTGCCCTGTACGACAACCGCACGCACAACGCACCGACATCGTGCGTTTTTTTTCAAGCTTACCCACTCACACTTTCTCTACGAACGACGCACGTTGCACGTGCGTACAACGTGCGTTGTACATGCGTAGTTCGTGCTTACTCGGCACGTCCAAAGTTTAACTATCAAATAATTAAAGAAAACTCACGTCGATCGTACCGAGTAAGCACGTACAACGTACCGAGTAAGCACGTTCCCCAATTTACCCAACGTTTTTGTCGGTAGACAGCACGCAGCTGCACGTACGACGGGTTGTGACAGCCGCTTTAATCCACCCTACGTTTTCAGAAAAACGTAGCGACCGTGGCCTCCCCAAAAAACGTACGAACGAATTGCACGCACGATGGGTTGTGACAGGGGCTTAATGCGATCGTTCCGAGGTCTATTTTGTCAATATCCAAAGAATGAATACTTACATACAACGACAGTCAACCAATGAAGATACACTGTGAAACTGTGAAGCTCATATCAGGTAAATTATGAATGAAAACGGCAACACCTGGGCGTACTGTGGTTGTCAAGAACTACTATCACCAAGTAGATGCTAAGTATTAACTTAGCAGACAGGATGTCCCGACAGGAAGATACATGTACTGTGACATGTAAGCATATAAACTAGCAACAGCACATGCTCGATGTGCTTCTGAATTAATGGTATCGTCGGCAACACGAGGTTGAGGATTTGAGTTGAGGATACCATGTAGTTGAACCAGTTCTAGTATCAGTATAGCATGTTGGTGCTGTTTTGGTTTATGGATTCCATACAGGGTTGTACCGATTTGATAAAAAAAAAAGAAGTTATAATACAAGTAAAAGTATACTCACCCACTACCATCGCTGTCTTATCGCTTATCTAGACTTGTTGTAGCGGGCAAGACTAACGTACCAAACACGCCAATGAGTTTAACTCTATTCCTGAGTATTCGTATAAAACGTTTATCTGCTCAGAGGCCTCCTCTGATTCACGGAGAGTTGAACTACGCTGTAACACGACTCTCTACCTTATCACCACCGGGCCGCAATACCAAGTCCAGACTCGTCCCACCATCTCGCTCTGGCTGCTGTATAGTATAGGGGGATGTTGACTGCACAGAGGTCAATACACATTTATATCTTGCACAAATTAGATAGGTATGTGCAGTTGAAAATACAAACAACTTTAAAAGAAAGAAAACATAATCTCTAATAAAGATATATTTCAACTTATGGCGTTTTGTTATCAAGTTGTACCAAAATCAAAATGTCCATCGCAGGGAAACTAAATTAAATCCGTTGCTAGGCACGTAATGCTGTATTACGTAAAGATGTCAGGAAACCTGTTCTGTCGGCTTTGTCAAAGCCAGACTGTACAATCAGGCTCTAAAACAGTTGAAAGAAAAGTAGATGCAGGCGATGGACCTTGTGTTATGTCAGAGTCCATGCATAAACTGAATTTATCATTTATGGCCTCTGGTTTTGTAAAGAATAAATGATAACTGATTGTTTGTGGACTCTATGGAACATATTCACTGACCAGAAGAGTTATTTTTCTCCTCGTATAGTGAAGTGCATGTGAGATTTCAAGTGGGCGAATGAGGGGACGACGTGACGAACTCACGTCAGGTAAGCCCATGTCTCGCCGTAGTTCAGTGTGGAGCTCAGATCTCCCTACTCACTCACAGCATTCGCAGAGCTGATTCAGAGGGGTGTGAGCTGGCCGCAGAGCTAGGCTAGCATGGGTGTGATCAGCACGCGTCTCCTGGCCTCGCTACTTTTGGTTCTCGTCTCCCTCTCCCTGGCAGACAGCACACCCCAGAGACTGCTGCTCCTGCTCCTGGACGGGGTGAGGCACGACTACTTGGACTACGGGGGGCTGGGACAGGATGGCTTCCGGCGGGTCCTCAGGGAGGGAGTCAGGGCGGAGTACCTGCAGGCGGACTTCCCCACCAAGTCCTACCCAAACTACTACAGCATCATGACAGGTAGGGTCTACTCACAGAGTAACTGCATGGGCTCTGAGACGGTACAACACGTTTAAAGTCATACCATTATTACTACAACATAACGACTGGTGAACTTACTTCACTGATAGAATTGGGTACCTGGGTCTCTCTTCCGAGGCTGTATATAACTTGTTTATAGTATATACTAATGGTTTTATAATCGATAAAATCACTCCAGTTTATAAACAAAGTTTTATTGATCGAATTGTGGGCTCTTAAATGGTGTACCACGTTAAAAGCCGTACCTAAATTACTTACATATACTATCAGGTAGGTTTGGTGTGAACATGTTTTATTCATTGAGAAAAAGTATTAGGAACAAATATCCAAGTTAACATACCCTCTTATAAAGGTAAGTTCAACTGATAGTATACTTTGACTTAATATAATATAACACGTTTAAAGTTATAACTTAATTACTACAATATAACACGTTTAAAGTCATACCATTATTACTACAATATAACACGTTTAAAGTTATACCATAATTACTACAATATAACACGTTTAAAGCCATACCATTATTACTACAATATAACACGTTTAAAGTTATACCATTATTACTACAATATAACACGTTTAAAGTTATACCATAATTACTACAATATAACACGTTTAAAGTCATACCATAATTATTACAATATAACACGTTTAAAGTTATACCATAATTACTACAATATAACACGTTTAAAGTCATATCATTATTACTACAATATAACACGTTTAAAGTTATACCATAATTACTACAATATAACACGTTTAAAGTCATACCATTATTGCTACAACTGGTACGTAAGTTGGAACCTCAGGCAATACAACATGTTTAATATAACCGCGACATATAGGTGAAGTCAGCTTGTTGTAGCTGGTGGTGTGGACACTCCGTAGATAAGCACCCATTAACTTGATCAGCGCCACCGAGTGCACAAGACGTTGGCAGTGACGCTCATTTTGAATATAACGTCAGTGTTTTTCTTTTAAAATTACGTCCCCTCCTTGACTATATACATACGAATGTTGTCTAAACGAAACCTTGATGATATGAATAGTCAGTGTCGAGTAAACCGTCATTAAATCCGTTAAACCGTCATTAAATCCGTTGAGTTTTCCTGCATGACAACACGTTCGTTATTTACTCTTTAAAATATATATAATTAATTCGATACTATCGAAAAGCATTCAGTGGTATGTGGTATAAACAGTCTGAAGTCCATTCTTGAACAAATCAGCGCCTTGAGCTCCCGCTGTGTCTTTTTGTATTTTACTTCAATTTTATAATCTAAATATTTTGTCTTTCAAGTTAATGTTGTCACTGTCATTGAACGTGAACACTGAACAGTAGGAGACCCCTGAACGCATCTAGCTGCTGCATCCCTAAAGTTTGTTCACTTGTGTTTCTTAGTGTTATATGCGATGACTTTAAAGCATCGTGTCAACGCGAAAACGAAATAGATTATTTTGACATTTCGCTTCGGAAAAAAAACAGTTGAATATTCCATAACATTCATATTCTAATTGTATACCTCATTGTAAACCCTAACAGTTTTTGCAGCTCTTTGAAGGGATCAGAAAACTACAGTTTATATGTTCTAGAAAATATCCAGTAAGTGATCAATGTACTCAATTCAAATATTTGTTTCTCAGTTAATAGCAATGGAAAATGTCATTTAAAAAGTAATGAAATTTGAATTTTCAAATTGAGACCTCTTCCATATCTTTAATTATGCCAAGATTGAAAACACTTTCATCACTGACGTGACGACCACATGGTTATTATAAGTTTGAGAAAGATTAGTGTACATATGGATATGGATAGGGTGGTTATTACAATTGATTATATTTAGTTTACACAATAGAGCCGATGTACATGCGCTCTACACGTATACAACTGATTTACAGAAGCAGGTGAACGAACTTTTGGGCTGCAGCTAGCAGACGTTTCCACCACTGTCCAGGTGCTTCTTGTTGACTTACCTGGACCTGTCTACTCACTATGTACATACACACCTGGAGTAGCAGCCTCGCCTGACGAATAACTTCAGACTCATCCGGGACCAGCCTTTGACAACCTTAGAGTCATTCGGGACCAGCCTTAGACAACTTCAGAATCATTTGGGTCGAGGCTATTCTCATAAAAACGTTAGCATTAAGTAGTTTATTTATAGCACGTCATATTCAAACAAACGAAAAAGAATAAGTGTTCTGTGCAGAATTCAAACTTAACTTGTTAAGTAAAGTAAATATCAACTGGCAGAATAACATTTAGTCTCAGAATTTGTTTTCTTTCTTACCGGCAACATTTTACAAATAATTCAAATAGTTATACCAAATAGAGCGCTAAAGATGCCTTAATTACAGAGCTGAGTAATCTAGACTTGCTATAAGTTTCTAGACTTGGTTGGTCGTTAATTGAATATTTTGCTCTGGGGTCTGGATGACAGACTAATCAACTGGTCAAGTCTCAACTACAGACTAATCAACTGGTCAAGTCTCAACTACAGACTAATCAACTGGTAAAGTCTCAACTACAGACTAATCAACTGGTAAAGTCTCAACTACAGACTAATCAACTGGTCAAGTCTCAACTACAGTATAACGACTGCGCTGTGTTCACCCTAAGTTTTACCAATAAGGAAAATACTATCATGAAGACTTATAACTTAACCAACAAAGTGACCGTATGTAATTATATTTCCCACATTATCATATATTCTAATCATATTTGTATGGACGAGTTTCCCCCTTGTGCACGTGTAGGAACAGTACACCACCAACCAGTTGTACTCATCCCGCTCACACAGGGGGTCGTAGGTATCACACAGGAGGTCGTAGGTATCACACAGGAGGTCGTAGGTATCACACAGGAGGTCGTAGGTCAACATCACATGAATAGCATGGTGAATACAGGCCTACGTGATGTCCGATTGTTGAAAATATTTAATATTTTGTTACTGAATTTGAATATATATTATGAATATATTTCAGAATAACGAAAAGATAAATGTGAAACTCCAACATAAACACTTCCATTCGCTATTATTTTGATTGTCAGATTAATCAGTTCTCTCTACTGTAGAGAGAACTGGTTAATCTGACAATCACTTCACGTGCCTCGTTCAACATTCTACTTGACGGCACGTCGTTAACTTCACGTGCTTCGTTCACCATTCCACTTGACGGCATGTCGTAAACTATCTGTACAGCAGCTTCATCAGTTCCTCATTACGAGTTACAGCACTGTGTTATAGCACCCCTACCCGTGGACAGGTCAGATGATAACAGATCAGAGTACACATGCACTGGTTGTGTGTAGTTTCGTTAAGAGTTTTCTCATATAGACTGAATTTGATAACTGCGTTAAGCATACCCTGATATGTTCGCAATAGTAATTGCAACTATTGTAAGTGATTATGATTGACCATTACTGTTTGAGCTAACTAATATGACGTCACCAGTTGACCATACCGTGCATCCTTCCCAAGCACTCGACCAAAGAGCAGTATACCAGTTATGATTATAAATAAGGAATTGTGTGCTTTCAGTTTATGTTATGTAAAGACTGTATAAGATGACGTAGATGTGTACACCCTTCTCCTGGATAGTTTCCTTTGATTGCGTGTCACAATGTAACTGTCCTTACCACACTTAAGCTTGATACGATCACATTCTCTTCACTCAAAGGACGTTTCCTATAACTGTCTCACAGTGCAGTAGACAGAATGGTTATAAATAAGAGCGATGCAGCTTTACTACAAGTTATGTTTAACCGGTGTCCAGTACTGTACGCTAGTGATGGGAGGAGACGTGTGTACACTATGGGGATAATACCACCCTAATTAAACCTTAGTTGTGGTATTTCACAGTCTGATTGACGCTAACTGTTTGATTCAATGTAAAATAACCAAAATATTGCTTTACATGTAATTTGTATATAGATCCGGAACAATATTTGAAACTCAGCAATTTGACTAAAGGTCGATCGGAGTAAGCAAGAACAAAACGAAAGACATCCTGCCAATAACGAGAAAAACTCACAACTCGGAAATAAATACTTAAAAACTCAATTTCAATTTCTGTACGCCTATTTCCTTAATAGTAATCATTTTGCATTATGATAAAAATAATAAAAATATCATTAATTATTGACTTCACTACATAAGTTAAGAACATATTTAATGTGGATGACAGCTCCTAACATTCCATCCCCCCTGCAAGATACATTTTGGATTTCGCCACCAGTCTAGAAGTGAAAAAAGTAAAGTTTCAAGTAATTATTGAAAACTGAACTCAGCTACACGAGTTGGTGAACTTTAATTTTCAACTGTTTGGACCGTTATAAAGGAGAAGCTAAACCATTATCACCTGGGAACAGAAGCTGTCACTGAGATGAATGGAGCAAGCGCTGTGTGGAGCTCCAAGCAACAATCAGACACACATCAAACACGCACCTGTTGAGAATTCGACTGTTACCTTGGTTGGTGCCTTGTTGATTCTAGTTTAATTGTTTCCTAGAGAATGTCAATGTTTGAAATACTTTGCTTCAGAAATCAATTGAATCTATGTTAGTTTTTCGGAAACAATCAACTCAAATTAACTAACATTTATTCGCAGACAGTGTACGGGAGAATCAGCGTATCATGTACGTACAGGTGAGAGAGCAGGTCCCTTCGGTAAGCAGCAGGTATACAACTGCTGGGCTCAGGGAAAGCGGATGGAACTGTTCACCTCCCACGTACTTGACCTACAACCTTTATAAACCAAGTATAAATTAGGAAACAGTGAAAATGGTTTTATTTCTAAATCTCATGTAAGGAAATAAGTGAAAGTCAGTCGGTTTCTTTTAGGAGCATTTAGAAATTGTAGAGATGAAGGACAGCCATGATGTAGGTCTATTCAACTTCTTCTAGGATAAGTGTCTCTGTAACAGACTTGTCTTGATGTGAACATTACTCTGGAAATGTAATTCTGTCATATTTTGGGAAAATAGGCGTGTACCACCAACGCTGAAATACTAACTACCACCGAAATGTATATTTGTTAACATTGCTTGCCGTTTGGTGTATGAATGATTTCAAAATGGTTTTGGTCTAGTTTGATGTGATTGGTTGGGAGGGGGGTGCCATATAAATACATGTAGGTACCATTAAAATATATTTATCATTGTCAAATTGGTCTTCGTCTGAATAAATACATTAGTCTTTTAATGTCTAAATGTTATAATTGCAACAATTACTTCTCCAATTAGTTTAAATCTCCGATTACAAATGACTTGTCAGTCTCCAATCGTCCATTACCAACTGAGTGACTGACAGGCGCTGTTTGAGTCTCTTCCTCCCCCTTGTCTGATCAATTCTCCACCCCAGTAGACACTGACGTGACCAGACGGAACCATCACTCTCCCTTCATCTATCACTCGACCCATTTCTCCATCCATCTCTCCATCCATCTACCTGGCCCTCACCTGTTTACGGTACTTACCTTTACCTACACTGCGTTATCAGTATCTCAAAGAAGGGAAACTCGTTCATCCAGTCGGGGAGCACTTTCTGCTCTGTTGCAGTGGACCGTGACTGATTTCATTCTCCCAGACCTGGGCTGCATGTACCTGTATCTAAAATCTATGTTTATTTATATTAACCCTCTGGAAGCTGGGTGCAACTTGAGGTGCTTACCATGCATGTATTTCAAACTGAAATAAGAAATTTGGTTCTTCCCATGAAACATAGATGTGGGCCTCAGGTACAAGTCCGTTAATGAGCTTTGCTTTGTTAACATGGTTTAAACTTCAACTTAACAGTTCAGACAGCCCTGATGAAGTATAGTTCCAGTGTGATTTGAGTTTACAATATGTGGCTTCATTTGTTAAAGACTTCATCCTAAATAAGCAGATTAAAACAGTATTTACGCTGTGCTGTGCATGCGTCCTTGTGTATCTTGAGTTTTTCAAAACTGCGGTTTTTGAGATACATCCCTCCTTTTGTAAAGCGGTGCAACTATCTTTTTCTGAAAAAATTTAGGGTAATGTTCTTTGTATTATGAATACCTGTACCACACGCTAGTATATGTCATCCACTTCGTTGTGACACGTTACACCGAGTCACGTGATTTCTATAAGCAATGGCGGACACTAGTTAAGGTTTGTTTAACTGACGACTGCATATGAGTTTAGATAGTCTAACACTTTGACTCGGAAAAAAACATGTATTCTGAAAATATCACAACGCTACTAAATACTGAATAGGAACCTCTGTTCTCAGGATTTCCCATTTCTCTCAGTATTCAATATTCAATATCCATTTCAATATTTAATAAAATGGTGATATTATATACTCCCGACCAAAAGAAACGCCTACTTATGTTCCTTAAAACGAAAGATGCAATAATTTCTTAAATATAATTAATGGCGGTCTCCACGTTATGCTGAAGCAATAACTAATATGAAAGTCCATTGAAATCGTGGAAAACTGTGATTCGAGTCAATAACATTCATGAAAACCACGCTTAATGAAGACTGCTATTTTCGCTTGATTCACTTGTGCACCTTAACCACGTACACCGGCAGCATCATCGCTACTTTAACGCAATGCGTACCTGTATTGTTGCTCGTGGTTGTATGAAAATCTTTTTAAAATGTTTTTTTTTTTCTGATCAAGCACTGATCGAAAACTGAACAATTATTTTCTCATTTCAACAATCGTCCTTCTTTCGTGACATGAACTTCTGAAATTCAAATATCTAATGCAGAAATGGTGCAACTTCATTATGTTATAATATTCCTAAACTGTTCATAACAGTTTTTACAATCTCTGGAAATACATCTAGTGGGCGGTTCTTTTGGCCGGCAGTATAGGAATAAATACTGTGTTCAGAGTGCGAGAGTAAGACTGGGGTTAAAGAGCACACCATATCATCCATCACCTGTGTGTCATGTCGCTGTGACTGGGTTGGCCGGAAGAAGTTGCCATGTTGTCACTTTGAAGTATCACATCGTCTTTCTTACATATCTTGACAACTTAGTGAGATGTTTGGAAGGTTGTGACATTTCTATTGTGTCTAGCCCCCGGAAATTCAACTCCGGTTTTACATATCGGTGTTTACATAACATCACGTGTCTACGTCAGGAGCCAGATGGTTATACGCCGTGTCTCTGTCCATGTGTGGGAACGTATGGCCCACCACCACAGATGTGCAGTGCTGCAGTGTGTACAGATTGTAGCAGACAGACAGGGCGTAGACTGACAGTTGTTCTGTCAAATATGTCTCTCAGATTAAACATAAACATGACTTATTATTAAATGTGAAAATGGCGTGATTATGTTAAGTACAATACAATATGAATCTGGATTCCCATCCGAAGTAAGCAATGAGTGTTGGTACTGTATGATAACTGTTGTTAAAATCCATTGTGTTATCGTGGTTGAAAGTGAAGTTTCGCGGGAGTTTGGTACATTCTTACTTTTGCCATATCCATCAAGAGTTGAATGAAGGGATATTATGATTTATTGGAATGAACCATCTTGAAGCTAAGCGTTAAGTGAAGTGGACAGGTATCCTCATCTAAGAGCCTTCAAGCCAGTCTAGACGGACGAGATGCCAAGTGAAGATGATCCTGAGCGCCATCACTTCCTCCTCTCACTGCGCCCTTTAGGATCCCTGTCTTGCATTTCCGGTAACCCTCGCCAGCTGTTGGGTCACGTGACCTCGCCATGATGACTTCTCAAGAATCCTCAAGTATTAACAGCGATGAATTCGCAACCAACACTTGACATTGTTGTATAAACCCATGTGCTTCTTCAATATCGTCCTCGTATCTTGTTCTGCTCGTTATGACTTCCCCAGTAATTATTTGTAAATGATGTTTTCATTCGGTAAAGTTATTCGCCATGCGTGTGATGAATTACCCGAGATATTTGGACAAATGTTTGATCATTTTCTTACATAATGAGTTGGTCCTGATCCTGATCCTGATTAGAATGGATGTAAATTGGTGCACAGGCTGTGATAGCACAACATCAGTTACATACAAATACGTAGTTGACGCCTACATGTGATTGAAAGTTTGGATTTAAATCACAAGTTATCATTCTTTAAAGACTTGATGTAACCAGTTTGAGACAGAAATAAAATATTGATTGATTGATTGATTGTCAACACAGACGATTTCGTAGGTTGTCAATAAACATATTTGCTTCTTTAAACATTGATTCTGGAGTTCAACACGTGTAGTACACCTGGTTGTCCTGGTTGTCTACACAGATTGTCACTTAGTTATTAAATGATAGGTTGTTTGTCTTCAACTGCCATATTTTGTATTTTTGTATCGGAAAGGCTATAGACTTACGACTAATAACGATGAGAGACATTCCACCATATGTAGCTCACACTCCGCTGTAAATGTTTCCATTTAGTGTCACACTCGGTTTTATCTTCCCTATTCTGTATTTGATCTCGTGTCGCTTTAATCTGGAGGAATGTTCCAGCCTATCTTCAGAATCACGTCAGTGAGTGTTAGTTTGTCTACATCTCACCTTACACACCTGTGATTGTCTGAGGAGAACAGGTAGTATCAAGCTCGCACCTGTCCAGCACGTGCTCTCTGGTCAGCTGGGTCAGTGGCCATGTAGACTTCTCTTGGTCTCGCATTACTAGTTAGAGGCTATAACTCATTACTACTTAGAGGGGATAACACATTACTAGTTAGAGGGGATAACTCATTACTAGTTAGAGAAGATATCTAATTACTAGTTAGAGAGGATAACTCATTTCTAGTTAGAGGGGATAACTCGTTTCTAGTTAGAGGGGATAACTCATTACTAATTAGAGGGGATAACTCATTACTAGTTAGAGGGGATAACTCATTATATACCAAGTCTAGTTAACTTGAAAAGGAACAGAAGTTAAAGGTTCCATTTTGCTTGATTTATTTACTTTCTGTCACTTGGGCTTTTTTCTGAAGTTTTAATTTATATAAATATATTACTATCTCCAAACTTTTGAGCAAATATTAAAAGAAGACTTCTGCAGTCTAGATTATTTAGATAAGACTGTATGAAGGTGTTGACACTTTTCAATGAAAAACTTCCTGCAAAGTAAAATCAATTCCCATTAAACACAATACAATAATAGAAATATGCCATTCGTTTTAGATGGTTTGTATGTTTTTATAAATGTTGTACACAGTCTAGTATAACAGTTGCTACATGCAGTTTATATACATATTTTCGTATACACACCGACACTGCTCCCTACAGTTTCCTAACGGCCACCAGGCAGGACCACCAGTGGACTGGGAGAGATAACGCATATTCAGTTGCATCTGATATGCTGTGTGGGCTACACAGACTGCAGATAATTTAGTTTTCAGCGTCGAAACAACAGACATTTGATAGGCGTTTGATAAAAACAATACATGCGGCACAGTGGGGAGTTCATCTCCATCAGCTGGGTGCTGGTCGGGTTGATCTTTGTGTGATATGGACTTCAACTTGTTCAGTATTCACTACAATACGTTTCTCGGTTGTTTCTTGCCCCTTCATAATGTGACAGAATGCGATTTAATTGTCAAATACATTCAACTAACAAAGTTGAGTGAACAAATAGAGATAAACAGGATTCAAAGAGATTTAATGATGTGAGATTTTAGAAACTGCTTGTTATCTTTTTTGTTTGTTTTAAACATGGACATTTCTCCCTTACTTCCATTTTAGAGACTAAAAGTTTGTTTACGGATCTGTTCTGCTTTATCTTACATGCATGTCCGCATATGTCTGTGGGTTACATTCCTCTTCTTAATATTCCATACTGATCACCTATACGCCGTATTATGTTGGAAGTTATGTACTGGTAGAACATGTTGTATTTCGATCCAAGCTACTGTCTATTTGAGTCTACACATAAATCGTCTACACTTGAATCTAAATAGATCCACACATCTACATATAGCAACCCCGTGATCTCGCATGTCTTCTAAACAACGACGCACTGTAAGGTTTTAAACTCAAACGTAGGTGTAGACATACGAACAATAAATTCTCGCTCCGGTGCTGACATATCCCGTCGTGTATCGTCTTATATAACATGAACATCACACCGCAGAATCAGGCTTCACTGGAAGTAACAATCTGTCTTTCAAGAACTGTACGCCTGAGCTGCAGGGTTTGGTAAGATGTTCAAGGAGATCCCTCTGTCTTCTGTGTGTAACAATATCGTTTAAGAGTATAACAATACAGACCCTGGGCATTATTTGACAATGGAAGTACTCTCATGTTGGTGACCATTTGAGAAACAAGCTAGCTGAGTTGTGTGTATTTGAATATCTCAAATACTATGATAATTTCTAGTTTCGAATATCTGCCTCCCTTCACTAACCCTTGATCTAGACTTCACTCTGTCTCCAACAACATTACTGACGAGCAGGTCTAGATCTAGATCTGTCCACGGACTTCAATCACAATTGTAAGTCGGTGATCTGTCATAGTGTTCTCTTTTATTTTCTGGGGGTTATTTTCAATTGATATCTGTTACAGGCATATAACCGTTCTTCATCTGGGCCCCGTTCCATAACAGCGAGCGCTTAATTTGCTCATTGATCGCTCAATGTAGCGCTCAAGTAGCGCTCAAGTAGCGCTCATTCTCTCTTGAACGACACAGTGCAAATTCCTCGAAGTTTGCTCACCTTGCTACGTAGCGCTACATTGAGCAATCGCGTTCAAGAGAGGTTTAAAAGTAATCGCTAATTGAGCGATTACTTTGAAACCTCTCTTGAATACGGCCCAGGTCTACCATACAAACGGCACACACATCTTCAAAATATAATTAGTTCACATGTCCCAAAAATAGTACGACAAACTTTCCTAAACTGAATTCAAATCCTCGAAAACTGAATTCATATTCTCTAAAACGGGCGACAAATCGCTTGAAAGGGACATTTGGCCGCGAAACGGACCACAAATCAACGGAAGGGTCAACAAATCGCCTAGCAAAATGGCGAATCGGCAACAAAACGAATTAATAGGAAGTGTTGTTTTATTTTATTACGACTCTTATCTTCTTCGTTAGGAGTCGATATATAGCGCACACAATCCGTACTGTAATACACTTATTATAAGATCTATGTTCTTACATGTCATTCTCAGGATTCCGATTATACCCACTTTGGTACCCAGATCGATCAAATGGGGTTTGTTGTTCGATGTGGGATAAATTTTGTTTGCTCAAGCTATGTACCTAAGATAAAAAGGACTATGACTTCTACCAACGTATAATGAACGCACCAATTTATTATTATTATTTTATGATATTTTCAATATTCACGTTTCACGTTTTTACTTGTATGTCTAAACATCTCGTATCTCCGGTTCTTCCCCTTGACAAACTACGACCGTCACTGGCTAACGCTTTTTTTAAGAATCTGGTCTTTTTGTAACTTCTTGTTAGACTAGTGTTTATCTTATCAACATTAGGCAAGTTATTGAGCTAACATTTCACCTGTGTAGAGCTATCCTGGCTCCTGTGTGTGTGATCTCACCATGCTTATCTCAGGTATATGTTCTCACTTTACACCACCAGGTATGTGCAGCTGATGTAAATCACACACAACACATCCAAGTGATTTGCATGCAGTGAAATATCTCAACGGCCTTTCTTTTAAAAGAAGTTATTTTTTTGTCTCCCGGCTCAAATTTAATACGTCCACAGATGTCTACAGATTGAAGTCCGATATAAAGCTTACACGTCTAAGTGATCTTCATGCAGTTCAACGTTCTCAACGGCCTTTCTGTAAAGAAGTTTTTTTTCTCTCTCATGACTCAAATCTGATCTGTACATAAACACTGGAACTGCTATCTGCAGGCAGCGAGCGAGACGACTGGTCCGTGTATAAATCGAGTAGCACGGCGAGCTCCATTAGGCAAGAAAACGTGTTTATGTCTTCTCAGAGAAGTCTATCCTGTACTGTGTCGTGAAGCGCTACAGTTCCTTGCTTCTTTATATAAACTGTTTACTTAATTCCGCTTTTTGCTTGACTCTTTATAGTTTATAGATTCAGAAGCCAAAACCAAGGCAAGAAGATCGGCAAGTCTAGATTCCCTCCTCTCCAGTTTGACATTAGGAATTCTAAGACTCAATGTTATCATTATCTCAAAATCTCCGAAAATCAGAACTATTTTCATCAACCTTTAAACTGACACTTCAACTTCTTAAAGCCTAGGCGTTTATTTATCAATTTAGTACCAACAGTAGGCCTACTATTTTATTAAGTTTTTAAAAGGAGCCTAAGAATTTCGTGAAACAGTAAAATATATAGAAGCTGTGTGTAAGATCAAGGGCCGTATATTGGTCTAGATTCTATCTTCGTGTGGAATTTGCATGTTCTACTTCTTCAGGTTCTTTAACTTCATCAGCCGATCTTTCAATGGAAACAAATATCGGTTTGGTTTGTTGGTTCAGAGAGAGAGAGAGCTGAAATACCGAAGTGTTATATTTCAATTAATCATGACGGAAGACTTGATAAACTTGGCGAAGTGACAACAACTGGGTGTAGGGCGCAGTTATTTTATATAGAAACTGACGTTAATGTAAACTTCATATGAGTCTCTCGTTATTGGCTTCAATACGTTTGTTATCTCAAACTGCAGATATAGAAGCCATTGTTTAATTTCGTTTTAAATCGGAAGACTGTCCAAAAATACAAGTCATATATTTTTAAAACTGCGTGTATCGTTGTGAAACCCTCATTAGAGCATATTGTTGTCGTTATATATGCTTCCATGGTTGTTTATCACATAAAGAAAATATTTCCACCATCCCTGTGAACTTTCAATTGGAATCGCTTTAACAAAACTATATATTGGGATTTTTTCGTTAGACCATGTTATTGCGATTTTTTATTTAACTGATGGAGTTTTTCAGGTAAAAATTAACACATAAGGTAATCACTTCGAATGTTTACATCCAATTTTGAAAGTAAGAAAGACGGTAGGTGCATTGAATATCACCAATGCGTGTCTTCTCCTACACAGACTAATGATGAGTCTATATATAGGAACCTAGAAGGAGCATTGGTTGTAGCGATCCTGGTGCTAGGGAGTGTGCGTGTAATTAATATATAAGTATCTGGCTACATAGGTCATACAAACACGATATAATTTGGAATTGAGACAGTCAGAATGTTATAATAATGTACCAGTATTTATTTAACACTTTTTGAAATATTGATACATAATTTCTTTTGGAAAACTGTATATGTATCATTCCTTTAATTGTCATCCGATATAGAGTGTGACTGTGAGCGTGGTGAGTAGAGAAGACATTGAAGACGCATGAAGCACCATCACGTTATATGTATCCACAATGATCCTCCGAACCCCCAGCATTGTCTTCTTAGCATGTGTCTCGTAACGCTTTGTTTTATTTTGTCAGCCAATGAAACGTTATGCTTTAATATTTTATGATCGCTCATCGGTTGTCTCAGCCGAACACTGCTACTATTCCTCGCGTGTTGCTTCACGAGGCCAATGTTGAGAAGATGTAGACGGTAGCCTGTGGTACAACTATTTATACGATATTCTACACAATACAGCATACTGATATGTTCTTCTATTATTCAGGGCTGCACTGTGAGAGTCATGGGATGGTCGGGAACTTCATGTACGACCCTGTCAGGAATGAGTCGTTCCTCATTGGTACAAACCCAGAGCAGGCGCACGCTCATTGGTGGAACGGTGGGGACCCCCTGTGGATCACCGCGGCCAGACAGGTGAAGTGGTTATTTGAGTGATGATTTTATAGATCCTTCATATTAGCGTTTGAAGGACAATTGTGTCAAGGTATGTATTGATTTATGGTCGATCGAATCAACAGCATTCCTTAGAAACTCGAAACTGAAGAGAGGTTGTTTACACGTGTATTGAATAGGGACCAGATCTACTTCATCCCAAGAAACCCGGTATACCCTCAATATAACACGGTCAAGGGCTGTCTTAAGATGTTTGACTTCTTAAAATTAGGTCACCATTGCAGGAATTTCTTTCCAATATCGGAATATGAATATCGAATTATAATACATATTTGGACCTTAGATCTTCGTTTTGGATAAACGAGTGCTTAATAACTAACATTCATCGTCGTCAGTCACTATGAACGATAAATTTAAAGTCTAGAAAAAACAGATGTATCATCTTTATATTTCTAAGAAAATAGTCTCTTAGCAAATTGAATTCGTGATGTATTCGAATTGAGCATGCATCAGGTGAAATATTTTCTTGATGTCTCTAATTTAATCATGTATTTTACTATTATTCTCTATATATGTCACTCTTCAGAAGAAGACGAGTTACTTCTACTACTGGCTGGGGTGTGAGGTCGAGATTCACGGTCTGAGGCCCACCTACTGCCGGAACTACACCAGAGTTCCCTCCCTTGAAGACAACAGAGCGGCGCTCGAGGACGGGCTCCACCGCCTGGAGAATAACGCCGATATTGTGGGTGGGTTAATTAGCGTCAGATATAAGTTGCATTCACAGGGTCCGAGTTAACTATATTGTACCAGCCATGAGCCTCAGCTTGCCTCGCCTGGAGGAACAAGGAGATCACGAACGACTCGTCTCAAGTTGGAAAGGCGGACAATAAGAAACGTCTAATATGTAATTAAATAAAAACGAACAGGAACAGTTATTGTCAACGTCATTTTAAACTTCTCTCTAACTGTTTATAAAATGCTTAACGTCATCTTAAAAGCGATACATGTATGTTGCCTTATTTCAAACGACAGTGAATCGTTCTGTTTCCCTAGTCGGTACTAACATCTCTTACTTACTCCTCCTCTGTCTCCTCACAGGGATATACTTCGAGCTGACGGACAAATACGGCCACAATAACGGCCCACTGGGTGGACGGGTGAAGAACGTCTTAAGGGAGCTTGACCACCAACTCGCCTACACCCTCTCCGAGCTGGACCGTCGTGGACTGAGTGACGTCAACCTCATCCTCTTCTCTGACCACGGCATGACGGCAGTGGCCCCCAACAGGACGATAGATCTGTCCAAGAGGATAGGCAGAGACGTGCATGTCTACCTGGAGGGCGGACCTATCCTCTATATATGGCCCAAACCTGGGAAACTAGATATAGTGAGTATAACACATGGCCCAAACCTGGGAAACTAGATATAGTGAGTATAGCTCATGGCCCAAACCTGGGAAACTAGATATAGTGAGTATAGGTCATGGGCCGAACCAGGGAAACTAGATATAGTGAGTATAACACATGGCCCAAACCTGGGAAACTAGATATAGTGAGTATAACTCATGGCCCAAACCAGGGAAACTAGATATAGTGAGTATAGCTCATGGCCCAAACCTGGGAAACTAGATATAGTGAGTATAACACATGGCCCAAACCTGGGAAACTAGATATAGTGAGTATAGCTCATGGCCCAAACCTGGGAAACTAGATATAGTGAGTAAAGGTCATGGGCCGAACCAGGGAAACTAGATATAGTGAGTATAACACATGGCCCAAACCTGGGAAACTAGATATAGTGAGTATAACTCATGGCCCAAACCAGGGAAACTAGATATAGTGAGTATAACACATGGCCCAAACCTGGGAAACTAGATATAGTGAGTATAACACATGGCCCAAACCAGGGAAACTAGATATAGTGAGTATAACACATGGCCCAAACCTGGGAAACTAGATATAGTGAGTATAACACATTGCCCAAACCTGGGAAACTAGATATAGTGAGTATAACTCATGGCCCAAACCAGGGAAACTAGATATAGTGAGTATAACACATGGCCCAAACCTGGGAAACTAGATATAGTGAGTATAACACATGGCCCAAACCTGGGAAACTAGATATAGTGAGTATAGCTCATTGCCCAAACCTGGGAAACTAGATATAGAGAGTATAGCTCATGGCCAAAACCTAAGAAACTAGATATAGGGAGTATAGCTCATTGCCCAAACCTAAGAAACTAGATATAGGGAGTATAGCTCATTGCTCAAACCTGGGAAACTAGATATAGGGAGTATAACTCATGGCCCAAACCAGGGAAACTAGATATAGTGAGTATAACACATGGCCCAAACCTGGGAAACTAGATATAGTGAGTATAACACATGGCCCAAACCAGGGAAACTAGATATAGTGAGTATAGCTCATGGGCCAAACCTGGGAAACAAGATATAGTCAGTATAGCTCATGGCCCAAACCTGGGAAACTAGATATAGTCAGTATAGGTCATGGCCCAAACTTAAAAGAGTTGTAAGCATAACTCGTAGTCTCTGAACAAGGCTAAGAAGAACTGTTAGTTTCGTTCATGGTCCACACTAAGTTGTCAATATATTGTAACACGATGCTGTAAAAATATTAACCTTTCGTTTTAAATGAACAGCTCATTAATAGTATCAGCGATGATACACTTTTGAGAATGTTGTTAAAGATCAGCTGTAATCCTTTGTTTTCTATATAGTTGTTATAAGCAACTTGTTGATAGGGTATATATTGCCAAAATGACCCCCCCCCCCCCCCCCCCCCCCCCCCCACCTTCCCCCTTCTCTGAATCGTTTGCTTTTCGTCGGAATGCGATAAACCAAAACGAGGCTGATGTGAGGGTTACCGGGAGTGACGTCTTATACAGTGTTTGTCTTAATATCCGAAAACTTTTTATAATGGAAATAATAACATGTGATGCATTTATATAGCAAACAAAACAATGATGAGGAATGAATGATGAGATTAAGTAATGGATAACATCTGAAAGCGAGGGCGTTCTAACAAAGAGAGGCCTTTGCCCTAACGCTTCCCGTAGGCAAAGGCCTCTCTTTGCTAGAACGCCCTCGCATTCAGGTGTTATCTATGTTATATACAAAAAAAACCCCAAAAAACTAACTAACGTGAGTGCAGTTGTCTAAACGTTTTACTGCAGGTGGTCCAAGTAAAATAAAGCGCACATAAAATATCATGGAAGCATCTCTGACATCAGTATACTGACCAACAATCAACCCTTCTAAGTCACCAATCCTTCGTGGTCTAGTGGTGGAGCGTTTGGCTACAAAACGAAGAGTTGCGGGTTCGATTCCCGTATTGTCTACTATGAACATTTTAAACTTGGCAATTTTGTGGACTGAATACATTAGAAAACGGGAGAGAATGTCTTGTATGCAAAGAATGGTACTTGGAGGGCCTAAGTATTTGCAATTGGGAGGGCTTTATAAGCTCAGATACAAACGTTTATAAGGCCCTCGCACCAGGGTATAATGTGGGCTTATAAAGACCTCTCATACAAAGTCGGGATGTTCCAAGGGACTGACCTGAAAGGGTGTTAACACACACGGGAGTCATATAACATGCATGAGAATGGTATACAATGGGGATCGTAGAAAGCTGAAGCTATTTTTCGACCCGCAATCATGTCAGACTGTTGTACTACTACAAATTGTTTAAAAACTACTGGGGACACAAGCTGGGTGTAGGGCTGTACAGCTGGGTGTAGAGAAGTTTGAAGGAGGATCGTAATGTGACATCGTTGGACAGTTCTGATTGGATTATGCCGAATAATCGGCAATATGTATATGTTGGTTATGTTGTGTTTTTGTTTAAATAAATGAAATAACTGTAAAAAAAACTTTTTTATTAAAAGTATGAAGTTATATACAGTTAATTAGTTATATTACCAAGGGTTGAAACAATAACAGATACCATTGAAGATTATAACATTTTTTGGAGAGTTTCGATTGGGTTAAGCTGGATGATCGGTAGTGTTGTTTGTATTAATAAATAAAGTAACAAATAATGATAAGTAATAAATAAATCATTGTGAGTATTATATTTCAGCGACTTTTGGTAGATAAGCAGATTTGAAGCATTATTTTCAATTATATGAACATACATCGACTGAACCTATAATTTTCGCTATTTAACGAACAATTGCGAGTGTAAGTTCAAGGTACAAGTTCAAGACGTAGATCATACACTGTTGTAGGTATACAGACAGACAGGTTTATTCAGTATTTAAGGCACAGTGGCCCAAAGTACAGTTGATGTTTCATCATGACAGCTTGAGATAACGTGCCATAGATATTGGTTTTGCTCGGGATTTTAAAATGGACATTTATAAAATATTTTATTAAATTATATTTTATAAAAATGGCATCTGTTTTTAAGACATCAATATTATTAGAATTAAGTAGATTATATATGGTTTGTGGATTGACATAAATACAATTTAAATACTTCTTTCGACAGGTAGAAAAAGCATCACAAACTAACAATATGTGAAATTCGTCTTCTATTTGACCAGAAGAACAATAAGAACATGATAGATCATCCATCGTATTACTATCCTTTCTAAAACGTTGTATTTTTAAAGAATGTAGTGAAATTCTACATTTACATAGATTTCGTGAGAGTGATTTATCATCAAGAAAACTTATATACTTTTCCGGTCAAAACATCGTTGTACAGTGCGAATAATGACATAAATAACTTGATAAATTAACTGACTGGAACCAATTTTGTATAAACATATTCTTAATTCGTTGTTTAAACATAGACAAAAATATTTGCCTGTCACCAACATTTTGATTCAACCAGACATAAGAAAATCCACTTGAAAGTAATATATATCTCACATCTGCAGCCCAGGAATGTTTTCCGCGATCATCTAATGATTTTAATAGTTGATGACATTGATGGGCGTGACGAACATCAGGCATTCTAATAAGTTTAATCAAAAATTTTGATTATTCTCATTTGACTTTCGATATGCATGTTATAAGTTTATAACGGATAACCTGCTTCACCAAGTATGGCTTTGTTGGAATCAAATTGACCCACTGTTAGGAATCTTTTAAGATATGTTGCATGGACATTTTCATGCTCCCCAAATGTCCGAACCATATAATAACATTGGCGCTATCTTAGAGTCAAAAAGTAAGCAGGCAGAATTAAATGAAATGAACTAGTTCATTTTAAAGAGCTTAAATATTGAAAACATTGCCTTTTTGGCTTGTGCTGTAGGCGTATTACATGCCATAGACTAATTCAATCGACTGGAAAATACAAGACCCAAATATTTATATACAGGTATACAGAAGTCTGGTGAACTGCCACCCACACATGACAGTCTTCCTGAAGGACGATATTCCGGAGAGGTGGCACTTCAAGCGGGGTCGTCTCACTCCCCCCATACTGGCCCTGGCTGACCTGGGCTGGTACATTCTCACGGTGAGTACAATCCTCCCTTCCTCACTTGGTAGGTTTTGTTATTGAAGTGAACGTAGAATATAACATATATACTCAGCAACAGAAGTTCCTGTGACGCCATTAAAAATGGTGAAGGAGAAAATTAAAAAAAGAAAAGAGAGTTGACACAAACACTTGTACTACATCATACAGACATTTGACTTGCAAATGACAACCATAATTTCGGACAGAAGACAGTTTCAAAGGGTAAAACACCAATCCGAATGCTTAGGGAGTAAACTGAAAAGTCCCACTCTAATACCGGGTTTAGGCCACCGGATGAGTTGATACACGCAACAAACCTCCGTCGATTGGAAATTATCAGTAGTGTATGACATCGTCATGAAAATGTGGTTGCATTTGTTGCAGTGTTACAGGCGGATTTGGTAAGCGTCACGAACGTGCTCAATAGGCGATATGTCTGGTGATTTAAGTGAGCCAAAAAATGGTTGAACAATACGGTCAGTATCTGGCGTTGTCCTGCTGTAGCATCACCTCTGCTCCATGATGCCGTAAAAGGAATGGTAAAACGGCTGCCTGGAGAACCTCATTCCGATATAACTGCCCTGTCAGATTGTCAGCAATGATGAGAAGGTCTGACTAGTATGTAGTCGTAATTCCACCGGTCAGTTTCCATGACACACTTGACATCATAACGTTAGCTACGACGTCGGTAAGCTCGAACACAGCCGTCAGCTCTGTGCGACGAAAGTCTGCAATCAACCGTGAAGGTCACATGATTCCGCAGACGTTGAGTCCATCAGTCTTGCCCACTGATGTCGTGGGCCGTTTTGTAACGTCATAATCGGCTGAAATGATGGCCGTCGTGTCACGATCCCAGAACACCGTAAACGTCGACGACCTGGTATCCACCATAGTCCAGGGACGGCTGTATAGTCCAGGGACGGCTGTATAGTCCAGGCACGGCTGTATAGTCCAGGGACGGCTGCTCAGGAACTTTTGGTTGGAATCGGTTCCGGAGGTGCACCTGAAGTATTCAGCTGTCTTGACGTTGGGTCGTTACCGGATGTCGGCCACTACGAGGGCAGTCTATGAGGAGATTTGTCTGTTTGCGTCATTGCCACAAGTTCCAAACTGTGTTCAGATTAACATGGAATCTTTGAGCAACATCTTGTTGTGGAGTTCAAAATTGGAGCATTCAAACAACTCACCAACGTTCATTTTTCAGTTAACCTTGTCAACACAATTGTTTAAATCTGCGTTGATGTTTTTCAGGTTGCACACCGTCAATGTGTCTTTATCGGGAATGAAACGTTCTCTCCACTATCCAGGTTGACAAACCCACTTGACACATTTATCAACATAATTCTCGTGCAATGTGATTTTTCCATGTTTGCAAAATTTTTCTTGCATTTGGATACTCTATCGTAGTGCCGTGAATCCGTTTTGGTCCACTTGTACATTCAAGTTAGTATTCATTAAAAAAACACACGTGTCACATGAACTTTTGCTGCTGAGGATATACTAACAATGTCTCTGAATGTCACGTACTCGGCATCAATGATTAAGTGATTGAAATTACGTTTAATTGGATACATGTCAAAGAAAAGGATACCTCTTATGATGACAAGACGGATCCTGATCTATAGGTAGATTCTTCAGTCGGCCATATCCTCGATCGTAATGCAGGAATATCGTACCTTGATTGAACGGATATCCAAGGTCAGATTCTTTAATTGAAACCTATAGTTGATATACGATATCGTAACCTGTATTTACATAAAATGTAGGTAAGTTTAGGATGATAGACACCGATGAGTCAAGTGATGTATTGGTTTATGATATTGTATTCGTGTCCCAGCCCCGGACCCCCCACTACCCGTCCAGTAAGAACATGGAGATTCTGGCAGGCGACCACGGGTTCGACAACTTCCAGACCGACATGCGAGGAGTCCTGGCGGCTGTCGGACCAGGTGGGTTCCTCTGTCATCTACTGTCACTCACGAAATGAAGGCAACGTATCCACAAGCTAGTTAAAACTTCTTTGTCACCGTCTGCTCAACTTTAGAGAGAGTAGTTCAACATATACTGATGTCCAAAAGAAAGTTGAAACAATCACAAAAACCTGTTGAAAATGAGGTATTTCTATATTCAAATTTAAAACACTTACATATAAATGTCACCCACAAAACGAAAATAATCGGCAAAACGCATTTTAGTCAATAAACATTGTCTAAAAAAGGTAAGAATGAAAAACATGCTTATGAGTCGAGAATCACGAAATGTACGTGCACGAAAGCATATAATACAACTGATAAGACACATTCAGAACGCACTAGCAAAAAGCACTTAGAAAGTTGCTTAGATTATCTACAGTGCAGAGAGAATGGCAAAACAGCATCCCTAGCGTCGATGCGTCGTCGTGCCCAGGGATGTGTTGACACCCAAGGAGGTCACACTCGATATTAACTCTAGCCGGAGAAACTACCATAATGTTGAGTGAAAGATGAATCTTTTTTAGTGTCCAAGCATAAAAAAAACACTTCGATTTTGGACCCTATGTGACTTGCCATATAACCGTATACGTACCGATTTGTTTTGATGTATTGTAATGAACTTAACAAGGTTTGAAGAAATATGATTATGAAATATGATATGAACAGTTCTTTCTATCCTGAATGTCTAAGTGTTTCTTCAGGATTATTTTGAGACGTTGTCAACTTTCTTTTGGACCTTAGTATATCATATGATCTGATTGAGCCTGCGCGAAACTGAACCAATGAAAACATTGCTGGCTTGATTGTCGGGATGAATTGATACTTTGATAATATAGCTGGAACATTTCTCATGATCTAATGTACTTGTAACCCATATGATATATACCAAAAATATACCATTTTCCTTATATAATTAATCATTTTTTCACGTCCCAATGATCCAATGCTTATGATGACAACAGGTACCCGGATGTGCTGTCCTACCGTCAACATCCACACATGTTCAACAAATAATATATATTATGTATATATATAATTGAGATACCGCCTTGCGATCCTCATACTGAAATATTCAACATTTGTTTCTTACATAGCATTTCGGAAGAATGTGGTGACGCCGCCAGTGCGTGTTGTTGATCTCTACCAGATGATGGCGGCCATATTGGAGGTCAAACCGTCACCTAACAACGGCAGCTGGAGCAACGTTGAAAGGATGCTCACCTCGACTTACACCAGTAGCAGTTGTCTCCCTTCGTTAAACACGTGTTATTTGTGTATTATATGTATATGTATCATAGTACTAAGTATATTTAATAATGATTTAGTCTAAAACTTTCAGATACTATGTACATACACATGTGATACACTATTTATTCGGATATCTATTTAAGCTGGGTTATGCTTTCTTTAATTTATAAAACTATTTCGGGAACATTTTGACATTATGTTACTTTTGTCATTCTTGAACGCGATTGCTCAATGTAGCGCTACGTAGCAATGCGAGCAAACCTCGAGGAATCGCACCGTGTCGTTCAGGAGAGAATGAGCGCTCAATTAAGCGTTACATTGAGCGCTCAATAAGCGATTATAAGCGCTCACTGTTATGGAACGGAGCCCAGGCAATACATCCAGTAGACGGACGTCGACTTGATTGTTTTCAATCAGTGATTCATGCACTGTGTAAAACTGGTAAATTAACTTTTTTTTAAATCAGGTTTTGTGCTCACTCAACTGTGATAACATTCTGTTGCTCAGTTCCTACATGTACATCATGTGACTGTCCAGTGTGTGGTTCATATGTATCTGTAGTGGTAGCATTTCGACATCCCTTGTTGTGTGTACACAGAGGATATTTATACAGCAAAATTATATTAAAATAAAAGCAATCTTGTTAAAACTAAAATGTGCACAATTTTATATTTGAAAGTTATTTAATTGTACTTATGATAAATTAATATGGCCTTAAGCATGTTCCCTTGAGTAATCAGGTAGTTTAACTGCGAATTTCTGAAGAAAATCAGTATTCATACATATGACTAAATGGACACGTGTGATTCTATGTACGTTTGTGTTTTGATATGGGTATAACTGGATACAGCTTCTCCAACTAGTCCTGCCCATTGAGGGTATAAAATGACTATAGCTTCTCCGACTAGTCCTGCCCCATGACTGTGTAAACAATAAGAGCCTTTAATACAGTCTAGATCTTTATTCAGCAAGTTATATCTATATTAAAAATATATAATCAAAAGGTTGAAGGTACAGAAATTATATTGTTTAAAAATTTTTTGTTAGTCTACTTCTCCGATGAACACGAAGCATAAACCAGTTGTTCCTGTCATATATGCGAAGTTTGTATGCGTTGTCTACATTGAACTTGTTATTACTTGTTAAAAAATAAATGGATGTATTTTGCAAAAATCTATGTTTGTTGTTTCACGTGCATTGATTCCAGCTAGGTGAGACCATGTAAGAAATCTTATTTATTCATTTTCTCACAATACGAAATTCAGTCAACTGCTGTTCATCAATGTGTTCATTCTCGTTCAGTCAGAGTAAAAATCAAATTTATCTCTTCTTTGAGTAATATTTCAGAAGTTGGTAGTTAAATAAGGACAATTATTAATGAATAAACAACTTCTTTATTCTCAGAAAACGACGAAAACGATACAAAAAGGGTTTTCTTGAGTTTAGCATATTCTTTTAAAGCGACACTTCTTAGCCTCAAATGGCTAACATGAAGAATAAAACTCTTCAAAACTTTTTTTTTGAGGGTCCTATCTATATATATATTGGGACCACAGAGTCACCAAATTCACAATATATAATCCTCATACTCAACATTTCAGCCTTCTCTAACTTTTCATTATTAAGAAGATGATGACAATAGGTCACGGCCTGTGAGGACCTTATCAAAACTACAATTTATAATCTATATTTGCCCAGTAATCTGTATACAAAGGGTAAGTTCTCAGAGCCAGTGGTTCGGGAGAAGATGCAATAAGTCCATCGGGCTTTTCGGGCCAGAGGATCTTAAAAGCCATGCAAAAGGTTTCATGCGGTAGCGATACACGCTGGAGCGACATAATTATCTATATTGATACATCCTGGAGCGACATAATTATCTATACCGATATATGCTGGAGCGACATAATTATCTATACCGATACATGCTGGAGCGACAAATTATCTATATCGATACATGCTTGAGCGACATAATTATCTATATCGATACATGCTGGAGCGACAAATTATCTATATAGATACATGCTGGAGCGACAAATTATCTATATAGATACATGCTGGAGCGACATAATTATCTATACCGATACATGCTGGAGCGACATAATTATCTATATCGTTACATGCTGGAGCGACATAAATATCTATATCGATACATCCTGGAGCGACATAATTATCTCTTTCGATACATGCTGGAGCGACAAAATTATCTATATCGATACATGCTGGAGCAGCAAAATTGTCTATATAGATACATCCTGGAGTGACAAAATTATCTATATCGATACATGCTGGAGCGACATAAATATCTATATCGATACATGCTGGAGCGACATAATTATTTATATCAATACATGCTGGAGCGACATAATTATCTATATCGATACATCCTGGAGCGACATAATAATCTCTTTCGATACATGCTGGAGCGACAAAATTATCTATATCGATACATGCTGGAGCAATAAAATTGTCTATATAGATACATCCTGGAGTGACAAAATTATCTATATCGATACATGCTGGAGCGACATAAATATCTATATCGATACATGCTGGAGCGACATAATTATTTATATCAATACATCCTGGAGCGACATAATTATCTATATAGATACATCCTGGAGCGACAAAATTATCTCTTTCGATACATGCTGGAGCGACAAAATTATCTATATCGATACATGCTGGAGCGACATAATTATCTATATCGATACATGCTGGAGCGACATAATTATCTATATCGATACACCCTGGAGCAACATAATTATCTATATCGATATACGCTGGAGCGACAAAATTATCTATATCGATACATGTTGGAGCGACAAAATTATCTTTATCTATACATGCTGGAGCGACATAATTATCTATATCGATACATGCTGGAGCGACATAATTATCTATATCGATACATGCTGGAGCGACATAATTATCTATATCGATACATGCTGGAACGACATAATTATCTATCTCGATACATGCTTGAGCGACAAAATTATCTATATCGATACATGCTGGAGCGACATTATTATCTATATCAATACATGCTGGAACGACATAATTATCTATATCAATACATGCTTGAGCGACAAAATTATCTATATCGATATATGCTGGACCGACAAAATTATCTACACCCAATACCAAAAGAAACTTTGCATCTCAGTAGATTTTATCATATGTATGTTTTTCAATTACAAATATTTCAAGTTTTGGACATCGTACACTAAAACTGAAAAATAATTGCGTATTGTCATCAGTCAAATATTTTTTTCAGAAGTTTTTAATTTTTTTACAAAAAATGAAATTTAAAAAAAATTAAAAAATCAAACTTTTAATTTTGACAAGACACAGATGTTAAGCGACTAACGCACTACTGAAACAGTTTCTGATTTTAAAAGTCCCTTGATATTACCCATTAGCAAAGACCACCGAGTACGAGACCACCACAGAATCACAGACGAATTGATCAAACACATTTTGATACCCCTCGTATGTTGATGCGTCCAAACTTTTTATTTAAATAAACTTTTGAAATGAATATTTTCATACATCGAATCTAAAATTGAATAATTATTACAATACTTAAAAACCCAAATCCAATCGTTGCCTATTATGTGATTTATTAAGACAAGAAGATGGGTGCAAAGTTTCTTATGGTATTGGGTTTATATCGATACATGCTGTAGCGACATAATTATCTATATCGATACATGCTTGAGCGACAAATTATCTATATCGTTACATGCTTGAGCAACAAATTATCTATCTCGATACATGCTTGAGCGACAAATTATCTATATCAATACATGCTGTAGCGACATTATCATCTATATCGATACATGCTTGAGCGACAAATTATCTATATCGTTACATGTTTGAGCTTCAAATTATCTATATCGTTACATGCTTGAGCGACAAATTATGTTTATCGATACATGCTGTAGCGACATAATTATGTATATCGATACATGCTTGAGCGACAAATTATCTATATCATTACATGCTTGAGCGACAAATTATCTATATCGATACATGCTTGAGCGATACATTATTCATATCGTTACATGCTTGAGCGACAAATTATCTATATCGATACATGCTTGAGCGACAAATTATCTATATCGATACATGCTGTAGCGACAAATTATCTATATCGATACATGATTGAGCGACAAGTTATCTTTATCGATACATGCTGTAGCGACATAATCATCTATATCGATACATGCTTGAGCGACAAATTATCTATATCGTTACATGCTTGAGCGACAAATTATCTATATCGATACATGCTGTAGCGACATAATTATCTATATCGATACATGCTTGAGCGACAAATTATCTATATCATTACATGCTTGAGCGACAAATTATCTATATTGATACATGCTTGAGCGACAAATTATCTATATCGTTACATGCTTGAGCGACAAATTATCTATATCGATACATGCTTGAGCGACAAATTATCTATATCGATACATGCTGTAGTGACATAATTATCTATATCGATACATGCTTGAGCGACAAATTATCTATATCGATACATGCTTGAGCGAAAAATTATCTATATCGATACATGCTGTAGCGACATAATTATCTATATCGATACATGATTGAGCGACAAATTATCTGTATCGTTACATACTTGAGCAACAAATTATCTATATCGTTACATGCTTGAGCGACAAATTATCTATATCGTTACATGCTTGAGCGACAAATTATCTATATTGTTACATGCTTGAGCGACAAATTATCTATATCGATACATGCTTGAGGGACAAAATTACAAAATTATCTATATCGATCAGGTCACCTTGGTCTTGACTCGGAGAAATGACCTGTTCACGTAATGTAGTACGCAAAGTAACGTGAAACTGATCAAACAGAAAGACACCAACTTCCACGTGACAGACCAGGCACTTCCGGTGTAGATCTGATCCACTAGTGTAGACGACCCGTTGTTTGGAGCTGGGCTCATGTCGAGGAGACGGCACATCAGCTGATACACGTGAATGTTGTCAAACCCCTGCACTCTCTCACCCACTCGGATATCTTGGGGAGAAAATATAATGTGTCTACTCCACATGATGATAAATCCTACGAAGATCAGCATTTCACCAAATATTTTACATGCATTTGACATAAACATAACTGTATATATGTCATTATAAAGTGCCCTTGCGTATTTCTCTATTGATAACGTAGCCTCGAGCCTCATAGTTATTATTCTATGTCATAAATCGCATGAGTACACGAAAAGTATGTGTACTATAAACACTGATAGACGAAATGGCGAGGTGAATACATAGCATGCTGAGATTTATCGGAAGGTTTATATCCAGGACATTATCGAGGATATATGCAATGCTATTACGATTACATCCCATATTAGATGAATGACCTGTATTCAGAAGCGATACATATGAAGGTGTAGTGCTTACTCGGTCCCCGTGCATAAAGGATGGTCCGCATGTCATGCCCTGTGTTGTCGAACCCGTGATACCCTCTGTAGGGCTTCCCTTCGAACTTGGGCAGTCCGTCGGGTGACTGAAACACAGACCTGGAAATGGAGCCATATTATTATCCTATCCTTCTTTAAATAATGTCCTACAATGATGGACGACATACACTCCCATGTGAATCAGGTGTTCTGCAATGATGGACGACATAAAATCTCATGTGAATCAGGTGTCCTGCAATGATGGAAGATATACAATCTCATGTGAACCAGGTGTCCTGTAATGATGGAAGACATACAATCTCGTGTGAATCAGGTGTCCTGCAATGATGGAAGACATACAATCTCATGTGAATCAGGTGTCCTGCAATGATGGAAGACATACAATCTCATGTGAATCAGGTGTCCTGTAATGATGGAAGACATACAATCTCATGTGAATCAGGTGTCCTACAATGATGGAATACATACAATCTCGTGTTAATCAGGTGTCCTGCAATGATGGAAGACATACAATCTCATGTGAATCAGGTGTCCTGCAATGATGGAAGACATACAATCTCATGTGAATCAGGTGTCCTGCAATGATGGAAGACATACAATCTCATGTGAATCAGGTGTCCTGCAATGATGGAAGACATACAATCTCATGTGAAGCAGGTGTCCTGCAATGATGGAAGACATACAATCTCATGTGAATCATGTGTCCTGCAATGATGGAAGACATACAATCTCGTGTGAATCAGGTGTCCTGTAATGATGGAAGACATACAATCTCATGTGAATCAGGTGTCCTGCAATGATGGAAGACATACAATCTCATGTGAATCAGGTGTCCTGCAATGATGGAAGACATACAATCTCATGTGAATCGGGTGTCCCGCAATGATGGAAGACATACAATCTCGTGTGAATCAGGTGTCCTGCAATGATGGAAGACATACAATCCCATGTGAATCAGGTGTCCTGCAATGATGGAAGACATACAATCTCGTGTGAATCAGGTGTCCTGCAATGATGGAAGACATACAATCTCATGTGAATCAGGTGTCCTGCAATGATGGAAGACATACAATCTCATGTGAATCAGGTGTCCTGCAATGATGGAAGACATACAATCTCATGTGAATCAGGTGTCCTGCAATGATGGAAGACATACAATCTCATGTGAATCATGTGTCCTGCAATGATGGAAGACATACAATCTCGTGTGAATCAGGTGTCCTGTAATGATGGAAGACATACAATCTCATGTGAATCAGGTGTCCTGCAATGATGGAATACATACAATCTCGTGTGAATCAGGTGTCCTGCAATGATGGAAGACATACAATCTCGTGTGAATCAGGTGTCCTGCAATGATGGAAGGCATACAATCTCATGTGAATCGGGTGTCCTGCAATGATGGAAGACATACAATCTCGTGTGAATCAGGTGTCCTGCAATGATGGAAGACAAACAATCCCATGTGAATCAGGTGTCCTGCAATGATGGAAGACATACAATCTCATGTGAATCAGGTGTCCTGCAATGATGGAAGACATACAATCTCGTGTTAATCAGGTGTCCTGCAATGATGGACGACATACAATCCCATGTGAATCAGGTGTCCTGCAATGATGGAAGACATACAATCTCGTGTGAATCAGGTGTCCTGCAATGATGGAAGACATACAATCTCATGTGAATCGGGTGTCCTGCAATGATGGAAGACATACAATCTCATGTGAATCAGGTGTCCTGCAATGATGGAAGAAATACAATCTCGTGTTAATCAGATCGAACACAACAACCGTACCTCGCCACGTTTCTGATCTAAGTACTGCACCATAGAGGTCATGCCAGGTGACCTTATACTTCAGCCAATCAGCGACGAGGCTAGAGAGCTATCCTACTGACTTGAGCCGACAGACGAAACACCACATCCAATGCCATATCTAAGAAAGCCTCTGATTGGCTGAATCTATTGAAGGTGAAAGGTCACAGTGAAAGGTCACCTGACATCACCTCGCTTGGATAGTACTCAGATCGACGAACGTGGTACGAGTGTTACTTTCGATCTGATTTAAATGAGATTGGGAGCATTATGATACAATTAAGAGGATCTCTTACAAACTTGATTGTTGATTGCACCGTATGAACAATATGCAGATCCCTTCTCAGGTCACCTCAAACGTTACCATCCAGTAATGACGTATAATAGAGGACGGAATGCAAACTGCACGTGCTTCCACAGAATATCATTTAATATTATTTGGAGACTAATATAATTGTATGATTTGTTTCATGCTCATTTCCTTTATCAGGCTGACGTCGGTCTGTGATTCTCTGCTATATGTCTACATCACAGTCATTGAAATATATATTGAATGGTCTCCGTTTTATGGAAATCCGGTCGAGTCCGAATTTGTCGCGACAATAAAAGTGTCGCGACAAACATTTTTTTACAAACAAATTTCATTTTTTAAATGCCTTTATAAGTTCTTTGGAAAATTTTAGGCTAAAATTATTTTTTTTCAATGGAAATTTCAGTTTTTCAAATTTGGTTTCAGTGAAATGTTGATTTTGATAATATATATATAAAGTTTGAAATGTTGACTTTGGAAAAAATATAGTGTTTGTGAAATGTTGACTTTGGAAATATTTATTGACTTTGGTGAAAGTTTTACTTTGATTAAATATTGACCTTGGTGACATGTTGAATTTTAAAATGTTTTGAGTTATGTGAAATGTTGACTCTTGAAATATTTATTGACTTTTGTGATAGTTTAACTTTATTAAGAATGATGTCTTTGGTGAAATGTTGACTTTGAAAAAGCTATTTTGAATTAAGTGAAATGTTTATGATCAAGTATTGACTTTGGTGAAAGTTTTACTTTGATTAAATATTGACCTTGGTGACATGTTGAATTTTAAAATGTTTTGAGTTATGTGAAATGTTGACTCTTGAAATATTTATTGACTTTTGTGATAGTTTAACTTTATTAAGAATGATGTCTTTGGTGAAATGTTGACTTTGAAAAAGCTATTTTGAATTAAGTGAAATGTTTATGATCAAGTATTGACTTTGGTTAGATGTTGACTTTGAAAATATTTATTGACTTTTGTAAAAGTTTAACTTATATAAAATGTTGACTTTGGTGACATGTTGGTTTTGAAAAAGATATTTTGAATTTAGTGAAATATCGACTAATGAATTGAAGACTTATGTTGACTTAAATATTCACTTTAGTGAAATGTTGACTCTTTAAATATTTATTGGCGTTGTTAAAGTTTATATCTAATGACTTTTTGAAGTTGAACACTAGTGTCTGGCTAAATGTGCGAGTTTCAGAAAGTAAGTGTTAGGTCAATTGACTACGCTATTGCCCACAATACACCAGTCACCAAGACAGATTATTTATACACAACTGATTGCAGGTTACATATATATAAAGATAGAACAATTGCAATTTAATCAGGCAACTGCGGTTTAAGTGATTTATTAGACTTGTGTATTGACTCTCAGAATACCCTACTAGTTGGTTTGTTAGCCTACTGTTGAACGACGGTCCCAATCGGTATTACGTAACATGTGTATTCGGTCAACTCATTTAGGCCGACAGGTAATGGATTACCGATTGAACGCCTCTGACCCACATCTGGGTGTGACGAGAACGCCAATATAGTCAGAGTTCGATAGAGTGACTTAGATGTTTCCGATCTGTGTGCATTACACTGCAAATTTATCTTCGATATTGAGAATATGAAGGTGAAACTAAACAATTGTAGACTTTTGTTGTGGTTTTGTTGTCAGATCTTACAAGCGAACCGTTATAATATGCATAATATTATCCATGTAGGAATTGCTGAATTTTAAGAGATTGTAACTATTAATTCCTGCAATTCCTGAATTCCTGACATTGTAGAAAATACTTGTCACCCAATATCATTGTTACATGTTTATCGTATGTTACATTCACATCAAACAATGCCACAGTTGATCATGTCGCAAGTTGTCCTCGTAGCCTAAATATGAAATACGTACAGAACAGAGTAGGTGTGCCCTAAAATATTAATATATCATAACTATTTATTTACTAAATTTTTACTACTAAAACTATTTATTTTATTGCAAATAAACTTAATTAAATTAAACTTAAAAGTATTTTTTGTACAGCTGCATGCCGAATGTTTGTTCACCTACATGTGAATCTTAGTGCGAATATTATATATAAGTTATGTTTGAACCATTTGGTTATTTATTTAATATTTCACTGAAGAAAAAGAAAACCTGTAGATTTGGAAAGACAGACCCCTGGTCACTTCAAAGAGCCGCAAAAACTATATCTGTTTATTATGAGATATCAAATCGGATTATAATATGGAACTCCCAACTGTCTTTGTATACTGCAAAAATGCAAAATGACCGATCGCGTTGATGCGATGATTTTAAAGAAATGCCAAATTACATGATAAGTGCACGAACATAAACAAGTAGGTGACCAAACTTTCTCACATAATCATGCCTTTGTTATTTGTTCAATCAATCAATCAAGGGAGTTGTTAATTGTATTCATTCACCCATTTCTTAGCGTCTCGGGCAATACTCCTATAGGCGATGAAGTACGATCATTGGAGCGTGTCTGGTCACTCGATTATACATCTTGGGCCATAACCGAGAACGTCACCCTTCAGTGGCCATGAGCAATTCCGTGTTGATGTACTTACAGGGGGTCTGAACTGTCACTGACTAATTACCATGTACCGACCCTCACTTGTTTGTTTGTGTATCTCCTACCAGACTATTAGGGCTGGCCAACATTTCCACACTTTCAAATGTTCTTATAAATAAAATCTAACGCAGAAGTGTTATAAAACTTGTGATTTTAGAAAGGCAGTAATTAAACTTCAATTCTCATGTACTGTAACAGATTGTGAATTGTAATCACTCAGTCGATTCTCGTATCGATGTATATGGACAATAATATATGATAATCTTTTTTGTTCTGTATAAATCAACACAGAAAACATAAACATACATTCGCTGTTGGAAAAAGTTGTTAAGTAGCTCCATATTTAAAGTTGTGATGTATGATACATAAAACACAGAAATATTGATATGATAAATAGAATATCTGTCAATTCTTGACAAAAAAACATGTTCATCCCTTTTAAAGGAGCATCAAGACGTTCACCTTTGCACGTTAATTGAATATATTTCTCACAGGATTTTGATTTTGACAAACTATGTTATCAAAGCACTGTACGTATCAGAACTGTTTTATCTGTACGATCTGACAACATGTCACTAACAAGCAGCAAATATATTCAATATCTGATACCTTAATGTTACATAATTTACAATAGTTCCGTCCACCCATTTCCTGTCTACTTTTGATCGTTATGCAAGGCACAACAATCAATCAGTATCTCTCCTCTCTCTCTCTCTCTCTCTCTCTCTCTCTCTCTCTCTCTCTCTCTCTCTCTCTCTCTCTCTCTCTCTCTCTCTCTCTCTCTCTCTCTCTCTCTCTCTCTCTCTCTCTCTCTCTCTCTCTCTCTCTCTCTCTCTCTCTCTCTCTCTCTCTCTCTCTCTAATTAGAATATGCAAGCCTGGATATGAGAGAGCGGCCGAAATTGTAACATTTTATATAAGTTAAACTTTCGCAAAAGTCAATCAATATTTCCAAAGTCAACATTTCACAAACACTTTTTTTTTCCAAAGTCAACATTTCACAAACATTATATATTTTCCAAAGTCAACATTTCATACTCAATATATATTATCAAAATCAACATTTCATTGAAAACTTCACCAAAGAAAATAAAATAGAAATATTAATATTTCATAAATTCATTATAAGCAAAACTGTTTTCAATAACTAATGCTACCACACACTTCCACATATTTCCATTGGAAAAAATATTTCCACTGGAAAAATTCCATTGGTAAAAATAAGTCCATTGGGAAAAACAAATTCAAAATTGAAAAAAATAATTTTAACCTAAACATTTCCAAAGAACTTAAAAAATGAAATTTGTTTGTAAAAAAAATGGATTTCCAAAGATAAACCGGAGACCATTAAATTTGGTACCACGTTGCGTTTGTTAATAGATAAGACAATCTACGTCAAACGATTACATTTGAAAATATACACAAAGAACTTGACCAAGAACCACCTCATATTTTCAGATTTGTGTGACGATGCCCAACCACCGTCTTGTGAAATTAATCGAAGAAATGCTGTTCTTTATGAAAGTGCATCATCTTTGCTAAACAAAAAGACAACACTGAATACAATATGTAACATGTATTTCATTATATTGCCAGATGAACATGAACAGTGGTTTTACTTGAAAACTCACTCCTGTACAACTATTGCTCTGTGAACTTCAAAAACGGTGAAAATGTTTGTTAAGCAGTTGGACAATGTTCTTTGTTGTCTTAAGAAAACAAATGACTGTCACGTTATCAATAACGGGTGTATCCGCCACGTGCCCGAGGTAACAGCTGTCACTCACGATGTGTATAGCTGCTTCTAAACCCACTAAATCCTGTACTGGTGGTCCATGGCTTGCACTCGGCGACCAATCATTCCAAAATGTGTTCCAGTGGATTGATATCCGGGCTCATGGCAGGCCATGGAAGTTTAGATACTGCATTGTTCTTTAGAAAGTCAATCACAGGTCGAGAACGGTGAGGCCGAACGTTATCATTCATGAATACATGAATACAAGTGGCCAATGGATGATTATCAAAATGTGGCACAAGAACAGGCTGCATTATTTCCCGGATGTAACAATCACCATTGAGATTACCTCTCACAGTCACCAAATCGAGCTTACAATCATGAGAGATGCATCCCCAGATCATTACAGATCCACCAACGAATGGGACTGATGCTTGGATGTTCTTTGGTGCATATGCTGTGGTTTGATGACATTTCTGGACAAGACGGCTTATCACAGCGTGGTGAATGTCCAACTGTCGTCCAATAGCTCTAAAAGACATTCCGGTGGAACTCATTCCAATAATTTGCCATCTTTTCGCTTCAGTGAGTCTCCTTCGAGCCATGTTCAGAGGTAATGACATAATCATTTGAAAATTTCCAAGATTTATACTGATTTAAGAACGATTTAAAACTGCAATTTCAGAAATTCGTGGGTGGTGTGCTTCACATGCATTGTGGGGCGTGTTTGTGCGATTGACCTCACAGAAAACCCGAACACTGTTGAGAGGAAAAGCAGTTCCATGCAAATTACACTCTAACAAGACATATTCGTTACAATGTATATTTTTATCACTGAAAATATTAGGTGGTGCTTAATTAAGTTAATTGTGTATATATGAGCATAACGAGTTCACTCTATGTAATGGCTATAACGCTATACATCATATATGTAAGAAAACTATACAACATCAACTGTATCTGTAAGAAAACTATATAACATCAACTTTATCTTTAAGAAAACTCTCACGTGAACCAGCATCCAACCAGTGTCAGCAACGCACGTGATCGGCGCCACCCGGAAGTGATTCTTTAGCCGCCACCTTGAAGGAATATCGTACTTCCGGTAAACCGACATATGACTTGAAAAGTCACGGAGTTTCTGAAACACCTTGAAATCAGAGTGATGAAAGTTAGTCGATTTGTTACAAATATTTCCTTACTTTGTTTAATTATTTTAAAACAATGCCCGTCGTCGTTGTTTATCAACCCAGTAGTAGAAACACACCTAAACTGAGAAATAATGTGGACATCATGTTATGTATTGTATGGTATCCATGAAATCAATTGTTCAACATAGTATTATGACACGTACAAATTAATTACAATTTTTCTATTTCATTTCTCTGTAACATAACGGTCATGCTAAGTCTTAATGATTACACATCTTTCTTTTTGACAACAACGTTCGACATGTAGTGGATTTAAACATTTCCCATATAGACAACAATGTTCGACATGTAGTGGATTTAAACATTTCCCATATAGACAACAACGTTCGACATGTAGTGGATTTAAACATTTCCCATATAGAACATCACAGTTCTTCAACCATCTTGATTATCATGTTGAACTATTCCGTGTGTAAGTTGGGATGAACAGAGCACTCACTATACTATGTCCAACTGACCCTTACTTGTTTCTCGAAGCCTGGAGTGGGCCACACACTGATGATGGGTCCATGATCCACCACTCGCTCATACTCCCACCTGGACAGAGCCTCGGACACGTCGATAACTCGGGACTCAGATATGTCGGTCATACCGTGGTCAGATAATACCAGAAGATTAAGGTCAAGGTCTAAACCTCGCTTTGACATGTCGTCAAGGAGACTGCCCAGTTGTTGGTCCATCCATTTTACCAGGCTTGCCACTTCCGTAGAGACTGGTCCGTACAGGTGTCCCCAGAAGTCGATCAGTTCAAAATACACTACTGCAAGAGAGATGAAGAAAGTCTTGTACATAAACAATGGATGCCAATGGTAAGATACAGTACTATACGACTACCACCTCGGCGCTAAGAGATAAATATTATATAAACCGAGTTCTTGTTCATCTACGATTTATCAATTAGTAGTGTGAGGATTGGTGAAACTTAAAATTCTTACAGATGCACTGTATAACGGAGGGTGAAGAGTTGATCCAAAAACAATCATTCGATTTGTCGCCTATGTGTTTCTTCCATTTTGTAAGGTATTGGGTGCACGATAATTCGGTTGAATATTATATGAAAGACGCGTTAATGATTAGCTTGTGAGTTTATTGCAGAATATAGTTTTGATATAAGAGAATACTTCTTATACCATTATATACTTAGTATCTTATCGCTATATGCACTCTTTATTTAGTAACTTTCAAGAGACATTGTGCTAAAACACGCTTATAAAGGTACACACGTTTATGACAGGATGTACGGCAACTCTGCAACCTAATCAAAACTAGCTTCAATGGTGTACGTCTCATGTCTTACATTACATCTGTGGACTAACTGACAGAGATCGATGAACCGACATTTGCCGAAGTTTGATTGACCAATGAAATATGATACAGGACATTAGCTGTCAACCAATCACAGATGCGCTTTCAGCATCTCAGCTTTTGTTATAAAATGGCTTTAGTTGATACGTATCAGAACATACGTTTTTGTCATTTCTTTACCTTATCTTTATTTTCTCTTACACAAATGAACAACTGCACAACATACAAATATTACTTTTTGACTTTTTGACGTCGTGATGTAGCTGCCATCTTATTCTCTCCGCAGTTCACCGGAAAACAATGAACGTTATTCGAGATAAAGAGGAACGACGACAACATTGACTGACTTGATTGACTTTTTAACTTTAGTTGGTCAGCACACGGACCAGATTGGTCATATCCTCTATGTTTAGTAGTGACGGACTGGTGACCGTGGAAGGGTATATATCAGTAGCATTACAGCTAGGTTTAACTAGGTTGCGATACTCTGGTACAAAGAGTGTCCACTACACTGACGGACTAGATCAGCATCCCCGGATGTTACCACCCGGAGTCCGTCTCTCCACTGCCTCGTGAAATTGGTTTTTGCTTCCTCTGCGTCCTCTGGATATCCGGGGTAGACTGAACAGTGGGTGGGGCGCTGCTCCTTTATCTCTACCTCGCACCCGGGCCAGTGGTATACGAAGGCAGCAAGGTTCTGGTTCGTGAAGCGTACGTAAAATGTATAGTCCTTTTGAACGATAACTTGAAATTATCACTAAAATATGCTTACATAATAGAGGGAAAATAGCTTTAACCTATGCTAATATACCCAAGCATAAGCGTTAATCTTCATTTGATAATTTAGTGGACAGCTGTTTAGAATGTTATTACTGAGTAAGACGTGTCCCAAAAGTAGTAACATTATTATATATACAATTTATGCATGTCGTTACTGATTAGCTCCAGTTAATGTATCGTTACATCCCCACAGCATCTATGTCTGATTAAAATCGCATCCCGATATGAACTATTTTGCAGATTGAATTCCTCGGAAAACTGTCTACTTTAAACAGACTGCACAGCATCTCATTCTAGTTTTAAATGTAGGGAGTGTATTACATTTATCTTTACGTGTATACATGTAATGTGAAACAACCTGCCTATAACTACACACACGCACCTGTCTGACAGCAGTGATCCACACGGGCTCGCCTCCCGCCCACCAGTGGGGGTGGATCTGTTCAGGGTTGAAGCCTAAGTCAAATGTCTCGTCCTCCAACTCATCGTACATATTGTTGGCCACCATCCCGTGCGACTCGGGATGTAGACCTGGTAACACGTGGATATACAGAAGGTACACAACATGATACCTCGCCTTTAGTCGTAACAAAACATGAATATTACCCCTTCACCATAATTTCTCTTCGTTCAGAGGTTACTCCACTCAGTTCTCCAACTCTAACCTCTGTTGCATATGGATCTCTTTCCTGGTTAGAAATAGAGAGTCCTGATTGTTTGGATCAAAAGTAGACAAGTTGTTCAATCAGCGGCGTGGTTTCAAACGGTCTGTTCCCGACACTCTCGAAATGACTAGAGTTGCTTCATCTGTGCGGTGCGCACATATCTCTTACAAAATCAATCGGCGGCAGATGTAAAGCGATGTTTGATTGGATAAAACTAAGAGATTACTATTGCAAACTTCCACCGCCGGGGTTTATGCGAGAATCGTGATAATATAGAGGTTACGGTGGGAGAACTGAGAGGAGTAACCTCTGTGGGAAGAGAATGTCCCTTTACAAGTCAGGGTCGAATAAATAAATATCTCCGTTACATATATAGTTTTTGTGTTCTATTATTCCCAAATGAGCATTCTGTCTCATTTGAGGAGTCCGCTTCATCGTTGTGCCGAACTTTGTTTTATCTATCTATATATAGATAATTAAGATATACAAATAAATAAGATATTGTTTGTATGAAACCATTGTTTTGTTATTTTGGTATGTGATGTAATGAGGTGGATCTCCCTTTCTTGCGTTCCACACGGTGTATTACGTAGAAGACAGGAACTTGCACTACGTAGAAGACAGGAACTTGCACTACGTAGAAGACAGGAACTTGCACTACGTAGAAGACAGGAACTTGCACTACGTAGAAGACAGGAACTTGCACTACGTAGAAGACAGGAACTTGCACTACGTAGAAGACAGGAACTTGCACTACGTAGAAGACAGGAACTTGCACTACGTAGAAGACAGGAACTTGCACTACGTAGAAGACAGCAACTTGCACTACGTAGAAGACAGCAACTTGCACTACGTAGAAGACAGCAACTTGCACTACGTAGAAGACAGGAACTTGCACTACGTAGAAGACAGCAACTTGCACTACGTAGAAGACAGCAACTTGCACTACGTAGAAGACAGCAACTTGCACTGCGTAGAAGACAGCAACTTGCACTCCGTAGAAGACAGCAACTTGCACTACGTAGAAGACAGCCTCGGAAAAGTAACGTTGGACAACCGACCACAATTTGCACAAATGATATATTCAAATTGGACGTGTTCTGTGAGTCTAGGTACGTCTCAACCTTGCGTATTTTATACATTCCTCGTCGACAACATTGCTAAGATACTAGACTGTCTATATTTATTTGGATACGACTTCCAGATAAAAAAAATAATTGTATCGTACAAACTCAAACACATATATTTCCTTCCATTATTTTGAGGTTTTTTTTATACGTTTCCTTTTTTCATTTGCTATATATGACTCATTTTAAGTACGCTTTTTGATAATATTCAGACAGTTTGGAAATTTTAGAGAAACTCTTGACATATTTTGGCAGATAATCAGGATACAACACTCACGAGTGTAATCAAATGAAGGACAGTGCAGTAAAACATGACACCCATTTTCAAAAATATTGACAGTAAAGTTATTTCAGTAAAGAGTTGAAACTTTGAAGGCGCTATACTCCACATCTAAACAAAACTACTGCTTTTCATTGAACGAGTTGGGACGTAACGCGGTGGTATCGATGATATGCATGAATGGTGTCAAACAGATGTGACTATAGCATGCCCCAGATAAACTCTATAGACACGCATCGTCTGTTTTATAGAACATACATACACAAAGCGAAGGAAAGAGAACAGATCCGGTAGTTGCATAATATCCTCAAAAACTCGACCTTGTATATGCAAAGGTAATATCTTTTAAATCAAAATCTGAAAATGATGTCATCGTGGATCCAGACAGTTTACAATTTAGTTTTAAAAACGTAACATTATTTTATTCGGTCTATAACTTGGACTATATATTGTGTGTGTTATGTTTATCAAAATCAATAATAAAAAGTCATTGTATATCTACTAATATTGAAAGGCTTACCGGTGAGTAAGGAGTAGAGGTTGGTGTAGGTGACGGACGGGAAGGCGGGGGTCATGTGGTCTGCAGCTACCCCTCCCCTAATCAGACGTGCAAACCCTCCCTGTCCGTCCGTGTATCTGTCTACGTAGTCCCATCTGAACCCATCCAGCATCAGAACCATTAACTTCCCCCCGGCCACGGCTTGCCGAGCGAGCAAGGAGACCAGACATAGTTGATACAACATGATGTTCCTTGTTAACGCAGGGTCACAACGTCAGGTCAGACTGGCCCTGTTGACACAGGGTCACATTAGTCGAGAGGCGAGCTAGACCTGGTACCCTAGTATGCGAGTCGCTGTGCGGGAATTATCATATGGTGTGCTGGAACGATCCTATAGTGTCTGAAGATCATCGATGTGTGACCAAAACGGCTTGTAGTCCGCCGTATTTTATTTTTGATATGTGTCGTCCTTCGCCGGTTGCTGCACGCTGCATCACTATGTAATCAACTACATACTGAGATGAGTCTCTGACAGTCTTTCGTATTTACGATGGGTTAAAACGTATGCGCTGTGTTAGCCATGAATACCATTAAAGACACATTTAAACGCTCCTAGAATATGCATGGTATTCTCAAATTCAAAGACGACAATGTGAAGGCGATCAATGCTATTGTGTGGTTTCACAAACACCGACGTTCTCTAAGGCCCCCACTTCACCGAGCCCGACCCATATACGACAGTGTACAATCGCTGCGATCAAGCCGGTCGCTGCGGTCCCAGACATTTAGGCTACCAATTTGCAACAATTTAGAGTTTGTGGTTCCACCAAGCCGGGTGTGCGATCCCACTGCGACCAAAAAGTGACCACATTTGTCTTTTTTTTGCGAGCACGTTGAGACTGATAATATCGGTCGTATCGATCACAAGTCGGTCTCAACAGGGTGATACTTTGGTACGACTGAATTGGCGATTCCACTTGTGAGTGGCTAGGACCATGATGAGAGCACCGCAACAGTTTCTGCGACCGACATGCGACCGACTTGCGATCGACTTGCAACCGGTTTGCTACCTGCGCGACAGATTGTGCAATCGACTACGACAACGTAACAACGGTTGCGGGTCTTGTACGACTCCAATACGACCACGTTACAACAGTTGCGGGTCTTGTACGACTCTAATACGACCACGTTACAACAGTTGCGGGTCTTGTACGACTCTAATACGACCACGTTACAACAGTTGCGGGTCTTGTACGACTCTAATACGACCACGTTACAACAGTTGCGGGTCTTGTACGACTCCAATACGACCACGTTACAACAGTTGCGGGTCTTGTACGACTCCAATACGACCACGTTACAACAGTTGCGGGTCTTGTACGACTCCAATACGACCACGTTACAACAGTTGCGGGTCTTGTACGACTCTAATACGACCACGTTACAACAGTTGCGGGTCTTGTACGACTCCAATACGACCATGGCGACCTTTCACACAACGGCACTGAGACATATGCGACCTAGTCACAATGTTTATGCCGGTCGGATCAAAGTAAGAAATGACCGCGACCGGCTGCAATCATGTCATTCTGAGTCAGAATGCAGATAGTACCTATAGATAAGATGGAAAATGAAATGGTCCTGGTGGTTGCTTTGCTTTGTGAAACTGCAGATAATCGGCACCTCAGTTATGATGAGACACTTTCAATGAAGTAGAAGACGTCGACGGTATGCAATGTGGTTTGAGAGACAAGAACACAATCAGTAATCTTAGTTAAAACGGGAAGATCAACATTTGTTTAAAGGAAGGCCGAAATAAAATATTTTCTATTGAATTCTTAACTGCAATTGGTTCATTAGACTGTTTTGTGAAAAATGAGACCAAAAAAAAATCCATATGTTGATCCTATATTAAACTAGAGCGGCTTAAAAACACCCAAAAACATCGTCTGCTTTTCACCCGTGACCAACAAACCAAAAATGGGGCGGGGCTTAGAGAGTTGGAAGATACCGGAAGTGACGTACGTGAAGGGACGGGGTGTAAACATTCGCTTACTATTTACAATGGCAAACACTGGGGAATCGGTCAGTTAAACTGTTATATCTACGCTTTGCAATGATGCCACATCGCTGTTATGCTGTGTAATCTGTTCGAGTTGGCCTAATGTTAGTTATCAAGTTTCACTTTACAAATGCACCAAAATATCGTTATATATATCAAATCAAATATAATTGGTATAACTAGTGAGAGACGGTGGATTCATAGACGTTCGTAGACATAGGATAAATCAATGCTAATGATATATAAGATGACAAAATGAAACCAAGATATGATAATATGAACGAAGTACAGTTGAGACAACGAAATCAGATAGTCGGTGTTGTTGTTATTTTTTGTTAGAGATTGTTTGCGTTTAAAATAAAAAAACAAACGTGAGATAAGCACGCCGGCGAAGTAGACCCTATTGTAAGCCATCGACAATAAAAGCACTTCACAACATCCTGTTTTTAAACATCGTTAATCAACCGACAACCTAATTTACTAACTGTACATTACAAAAATCAAAATAACTCACCACATATTTTAAAACATCAATAAGAATAATACGTCTACGAATCCACCTACGAAAACATCGCATCCCAATGTTACATTTTACGATTTAGTTATCACTTATTACACATTAAAACATTCAGAATTTCATAGTTTATAAGATAATGTTTTCAATGAAATGTGTGGTTAATCAAATATAATCAAATGAACATCGTATTAAATTGACAATTCATCAAGAGTGTCAATTAATGTAAGAAACTTACCTTATAAACGTATCCAAAAGGACAATATGAATATCCAAATGCACATTAGACACAAAATGTTAACCTATAATTCCATCAATGACAGTACTTGGAAACAGAAGATGGTCAAATAATAACCCTCTTTCAGCAAAAGTCTTTTCGCAAATGGCAAGATAGAAAACCAAATAGTTATGATGATTTTACACTAAAAATAATTTCATTGGTACATTAGATTTAAACAAGAGTTTTTATTGGATAACTTGATAGAGATATGTTCATTGGCTGACAATTTCTAGACTGAATGTCGCGTTAAGTGTATTGTGTGTCACCAAGACAGGACGTTGGCAATAAACATGACATGCTGGTCACCGACTTGTGTTATATAATTGAGTCGGTCCAGTAAACTTGTTATCTGTACAAACATAATTACACTCCTTCCTTCTCACATACTCAGCTTCTTAATTGCGTAAACTAATGTGCTGTAACAACACTTCTCCCCTTTGATCTGGAAGAAACATCTATATGGTCCGTGTGTTGATGTGCAGAAGTGACACATAAAAGCTATCAGACTATTAATTAAACCATTTCGTTTTCATTAACGATATGTTCATTAAAATGCTTCTGGTAACATAATTCTTTTATTCGATGATGTTCGTTGTCTATATCAATCTGTGTATATGTTTAGCGTGCACAATAGAGCAATCTTCATGTAAATTTCATTGAGCTTGTTGACCAATACAGTTCATTTATTTATTCATGAAAGTGAAGTGAAAATGGTTTGCATTCCATTACATCATATATAGAATATTTTAATTGACAAACTTAAAATACAGTAATCTTTTATATATAATACAAAATGTTATTTATAAATCTGCAACGTTGTCTCGATTGTTTGAACAGTCAATCGTTCAGTGTATATGAAGTTATACCTACCATATGTATTTATTTATTAATACATACAAAACAAAATTAACATGCCGATTATTCAACATACTTTGATCAATTGATGCTACTTAATCTCTGTTCACCCGATTCCCGCGATAATCTTCTTCCCTTGTTTCAGTGTCACTTGAACTGTCATACCTTCCCTTCTAGTTCCGCGATTAATTGCTACAAACATACTATACAAAAGCGCAGAATGCACTCTAATAAAGCACGCCCCGGTTGTTGTAACCATATAAAATCGCTAGTTGAATAGTTTAGTAATCCGTTTATCGAAAATTGGGGTAGTTTTGATGAAGTTTTCTGTCTTATATGAGCAGTTTAAAAGTGGGGAAACGCATTAAATTATGATTAGCGGCCATGTAGAGGCTCCTTCACGTACGTCACAGCTCGATACGCTTCAGTGACCACCCCGCCCATTTTCATTCTGGTCGCCGGGGCTTAATTGGGCACTTTTAAAAAAAGCCGTATATAAGTTATCTATGGGTCGATTTCAAAAATTTAAAATCTAGCAATTGTCAAATTGAAACCCCTTTTCAACGAATCCGAAAGTGACCATATGTCATTTCATCTAACCTTTAAGAATACTAGGTGTTGGAGAAACCCAACAAAATCCGTGCACTTGAACAGAGCGGCAGCGACTACTGGTGAGTCACAAGTGTACCACGTCTATTGAACCTATTGAACCAACTATAACAATGATTCAGGAAGCTGACCTACTTCTTTTTGTCCTATCACGACTTTGCCTTGAGAACATTCTCAATCTCCAAGAGGAATATGGCCTTATAAGAATTGATCTACAACGAGTAATTGACACAAACGTGACCATGTCCCCCGCCGAAATCAAGAAATGAGCTAAAATGGTGGAAACAGTTTGTACAGAGTAGTGAGCTTTTCATGTTTGATTCAATTGTTAATATTATCGGGCTTAACACATTTTAAGAACTTGTCAAAGTCTCGTAGTGACCTTGAATCTGAGGTCAAGGTCAAGGCCAAGACTGGTTTCTGCACATTCCCCAAATAAAGACCGGTACCAAATTTGAAGACTATAGGTGCAACGGTTCATAAGAAATCGCGCTAACAACATTTTAAGAACGTGTCAAAAGTCTCGACTGTTGTTTGCGTATTCCCCAAATGAAGACTACAGGTGCAACGGTTCATGAGATATCGCGCTAACAAGAACGGGACGTACGGAGCTGAACACTATGTTGACCGCTCCCGGCTTCGCTGCGGCGGCGGACAACTACGGTATATCAAGTGGAGTTGTGGTAGAGAATGCCTTCTACGATAGCATGTCGATCTAAATCGGTCGTGGTACGGTCATAGTGAGGTCTCGGTGCGTTTTGGTCCGTTCACAGAGGCATCGTCGCATTAAAACATTGATTTAAAAAATGCAGTCGCTGCGGAATCGCACTTTGGTTGTAGATCTCTCGCCACTGTTTGCACTATTTGGTCGCCAGTGAAAAAAATAGTGCAAACGCACTGCGAGTTCATACAATCGAGTTGTGAGTTCATGCGACTGACATATTATTACGGCCGTACTAAGACCAGATTGAGACCATTACGAGCGAATCTGCGAACAAGACATCACTCTCATCGATCGCAAAAGTTGTGTGATTTTTTTAAAATAGACAATCGAAATCGCAAACCCCTCTTCGACAATATGGGACCGATGCCGAGGAAGGGAGATTTTCCCAAGACTTCAGTGCGATGTCAGTGGGAGTGAGTGAGAGTGTACACGACCGGGAGACCAACATCGATCGCAGTGGGGTCGTGTGATCGGTGGAATGGGGGTATTAAGGACATGGGAGAATAAATTATGATACCAAGGGTATGCTTTCGCCTGCAAGACTCGGGAAATAATGCCTAGTGGGAATATGACAAGAAGCGAAGATGTCGTATTTCGTTGACTATTTCGTGATGATGGTGTTACACTCAGAAGCACATTCTACAGAGAGGGTTTTATTCAGTACCACTTCCTTCCTCTGACTCCTTTGATAGAGATTATAGAAGCTGATGTGATTAGGAACAGGTTTTATGGATTGTTTACTTCTTTATTAGATGCGACGTTTCATCTGATCTACGACAACTGCGACTGTTGTCGAGTTCTCTTCTCGAGACGAAATTGTAAGCTTCGTTTCAATGGAAACAACCCAAATTACAAAATCACACACCCATGCATCCTAATTGTTCCACATACTAAATGTCACTTAATTCAGTCGAGGCTTATGAATCACATTATTACAAATATGAAAAATTGTATGTAAAACAAGTGAATAATTATTTACTACCTCTTCATGTTCAGATTCGTTAGTCGATCCTGAATTAAAAACAAACACATCAAAGTCAGCCGCCTGTCGACATGAAGCGAACATATACTTCAAACGAACTCTCTTCGAACGTGTATTCTGCTGGCGAGTCATGTCTCAGAAAGAATAATAATAATATAATATAATAATAAGACGAACAGAGTGTGAATGTCTACGTCAACCGAGTTATTAACTTACACTGAAAGACCCGTTATAAGGCAACTTAATTTAAGTCCGTGGCAAAATTGATATGTTGACAAATAAACATTGTGACAGTCTCAACATAATAACAATTTATGTTTCTGCAGTGTTATATTATGTATTAGAAAACTTACCTCTCATTGCAAAATGAAATATGTTTTCATCAAATATTGTCCAGTGTTTTCACCTGCGTGAGTGAGTGGGTGAATGGTCATCGAAATGTGAAGATAGAAAAGGTTTCACTTGTCACTACTAAATGTCCGAATAAGGAAGACGATCGTTAACTGAGGAGCCTGTCGAGGATTTGAGAAGACCTAGAGAACGCAGGTGAATCAATGTTCACATTAGTCAGAGGCAACAGAACTCATTATAACTATAAGGTAGTTAGTTGGGTGTCCGAAATGTTGTCCAATGCTTATCCTGGTAGTGTAAACCCTAGTCAAGTCACGTTTGTGTTTTCAGATATTTTAATGTGTTTTTTCTATATTATATATAATTAAATGCCCATAACAATGCCAATAACATGCATGTGCTTATTTTATTCACAACGGATACACAACCTGAATATCTAATTACCCACATAACAGCGACGCTTCTGTTATAATATTGCATCGATAATTCATGTGTAACCAAAATTATCGACAAATATTAATATTTCATATTTTTTGCTGGAATATACAGGGAGATATAGTGGTTACACCTTCCCAACTTCCCAACGCAAGGCCTAACACTTGCCAGTTTCCATCACTACCTGATTTAAGTCTTACAGTATTTCCCTCGCTACTCCGTACTAAGATAGTGGATTGTTTCACCTGAAATGCATAGTGGGCTCCGATTTCCTTGCACGGAAACCTTAAGAAAATGCGACAAGCCTTAAATCGGCCAGTTATGGATACTGGCAAGAGTCATGCCTTGTGTTTGGAGGTTGTAGTGTGGAGACTGGCAAGAGTCATGCCTTGTGTTTGGAGGTTGAAGTGTGGAGATTGGCAGGAGTCAAGCCTTGTGTTTGGAGGTTGAAGTGTGGAGACTGGCAAGAGTCATGCCTTGTGTTTGGAGGTTGAAGTGTGGAGACTGGCAGGAGTCATGCCTTGTGTTTGGAGGTTGAAGTGTGGAGACTGGCAAGAGTCATGCCTTGTGTTTGGAGGTTGTAGTGTGGAGACTGGCAAGAGTCATGCCTTGTGTTTGGAGGTTGAAGTGTGGAGACTGGCAGGAGTCATGCCTTGTGTTTGGTGGTTGAAGTGTGGAGACTGGCAAGAGTCATGCCTTGTGTTTGGAGGTTGAAGTGTGGAGACTGGCAAGAGTCATGCCTTGTGTTTGGAGGTTGAAGTGTGGAGACTGGCAAGAGTCATGCCTTGTGTTTGGAGGTTGAAGTGTGGAGACTGGCAGGAGTCATGCCTTGTGTTTGGAGGTTGAAGTGTGGAGACTGGCAAGAGTCATGCCTTGTGTTTGGAGGTTGAAGTGTGGAGACTGGCAGGAGTCATGCCTTGTGTTTGGTGGTTGAAGTGTGGAGACTGGCAAGAGTCATGCCTTGTGTTTGGAGGTTGAAGTGTGGAGACTGGCAAGAGTCATGCCTTGTGTTTGGAGGTTGAAGTGTGGAGACTGGCAGGAGTCATGCCTTGTGTTTGGAGGTTGAAGTGTGGAGACTGGCAGGAGTCATGCCTTGTGTTTGGAGTTTGAAGTGTGGAGACTGGCAAGAGTCATGCCTTGTGTTTGGAGGTTGAAGTGTGGAGACTGGCAAGAGTCATGCCTTGTGTTTGGAGGTTGAAGTGTGGAGACTGGCAAGAGTCATGCCTTGTGTTTGGAGGTTGAAGTGTTTAAAGCAAGGGAGAGACAAGCACTCAGCCACCAATGCTTCCACCAACCAGTTAGAGAACAGTCAAATGCTTTCGTCCAATCGTATGATTGTATTGTGGTCACGTGGATTACAATTATATCCCGATAGATTTACACTTGTCTGGTTGCGTTCGGGTATCATGCTCATAAAACTGGTTTCTATTAAAAACAACAAACACTGCCAACTGATTGTTTATTTATGTGGATAATACACAATTAAATACTTGTTACATTGACAAATGAACTGCAGTGTTCCCTTTCCGAAAGGAAATAGTTGATTCCGCCAATGGGGTCTTCAATGTTAAGGAGAATGAGATTCCTAAAAGAAGAAAATAAGCATGTAAATAAAGTAGTGTGAGGTCAATTGGGAGAATGCTAAGAATGAAATATCGACTTGTTTCTCGATTTTCATCGATGTATTTCTGAGACACCATTTTGACCCACTCAAGTTTGACGAGCAAAAAATCGTGTTTCAAGTGTCGTAGCTTGATGTGTTTGTTAAACACGGATGCCCCCGGATATACAAAGTTATGACAACGGTTAAAGTTTTCTGAAGATGTCCACTGCGGCAAGGTCAAGGTCACAAGGTCAAATATGATGACCTAATATGAAGATCTCATCACAAGGTATGCACATGCCAAGTATGAAAGCCCTAGCTCTTAGCAATCCAAAGTTATGGCCATGGTTTAAGTTTTCTGAAAATGTCCACTGCGGCAAGGTCAAGGTCACAAGGTCAAATATGATGACCTCATCTGAAAGGTCTCATCACAAGGTATGCACATGCCAAGTATGAAATCCCTAGCTCTGAGCAATACAAAGTTATGGTCAAGGTTAAAGTTTTCTGACAATGACAACTGCTGCAAGGTCAAGGTCACAAGGCCAAATATGATGACCTCATCTGATTTCGTTGATGTTTGTTTTAATCGAAGAGAATCACTTTGCTTTAATTCTGAAATAGTACGTTTAAACGTAATTATTTATACTTACCTGTTGACTAGACCTACTATGCCTACCTCCTCTCTAGGTATGCTTTTTCAACCTTAACACAGACGAAACTTGAACAGTGGAGTAGGGGATGCGTAAAATCCCTATCCAAGGGCGGTAAGTCTGCATGGTCTCGTGACGTCACCACCGGAAACCTCACTCTCCTTTCAGTTGCAGGGCAAGACAGTCGTGTGTGTTTTTGCTCTGAGACTGGGTATTTTTAGCGCCTTTTTTCGCTAACTTGCTATCTACTTCTTATTAATTTAAGAGGTAGTATCAACGCCTTAATCTACGTTCGTCGTTAACAGGTTGGTTAGACAACCTGTTTTATGTAGGTGTTGAGTAACAAGGGGCCTTGTTGACATGTGCTAGGTGTGTGCTACCTGTCGGGTGGCTGCATGCTTTGCAGTGCAATTCGTGTCTTTTGTTTTCTCTCGCCTTCGTCAGGTGACTGCTCGGTTCGCACGGCCTTGGTCGTACCTTCCGCCAGTCCCTTTGTCTTCTAGATCAGGTGAATCTGCCGATAGCTCGTCGTCTGCTTCGGTTGGCTTCACCTTCGACTCGTCAGTGACCTCACTTAAACTGTTTGAGAGGCATTCTTGAAGTTGGTGTGATGAAGAAGACAAATATTTATGGATGATCAACTTCTTTATTAACAATAGCGACGTTTCGGTATAGATCCTTATGCTTGATAATGGTATAAGGATCTATACCGAAACGTCGCTATTGTTAATAAAGAAGTTGATCATCCATAAATATTTGTCTTCTTGACCTCACTTAAGCGTTTCGTCGTCTACGTTTTTGTGAGTTGTCATTCGCCGTTGGCATTCGACTCGACTTGCCTCGCCAGTCATTCGCCTTCGGTTTTGAATCGACTTGACTCGCAGCGTCTCGCCAGTGACTCGCTTAGCCTGTCATTCGCTGCCAGTCATTCGCCTTAGGCTCGATTCGACTTGACTCGCATCGTCTCGCAAGTGACTTGCTTCGCCAATCACTCGCTTCGCCAGTCATTCGCCTTAGGCTCGATTCGACTTGACTTGCATTGTCTCGCCAGTCACTCGCTTCGCCAGTCATTCACCTTAGGCTCGATTCGACTTGACTCGCTTCGTCTCGCCAGTCACTCGCTTCGCTCGTCATTCGCCTTAGGCTTGATTCGACTTGACTCGCATCGTCTCGCCAGTCACTCGCTTCGCCAGTCATTCGCCTTAGGCTCGTTTCTAAGTGATTCGTCTCGTCTCGCCAGTGATTAGCTGCGTCAGTGTCTCGCCTCGCCAGTGTCTCGCCTTGCCAGTCACTTGCTTACGCCTGTCACTCGCTAGTCACTCGCTTTCGGTTTTCGACTTCGTCTCGTCGGTGACTCGCTTCGCCAGTGTCTCGCTTCGCCTTAGTCACTCGCTTCGCCAGTCATTCGCTTCGTCAGTTGATATTGACTTTGCTCCCTTCGGGTTCGGAGCCTCTGCCTTCAACACTCTCGATAGTCTCCCTCGTCTTGCCTTGCGTGTTACTCACTTAAGCGTCTCGTCATCTACGTTTTTGTGAGTTTACACTCTTGTTGTTTTTGGAGTAATTAGCTATCGGAAGGGTTGTTTTCTTAGTGTCAGAACATAGTTCTCACGCTAAGCTACTTAGGTGTTTAGCGTCAGTGATTCGCTTGTCATTCACCTCGTCTACATTACGCGTGCGAGTGTCTCGCTGATCGCTCACCTGCGTAAGTGACCCGACTGTCACTCACCTCGCCTAGGTTACGCATGTTAGTGACTCGCCTGTCACTCACCGGTTAACTAATTGAGTGTCACTCACCTGTCACTCACCTCATCAGCTTACTCGCGTAGTGGCTCGACGGTCTTGTCAGTGACTTGACTATCACTCGCGTTGTTACTTCAATATGTACTCTGCTTTTTGTATGAATTGCGGAGGTAGGAAGTCTGCTATCAAGGATCCGCACTTGCTGTGTAGGAAGTGCAAAGACTTATGTGAGGAGGATTATCGTTGCGACGAGTGTGTCCCTCTCTCCGCTTCAGATTTCCATGCGTATGTTACAGCCATTCGTAAGTACGTCGCCGATAGGGCTTCATTTAAGAAGCGTTCAGCTACGTCGAGTCAATGTCGGGAGGTGTCTCCCATTCGTCACCCATCTCCAGAGGAGGTGGTAGACATTGTTCTCACTGAACGCTCGGATGAGTTTGACCGGGAGTCGTCGGTCTTATCCGAATTCGGTAGGTGTTCGAGAGATTCGCTCTCTCCCCCTTCGCGTTCGCGTTCTCGTCCTCAGGCTCGCGCTTCGCCTCCTCCCTCCATCTTCGCTCCGTTACGTATGAACCGCTCTTCGACGTAACCCCTCCTCCCTCTCACCATCTCACGTGGTGGCACGTGGTCCTGTGCATAGCTCAGTCGACCGCTATCAGTGAAGTTCAGCAACAACGGGCGCGGCTCGCTGGATGGGTGGGTCACCCACTGCTGGATAAAACTGAGAGTTTCAAGGGTTGATTCCCTGCCCCACACTGAAACATGAGTTGAGAGACTTATGGTGTCACCCTGGGTAAGTGACTTTATTCAAAGTGTGCCTCTGTTCACCCAGCAGCAAGTGGGTACCTGGTATCGGTTGTGGAGGTGACCTTCTAGCGACAACTATGTCAGCTTGGGTTAGACCAGGGTAATAATACTCCTATAGCGCCTTGAGCAACCACTGAGTGGATGGATACGTGCGCTCTATAAATGGACTTATTATTATTATTGAAATAGCATACCTAGAGAGGAGGTAGGCATAGTAGGTCTAGTCAACAGATAGGTATTTAAATAATATGTATTACATGTAAAATGCGTGATAAATGTTTTAATGTGGACTTGTTTGGGCAGGGGTAAAACTCGCGTTGCATCCCTTTCTTTCTTTATTAGTATAGGGTGTATCGTATCGAAGTATTGGACCTAGGAACTGTTTTGTTTCAGCAATACAAACCCCTGTGAAATTAAGAAGTATCTGTAACTTCACCGGTTTGTAATACGCAGTGTAAGCCTTGTTACATTAACCATAGCGACTGCCGCTTTTGGCCCTCGGGCTGTGTGCAATTTTTTAACATGGCTGATATTGGAGTTCATGCGGATTTAATGCAACGTTGCATTAATTACTTCCGGTCTTTTAAAGTTAACTTTAAAAGCTGAATATGTACATATTTTGCAGATAACCTATATAATACATTACCCGAGGGTAGGTTGTTTGTAATATCGAGAGAGGTGCATTATCCGTGCATTATTTATATTTTAAAACAATTGGTGTGCTATATAGTGCCTTTAAATCCCTTCCCAAAGACAATTTAAGTACTATTTCGTTGCTGGAGTAACCTGAAATAATTTATATGCAATATAGACGTGCTGCACATGAGCATATGCAACAATAGATATTACAACTCGTAAATTGATAAATACAGCTCAATAAACAACTTAAAAATAAAAATTAAAAACAATAACTGTTATTGAATAAACAAAGTTACAATTAGTTTTGAAATTTAGAAATACACATTATAAAAGCGTAAAGTTACCTTTCCTGAATGAATAGTGTAGTTGCCCTTGGACTGTCCATGATGAAGCCATTGTGTGAACTGATTCATTCTAAAAACCACTCATAATCAGTCTTTATAGGCAATGATCATGAAATGCATTAGTGCTCAATATTTCGGGGGGAAAAGTGCTTCAATCATGCATGTTCGTGATTCAAGCACGACGCTTATGTTGTAGCACGACTCGTACTTTTTATATAAAATGTACGCCCCATGCACCTCGGACAATTTACGAAAGTCAGTGCTCACAGTGCCGATGACGACGTCAATGTCCCTCACAATTGCATATGAACATGAGAAATGTTAATAGTTTGCATGTTGTGTTCGAGAGAATGTTTCCCAAATTTGTTGACAATTCATTTGAAATATATTCATTTTAAGACATTTTCTTGACGACTCAGGCATTTGACTGTGCTCTAAGATAGATAGAGAATTCGTAGCAGTATATTATCGGGAGATAAATGGTACGGGTTTGACATAATGTAGTGCTACACGTCTTCTATCTATTACATAAAAGAGCGAATTTAATACTCTATAGACGACTAAATGTAAATTGATACGTAGTATGATACGAAACATATGATGGTAGTCTGAATTTGAACCTTGAAGCGCATGCCAGGCGACCGGTTGTATTCTCCTCAGGGCGTGTTCTGTACTCGTTGACCAGGGGTAATATGTCGACCAGCGCGTTGAGCATGCAATGTGCATGGATATATGCGCTATATAAATGGACTATTATTATTACTTAATAAGTTTGTCAAATTCAAGATTTATGTAACGAGTGCCATGGGCTGAGTTGATATGCCATGAAAGACGCAGTACGAGAATTGTTAAAATTTAGGTAACTTCACGGAATGTAAAACACAGGAGAGAGGAAAAGGCAATTAGTGACAACCGCCACAATGTCCCCCGATACTCTTACCTAACGTTCAGACCCCCAAACTGTAGCCAACATGCTGATTCCCGCACTGCGAGCTTCCTGCAGACTGACTATAGTGGACAAATATATTAAGTTATATACGTAGATTTGGAAATTATGTATAATGATCAATTTATTTATTAAATTATGTATATAATGATCTATTTATTCATTGGCACAACGATGCAATATGAATAATAAAGTATCAAATAGTGTTCAGTGTAGCAGTGTAGTCATGTATATGCAGTGTACAGGTTGAGTCTCATGATGGGTCTTGTTGTATTGATATCCTTTGATTATATGAAAACTGCATTAGATGTAGTTAAATACTAGTTTACTGGCAGCTCAGTACAACAACTTATTATAACAAAATCAAAAGTCACTTACATGCAGATGTCGGTAGCGTTATCGTCTTGTCTGAGATTAAGGTTATCTTCAGATTGCTTCAGGTAACACGGTTTTGGCTTATTCTTCATTCGTATTGGTTGATTGAAAACTAACCTTATGTTGATTTATGTTGAACCCCACAAATTAACCGATTCAGTGTGAAGGGATACATCTTGTTCACTGTGGTTGGACCCGACTCAATATTTTATGTTTCTATCTCTCTTAAAGGCACTTGAGCACGTTTTTTGCGTATTGTTTATTTCTCAAATTTGTCATGTATTTGTTAATTTAAAGTTTATTTAATATAGTGTTACATTAGAGGGTAAAACATCTCATTACATGACCCAATAAGCCGTATACATAGAAAACGGTTATCGGTATTGGTAGAAAATGGTGTTACCTATAAAGTGACACTGTTGTTGAACTGTCAGTGTGAGAGGTAGATTTGTTGGTTATATTCGATTTTGAGATTTCAGACAGCAAGATGTTTGACCACTCCATCATTGTACAGTATTTAAAACTTTATCAGTCAGATCACTTGAACTGCCTTCGAGCAAAATTCCGAAGTTCCTAATCTGAAACCGTTATATGTTCAGTACATCACCCAATGATTACACCATCGAGTCAGTGCACCATCGAGTCAGTGCACCATCGAGTCAGTGCACCATCGACGTCGAGTCAGTGCACCATCGAGTCAGTGCACCATCGAGTCAGTGCACCATCGAGTCAGTGCACCATCGACGTCGAGTCAGTGCACCATCGAGTCAGTGCACCATCGAGTCAGTGCACCATCGAGTCAGTACACCATCGAGTCAGTGCACCATCGAGTCAGTGCACCATCGAGTCAGTGCACCGTCGAGTCAGTGCACCATCGAGTCAGTGCACCGTCGAGTCAGTACACCATCGAGTCAGTGCACCATCGAGTCAGTACACCATCGAGTCAGTGCACAGTCGAGTCAGTACACCATCGAGTCAGTGCACCATCGAGTCAGTACACCATCGAGTCAGTGCACCATCGAGTCAGTGCACCATCGAGTCAGTGCACCATCGAGTCAGTGCACCATCGAGTCAGTACACCATCGAGTCAGTGCACCATCGAGTCAGTGCACCATCGAGTCAGTGCACCATCGAGTCAGTGCACCATCGAGTCAGTGCACCATCGAGTCAGTGCACCGTCGAGTCAGTGCACCATCGAGTCAGTGCACCGTCGAGTCAGTGCACCATCGAGTCAGTGCACCATCGACGTCGAGTCAGTGCACCATCGAGTCAGTGCACCGTCGAGTCAGTGCACCATCGAGTCAGTGCACCATCGAGTCAGTGCACCGTCGAGTCAGTGCACCGTCGAGTCAGTGCACCGTCGAGTCAGTGCACCATCGAGTCAGTACACTATCGAGTCAGTACATCGCTTAGAATCAGCGTTAGAAAGACATATATGCTTACAGATCCTGCTGTATTTCTGAGTCTTTATACACGAATCTGGAATGTACACGCTATTCATTCATCCCGTGAATCAGCAGGCTGCACAGTTCAGTTGCAAAACGTTCACGGGTCTTCAAATTTGAACAACGTAACCTTTTATTTCGTAAAAGGGCGTATTTGCTGGTGCATCTTACACGATTACATAACCACCTGAATGGTTTCAGCAGTCACAGGTTGAATTACATTATAGCATTACCAATTTAACATAAATAAAGTAAAAGCGCCCAAGTATATAAATACTTCTGGTTTATTAACAAACATACAAGGATAATTTCATTATTTTCTCGAACATCTAAATTATCAATGTGTATTAAGAATGACATATCAGAACATGTACGTACTTCCCTTGGTGTTGATATATCAGGTCCACTTATGCTGGTCCATTACCTACATAATCACTGACCACGTAATCAGGATGTGTGGAGAATGTGAGATGAGATGTAAGTTATTTCCTCTTTCTTTAATACAAAATGTTTTATTGAAATGTATGTGAATCTTAGTACATTCGGACTCTTGTATGACTTACAGGTGTACAGGTGATTGACTGAACATTAAAGCGTATAAGTAAACCAGTCAATTGTCTATTCACAGGACAGCTGTTGGTGATATCTATAGACACACCTTGTAGGACATCATGGTGTTTGGTGCTACACGGTGTCCCCGCCCGGGTGATGATGTGATGTTGACAAGTACTCGGTGACTAGGAAGGAAGGATATATTACTTCAGAAAGCAGGTTGCACAGACTACTTGCTACGTATTTGACTCTGGGCCTTCGTGTGTTCACGTTTATAGTTATATTCAGATCCTGCGTTGATTCAAGCATACGTTGTCACTTAACAAACTCTTAATATTTCTGTGACAAAGCAGTTCCAAACATGTCCCAAGACATCTTCATTTGGGGACCATTTAGCAAAGTGGTTTAATCTTGAGACGTTACAGATAATAGCACGTCCTTTCCTCTGCTCCCAGAGATACTTTCCACGGTGTTGATATCCACAGACAGATACTGACAGTTCCACAGACAGATACTGATAGTTCCACAGACATATACTGACAGTTCCACAGACAGATACTGACAGTTCCACAGACAGATACTGACAGTTCCACAGACAGATACTGGCAGTTCCACAGACAGATACTGTCAGTTCCAGAGACAGATACTGACAGTTCCACAGACAGATACTGACAGTTCCACAGACAGATACTGACAGTTCCACAGACAGATACTGGCAGTTAAATCACTATTGGTCGCAATTCAGATTCTAGCATCCAACGTTTCAACAGATTCCAACATGGTTCACACAGTTGCATGGATGATCGAAGCGCTCTACACTTCCTTGCTCTTGTCCACTGGTTTCCTGAAGCGGATGTAGTACACTATAGCTGCCACTAGGAGCAGCGCGACCACTGGCCCGTAGGTGAAGGTCTTCTTCCACGTGATAAGTGGCCGGTAGGGGATGCTGATGAAGGCGTCTTGTACTAAGCTCCATGTACCGTTGTTGGGTGCGGCGCTGACCCGGAGTATACGACACATCAGCTGGTAGATATTCACGTTATCTATACCCGCCAGATTGTAGCCTCGCTTTAAGTCTGCAAAATAAGGATTGGATTATATATAAGCTAAATTTATCATGCTCGCGCAATAAGGTAATTTTCAAGAAAATCGTGTTTTTATGTATTAAACTTCTAAATACCCTTCACAGGCTAGATAGTGTACGTTGCTCTTAAACAACCGGTCTGACATAACACCTATACGTGGGCCTCACAGTATCGGCCTCAACACTGCATCGATCGACAAGTCACACTATATATACACATATTCCATGTCAAGATGGCGAGGTTTCATTTTAACCCTTCTTGCAAAACGATACCAGCATGAACATTACCGTTGTGTTCGGTTGTTAGTGTGGGGTTAAAAACAGGCATCTGGAGACTCGATATCTTTATAATGCAACATGAAAGTGTATCGCAGTAAGATTGCAACCCATGCTAATATGAGCTAATTTTCTGTGAAACCTGATCTGAATATTAACACTTTAATATGCATTTAACAGCGCTACATCTGCACTGAATTACACGTGGGCGTGAATACTCCTCTGTATGACATCAGACCTTACCTCACGTCTACAGATCTATTATGTAACTATATCATTTTACATCAGCATTAGGTATCTAACGGTAAAACAATTGCAATTGGGTATATGTTTCAATCCGGTAGACATTATGGAGTGTGCTAAGAGTTAAGGAATGAAAGTGTTAGGCGTGTCCAAGTAAGAAAGACACGACCTGACTCGAAAGACAAACCAGAGAGAAAGTTTAGAAATATATACACTTAACACTTAACACTTAAGTAACAGCACTAACGAGATCAAAGTATCTTCCCGAATATTGGCTCCGTGAATACATACCCTGGTCGTGTTCAAGAGGGGTTTCAAAGTAATCGCTCAATTAGCGATCACTTTTAAACCTCTCTTGAACGCGATTGCTCAATGTAGCCCTACGTAGCAAAGCGAGCGAACTTTGCACCGTGTCGTTAAGGAAAGAATGAGCGCTACTTGAGCGCTACATTGAGCAATCAATGAGCGATTATAAGCGCTCGCTGTTATTGAACGGAACCCAGTCTTACTGATCATTTAACCGAACTACAGCTCACGAGACAACTACAGGTCTTGTCTTGAGTGTGACAGCCTGTAGCTAGACGTAACTATGGATGAAGAGCACCGATATACAAGACGTAACTATGGATGAAGAGTACCGATATACAAGACGTAACTATATGGATGAAGAGTACCGATATACAAGACGTAACTATGGATGAAGAGTACCGATATACAAGACAGCAGACACCAAAGTGTGAGAGCTCATAATTCTTAATTGTTTTCTGACTGCCTTTAAGTGCTTTATATAACATAGTGGAAGAAAGAATCGTATCAACTCACTTGGACCAAATCCAAAGAACACTCCTCTCATCCGGATCTCGTTGTTGTCGTAACCATGGAAACTCTTCAGTCTCTTCCCTTTAGTGCTTTTTGGGAAACCATTGTCCGGCTATCAAACATTAAAAATTATTATCACCTTCCCGTAGATACAGTTATTTACAACCATGCCACCGCCTTTAGATGCCACAGCGAGGTTAAAAATACAATATATCCGTCATCCAGATCACGTAAAGTGAATTTAGATACAGTACTGTAATAGTTCCTTTAACCGGATATATTGATGTACTTTTCTAAAACATTCAGATAACAATTAAAGGCCAATTAGTGTGATGAATAGGAACTTGTCTACTGACAAATTTGAAACCAAAGGTATAGATTATACAACTGGATGTTTAGAGATACCTCTTTTACAAAATAATTATCTAATTTCCTTCCTTAAAATTCTGATTTTGCTAACTCTAAATAAAGTTGTATGATCATGTTGCTTTCATGTCAGTTCCTTAACGTGTAGTAACTTACAGTGAGTATGTACCAGCCCATGTTTGCAACCAGTGTTATGGGAGCTACCCGGATGTTGTCGGCGTAGTGCCACCTGGCGGGGAGGTCGTCCTTGAGGTATGCCGCCATGTTGGAATCGAGGTCTTTCAACTGGTCGTACACCTTCAAAATATTGGAGCTAGTTAGATAAGTGATATGTCACACAGACATCACAGCCAACCATTTACTGAACATGTACACGTATAATACCTTAAATTATAGGAGAGATAATAATATAGGCATAAACCCCAGTATAACTTCTTTATGGATCAATTCATAACAATAATTAAATTCAATTTATAATATTTACAAAGCACTGTTAATCGGCTGTTTTTTTTAAATACAGGCAACTTGGAAAAGGGACGCTGCTGGGACTCGGCACGAACCATGGACGACCTGTTATGTCAGGTGGGTGGGTGAACAGACTGTGAAGGAGAAGACACACCTCTTGAATCTTGTCCAGCCGGGGCCAGACGCTGACTGTACCCCCGTACCCCAGCACCCTCTCCACATCTCCCCCCTGTACGACGTTGGTGATGTTGACGACCTTCTTCTTGGAGATGTCCGTCAGTCCGTGGTCCGAGACGACCAGCACGTTGACGTCATACTCCAAGTCCATGATGTTAACCTCGTGCATCACGTTGCGTAACTCGTTATCCAGCCACCTGCTCACACCTGGGATATATAGAGATTATTACCAGAGGAAGTGTGTCATATAGAGATTATTACCGGAGGAAGTGTGTCATATCGAGATTATTGCCAGAGGAAGTGTGTCATATAGAAATTATTACCGGAGGAAGTGTGTCATATAGAGATTTTTACAAGAGGGAGTGTGTCATAAAGAGATTATTGCAAGAGGGAGTGTGTCATATAGAGATTATTGCAAGAGGGAGTGTGTCATATAGAGATTATTACCAGAGGAAGTGTGTCATATAGAGATTATCACCAGAGGAAGTGTGTCATATAGAGATTATTGCAAGAGGGAGTGTGTCATATAGAGATTATTGCAAGAGGGAGTGTGTCATATAGAGATTTTTACCAGAGGAAGTGTGTCATATAGAGATTATTGCAAGAGGGAGTGTGTCATATAGAGATTATTGCAAGAGGGAGTGTGTCATATAGAGATTATTGCAAGAGGGAGTGTGTCATAAAGAGATTATTGCAAGAGGGAGTGTGTCATATAGAGATTATTGCAAGAGGGAGTGTGTCATAAAGAGATTATTGCAAGAGGGAGTGTGTCATATAGAGATTATTGCAAGAGGGAGTGTGTCATAAAGAGATTATTGCAAGAGGGAGTGTGTCATAAAGAGATTATTGCAAGAGAGAGTGTGTCATATAGAGATTATTGCAAGAGGGAGTGTGTCATATAGAGATTATTGCAAGAGGGAGTGTGTCATAAAGAGATTGTATAGCTCCTTGTTCTAATGCGTTTTGGCAGATGAAAATAGCATAATGGTAGCAGCAGCATGGCAAGTAGCAGCTTTTCTATAACTCGACGGAATAACCCTATCAAATGTGTGGTCTTCAAGGTCACGTCAGCGTAATATTAAGCAAGACGTCAGCGCTTGTGAAAGATATGTTTATTGTGATTATTATATATGCTATGAAATTTATATATGAGAAGAAACAGTTATACAACCTACAGCCTCATCATGTGATAGCTTTATGTCTATTATTTACAAGTTGCCTAATGTAGACGTTTTGGCACATTAATTGGACTAGTCCATTCTAACTTGTAATGACCATGTGCAGTGGACCCTGAACTGTGTTGTTTTAGTCTGTAGAAGTTTTGGCATGTAGAAGTTTTGGGAGGTTACCCTCACAACTTGCACTTTTATATCGTCACTATACTGCGTCAACTAGCATTACAGGGTATCTTTCGGCAACAGTCGGTAGGTCTAAAAAAGATCACACAATTTATAACAGTAGACATAAACTACCGGGCAAAAGAAAGGTTTCACCTCAGTTGATTTTATCATATGTATGATTTTGAGTTGCAAATATCTCAAGTTTTCGATGTCATAATCCAAAAAAAAAATTAAAAATGAAATTTTAAATTCAATTTTTATTTTTGATGATACACAATTGTTCATCGACATATAAGACATATACTGTGTGAAAATAAAAAATTGTGCCTGATTCTACACACATTTACAACATTTTAAACAGGGTAGGGGTCATGTTGGTGTTAATTTCATTCTTAACCCTGTCTTCATTACAAAAAGATATTTGAACTAAAATTTAACACAGTCACCAACAAAGTCATTCAAACTACTGCAGATAAGTATTATTGTATCGTGCCATAGTCAAATACATCTGATTTCTTTTAAATATTGAATTAATCGAAACAAACTTAGGTGAAACCTTTCTTTTGCCCGGTAGTTTATGTACCTCAAACGACACACTAAATTTAATGACCCTTTATATATCAGAAGGTTATAAAAGTTAAGTTTAGTTTCACGGTTTCCAGTACGTTAAACCACTGATGATCGGATAAAACTTCCATCAGGCATCACAAGCACATCAGGGCTGTTATTCACGTAAAGTCAGCGGAGTACCGTGGTAGTAGTCCGTCATGATTATTGTACAATCGAAACTCGAAATGCTTCCCTATGCCTTGTTGCTGAATCCTTAATGAACTCAGCGGAAGCAACCCTAATTCACAGTGTCAACTCACCTTTAGACTCGAGACTGGCGGGTGAATACAGTCGGGTAACGTACTCCGAGACGTCGAAGTATATACCTGCAATCAGGGGTCAAATACATCTTAAAAGCCTAATAAACGTTAACGTAAATACAAACTTAACAAACTAAGCTATGAAAAGCAGCATTTCGGAGTTGCATATCGAGATTCTTGCTGTTGTACTCCATTTCTGAATGTCCTTTGGAGATTTAAATAAAGTTTGAGACTATGGGCTATAGTATGACATAGTATTTGCAAACCATAGTCCTGCATATATTATGACTAGTGTTTATACTGAATACAATCGTCTAGATATCATAAGTTTCACTGCATCCGAATGTGTCCAATATTCAGAAAGTAATAGTCTACCTGCTCGTTTCGAATAATTCGTTCTACATATGTCTGCATCTCTAAGAAACATTTTTCCAATTGCACAAGTTTTTTGCTTCACGTTTTCAGTTTCTTACCAACAAAATCCGCCGATTCATTTTTTAAAACCTCCAATCCTTCCCGTTTGAGGTGCACGAACTTGTTGAGGTCTGGGGTGATATCCGGTGTGACGGCAGTGTAGGGGAAACACGCTGTAGGTTTACGACCTCTGATAATCGCATCACACTCCGGCCAGTTGAACAGGTACGACTTGCTGCCCTGAGTGGGGAAGCATCCGGGACATTAAGAATTAAGAAGATTCTCTTCACACAGAAATTACTCAATTTGTTGTTATCAGACGGAAGAACTGAGTGAACTTTTAAGAATAATTATCCACAAGTCAATACTTATTTCAATATATTATATATATATCAACATGTTTATTAAAGTTTTCATATTCCCCAGAATAATATTCTCATAAGCACGAACCTGTTTAATCGCTGTTATCCAGACGGGCTCGCCGCCGTCCCACCAGTAGGGCTTAAGCCTCTCAGAGTTGTCTCCCTTGCTAAATACCTTCTTCATTTCCGGGTCCCACATTTCTTCGCCAACAACTCCGTGATTTTCCGGATATAAGCCTAGATTCACATATTATAGGATATGTACACCCATTATATTTGAGATGTTACATAATTATATATATGTATGAAAGGTAATGTTCTGCTTGAAATTAATTAAATATTATATGGATGCATCTAGTGTTGACGAGTATGTCAATTGATCGATTTGATTCTAAGTCAGTCATATGTTGCTTTATACGGTCATAACTACTTTATGTTATCTGCATTTCTTATTTAAAAATCAGAATTAATGAAGAATGTAAAAATATAACATTTACCGACCCGGTTTTGATAAAAAGATTCAGAGGTCAAGGAAATTAAATACGTCAAATATCGATGAAACATAAGGCATTAATTACCACTCACCGGTGGCGATGGAGTACATGTTGGTGGGTGTGAGGGTGGGGAAGGAAGGGGTCAGGTATTCTGCCCTCACCCCCTCCTTGAACAGAGTCGTGAAGCCGTCCGACTCGAACGTGTGAATGTTGAAGTAGTCCCACCGGAAACCTCCCAGGACCACCAGCATCAACTTCTCCCCCGCGCCACCCCCCACACACCACACCAGGGGGACGAGCACCTGCCACACCACAAGCATCCTGGGTCGTTCTGAGGGTGGCCTTAGTCAGGTGAGGGGGTCGGGCTTGTCGCTTCCGGGGTCTTGTAACTCTGATCAGCTGCGATGTTTCTCACTTTCCATATATTCCCTGAAGCTAGTGTTCAAGTATTTTCACTTATTCCAGATATTAATTGATCAGGATCCTGGAATTGCTAGTTATAGTTAATAGTGGTACAGAACAGTGGGTAGGTAGGTTGGATCTCCAGGTATATTATATCGCTCTCAGATCGAGTCACAACAAACACGTTACACGCATCTTCTCGAGTCAGAGATTCACAGGGTTCGAGTAAACAGAATCCGTGGATGAGATCCAGTTAATCCACATAGATATATCTGACGACTGTCTTTACTCCCTGAGTCAACACTTCCACGTGTCCTGTCGTGTCGGGGTGGTGTGTAGTACCCGCTTCAGCTTGCACCCAGACTGCACACAGTGTGACTGTGGACACAATTCGAGTAAAGAAACCAGTTTGACTGGGACGAATGAGACCGATGAATAGACGAGGAATGTCGCTGTATACATGGGAGGGGGATCGGTCACGGGTGGGTGGTTTCTCTGTGAAGTCCAGTACAGAAGGTGGTCGTGTGAAGTAGAACTGTAATATGACGTAACAACTAATGTTATCACCAAAACAAGACTGACACTATTGTCTTCAATTAAAGTTGCAGTTTGCAAACCAGTTTGGAAGCAAACCTATTGTATTAGAATTGTGATGTTTTCACGTAAAACCAGTCAGAGTAACTGATACGCGATATTATGTTATAGCAAGGACGTATATCACATCTAATCCATCTAATTCCTTGGTTATAGGCACAATATGTATTTGCAGGCAATTTTGTCATTATGTTTGTATACTTGACATTAACCTACATATACTTTATACTCATAATATTTCTTATTCCGCAAATTTACTTCAAAGTCTAAAAAAATGCAAATGAACCAAATTTGTTAAAAATACTGATGTAGTGTGCAACTCAAAGAACCCGCTTAGAAGTGGAATATATGACGACAGGAAGAGTTTTACATTAAAGAAGTTGTTATCCCGAAAGTATTCCTGTTCTTATTAGTGTGATATATGTCCTTACTGAAGGCGAGAGAGAACAACAGCATGACGTCACAGGTGTAATGTAACTTGAATTCAATCATTGATTCAGTAGACATATGGATTAAACGAATTACTTTACAAACCACGTATATAAGGTTTAGAAATGCCTGGTTTGATGATGAATATATACCAACACTATACTATTAGTTTCATGGTTTAGTTCACACAAAGCTCTTATGTTCCTGCGATCATTGGATGTTAATTTTCAAAATCAGAATTGAAACCTTGGGTATATATACACTTGGAAATAAATTAAGTTACAACAAATTTTTTTAACAGCAAAATCTTTCCGATTCGAAAGAAGACAATATGTCCAGAAAACTGTTAATGATTTTAGGTAGAACAATCATATAGTGTTGAAACGAAAGGTCACTCAAATGACGGTTCACTGTCTTTTGGATAATGGCTGTTATAAAAAAAAAATTATTTTGATGTCAAACATCAAAGTCAACATTTTTTGCTGTAATGTGATTAGTGCCGTTCTTTCAAATGAAGGGGTTACACTTTACTAACTGACGTTTTAACAAAAGTCACTTGTTAAAACCGTATGGAAATAATCTCAAATTTATTCACAGATAATATTGTTGCAGGCTTTTTGTCAATTATCGTTAAAAAGGGGACTGGAAGTTTGATGTCTGTTTAGCTTCTTATCATGTATGATAAATGATGTGTTGGTGTGTGAATATAAAACTTGGTATCAGAAATGTCGTTTACAATGAATAAATTCTAAAGTTTGAAGTGTAGTTTCTCTCAAAGGACAAAAGTTATTTTAGGCAAAAATTCAGTACATTTTCCCTCACATTTTCATAAATTTGGCATATTGTGGATTTTTGTTTCAGTGAATGAGTTGCTAAACAACCAATTGTTATGTCTAGGGTGATAAAATCGTTCAATTTATCTTAATAATCCCAGAGCACCACATGTCAGTTTAATTAATTTTCAAGTGTATACAACACGTCTTTTTAACAACATGTATGGTGTTTATATGCATCCTGGTAACACACTTACCTCATTCGCTGATGGCTGGATTGAACCGAAGCTCCACCAGTTTGAAACATTTTAACATGTATTTATTTTATCCATGTACGTACTTCAATAAACAATATGTATATCTGTCTGTCTGTCTGTCCGTAGTTTTGGATAGATTGTAAGGCAAGCACTCCGTTTGCACACACCTGTCAGTTAGATCCTGCAGCCTATTGGGGATCTGCCCTGTACAATCAGATAACGAACAGGTGAAACATTGATTAGTAATTAATGATCTTTAAATATAAATCGATGGCAAATACATACTGATGTTGGGTCGGCGAGCTGAAGGTCTAATGTTAAATCTTATAGACGACGCTGTTAAAGTTCATGGTACACCATGCTACAGGTTGACAAGTGTTGACAATGTTTCATAACACGTTCACTGAAAGTTTTTTCATCATTTTGTTGTTGGTGAATTGGACGTTATTTTTCGACCAATTGCATCTCAATTCGTAAATCGTAACTTATGCACGTTGACTTCAAAAACGATTTCTTAGAAATAATATCGCATTCCTTTTTTATTTGAAATTTTATATCATTTAAATTTTAATACCTGCGCTCTTTGAATATTTCAAATACCATACACAACAACGCTATTTTACCGGTTGCTTGCAGAATGATTTGACAGTGTTATTAAACTGTTTAAACGCAACGTTCACTAATACTTTTTTTCAAAATGATCTTCTATTTACACACTTCACACACCTTTATCGTTTTCGGTGGGACTAAAATGAAAGAAGGTGTATGTATTATGTGAAAGGGTAGAAGATAAAAATCAACGATAATTAATTAATACCGAAATTAACCGAAGGATATAATTATCACCATTACAAGTGATTAATATATATGGTCAGTGTACGTCGAGCCTGCGGCGCCACCAGTAAGAACTGAATAATTTCTCTGGCCGTCCTCACAGCTGCCAACTTGCCCCCAACTGTGAAGAGGTCGCCCTTGCAGCCGATCAGCGCGAGCTGTGGTCTATATTTGAGGCCGTGCGCTTGATTAGTCCTATTGTGTGCCTAGTTCGCGGAGAACAATAGAAGCAGTTTGAGGCGCCGCTACACTCTTCGGATTCTCTCGTAGATTCGGATCTTCCCCAGGAGAAGCAGCCGTTGTGCGTAATTTCGGATCCGGTGGCAAATTACGGACAAACAGGCTGAGTATGCGGTATCCGTGCGGCGAGCCTGCGCCAAGCTGTCAGATAGCTCCCGTTCCGTCAATCTTCCCCCTCAAAACCGTTTGGTTGCGGAGAGGCGCGGTGACTGCTGACGCTTTGTTGCCAGTAACGCTTAATCCGAAACTCATACACCTTGCGTTGCAACACACCGATCGGTTCCCCTTTACACACACAACCGGGGACTGTTATTGAATCTTATGGTAATGGTGTGGTCACCAGCGACAAGCGATCCGAATGTAAGGCCTGTAGCGCTCAAGACAAGCGCGTTGAAACATTACGGACTGACTGCGGGTAGCGAGCACAACGTGTAACTAACATGTATGCTTGAAGAGTAGGTACGATTTGAGAGAAGGTTAATCGCCTCGCGTTTCATTGATTGACTACTAAACTTGTTCAGGAGAATGAACTATTTTTTTTTTTAATTTCACTCATTATTTCTTATCTCGCATACCATTTCACACTTACATCATTAATACACCTGAACCTACATGGTAATCATGTCACGGGTAGAACATTTCGTGATTAAATTATTTAAGTTTTCATTGTAAATATCCGATGAGTGCTAACCTCGCGGATAGAATGCGTACACAAAAGAAACGTCACATACATACAGCATACAGCATACAGCATACAGCATACAGCATACAGCATACAAGATAATCCAATCCATGAGTGATAAACACGACTCAAATAAAGTTACACAATGTCTTCAGAAGCCAACTAAACTAACTTTGAAATTGATATTAAAAATTATCTGTTCATATTATGAGAAAGAGAAGAAATAGTCGTTACATAAATGGCCTATTACTATTACTATTACTATTACTATTACTATTACTATTACTATTATTCTCTTGTCTGGGGTCCAGGTAGCGTGAGTTTTTAAAATTCTTGTGTGTTTTTACAGTTGCTCAATCCAGGAGGTTTGTGTTTGAATCCTGCTGGGCCAGAAGTTCTACTATTGATCTTTGTCATTCTAGATAGTGAAACACCTCTACCTCTCTTGGTGTGATCGAGTCGCTCTGTAGCACCATCCACCATCCTTACCATGCAACAATGTAGATTTGCGTTGCTGTTATAAATCCTCAGCTTGATTGTACTGCTGCAATATACTTTTCGTGCCTTTCCAAGTTTTCATCGATTCCTTGAAATCATCCACATCATATATTTATTTGAACGGTATTTATTTTCCAGATGGTACATGGAAAGGGGGATTGATAAATGTCTCTCCACATCTTATATTGGTTTGTAATTAATGATGACTGGGTTCGATGGTTTGATGGTTCGTCCAGGAATTGATCATGTGATGGCTTCAAAAACAATGACAGAAGAATTACAGCGGAAAAGAAACATGACAGCATTTTAAAAATACAAGGGATTAATTGATTGATTTATTGCTGTTATTCTTGCATTGTTGTACGGGTGCTGGAAGCGAGTACGTAATATTATGATAAATACTCACATGGAACATAATATAAGAATAACTTCCATATAATAAGAAATGTAGAAATTCAATTTAGTACACGTACTTGCTATAAAGGTATTCACTGAAATAAATTGTCTTATATAAATCTACCATAATAAACTCAGGGGCAAAAGAAACTATACCAAAATATTTTATGTTTTCAAAAGTTGATACTAGTTTTTCAAATCGATTTTTTATTATCAAACTATGTCAAACAACGCAACTTCATAATTACCGAGAAAAAATTCATGCTTCTAACCAATTATGGACTTTGTCACACGTTTTTCGAGCAAAATGGTGCGCACGTGCATCACGTTAATATGGTACCAAACTGTATAAAAACCACGAATCTGCATGCTTTGGACCTCAGTCGTAACGAACACAACAAGTGACAATCCGAAACTTACCACAGAGGGACGAGAGAGACCGATTGGTGTGATGCAGTTGGGAGCACGCCACGACCACGTTGTTCGTATCTTCAACTGCACCCGCACTACGATAAGTAGACTGCCGACACGAATGGCACAGACAGGTGGGACCCGTGATCGGCCAAGAAGTGGAAGATCCAGGGTCACAAGCGCAAACGATGACCACTACATCCGTACGATTCACCTACGCAATCATTTCGTCACAGTGACGTCATCAGCAACAATAGCGTTACACCGTGTTATCAGCAGAAGGACAGTGGTCAGACGTCTTCGTGAACATGGCATTCGAGCGTACCGGCCCTTTCGCCGGATGATTCTAAGCCGAGGTGACCGACGTGACCGACGTTAACGTCACCAATGGGTAAGAATGGCACAACGGTGGCAGAACAGGAACTGGCAATGAATTTTGTTTACAGACGAAAGCAGGTTCCAGCAACACACAGCTGATAGCCGAGTGCGTGTTTATCGTCGGAGAGGAGAGAGAATGGCCCCGTGTTGTGTCCAGGACGCTGTGCCATTCGGCTGCGGTAGCGTCAAGGGACCACACAACAGAACTGGTTGTCTTTGACCGTTAAAAGAATGCCAAAGGCTACATCGACACCGTTTTACGTCTTATAGTCCTCCCTTACCTCCTGAAAAGTCCAAGAGTAACCCTCCAACAAGACAATGCTAACCCCAACATAGCCAGGGTACCTAGAGACTTCCTAACGTTAAACAACGTCAATATTTTGCAATGGCAAGCGTAATCATCAGATTTATCACCGATTAAACACTTGTGTGATCCTTTCAACAGGCAAATAAGGCAGAGAACTCCACCTCCATGAAATCGGCAAACGTACCCAGGCACTTATGGAAGAATGGCAAGCCATCTCTAATGACGTCATCAGGCTCCTTGCAAATTCTGTGTGTCGACGTGTGCTGGCCTTATTCAAAGCAACGGAGGCCATACCAGATATTGACAGTTTTCTAGTGTTCCCTTTCTGAATAAAACCGTTCTCTGTAGGCTCTAAAATGATATGTTTATTATTGCAAATTGACATTTACCCCCAGTGCCTTTCATTGTATTCTACTGCATTAACCGTACGTGCAACTTTTTCAAAATTTCGATCAAAACATGGTCAGTTAAATTGTCTTTAAAACGAGTATCACATTATTTATGTGACATATCTGATAATGTTGATAACAACAAAACAATGTTGGTATAGTTTCTTTTGCCCGTGAGTTTATATAAGGTGGGAAGACTATACAACAATTAGAGAAACATGCATATGTCATTATTAAGAAGGGGAGAGTAACAGCGGCAAAAGAAGGTGTTGAAAATGTATATTTCCATACTGTTTATTCATTACTAAGACTGCACATCATTAGGTACGGTACGGTATGGTATGGTATGGTATGGTATGGTATGATATGGGACGGGATGGTATGGTATTGTATGATATGGGACGGGATGGTACGGTATGGTACGGTATGGTACGGTATGGTATGGTATGGTATGGTATGGTACGGTACGGTACGGTACGGTACGGTACGGTATGGTATGGTATGGTATGGTACGGTACGGTACGGTATTGTATGGTATGGCATGGCATGGCATGGCATGGCATGGCATGGCATGGCATGGTATGGTATGGTATGGTATGGTATGGTATGGTATGGTATGGTATGGCATGGCACGGTACGGTACGGTACGGTACGGTATGGTATGGTATGGTATGGTATGGTATGGTATTGTATGGTATGGCATGGTATTGTATGGTATTGTATGGTATGGTATGGTATGGTATGGTATGGTACGGTACGGTATGGTATGGTATGGTATTGTATGGCATGGTATGGTATTGTATGGTATGGTATGGCATGGTATTGTATGGTATTGTATGGTATGATACTGTATGGTATGGTATGGTATGGTATGGCATGGTATGGTATGGTATGGTATGGTATGGTATTGTATGGTATGGTATTGTATGGTATGGTATGGCATGGTATGGTATGATATGGTATGATATGGTATTGTATGGTATTGTATGGTATGATACAGTATGGTATGGTATGTATGGTATTGTATGGTATGGTATGGTATGGCATGGTATGGTATGGTATGATATGGTATTGTATGGTATTGTATGGTATGATACAGTATGGTATGGTATTGTATGATATGGGACGGGATCGATGGTATTGTATGGTATGGTATTGTATGGCATGGTATGATATGGTATGGTATGGTATGGTATGGTATGGTTTGGTATGGTTTGGTATGGTATTGTATGGTATGGTATTGTATGGTATTGTATGGTATGGTATGGCATGGTATGGTATGGTATGGTATTGTATGGTATTGTATGGTATGGTATGGCATGGTATGGTATGATATGGTATTGTATGGTATTGTATGGTATGGTTTGGTTTGGTATGGTATTGTATGGTATGGTATTGTATGGTATGGTATGGTATGGTATGGAAGGTATGGTATGGTATGGTATGGTATGGTATGGTATGGTATGGTATTGTATGGTATGGTATGGTATGGTATGGTATGGTTTGATATGGTATGGTATGGTATGGTATGGTATGGTATGGTATGGTATGGTATGGTATGGTATGGTATGGTATGGTATGCGGCGGTTATGGCATTCCTCTCCGCAATCAATGGTGAGCCAACTAATGGTGAATGATAGGAACTGAATGAGCGGATAACACAACTAAAAGGGTTATCACTGACCTTTCTGCAAATAAGTGTTTAAACCCTGCTAAAAACTCGAGCGAACGCATAGCAGATTGACTAATGCATCTGCAACAATGTATACTGTGAACGTGATGTCAGTTTGTGAGTATGCTCCAAATTTTAAATTAGGAGTTTTGAAATGAATGTTTCAGAAAAAAGGCATTCGCTTTCAGAAAAAATAGTGTTTTCCTGAAACGCTAGCTATATATCTATATATCTATATGATGCTCTCAGATTGGCGGGGATTTTAAGGCGTTTGAATGGGTCCAAATGATTCCACTTAGTAGCGGATTGAGTTACCTCCCTTCACACAGTATACATCTGTAGCAAGCTGTATTGAAATTTGACTGGTTTTGTTCTCTTTCGGACTTAGTTTAGGTTGTCTTGTTATCATTGAAGTGAAATGGTAATTTGACAGACCTTTCTTGTTAGAAATATTAACACTTGATAGCTTCACCTAATTCACATCTAATTTGAATAAATATACATGTATTTATGTAAACCTTTTTTTTATGTAAAGTTTCCCCCGAGATGATAAAGTGATATATTCTCTGGAGGCATATATTTACACCTGCATACTTACATACGTGTTCTGAATATCTATATGATATACATTTGGTTATTTGAAACAAGTTATGTGTAACCAGTTGAAACGTTTTCAAATAATGGTGTGTTTTTAAAACGGGAGAACTTTACTTCTCCAACATCATTTGACCACAGTGTGTAATGTGTATGTAATATGTATTTAATTAAAGACACTTTTCTTAAAAATCATCGGGAAATTGAAATGGAATGCATTTATAGCTAAAAGTATTTCAAAGCTTGAAGATACATTGACAACATCTCAATGTACGACAACATTGCTTGATGTACACTGACGGGAAAAAGAAACTAAATCACTCAGTTGTATGTATTACATGTATAACTTTCAAAGTCAAATATCTCGAGTTTTCGACGTCTTATTAAAAAACTGACTAGTTTGAGAAATAAGTCCAAAACATTAAATCAGTCAAAGAATAACTAACTTGAATTTCAAAATTCCTCAAAATTAAAACACAACTGTTCATCGACATAAAACACATACTCCATGTGAAAATCAATAAATCAGCCTCGTCCTACACACACTTACACCATTTAAAACATGGTTGGGACCATGTTGATGTAAATTTCATTTCTTACCCCTGTCTACTTTAAGTAATGATATATGAAATAAAACAGTCACAAATTAAGTCATTCAAACTACTGTCGAAAGGTGTTATTGTATCATGCAATAATCAAATGCATCTCATTTCTTTATAATATTGAATTACTCGAAAACAAGTGAGTGTTATACTTTCTTTGGCCCGTCAGTTTAGTTCAGTAGCAGTGTCACCTGTGATGATGGAGTTACTGGAGTCGCTGTAGATTAATGACGGCCTTCAAGAAACAACTTTATGACTGTAAACATCAACATCAATTCGTTTGCCTAACACGAGACCCACATTCCGACCTCGACAGTTGTGCACGCAGAGTCTCATTACGTAGTGACAGCAAGTGACAGCACGTTTCTTTTTCAGTTTGTCGCTTTACAATAACAGCATATGTTAAAGTGACATTAAGTATTTGTTATAACATTTTATTTTGCTTGCATACGTGTCGAAAGAATGCGTGCTGATATAGTTCAAATTAACATGTTGACCCATACCTTATCGCTAAATATATGATGTGTTTCTAATGAAAATCAAGCAAAAGCCTTTTACATGTGCAGAACTGAAATTACACTTCCCAGATATATGCACAGTAGTTATACTACCCATTAAACATTACAAACCTACATCTGCCTTTTACAGGTACGTACATTTTTAAACTTACGTTTCACCAATCGACGCTCGGTACATTGTCCAGTTTTCCATAATGAATCGCGACTACACACACACACACACACACACACACACACACACACACACACACATATATATATATATATATATATATATATATATATATATATATATATATATATATATATATATATATATATATATATATATATTTTATATATGTATATTGCCACTACACTGGATGACAACTTCCAGCAACAGTTCGGGCTGTAAACTGAACAACATCATTTGTAAAGTTTGACACAATGTGACTCCAACAATGTATTTGATGTCCTTTTATAACATGTACATATACTTTTCACTTAAAGTTGCTTTGGATCACATACATTATACTTAAGTTAACCTTTTGAAACATAAAAAAATATGTAGTTGAAGGGAATGGTGCAATTAAACTTCTTAAGTCACGCAGTCACTTCAATTCGGCCATACAGCTGGTTACTAAAAATGATTATGTGAGCCTGCAGCTGAGCGCGGTGTAGGTATCAATAAAGATATGCATGTATACAACCCCATGTGGGGAGGATCGTGTTTAAGACTGCTAAATATATGCAATCTTTTTTACTACGTTAAAACGAAAGATACATCCCGGTAAAAATGTTGTCAAAATCGAGCTGCACATAAAGTTAGTTTGTCATGTCATGTAATTTCTTTCTTTTTAAATGCACTTAATATATCCTCCCACAACAACCCCCCTTCCCTCTCAAATTACACCCGCTCCATACACCATCTCCAAGGCTATTCTGTGCACTAGCATATTACAACCATTGACTAAACGGACTCACTGAACAGTACATAATATAAGCCCATCTAAGCTAAATTAATAATCGCTGCTCATACCTTATTTGGTGCTACAGACATAACATTAGGTTTGTTAGAAAAAAACATTAGCATTCCAATATTCCAATATGATGAAAGTTAACAATTTATCATATACTTTTAAGGGATAGAATTCACGATCTTCCCTTGTTGGGGTGGAACAATGGAATTAAGAAATCTTAGTCTTCATCCATCAAAGGTTATATTCCAGAATTTGAATTTTCTAGCATTACTGGTTCTTTGGGCGAAGTCGTTTCAACATTTTAGGGTTGATCCTCAGCCAAGTCCGTATTTGATGAGGGGTCAAGAACTATCGTTGTAATAAATATATTATGAAGTTGTCAGCTTCCTTTAGACTGCTTAAAAAGAAAACACACCACCATTCATTACAAAATGATTTAATGAACATATAAAATGTCATATGTACAATATAAACATGTATATATATATATATATAAGGTTGCAGGTGACAATGTGTGTACATGTATACAACCAGTATTACTATCACAGTGTTGCACGCTCACGTGGCTCGGGTTTAAGTATATCAAGTAATTAAGTAGAAGAAACGAGTTTTCCTCTTTCAATAACTACTAGAGTTCTTGCACGTGATTCACCACACACGTAATTTCGATGTGATTTCCTCAATGTGGAGTAAATTTAAAGTTATCATAAGTTAATGTGCTTAACAAACATCCAATAACTTAACAAACATCCAATAAACCTTGTAATGTTCTTAACAAACATCCAATAAACCTTGTATGTATTCTCTTATTCTGAAACTGTGAAGTTGGTTTATACTGAGCTTTGAATAAAGCGTTAAAATAATATATATATAATAATCTAATTAGCCTAAATAGCCCCTAGCGCCTAGAGAAAAAGCTCTGTGATTTGATTATGATGCGCTCTATAAGAACATTTACTATTATTATTTTATTAATTATTAGACGCATTTACGCATGTACGAACATTTTACATTTATGTGATAAATGTTTTGACCAAGGTATTTCTGAAATTCAATACGTGTGTGCCAAAATTATATATAATATGACTTTATTACCCTTACGGGAATTTGTTATCATGTAAGTGGAGTAGAATACATTTAATTTGGAATGTCCATCAATATTTGTAAGAATTAGTTTACAGTGTATGAATATAATAACTCAGTTGTATTTAGCTAAGTTACTAAAGCAAAATCAAGCAAAGCGTACATAAAATCTATAACATTGAAATGTCCTGTCTTCACACTCTGATTATAAATTCGTTAGTCACGTGACGAGGGGGTCTATCTGTGAACTACGCTTCGTCTGTCCTGCAATCAGCAATGACATGTTTGCAATATATACATTTCCCTTATAAAAAGATCGATGATTGGATCTCCTACTGTAGTGAATGCAGTACTAAGGGTGCGAACGAGGAAGGTCCAAGTATAACTTTTGAGAATATAGCAATCTTATAAAGCTCCAAAACCTATCTTCAATACTGTTAATTATGCTTCCCTATTAGACCGCCGCTGAATGATGGTCAGAGAATTATGTTTTGTATTCAGTTTTTTTTGACAACATGAACAGCCACTTGAATATTCTAGTGGTACAGTTCCACAGTCCCAACATTTACAATTGCATATCAGTTCATCGATCTTTCTAGGATTTCATTTGAAGAAGCATTGATGAAACGCCTTTAGTGAGTTCTTGGAAGTTGGAGGACTAAACAGTACATGACGATACACATGGTCTCCCTCCATACACCACACAGCCTCTGCACAGTGTCCAGCGCGATCTTCTCGGTCCTTGTATTTTTCAGTTTAATTTCATCCTTCTTGTTCATCAACGCAGTTTATGCTGACCTAGCTGAAACAGCAAAGAGAATGGAATGAGTTTAGTTTTAAAGTCGAAAACCATTAGAATGAAAGGAATAACAGTGCGTGTCTCATAACTGAGTCATTCTCCTCTTTACATGACCTGTCCTCATATCGCCTCCTCCCATATCGCCTCCACCCATATCGCCTCCTCCCATATCGCCTCCACCCATATCGCCTCCACCCATATCGCCTCCTCCCATATCGCCTCCTCCCATATCGCCTCCACCCATATCGCCTCCTCCCATATCGCCTCCTCCCATATCGCCTCCTCCCATATCGCCTCCACCCATATCGCCTCCTCCCATATCGCCTCCACCCATATCGCCTCCACCCATATCGCCTCCTCCCATATCGCCTCCACCCATATCGCCTCCTCCCATATCGCCTCCACCCATATCGCCTCCACCCATATCGCCTCCACCCATATCGCCTCCACCCATATCGCCTCCTCCCATATCGCCTCCACCCATATCGCCTCCACCCATATCGCCTCCACCCATATCGCCTCCACCCATATCGCCTCCACCCATATCGCCTCCTCCCATATCGCCTCCACCCATATCGCCTCCTCCCATATCGCCTCCTCCCATATCGCCTCCTCCCATATCGCCTCCACCCATATCGCCTCCTCCCATATCGCCTCCTCCCATATCGCCTCCACCCATATCGCCTCCTCCCATATCGCCTCCACCCATATCGCCTCCTCCCATATCGCCTCCTCCCATATCGCCTCCACCCATATCGCCTCCTCCCATATCGCCTCCACCCATATCGCCTCCTCCCATATCGCCTCCACCCATATCGCCTCCACCCATATCGCCTCCACCCATATCGCCTCCTCCCATATCGCCTCCTCCCATATCGCCTCCTCCCATATCGCCTACTCCCATATCGCCTCCACCCATATCGCCTCCACCCATATCGCCTCCTCCCATATCGCCTCCTCCCATATCGCCTCCACCCATATCGCCTCCACCCATATCGCCTCCTCCCATATCGCCTCCTCCCATATCGCCTCCACCCATATCGCCTCCACCCATATCCACCCATATCGCCTCCACCCATATCGCCTCCTCCCATATCGCCTCCACCCATATCGCCTCCACTCATATTGCCTCCACCCATATCGCCTCCACCCATATCCACCCATATCGCCTCCTCCCATATCGCCTCCTCCCATATCGCCTCCACCCATATCGCCTCCACTCATATCGCCTCCACCCATATCGCCTCCACCCATATCCACCCATATCGCCTCCACCCATATCGCCTCCACCCATATCGCCTCCTCCCATATCGCCTCCTCCCATATCGCCTCCACCCATATCCACCCATATCGCCTCCACCCATATCGCCTCCACCCATATAGCCTCCTCCCATATCGCCTCCACCCATATCGCCTCCACCCATATCGCCTCCTCCCATATCGCCTCCTCCCATATCGCCTACTCCCATATCGCCTCCACCCATATCGCCTCCACCCATATCGCCTCCTCCCATATCGCCTCCTCCCATATCGCCTCCACCCATATCGCCTCCACCCATATCGCCTCCTCCCATATCGCCTCCTCCCATATCGCCTCCACCCATATCGCCTCCACCCATATCCACCCATATCGCCTCCACCCATATCGCCTCCTCCCATATCGCCTCCACCCATATCGCCTCCACTCATATTGCCTCCACCCATATCGCCTCCACCCATATCCACCCATATCGCCTCCTCCCATATCGCCTCCTCCCATATCGCCTCCACCCATATCGCCTCCACTCATATCGCCTCCACCCATATCGCCTCCACCCATATCCACCCATATCGCCTCCACCCATATCGCCTCCACCCATATCGCCTCCTCCCATATCGCCTCCTCCCATATCGCCTCCACCCATATAGCCTCCTCCCATATCGCCTCCACCCATATCGCCTCCACCCATATCGCCTCCTCCCATATCGCCTCCACCCATATCGCCTCCTCCCATATCGCCTCCTCCCATATCGCCTCCACCCATATCGCCTCCACCCATATCGCCTCCACCCATATCGCCTCCACCCATATCGCCTCCACCCATATCGCCTCCACCCATATCGCCTCCTCCCATATCGCCTCCACCCATATCGCCTCCACCCATATCGCCTCCTCCCATATCGCCTCCACCCATATCGCCTCCACCCATATCGCCTCCACCCATATCGCCTCCTCCCATATCGCCTCCACCCATATCGCCTCCACCCATATCGCCTCCTCCCATATCGCCTCCTCCCATATCGCCTCCTCCCATATCGCCTCCTCCCATATCGCCTCCTCCCATATCGCCTCCACCCATATCGCCTCCACTCATATTGCCTCCACCCATATCGCCTCCACCCATATCCACCCATATCGCCTCCTCCCATATCGCCTCCTCCCATATCGCCTCCACCCATATCGCCTCCACCCATATCGCCTCCTCCCATATCCACCCATATCGCCTCCACCCATATCGCCTCCACTCATATTGCCTCCACCCATATCGCCTCCACCCATATCCACCCATATCGCCTCCTCCCATATCGCCTCCTCCCATATCGCCTCCACCCATATCGCCTCCTCCCATATCGCCTCCTCCCATATCGCCTCCACCCATATCGCCTCCACTCATATCGCCTCCACCCATATCGCCTCCACCCATATCCACCCATATCGCCTCCACCCATATCGCCTCCACTCATATCGCCTCCACTCATATCGCCTCCACCCATATCGCCTCCACCCATATCGCCTCCACCCATATCGCCTCCTCCCATATCGCCTCCTCCCATATCGCCTCCACCCATATCGCCTCCACTCATATTGCCTACAACTAACTGTATGTATGGTTGACTGCTCCTTTTAAGTTTGGACTAATTTGACTAATTATGATATATTTTATTCGTTTCTAAGGATAAGGGGCATTTTGAGTTATATTCATACACTAACATAATCGCAACAAGCAAAACCCCCATAGTTCACCGACAAGAATGAAGACAATATTTTTGGACATACAATTTCTTTATTCTGGACAGGCGGAGTTTCAAAATAGATTCTAGCTTGACAACAACCTATGTAGAAACTTTGTCTATGTCGAATAAAGCAGATGTGAATCCAGTTTCTTCATTCTTCATCATAACTTCTAGGTGACACTCAAAGAAGTCATTTCAGACAAGTTGAATGTATACTCACAGATTAAAGTTATAACCAACGAATAAAAGATGACACTGACCTTTGACCTATGACCCTGATCTGCTCCTCGTACATAGCCAGCAGCAGCATGACCAGGAAGCCGGTGAGGATACCCACATTGTGCATGACGAACAGCAACTTCCGGTGAAGGGATTTCTGGTTCACCAGGGTCGGGAGCTGAAGATGAACGATCAGTTTTTAGCGCTGCTTTGAGAGTTCATGAAGAGGAAATAGTCAGATCCTTCTCCACAATCTAAGCTTTATAATTCGCCTTAAATACAGGACTGGGCATTTTGATGTGAACGTGTAACATATAGATGGCAGTATAAGCTGACAGCCGCGAAGCCAACCACAACCTAAATGGACAAGTGTAAAGTGTAAAGTAAGACCAGAAAAGACCAGAATTATTTAATTTTCTCACCAGATCCACGAGAGCGATGTACAGGAACATGCCGGTGGTGACAGAGAAGATCCACCTGCGGGAAGCGGGGTCGTCCCCGATAGACAGACCCAAGTAGAGACCCGCGAACGCCGTCAGGGCCGAGACGAAGTTCCACATCAGAGCTCTTTTCACCGACATGCCCGTCTGCAGCAGGACAGCGAAGTCACCTGCAGGACGCGAAGAGATGTGTTTAGAACAGAAACACTGAGTAATGTAGACAACAGTGAGTTATATACTTGAATCGGAAATTTGTCTTCGAATAACCTAAATGCAACTGCCAGTTATATGATTGCTATTGAGGAGTTCTATCTAGTTCTGTGCCTCTAGTGAGGAGTTCTATCTAGTTCTGTGCCTCAAGTGAGGAGTTCTATCTAGTGCTGTGCCTCACGTGAGGAGTTCTATCTAGTTCTGTGCCTCAAGTGAGGAGTTCTATCTAGTTCTGTACCTCAAGTGAGGAGTTCTATCTAGTTCTGTGCCTCTAGTGAGGAGTTCTATCTAGTTCTGTGCCTCTAGTGAGGAGTTCTATCTAGTTCTGTGCCTCTAGTGAGGAGTTCTATCTAGTTCTGTGCCTCTAGTTAGGAGTTCTATCTAGTTATGTGCCTCTAATGAGGAGTTCTATCTAGTTCTGTGCCTCTAGTGAGGAGTTCTATCTAGTTCTGTGCCTCTAGTGAGGAGTTCTATCTAGTTCTGTGCCTCTAGTGAGGAGTTCTATCTAGGTCTGTGCCTCTAATGAGAATCACAGAGATACAGCAGTACTAGAGATGTATCTAGCAGAACATGTTAAAGGCGATGTAGCACGCTATTCTTACTGAAATAAAGAGTTCTAAAACGAATGTTCATGGTTTGGTCAAGCCACGCTAGTCCATTCCCTTCGAGTTGCCATTTTAAGGTGTTCACATTAAAATGGCCGCTCGACGGTAGTTCAGTTGATCTGACTGATGTAGCGTTACCTAAACACTCAGTTAGTAGAGTTTTAATGGTACAATGATGGAATGGTCAACAATCTTGCGGTCTGAACTCTCAAAGACCTACACATCTATCTCTCACACTGAAGAGTTGCTCAAAATTATCACTTTAAGCATTGCACCATTTTCTTCCAATAAGGATTATAACCGCTTTCTATGGATACGGCTCATCGGGTCGCATAATGAAATGTATCCAATTTACCCTCTAACGTACCAATATATTGTACACGTTTTAATAATGAATGGCAAATTTGAGAAAAACTTATATGCAAAAACGTGCTACAGCGCCTTTAATGTTAAATTTCATCACATCACATCACATCACATCACATCACATCACATCACATCACATCACATCACATCACATCACAGTTCAGTATGTAATAGGAATAAACTTTCCAGGGAGCGAAACCATTCCGTTTGTAACGAGAGTCTAATTAAGTCCAATCTAAATTTTCGCAAATACCCTACAGCGACGTACATATTAACTGTATTGCCTGATGAATACCGAAGTAAAGATGGACACGATAAGGGCATGTACTACACCGTATTGTGAGATCTGTTTTCTTGATACCACCTGGTAGTGTAATGAAAGTAGCCGGTAACAACAAGGAACCAGTGTATATAGTAATTACCATTGACATGCAATACAAATAGGAAAGCCTTCTGCACACATCGATACATGTCATTGCAAGCTAAATTCTTACTAAAATTATGCAACCTCGCATTATAATATTGTCCAGTTCTAAAACGCCGTACTCTATCCTCTCTGTGGTTACTCGAGGCGCTATTCATCTATATATATTGCCACCATATCTGTAATGAAAGGCTTCCTGTCACCCTGCTGCGTGACCGTGTATAGAACAAGGCTTTCTCCTGTAGGTCCTCGTGCAACTGAATACATGTCAAGTAGCCTGACCAGAAACATAACATGAAGAAAAGCTATGCATTATTTAAAGATAATCCATAAATTAAATTTCAGGCTTGGTTTGCATATCATCTGGACTATTACCCATGATTATGAACTTTCAGAGCGTAGTTCTGACCTAGTTAATGGACCGCATGCATGGGACAGATAAGCCAGTCTGTTTCAAGAATTCTGCTTTAAAACATTTTTTTTTCAAATATTGAAATAAACACAAAAGGAATGTTAGGCGTAGATAAATAACAATACATGTGAGAATGTTGCAAGTTAACCCATGCATGCACTGAAGTTATTAATTACGACAAGGGTTCAACGGTGTTACACTTTACTGTCGCAATTAACATCGTTATTTGAGGCATGCATTACATGCCTGGCAGGATGCGCTATCTAAATGCTCCATGGACAATCCTCCACTACATGCCATGTCCCCAATACTTGATGGGATTGAGTGAAACGTCGAGTCATGGGGCCCATTGTTCTGGAGTTCACTAAACTTTACATGTGAGTGATCTTATGAATATGAAGCCTGGGGATCATACCATGTCGAATACTGACTGACTGTATTGACACAAGAGGACATTTTATTCATTTAATATTGTAAAATCTGACCATAGTAACAGGCAGATATTTCTAAACATGACATTGGCATGGTTCTCGTAAAAATGTGGCTATGGTATGTCATGCCGTTCCTAAATGGGTGAAACTTCCAAATATATATGTATATATACCCCTGCTCAAAAGAAAGTATACCAAGAAAAAATTTGAATATTTTTTTAATATCTACATTTTATATATGAAATGATTCTGAAACACGTCGCAGGAACACAACACACTGTTTTCATTGACAATAAGCGGAGAATGGCGAGAACTTTCATGCAACACGGGATTTTACCAATGATGACGTTGAGTCGGATCCCATGTAATGCACGTGCAAAATCACTGTATAAAACACATGATACTGTACATCAAGACAGTAGCAACAAAAAACACATGAAAGAAATGCCGAATTTAACGGCAATACAGAGAGAGAGAGCCATTGAATGGCAGCGACTGACACCCAACGTCATCCGGCGTTTGACGTCATCGATGCGGCGGCGAGCTCAGGCATGCATTGATGCCCATGGTGGACATACTCGGTATTGAAGACGTGTTGAAGGACTATTCCTTTACTTACGAACTCATTTTCAGCATATACAGCTTGACAGTCATATTGAGAATTGTGAACTTTTGACCCCATGTGTCTTTGTACCTCTGTTGGGCATTCAGTTTTTGTTTTATTGACATGAACGTTTCCATTAGTTATGTTAAAATACCACTCTACTGATATATAAAAAAGTTTATTCTATATCTTCATCTGTTTTTCTTCCATGCTTCTTCAAATCCTTGGTATACTTTCTTTTGAGCAGGGGTTTATATTAAAACAGTGTCGTCTGGATGACTAAGACATATGTTCCACCTCCTACCAGTGACATTGATTGAGTGTGTAAGATACAGGGACAGGGAGAGAGGCAGATTGACATGGCTGTCGTGAAACTACGTGGATATGTTAACTAAAACAAGCCCATCAAACTTTAGCAAGTCTATATTATTAACTTCAGAAAATAAAGGGACACAAGTGTTTTAAATCGTGTTTTCTTCCATTGTAAACTATTCATTTAGCGTATGTCGTTCTATATTTCGTTTCTCTCAAGAAACACATTATACAATGCAAATACAAGACAGACAGACAGACAGACAGACAGACAGTCAGACAGACAGACAGACAGACAGAGAGACAGACAGACACACATGACAGCAATGTCAGGTATCTACACCAACTGAACATGGAAGGTAACACAGAAACACATGAAGCTATCTATGTTTGCCTAGTTGATGGGCCAGTTCACGGCAAGGGAGAGAGATTGTTTTTGTATAACGACTCAAAGACCGAGAAACAATCTTGTAACTGACAGTGGTTGGTATCTGTATCTATGTTTACCTAGTTCGTGGGCCAGTTCACGGCAAGGGAGAGAGATTGTTTTTGTATAACGACTCAAAGACCGAGAAACAATCTTGTAACTGACAGTGAATGGTATCTGTATCTATGTTTACCTAGTTCATGGGCCAGTTCACGGCAAGGGAGAGAGATTGTAACTGACAGTGGTTGGTATCTGTATCTATGTTTACCTAGTTCATGGGCCAGTTCACGGCAAGGGAGAGAGATTGTAACTGACAGTGGTTGGTATCTGTATCTATGTTTACCTAGTTCATGGGCCAGTTCACGGCAAGGGAGAGAGATTGTAACTGACAGTGGTTGGTATCTGTATCTATGTTTGCCTAGTTCGTGGGCCAGTTCACGGCAAGGGAGAGAGATTGTAACTGACAGTGGTTGGTATCTGTATCTATGTTTACCTAGTTCATGGTCCAGTTCACGGCAAGGGAGAGAGATTGTAACTGACAGTGGTTGGTATCTGTATCTATGTTTACCTAGTTCGTGGGCCAGTTCACGGCAAGGGAGAGAGATTGTAACTGACAGTGGTTGGTATCTGTATCTATGTTTACCTAGTTCATGGGCCAGTTCACGGCAAGGGAGAGAGATTGTAACTGACAGTGGTTGGTATCTGTATCTATGTTTCCCTAGTTCGTGGGCCAGTTCACGGCAAGGGAGAGAGATTGTAACTGACAGTGGTTGGTATCTGTATCTATGTTTGCCTAGTTCGTGGGCCAGTTCACGGCAAGGGAGAGAGATTGTAACTGACAGTGGTTGGTATCTGTATCTATGTTTACCTAGTTCGTGGGCCAGTTCACGGCAAGGGAGAGAGATTGTAACTGACAGTGGTTGGTATCTGTATCTATGTTTACCTAGTTCATGGTCAAGTTCACGGCAAGGGAGAGAGATTGTAACTGACAGTGGTTGGTATCTGTATCTATGTTTACCTAGTTCATGGGCCAGTTCACGGCAAGGGAGAGAGATTGTAACTGACAGTGGTTGGTATCTGTATCTATGTTTACCTAGTTCATGGGCCAGTTCACGGCAAGGGAGAGAGATTGTAACTGACAGTGGTTGGTATCTGTATCTATGTTTACTTAGTTCGTGGGCCAGTTCACGGCAAGGGAGAGAGATTGTAACTGACAGTGGTTGGTATCTGTATCTACGTTTACCTAGTTCATGGGCCAGTTCACGGCAAGGGAGAGAGATTGTAACTGACAGTGGTTGGTATCTGTATCTATGTTTACCTAGTTCATGGGTCAGTTCACGGCAAGGGAGAGAGATTGTAACTGACAGTGGTTGGTATCTGTATCTATGTTTGCCTAGTTCATGGGCCAGTTCACGGCAAGGGAGAGAGGTTGTTTTTGTATAACGACTCAAAGACCGAGAAACAATCTTGTAACTGACAGTGGTTGGTATCTGTATCTATGTTTACCTAGTTCGTGGGGCAGCTCATGACAGAAGACTGCCAGACTGGTTGTCAGTCCCGTCATGGTGCTCTGGGTGAAGGAGGCGCCCACCGCCAGACCGTCCGCGAAGTTGTGGATAGCGTCACCGATAATCACCATGAAGGCAAGCGTTGAGCATTCTGGAAGTGGAGTTATTGTAAAACATTGTTATCTTGTCTTGTAAAGTGAGATTGAATTGCGAAAAAAAGTTCACTCCTTTTGGGAAATCGGGTGGCCTATAAGCCTTGTGTAATTAAGTAACGACACACGGTGGGCATAGGTCGGCCGAATGTCCTCAAAGTGACGCGATCTATATTTATTTACACTATCTGCGGTAATTTGAAGGTGTATTCTCGACGTAATGGAAACTGGTAATTTTGAGATTCCACATCACTTAGTAGTCCAGATATTTAATTGGCGTGATTCAGGATTGAACAGTGTTTGATACAAAACACTCTAAATTTAGATATGCGGTGACTCAAGCTCCCACAGGATCGCTGTATTTACTCTATTTACTCTATTTACTCTATTAACTGTATTTACTTATTTACTGTTTTCCCTGTATTCCCTGCATTTACTGTATTACTGTATTCCCTGTATTTACTGTATCCCTGTATTTACTGTATTCCCTGTATTCTCTGTATTCCCTGTATTTACTGTATTCCCTGTATTCCCTGTATTCCCTGCATTTACTGTATTTACTGTATTCCCCGTATTTACTGTATTCCCTGTATTTACTGTATTCCCTGTATTTACTGTATTCCCTGTATTTACTGTATTCCCTGTATTTACTGTATTCCCTGTATTTACTGTATTCTCTGTATTCCCTGCATTTACTGTATTACTGTATTCCCTGTATGTACTGTATTCCCTGTATGTACTGTATTCCCTGTATTCCCTGCATTTACGGTATTACTGTATTCCCTGTATTTACTGTATTCCCTGTATTTACTGTATTCCCTGTATTTACTGTATTCCCTGTATTTACTGTATTCCCTGTATTTACTGTATTCCCTGTATTTACTTATTCCCTGTATTCTCTGTATTTACTGTATTCCCTGTATTCTCTGTATTCCCTGTGTACTCACTGACTTCCTTCTTCTCCCCGTGTTCTATCACCACAGCAGCCCCGTTCTCCAGCGTCTCCGTCTTCATGTACTGCAGATTGTATAAAGAGGTCAATAGTTAAACAGTGATACTTGTCTTCATGTACTGCAGATTGTATAAAGAGGTCAATAGTTAAACAGTGATACTTGTCTTCATGTACTGCAGATTATATAAAGAGGTCAATAGTTAAACAGTGATACTTGTCTTCATGTACTGCGAATAACATACAGGGGTCAATAGTTAAACAATGATACTTGTCTTCATGTACTGCAGATTATATAAAGAGGTCAATAGTTAAACAGTGATACTTGTCTTCATGTACTGCAGATTATATAAAGAGGTCAATAGTTAAACAGTGATACTTGTCTTCATGTACTGCAGATTATATAAAGAGGTCAATAGTTAAACAGTGATACTTGTCTTCATGTACTGCGAATAACATACAGGGGTCAATAGTTAAACAATGATACTTGTATCCATGAAATATTGATAGAACCTATGAGAAATGATATTTTTTGAAAATCCCATATTCAATATTTTATTTTAAAAGGAGATATTTTACAAATTAATATTTTTTTCGGAGTCTGCTTGTGAGATTATTTTTTTATGGTGAATAGACAGAAATGAGCTAGTTTGGTTCTTCAATACTTACTTTCTCTCCCTTCGTGTCCCCTTTGGTGAGCTCCATTGACGAGTGAGAATGCGAGTGCTGGCAATGAAAACAAGAATTAATCAATTGGTGAATGATACAATTGAATCATGAAACATAAAAAACAAAATATGCCTGAAACTTTTTCATTCCCTTAGAGAAAGGCCAGTCTCAGGAAAATCGGATAATCAAATATTAGGTATTGACAACGTCAAAAAATGACTGTTTTCATCAAGAGTGTACAGTTTGTATCAAGAGTGTATAGTTTTCATCAAGATTGTATAGTTTGTATCAAGAGTGTACAGTTTGTATCAAGAGTGTACAGTTTGTATCAAGATGGTATAGTTTGTATCAAGCGTGTGCAGTTTGTATCAAGAGTGTATAGTTTGTATCAAGAGTGTACAGTTTGTATCAAGAGTGTACAGTTTGTATCAAGCGTGTATAGTTTGTATCAAGAGTGTATATTTTGTATCAAAAGTGTATAGTTTGTATCAAGAGTGTATAGTTTGTATCAAGAGCGTATAGTTTGTATCAAGAGTGTATAGTTTGTATCAAGAGTGTACAGTTTGTATCAAGAGTGTATAGTTTGTATCAAGAGTGTATAGTTTGTATCAAGAGTGTACAGTTTGTATCAAGAGTGTACAGTTTGTATCAAGAGTGTATAGTTTGTATCAAGAGTGTATATTTTGTATCAAGACTGTATAGTTTGTATCAAGAGTGTATAGTTTGTATCAAGAGTGTATAGTTTGTATCAAGAGTGTATAGTTTGTATCAAGAGTGTACAGTTTGTATCAAGAGTGTATAGTTTGTATCAAGAGTGTATAGTTTGTATCAAGAGTGTATAGTTTTCATCAAGAGTGTACATTTTGTATCAAGAGTGTATAGTTTGTATCAAGAGTGTATAGTTTGTATCAAGAGTGTATAGTTTGTATCGACCGGAACGTGTAGGATAACAACAACAATTCTTACCGAATGTCCGGGTCCAAAAACAACCATGATCGCCTCAACCAGATAAAACAAGTAAATACCTGTTAGAAAACACAAAAATTATGTATAAAACACATAATTATGGATGCCAACTTATTTACTGTTGACACAACGCTTCCGGGTTGTTCGTTACACCTTCATAAGGTGAATGTTAACCAACAAATTGCAGAAAAGAAAGTAAAAACTAAAATGCAAATGGATTCAGAGTAATTATAAACATGGCAACAAACGGTATCAAATAATATGTATAGGAGAGATTGGTCATATTTAGAAATAGACGCGAAGATCTAAGATGTGGACGCAATGATAGATATGTCAGCATTCCGACAAGACACTTCTCCTCTAGGTTACCTCTCGTCCTCAAGTCGTTAACAACAATGACTGCCGTCCACCTGTATCACGTGTTGAGCAGAGTGAAATGTAGATTTAGACTTCTTTAGTCAAAAGGCCTTAGTCTTTTTTGTCATGAAGTCACGCGTAGGAGAGGACGACAGAGCTAGTGTACAAATACACACATCCGACACTAACACTATATACGATTATTCGCAAATTAAGGACCAATTCTGAGAACAATGCTCACTAACAAAAAATTCAGTGTTTGCAATTTGGACATATTTAAAGATTCTATTTACATCTCACCTCCTAACACAATCAAGGCATACCACGTGTAGTCTTCTATGACGGGACCGGAAGTGTGACCGTGCGCATGCTCGTCGTCTTCATGATTATGCAGACCAAACGCCTGTAAACATATAAAGGTTAGGTGAGGTGAGATGAGTTGGGGCTTAACGCCGCTTTCAAGAGTATTTCACTTATATCACGGTTTCTAGTACTATTATTAGTAGTAGTATTTAATATATAGATAATCTTTAATTCTTTAATCATGGAGGAAACGTTCCAACATGTATGTCAATATCTCAGGCACGAAAACTTCCAAAGAATACCAATCAAACGATAGTATATTACCAATATACACATATTAAAACTATATTAATCCTTAACAATACAGAGGTCAAGAGGCTTCATTCTCTGAAATAATCATTTAATAAATTGAATTCTAACTAAGATATATTGGAATGAAGTGACTAGAGACTGTGCTGGAGACAAAAATAAAAATAGAGCCACTGGCTCTGTAGCTCATCAGGCTTTATATACATTAACTAATTCAAAATGTCAACTTTTAGGTGAGAGGTATACCACATAGGAAGCACTTTAAATGATGAAGATGAAAAAAAAGGTTTTAGGTCCTTACCAATCCCCTACAAACACACTTGAAGATTTAATTCATCACTGTTGTTTTCCTTCAAACTACCTCCCTTTGAAGAGCACATAAAATCTCAAGACCTCTAAGACCTATATTTTGGGTCGCAGGATCACAAAATCTACAATTTAGAACCCTCATTGGCCAAGGAGTCTGCACACAACTTTTCAGCTCTCTAGACCTTTTGGAACTGGAGAAGAAGATGAAAATAGGTTTTTAAGGCTGTGACCCCTGTGACCCTATTTGGGGTCACGGGGTCACCAAATTTACAATTGAGAATCGCCATTGGCCTTGGAGTCTCTACACAACATTATCAGCTCCCTAAACCAAATGGTTCTGGAGAAGAAGACGAAAATGCGAAAAGTTTACAGACGGGCGGATGGACGGACGGACGGACGGACGCCGGACATCATGCCATACCATAAGCCCATCGGGCCTTTCAGGCCAGATGAGCTAAAAATATGAAGTTTCTTGTCAGCGTGTGTCACCTGCAAGTGGAAGACATAAGGGAAGCAGAATGTATTAATGTCAGTTCCGTAATGGCGAATACAAGCACGTGCTCGATGTTTCCGAGCATGCGTTTACCTCATCATCTTTATTTATGGAACATCAACCTCATGCTCGAGGAGACTCAGTGAGTGTTTTTCTAAAAAATATCGAGAACCGAGCCCGATGTTTATATAATATGTAACACATTTGAAAGAGAAGTATGAGAAGGCCAATGGTCAACTTGCTTGAACCTCCGACATCACAGGGCGACATTGTCATGTAACAGTGACTACAACCAATAGACGGGTTCACGGTGACACAACATGGAAAACATTCAGAATATCATTATTTCCTGAAATATCCAATCAAGAAATGAACTGATCAGTCCCGCAGTCACCTTACCGTGGGCAGAAGGTGGAGCACGGCGTCACTAGCCAGAGTCCCCACTGCTAGTCCCAGGAAGACGGCCATGAACATCTCGTAACAGCGACCCTTGGAGAAGGGGAAGACGAGCGCTCCCACCGTGGAGCACAGACAGATCATGAGGATAGCTAGCGAGGAGTAGCCGTAGCCTGCAGGAGACGACAGTGTGTATAGAACAAGCAGCTTCACTAGGTTGAAAATGGAAATGTTATCCCGCTGCAAATCACTTCAAATTTAAAGAGAAAAAAAGTCATATAGTTAGAACTGCTGCCAATCGTTACCTGTTCTTCGACATAAGTTCGACAAATAGAAACGACCCGGATATTTTAATCATGGAAGTAAAGAAAGCAAGTGACTAGACTCACGTTCTGCCATGGACGGCATGATGTTGCTGTTGGAGACGACAGGTTCCGGGACACACGAGTTGGCTATCTGCATGTACACCAGGGTAGGACTCAGCTCCAGGAACTTGCTCTCCGTGATGACGTCATCGTGACCCAGGTCGTGGATGGCTTTGATCTGGTCCGCTGTGTAGCAGTTCTTTGTAATCTGGAGGAAGACACGCTCTGTTGATTCAACGTTCTTGTGCTATGTACTTGATTGGCTTCTGAACCTACTCAACCATAAACGATACCTTATAACAATCAGTCAACCATAAACGATACCTTATAACGATCAGTCAACCATAAACGATACCTTATAACGATCAGTCAACCATAAACGATACCTTATAACGATCAGTCAACCATAAACGATACCTTATAACAATCAGTCAACCATAAACGATACCTTATAACGATCAGTCAACCATAAACGATACCTTATAACAATCAGTCAACCATAAACGATACCTTATAACGATCAGTCAACCATAAACGATACCTTATAACAATCAGTCAACCATAAACGATACCTTATAACAATCAGTCAACCATAAACGATACCTTATAACAATCAGTCAACCATAAACGATACCTTATAACGATCAGTCAACCATAAACGATACCTTATAACAATCAGTCAACCATAAACGATACCTTATAACAATCAGTCAACCATAAACGATACCTTATAACGATCAGTCAACCATAAACGATACCTTATAACGATCAGTCAACCATAAACGATACCTTATAACGATCAGTCAACCATAAACGATACCTTATAACAATCAGTCAACCATAAACGATACCTTATAACAATCAGTCAACCATAAACGATACCTTATAACAATCAGTCAATCATAAACGATACCTTATAACAATCAGTCAACCATAAACGATACCTTATAACAATCAGTCAACCATAAACGATACCTTATAACAATCAGTCAACCATAAACGATACCTTATAACAATCAGTCAACCATAAACGATACCTTATAACAATCAGTCATTAAATGGTCTAACTAACGATAGTTTCTGTTATAATGTCCTTCGCAAACACGCTTTGTACAGGAAGAGACTCTGCAAACCCATCTTTCAGTTCAGTTCCAGTTTAGTCCCTAAAGCTTAAAATCACAATAGTGAAGAGACGAATATGTTTGTTGTTTAGAATGACGTGTTCTAACCTCGGCCACAGATCCATGGTTGTGGCCATCATCAGCTTGTCTTTTGACACGTCTGATGAAACTTCCGTCATGCGCACTTCGCTTCTTCCGTGCCTCGTGTGCATGATCATGCTCATGTTCATCTTCATGATCCTCCTCTTCGACAAGGCCCAGTTTATGCAGCAATTCTTCCAGGTCTAGAAGACAGTGAAATTAGTTGGTTTTTTTTATTAAGAGTGAATCCTTGAAAGCTACTCGTTCAGCAATTGGACGAGATCGAATAAGATATCATGTTGTTGGTGTGTCTTACCTGTGCTGGTGAGTGTGTTGTAGATGTCTTACCTGTGCTGGTGATTGTGTTGTTGGTGTGTGTCTTACCTGCGTTGGTGAGTGTATTGTAGGTGTGCGTCTTACCTGTGCTGGTGAGTGTGTTGTTGGTGTGTGTCTTACCTATGTTGATGAGTGTGTTGTTGATGTGTGTCTTACCTGTGTTGATGAGTGTGTCGTTGGTGTGTGTCTTACCAGTGTTGGTGAGTGTGTTGTTGGTGTGTGTCCTACCTGTGCTTGTGAGTGTGTCGTTGGTGTGTGTCTTACCTGTGTTGATGAGTGTGTTGTTTGCATGTGTGTTTCCTATGCTGGTGAGTGTGTTGTTCGTGTGTGTCTTACCTATGTTGGTGAGTGTGTCGTTGGTGTGTGTCTTACCTGTGTTGGTGAGTGTGTCGTTGGTGTGTGTCTTACCTGTGCTGATGAGTGTGTTGTTGGTGTGTGTCTTACCTGTGTTGGTGAGTGTGTCGTTGGTGTGTGTCTTACCTATGTTGGTAAGTGTGTTGTTGGTGTGTGTCTTACCTGTGTTGGTGAGTGTGTTGTAGGTGTGTGTCTTACCTGTGTTGGTGAGTGTGTTGTTGCCGTGTGTATTTCCTGTGTTGGTGAGTTTGTTGTTGGTGTGTGTCTTACCTGTGCTGGTGAGCGTGTTGTTTGTGGCGTGAAGGATGGAGAAGATCTTTAAACGGATAGTCCTTGGGGAGGGGAGCAGACGACACGTCTCCTTCACTGTTGAACCTGCAGTAACAGAAACATGCATATCGATAAAAGAACATTGGAAGCCAGACAGCTTTTCCACTTTACAATTTATTTTATTGTCGCAGTAAGAACACAAAGCACAAAAGATTATACTCCTTCACCGAAGAAACGTTTTACAAATGTATTGTGAATTATGAATTTGAACGAAATAAGATTAGGCTTTCTAGATGGTAACCAACAGCACACATTACAAAGCACTACAGTTACAATTTAGTATTACTGCGTTCCAATAGGTATTCAGGCTGTTTGAGTTCGTCAATGCAGAACACATACCTATTAAAAAGTGGTATACTATAAATGACGTCACTTCCGTTAAGCGTGTTGTCTCGGTATGATCCTCTTCTTTCAGTTGGTAAAAGACAGAATCTGGACTCACACACTGGAATAGAAGAACTTTAGGATATAGGAGAACAAATTTAGCCTTTAAATCGCTGTGACATTTTGAAATTCATTCTAACTAAATATAAATTCGTATCGAATTGTTTAACTCGATCCGAGACGATGACTTTCTCCAGAGACTTACAGCTTACATTGATCATCTGTGTTTGTCCTTACTGTAATTTAGACTCATAACTTTATAACTCATACTTACGTGCTCCTCGATAACTTCGTCGTCATGGCCATCATGACCGACGTCAAGCTGGTTTGGTGGGTCAGCGGAATTGGAGCCAGGGTCATTAGCACCGAGAATATTTGTCAGGGCCATAGTTGCGTGCGCATGACCACCGTGAGCCAGTGATTGGTTAATTCGTTCCAGCACCTCATCAATAGCCTCTCCCTCAATGTCATCGTGACCGTGTGTGAAGACGGGGAGCACTGCATCCAGGTAGAACTGGTAGCTGTTGAGACTGGGATCCACTGTCTGTCTGCAGTGTGTGCTGATGTTGTAGATGTAGTACATGAGAACAACGCTGACATTGTGGAACTGGTCCTCCGTCAGGGAGTTCTGGGCGCCAACCACTTGGAACAACCCGTCCACATCCACACACTGGAACAAGTCAAGCAGAGACACACTGTTACCATACAACATCATAACACCCCCAGCAGAGACACACTGTTACCATGCAACATCATAACACCCCCAAGCAGAGACACACTGTTACCATTCAACATCATAACACCCCCAGCAGAGACACACTGTTACCATACAACATCATAACACCCCCAAGCAGAGACACACTGTTACCATATAACGTCATAACACCCCCAGCAGAGACACACTGTTACCATACAACATCATAACACCCCCAGCAGAGACACACTGTTACCATACAACATCATAACACCCCCAAGCAGAGACACACTGTTACCATACAACATCATAACACCCCCAAGCAGAGACACACTGTTACCATACAACATCATAACACCCCCAAGCAGAGACACACTGTTACCATACAACATCATAACACCCCCAAGACAACGTTCATCCTTATACATCGTATCGAGATAGCTTCAACCATTTATTTTAAAGCACAATTCCTCTCTGAATTCTCATAAAGGTCAAACCATTCGATATTTTACAACTGAAGGTCGAGGCTATGTGCTGGTACTAATATAATAGTTAATATAGAGCCTTGGGTGCTGTTGCTCGTCTGGAATAATTGAATTGTTTGATGTAGAAAACCAAATAATTGTTGTAAATATAATGAACAATCACTAGCCATGAAACATTGTCAGTTCATAACAAAAACATGAGTTTAAACTAAAGTTGATAAATGTGGTTGTCCTAGTATTTGTACACTTCCTGCAAATATTGAAGAAAAGGTTATCCTAGCTCCCAGTTGAAATGGAAAAACTATAATCCCTTAATATTCATACAAAATGGTATAAAAAATTGGAGTGAACAATATTAATCTCTTCTTAAGTAATTATATATGTTTACAGTGCATGAAATAAGTCCCCGTCCACCAACCCGGAACATGGGAATAGAACTGGGTCTCCTTTCATAAAGCACGTAAGCCACTAAGGTAACCTTAGTATACAGTGTTAAAGAATGGGAGTTAAGGTTAACCTACGTAAAAGTTGCTTTGTGAAAGGAACCCCTGGTAGATATTTGAGGTTCTTCTTAAAATGTGCAATTAAATTAATAAAGTAACAGTTTTGAGTTGGCTGATGTTTAAATAAGCTTATTTCATAGACTGCTTGTCAATAAATTCTGCTTACGATAGGACCAATGATTCACAAAGACCTGACCAAATCACAATGAACAATTTATCGAAACTCAAAACCTCCACCAACTCTCCCCCCCCCCCCCCCCCCCCCCCCCCCCCCTCCAATATTCCTGTGACTATAGGCAATGTGCACAGTAGTAGACCTGGGCTTATCGTATGATATATGAAAGAAGATTGTTCCAGTCAGAAAAATCTGATGTTTACTCTTTTCTAAATTATATATATAACTTTACTTCACGTGAGAAGCAACTAATTTTATTTCCATACAGTGCATTCCTTTCATCACTTAAATACATTTGATTTGTATTCATATATGAAATTATGAATAATATTATGTATGTATAGGCATATCCTGTTCTACCGGATCTAAATCCCGCATAACTTGTTATAAAACCTGCGTGCATATAGGATATTTCTTTAAGTACTAATAATTCATGCACATATGCACATCATTATTGGGAAAAAAAACGTTTGAGTGAACCGAAATTGGAGAGAATTTTTTTTTTAAAAAGACAGAAGAATACAATTGTATGGTGTCGGATGTTTTAAAGCAGTTGTATTCATTAAATTGTGATTGTTGATAGACCCTGTCAAGACGATTGGATGACAAGCAGAGCTCTGTTCAGTCTCACAGTGTGCCTGTTATATTAACAAGGGCTGTTAGCGAGGGTTGGGTGACGAGACGTTTAAAGATGTAGACATAGTTTGGGTTCTCACAAAATAGTCCTTTGTTGGCCTCCTGCTTTTGATGAATCATATTCCCTATTCTATGCAGAACAAGTTCATATATATATGAATTAAATGTTTATTCTCTTTATTTACAGTAATATATTTTAAATAAGATAATACAGCTGCGTACCGAAAGTTAGTTCACCTGGTGGTGTATTTTAGTTCAAATATCATATAATTTGGCATGTGTTTGAAACATCGTATCAACGCAAAATCTAGACGATCATTTTACATTTTCGCATTATAAAAGGCGTACAGTTGAGTGTTCCATAATATAATCCAATTTGATATATCATAGTAAACAGTTACAATTTTGGCAGCTCTTTGAAGTGACCAGGCGTCAATCTTTTCAAAACTACAATTTTCTTCTGTGGAATATTCAGTAAGTGATCACCTGAGTCTAACATACATCATATAATTCAACGTATACTCATTAAATGTATTTGTGATGAATCTGTTTTCATTTAGTAAATCTGATAACTTTTATGTGAAAATTAATGAAATTTGAATTTTCAGAATTTGACCCCTTCTGTCTTTTTCATTATGACAAACTTCATAAAGATATACCACTGGTGTGCCGATTCTAGGATATGTTTAAGAATGATTGTTTTACTCATGGATTTATGATGATTCATTGTCAGTGTATGTGATGTGATTCTCTTGAGGTTACAATGAACGTCAATGTACATGATAGTTGCACTAAGATTCACATCTGGTGTATAAGGTATCATATATATAGAGATTATTACCCGAGGAAGTGTGTCATATGACTTTTACGACACGAGTGTGAATTGTTGTATTGCCCGAGCGAGAGCGAGAATACCATGTATATCTTATCGAGTGAAGTAGAAATGTATATGTTTTCACTAGAGGCGTGCCCATCAGTGTAAATATATTATTTATTTCTACTTCACGAGATGAGATAATATGTGGTATTCGACGAGAAATGCCAAATGTTCTTTTTATTAGATTTGGGAAATTATTCATTGTCTGTACATGACGTTCCTTTTATGGATGGAGCATCCATGGTCGCCTTGCTTTACCGTGAGTTTCTTGTAATGTCATCTTAATGTTACGATGACGTCATATGATTGATAGTGTTATTTCACTGAGTAGAATAACATAACCGATAAATGCCGTATTTCATAAGTGAAAATAGAATTTGAAAAACTGTTTCAAATTAACATTAATTGAAATATACCTCACCCTAAATCAATGCACATCGAAAGTAAATGATCTTGGCTAAGGCATTAATTAAGACAATAAAAGTAAATGATATTGGCTAAGGCATTAATTAAGACAATAAAAGTAAATGATATTGGCTAAGGCATTAATTAAGACAATAAAAGTAAATGATCTTGGCTAAGGCATTAATTAAGACAATAAAAGTAAATGATATTGGCTAAGGCATTAATTAAGACAATAAAAGTAAAACACGATTTTATCGCAAACCAATGAGTGAAGAATATTACGAAAAAGGCAAAAACCTCTGTAGAAGACTCAAGGTAAGGTATCACAACAAAAACAACAACTAAATTCCCAGGTAGAGCGGACTGACGGAGTATTAGGTTTTACGAGGGTTAGGAGTTTAGGGCGACTGCTGACACGGTTCAGATTGGACAAGAGAAGCCGTCAGTCTGTCACTCTCCCGCCGTGAAGCTTTCAATCTGGCTTAACATGTGTACCGCGTGTTGAAAATAACACCGGGCGGAAAACACTTCCTTGTCTTACTCACATTCGGCGTTATCTGATTGGTTGAGCTTAACGTGAAGTTATAAAACAATTTGAACATAGTTGAGCGCTTTCACTTAACAAATCTGTATAGGTAGTGAAATGTGGAGATACATTACTGACTAATCTGTATAGGTAGTGAAATGTGGAGATACATTACTAACAAATCTGTATAGGTAGTGAAATGTGGAGATACATTACTGACTAATCTGTATAGGTAGTGAAATGTGGAGATACATTACTGACTAATCTATATAGGTAGTGAAATGTGGAGATACATTACTGACTAATCTGTATAGGTAGTGAAATGTGGAGATACATTACTGACTAATCTGTATAGGTAGTGAAATGTGGAGATACATTACTAACTAATCTATATAGGTAGTGAAATGTGGAGATACATTACTGACTAATCTGTATAGGTAGTGAAATGTGGAGATACATTACTAACAAATCTGTATAGGTAGTGAAATGTGGAGATACATTACTGACTAATCTGTATAGGTAGTGAAATGTGGAGATACATTACTGACTAATCTGTATAGGTAGTGAAATGTGGAGATACATTACTGACTAATCTGTATAGGTAGTGAAATGTGGAGATACATTACTAACAAATCTGTATAGGTAGTGAAATGTGGAGATACATTACTGACTAATCTGTATAGGTAGTGAAATGTGGAGATACATTACTGACTAATCTGTTTAGGTAGTGAAATGTGGAGATACATTACTGACTAATCTGTATAGGTAGTGAAATGTGGAGATACATTACTGACTAATCTGTATAGGTAGTGAAATGTGGAGATTCATTACTGACTAATCTGTATAGGTAGTGAAATGTGGAGATACATTACTGACTAATCTGTATAGGTAGTGAAATGTGGAGATTCATTACTGACTAATCTGTATAGGTAGTGAAATGTGGAGATACATTACTAACTAATCTGTGTAGGTAGTGAAATGTGGAGATACATTACTGACTAATCTGTATAGGTAGTGAAATGTGGAGATACATTACTAACTAATCTGTATAGGTAGTGAAATGTGGAGATATATTACTGACTAATCTGTATAGGTAGTGAAATGTGGAGATACATTACTGACTAATCTGTGTAGGAAGTGAAATGTGGAGATACATTACTAACTAATCTGTATAGGTAGTGAAATGTGGAGATACATTACTAACTAATCTGTATAGGTAGTGAAATGTGGAGATACATTACTAACTAATCTGTATAGGTAGTGAAATGTGGAGATACATTACTAACTAATCTGTATAGGTAGTGAAATGTGGAGATACATTACTGACTAATCTGTATAGGTAGTGAAATGTGGAGATACATTACTGACTAATCTGTATAGGTAGTGAAATGTGGAGATACATTACTAACTAATCTGTATAGGTAGTTAAATGTGGAGATACATTACTAACTAATCTGTATAGGTAGTGAAATGTGGAGATACATTACTGACTAATCTGTATAGGTAGTGAAATGTGGAGATACATTACTGACTAATCTGTATAGGTAGTGAAATGTGGAGATACATTACTAACTAATCTGTATAGGTAGTGAAATGTGGAGATACATTACTGACTAATCTGTATAGGTAGTGAAATGTGGAGATACATTACTGACTAATCTGTATAGGTAGTGAAATGTGGAGATACATTACTGACTAATCTGTATAGGTAGTGAAATGTGGAGATACATTACATTACATTACATATTATATATTTTTTAACATTATTTGAATTTCATTTCAAATGAAAATCAACATCTTAAGAATTCCAATATCAACAAATACTAGTAGATATATTTTAACTGACCGATGTTAGAATTGAGACTTCATTAGAAAATCACATTGATTAAATGTTATAAATAGGGACTTTTACATTCACATAAAATACGGAATATAGAAAGAGTGGATTTAGAGTGGTTAAGAGTGGCACTAGTTATTGCCAAACAAATACACACTGCTGAATAATAGGCGGACAACTATCGAGACGACTGGTTGTAGAGATTCAACTATTGAGACGACTGGTTGTGAAGATTCAACTATTGAGACGACTGGTTGTGAAGATTCAACTATTGAGACGACTGGTTGTGAAGATTCAACTATTGAGACGACTGGTTGTGAAGATTCAACTATTGAGACGACTGGTTGTGAAGATTCAACTATTGAGACGACTGGTTGTGAAGATTCAACTATTGAGACGGCTGGTTGTGAAGATTCAACTATTGAGACGACTGGTTGTGAAGATTCAACTATTGAGACGACTGGTTGTGAAGATTCAACTATTGAGACGACTGGTTGTGAAGATTCAACTATTGAGACGACTGGTTGTGAAGATTCCACTAAACACCGGCAGAGATCATGCTTGTACGTTTACATACGGAATGTAAGAGATGCTTGATGCAAATAGAGACAAATGAGAGTCGATATCGTGACAACGTGCGTCCTGAAAGAGGGAATGCGGATCTATATCTTCGCTAGTTATCTCGGTGTCCCACTGAAAGTGTGCACATGCTCGCAGTTACTTATATCCGGGACACGTGTAGTGTTAATAGATCACAGGCTTAAAGAGTCACATAAATCTGTACCAACGACGATTATTATTCAACCCTCCAGCAACGGTCCAGGGGGGAAATTGTAATACCAAGAATTCCATCCGTCCGACCGATCACTGAAAGACTATCATCCTATTCATTTCAAACCTTTCATAAAAAGTCTTCTACACTCAGGAGAGATGCAATGCCGATAACAACTCATTTTGAGAATATTTATTTTGTATTTTGTCGATCAAAATTTGTAAATATTTATCTATTTTAACACTACTTTGACGGGTAAGAAGACTTTTTTCTGAGCGTATATATCATACCTGATATCATACTACTTATGTTACCTGAACACATTACATTTATCTTACATAGAATGTACTTATTTATTTGAATGCCGGAAAGCAAACATACTGTTCGATTGTCAAGTTTTATTGCTTTCTTTCTTTGCATAGTTCGGCTGGACAATATGATAGGATCAAAAAGTAATGTCAAGGCCACAAGTCTTTGTGCAGGTATGCAGTTATTGCCTCCCTAACTAGTGGCCAATCATATTCTCGAACTTTAACAATGCCACTCACAGAATAAGTAAGTCGCTAAGCCCATGAGCCATGGTATATGTATGCGCTGTGAGACTCGAGCTTTCCTTCCTCAGTCCTGTGTGTTCTCATTAGACACAGTAACACTATATTACACTCTTACATTTGTAACTACAGATTATCTTGTCGACTTGTGTACTCCTCTTTCATACACATTGTAGTGATTCGTTATTCGTTAGCAGATACGATTCCCATATTTCCATCTATTGAACAGATAAATATAATGTGTCCAATTGCTCAAATCCGTATATATGTTTATCAATTTGCTTTTGAGAAATGTGATTGAGCCGTTTTGAGAATGACGTCACCGCTTTAACATATCCTGTTCAGATTGGTGTGTCGTCCCAGTCGAATAGTTTTGTTAACATTCAGTTAAAAAGATAGATGTGGTTGTTTTTTAAACTCTCTCTCGTGAAACGTTATTTGATTATGATGTAAACTATTACATGTATTTCAAGTCACTAAACATAAACCGTAAAACTACGTAACAAATTGTGTTTAATATCACAAATTATGTACTTATGTCACACGTGATTAAACATAAAAAAACGTTTCAGATTGTGTTATCTCATATGTGAGAGAATACTTGTAACGCAGCCTAAACGAGGTAGATGTGTGGCGTGGAGGGAAGTGGGAGTGAGAGTGGAAGTGATAGAAGGAATGACGTATGCATGTACAAGTAGTAATCTGGTGTTAGTGGGAAGCTTTGTGTGGTGGCAAAGTAACCACTCTCTAACGTGTAGAACGACACAACGATACATCGCTCCACTCGTACTCATGTCACGGAACAACCAGGCAAACATCGGCGGAAGTCAGCTTTCTACGCGTGACCATTTACCTCTGACCTTGAAGAACGTGACATTTGGCGAATGTAAGCCCCAATGATCGTTTTATTCGGTGATCATTTTTCGTTGTGACGTCATCGGCGGATTGATATGTCGTCAACTCTAAGATATGAAGTTATCCGATTGTTTGCTTTATATGTATAATATATCCTATTAAAAAGAGGTAAGGTGACCGCATGTGTCTGTCTGAAGACGACAGAGGAAAGTATGACCACGACCTCGCTGAATGACGTTTACAACTGTTAACGATGTTAACCGCTAAAGTCGACGATTAAAATGTATAGTTCATGTAGCTCAAATGTAAGTAAAACGTGCAAATACGTTGGCGAAACAATTGCAAAGAATTTGGTACCTAAAAGAAACGTGTTTATTAACTTCAAAACGTCCATCAGTTTATGGTTCGGATACCCGGTAAAGCAAACTGGTATTCTGAATATGTGTTGTATTAATAATCACAATATGGGCTCCGTTCCATAACAGCGAGCGCTTATAATCGCTTATTGATCGGTCAATGTAGCGCTCAATGTAGCGCATTCTCTCCTGAACGACACGGTGCGATTCCTCGAAGTTCGCTCGCTTTGCTTCGTTAGGCTTCATTGGGCAATCGCGTTCAAGGGAGGTTTAAAGGTTATCGCTCATTAAGCCTCTCTTGAACATGATCCTGATGTCGCTCCTAGACCAAGTGTGACTGTTCCCTAGCGGTGCATTACTACCCTGAAGAAATTGTACTTTCGATGCAGCTACCCCCTTTACAGGTACAAAGTGTACATCCGGGGGGACTCATTGCAATATGGATGAAGTTACCAGTGACACAACTTGGTTATTTGACTCGAGAGGCCAGCTGGCATATACTTCACCATGAGTTCCATATAACGGGTACTAGACCCAGAGAGTGTCCATATAACGGGTACATAAACCCAGAGAGTGTCCATATAACGGGTACATAGACCCAGAGAGTTTCCATATAACGGGTACATAGACCCAGAGAGTGTTCATATAACGGGTACATAAACCCAGAGAGTGTCCATATAACGGGTACATAGACCCAGAGAGTGTTCATATAACGGGTACATAGACCCAGAGAGTGTTCATATAACGGGTACATAGACCCAGATAGTGTCAATATAACGGGTACATAGACCCAGAGAGTGTCCATATAACGGGCACATAGACCCAGAGAGTGTCCATATAACGGGTACATAGACCCAGAGAGTGTTCATATAACGGGTACATAGACCCAGATAGTGTCCATATAACGGGTACATAGACCCAGAGAGTGTCCATATAACGGGTACATAAACCCAGAGAGTGTCCATATAACGGGTACATAGACCCAGAGAGTGTCCATATAACGGGTACATAAACCCAGAGAGTGTCCATATAACGGGTACATAGACCCAGAGAGTGTCCATATAACGGGTACATAGACCCAGAGAGTGTTCATATAACGGGTACATAAACCCAGAGAGTGTCCATATAACGGGTACATAGACCCAGAGAGTGTCCATATAACGGGTACATAGACCCAGAGAGCGTCCATATAACGGGTACATAGACCCACAGAGTGTTCGATGTGGCCATGAACATATGCCAACAGATTGGGGATACATCACTGATCGATAAACATTTTATGTTTTGAGTTGGTAGGGAAACCTGTCGGCTTAAAATAAAAGTTAAGTCTCTAAACTTGTTAACATCGCTTCAAATATTATTGAACTTCCTATTGAAAGTATCGAAAGTTTTTTTTATGAGCAGCAATTTAAGCGAGTCAACTGACATACCTTTTTCGGAATATACTTCATTGCAAGTGGAACAGACTGGTTTCGTCAATCATTTGTTCTAATTAGCATATTATACCTTTAATTGATAATTTTTGATCAAATGATCAATTTACACTAGTGTATATATATAATGTTTATATTGTGCGGGTTTATGGTTTATACTGAACTGTATAAGATGTAGTATGTACATTTCCCTCTGGATATTAAAGGAATATATTATGATAACGCGCCATATGAATGGGATATCCATTTGCAAACGTTTCATTCTGTGTAAAATGTTTACAACAAGCCTGAGCTACGACCCAGTGTAAGAACAACGTACAGTTTACCCTTGTTTGAATTTGATTTCTCAGAAGGGTACAACTTATAGATTTCATATCAAGTAAACTTCGTACGACACATGAAAAGAAAGAGGTAATTCTAATCATTTTCGAAACGCATCAATGATACAGAGAAAGGTATTGCCATAAGTATCGCCATAAGTATAAAGAACACGTATTAAGCAATCGCGTTAATTTGTTTCATATAAAAAGTAAATTGAATTAAATGCTCGCCATGAAACTACCTATATCTTATGTCACAATCTACAATAAAATATAACATGGTTATATTTGGGATAACACTATCTTCAATAGTACAAATTCTTGTACTTTTCGGGCTGAGTCCACGCGGGATTCGAACCCACACCCTCAGAGTAAGGCAAATATCGAACCCACACCCTCAGAGTAAGGCAACTATCGAACCCACACCCTCAGAGTAAGGCAAATATCGAACCCACACCCTCAGAGTAAGGCAACTATCGAACCAACGCCCTCAGAGTAAGGCAACTATCGAACCCACACCCTCAGAGTAAGGCAAATATCGAACCCACACCCTCAGAGTAAGGCAACTATCGAACCCACACCCTCAGAGTAAGGCAAATATCGAACCCACACCCTCAGAGTAAGGCAAATATCGAACCCACACCCTCAGAGTAAGGCAACTATCGAACCCACACCCTCAGAGTAAGGCAAATATCGAACCCACACCCTCAGAGTAAGGCAACTATCGAACCCACACCCTCAGAGTAAGGCAAATATCGAACCCACACCCTCAGAGTAAGGCAAATATCGAACCCACACCCTCAGAGTAAGGCAAATATCGAACCCACACCCTCAGAGTAAGGCAAATATCGAACCCACACCCTCAGAGTAAGGCAACTATCGAACCCACACCCTCAGAGTAAGGCAAATATCGAACCCACACCCTCAGAGTAAGGCAAATATCGAACCCACACCCTCAGAGTAAGGCAAATATCGAACCCACACCCTCAGAGTAAGGCAAATATCGAACCCACACCCTCAGAGTAAGGCAAATATCGAACCCACACCCTCAGAGTAAGGCAAATATCGAACCCACACCCTCAGAGTAAGGCAAATATCGAACCCACACCCTCAGAGTAAGGCAAATATCGAACCCACACCCTCAGAGTAAGGCAAATATCGAACCCACACCCTCAGAGTAAGGCAAATATCGAACCCACACCCTCAGAGTAAGGCAAATATCGAACCCACACCCTCAGAGTAAGGCAAATATCGAACCCACACCCTCAGAGTAAGGCAAATATCGAACCCACACCCTCAGAGTAAGGCAAATATCGAACCCACGCCCTCAGAGACTCTGAGAGCGTGGGTTCGAATCCCGCATGGGACTCAGCCCGAAAAGTACAAGAATTTGTACTATTGAAGGTAGTGTTATCCCAAATATAACCATGTTACGTGTATATTTGTTCACTAACTAAATGGCAAGTATTTCTGTTACAATAAAATATGTTCTACGAAAATGCAAAACATTCTACAAGGGCAGTAACATGTATACTTACTTTAAACATGTGTTTTAGAGGATTGAGCATATGTAACCAAGTTATCTTTATTACATCTATTTACACATATAAACTGACTTGCAAAAGAAACGCCACCAGAATACAAAAGGTTATTATTTTTCGAGGAACGAGGTCTACCGATTGAAAACACTTTAAACATGTCTTCTAAGTGTAACCTGTACATTCATTGTACGCAAATGTAAGTTTTCGTAGTAATTTTCGAGAAAAATGAACTTATTGGCCAAAACTTTCAGATGGTGTACAAAGTTAACCAAATTAAAATTGAGTACAAAATATCAACAGAATGGAGGTTTTGCATTAAAATATTCGATTGCAAGCGACGAACATGGCTTTTTAAAGTGCTACAGAAAAAGAGAGAACAATTTGCATCCTGCAGGTTGGAGCGACGCTTAACCAAGTTGCCTAATCATGGATTGCACCAAATGTACAATAGCCAGACTCACTAAATTTTACAGACGAACTGACAGCATTGCGTACAAGCCACGGAGTGGAAAACAAAAGCTATCCACGCCGTAGAAAGACTGATCTGCTGACTTGTCACCCATTGAAACAACTTTTGCAATTCCAACCTCGGCCATTAACAAAAGAGACTTGGCCTTTTCCTCATGTGTCTGTAAGTCTTCTTACACCATTAAGCTTAAAATATCGTTATTATATTCAATATTCTAAAAATCCTGATGATTGAAAACTGGACAATTGACCCTTTACGTCATGTCAATTAATGGTTATTTTTACCGAAATACCCTTCCAATTGTATGTATTTTCGATACATACTATTATAATATGAGTTTGTTTGATTTGGGACCAACAATGGTTTGGTTGCGTTTCTTTTGCAAGTCAGTTTACATGTAATTGAAGATACCTTTCATCATCGGCGGCTGTGTATGTACGTATATGTACTTTATTAATACACTGGATCACTGGATCTTAACAAAGAAATATTTCAATTCCATCAACATCTTTAAGATACAAATAGTTTTTTTTAAATAATCGGAAATAATACGAATTGATTGTTTTACGCGAGGTTAACTCTAAGATTCTCAAGTAAGTCATGTCCCCTTCTCAGGAGGAAGTTACAGTTGACAGTTGAAGTTTCAACACAAAGGAAAGCAAGGGTTTAGCTCAAAATTAAACACCACCCTCTTTAGGGGCTTTGTAACTTTCTCACAGCTCAGTAACTTACACAAGGATTTAGGTGAATCTATTGTTCGAGAGCTTGCAGGCATGTATAGGTTTTACATAAGCCCTCGTTCTTCTTCCACCATAGCTAGGTATGTAGACACATTGAATATGGTGGCGATAAGATGAAGTCAGCCCGTATTGGACACGGCCGTATTAGGCGGCCTTGCATCTGAAATGAGTTTAATTAGTTGTAGGGTAAGTAGCCCAAGCACCAGTGTCCGAGTGTTTACACAAGTCGTGCTCGATGTCCGAGATCCGCACAGAGAGATCGCCGGCTTCACGCGAACTTTGTCTTACTCTGCTCGCTCACACACAATCTACTTCCATCTCAGCTTCTTATTTGCCCACATAGACTTTACTTGATTAACAGGTGAATCAGCTTAGCCTTTTATATTATATACACTGTCGGCCAAAAGAAACGTCTCCCAGATATCTTATCAGATTTCGTAAAAACTATAATGAGCAGTGTAGCAATATTATAGCATTATGAAGTTGCACCATTTCTGCATGATATATTCAAATTTCAGAAGTTGTCATGTCACAAAAGAATGATAATTGTTAAAATGAGACACGGAAATGTTCAGTTTTCGATCAGTGCTTGGTAAGGAAAACATTTGAAATTTATTTTCATATCACCACGAGGAACAATACAGGCATGCATTCGCAGTAAAGTGATGATGACGCTACAGATGTACGTGGTTACGGTGCGCGAGTGAATCAACCAGAAAAAGCGGTGTTCATTGGGCGTGTTTTTCATGAATGTGACTGACTGTAATCACAGTTTTTCACCGGTTTCAATGGACCTTCATATCAATTATTGTTTCAGCATAAGCATGAAGACCACATTAATTATATTTCAGAAATTATTTCATCTTTCATTTTAAGGAAAATCAAGTAGGCGTTTCTTTTGGCCGACAGTGTAGTATAATCGGTGAGACAAACAAACAAGTGAGAGGACACCAAACATGATGCATTTATGCAATTAGACAATGAGTGGAAACATTAATTTTGTTTCTTTGAAAAGAGAGGAGGTACAATGGCATTTCTAACACTGTGTTTGGGTATATATTTTATTGTAGAATTGCTTACTTCTTACCGAGTGCACCTTGTTTAGACGAAACTATTATTCACATGAAGTGTTCACGATCTGTGGAAATGATAGACAAACTGAAGGTGTTTGCGATAGTTTACACATCTGCATGAATAATCGTCGCGACAAACTGCAATAAACGTGTCCGTGTAAATGTATTTGGAGTGACTCATTTATGGGCTGGAATATTTCAGCTCTTCCTTAAAACTAAAAATTAATATTAGGAGGGATATATTCCGCACCGTGTATATGTGTCAACAATAACTGTGTGTGCAGTAAGCACCGGTCCCACTAGAGTTCTGTAACCAACAACTCGTACATAATTACGTACCCTAACCTCACTTGTATTGAATCACACTTAGTCAGGACTGAAGAGGTAAAAGCTGAAATATCTCCTTAAGTAAGTCTAGCTGCATCCCACACTTGCATGAAATGATAAGTCAGATACAACAAAGTTACAAAATTGTATATGTTTTCGATTAAAAAGTTTAATAAGGTGTGTTATTTAAATGAAACTAGTGTATGTGTGATTGTTTTGTTCTCTCTATTATATATAGACCCGCCCGATAAAGTCTAGCTTATACTCCATATATATCCTAGTTCTTAGTTCCATACTTAATTTTATTTCAATGTGTTCCGTATAATGTCTATATTTATATTACCCCGAGAGCATTTAACGAAATCTCAAGTTATTCGTTTCACTGTCTAGCCATCAAATGAACTTTATGGCCACAGCCTCTACTTTAAGTAGGGCAGTCCCTGCATTCGGGTATTGTGTACCTGCTTTTAAATGGAATCAACAGTCCATGGAAAGAATCTAAACGAGTTTTAATAACAGATCTAATAATACCACCTTACATGTTGTAGCTCTATTAAGATTACAACACCACATGGTGATCAACGTATGCTAACTGACAGAGAAAACAGGAGTGCCACAATGGCTATTTGTGACAAAACTGTTAAAGTTATTGTTGGAACTATGTTGAAAGTTACTTTTTGAAGCGCAGCCCACATCAGATATGGTTTCTTCCTGTTCAACTGCAGTCAATATTGTATTTTCAATTGTCTGCCATGAACTTCGGTACGTCTGCATTGCTCGAACGCTGGAATGACTGACGGGCATGGATCCCCAGTTCATGTCACAATAACTCACAATAACTCACAATAACTCATAATAACTCACAATAACTCACAATAACTCACAATAACTCACAATAACTCACAATAACTCACAATAACTCACAATAACTCACAATAACTCACAATGTCCAATGGACACATGCTGTACTGAGACACGATATACACACTAGATGGAAATATTAGCTTCTGTCCTCAATATGATACTCATCAACTGTGTGGTTAGACGGGGTGGACATCAGATTTACCCAAGGCTTTTCTCATTGTGATCAGGGACCGTATATGGTCTCTTTTATCATGTACCAAATACACACAAGAAGACTCCATATTTACAGGTAGAATGTCAGGTGTTACGAGAGTAGATGAGGGGATTTGGGGTTTAATTCCGCTTTCAAGAGTAACTCATTTATATCACGGCTGCTAGAATTATTGCAGGGAGAAAGCTCGCTACACCATTGTGACTACATATTGTGGTGAGACCTGCGAGCATCGACTGAAAACGGCACCATTGATGGTAGTGCACTGAAATTCAGTGTAGCATTGCACCCAAACCTCCTGTATTTAGAATAGTTCTCTACGGCAGGGAAAGTTTCCGAATCCCTTAACGGGATTCGAACCCTGGACCTCTTTGTGACAAATCCGAAGCCGACCGCGCTAACCACTGCGCTATCATCCACAGACACAGCCACAGAGACTCAGCCACAGAGACACAGCCACAGAGACTCAGCCACAGGGACACAGCCACAGGGACACAGCCACAGAGACTCAGCCACAGCTACACAGCCACAAAGGTTGTAGACTGGCACCTGAGACGTACATTAGGTGTTACGGGCCGCTGCAGTGATGGACGGCCCATACAGTGATGAGTTCATTTCCACATAGTGTTGTAATGAAGTGTCGTTAGTCACTGGTCACTGGTTATGCACTGGTCACCGGTCACCAGTCACCAGGCATAATTCACCTGTCAGACGTCGATTGCAGATTGATGTGACAGGCATACATGTGTAGAGAAGAAGAAGAAGAAGAATATTTTATTTACGTGTCACATGCCGTACATAAATAATATTGACATATAAAACATAGTTATAAAAACAGCACCCAGCCCTCAGGCTTACGAGACACGATTTTCTTTAAAATATAACAAATTCACACAATAAATACACCCCCCAAGCCCCCCCCCCCCCCCCCCCCCCCCACTCCCCCACCCCTTCCAACCCACCCCCACACACACACAATCACAACACACACATTACCACACATGTTCTCATTCAAACACTACATTAATTATCCTCTCAACTCCCGCACCCATTTAGAAAATACAGTCGTACTACACACCCCACATCCTCGCCTTCGGTTTCATACCCATACCCTCAAATTCATTCTCCCGTACAAAAACACACGCATAAAACCACACATTCTAAAAACAATACATGATAAAATACAACATATGATAACATATATACCTAAACATATTTTACAGTTTTGTGTTACGTCGGAGATTATACATTTTACTTATTGTAGCGACTAAAGATTTTACGAGCTTATAGTTTTGCATTATATAAATTACCTTTTCGGTTGGGTTTAATAAAGGAAAGTCACTGTTTAAGACTGTAGCATGGTTCCATAGTTTTGAACGGATATCCGTATATAGATCGCATTCTCCAAGGAAATGAATTTCATTTTCCACCACATATGAATCACACATTTTACACAAGCGATCATGCAACGGGGTAGGCGGTCGGTTATATCTACCAAGCTCCACTTCTAGGGGCAGCGTTCCACATCTCAATTTCGCTAACAAACTACGATGTTGACGATTAGACACCTGGCTAAGATACATTTCAGCATTAGGACTAGATTTAAACAGTCTGTATGTCCGCAGCTTGTTACCGTTAACTAAACCTCTGTCGTTCCATATCTCGTACCACCACTTTTCAGTATCCAATATAATTAATCGGTCCTTAAGCAGTAGGAAATCCTGTGAAGTTAGATTTTTAATGTCTATTATATTCAGCTGAAGGGACTGAGAGATATATGCCCAGATTACTGATGTAACTGCGAAGTGACACGGGTCACATGTCACTACTGATGTCTCGGACACAGATGTATAACCAGATTACTGGTGTTATTGATGTCATGAAGTGATGATGTTCATATCATATGCTTGATAACGGTATAAGGATCTATATCGAAACGTCGCTATTGTTAATAAAGAAGTTGATCATCCATAAAAAAAATATTTGTCTTCTTCATCACACCAACTTCTAGAATGCCTCTCAAACAGGATATTGTCTTTATCAAATGCAGTCCTAGAAAACAGTATGATGTAAATACAACATTTAAAGATATCACAATACAATGTAATAAGACGTAACTAAAATGTAACCATTATAATAACTGGGAAGGTGTTTCAACACAATAATTTGATGTTATAAGGAATTATATGAAATGTACATTAAACACTCCAGCAGGTAAACAGGGGGTGTAATAAAACCAGAGAACAGTATCCACCCCACAAGTATAAACATTAATGATGCTATATCTCAACAGGTAACTCTCCACAGAAGGTAAGTAATGACAAGGTAGATTGTAGGTCACACCCAGGTAGCTAGGGTCATATCAGTACGCAGCTACTATACGGGGGACTAGTTCTAGTTTTATAATTCATATTTCTGTTTCAAAAAGAGATTTATTCTAGTCAACTGTCACGAGAAGGTAATGATTAAGCTAAGGGTTGTTCTTCGTTTGATCTCTTTTTAAAGCTCATGCTGCATACCCTGTTACTAGGAGCTATACACTACACTAAATCATTTTCTTAGTTTTATACTTCAGATTTCTTATCAAACTCGGTGGTTTATTATTCGTGCACGGTCATAATGAGTATGTTCATTAAACTAAAGCAGTTTCTTAAAGTTAGTGTATGTTTATACTGCATACTCATTCACCGAGTAATTGTATAGCTTCCCAGCAGCCTGATAACCCTGTATTTGTGACAAGTGGTGCATATAATATATAATATAATATATATATAGTCCCTGCTCTCTGTGGGATCGGATGCACGAAGTTACTCAATCGGATGAATGCTCCGTGTGCAGACTCCGTGCGTTCACCTGCAAGCAGTTGGTTTTTATCTCGGTGTTCAAGGCCGCTGTTACACATACGGCATCAATAGAGTTAATGTTTAAATTTATTCTGACATTTTCATATCAGAGTCAGATGTTGACGATATATTTTTTCCAATTTAACATAATTTCTTGAACGTTATATGTTATTTGGAAATAAAATACTGTTTAAATCAGATGTTGACGATATTTCAGCAATTGTCATTATCCACAACATCAACATGACACATTGATACACCCTCGGTATCAACATGACACATTGACACAACCTCGGTATCAACATGGCACATTGATACATCCTCGGTATCAACGTGACACATTGATACATCCTCGGTATCAACGTGACACAATGATACATCCTCGGTATCAACATGACACATTGATACATCCTCGGTATCAACGTGACACATTGATACATCCTCGGTATCAACGTGACACATTGATACACCCTCGGTATCAACATGACACAATGATACATCCTCGGTATCAACATGACACATTGATACACCCTCGGTATCAACATGACACATTGATACACCCTCGGTATCAACATGACACATTGATACATCCTCGGTATCAACATGACACATTGATACATCCTCGGTATCAACATTGCACATTGATACATCCTCGGTATCAACATGACACATTGATACATCCTCGGTATCAACATGACACAATGATACACCCTCGGTATCAACATGACACATTGATACATCCTCGGTATCAACATGACACATTGATACACCCTCGGTATCAACATGACACATTGATACATCCTCGGTATCAACATGACACATTGATACATCCTCGGTATCAACATGACACAATGATACACCCTCGGTATCAACATGACACATTGATACATCCTCGGTATCAACATGACACATTGATACATCCTCGGTATCAACATGACACATTGATACACCCTCGGTATCAACATGACACATTGATATATCCTCGGTATCAACGTGACACATTGATACACCCTCGGTATCAACATGACACATTGATACATCCTCGGTATCAACATGACACATTGATACACCCTCGGTATCAACATGACACATTGATACATCCTCGGTATCAACATGACACATTGATACATCCTCGGTATCAACATGACACAATGATACACCCTCGGTATCAACATGACACATTGATACATCCTCGGTATCAACATGACACATTGATACACCCTCGGTATCAACATGACACAATGATACACCCTCGGTATCAACATGACACATTGATACATCCTCGGTATCAACATGACACATTGATACACCCTCGGTATCAACATGACACAATGATACACCCTCGGTATCAACATGACACATTGATACACCCTCGGTATCAACATGACACATTGATACATCCTCGGTATCAACATGGCACATTGATACATCCTCGGTATCAACATGACACAATGATACACCCTCGGTATCAACATGACACATTGATACATCCTCGGTATCAACATGACACATTGATACATCCTCGGTATCAACGTGACACATTGATACATCCTCGGTATCAACATGACACATTGATACATCCTCGGTATCAACATGACACATTGATACACCCTCGGTATCAACATGACACAATGATACACCCTCGGTATCAACATGACACATTGATACATCCTCGGTATCAACATGACACATTGATACACCCTCGGTATCAACATTACACAATGATACACCCTCGGTATCAACATGACACATTGATACGCCCTCGGTATCAACATGACACATTGATACATCCTCGGTATCAACATGACACAATGATACACCCTCGGTATCAACATGACACATTGATACATCCTCGGTATCAACATGACACATTGATACACCCTCGGTATCAACATGACACATTGATACATCCTCGGTATCAACATGACACATTGATACATCCTCGGTATCAACATGACACATTGATACACCCTCGGTATCAACATGACACATTGATACACCCTCGGTATCAACATGACACAATGATACATCCTCGGTATCAACATGACACATTGATACATCCTCGGTATCAACATGACACATTGACACACCCTCGGTATCAACATGACACATTGATACATCCTCGGTATCAACATGACACATTGATACATCCTCGGTATCAACATGACACATTGACACACCCTCGGTATCAACATGACACATTGATACATCCTCGGTATCAACATGACACATTGATACATCCTCGGTATCAACATGACACATTGATACACCCTCGGTATCAACATGACACAATGATACATCCTCGGTATCAACATGACACATTGATACACCCTCGGTATCAACATGACACATTGATACATCCTCGGTATCAACATGACACATTGATACACCCTCGGTATCAACATGACACATTGATACATCCTCGGTATCAACATGACACATTGATACATCCTCGGTATCAACATGACACATTGATACATCCTCGGTATCAACATGACACAATGATACACCCTCGGTATCAACATGACACATTGATACACCCTCGGTATCAACATGACACAATGATACACCCTCGGTATCAACATGACACATTGATACACCCTCGGTATCAACATGACACATTGATACATCCTCGGTATCAACGTGACACAATGATACACCCTCGGTATCAACATGACACATTGATACACATCGGTATCAACATGACACATTGATACATCCTCGGTATCAACATGACACAATGATACACCCTCGGTATCAATATGACACATTGATACATCCTCGGTATCAACATGACACATTGATACATCCTCGGTATCAACATTGCACATTGATACATCCCCGGTATCAACATGACACATTGATACATCCTCGGTATCAACATTGCACATTGATACATCCTCGGTATCAACATGACACATTGATACATCCTCGGTATCAACATTGCACATTGATACATCCTCGGTATCAACATGACACATTGATACATCCTCGGTATCAACATGACACATTGATACATCCTCGGTATCAACATGACACATTGATACATCCTCGGTATCAACATGACACATTGATACATCCTCGGTATCAACATGACACATTGATACATCCTCGGTATCAACATGACACATTGATACACCCTCGGTATCAACATGACACATTGATACATCCTCGGTATCAACATGACACATTGATACATCCTCGGTATCAACATGACACATTGATACATCCTCGGTATCAACATGACACATTGATACATCCTCGGTATCAACATGACACATTGATACATCCTCGGTACCAACATGACACATTGATACATCCTCGGTATCAACATTGCACATTGATACATCCCCGGTATCAACATGACACATTGATACATCCTCGGTATCAACATTGCACATTGATACATCCTCGGTATCAACATGACACATTGATACATCCTCGGTATCAACATTGCACATTGATACATCCTCGGTATCAACATGACACATTGATACATCCTCGGTATCAACATGACACAATGATACATCCTCGGTATCAACATGACACATTGATACATCCTCGGTATCAACGTGACACAATGATACATCCTCGGTATCAACATGACACATTGATACATCCTCGGTATCAACATGACACATTGATACATCCTCGGTATCAACATGACACAATGATACATCGTCGGTATCAACATGACACATTGATACATCCTCGGTATCAACATGACACATTGATACATCCTCGGTATCAACATGACACATTGATACATCCTCGGTATCAACATTGCACATTGATACATCCTCGGTATCAACATGACACATTGATACATCCTCGGTATCAACATTGCACATTGATACATCCTCGGTATCAACATGACACATTGATACATCCTCGGTATCAACATGACACAATGATACATCCTCGGTATCAACATGACACATTGATACATCCTCGGTATCAACGTGACACAATGATACATCCTCGGTATCAACATGACACATTGATACATCCTCGGTATCAACATGACACATTGATACATCCTCGGTATCAACATGACACAATGATACATCGTCGGTATCAACATGACACATTGATACATCCTCGGTATCAACATGACACATTGATACATCCTCGGTATCAACATGACACATTGATACATCCTCGGTATCAACATTGCACATTGATACATCCTCGGTATCAACATTGCACATTGATACATCCTCGGTATCAACATGACACATTGATACATCCTCGGTATCAACATGACACATTGATACATCCTCGGTATCAACATGGCACATTGATACATCCTCGGTATCAACATGACACATTGATACATCCTCGGTATCAACATGACACATTGACACATCCTTGGTATCAACATGACACATTGATACATCCTCGGTATCAACATGACACATTGATACACCCTCGGTATCAACATGACACATTGATACACCCTCGGTATCAACATGACACAATGATACATCCTCGGTATCAACATGACACATTGATACATCCTCGGTTTCAACATGACACATTGATACATCCTCGGTATCAACATGACACAATGATACACCCTCGGTATCAACATGACACATTGATACACCCTCGGTATCAACATGACACATTGATACATCCTCGGTATCAACATGACACATTGATACACCCTCGGTATCAACATGACACATTGATACACCCTCGGTATCAACATGACACATTGATACATCCTCGGTATCAACATGACACATTGATACATCCTCGGTATCAACATGACACATTGATACACCCTCGGTATCAACATGACACAATGATACATCCTCGGTATCAACATGACACATTGATACATCCTCGGTATCAACATGACACATTGATACACCCTCGGTATCAACATGACACATTGATACATCCTCGGTATCAACATGACACAATGATACACCCTCGGTATCAACATGACACATTGATACATCCTCGGTATCAACATGACACATTGATACATCCTCGGTATCAACGTGACACATTGATACATCCTCGGTATCAACATGGCACATTGATACATCCTCGGTATCAACATGACACATTGATACATCCTCGGTATCAACATGACACATTGATACATCCTCGGTATCAACATGACACAATGATACACCCTCGGTATCAACATGACACATTGATACACCCTCGGTATCAACATGAAACAATGATACACCCTCGGTATCAACATGGCACATTGATACACCCTCGGTATCAACATGACACATTGACACATCCTCGGTATCAACATGACACATTGACACATCCTCGGTATCAACATGACACATTGATACATCCTCGGTATCAACATGACACATTGATACACCCTCGGTATCAACATGACACATTGATACATCCTCGGTATCAACATGACACATTGATACACCCTCGGTATCAACAACCGTGTAACACTACACCACTTTTAAGACATGATGTCTGCAACATCTCCAAATTGTACGACTCGATTCAATATTAATAATAATAATAATAGAGCAGTTTATAACCCTGTCGTGTTGTTACATTACAATATTCTCACAGAGGTAAAGTTCACATAAAAAAACCAGGCCTCATTAGGCTGACAAGATACCAAACATGAAAAAACACTTATTTTAATCATAAAACAAAAAAAAGTGTATTATAAACATAATTTACTACCCTACATAATGCCTTTCAAAGACCTGATTATATACTATTATTTCAAGTCACATTCTCCATAGACTGACACACTGACCCACTCCGATTGCTACACAAACTCATTTAAATTGTCATAATCACTCCACTGACACGCCCACTACCTTCAATAAGATGTATTCGTTAATTGTGAATTACATAATTATTTCTTTCAACACTTAAAATACTATTAATTAACACATGTTAATTACCTAATTAATTAGTTTCATCGTGACGTTATAACAATATTACGTAATTGGATTAAAAATGTTGGCTTTTGTTTCATGTATTGGCAAGACCTATGGTGTAAAGTTACGTAACTGTGCGACTTCATGATGACAAAACATCTTCCTGGTCCCCCTCCCCCCTCCTGGTCCCCCTCCCCTCCTCCCGAGTCCAAGATAGCCAGTGAAGGTAAGCGAGCTGATTGATTGATGGAGGCCGTCAGTGATCAGCTAGCTTGTCACTCACTGTGCACGTCTCATGGTATCGGTCTAACGACTTGTTTACCCAGAATGATCTATACCACATCGTGACTTTGTCTCTTTCATCTTTTTTTTAATAAAAAAAATTATTTCAAAGACCATATATTGAGACTTTTAACAAGGATAGTAGAAACCCAATTGAAATAAAGGTACATTTATGAAGAATTTAGGATTTCCGAGTTTTTTTACCACGACAAAACATTCACTGATCCATTCCCAGCCTTATCTCTTTATGTGAATTCAAGCTAAAAAAGTCAAACATTTGATTCATATTGACTATTGCTGAGTTATGTTCCTTCATCATGTAGCCATTGAAATGATACAAATACACTCTGTGGGTATGACATATTGGAGATTTAGTACAATATGATCGCGGTAGCAGCAACAACAATCTGGTTTTCAATGATATAATATAATGATCAAACTGAGAGAGGTTTTGAGATATAAACATTTTGCTTTCAGCAACATCACGTCAAAACATCATCGGTATACTAGTATATATTCTCTCTCAACCCAAACACAATAGGCTGAAATTCATGTTGTGAAATCGAACAAGTGGACATTTGTTATTACTTATAATCTTATATGTTTGCCTTTTATCTTTATAAATGTTTACACCAAAATATTCCTTTCGGCGGACCATCTGTATTGTCGGTATTTAATCTTAATAAATATTATTTACATTAATATTTTTTAATCAAGATAAAATAATCTTTGGGTAGAAATGAGAAATACCTTTTTAAATTATCGATGAAATTCTTCCCAATATGAAATATATACTGATATATATACTCATGTATAAACCAATATCAAATATATCCTGATATATATATACTCATGTATAAACCAATATCAAATATATACTGATATATATATACTCATGTATAAACCAATATCAAATATATCCTGATATATATACTCATGTATAAACCAATATCAAATATATCCTGATATTTTTAACTCATGTATAAACCAATATCAAATATATCCTGATATATATACTCATGTATAAACCAATATCAAATATATCCTGATATATATATACTCATGTATAAACCAATATCAAATATATCCTGATATATATACTCATGTATAAACCAATATCAAATATATCCTGATATATATATATACTCATGTATAAACCAATATCAAATATATCCTGATATATATACTCATGTATAAACCAATATCAAATATATCCTGATATATATATACTCATGTATAAACCAATATCAAATATATACTGATATATATACTCATGTATAAACCAATATCAAATATATCCTGATATATATATACTCATGTATAAACCATAATCAAATATATCCTGATATATATACTCATGTATAAACCAATATCAAATATATCCTGATATATATATACTCATGTATAAACCAATATCAAATATATACTGATATATATATATACTCATGTATAAACCAATATCAAATATATACTGATATATATATACTCATGTATAAACCAATATCAAATATATACTGATATATATATACTCATGTATAAACCAATATCAAATATATACTGATATATATATATACTCATGTATAAACCAATATCAAATATATCCTGATATATATACTCATGTATAAACCAATATCAAATATATACTGATATATATATACTCATGTATAAACCAATATCAAATATATACTGATATATATATATACATGTACACATGTATAAACCAATATCCCTTTAGGCGATGACTATCTGTTCATGTTATTTTCATCATGTCAGTAATTATCAAAATGTTGACAAATATTTGATATCAGGACAAGAGCCTTAAGCACATTACGTACATTTGCCATCAATAACTAAGAGTTATTAGTTAATTAGGAATAGTATATTTTATATAGTAATACGTCATTAAGAAATATTTTTTAATTTTGAGTCGTATATTTTCGGAGGTATTACCAAGCAGGAAGAATAATTAAAATGTCTCTGAAAGCATTTTCTTTAATATTGTGAATGAAAGATAAATCAAAAGAGATGTGAAACATAGAATGATTTGAAAAGAACACGTAACTTCAAATGTTGAACGTGTTGCTTCATAAAGCACTGCATCAAACTGTGGGACACGACGGCGCAGTACGCTATACTAAATTACGCGCTGGAGAGAAATTCCATACTGCTGAAGAATGGCTATGCGTGGCAGAGACGTCAGGTGGGAACATAGCGCGTTCACTTCGTCAGGTGAGACAGGTGAAAATGCCCAGGGCTGACTTGTTTTAACATTACAAGACCGACAACTTCTACTTCACCAACAAGTAGTTAAAGTACATCTACGATCTTTTCAAATTATTATATATCGTAATCATTGTATAATTGATTACGATAACAAATCAAGAAAATACAGAAACATAAAATATATACTTAAGATGGTCAGCTTTTTTAGGTGTCGGACGCGCATGTGAATTTTCAAAGTAATTTAATTATGTCCCTTTTTATCAGACATTATTTACTGAACAAACTTCGTTCCAATAACGAAACAATTATATTTTTCAAAATTAAATTTAAAAACTCACCATCGCATCTTCACACTTTCCATCAGGAGACGTTGCTTCACAGGTGAAGTTATGGAATAATTTCTCCAAAAATTCTTCAGTTTTGAGTCGTGTAAGAGCGCCGCTGGTTTCATTCACAATGGCAAGTACTTCGTGGTAGACGTCCACTCTGGCAGTATGTTCAGTATGTTCTTCTGTCTGTTCATCACAGTTTACTCGCTGTAAAGTGCTTAATACACTCAATACACACACAACTCCATACAACACTCGAGCCATCCTAACCTCGTGTGTATACCTACGACAACGCGTATATACTGACTTAAATCACAGGAGCTGAAGATAGGTGAAACAGCGCCGTGTGCAAAGGTTTAGCGATTCACAAACCAAGATGGCGACCGGGGAAGTGCGGGACATTAGAAAACGTGAAGCAGTCACGTGATGTACACGTACCCGCCACAGCGCAGTAGGCAGGAGTTGGGCGCTATGGGACGCGGGTAGCTATTATATATCTTTAATAGCGTTTGCCATTCCTTAGCCTCATTGACTGAGCTGGGTGGGTTGAAACCACTTTGTAGGACGTGTAAGAAGAATATATATAGAGAAAAAAAGAACCGCAATTCATTAGGGTTGGTCTGTGTTTGTTACGTTTTATCATGCGTGACCAGCCTTTGGTATTGGTCTTAGTTCGAGTAAACATGCATGTATTACTGGTAGAGGCAAGCTAGGCGTACTCAGAGGCAGTTTTCTATAATACTTCACCTCGTAACATGACGCACCATTAACAAGCAAGTCTAGACAGTCTGTGCCGTGTGTATGGTAGGCCTGCTAGAGTCGAGTCTAAACTATCACAAACTCCTCATAGGCGTCTTTGCAATATTTAATAAAAGAGTATTTTTTAAGAATAAATTTTTTTTCAGAGTATAATTGTCAAGACAAGTAAGATCAAGTAAAATAGATCTTTCTTGAGCTCGATAGATTTTATATATGAAAGCAAGATTTTCTTGATGACTATATTATAAAAAAAAACACGACGTTTCGGAAAAATCCGTAGGTGCAATGAATGAGTAAGCAAAGCCATTTTCTCCCATTCCACCCGACGCCCTAACTGTCCTCTGAAGACTCAGCCACAATGAGACGGTCTAGATAGCGCCCTGACTGACTACTGGTCTCATAAAGACTCAGCCACAATGAGGCGGTCTAGATAGCGCCCTGACTGACTACTGGTCTCTTAAAGACTCAGCCACAATGAGGCGGTCTAGATAGCGCCCTGATTGACTACTGGTCTCATAAAGAGACAAATCTTGACGTGCTGCACTCATTAAAGTTGAATTAAAGTTAAATGCCCCATCGTGTGACGTCATCACACCAGCTCGCGACCAGCCTTGTAAAGCAGTAGGCCTAGTGTGTCCCATTTCATTGCAGTATCATTTACCTGTAGCAAGTAACCATGCTGTATGTATCCGTCCCGGAGGTGTGTTGTTCTGTTGGAGTTTTACGCCTGTTTCCACAATATATTCGATATTGCCGGAAGGGAGTGAGTAGACTGACTGCTGAATCAAGGACTGATACATTGTAACGAGCAGTTTCACATGGGTTAAGGACTGATACATTGTGACGAACAGCTTCATATGGGTTAAAGGCTGATATATTGTAACGAGCAGTTTCACATGGGTTAAGGACTGATATATTGTAACAAGCAGTTTCACATGGGTTAAGGACTGATATATTGTAACGAACAGTTTCACATGGTTTAAAGGCTGATATATTGTAACGAACAGTTTCACATGGGTTAAGGACTGATATATTGTAACTAGCAGTTTCACATGGGTTAAGGACTGATATATTGTAACGAGCAGTTTCACATGGGTTAAGGACTTATATATTGTAACGAGCAGTTTCATATGGGTTAAGGATTGATATTTTGTAACGAACAGTTTCACATGGTTTAAAGGCTGATATATTGTGACGAGCAGTTTCATATGGGTTAAGGACTTATATATTGTAACGAGGAGTTTCACATGGGTTAAGGACTTATATATTGTAACGAGCAGTTTCACATGGGTTAAGGACTGATATATTGTAACGAGCAGTTTCACATGGGTTATGGACTGATATATTGTACCGAGTAGTTTCACATGGGTTAATGATTGATATATTGTAACGAGCAGCTTCACATGGGTTAATGATTGGTATATTGTAACGAGCAGCTTCACATGGGTTAATGATTGGTATATTGTAACGAGCAGCTTCACATGGGTTAATGATTGATATATTGTAACGAACAGTTTCATATGGGTTAAGGATTGATATTTTGTAACGAACAGTTTCACATGGTTTAAAGGCTGATATATTGTAACGAGCAGTTTCACATGGGTTAAGGATTGATATATTGTAACGAGCAGCTTCACATGGGTTATGGACTGATATATTGTAACGAGCAGCTTCACATGGGTTAATGATTGATATATTGTAACGAGCAGCTTCACATGGGTTAAGGATTGATATATTGTAACGAGCAGCTTCACATCGGTTAAGGACTGATATATTGTACCGAGTAGTTTCACATTGGTTAAGGACTGATATATTGTACCGAGTAGTTTCACATGGGTTAATGATTGATATTTTGTAACGAACAGTTTCACATGGTTTAAAGGCTGATATATTGTAACGAGCAGTTTCACATGGGTTAATGATTGATATATTGTAACGAGCAGCTTCACATGGGTTAAGGATTGATATATTGTAACGAGCAGCTTCACATCGGTTAAGGACTGATATATTGTACCGAGTAGTTTCACATTGGTTAAGGACTGATATATTGTACCGAGTAGTTTCACATGGGTTAATGATTGATATATTGTAACGAGCAGCTTCACATGGGTTAATGATTGGTATATTGTAACGAGCAGCTTCACATGGGTTAATGATTGGTATATTGTAACGAGCAGCTTCACATGGGTTAATGATTGATATATTGTAACGAGCAGCTTCACATGGGTTAATGATTGATATATTGTAACGAGCAGCTTCACATGGGTTAAGGATTGATATATTGTAACGAGCAGCTTCACATGGGTTAAGGATTGATATATTGTAACGAACAGCTTCACATGGTTTAAGGACTGATATATTGTAACGAGCAGCTTCACATGGGTTAATGATTGATATATTGTAACGAACAGCTTTCCATGGTTTAAGGACTGATATATTGTAAAGAACAGCTTCATATGGTTTAAGGTCTGATATATTGTAACGAACAGCTTCACATGGTTTAAGGACTGATATATTGTAACGAACAGCTTCATATGGTTTAAGTGTAAAGTGCCTTTCAGCACTCTGTTAAATATGTTACTCATTAGAGACTGTGACCTAGTCTATAATGTACAGTGCCCAAACTGCTGACCTTGCAGTGTTCAGTGCTACCTACTGCTGACCTTACAGTGTGCAGAGCTAACTGCCCACATGTGCTTAACTGTGGCTATTTTTAAGTTCCAAACTGTCGGCTGTTTCCGACAGTGGTAATCACAATTTAAAGTGTAATAGTTTTATTGTTTATCTATAAAGATGTTTGTTAAACTGTCAATATCATATAAACATGGAAGTCAAAACTTAGGTTATTCTATTTTAAACATTAATTAGTCTCATTTTATTGTAGTGGTGATTTCACCTTAGAGGCCAGACCAGGATGGCAGTCGGCACGGCAGTATAGTAGTTGGGGGTGAGTTAGTTGTGCCAAATACCAGTAAAATCCCTCCATTTTCATGTTTCTTATATTGTTGTTATTTTCCCAAATATTCATGCATTGTTATTCTAGTCAGTGATTGTTTACTCTTGATGTGTACTAGCTAGTATGAATTGTTATTAGTTTAGAGTTCATACAAAAGATAAGAGTTCACACTCACTGGACCAAATAAGATAGTGAATTTACTACATGCAAATCTTATATGGAATAGATACTTTCTGCCTGTAATCTTTTTTTTATTGTAATTCACATTCTCAGGTAAATTTGTGATCTTGTTATTCACGATGTAATACATCTTTATCTTATGTACAACTGATACCTTCAGAACTAAGATATTGTATATGTATTGATGAATTTATTCATTGTCAATTTATGCACACTTTGTAAGAGCCTTATTTTGTTGTGCAGGTTTTTCCTATCTCGAGCTATTGAGAATAAATCTCTTGGACCAGCCGAAGGTGTTGACTACTACTTTTTACATGGTGTCAGAAGTGGGATACAACCTCGAGAGATCAACCCTCAACTGCGGACAGACCTGACAGGACAGATGGCATCCCCTCTCCAGGAGACGGAAGACTGAAGGCCGAAGAGGAGGATGAAGATTAGGTTTAATTAATGTTATTAAGGATATAAATGTTATTAATGTAACGTATTTTCCTGAGTATTTCCCTTTAAGGTTTCTTCCGGTAGTGATCAGGGGGCAGTATGCCAGGTACGGGATCAAAGGGGGAAGGGAAAGGGGAAGAGTCAGGAGAAGAAGAAAGTAAGATGGAGCAGCTTGCCTCTGAGCTCGACAGACTGAGGACGAAGCTGAAGGACCAGGAACAGTGGATCCAACATCAGCAGCAGGAGGTTAAGAAGCCTGTGCTGATGTTTACAGGGAGAAAGTTGGAGCGGTTCAGGGGAAGGCCAGAGAGGGCAGGTGACCCCACACTCAGCGAGTGGATCTCGGATGTAAAGAGCCATGCTGACTCTCGACATCTCGGGCCAGCTGAAACAACAGCAGTGATCCTGGAGAACTTGGCAGGGAGGGCCAGACAAGAAATCCAGGGTCGAGGCCATCAGCTGAAGGATCAGCCAGAAGAAATTTTTAAGGTACTCACAAGAGTCTTCGGGGATGGCGACCAGCTGCCCATCCTACAAGAAAAGTTCTATTCATTAAAACAAGGACAAGAGGATCTTGTGACATGCTCGCTCAACATGGTCGAGATGTTTGATCGCCTTGTCGATTTGGACCCATTAATTATGAAAAACCGAGAAGAGACCTTAAAAGGGCGGTTGGCGGAGGTCGTCAACGATAATGGTCTGAAAAGAGAGCTTAGAAGGTTGAACATCGAACAACCAGCACTCTCCTTCTTTGACCTGAGGGACCGAGCTGTTGCCTGGCTAGGTGACGCCAGGAAGCCAAAATCGGCCCATGTTGAGGAGTCTTCAGTGAAGACGGAGTCTATAATAGCGCAACAACAGTCGCTCATTGACCAGCAGCGCAGTCAGATCGACAGACTCCTCAGCGCAATGAGCCAGGGCAACACAGTGAAACCCAGCTGTGGAGCCAAGGAGGACAGGAAGCCCTGGACATGCTGGATCTGCGGCTCTCCGGAACACCTGAAGAGAGACTGTCCAAAAAGAAAAACATCAGGGGAGAAGGGAAACTGTTAGAACCTGTAGTGGAGAGCCACACTACAGGAGAGCTTGATATAGGCTCAATCTTATATAGAGCGGTGGGAACCTGCCCGGAGACAGTTGTCGTCTTGAATGGTACTGAAGTAAGATGTCTGGTTGACACGGGAGCCCAAGTATCGACCATTACAGAGTCCTTCTTCAATCGGAACTTCCAGGGAAGGGACTGGCTGGATATATCTTGCTTCATTAAGGTCAAAGCGGCAAATGGAGAGGAGATTCCCATCTTGGGCTATATTGAGCTCTCATTAAACATTTTCGGCCAGGAATTCAAAAATTTAGGATTTTTAATTGCTAAAGATGCAGATGATATGGTAACTAAACAGAGGAAGGAGAGAGTACCAGGAGTGTTAGGTTCAAACATCTTTAGGGACATCCAACAACACGCGAAGACAAGCCCTATCCCAGAGGACTGGAAACAAGTCTTAGCCCTGTACGAAGAGGTTTGTGCTGATCGTCTACGAGAAGAACTTGGACAAGTCAGAGTTGCAGGACCATCACCAGTTCTAATACCAGCAAGGACCATCAGAGTTATCGAGGGAAGTGTTCGTAAAGCTACAAAGTCATACCAGGCATTGATAGAGAAAATGGATGGAGATGCTGAACACCTGCCCAAGGGATTGACTCTCGGACCCTCATATGTCCATGTAACTGAGACAGGCACAGTTCCAGTACAGGTTGCAAACTTCAGTGACAGCGATATTTACCTGAAGCCAAGAACTCCCATTGCCCAACTCGAGAAAGCTGTTCTGGAACCAACATACCAGATTGTGGAATTGAATTCTCACGAAGTTGAAATCCGAGACGTATCACAGGACAGGGTTAAGAGACAGTTTGGAGTGGATCTTATGGCAAAGATGGATTTAGGGACCAACATCAGTCCAGAGGCGAAATTGAACCTGACCGATATTATGATAAAACACCAAGCTGTCTTTAGCACTTCAGATGAGGACATAGGATTTTGTGATGCAGTGGAGCACAGAATTGTCACTACTGATGATATCCCAGTGAGAGCTCCTCACAGAAGAATTCCACCACAGCTTTGGGATGAAGTTAGGCAATATCTGGCTAAAAGTTTGGAGACAGGAATTATCCGAGAGTCATCAAGTCCATATGCATCGCCTGTTGTGCTGATACGGAAGAGCAATGGAAAATTGAGGACGTGCTGTGACTACCGAGCCATTAATGCCAAGACTCGGAAAGATGCATATCCGCTACCTAGGATAGAGGAAGCTCTAGATGTCCTGAAGGGAGCAAAGTTCTTCTGCAGCCTGGACTTGGCACATGGATTTCACCAAATTCCAGTGGCAGAGAAGGATGTTGAGAAGACAGCATTCCGGGTTGGTACTGGAGGATTGTATGAATATACAAGAATGCCTTTCGGATTGACGGGAGCACCTGCAACGTTCATGAGATTGATGGACAAAATCTTTGGTGACCAGAATTTCCAAACCCTGATAGTCTTCATGGATGACATCCTAGTCTTTGGAGCTACCGAAGAGGAAGTGATACAACGGTTGGACATGGTTCTTACCAGGCTGGCATCATACAACCTGAAAGTAAGACCGGAGAAATGTCAACTGTTCAAGCAAAAGTTGAGATATCTTGGTCACCAGATTTCACAGGAAGGGGTACTACCAGATAAAGACAAGGTGAAAGCAGTACTGGAGTGGGAGACACCAAAGACAGAGACTCAGTTGCGAGGATTTCTTGGACTTGCCGGATACTATAGGAGGTTCGTACAAGATTTCGCAAAGATTGCTGCCCCTTTGCATGCTCTGCTCCAGGGAACAAACACCAACAAGAAAGGGAAGAGGAAGGTTAAGCCTCATGGACTTGGTATGTCTGCATGGAACGAGCCATGCGATAGAGCCTTTGAGGAGTTGAAGACAAAGTTAACTACTGCCCCAATCCTCGGTTTTCCGGACTTCACTAAACCATACATCTTGGAGGTGGATGCTAGCAATGCAGGACTCGGAGCTGTACTGTCACAGGAGCAGGAACAGGGTAAAGTGGTCCTCAGCTATGCCAGTCGTTCCCTACGTCCTAATGAAAAGAACATGGAGAACTACAGCAGCATGAAGTTGGAACTGCTAGCACTAAAATGGGCTGTGACGGAGAAATACAGAGACCTATTGCTTGGAACAGAGTGCTTCGTATTTACAGACAACGACCCACTTAGCTACATCCAGACAACAGCGAAACTTGGAGCAACTGAGATGAGATGGGTAGGCGAACTGGCCCAGTTTAACCTGACTATAAGACATAGGTCAGGCAAACTAAACAGGAATGCTGATTCTCTCAGTCGCAAGTCGAAGCATTCACCAGAGACAGCAAGGTTAGAGGCTTTGGAAGTGGAAACTTCAGCAAGATCACTGAGTGATTCTACACAGCTTCCAGGAGTCCTCAGATCAACCATACATGAGATAACGGAGTTGGTAATGCAGGAAGAAATGAACGCAACAGTTCAAAGGCAAGTTCCCATCATATCTACCCACATGCCAGCACTTTCAACAGAAGATATAGCCAAACTTCAGGTGGAAGACGAATACATTGGGAGATTCAAGAATTATTGGGATCAAGACAAGAAGCCTACCAAACGACAGTACCTGCAGGAACATCCGAGGACAAGGAGACTTTTCAGGTACTGGAAGCAAATTGTGGAAGAAAAGGACATTCTCTATAGACAGATCATGGAGAAAGGATCTTCAGTAAAGCAACTTCTACTTCCAAAGTCCCTGAAAGAGAAAGTACTGAAGTCGGTCCACGATGATCATGGACACCAATGCGCAGAGAAAATCTATGCACTACTGCATAGTAGATGCATGTGGTCCTACATGTCGAGGGATGTCAAGGAATACTGTAAGAAATGCCCAAGATGCATGTTAGGCAAACATGGAGAGAGTGTGCGTCCCACCATTGGATCCATTATAGCCAAGAGACCATTGGAAATCCTTGCCATTGACTTCACCATGTTGGAACCAGGGACTCATAAGATTGAGAACGTCTTGGTGATGACAGATGTCTACACCAAGTTTACACAGGCCATACCCCTGAGGGATCAATCAGCAAAGAGAGTAGCAAGAACCTTGGTCAAGGAATGGTTCGTTCACTATGGAGTTCCAGTCAGGCTACATAGTGATCAAGGTCGGAACTTTGAAAGCAGGGTAATCCATGAACTATGCAACATATATGGAATAATCAAGACGAAAACAACACCATACCACCCTGAGGGAAACGCTACTTGTGAGAGGTTTAACAGAACTCTACACAACCTTCTAAGAACCTTGCCTCAAGAAAAGAAGCGCCACTGGCCGGAATTACTACCAGAGCTGTTATACGCCTACAATTCAACCCCTCATGCGACGACAGGATATTCTCCTCATTACCTCTTCTTTGGGAGGGAGCCGAAGGTTCCAATTGATCACCTCCTAGGACAGGCGGAAGATCCAAGTGAAGAGTGGACAGTGGATCATCACAAGAAGTTGAGGGATGTGTATCGCATGGTGTCCGAAAGAACAGAAAGGGAAGCATTGAAACGTAGGGAGAGGGTGAACCAGAAAGCAAATCACAAAGACATTCTAGTCGGAGCTAGAGTCTTCTTGAAGAACCATCCTCAAGGACGACACAAGATTCAGGACGTGTGGGCTCCAACACCATACATGGTCCTGGACATGAAAGATAATCATGAGTATGTGATTGAGTCCTTGGATGGGAAGGCAACAACTAAAGTTGTTCACAGGAAGGAACTGTTAGATTCGAAAGCCTTAGTTCCAGACATCCACAACACTTCAGAAGATGAGAGGGAAGACAAGTAATGGACGAGGTGTATGAGGATCAAGATGAGTTGGAGGACTACCAGATTCACATGCTGGAGCCTCATGACCTCAGACATGGCGTGCAACCAGTACGAGAGGCTGATCAGGTTATCCAGGGCACTGATGTGCAGGAGACAGACTCTGCAGGGTCTGCTGGACGGAGAGACGCCTCGGAAAAAGGTGACACACCAGAAGGATCCGAAGTCAGCAGTACTGCTTCATCCGAAGCAGGGGAGCTGGAGTCTGAACGGATGGAAAGGACACCGCCTCGGAGATCCACCAGGACAACAGCGGGCAAGAGTAAAAATCCTCACAATGAACCACGATCGGTGCTATTGGAGGAAAACAGCAGACAGCCGCTTCATTTCAGTCCAACAGTTATTGAAGACATATCCAAAACACAGCTTCTACTCGTTCAACTGCTACATAAGTCAGTCCAGCAGTAGAACAAGGGGAGGGTATATGTCAGTTGGGTAAGTTTTTAGCCAGTTTATTTTGAGTGTATTCTCAGAGTAGTATGAGTATGAAGTATCAGCGAGATGTGTTGTGTATATACTTTGCATTAGTGCCGTAACTGTGTTTGTGTACCAATTCAAACTGTTTTTTAAAAAAAAATATATATATATTTATGTTTCATACTGTCACCTAGTTGTCGGGAGCCAACTAGTAAGCAGGGGAGTGTAAAGTGCCTTTCAGCACTGTGTTAAATATGTTACTCATTAGAGACTGTGACCTAGTCTATAATGTACAGTGCCCAAACTGTTGACCTTGCAGTGTTCAGTGCTATCTACTGCTGACCTTACAGTGTGCAGAGCTAACTGCCCACATGTGTTTAACTGTGGCTATTTTTAAGTTCCAAACTGTCGGCTGTTTCCGACAGTGGTAATCACAATTTAAAGTGTAATAGTTTTATTGTTTATCTATAAAGATGTTTGTTAAACTGTCAATATCATATAAACATGGAAGTCAAAACTTAGGTTATTCTATTTTAAACATTAATTAGTCTCATTTTATTGTAGTGGTGATTTCACCTTAGAGGCCAGACCAGGATGGCAGTCGGCACGGCAGTATAGTAGTTGGGGGTGAGTTAGTTGTGCCAAATACCAGTAAAATCCCTCCATTTTCATGTTTCTTATATTGTTGTTATTTTCCCAAATATTCATGCATTGTTATTCTAGTCAGTGATTGTTTACTCTTGATGTGTACTAGCTAGTATGAATTGTTATTAGTTTAGAGTTCATACAAAAGATAAGAGTTCACACTCACTGGACCAAATAAGATAGTGAATTTACTACATGCAAATCTTATATGGAATAGATACTTTCTGCCTGTAATCTTTTTTTTATTGTAATTCACATTCTCAGGTAAATTTGTGATCTTGTTATTCACGATGTAATACATCTTTATCTTATGTACAACTGATACCTTCAGAACTAAGATATTGTATATGTATTGATGAATTTATTCATTGTCAATTTATGCACACTTTGTAAGAGCCTTATTTTGTTGTGCAGGTTTTTCCTATCTCGAGCTATTGAGAATAAATCTCTTGGACCAGCCGAAGGTGTTGACTACTACTTTTTACATAAGGACTGATATATTGTAACGAGCAGCTTCACATGGTTTAAGGACTGATATATTGTAACGAACAGCTTCACATGGGTTAATGATTGATACATTGTAACGAGCAGCTTCACATGGGTTAAGGATTGATATATTGTAACGAGCAGCTTCACATGGGTTAAGGACTGATATATTGTAACGAGCAGCTTCACATGGTTTAAGGACTGATATATTGTAACGAGCAGCTTCACATGGTTTAAGGACTGATATATTGTAACGAGCAGCTTCACATGGGTTAATGATTGATATATTGTAACGAGCAGCTTCACATGGGTTAAGGATTGATATATTGTAACGAGCAGCTTCACATGGTTTAAGGACTGATATATTGTAACGAGCAGCTTCACATGGGTTAATGATTGATATATTGTAACGAGCAGCTTCACATGGGTTAAGGATTGGTATATTGTAACGAGCAGCTTCACATGGGTTAAGGATTGATATATTGTAACGAGCAGCTTCACATGGGTTAAGGACTGATATATTGTAACGAGCAGCTTCGCATGGGTTAATGATTGATATATTGTAACGAGCAGCTTCACATGGGTTAAGGACTGATATATTGTAACGAACAGCTTTCCATGGTTTAATGACTGATATATTGTAACGAGCAGCTTCACATGGGTTAAGGATTGATATATTGTAACGAGCAGCTTCATATGGGTTAAGGATTGATATATTGTAACGAGCAGCTTCACATGGGTTAATGATTGATATATTGTAACGAGCAGCTTCACATGGTTTAAGGACTGATATATTGTAACGAGCAGCTTCACATGGGTTAATGATTGATATATTGTAACGAGCAGCTTCACATGGGTTAAGGATTGATATATTGTAACGAGCAGCTTCACATCGGTTAAGGACTGATATATTGTAACGAGCAGCTTCACATGGGTTAATGATTGATATATTGTACCGAGCAGCTTCACATGGGTTAAGGATTGGTATATTGTAACGAGCAGCTTCACATGGGTTAAGGATTGATATATTGTAACGAGCAGCTTCACATGGGTTAATGATTGATATATTGTAACGAGCAGCTTCACATGGGTTAAGGATTGATATATTGTAACGAGCAGCTTCACATGGGTTAAGGATTGATATATTGTAACGAGCAGCTTCACATGGGTTAAGGACTGATATATTGTAACGAGCAGCTTCGCATGGGTTAATGATTGATATATTGTAACGAGCAGCTTCACATGGGTTAATGACTGATATATTGTAACGAACAGCTTTCCATGGTTTAAGGACTGATAAATTGTAACGAGCAGCTTCACATGGGTTAAGGATTGATATATTGTAACGAGCAGCTTCATATGGGTTAAGGATTGATATATTGTAACGAGCAGCTTCACATGGGTTAATGATTGATATATTGTAACGAGCAGCTTCACATGGTTTAAGGACTGATATATTGTAACGAGCAGCTTCACATGGGTTAATGATTGATATATTGTAACGAGCAGCTTCACATGGGTTAAGGATTGATATATTGTAACGAGCAGCTTTCCATGGTATACACAAAACACGTGTCTGTGATGGATCGCAGTTAAATTACAAAATCTTCAGCTGATCTCCAAGAAATAGGCGTGGAAGGAAATATAGAAAGTTTGGGTTAACAAACTCCGCGAAGCACCGGCGCTCGTCGCCCTGTCACAATGACATGTAAGCTATCTTATACTTGTATCGCTTGACACTTTAATAAATTATTTTTCTTCTTCTTCTTTTCTTGTAAAATGGGTATAACGCTGTGCCAATTACAAATTCTGGCGTCTACAATATGCAGAAGCGTCCTGCATTTGTCAGACCAATGGAGCCGGAGCCTTGATGCCCAGTTCCGACACGCCCGCACTGCACCACGTCATTAATGTGTCGATGTGTCAGTTTCTTACGAGAGGTCTACCTGCCCTATAACCTGCTGTCTGAAGTCTACCTGCCCTATAACCTGCTGTCTGAAGTCTACCTGCCCTATAACCTGCTGTCTGAAGACGAACTGCCCTATAACCTGCCGTCTGAAGACGACCTGCCCTATAACCTGCCGTCTGAAGACGACCTGCCCTATAACCTGCCGTCTGAAGACGACCTGCCCTATAACCTGCTGTCTGAAGACGACCTGCCCTATAACCTGCCGTCTGAAGTCTACCTGCCCTATAACCTGCCGTCTGAAGACGACCTGCCCTATAACCTGCTGTCTGAAGACGACCTGCCCTATAACCTGCCGTCTGAAGTCTACCTGCCCTATAACCTGCCGTCTGAAGACGACCTGCCCTATAACCTGCTGTCTGAAGACGAACTGCCCTATAACCTGCCGTCTGAAGTCTACCTGCCCTATAACCTGCCGTCTGAAGACGACCTGCCCTATAACCTGCTGTCTGAAGACGACCTGCCCTATAACCTGCCGTCTGAAGACGACCTGCCCTATAACCTGCCGTCTGAAGACGACCTGCCCTATAACCTGCTGTCTGAAGACGACCTGCCCTATAACCTGCCGTCTGAAGACGATTCCTGACGGTTGAAATGGGAACCCTCATGTGAATAGTTCAGTTACCCCAGTACTATGCACTATACAGCGAATGCGTCTTACTCTCCACAGCAGTGCTCTGCTCCACGTCCAGATATCATTCTCGGATGTCGATCTGACTCGGTCTCTAACGTCATTGGTTTGGGCTTGTTGAGGTACCAAACTTGGGACTACACTGCGTTGTACCCGAACTATCTAGCAATACCTCTACAGGACATTCCGCTATCTAGCAGTACCTGTACAGGACATTCCGCTATCTAGCAATACCTCTACAGGACATTCCGCTATCTAGCAATACCTCTACAGAACATTCCACTATCTAGCAATACCTGTACAGGACATTCCACTATCTAGCAATACCTCTACAGGACATTCCGCTATCTAGCAGTACCTTTACAGGACATTCCGCTATCTAGCAGTACCTCTACAGGACATTCCGCTATCTAGCAATACCTCTACAGGACATTCCGCTATCTAGCAATACCTCTACAGGACATTCAGCTATCAAGCAATATCTCTACAGGACATTCCGCTATCTAGCAATACCTCTACAGGACATTCCGCTATCTAACAATACCCCTACAGAACATTCCGCTATCTAGCAATACCTCTACAGGACATTCCGCTATCTAACAATACCTCTACAGAACATTCCGCTATCTAACAATACCTCTACAGGACATTTCGCTATCAAGCAATACCTCTACAGGACATTCTGCTATCTAGCAATACCTCTACAGGACATTCCGATATCTAGCAATACCTCTACAGGACATTCCGCTATCTAGCAATACCTCTACAGGACATTTCGCTCTCCAGCAGTACCTCTACAGAACATTCCGCTATCTAGCAATACCTCTACAGGACATATCGCTATCTAGCAATACCTCTACAGGACATTCCACTATCTAGCAATACCTCTACAGGACATTCCGCTATCTAGCAATACCTCTACAGGACATTCCGCTATCTAGCAATACCTCTACAGGACATTCCGCTATCAAGCAATACCTCTACAGGACATTCCGCTATCTAACAATACCTCTACAGAACATTCCGCTATCTAACAATACCTCTACAGGACATTTCGCTATCAAGCAATACCTTTACAGGACATTCTGCTATCTAGCAATACCTCTACAGGACATTCCGCTATCTAGCAATACCTCTACAGGACATTCCGTTATCTAGCAATACCTCTACAGGACATTTCGCTCTCTAGCAGTACCTCTACAGAACATTCCGCTATCTAGCAATACCTCTACAGGACATTCCGTTATCTAGCAATACCTCTACAGAACATTCCGTTATTTAGCAATACCTCTACAGGACATTTCACTATCTAGCAGTACCTCTACAGAACATTCCGCTATCTAGCAATACCTCTACAGAACATTCCGCTATCTAGCAATACCTCTACAGGACATTCCGTTATCTAGCAATACCTCTACAGGACATTCCGTTATTTAGCAATACCTCTACAGGACATTTCACTATCTAGCAATATCTCTACAGGACATTCCGCTATCTAACAATACCTCTACAGGACATTCCGTTATCTAACAATACCTCTACAGGACATTCCGTTATCTAGCAATACCTCTACAGGACATTTCGCTCTCTAGCAGTACCTCTACAGAACATTCCGCTATCTAGCAATACCTCTACAGGACATTCCGTTATCTAGCAATACCTCTACAGAACATTCCGCTATCTAGCAATACCTCTACAGGACATTCTGCTATCGAGCAATACCTGTACAGGACATTCCGCTATCTAACAATACCTCTACAGGACATATCGCTATCTAACAATACCTCTACAGAACATTCCGCTATCTAGCAATACCTCTACAGGACATTTCACTATCTAGCAATATCTCTACAGGACATTCCACTATCTAGCAATACCTCTACAGGACTATCCACTATCTAGCAATACCTCTACAGGACATTCCGCTATCTAGCAATACCTCTACAGGACATTCCGCTATCTAGCAATACCTCTACAGGACATTCCGCTATCAAGCAATACCTCTACAGGACATTCCGCTATCTAGCAATACCTCTACAGAACATTCCGCTATCAAGCATTCGCCATCCTTCACATTTCAAATCAAAATAAAATTATCTGTTCGACATATCACATGTTACTGTTGCCGCCTGAAAAGTTGATTTCTGTAATTGCCCATCTTCATGTTTTAAAGTCGTCACACGAGACAAGCAGGACCTTCGTGAGCAGTCGAGACTGTTGGTATCAATGTATCGATAGTTGTTTGTGTCATCAAATATTTACAATAATATAATATAATATAATATAATAAAATATAATATAATATAATATAATATAATATAATATAATATAATATAATATAATATAATATAATATAATATAATATAATATAATATAATATAATATATACAACTTCTTGGTCAGAAAATACGCAACTTCAAAGTAAGTGGCACTTCATGAACTAATTGCTCTAAGTATATTTGAAACGGTTGACGCCCCTTGTACATGTCTTCATCAGTGAAGCAAGCGTCTTTCACAGTCCAGTAACACGGGATTGCCTATGGTGGATAGACTCCGACGGATGGACGGAGGGAAGCTGAGACAATGGATTGACTGACCCAGGTGTGTATCTCTCCCTGATCAAGCACCTGCCCGTGGTCTGTGTACCAGCTCACGGAACTCACTGTCAGGTATCGGATGCTGGGTTCTTCACGGGTAGAACTAGATAAGATATCTACATATGTTATGAAACATCGATGTATCAACAAGTCCACCTGCGCCCGAAACAAGCCTTGTGATTCACATACCTCTTTGACCTCGTTCTATTAACATCGATAAATAGACGAGGGTGATGGCATGGATAAGGGCACTAGTTGATACCACTTTATTGAAACTTGGGTGTGTTATGAGTGTAAGTGTCATGGAACGAGGGAGACGGCCCGGTTGTAAAGTGGTGTGTGTACCCGATATACCAGCTCCACTGACCTGACAGAGAAGGGAGTAGAAAACAACAGCTCATCCTGATTCTATATATACTGCTATTTTTTCTGTCGTATTGCATGATGCGTTATAGAAATATGATAATTTAGACAGACATCACAAACTCTCGCACTTTCTTTCATATTATAATGTGAGAAATATGTCAACAGCAGAGATAATTATATCCGAGATTAGAACCTAGTGTGTTCCATCGTACCCTGGCACAGACTGGGGATCTCGTGTGTATCTTTCTTTACTTCATATATGTCTTCCTACATATCATAGTTATGCACCCTCACCCCACTGCCCTTTCATCTCTTCACACATTCTTATAATTTAACCTCTGTTTGAAGGTCCTAACCAGGGATTACCACACATACATTGCAATCTGGCTAGAGAGAATTGGTTATACATAGTCGCGGTGACTTATTACCATAAGAAGAAATGTGCGATTTGAGTCATTTGAGAATGCGTGAATGTTTAGTGCAGGCAAACTTTGTAACAATGAGAGCAAAACCCATTGGTGGATATTTCATTCATTGCAGATCGCTATAAGTTCTCAATACATATCAGTAAATGGGAGCTGTCTTCCCGGGTCAAAGAAAGGGGGTATTTTAGTCACACGGGTGGCCTCTCGACCACACCATCAGATAGGGTACACGGGTGGCGTCTCGACCACACCATCAGATAGGGTACACGGGTGGCGTCTCGACCACACCATCAGATAGGGTACACGGGTGGCGTCTCGACCACACCATCAGATAGGGTACACGGGTGGCGTCTCGACCACACCATCAGATAGGGTACACGGGTGGCCTCTCGACCACACCATCAGATAGGGTACACGGATGGCGTCTCGACCACACCATCAGATAGGGTACACGGGTGGCGTCTCGACCACACCATCAGATAGGGTACACGGGTGGCCTCTCGACGACACCATCAGATAGGGTACACGGGTGGCGTCTCGACCACACCATCAGATAGGGTACACGGTGGCGTCTCGACCACAACAACAGATAGGGTACACGGGTGGCGTCTCGACCACAACAACAGATAGGGTACACGGGTGGCGTCTCGACCACACCATCAGATAGGGTACACGGGTGGCGTCTCGACCACAACAACAGATAGGGTACACGGGTGGCGTCTCGACCACACCAACAGATAGGGTACACGGGTGGCGTCTCGACCACACCATCAGATAGGGTACACGGGTGGCGTCTCGACCACACCAACAGATAGGGTACACGGGTGGCGTCTCGACCACACCAACAGATAGGGTACACGGGTGGCGTCTCGACAACACCAACAGATAGGGTACACGGGTGGCGTCTCGACCACACCAACAGATAGGGTACACGGGTGGCGTCTCGACCACAACAACAGATAGGGTACACGGGTGGCCTCTCGACCACACCATCAGAATGGGTACACGGGTGGCCTCTCGACCACACCATCAGATAGGGTACACGGGTGGCCTCTCGACCACAACAACAGATAGGGTACACGGGTGGCGTCTCGACCACACCAACAGATATGGTACACGGGTGGCCTCTCGACCACAACAACAGATAGGGTACACGGGTGGCCTCTCGACCACAACAACAGATAGGGTACACGGGTGGCGTCTCGACCACACCAACAGATAGGGTACACGGGTGGCCTCTCGACCACACCATCAGATAGGGTACACGGGTGGCCTCTCGACCACAACAACAGATAGGGTACACGGGTGGCCTCTCGACCACACCATCAGATAGGGTACACGGGTGGCCTCTCGACCACAACAACAGATAGGGTACACGGGTGGCCTCTCGACCACAACAACAGATAGGGTACACGGGTGGCCTCTCGACCACACCATCAGATAGGGTACACGGGTGGCCTCTCGACCACAACAACAGATAGGGTACACGGGTGGCCTCTCGACCACAACAACAGATAGGGTACACGGGTGGCGTCTCGACCACACCATCAGATAGGGTACACGGGTGGCCTCTCGACCACACCATCTGATAGGGTTGGGTAGATACCCGACACCTGTGTTTAGAAACTCGCTCCAGGCTATATCACTAACAGTGATGATATGGGTTACTAACAGTGATGATATGGGTGTAATACTAACAAGTGCTGTACTCCAATGATCATATCTGTAAACTGTTTACTCTTCGAACACTACGCAACATCCAGATATACACCCTTTGGAAATTCAAGTTATCCATTTAGTTAAATGTTGAGTTAATATGCTATAACCACCGTTTGTGCAGTGTAGCTCATGTCCAACAACGCAAACAGTTAGACTTCTAATATAAGCTTGGTGTACAGTGAATGTAGGATTCGAGCCCGGAGACTCTAAACTACCGGGGAGCATATCACGCGGTGTACTTGTTTCGTCGTGTCATGGCTGTACTGCTGTGTTCTTTATCTTTGTATAATTAAAGATACAAGTTGATATATAGCGTCATAAATGAAGATTTCAGTTATACAACCTTGCCTGGGAGATAAATACTTACAGGAGTCAATCAATCAATCAATCTTTATTTCAAGTATGTAGGCCCCTGGGCCCAAATACAGGGATACACAATTCATATACAATAATGCAACAAGTTTACAAATGGTAGATAACATGAAAACACACAATTAAACACATACTGATTCATTAAGCTTTTACACCGTTTGTCATATGCGTAAGAAATAAAATGACTCAATATTTTCAGTATAGATTAGTCATTAGTAGTAAGAATATTTTTAAACATATGAATATTTGCATTTACATTTTTCGGTAGGTAAATTTTTCTTAATTCGCTATAAAATGGACATATAATGAGAAAGTAAAATTCGTCTTCTATTCCATTATTACAAACCGGGCAAATCCTCAAAAATCTATCTATTTTCTGCCATCTACCTTCATTAACCCTTAATCGTAGCAGCCCCGAGGAGTATATATATATATATAATCATTACATTCTGGGACTCGTTCGATCTTGATACATATACTCAACGTATTGAGTAAACACATATATCAACTGGATGTTAACCACAAGAAGCAATAGTTTAGTAGATTTGGGCCCCCGCCTTCAATCTCTTAAGTATTTTTTTAATGGGTGTTTCTAGACAGGAAAATGTCCACTGAGTTCGATAGGCTATGTCCTCAAAGCGAATTTTGGGGCAAAAGTCCCTTAAAGGACCCCCGAACACCCCCACCGTGGGGGTTTTCCGTGTCGCAAGAAAAATTAAACTTAACATTAGTACAGGCAAGTGACACATCTACTAAGGGGTTTTCGGTGGTCCTGATTCCAAAAATTAGGGTTTCAGATTGATCAGATGTCGTGGTCTCATGCCAACGCCCCATAAGCGTCTTAATTTAGCGATTTTATGTTTAAAATGTGTATCTTATTCAAATAGTATTGATAAAAATGTCAATTATTTCATAAAGGATACTTGCATCATTCGTAAGTTTAACTATTGCCATTTATCTCATCTGGGATGGCATATTGATTATTAAATGATAATAGTTATGACAAAAGCACAAATCACTCACGTTGGCGATTGTAAAAAGATAATATTTGTTTCTATTTCAGACCATGTTATCAAGAGGTAAATGAAGTGTAATGTCCAAACGGAAAGGTGAACAAAGTGAGGGTCCTGGAAAATTCCCTAAACAGTCCTTGAAAACGTGTATTCTTCACACATTATCAATTCAAGGTCATGGGCCATTCACTTCTCTCAGTTCTATCAAAGGAACGGCTAATGAAAGACTTGCACAGCTCCAAGAAGAATACGCATCGATAATTCAAATATACCCTGAATCAATGAAAAAGGGTCACAAGAAAATGACTCCGATTTTGTTTACATGTGTGAATGTAATTGACGTGATATATGATACGCAAATACGTGAAATATAGAAATACATCTATGCCAAAAATAACTCACTGCCATATTGCACAGACTTGCACTGAATTGCCTTCTCCTGTAACAATCTGTGGTGTCAAATGGGTTGAGACCTCGTCAAGGGATTGTGCAAGAGCTGTTTCTATCTCTAGGGCAAAATCATAACTTTCTGAATGCCCAAGTCTGTGCAATATGGCAGTGAGTTGCTTGCTTCTGAACAAATGCCTGATAGTGACACATAAAAGCACATGCTTGGGAAGCTTCCATTCTCCACCACTCACAACACGGCAGAGATCTTGTCCAATGGAAAACACCAAGCTTTTCACCTTCTCACTTGCCAAAGAGTATCCCTTGCCGCTCATAACTAAGCTGAGAAACCGGGTGAGATCTGGTGGAAGAACTTTTTCTGGATCCAGCTCCATGTCGTTGGCTGTAGGTGGCCAGGGGAGATCTTTAGATTCCCTGAATGCTTTAAGAATTAGACAACGAAGACGTAGTGCAACATCGTGGTACTTGTCTGTACTTCCAAGAGTGTATGCTTGTGAAAGAGCATCCGAAACACTGATCTTTGAGCTGTGTACCAATGTGACAGTAACAGCTCCACCTTTGTCTCTATTGACAATTGTGAAGCCAAGGTGTTCGTTGATTGAATCATTTTGTATACTCTTGAGAAGTTTCTCAGTTCGATAGTTGGGCATCTCAAAGTCATGATGTCTCAGTTCTTCTACATACAGCAGGCGCAGAAATGGCATTTGCAACACCTTGTTCTGTTGGACAACATGAGTTTGAATGTGCTCCAACACACAGGTGAAAGTTTTTTCATGGGCATTTAGCAAACGTTCGTCTTCAGAATCTGGGTTGTTCTGTTCTCTGCTCATCTTGTTCTGGAAGTTTCTGAATGCTGTGCCGAAGTTCTTCAAACATGACTTGTGGTGCTTTGCTTCTACAGCGAATAGGTCTATGCCTTTTACTCGTCGATAAAGTGATAGATATCCCATCTTTTCGGCCTGTGACTCGATGTGTTGCCAAACATTAACTCTGTTTCTGAATGAGGAAAGGTTTATAACTGCTTCAGTTTTTTGGTGTTTGCCTTTTTTTCTTATCTTGTCACAGAAAATACACTCTGGTGGGAAGAGAGGTCCTTGAGGACGCGAGGAAGACGATCTCTGAGGTGAATGAATCCTTTGTGATGTTGATTCTTCACTTTCGTCTTCTTTCGTAACGTCTGATAGACGATGGCTATTGCGTGTAAAGCGTTGATAGCATTTGCGGTGATACCCGACATTTTTTAAATCTTCTGGAAGCATTGAGGGAATGCTGTCGCATATAGATTGCATACGTTCAGAAGAGTTATATGGTTGACGAAGACGTCGGTCACGAATTTCTTGGAGCTGTGCAAGTCTTTCATTAGCCGTTCCTTTGATAGAACTGAGAGAAGTGAATGGCCCATGACCTTGAATGATAATGTGTGAAGAATACACGTTTTCAAGGACTGTTTAGGGAATTTTCCAGGACCCTCACTTTGTTCACCTTTCCGTTTGGACATTACACTTCATTTACCTCTTGATAACATGGTCTGAAATAGAAACAAATATTATCTTTTTACAATCGCCAACGTGAGTGATTTGTGCTTTTGTCATAACTATTATCATTTAATAATCAATATGCCATCCCAGATGAGATAAATGGCAATAGTTAAACTTACGAATGATGCAAGTATCCTTTATGAAATAATTGACATTTTTATCAATACTATTTGAATAAGATACACATTTTAAACATAAAATCGCTAAATTAAGACGCTTATGGGGCGTTGGCATGAGACCACGACATCTGATCAATCTGAAACCCTAATTTTTGGAATCAGGACCACCGAAAACCCCTTAGTAGATGTGTCACTTGCCTGTACTAATGTTAAGTTTAATTTTTCTTGCGACACGGAAAACCCCCACGGTGGGGGTGTTCGGGGGTCCTTTAAGGGACTTTTGCCCCAAAATTCGCTTTGAGGACATAGCCTATCGAACTCAGTGGACATTTTCCTGCCTAGAAACACCCATTAAAAAAATACTTAAGAGTTTGAAGGCGGGGGCCCAAATCTACTGGAGTACAAGTATTTAGTTTGAGAACATTGTTCCGTAGGGTCAAATAATGACCTGTTTCCCTTACAATAAAAAAAGTCAAAGGGCGTGTCGTCCTTGGCCTACCAAACCATGCAGTGAAGTGTTAGGACGCATACCAAACCATGCAGTGAAGTGTTAGGACGCATACCAAACCATGCAGTGAAGTGTTAGGACGCATACTAAACCATGCAGTGAAGTGTTAGGACGCATACCAAACCATGCAGTGAAGTGTTAGGACGCATACCAAACCATGCAGTGAAGTGTTAGGACGCATACCAAACCATGCAGTGAAGTGTTAGGACGCATACCAAACCATGCAGTGAAGTGTTAGGACGCATACCAAACCATGCAGTGAAGTGTTAGGACGCATACCAAACCATGCAGTGAAGTGTTAGGACGCATACCAAACCATGCAGTGAAGTGTTAGGACGCATACTAAACCATGCAGTGAAGTGTTAGGACGCATACTACTCCACGTCTTACCACGCTCATAAAATATAACAGGCCTATAGATGATAATATAATAGTATAATGTCATTGATTCAAGACAGTGGAATAGTAGAATAGGCATAAAGCTTTCAACTATGTGTTAGCAATGGAATAGTAGAATAGGCATAATGGAATAGTAGAATAGGCATAAAGCTTTCAACTATGTGTTATCCAGGTCATGCCCTGTAACATAAGAGGGCAACTATCTTAAAGGGACACTGCGTGTTTTTCAGGAAATTTTATTTAGATTTGATACATACAAAAATATCATATGTCCTGATTAACGTCCACATCATCTCACTCGACTTGCATATGTATCCCCCAAAGCCAATATTTGACAATAACTTGCTTTCAATGAAACTCGAGCAGTGGCTTAACACACGATGTGAAACCGAATTCATGCGCCCCATTTACAAGTATACCAGTTATATGTTCCATTGAAGAGTACCAACCAATATCTGTCTCTTTGTCTTCTACATATGAGTTTCAAAATTACTTTTGAACAATTGACGCTCGCCAGCCGCGAAACATTGTCCGCTTTTCGATCATAATTACGAATAAACATCTTAATAATGTTACTTTACTGAACAGATTGGCACTAAAAGGGTAATTTTCGACAACAGTCATTACTTCTCGATAATAGAGGCTAACACTCTTGGAAACTATTAACCTATGTTACTACAATAACATACGGAGTGTCTCCTTTACGCACGTGAACAAAGGAAAAGGCGCAGTATCTCTTACAACCACTGTGCAACACAGTGACCTGGCTTGCAAATAGATACAGGGCGGCATAATTATAGTTGCTAAACAAGTTAAAGGCAAAGTGAATAAACGGGATAGTTGATGCTGTTGGGTAGTTTTTCTTTTTTGACACCAGTATAACTCACCTTTATAATCTATCTTAAACATGGCTTATCATTCCACCACATAGTTGGCCATTTGAAATAAAATTCATTAATATGAAAGCGACGTTCTGTTTCGAAGACTTAACATTTAATAAACAATTACAAATGTAAGAATCAGGCAGAGGTCGTCTTCTATGCTCACGCCATCTGCCGGTTCGAAAGAAGTCATTTTCTTAGTCAAAACATAGGGAGAACTTCGCCAAGATAAGAATGATATCTCAATGGTATTCTACTTGTAATGAAACAGAGTTTGATGAGTTATTAAATGGATTTTTGAAAATATCACTCAATCCGCATCTACATTCAGAATATGCTCCACATCTTGATGCGTAGCGTTCTCCATATTATTATTCATATACAAACATCAAATATTCGAGGATTTTTTTTTAAAAACCCAAATGTTGCTAGTGATAAATGTGTTATGCATGATATTTCCCTTTGCTATTCTAATGCTCATTAGTTCTCTCCCTAACCATACACATAGAAATTTGCTGTAGAGCTTAAGACGGAATTAAAAAATACCAGTTGCATTATACATGTGCTTGTTTACCAGTTCGCATGGCTGCATGCTGTAAATGGTCTTGTAACATGTAAACAGGACATAGCTTCACGGAGACATATGTATCTGTTTATAGGATATGTCTCCTGTAGATGCTCGATCTTATCATGCAAATCATGTGTAAAGTTCACCTCTGATCTCATACAGGGAGGCCAATATGAACATGTAGATTCTTTTCATTTCCATTTCAATGAAAGTGAAATCTAACTTACAGGTGATATGTGAGAAAGCCTTGATCATTTATATTCAATTTATTGTTAACCGTGCTGACAAAACACATGTACACGTACCTCATATGTCCTGTTGACTGGTTGATCACCATCCGTCGCATTTTGAATAGACACTGCAATAATATGATACACCATATAACATGTAACCTTTTATTACGGTAAACGCTGCAGATGGAATAGGTAATAAAAGAAAATATTACACCCGTAAGCGTGCCATATGACTTTCATGAACATGACATAGTCATTAGAATGCGAGAATTAGAATTACAAATTTCAAGACATAAAAGGATATGTATAATTTTTTCGTGTGTATGTTAATCAATGTTTTGAAAATAATCTAATAGTTGAATACTAAATGATATGGATTATTATTATCATTATCAGTTAAACAGTTGCACTATTTTAAGATTTATGTACAGTCAACAATTACTTCATCGTCAATGATGGGTGTCAGGTGTGTCGGTTTGAAGCCCTAAATTAAGAGGTCAGGCCGATGAACATTAAATTCCCTCTTCACTGCACTCGTTTGTGCACGCTACAAAGTGAAAAGTTGAACGTAGTAAAATTCAAAATCACTGGAGCGTAACGTTGTTTGTTTGGATTCTAGCTGTTTGTCCTTGAAGGCAATAGAACAAGGGTAATCTCTGGATAACAAGTTATTAAAGCCCCGTTTACATGCACCGTTTGCCCCCGGGGACAAAATACCCCAAAGGGGCAAATTTGCCTCCAGGAGGCAAATTTCGTCATGTAAACGGTACACAAAGGGGCTAAATATTTGCCCCATGGGGGTATTGAGACAAAATTTGCCCTAGCTGAATAGGTGGAGCAAATATGTTACCCCCGGGGTATATATACCCCTCGGGGCAAACGTGTCATGTAAACGGTCTTTTCACGTTTTCAAGGGGGCAAATCAAGTTCCAATATGCGAACACAGAACTCTGCACCTGCACCAATACACAAGTATATGAGTTTGACACAAGTTATTCACTAGGGACAGATAATTTGTAATTCCGAGCACCTTGTTGGATATTATTTTTCTAATCCAAGATAATTTCCATGTGTACAAATTGAAAAACAAGACTCAAATTCACAATTCCTAGCCTAGACTAGTTTTACTCATGGTGCCCGGCTGCAGCTAGTGCTCTACTTATGTCCCCTTTTGACGGACCAGAAGACACTGTTTTTGGTCAAGGTTCTGCCAGCTTTGGCGTAACTGTAGGCGTTCTCATCGTTTCCAAAACCTCTTGACCAACCGTACTGCCTGTCCATGTGATAGAGATGTGTCTTATGGGGTTTTAACATTTTATTTGTTTCTGTTTCCTTTGAAACAATTTGGACTGTCGTTTTGAATGCTAAGGTTTGTTTCCAGAACATAACTCTCAAACTACCTGACCAATCGTCACCATGTTACGTATCCTACTAAATAAATTTAGAAAAACGAAAGATAAGGAATCACTCGAAGAATATCGTCATACAAGAAATGAATACAGTGCAGTGTGTAAACAGAAGCGTCTTGCCTACTTCAGAGAGATACACCTTGTCATAGCAGGTAGCATATCAGACTCAAAACGGTTCTGGCTTGAACTTAAAAAGTTGAATAATTCTACTGTAGCGATAAACAATATAAGTATGAATGAATGGCATCGACATTTTAGAAACTTATTTAACTCTTTTAAATGAAACTGAGAATGAGAATAACACTATTAGACAGCATACAATTCTTAAAACCCAATAAATCACCAGGTATTGATGATATTATACCAGAACTTATTAAGAATTCGGCAGCTATTATAGCCCCACATCTAGAATTATTATTCAACATTATATAAGAAAATGGTATTTTTTCCATCCTGTTGGTCAATCGGTATTATCGTTCCGCTCCATAAACAAGGTAGTCTGAATAACCCAGAGGGATTACTCTTTGGAGCATTTTTAGATAAGCTTTCACTTCTATCATTAACAGAAGATTAGTATCATGGGGGAGAGGCAATGAATAGAATCAGTGAATCCCAGGCAGGATTTTAGAAGTATTATACAAAAGTATCTCAATATCAAATGTGGCAAACTCTATGCTCTCTTCGTTGATTTCGAAAAAGCTTTCGATTCAGTTGAAAGACAGAAGTTATGGTCTCTTTACAATAGCCATGGTCTTAGCCCGAAAATTAAAAAAACTTCTCTATAACATGTATGAAAATGTTAAAGCTTGTGTAAGAAATAACAATGAATTCTCAGACTGTTTTGAATTACAACTTGGGATAAGACAAGGATGTATACTAAGCCCATTTTTATTTTCATTTTTCATAAATGAATTAGCAACCCAAATTGAAAGCAATTGTGAGTATTTAGTACAGTTACACCCCAATCTTGTACATATTTTTCTGTTGCTCTTTGCAGACGATATCATGCTATTTTATAGTACCATAGCAGGTTTACAAAGACTTATAAATGAACTAGAGACTTATTGTGACAATTACAAATTAACTGTAAATAGAAGCAAAACCAAAATAATATAGTGTTTAAAGAAAGGAGGACGTTTATAACAAAAAATGAGAAATGGTGTTATAAAAGCAAAGAATTAGACTGTATTAGTTCGTACAAATACTTTGGATTGTTAACAAGTAATTGTCTAACGTGTACAATGCATGCTACTTGTACACAAGGTGATGATTGGTATCCTTAAACAGTTAAATGTTCTCGGTGACATTGATATAAGTGCATACTGTAAGATATTTGATGCAAAAATTAAACCGATTTTATTTAATTATTACAAATAAATTGAAATTATAGCGATATATATATATATGCCTACTGTTTGATATAAGATAGCATCTTTTTCCTGTGCATATATATATATATATATATATATATATATATATATATATATATATATATATATATATATATATATATATATATATATATATATATATATATATATATATATATATATATATATATGCCTACTGTTTGATATAAGATAGCATCTTTTTCCTGTGCATACGATCATCTGCATCAACGTTAAACATCAAAGAATTACACATGGATGTCAATTATCGGTTTCCATAGATACTATATTATATATGTATCTGTTGTCATATTTAAGGCGTGTACTTATTTTCATAACAGTTTTTGAATTATTAGTTGAAAATTTAAAAGCGGGGATCTTCAATGACCAACTCCAAAGATACATATAAAACACGCGACTCTGTAAGTATCAACAGATCATGTCATAACAGTATATACAAAATATATAATATATAAAATAAATAAATATATAAGTCAGGGACTTGCTTAGTTCATCTCGTGCTGTGGTAAACTGTCTAACAAACACCTCTTATGTACTTATGGTGGGACTAGGAGAGATTTACTATACGTCATGAGGGCTCGTGTGTGTATATATATATATATATATATATATATATATATATGTATATAATATATATCTTGAATGACTTGTCAGGGTCAACGTACTGTGGAGCAGGGACCTTATATAGGTCCCTGTGTGGAGCAAACGTAAGACACTCCCGGCGAAGTCTTAGTGGCTGGGTGGGTCTGTGCTGGGGATATGTGTCTCACCCTGAAGGTATGTGTTCGAATCCCACAGCAGATCGACCAACCAGTATTAGCTTCAATTACATTGTAGATAGAGTTTTAGACTTGTACTGATATGTTAACAAAGCAGTTATAATAACTTCTCCATTGACGTTCATGCTCTCTGGGACAGTTTAAATTACGAAAGTATTATACTTACAAGAGTCAAGAATCAACAGTTTATTAGGTAAAAAAAAAAAACAATACAACGAACAATAGGCCCTGCTCACGAACCATGTACCTGTACACATGACGAGGTACATATCTAGATTACTATCACAACATAGTAATATTATTTGTTTGAGAGGCATTCTAGAAGCTGGTGTAATAGAAAGACAGGGAAGTTATGGTTGTTCAACTTCTTTATTTCACAATGGCGACTGTTCGGTAGACCGATACATCCTGGTCTTTCTAGTTTATTATCACTGCCTAAGAATGAGGAAGTAATCAAACTCACCAAACAAATATGCTTTGTTTCTTTATTTTAAGGTATATTTCGCAACTTTAAACACTTTAATATTATTTTCACATTTTATCAATCCAATAAACTTTTTTTTTCAAAAAACAATTTTAATAAAGTTAGAAACTTTGACTTTGTGAAACATTCGAAACGTTATTGCATTCTGCCAATAAAGAAGTGAAGATTCTGCTTTAGATGCATTTTTTAAAGAGGTTGTTTCACCGATGTCGGTTAAACTGCTATCGCTATCTTTTGAGATTTTGAATTGTTTATATTTATGTATATCTTCATCTTCAGGAGTTCTGTAGGCATGTTTGGTTAGAGTTTCATTTTGTCCAGTGGTTTATGAGAGCACGTGGCGATTATCCTTATCTCAGGACTCTGGGCAACCTTTAGAGTTATATGTGTGTTAGGTACGTAAATTGTGGGAAACCAAAAGCTGAGGTACGCTGAAATAAAACCAAAAGCTGAGGTACGCTGAAAAAAAACCAAAAGCTGAGGTACGCTGAAATAAAACCAAAAGTTGGGGTACGGTGAAACCTGATATTTTACAGACGCTTCGCCTAGTCTGTATGTGTGTTTCTTGATTACCAGCATGGAATATGCATGTTGAAACTGTGAACCATGGCCTTATACACTGATTAAACTGTTTGTCTGTCTGGATTATTTAGAAATCTCTTATTAAAGTGCACTGAAAGGGTTTTAATCTAGAGATTGATTGACCCCAAATACAGATGTGTACATTTAGGTTCACAGACAGTTAGAGTTGAACTCTGTCCCGGACTATAGGGGATTCTTAATATTGCCTCATGAATATTAATGAGGCATATGGAAACGTTTCGAAAGGTCATAGGTCTTATGCATGCATAAATATTGAGAATCCCCTATATGTGTTACCTATGGAACATTAATCTACTTGGGCCATATTGAGAAGGACATGCACATTCAACCAGACAAGTTTAAGACACAGTCGAGACGTCCTCAATGACGCACTGTGACCAGAGTCTTACTACTAGCCCGGGAGGGTATAACTGTATCCCAATGAGTAAATGGCTTTCCTATGTTTCAAGGAAGTACATTTATTTCATTATACCATACTAGTTTAAATTGCTGTTTAACATTGTGTGTTAGATACTGGCGTACTTCAGACAATTGGAACATTATAATGATCAATAACCATGACCCTAACCACTATCGTTGTATTTCATTGTTGAATTGGATCTGTAAAATATTTACCTAGGTCCTGGACTCCAGAATTCGGAACTGGATGGAATTACATGAGATTGTACATGAATATCATGACTATTGTTTTTCAATCTCTATGCAAAAAATATCTACGAAAACCCAAATATAGCTGTTATGCACTTTTTATTGATTTAAAAAAAAGTATTATGTGAATAGAAATAAGGTTATATATATAAATAAGGTTTTATATATATATATATATATATATATATATATATATATATATATATATATATATATATATATATATATATAAATAAAAATGAGTCGTTTCTCACGTGAAGTAAGGTTATATATAGAAAAATATAGCTATATATAGCTAAAACGTGCCTTTCCTCACAATATGATTGACAAAGGCATTGAAAAGGCAACAAATCACACTATTTCAGAATTGCGAACTCCCATAGAAAAAATGGTACCAACAAGTAGCATAACATTTGTAACTACCCATAACCCTAACAATCCTAACATCTACCCCCTAATGTATTAAAGAAGATTGATCCAGTCAAACCCATCTGATGTTTACTCTTTTCTATATATATATATATATATACTTCTCACTAAAGTTATCCATGGTAAAATTTTTAAAGTGTTGAAAGACATGATAAGGTATCAGCCTGCGTTAAAGTTGGAAATAAGAGGTCAGGAATCTTTGACTCATCATCCGGGGTAAAGCAAGGTTGCATGCTCAGTCCAACCCTCTTTATATTTTTTTTATTAATGGGATTGTTGATGAAATGCATAATTGTGGAGTAAGAGGAATATTTGTCAAAGATGTTTGAATTATATTTTATTACTGCTTTCTGCAGACGATGTTACCTTGCTTGGTGACACTGTAATTGGCTTGCAAAGAAAACTGGATACATTGTAATGGGTCTGTTCGAAATGGGGTTTTGAAGTCGATGCTGACAAATCTTGTATTGTATCAGAAATGGTGGCTATTCAAAGAAATCTGTAAAATTGTTTGCTGATGGAACCCAAACGGAAGTGGTATCACACTATCAATATCTAGGTAAGTGTCTTTACCACCACATTGATATGGCCTATAAGACATGCGATGCCTTCAAGACAGGAAAGCGTCGTTCCCTATTTTCAAACTGTTTAATGATTTTACAAACATATATTTGATAGTAGTAAAATCGATCCGATATTAATTTATTAAACGGTAGTGAAATTTGGGGCCATTCTTATCTTGACCATATTGAGAAAATACAATGCTTCTTTTTAAATGTTATCTATGTGTTAATAAAACTATATCATCTAATGCAGTACTTGGTGAAATTGGTAGAACGCAGTTATGGGTTAACTATTTCAGCAGATGTATAAAATATTGGTCCAGATTAATACATATGGACGACTATCGTCACCCCATATCATGTTCCGATATGTAAAAGTTACAAGATGATAATGGAAGTTGTACGTCTACTTTTATTCCGTAGAGGATTTACATATGTTTGGATTTCACAAGAATGTGGGAATCTTGATAGGTTTTTGAGAGAATTTAAAAAGACGCCAAGATATTGAAATTCAGAATTGCCAGGATCACAGGGTCATCTTTTCTATGGAGCAATCAACTCTGCCCTGGATAAATACATTTTGAGACTTAATAACAGTAAAGATCGTATACGTATATTTCATGCAATTTTCGCTGTTTAAGCCATAGGTTGAATATTCAACAACAACGATATATTGTTGATATACATATAGCTGTACTCATTTGTGACACATATAATTTAAATGTTACACAAGATGAATTTAATGTTTTACTCATATGTCCATTCTATCAGGGTGCAGTTCCTAAGCTTGTGACGACACGCTTCTGATTCAAGCTATGCAGGAAACATGCATCATGATCAGAACGTGAATTACAACACTTGACACAAATCTCTCATCGAGAAATCAGTTAAACAGTGCCCTCCCTCCTTGATAACAACTGACATCTAGAGCGTACGTCACTGTAATGACTGACTTCGTTTCCGGTATGACCGGAAGTGACTCTTTAAAGTTCAGTGTATCTTCTACAATGACTTATAGCCTCTTCAACAGAGGTCACATCCCAACTAGTGTATCAATCATGGGCCTTCGGAGCACATTGATCTTCGTATTTGTTTTAGTCGGTAAGTTGTTGCATGCCATTTGACTTATGTATCGAAATCATCGTCTTCATCGAGTCTTGACTAAAATTTCATTATTAAAAAAATGTTGGAAAGGAAAACTTGAACTGTATAGGCGTTGCTATGATATTCTCATATCAATGCATGACAAATACACGTATCTAACTATAAATATGTTTTCGTCGCATCAGATGTCGAGTCAGTGTCCAGTCAGTGTCAACTAGTCCTGAGAACGACCCTTCCGTAATATTGCCATCAGTCCCAATGCCTTATGAAAATGAATGTAGGGCTCCAGATAATTATTTTTGATTCAGGGGTATTTCATTCATCCAATCTTAAATTGAGGAGAAAAATAACAAATGAAAAAGAAAGAGGAGAATTTCACTTGCAAGATTTTATTTGTAAGACCATTTACCTTTTACCTGGTCTATAATGTATGAAAAGTAGAATATCATGGTAAGTTGTGTCGGGGGATACTGTAAGGGAAAGTATCTCCCGAACATGGATAATGATATCATTAGAAAAAGTCGAAAAAAGTCGAAAAAAGTCGAAAAAAGTCGAAAAAAGTCGAAAAAAGACTCTTCAATATAGATAGCTAATGCTATTCGAGATGTAAAGATATATGAAACTGAAACAACATTTGACAATTATTTCGCGCATGTAAAACAAATCTGACTTATAGTCTGGGTAAGCATTGCGTATCTGTCACTCATTGATTTCACTGCGCAGCTGTCACTCATTGATTTCACTGCGCAGCTGTCACTCAGTGATTTCATTGCGTATCTGTCACTCAGTGATTTCATTGCGTATCTGTCACTCAGTGATTTCATAGCGTATCTGTCACTCAGTGATTTCATTGCGTACCTGTCACTCAGTGATTTCATTGCGTATCTGTCACTCAGTGATTTCATTGCGTATCTGTCACTCAGTGATTTCATTGCGTAACTGTCACTCAGTGATTTCATTGCGTATCTGTCACTCAGTGATTTCATTGCGTATCTGTCACTCAGTGATTTCATTGCGTAACTGTCACTCAGTGATTTCATTGCGTATCTGTCACTCAGTGATTTCATTGCGTATCTGTCACTCAGTGATTTCATTGCGTATCTGTCACTCAGTGATTTCATTGCGTACCTGTCACTCAGTGATTTCATTGCGTATCTGTCACTCAGTGATTTCATTGCGTATCTGTCACTCAGTGATTTCATTGCGTATCTGTCACTCAGTGATTTCATTGCGTATCTGTCACTCAGTGATTTCATTGCGTATCTGTCACTCAGTGATTTCATAGCGTATCTGTCACTCAGTGATTTCATAGCGTATCTGTCACTCAGTGATTTCATTGCGTATCTGTCACTCAGTGATTTGATTTTTAGGTGTATATCTGATGCGTAACTTATTACGCGCCCTGAAATATTTAAGACGACACTCGCTGTAGGTAACATTTTAATACGTAATACTCGTAGTTCGACTCGTTACAAGTCTTTTCAAAAGTAGTTGGTTTAACACAGCATTTCAGGTAGTACAACTTGTGTGAGGAAATACATTGTACTATGGCATTGGTTAATTTTTTTAAAGACAGGCAATGTCCTCTTTACAGGGGATTAGGTCTGAGGTACACCCTCCTTCACAGTCTTTAATCATTAGCTGCAATTGCACAATGGGCACTGGGGACATGCATGTAAATTCGGGAGTATAATATTTCTTACTTGTTTAAAGTTTAATCAGATTCAATTAACTAAGAAGTGTATTTCTCAGGTTGATGTCAGCGGATGATGAAGGTGTATTGTCACTAAACATTGTCACTAAACATTGTCACTAAACCACTGGTTTCCATCAGCGGATGATGAAGGTGTATTGTCACTAAACATTGTCACTAAACATTGTCACTAAACATTGTCACTAAACATTGTCACTAACCAGTGGTTTCCATCAGCGGATGATGAAGGTGTATTGTCACTAAACAGTGGTTTCCATCAGCGGATGATGAAGGTGTATTGTCACTAACCACTGGTTTTCATCAGCGGATGATGAAGGTGTATTGTCACTAAACATTGTCATTAAACATTGTCACTAAACATTGTCACTAAACATTGACACTAAACCACTGGTTTCCATCAGCGGATGATGAAGGTGTATTGTCACTAACCACTGGTTTCCATCAGCGGATGATGAAGGTGTATTGTCACTAAACCACTGGTTTTCATCAGCGGATGATGAAGGTGTATTGTCACTAACCACTGGTTTCCATCAGCGGATGATGAAGGTGTATTGTCACTAACCACTGGTTTTCATCAGCGGATGATGAAGGTGTATTGTCACTAACCACTGGTTTTCATCAGCGGATGATGAAGGTGTATTGTCAGTAAACATTGTCACTAAACATTGTCACTAAACATTGTCACTAAACATTGACACTAAACCACTGGTTTCCATCAGCGGATGATGAAGGTGTATTGTCACTAAACCACTGGTTTTCATCAGCGGATGATGAAGGTGTATTGTCACTAACCACTGGTTTCCATCAGCGGATGATGAAGGTGTATTGTCACTAACCACTGGTTTTCATCAGCGGATGATGAAGGTGTATTGTCACTAACCACTGGTTTTCATCAGCGGATGATGAAGGTGTATTGTCACTGGTGTCCATCTCTGTTTGTGAAACAATTGTGTCCACCTCACCTGAAAGATTGGTTCCAGTACGACTCTGGTACAACATTTACGAGTTCATGTAGGGGGTAGTTCTTGTGATGGATTCACATATCGGACTGGTCTCATCTCATTGTGGGCGCTGCTCTTGCATCACTACTCTTGGAAAACTTGTGATGGGTATCTTCTGCGGGTTGGAAGTCACCTTGTTTCTCCCTGTGTGTGGTCTCTTTCTTCTCTTGGTCTGTTCACTCCTGGGTCTCTGCGTCGGTAATTGCATCAGACATTCTTCCTTTTTCATCCACACCTTTGCTGTATCAATTTCCACCTCGTCTATCCAGTTCGCCGTTCATATCATATACTATTTGTGTTCTTCCACCCAGAGATAGATTCAGTGTGGTGCCAGTGTGACCCGGTGTCGTGTGAGCGACCTTTCTTCCTGGACCGCGCTGTGTGCTCCTGCTACTATATCGGCGATGACGACAGGTTCAACTGGCAGGAGGGTCGCGACTGGTGCAGAGGCATGGGCGGGGACCTGCTCGTCATCAACTCATCGGTCGAGGAGGTGGGCTAGCTGGGTTTTCAAAATAGTATTTCACTTGATTAATTCACAAAAGTAAATTTCCTACTCATGGTATATCCTTTATGGTGTTTACCACTCGAAATTGAAATGTTCTTTAAACTCTCTTATTTTAATCAATGTTTCATATTTGACCATTCTGGAGCTTTGATGTAATTATTTGACCCAGTTCTACTAATGTATGGTTATCAGTTATATAATCAGTATTCTCGCTGTTGGATCCTAACACACTGATTCTAATCAATTGTCCTCCACCAGGACCAGATAGCGTGGAGGTTGAGGAAAACTATAAACAGAACCAACACGAAAGAGAGGATCCAGAAGTGGTGGATTGGTCTGAACAGAACCAGGGGAAGATGGCAGTGGGTTGATGGTGGTGAAGGAAATATCGAGAAACTGTAAGTATAGCACCAAGTTCCTGTATAACGTCAGGCTATTGTCACTCAGATGACATGACCCCGCCGTAATGTAGAGCTAGCACAGCATGACCCTATGTTTATACGAGACAGGTGTAGAGCAGGTGTAGATCGCGGGTGTGCTCCCCTAGAATGGCAACTGGAATCGCAACATTAAATACCATGATTGAAATTATTTCTAAATCATTTCCTCGATCGGTTCATAAGTGAGATCAACACCTTGTCCTCGGTTTTGGTTTTGGGACCTTTTCCACCTTCGCGGGTTTACTTGACCTCTGACACAGTTATGATCCGTCATATACTCTACAATGGGTTGTTGGGGACCGGGGCAACATGGAGACATACATTGTCGTCTTGAGAGTGGGTTGATCTCCCCCCGGTTCCTGATATCGGAATGATGATGGTCACTGAAGTGTGGGGCCAATAAAACATAGCTTGCTAAATCTGTGAGATTGATCGTCATGGCCCGGTTAGTGTTAGCTTGATATTTACCGTGGATTGTCTCCCCTGGTGTACTTGATATTTACCATGGATTATCTCCCCTCTTGTACAGACTCTGGCACTTGGGTCAGCCTGACCTCCCCTCCGAGCGAGACGTGTGCATCGAGCTGCGACAAACTCTCCCCAACGACGTGGACTGCGTGCAGCAACGACCTGTCATCTGTGAAGCGAAGCCTATTAGAGAACTCAACAGTGCAACGCCTCCATCTTGGACGCCATCTTGGACCCCATTTTCAACTTCATCAACAACTGAACAAACAGCAGACAGCGAAATGGATAAACAAAGTAGGAATATCAGGGTTTTAAAAAAATATCGAATGGGTTGGTTGTTGGTTGTCACTTTAGAATCATCGTTCGAAATAGCAGCAATGAGTAAATGAGTTGGATCGCGGAATAATTCAAAACGTTCTTGAGTATCCGTCAGTTGGTCTTTCAATACGAAATGAATATACAAACTTGGTATTAGTATAAAGTAAGTTATTGCTATAAAATTGTTTCATAAACAGAACGGAAACATATATTTTCTTTGACATAATATAATTGACGTAATATAAATATCAAGATTCAAAACGTTGAAAGGAAAATGAATTTCAACAATGAAACAAAATGTCGTTCTTCTGTTGCAGGAAATCGCTACATATTTGTGGCAATCATCGGCGGTATCGCTCTTCTCGCCCTGATTGCTGTCTTTGCCGTCATTTGTTTAGCAGTCAGGTATGTAGGCTCTAGTAGCTATAGGTTCTGTTTACTGAAATCCTTACACGATACTGTTTTCCTCTCAACACTTTACATATATGATGGCATATATAGTACTCACTCACTTTAGGCTAAATATAAAAAAATGAAATGTTTCTCGGGCATAGACGCATCAGCTTTTTATTGTCATTTGAAAAAATTAACTTAGAATTTGCCGCATCATTTTTGCTTAACCGAAAAATCCATTTGTCAACCAAATATATGGGTCTCCAGGAACGGATGTGCTTCAAATATATGGGTCTCCAGGAACGGATGTGCTTCCGTTTTGTATACGTTTACCACTTCCAAGCTATATCAAATTTTCCCACATCATTATTCTTTCCAACAACAAGTAAGAAGTCCTACTGCCCTTGTCACTTTTGAAAAAGAAGTTTCCCGAGTATAATTGAACTTTTTTATGCAGTCTTAGGGTATAGAATATGATATATGTGTCCGCCAGTCTGGACTCGTCCTGCCTCGTAGCTTTTTAAGCATTTTTTTGGTTTTTCTTCAAATTGTAAAAATAACACTTTTTGGGCAGGTTACTACTTAAGCTAATTTCACACACTATTAGTATCCACACATTTTGACTTTTTAAAATTAAATATACAGGAACCCATTGTTATTGAAACGAAATTAACTCAGAAAAGAAAGATATTGTATTTTGTAAAATATAAAGTTTGAGAGACAGACGAACAGAAAATTGTACTGGTATGTATGGGCATAAGACTAACAATACATCCGTATATTCAGGACGTTGTACAAAGATTGGCGTTGTCTACATAACAAGACATGGCTATCTGTGGATGAACAGTTTCTTTATTTAAGAATGACGATGGTCAAGTATAAATCATTAAAGCAAAAACGGAATTGTTTTTTGAAACAAGTATTGATCATTATATCGTTATCAAGCATATATGGAATAGATGATAAAATAGTAGATTGTATACAAGATACATAATTGTATGATGATATGAGTTGTCCACTGTTGTAACGTAGAGTCCGCCGGATGAAGCAGAAGTACCAGGCGACCATGGGTCAGTCTTCCTTCCACGTGGACACCCGGGACCTTGGGGGGCGTCCCCCTCTCACCCTCCCCAGGTCCGAACCCGGACAGTTTCACAGGAACCCTCCCGCCTACGCTGAACCGGAAGTAGAACGTCACCCGGGTTACGAGAAACTTCTACATACCACCCCGCGCTATTTGGAGATTGTACATTGATACCTCTCGGCTTTCTGGCAACATGAGCTCCTGTGGTACAAGTAAACTATCATTTAGTCAAGTGTTGAGTTTCGAAACAAACTGAAGGAAGTGTTCATGTGTATTCATGTCGTCTATTATTGTCCAGCCAAACGTCCTTCGTGACGTCACTAAAATACCGTAAAGGTACTTGGAAAGTCTTTTGTGTGCGTGTACTACTCTTTGAATGCTGTGTGGAAAGTTCTTTCAGGGACTAGTGTCACTGTTTATCAACAAATAAAAGCAACCGCTGTTTACAGTCATGGTCGAGACTGCCACCAGTCGCATGAGACTGAGACGTAAGATGACAGATATTCGAAAAAGCAGGAATTCCTCTAAAGAATTAACTTTCCTTCAAAGAAACTCATCCGGTAGACGGCCAAATAAATCAGGGGGAACGTTTTACCCTGTACGTGCTGAGAAAATATCTAGATGGTTTACACATCCGTATCATATGAGATTATCCTTCCGAAGTAAAGTACGAACATAGATGTTAATTAGGTTGCATGTATTTAAATTTCCCTTGAACTAAAAGAATTGTCGAGGTGTTTATTTTTTTTAAAATGAAATAATACACTTTTTCAGATGTGTTGTCACAGTGATAAGTCGGTAAATAATAGTTACAATATTATACTAACTTTTGGATTGTGTGCGTACAAAAAAAGTCAAATATCCAGGTTTATGCAGCTTTAATTAAGTTTGCAAATAAAAAACAACATAACGGAGGTTTTTCTCTCCAACCTGTTTCAATTCATCTTTAGGGAGAATGTATATATATGTACATATGTATATGAGGATACTAATGTTATAATGTTTCCTGTTATGATAAAATATGATTGTCCATGTTAGCAGTGTTTATATACACGGAGACATATTATAATTGTAATTAAAGTTTGCCTATCTGTAGTCTGCACTATCTATCTACACTTACTTTGTATGTGTTCCGTTTTGTCTCTTTGAATTATAAAATAGTTATTATCAAAACTATCAACTATTCGGTTTCACCTCTTGAAATATGAAAGAACGATCGATGTATTAATCTAAATGATAAATGATTCAGTAAATATTGAGACAGTTGAATAGAAACATAGAAATACTTACAATACCGTCACACTTTGTTTTACACTATCCAATTATTCTTTGTTTCACATAAAAGGAAATAGTCCACTTCTTAGTTTCAGAGTCTTCAGGGTCAATAGACAGCTCCAACTAGAGCTAATTTGTTATTTTCTGGTTGATTTCGAGACCCGACATGTGTTTCAAGAAGTGGCATCGATTTGAAGATTGACATCTCAACTTTAATTGACACTTAACGACACTTCTATTGTTTGATTCGGCTCCGAGAGTAGTTACAGCAGCTTCACCCACAGTCAGGACGTGACAGACGGCGCTCCGAGGGTAGTTACAGCAGCTTCACCCACAGTCAGGACGTGACGGCGCTCCGAGAGTAGTTACAGCAGCTTCACCCACAGTCAGGACGTGACGGCGCTCCGAGAGTAGTTACAGCAGCTTCACCCACAGTCAGGACGTGACGGCGCTCCGAGAGTAGTTACAGCAGCTTCACCCACAGTCAGGACGTGACGGCGCTCCGAGAGTAGTAACAGCAGCTTCACCCACAGTCAGGACGTGACGGCGGTCCGAGAGTACTTACAGCAGCTTCACCCACAGTCAGGACGTGACGGCGCTCCGAGAGTAGTTACAGCAGCTTCAACCACAGTCAGGACGTGACAGACGGCGCTCCGAGAGTAGTTACAGCAGCTTCACCCACAGTCAGGACGTGACGGCGCTCCGAGAGTAGTTACAGCAGCTTCACCCACAGTCAGGACGTGACGGCGCTCCGAGAGTAGTTACAGCTGCTTCATCCACAGTCAGGACGTGACAGACGGCGCTCCGAGAGTAGTTACAGCAGCTTCACCCACAGTCAGGACGTGACAGACGGCCCTCCGAGAGTAGTTACAGCAGCTTCACCCACAGTCAGGACGTGACGGCGCTCCGAGAGTAGTTACAGCAGCTTCACCCACAGTCAGGACGTGACAGACGGCGCTCCGAGAGTAGTTACAGCAGCTTCACCCACAGTCAGGACGTGACAGACGGCGCTCCGAGAGTAGTTACAGCAGCTTCACCCACAGTCAGGACGTGACAGACGGCGCTCCGAGAGTAGTTACAGCAGCTTCACCCACAGTCAGGACGTGACGGACGGCGCTCCGAGAGTAGTTACAGCAGCTTCACCCACAGTCAGGACGTGACGGCGCTCCGAGAGTAGTTACAGCAGCTTCACCCACAGTCAGGACGTGACGGCGCTCCGAGAGTAGTTACAGCAGCTTCACCCACAGTCAGGACGTGACGGCGCTCCGAGAGTACTTACAGCAGCTTCACCAACAGTCAGGACGTGACGGCGCTCCGAGAGTAGTTACAGCAGCTTCACCTACAGTCAGGACGTGACGGACGGCGCTCCGAGAGTAGTTACAGCAGCTTCTACCACAGTCAGGACGTGACGGACGGCGCTCCAAGAGTAGTTACAGCAGCTTCCCCCACAGTCAGGACGTGACGGCGCTCCGAGAGTAGTTACAGCAGCTTCACCCACAGTCAGGACGTGACGGCGCTCCGAGAGTAGTTACAGCAGCTTCACCCACAGTCAGGACGTGACGGCGCTCCGAGAGTAGTTACAGCAGCTTCACCCACAGTCAGGACGTGACGGACGGCGCTCCGAGAGTAGTTACAGCAGCTTCACCCACAGTCAGGACGTGACGGACGGCGCTCCAAGAGTAGTTACAGCAGCTTCACCCACAGTCAGGACGTGACGGCGCTCCGAGAGTAGTTACAGCAGCTTCACCCACAGTCAGGACGTGACGGCGCTCCGAGAGTAGTTACAGCAGCTTCACCCACAGTCAGGACGTGACGGCGCTCCGAGAGTACTTACAGCAGCTTCACCAACAGTCAGGACGTGACGGCGCTCCGAGAGTAGTTACAGCAGCTTCACCTACAGTCAGGACGTGACAGACGGCGCTCCGAGAGTAGTTACAGCAGCTTCACCCACAGTCAGGACGTGACGGACGGCGCTCCAAGAGTAGTTACAGCAGCTTCACCCACAGTCAGGACGTGACGGCGCTCCGAGAGTAGTTACAGCAGCTTCACCCACAGTCAGGACGTGACAGACGGCGCTCCGAGAGTAGTTACGGCGCTCCGTCTCGCAACTACCAGAAGGCATGCCGTCTATTATTGTCTAATTAATTAAGATGGCATGCTGTCTGTGAAACATATTAGACGGTTTCCCGTCTTAATGAATCGGGGAGAGTTCATTATTTCAATATATTTGGGTTCAGTAGAATGGGTTTTTTCAAATGCAACTTTTCATTATTTATTATTACCAAAATGAGAACACTCAAACACTGTAACAAAATACCAATGGCCAAGATCTCAAGACACAAGGAATGAACTCTTTTGGATAAATTTCATTTTTCTCATATTCCTCTTTCTTTGGTATTTTAAAGTACAAGTGGAGAAATAGCAAATGCTCAAGGACACTATTCAGACAAATACATCAAGTAGTAACATGTTTTAAAAAATAATCGAAACTGGCAACTTACGTTGTTTATATAACATTTCATTCCTATAACTATCAGGGGGTGTCAACCATTATTACCATGAGTATATTATGTTCAACAGAAAAGTTGTTGTTCTTGAAATTGTATATACGAAGGCGTAAACCAAGTTTCAATTACATATTTAGTTAAGCAGTTGTGTACCATTGAATTTAGGATTCAGCACTTTAGGTAAGTGGCAGCGATGGTTGGGTGCATCACGTGGTACGGTGTAGGTACATTATGTGCATCACGTGGTACGGTGTAGGTACATTATGTGCATCACGTGGTACGGTGTAGGTACATTATGCATGGTTTCGGGCTATATAACAGCTGCCAAATACATTGACATTCTTGAGAACAATTTATGGCCTGTTTTAGCCCGACATTTTACTAAAAAAACGTACAGGTTTCAGGATGACAATGCCCCGTTTATTGAAATTTTGTAACGGAGGGGTACAGGCAGGAAAACGACATTGTCAGCCAAGTCATCTGAATTAATATAGTTGAAATTTGCGGTTGAAAATAAAGAACTCACTGTAATATTTACATGCACATTATATAATAGCCCCCGGGAACTTTTCGAGGAAATTCACGCTATATGGATAGAATTCACGTTCGATATATTTAAGCTTCTATTCTTTCATTCCGAGACGTGTCTTGGATTGTATAAGAAGCAAGGGCCACTTGACTAAATAGTTAGGTAACAATTTTATTTTGTTTCTGTTATCAATCTCCTTTTGCAAATGTGAGTTGAAACTGTATAAGTCCGACATTTTGGAAATTCGCGAATACTGTATACACGGGGCTGTATTTATAGCTGACATGATGTCCAGACAGCATGCCATCTAATATCACAAAATATGCACATTTTCCAAAAGAAATGTTTTTCGTAATAAAAGAAATGATTTTGTACATATACATGCTGTAATGAAAATGACGATTTTTTAAAACAGGCATAATTGAACGGACTTAACGAGTATACCATGAAAGACCTACATGTATGCTTTAAGATGTTGTTCATATAACAGTAATGCATTACATGGTTATTTAGTTAAGCAGACTGTAAATAATAAACTTAATAAGTTTCAAACTGTTAATTTTCCATTGATACTTATCAGAGGTATAATAATTTGTATGTACTTTACGTAATGGAAAGAAACCGCTATTAGGTATTTAAGACGCGAGCCCTGTGACCTATACTTTGGGACGCATGGTCACCAAATACATAATTTAGATTCCCAAAAAGGAGTCTGGACACACCATTCCAGCTTTCTAAGGCTTTGCAATCACCATTTGCTAAGGAGTCCGAACACAACTTTCCAACTTTTCGGGCTTTTTGTTCATGAGAAGAAGATGAAAATAGATATTCAGTCATGACCCCTGTGACCAATATTTGGGATCACAGGGTCATCAAATCTATAATTGAAAACCCCCAGTGGTCAAGGAGTATGAACACAACATTGATGCTTATCGTACTGGAGAAGATGGAAATAGATGTTTAGGTCTTGACCCGCGTGATCAATATTTTGGGTAACAGGGTCAACAAATCAACAATTAAGAATCCCATTTGGCCAAGGAACCTTGTTCCCAACATTTCACCTTTCTAGACCTTTTCGTACTGAAGAGGAAGATGTTAACAGGTTATGACCCTGTGACCAATACTTGGGGCTATAGAGTCACCAAATGTACAATTTAGAATTACAACTGGCTGAGGAGTCTGAACACAACTTTTCAGCTACCTGAAGCCTGTCAGAAGACTAGGGAGGCCGATAAGAAGCACATTATACTAGTCAGGGCGAGATGTCAGGAGGGCCTGAATGAGAGTTCTTGTTTCGGTATCCAGATGTCGCCGAATCATACCGATGTTGCAAATATGAACGTAACCCTTTCTGCAGTCAGCCATCCAAGATAAACCAACAAGTTTCGTACTTGTGACTTTGGCTGAATCTGACATCTGAAATGTTGAGGGGGAAAATAGAGCCATGGGCTCTGTAGCTCATCAGGACTTCATTGATTTACTATCTAAGGTTGAATATCTAAGTTATCTCAAATAATACATTGTTAACAAGCATACAATAGGTATCATGACCCCTGTGGCCCTATTTTGGGTCATGTGGTCACCAAATCTACAATTTAGGATCCCCATTGGCCAAAGAATTTGCATATAACTTTTCAGCTCTCTAGACCTTTGAGAACTGAAGAAGAAGATGAAAATAGGTTTTTAAGGTCGTGACCCCTGTGACCCTATTAGGGGTCACGGGGTCACGAAATCTACAATTTAGAATCCCCATTGGCCATTGAGTGTGCACACAACATTTCAGCTTTCTAGAGTCAGTTGTTCTTGAGAAGAAGTCGAAAAAGCGAAAAGTTTACGGGCGGACAGACGGATGGACGGGCGCCCGGCACCATGCCATGCCTTTCAGTCCTGATGAGCTAAAATACGGGTTTGGAGACGCCGAGGATGGAAGATAATAACTGCTGTTATACCGTCATTCAGTTTGAGAAAGTGTTATGACATCCATTGTTTTATACAGTGTACAGCTTACACACTGTTCAATGGCGAGAAACGAGGATTCAGCTGATGAAGAAACCAAGACATTTAGAACTCAACCTACTTTCTCAGCCAATCAAACGGTCGTATTTTCCTGACAAAAAAGACTCTTAATGATTAAGAACTCAACGCTAAAACACTCTTCATGGCACACCCACACTCTCCCCGATTGGTCAAAAATCAAATGGCAACAATGTTGTACAACTTGTAATTGACTCGACTCGAAGTAAACACGACCTCGACACGTTGCTACACAGGCTGTATATTGTTATTGCTTGGTAACGGTGCTAGTATCTGCATCGAAACGTCGCACTCATATCAATAAAGAAGTTGACTATCCATACAACTTGTTCTTACTCATCATACCAGCTTCTAACATGCCCCTCAAAGAAGTTACTTGTTATTTAGCATAGGTAATTAGTGTACACTTTGTTTCAGCCTTATTGAAGACGGTTTACAAATACAAACTTTCAGTCTTTTAAATAACTATAAAACTTTATTTGCCTTTAATACATCAAAATACCATATGTACTGTTTTCAGTTAAAATAATTTCACTCAAGTTGTATATTCATCCCCAAACGGCATATATTATCCAATCAGAATTTTTTTTTTTTTTTTTATTAGAAATTACTTGATGTGTGACCCCCAACAACGAAATGGATGCAACTAAAGTATGTGGTCGTGTCAAGTTGTTAATTACATCTGAATGTCCCTCTAACATTATAAATGATTAGTATGTCTTTTCAAATGTAACTCCCCATCACATTATACTGGTATAAAGTCATACTTGTTAAGTATTTGCTGTGATGCCGATTTCTTTCAAATCGAAGTATTACTCTGTATGATTTTGTTCTCATCATACATCCATTGCGTCATAAAGATGTTTCGCGTCGACTTTGGAGACATTGACGGGTTTTAAAAGAACATGCTTATTTACGTTTAAAATTCTGAAAATAACGAGGAAAACCGAGAGAGAAAAAGTTCGACGAGGATGGGATTCGAACCCACGCGGGGAGACCCCAATGGATTAGCAGTCCATCGCCTTAACCACTCGGCCACCTCGTCTCATGGGTGCGGCGCTCTTTTGTAACTTCATATAGATAGCTGTATAGGTATCATAGTTCTTTTCCCGACTGCAAATATTATTTCTGATTTTGATACGTTTAATCATTTTCTTTATATTGATAGAGATGTAGTTTTATTTTACACAACTCGTCTTGCTAACAATCATGGCGTCTATCGATACTTGCTTGAAGTGGGCGGAGCCGGAGGCTACGTACGAAGCTAGCCTACATTGGACATGCGATCGTTAACCTGTGCTGTCGGCGATTTTGATTGGTTAAATTCTCCTATTCAGAAATGAAATTCTGACAGTGAAATAAAAATAGCTATACTACATTTCTGACGAATTGTGCATTTTGTGATTAAAGCACCAAATTTGGCTTAGATGTTAATTTTAATGTTGGAATCATTTTAAGATTGGGAGGCGTTCAATTTCTTATCTTTTTTTGCGCATGCGCAGCAAATGAAAAATGCATCTCGCATATAAAACTTTAAGTGTCTGAAATATTCTTTTTTTAAAAACACGCATACTATTTATTATGTTAAGCATGTACAGAAATAACGTACAATTAAAAAACAATATCAAAATATATTTCACCGGAAAAAAGAATAGCTGCTCCCTTTTATCCACTGAGCAGCAGATATATTTTTGTGTAAATAAAGTATTTCAATTTCAAAATGTGTCCTATCTTTTTAGCTATATATGAGCCCTATAGGTCTATTGTTAATGATATTTAGTCTAACATTTAGCCTCTGAAATGAATTATTTCATAAAATCTATATAAACAAATTTAAATACAATAAAATAAAGGATCCTCTTTATTTTTTTTAGCTCTGTAGTCTTGTTCTAGACTTGCCTAAGCACTTTAATTTAAAGGGGCAGTAGCACGTTTTTTCGCTCAAATAAGTTGATGAAATGTATTTGAAAAATCATTTCACCAATGGTAAAACATCCTTCTCTCTTCGAAAAATAAAGTTTAAAATGAGTGTACATGTTTCGGTAAAGCCATGGGCATCGTTTTTGTAATACAAAATAATAAATTGTGTTCACAATAAAATGGCCGCCATGCAATTTTTGCTTTATACGCAACATAGTTTTTACCACTGCAGATAATTGGTTTGTGTAATAAGATGTTTTAACCTCTAAAGTTAATTTAAATGACATAAACTATCATTATAAATGGGAAATTTGAAAAACCAAATTTGGCAAAAAACGTGCTACTGCCCCTTTAAGGGGTCTGGATGACAGACTATTAAGAAGTGAAATATATAAGAAAACAATATTTTCTGGATATCAGATTCTTTATTGTGAAATTATACGACGTTTCGGAGCGTGTATGTAGGTGTTTACTCCTTCATCAGGTAGAACGTGATGAAGTAAAATAGTCTACGAAACACCGTTTATCTTCACAATAAAGAAGTGGTATCGTTATCCAGAAAATGTTCTTATATTATTATAAGGGTTAAGGCTTAGCGATTGTCAAATTATGCAAGTATTTAGCTGCTCGAAAGCATGGCACTCCGCGGATTGATAACATCGATCGTACACATTGCAAGTCATTCGACACTGCTTCTTTGCACTGAGAAGACAGACGAACACTTACGATTAAGGTTGGTATGTATTTAGTTTAAATTAATATTGTGCTTATAACCAATCGCAGTATCTTTATAAATAAAGTATACCAGGTTATACCATAATTAATCCAAATAGGTTTTACTAAGTATACCATGTAAATGCGTACACTCACTGTATATATACTATGGCATGGGTACATATACAATGCTGTCGGGTAATCTACGCACCTTCTTTAGCCTCCGCGTAGTATATTTATCCGACACGGCTGTACGCACCTAAACGGAAATCAGAAAAAAGGTAACGAAAAGTAAAAGAATTCGGTTGGAAAAGAGAGAACAGGAAAAAAGTAACAGTTTAGAAGTTCTATATTTAACAAGTTTAACCAGTTTATTGATATTGGATATATGCTGCATCAATTAAATAGTTCATAGCAAACGTAAAATGCAGTGGTTTAAATTGTTATACTGTTACTCATGATATAAAGTACCTCGAAATTACAAAATGAAATGTAATTTGCATGAGTTTAGATTTTTGTAGCAACACAACATTAATGTATATAAGCCTTTGACTTGTTTGCCTGTCCATTTCTGTCAACGCATCATATAATCCTTACCCTGCCATCCCAAAAGCTCCACTCAACGCAACCCCATACCCATTAGTGCACCCTCTACCAATACCATAATGAATGAATGAATGAATGAATGTTCTTTATTTCCACCAATGATTTGGAGAGTTGTACATCCAGTTACAATTAAGAACAGTACATATGTTTATGCGAATATACACAATTCAATTGCATTTAAAGAAAGGAATAGAACACACATAATACCAATGCATAACGACAAGTGGTTACTGGGCAATATGTACACATCATTAAAGTTAGTTATAGGTACAGAATGCTGGCTAAGTTCCACGAACTGACGTGTTTTGTAATAATGCTCATAAACCCAGCCCAGCTATCAAGAGACATGTCCTGCACAACCGGAATAATGGCACCCAGGTATGTCAGAATTTTAGCCTCGTCTGCAGCGTCCTCCAGCCTCATGTATATGTCGAGACTAACATAATCAAACAGGCTCTCGCTCAGTTTGTTCCTATTTTCTGCCAGTTTGTCACAGTAGATGAGCTGGTGCTTGACAATGTCTTCACTTTCAGTTTCACATATCAGGCACTGTCCCGGTGTTACCGGTAGGATACCAAGCTTGATCACAGCATAGACAGGAGGGGTGGCCATGTCATACCACAGACACAGGTTCCAGAGACGATGGGGAGAGAGGCGGGTATGGATGGCACTGAATCTATGCATCTTGGGACGCTCTTCGAGATTACTCCTCCATTCTGCAAGTTCCTTCTGGCATACAGCCTTATGGATCATGGATTTCCATATCCCTTTGCATGGAAACTCTCCTGTTTTTATGAAGGAGTCAATAGTGTCTGAGAATTCATATTTTTGTGCCACATTCAGGAGGTCATGCACAATCGATCTTGTACTCTTGACTGTAGTTGATACATATTCCGCAAACCTCATATGCAAAATAGGTTTCGCAATATGGCTACTGCCTGAACGACAGATACGGCCTAAAAACAAAAGCTTCAATTTATCAACTCTGCCTTGCATTGACCAGAGTCCTAGCACCTGAGTTGTAGCAACCGTGGGGGATCTCTTGTGAAGGTTCTGGACTCTCCTGGCAAAATAGCGCTGTACAGCTTCCATTTCTTTCATCTCAGTATTACTGATATTACTCCATAACTCACAGGCGTAGAATGCAGAAGGGAGGATAACTCTTTGCCAGATATTGGAAGATGACACAGGGTTTAATCCTCCAGCTCGAAGTTAATAGTATCATCATGTAACATGAACCACTCTGTACTGCTATATAATTAACGTCATGAGTCGTGAGTGAGTTAGTACCATATCATGTCATACATCTTATCTAACATGTATCTTAAAGGGACAGTAGCACGTTTTTTCGCTGAAATAAGTCGATGTGATGTATTTGAAAAATAATGTCATCAAAAGACACCCTTCTCTCTTAGGAAAATCAAGTTAAAAAATGAGTGTACATGGATCCGTAAAGCCATGGGAATCGTTTTTGTTATTCGAAATAATAAAATGTGCTCAGATTAAAATGGCCGCCATGGATTTTTGCTTATACGCAACATCCTTATTATCACTATGAATAATTGGTTTGTGTAATAAGATGTTTTACCCTCTAAAGTAAATATAAATGACATAAACTATCATTGTAAAGTGGAAATTTGAAAATATAAAATTTTGCAAAAAAAAACCGTGCTACTGCCCCTTTAACATGTAAACAGTAGCTATAGCGTTATTATGTCGATGTACTGAGTAACGTTGGTATTGCTTTCAATGTGTGTATAGCGTATGCATGGAATTACATGTATCCTGAATGAAGTACGCCATGTATGTGTTATTATAAGCGTTGATACAGGATGTTGAAATCAGTTCGAATACACCACTTACGTCACATCCTACGGAATAAACGACCTGACCCCGGCACCACCGGTGTCCATCATCATTCTTTTGAGACACGTGACCTTGCTTTAAGTTTAAGAGAAACAATCAAACACCAGCAACATCTTGTCTGCTGTGACCTCGGTCAAATCTTATTATTCAACATTCATACATTTGATGCCTTTTGTTCATTACTAATCCAGCAAACTTTCATGTTTTATAACACTAATATATCGTTCATTAAAGTAGATGTTACTGTCAGAGTATAAGTAGAGCCAAGTTGCCATTATCCATGTCAAACACGAGGCAAGTCAGGGTAAACAGGGTCATCACTCGACTGATAGCAGAAAGTGGCTTATTGTCCTACATTAATAATTTGTAGATTGTCACGTGAGTCCTGACTTAACCACTGCCCTACATCGGATCAGCAGGTACACGTACCTCACACTGCCCACCAGAGGAAATAAGTATTTCAAGTTGAATAAATGTAACACACGCGCGCGCGCGCACACACACACACATACGCGTATTTGCAACAAAACGTGGGCCTGTAGCAATAGAAACACCAAACGAGTACCCCACCTCCTTTCCACCTTCGCCCCTCCCTCCCACCCACCTTCGCCCCTCCCACCAACCCATCTTAGCCCCTCCCACCCACACACAGGCGCGCTCATTCGTAAAAAAAAATCAAAATCAAGACTTCATCTTCCAATATGCATGTTTCTGCTTCTTGTTCCGAAGCTTTATCAGGGAAGTATTATTTGAAGCAAGGCAGTAGTCTTATAAACGTAAACCCCCTCGCAAAAGAAAGCGTATGTTCTTACTTCTTCAAATATGAAAAACGTTTGTACACAAATAGAAATCTACATCGCCATGGCATGTGTCTGAGTTCAGAGGCAAAGCTAAAACCCAGTCGACACCGCTCGAATAAAACGTTTTCTTGTGCCGTGAGAAAATGAACGAATGGAACTTCTGCATAAAGCGGACGCTTTTACACGTTAATATTCACCTACATATCAAAACACACATTGAAGTAATTCCACTATCATGCCAGGAGCAGAGGTTTGACAAACATGCGTGGCACCCGAGCATATATACAATGCAAGAACGTTTCTGGCAAGGTTATTTTAGCGGTAGGCGACAAACCACTTAGTGGGCAATCACGTGTTACTTTCGAACGCTAGGACCGCCATATATCCGTACGTTTTACTTGAGGAGCCGTAACGGCAACGTTAACGGCGGCAAGGGCGTTAGGTCTACGCGTGTGATCAGTGTGTATGAGGCAGAGAGCAGCGGGAATCAGACCTCGATGGTCATGACTCAGAGTCGCTCACGTTGGGCTAGTCAAGTTCTACGATTGTATTGGAGGCCGGGTTATATTTTATAATCTATATACGTCTATAATCTTCTTTGTAATGGAGAATGCATGAGGAGCTGTCGATTCGTTAAAAATCATCAACGATTTGATTATTTTTAACGAATCCACAGCTTCGAATGCATTCTCCATCTTAATTCATGAATGACGCAACGAAACATGCATTTGTGATTATTTTACGTTTGAAACAATAAAAATTCAATTACGAGACACCAAAATCAATTATTTTGCAAATTTCGGTGGTCATTCATCGGATATGGTTCAAGTAGCTACGACCCTCATGAAATGGATTCTTCCATGCACGTGCAGCGCAAAACTTCCACGCGAAGCGATGTGATTGACAGTTAAAGCTCTGACTTTCCATGCCTTCCGTGCGTTAAAAGTCTTGAATAAAACGCGGGATTCTTACTGACAAACAATCATAAGGTTTCTAACAGCGTCCTGTGGCCTAATTGCTAGAAGCGCTGACTACCAAGCGAAGGATTGCATGTTCGAATCCAGGTTCATGCATTAGAAAAAATAATGTGTCTAGTTGAGAGAAATTTTAAGATCCTATTCAGTTAGATCAGTCTAAACCTAACACTAGTGTATATAACTAGTTTATATTGCAACACGGAGTATATTAAGTTGTTACGTAAAACCCGGGTTCTAATAGACACCCGGGTTCTATTGGAGACCCGGCTTGTATATACCTCAGCACCCCTTTCCATATACACTCAACCGCAAAACAAACGTCACCATACAAAATAATTCAATCCACGAGTGATAAACACGATTGAAACAGGGATGCATGTCTTTAGAAGCCAACAAAACAAACTTTTAAATAACAAAACAATTTTCGTTCCTATTTCTGAGAAACAAATGAATGGCTCGGGGCAACAAGTCGACAACCCACAAAAAGTTACTTTTGAGAAAATCGAGTTTAAAGTTTTTTTGTGGGATACCAATTATACCAAATATTGAACTTTAGCAAAAACAGGATAAACCACATAAAATAATTGATGGTGAAAAATATAGTCTTTGTAAAAAATATATCGTCAGAACTTTCATAGTCTCATTCCTGTGGTGGTTTGCCATAGATAACTTTTGCTGTCATTAACATCAGTGAGTGATGAAATTTCCGGCAATACAGTCTCATCAGACGCCATGTTTTTTGTGGCTTATCACACTCTTGCACAAATGAAAAGGAGGAACGTGCCTTATCTTAAATATGGGAATGATGGCAACTCGATTGTTATTAAATTCAGGGGAGATAACGGACTCAAATATGGTAAAGTGACCATCTGCAACCCACAAAAAAGGATTATCTCAAAAAATCACAATGTGTGGGTTGTCGACTTGTTACCCCGAGCCATTCAAATGTTTAAAAATAGTCGTTTTCGTATCTTCGTAACTAGACGAGATAGGAGAGTCAAATTGGCCCTTTTCAGCTTGTTTTACGACATCCTTAAGTAAAGACGCGTCAATAAATTTAAGCCCAAGCGGGTTATATTTGTCGGCATCATCTTTTATTAATTACATTTCTACATTTTAGGAATTTTAAAGTTAAATCGTAAACATTCTGGCCAAAAAAAACATTTTAAAAAAGCGATTTTAACATCCCAAGTGTACTTGAATAGACATAAAAATAAAACTATAATATTCTGATGCATGAAATTTGGGGTACAATTAACATGTCATGTCCCTATAAATAGAATTCAAAATCGACTTTCTCCGCCAGCAGTATTTTCTCTTTTACACCATTGAAAGTGTGGTGACGTTTCTTTTGCGGTTGAGTGTATATAATTTACCATATTCTGGTTTATTATTTGAAGTAAAAAATGACCTTAATTTTAGTTTGCAAGGTAGTTTACGACCCATAACAATTTTCAAGTCTGTACAGCAATTTGTTGAAAAGATATGTAAAAAAGTCGAAATGCGACACATCCAGTCATCACTAAAAAGATATATACATCAAGTGTCGTTTGAAGCACACTTACTTCACGTGAGACCTTCTTCAAAGTGTGCATACCGTGTAAGTTAATTACTTTACTTCTTCCATTTAACATTAAACATCACCATGACATTGCTCTAACAAAAGCGGTGATGGTTGTAGGTGTTAGGTGATGAGACAGGTATACACGTATACTACCTCCACAACGGGGTTGTCGGGTCAGAATACTGCCGTTCCCAAGGTATGCTCTCTGGGAAATTAATCACAACAGAAACATGGTGTTGTTTAGCTTGTTGTGATTTAATAAACTGTGACAGCGTACATGTATACAGGGAGTGGGTGCGTTGTGATAAGATATAGCAAACTCATTCAGAGGAGGAAAGCAATTGTAAGTTTTTGAGCCATTGTTTCAAAGCCTGGTTTAAAGACAACCCTACCAAAGCGTTCTGTACGTATTTTCTTTACGTTGACGTGATTTATTTATTTAGTATTGTAGAGAATACAGTCGTGTACGTGAGACCATTTGGTATAATCGTTACTTATCTCTGACTATCGAGGAAAACAGCTGAGAGCAATATCAGTTTGCAGTAACAGAACATGTATCGATATTACATCAGTGTATCAATTTTACATCTGTGTATCAATATTACATCAATGTTCAAATGAGCAATTGATTGAAGTACAGCTAACGTTACCTACTGAAGGGTCGTCAAGTTAAGGGACACGTTGTGTATTTTCACAATAAAAATGCGATGGTTTCCAGAAATCGTGATTTTAGTTCATCTGGTCTGAAGGGCCGATGGGCTTATAGCATGTCGTCCGGCGTCTGGCCGGCCGTCCTTCCGTTCTGTTCACGTTTTAAAAATTTTTCTCAAGAGCCAGTGACACTATAAAGCTGAAATGTTATGGACAGACTCCTTGGTCATTTTGGGATTCTAAATTGTAGCTTGGTGATCCTGTGACCTCAAAATGCACAGGGGTCATGACCTAAAAACCTATTTTCATCTTCTTCTCTAGTACGACAAGCTCTAGAAAGCTGAACTGTTTTGTAAAGACTCCTTAGCCAAAAGGGATTTTAAATTGTATATTCGGTGACTCTGTGGCCCCAAATATGGTTCACAGATGTCATGACCTAAAACCTTATTTACATCTTCTTCTCCAGTCCAAAAAGCTCTAGAAAGCTGAAATATTGGGTACAGACTCCTTATCCAATGTGGATTTTAAATTATACATTTGGTGACCCTGTTGTCCAAAATATGGTCCATTAATGCTGTGGCTCCTCACAGCTTCAATATTTTAAAGTTTGTATAAGCATCCATATGTGGGTACTTCATCTTCGGTCAGTCAGTGCTTAATATTCCGATACTATGAAAAGACTTCGAGCCAATGTGTGTAGATTATCGGGCTGAAGCGTGACGAGTTCCACGAAACGTTAACCGTGTCCATTACTTCCAGAATCGGACACACATGATTGGTTCAAGCAGCCATTATACTCCTGAGGATATGGTGAGGAACATAAGACTTCTGCAGTACAGACCATCCAGCACGCTACAAGAAAGGAGAGCAGAACAGATTGTTGCTACACCAGTACAGAATCGGGATGGACACCTGCGTGAACCTACAATAACTCACACCACAGAACCAGACGCTTTGTCCCCGTCCAGTGATGCCACAACAAACAGTGCTGTTAAACTAGAAAGTATCAACTTCAGTCAAACTAAAGGGGCAGAGATACCACCCTTGTCGACCTCCAATACCTCATCCACTTCCGAACCTCATGACTCTGCCAGTAGCCCTGACACCAACCCTGCGCCGGACGGGGGCTGGGGGTGGGTGGTGGTTACCTGTGGGTTGATCATTCTTGCTATAGACTACGGCATGGTGGCGAGCTGGGGGATCCTGTATCCGGACATCCAGGACAAGTACGGGTTGAGCCTGTCCTCCGCTTCCTGGCTCGGGTCCATATTTGCCGGAATAGGCTTTATAGCAGGTATCGTGTGTTAACATTTGAATTACGTGTATTGTACGAGAACGTGTATGGATTCCAGCATCCTGTCGACACTACTACCATACCCTGATCTCCTGCACCTAGTAACTGTAGTGTTGCTGTAGGCTGGTTATCTCATCAGTAAATAGCATGGTATGCAATTTTTCAGCATATGGAATGTCATGATTTGATCGTCGACGATCGATCGTGGGTTCTCTCATCCGGGTACTGCCTCTTTTGCTCGAAAGATTCTGTCATTGTCTGTATATTTATAGCCAAAACGACAGTTTTAGGCTTCATCAGATCAGGGTATGGTAGTAGCGTCAGCGGAAACAAATACACTAATGGAGAAGGATTGAATTCAAGATACATCTTGTAACACAAATGACTTCCTCGTAAAGTGTTAGTACGCATATGCACCAGGGGGTCAGAGTTGCCAGAAGTGTTAGTACGCATATGCACCAGGGGGTCAGAGTTGCCAGAAGTGTTAGTACGCATATACACCAGGGGGTCAGAGTTGCCAGAAGTGTTAGTACGCATATGCACCAGGGGGTCAGAGTTGCCAGAAGTGTTAGTACGCATATGCACCAGGGGGTCAGAGTTGCCAGAAGTGTTAGTACGCATATGCACCAGGGGGTCAGAGTTACCAGAAGTGTTAGTACGCATATGCACCAGGGGGTCAGAGTTGCCAGAAGTGTTAGTACGCATATGCACCAGGGGGTCAGAGTTGCCAGAAGTGTTAGTACGCATATGCACCAGGGGGTCAGAGTTGCCAGAAGTGTTAGTACGCATATGTACCAGGGGGTCAGAGTTGCCAGAAGTGTTAGTACGCATATGTACCAGGGGGTCAGAGTTGCCAGAAGTGTTAGTACGCATATGCACCAGGGGGTCAGAGTTGCCAGAAGTGTTAGTACGCATATGCACCAGGGGGTCAGAGTTGCCAGAAGTGTTAGTACGCATATGCACCAGGGGGTCAGAGTTGCCAGAAGTGTTAGTACGCATATGCACCAGGGGGTCAGAGTTGCCAGAAGTGTTAGTACGCATATGCACCAGGGGGTCAGAGTTGCCAGAAGTGTTAGTACGCATATGCACCAGGGGGTCAGAGTTGCCAGAAGTGTTAGTACGCATATGTACCAGGGGGTCAGAGTTGCCAGAAGTGTTAGTACGCATATGCACCAGGGGGTCAGAGTTGCCAGAAGTGTTAGTACGCATATGAACCAGGGGTCGGAGTTGCCAGAAGTGTTAGTACGCATATGCACCAGGGGGTCAGAGTTGCCAGAAGTGTTAGTACGCATATGAACCAGGGGGTCAGAGTTGCCAGAAGTGTTAGTACGCATATGCACCAGGGGGTCAGAGTTGCCAGAAGTGTTAGTACGCATATGCACCAGGGGTCGGAGTTGCCAGAAGTGTTAGTACGCATATGCACCAGGGGGTCAGAGTTGCCAGAAGTGTTAGTACGCATATGCACCAGGGGGTCAGAGTTGCCAGAAGTGTTAGTACGCATATACACCAGGGGGTCAGAGTTGCCAGAAGTGTTTTTAACCAATCATGTTGAACCTCATATATGATATAAATGATCGATATATGCACAGAGAGAAAAAGGTTAAGCACCCCTAATGATTATGATGTCGAGGCGAACGTTCATACCATTTGAGAGAACGGAAGAGTAACCCTACATGCGTAGTTGAGACAGGATATGAAAGAAAAGACATTAAAGACTGCAAGAACACCAGAACTGGTTAAATCAGGGTGACTTGTATTGCTTTTAGAAAGGTTAGGATTACATTTCATGAAAATGAAAACAGTTTGGAATTAATGAACTCGGTCTTAACAAGTCCAGTATGAAATGATGGCAGTAGTCAATGAACTCACCTAGGGTGTTGACAACAATGTACAAACAACCTTTGGCACATGTCTCTAATACGAATTTGAAATTTCATCATGGGCACTCTCTGTAGTTCCCCTTGTGATTCCCAGGCTCTACAGCAGTACGCACGTGCACGGAGACCGACGATTTCACAAATTTGCCCAATAGGGACACATAGTCGGCCAGTCAAAGCTTTCCACATCGTTCTGCTGGATAGAGTTGATCACTACGATTGGCGTCATCATCCACTTATACCGACCTAAACACAAGAGTGACCGAGATTCGTCATCCATTAAATCACACTTGTGACGTCATCCTATTGTTCTGTCACTCCATTATTTTTCAGTAATGGAGAGTTACACATCACATCATATTTTTTAAGTATAAATTTAATTTCTTTAACTTTTTAAAGCAATTTTGATAAAATAGCAATACTTTGAGTGTAATTTAAGTAGGGTAATGTCCTCGTAACTCTCCATTCCTTAAAAATAATGGGCCTCGGCCCCTCCGGGGCCTCGGCTCCATTATTTTTAAGGAATGGAGAGTTACTCGGACATTACCCTCTACGTAAAGAACGTCCTCAGACTGGGAGTCAGTTTCTCGTCCGATTGCGTAGAAGGTAGTGCAGCACGAATACCAGTAAATGCTACTTTGTGCTTCTGACAAACTCACGCGCGTGTCTTGCTTCAGCTTGAGGATAATGTTAAACTATCGGAGAACAAGCCACTTAAATCACTTGGCAAACTATATAAATATTCAATGCTGAAAGGCTATATCAGTCGCTTATATATTACACTTTGGCGTTTCTATAACATGCTTATAAAGCTCACAACCTTGCTTGATCTTGTTTTGGGTGGCGCGTGTGGGTTGCAGGGGGTGTTTGTGTTTTCTCAGTGTATAGATATATCGATCAACCAAACACCGCCACATTATCTCGCATATCCATAGATCGGTACCATTACAACATTCCTGCATTGATCGATGTCCACATTAGTGAATGGGATCTTTCTGTGCGTTGTATTAACAAACAGAGTAAACCTACGTTAATATATCGCATACATATAAGACTTGCTTCCACCAGGTGTGCTCGGAGACCCCATCAAACCAAATGCGACATTCAGAAGCTTAAGAAGCTGAAATTAATCCAAATCCCTGACGTTACCCTTACTTCCTTCCTAGGACCGCTTATATCGCACATACTGCAGAGGTTCGGACATCGGATAACCGGAAGTATAGCTGTAACCTTGCTGTCCGCCGGCTTCATTTCCTCCATGTTCACCGTCAACCCCTACGTCATCTTCCTCACCGCCAGCATCATACCCGGTAACCTGGTAACTTCCGGCTACTACGTTTTGTGATTTCTCCAAGAGGTTACCTTACCTATGATCGAATAATGTACTCGTCTACGGAATAATGGACTCATCTATAGAATAATGGACTCATCTATAGAATAATAGACTCATCTATAGAATGATGTACTCATCTACAGAATAATGTACTCATCTATAGAATGATGGACTCATCTATAGAATAATGGACTCATCTATAGAATAATGGACTCATCTATAGAATAATGTACTCATCTATAGAATAATGGACTCATCTATAGAATAATGTACTCATCTATAGAATATTGTACTCATCTATAGAATATTGTACTCATCTATAGAATAATGTACTCATCTATAGAATAATGTACTCATCTATAGAATAATGGACTCATCTATAGAAAAATGAACTCATCTATAGAATAATGTACTCATCTATAGAATAATGGACTCATCTATAGAAAAATGGACTCATCTATAGAATGATGTACTCATCTATAGAATAATGTACTCATCTATAGAATAATGTACTCATCTATAGAATAATGTACTCATCTATAGAATAATGTACTCATCTATAGAATAATGGACTCATCTATAGACTCATCTATAGAATAATGGACTCATCTATAGAATAGTGGACTCATCGATAGACTGATCTATCAGTCTGGACTCATCTATAGAATAATGGACTCATCTATAGAATAATGGACTCATCTATAGATGTCATTTCCTCTCACACATCAACTCCCATGGATCAAATCTTTGAGTAGAATATATAACAAACATCACCAATATAATCATAACATTACCTACTTATCTCGACCTTAATTCTCAGTTTCATCGCCTTCGGTCTATTAAATAATCCTTTTTTATACTCCCACCCTTCAACTCTTTCGTAGAAGTGAAACAATACGTCAAGAATTAGTTACGTCGTAAACACTGAAACAAAACCTCTTCAAGAAAGTCTGCGCTTCAGTTGTATAATACTGTATGGAGTGGTTCAATGTGCAGGTATGGGGCACGGGATTCTCTACTTCGCCACTCTGAGCATCGTCACGGAATATTTCGACAAAAAACGTCCTATAGCCCTAGCCCTCGCCATGGTTGGAGGGGCCGGGGGGACCATGGCGTTCCCTCCCTTCGTCTCCTTCCTCATTACGGAATACACTCTGTGGGGGACCTTCCTGCTTGTGGGGGGCATCGTCCTCAACCAGTACTGGTGTATACTCACCTTCCGACCCCTCCAGCACAAAGGTACGGCACACATGGGTCAACACCGGGTCTGATTTCTTTTTAAAAGCAGTGGGTGCGACCAGATACAATTATGAGCGCCACCAGGTTCAAATATCACCCCAGTTGAACGCAATCCGATCGCAATCACAGCAGTCTAGCGCAATCCGATCGCTACTGACAATTAGATGAATGCACTAAGATTGCAACACCAGTGAATATATGGCCTACCGTTTCTTGACATTCACTCATCTACAATAAGAAGTGCATGTCATTAAGATCGCGGAGAAATGTAACCTTGATTATTTCACTGTTAACTTTTGTCAAGACTGAGAGCGATTTTATATCGAATGAAGAAGTTATTACAATAAACTTGTCCTTATTTTTCATCACTTCAGCCTCTACAATGCACTAATGTTATCAATCTATCTGCACCCATAAAGCACTCGAGCACAAACCCCAGAACAAAAAGAGTGGGTCGAGCAGCTACATCAGCTTCCTAACCGACTTCCGGTCACTCCTGCTTCTCGCCAGCGAGCTGCTGCAGAGCGTGTCTGGCTTCCTCTTCCCTAGCTTCATACCAACCATAGCAGTCCTGCAGGTCCCGGGCTTGTCTCTCACTCAGGTATGAACTATAGCAGACCTTCATGTCCCGGGCTTGTCTCTCACTCAGGTATGAACTATAGCAGACCTTCATGTCCCGGGCTTGTCTCTCACTCAGGTATGAACTATAGCAGCCCTGCATGTCCCGGGCTTGTCTCTCACTCAGGTATGAACTATAGCATCCCTGCAGGTCCCGGGCTTGTCTCTCACTCAGGTATGAACTATAGCAGACCTTCATGTCCCGGGCTTGTCTCTCACTCAGATATGTACTATAGCAGACCTGCATGTCCCGGGCTTGTCTCTCACTCAGGTATGAACTATAGCAGACATTCATGTCCCGGGCTTGTCTCTCACTCAGGTATGAACTATAGCAGCCCTGCAGGTCCCGGGTTTGTCTGTCACTCATGTATGAACTATAGCAGCCCTGCAGGTCCCGGAATTGTCTCTCACTCATGTATGAACTATAGCAGACCTGCATGTCCCGGGCTTGTCTCTCACTCAGGTATGAACTATAGCAGCCCTGCAGGTCTCGGGCGTGTCTCTCACTCAGGTATGAACTATAGCAGCCCTGCAGGACCCGGGTTTGTCTCTCACTCAGGTATGAACTATAGCAGCCCTGCATGTCCCGGGCTTGTCTCTCACTCAGGTATGAACTATAGCAGCCCTGCAGGTCTCGGGCGTGTCTCTCACTCAGGTATGAACTATGGCAGCCCTGCAGGTCCCTGGTTTGTCTCTCACTCAGGTATGAACTATAGCAGACCTTCATGTCCCGAGCTTGTCTCTCACTCAGGTATGAACTATAGCAGTCCTGCATGTCCCGGGCTTGTCTCTCACTCAGGTATGAACTATAGCATCCCTGCAGGTCCCGGGCTTGTCTCTCACTCAGGTATGAACTATAGCAGCCCTGCAGGTCCCGGGCTTGTCTCTCACTCAGGTATGAACTATAGCAGCTCTGCATGTCCCGGGCTTGTCTCTCACTCAGGTATGAACTATAGCATCCCTGCAGGTCCCGGGCTTGTCTCTCACTCAGGTATGAACTATAGCAGCCCTGCATGTCCCGGGCTTGTCTCTCACTCAGGTATGAACTATAGCAGTCCTGCATGTCCCGGGCTTGTCTCTCACTCAGGTATGAACTATAGCAGCCCTGCAGGTCCCTGGTTTGTCTCTCACTCAGGTATGAACTATAGCAGACCTTCATGTCCCGAGCTTGTCTCTCACTCAGGTATGAACTATAGCAGTCATGCATGTCCCGGGCTTGTCTCTCACTCAGGTATGAACTATAGCAGCCCTGCAGGTCCCTGGTTTGTCTCTCACTCAGGTATGAACTATAGCAGACCTTCATGTCCCGAGCTTGTCTCTCACTCAGGTATGAACTATAGCAGTCCTGCATGTCCCGGGCTTGTCTCTCACTCAGGTATGAACTATAGCAGCCCTGCAGGTCCCGGGTTTGTCTCTCACTCAGGTATGAACTATAGCAGACCTTCATGTCCCGGGCTTGTCTCTCACTCAGGTATGAACTATAGCAGCCCTGCAGGTCCCGGGCTTGTCTCTCACTCAGGTATGAACTATAGCAGCCCTGCAGGTCCCGGGCTTGTCTCTCACTCAGGTATGAACTATAGCAGTCCTGCACGTCCCGGGCTTGTCTCTCACTCAGGTATGAACTATAGCAGTCCTGCATGTCCCGGGCTTGTCTCTCACTCAGGTATGAACTATAGCAGACCTTCATGTCCCGGGCTTGTCTCTCACTCAGGTATGAACTATAGCAGCCCTGCAGGTCCCGGGCTTGTCTCTCACTCAGGTATGAACTACAGCAGCTCTGCGGGTATTTATTTCCTGCTTATTTGTTTTGTCTCATTCTGCTCAATCCATAATTATCCGCATGGCTCTAACAATCACCTTGTCGGACAAACAGAGTAGCTTTGTGTATACTAATCGCTGTGTAACGTTTCGTAAAAGTATAACATCTTTGAGAGGCCTTTTAGAATTTGTAGAGATATGGAAAACCAAGTTGAATGGATGATAAACTTCTTTATTGCAATGAATATATATATATATATATTTCCGTCCTGTTATTTCTTGTATTACTTGCTTTATGAGGGTGTAAGTATATTCCTTGAATTGTAACATTGATTGCAATGAAGAAGTTGACAATCCATATCTCAGTTGTTCATCTGCTTGCAGATCTAGCAAGGTTCAACTAGCACAGTTACTGTAGTTGGATGCATGCTGAAGTAGCAAGGTTCAACTAGCACAGTTACTGTAGTTGGATGCATGCTGAAGTAGCAAGGTTTAACTAGCACAGTTACTGTAGTTGGATGCATGCTGAAGTAGCAAGGTTCAACTAGCACAGTTACTGTAGTTGGATGCATGCTGAAGTAGCAAGGTTCAACTAGCACAGTTACTGTAGTTGGATGCATGCTGAAGTAGCAAGGTTCAACTAGCACAGTCACTGTAGTTGGATGCATGCTGAAGTAGCAAGGTTCAACTAGCACAGTTACTGTAGTTGGATGCATGCTGAAGTAGCAAGGTTCAACTAGCACAGTTACTGTAGTTGGGTGCATGCTGAAGTAGCAAGGTTCAACTAGCACAGTTACTGTAGTTGGATGCATGCTGAAGTAGCAAGGTTCAACTAGCACAGTTACTGTAGTTGGATGCATGCTGAAGTAGCAAGGTTCAACTAGCACAGTTACTGTAGTTGGATGCATGCTGAAGTAGCAAGGTTCAACTAGCACAGTTACTGTAGTTGGATGCATGCTGAAGTAGCAAGGTTCAACTAGCACAGTTACTGTAGTTGGATGCATGCTGAAGTAGCAAGGTTCAACTAGCACAGTTACTGTAGTTGGATGCATGCTGAAGTAGCAAGGTTCAACTAGCACAGTCACTGTAGTTGGATGCATGCTGAAGTAGCAAGGTTCAACTAGCACAGTTACTGTAGTTGGATGCATACTGAAGTAGCAAGGTTCAACTAGCACAGTTACTGTAGTTGGATGCATGCTGAAGTAGCAAGGTTCAACTAGTACAGTTACTGTAGTTGGATGCATGCTGAAGTAGCAAGGTTCAACTAGCACAGTTACTGTAGTTGGATGCATGCTGAAGTAGCAAGGTTCAACTAGCACAGTTACTGTAGTTGGATGCATGCTGAAGTAGCAAGGTTCAACTAGCACAGTTACTGTAGTTGGATGCATGCTGAAGTAGCAAGGTTCAACTAGCACAGTTACTGTAGTTGGATGCATGCTGAAGTAGCAAGGTTCAACTAGCACAGTTACTGTAGTTGGATGCATGCTGAAGTAGCAAGGTTCAACTAGCACAGTTACTGTAGTTGGATGCATGCTGAAGTAGCAAGGTTCAACTAGCTGTAGTTGGATGCATACTGAAGGTTGAGACTGTGTTTCTGAGATGTTTTGTTTTACAGACCTCATTCCTTGTCTCTATTAACGGAGTGACCGGTCTGATCGGGCGACTGGTGTCGGGAGCGTTGACCACTGTCCTAAACAGGTACACAGTCCAGATGTTTATAGTGTCCGGCTTCATGTGCGGCGCTCTCCTCTCCATGACCCTCCTCGCCGACTCCTACCTCGTCCTCATGCTGGTCAGCGGCTTCTACGGCTTCTTTAATGGTACGATTCTAGTGTTACTACGAGTATTGTGTTACTACACTTCTTTAATGGTACGATTCTACTGTTACTACGAGTATTGTGTTACTACACTTCTTTAATGGTACGATTCTGGTGTTACTACGAGTATTGTGTTACTACACTTCTTTAATGGTACGATTCTAGTGTTACTACGAGTATTGTGTTACTACACTTCTTTAATGGTACGATTCTAGTGTTACTACGATTATTGTGTTACCACACTTCTTTAATAGTACGATTCTAGTGTTACTACGAGTATTGTGTTACTACACTTCTTTAATGGTACGATTCTACCGTTACTACGAGTATTGTGTTACTACACTTCTTTAATGGTACGATTCTAGTGTTACTACGATTATTGTGTTACCACACTTCTTTAATGGTACGATTCTAGTGTTACTACGAGTATTGTGTTACCACACTTCTTTAATAGTACGATTCTAGTGTTACTACGAGTATTGTGTTACTACACTTCTTTAATGGTACGATTCTAGTGTTACTACGAGTATTGTGTTACTACACTTCTTTAATGGTACGATTCTACTGTTACTACGAGTATTGTGTTACTACACTTCTTTAATGGTACGATTCTAGTGTTACTATGAGTATTGTGTTACTACACTTCTTTAATGGTACGATTCTACAGTTACTACGAGTATTGTGTTACTACACTTCTTTAATGGTACGATTCTAGTGTTACTACGATTATTGTGTTACCACACTTCTTTAATGGTACGATTCTAGTGTTACTACGATTATTGTGTTACCACACTTCTTTAATAGTACGATTCTAGTGTTACTACGAGTATTGTGTTACTACACTTCTTTAATGGTACGATTCTACTGTTACTACGAGTATTGTGTTACTACACTTCTTTAATGGTACGATTCTAGTGTTACTACGATTATTGTGTTACCACACTTCTTTAATGGTACGATTCTAGTGTTACTACGAGTATTGTGTTACCACACTTCTTTAATAGTACGATTCTAGTGTTACTACGAGTATTGTGTTACTACACTTCTTTAATGGTACGATTCTACCGTTACTACGAGTATTGTGTTACTACACTTCTTTAATGGTACGATTCTAGTGTTACTACGAGTATTGTGTTACTACACTTCTTTAATGGTACGATTCTAGTGTTACTACGATTATTGTGTTACTACACTTCTTTAATGGTACGATTCTAGTGTTACTACGAGTATTGTGTTACTACACTTCTTTAATGGTACGATTCTACTGTTACTACGAGTATTGTGTTACTACACTTCTTTAATGGTACGATTCTACTGTTACTACGAGTATTGTGTTACTACACTTCTTTAATGGTACGATTCTAGTGTTACTACGATTATTGTGTTACTACACTTCTTTAATGGTACGATTCTAGTGTTACTACGAGTATTGTGTTACTACACTTCTTTAATGGTACGATTCTAGTGTTACTACGAGTAGTGTGTTACTACACTTCTTTAATGGTACGATTCTAGTGTTACTACGAGTAGTGTGTTACCACACTTCTTTAATGGTACGATTCTAGTGTTACTACGAGTAGTGTGTTACTACACTTCTTTAATGGTACGATTCTAGTGTTACTACGAGTATTGTGTTACCACACTTCTTTAATGGTACGATTCTAGTGTTACTACGAGTATTGTGTTACTACACTTCTTTAATGGTACGATTCTAGTGTTACTACGAGTATTGTGTTACTACACTTATTTAATGGTACGATTCTACTGTTACTACGAGTATTGTGTTACTACACTTCTTTAATGGTACGATTCTAGTGTTACTATGAGTATTGTGTTACTACACTTCTTTAATGGTACGATTCTACCGTTACTACGAGTATTGTGTTACTACACTTCTTTAATGGTACGATTCTAGTGTTACTACGATTATTGTGTTACCACACTTCTTTAATGGTACGATTCTAGTGTTACTACGAGTATTGTGTTACTACACTTCTTTAATGGTACGATTCTACTGTTACTACGAGTATTGTGTTACTACACTTCTTTAATGGTACGATTCTAGTGTTACTACGATTATTGTGTTACCACACTTCTTTAATGGTACGATTCTAGTGTTACTACGAGTATTGTGTTACCACACTTCTTTAATAGTACGATTCTAGTGTTACTACGAGTATTGTGTTACTACACTTCTTTAATGGTACGATTCTACCGTTACTACGAGTATTGTGTTACTACACTTCTTTAATGGTACGATTCTAGTGTTACTACGAGTATTGTGTTACTACACTTCTTTAATGGTACGATTCTAGTGTTACTACGATTATTGTGTTACTACACTTCTTTAATGGTACGATTCTAGTGTTACTACGAGTATTGTGTTACTACACTTCTTTAATGGTACGATTCTAGTGTTACTACGAGTATTGTGTTACTACACTTCTTTAATGGTACGATTCTACTGTTACTACGAGTATTGTGTTACTACACTTCTTTAATGGTACGATTCTAGTGTTACTACGATTATTGTGTTACTACACTTCTTTAATGGTACGATTCTAGTGTTACTACGAGTATTGTGTTACTACACTTCTTTAATGGTACGATTCTAGTGTTACTACGAGTAGTGTGTTACTACACTTCTTTAATGGTACGATTCTAGTGTTACTACGAGTAGTGTGTTACCACACTTCTTTAATGGTACGATTCTAGTGTTACTACGATTATTGTGTTACTACACTTCTTTAATGGTACGATTCTAGTGTTACTACGAATATTGTGTTACTACACTTCTTTAATGGTACGATTCTAGTGTTACTACGAGTATTGTGTTACTACACTTCTTTAATGGTACGATTCTAGTGTTACTACGATTATTGTGTTACTACGGCTTCTTTAATGGTACGATTATAGTGTTACTACGATTATTGTGTTACTACGGCTTCTTTAATGGTACGATTCTAGTGTTACTACGAGTATTGTGTTACTACACTTCTTTAATGGTACGATTCTAGTGTTACTACGATTATTGTGTTACTACACTTCTTTAATGGTACGATTCTACTGTTACTACGAGTATTGTGTTACTACACTTCTTTAATGGTACGATTCTAGTGTTACTACGATTATTGTGTTACTACGGCTTCTTTAATGGTACGATTCTAGTGTTACTACGAGTATTGTGTTACTACACTTCTTTAATGGTACGATTCTAGTGTTACTACGAGTATTGTGTTACTACACTTCTTTAATGGTACGATTCTAGTGTTACTACGAGTATTGTGTTACTACACTTCTTTAATGGTACGATTCTACTGTTACTGCGAGTATTGTGTTACTACACTTCTTTAATGGTACGATTCTAGTGTTACTACGAGTATTGTGTTACTACACTTCTTTAATGGTACGATTCTACTGTTACTACGAGTATTGTGTTACTACACTTCTTTAATGGTACGATTCTAGTGTTACTACGATTATTGTGTTACTACACAGTTATTACATTAACGCACATTTAAACAATGATGTAAGGAACAAATGGACATAACAGTTATTTTTAAAAAGTTCGAAACTAACACGAAATAGTATTGTGCGAACACTGAATGTTGTTGAAAGTGAAAGACTTAAATTCTTGGCTAATTTAGGTGTTTCCTTCAAGGGAAGTAAATCCGCTATTCGTAAGTCAGAGTTGGTTTTGGAAATCCAAACGTTCACTACTGTCAGTTTTAAAAACATGATTGGTATATCACCTGTAACAAATGACATATGAGCCAGGAAATGACCTCTGCTGCCTTACAGGTATGATACACTATATGGACTTATTTCAATCGAAATATGCGTTATAGGTAACATTTTGTAAGATAAATGATTTAAAACATTATGAGAAGGGTGATATCGGGAGTTATCCGTCCCGAGTTAGGTTATCAAGAGAAAAGTGGGTACAAAATTAGTCAGAAAATGGCGTACGGTTCATATTTCTACAAGAGTCATACTTGGATTGTTTCCTCAGGTAGTATGATCGCCCTGCAACCCAACGTGTACCTGAAGGTGTTCGGGACACACGGCTTCACCCGCCTGTACGGGATGGTGCTCTTCATGGGAGGGGTCGGGCTGCTCACCGGAGCCCCACTCGCAAGTGCGTGCCTCTCTTTACTAATGTTACACTATGCAGACCAATACGTTCTTGTTACCAGGATAAAGCTGCACACACTGTTACGCTCCTTGACCATGTCTACAATACGACATTTCCTCAGATAGACTTCATGACCGTAGAACATAATGTTCATTCTGAAAATATTTTGTAAGCTGATTTTTTAATTATTTGTTTATATTAAAAACGTCGTTATAAAGTATAGATGCGTCGTTTTAGAGTATAGATGCGTCGTTACTGGAGCTGTTGAGATTATTCTTTTTGAAATATGTCTTCTCGTTTCATGTAAAGCAATGGTAATATATTTATTTTGGAACCCCGTGAAAACAGATGACACTGTGCAAAAGAGTATTACAAGTTACAACACCAATGTTTCCCTCCACACCGTGTCGCTACAGGTTGGTTGGCGGAGATGCTGGGAGATCCTCGGGCTCTCTTCTACACAGGTACCGCGGCCTTCGTCATGTCGGCTCTCATGCTGGCTCCACTCACCTTCATGCAGAAACGACGCGGAGAGGAGCTTGTGGAAATGAAGATACAACCGAGCAATAGCGACTCTGGGTAAACTGTCACAGTCGACTCTACCATCATACCCGAATGATAAATAGACAAGCTTGCAGACACCATCATCCATCTTTGCTGTTCAGCACTGAAAGGCGTGACATGGCCATTTATCCTCCCATACACGTTCGACGTCTTCTCGAGTACCATTGGCCCCAGAAAGTTGAATGCTTGTGTGCAAATACCTTGGGTAATGGGGATTATCAATTGTACATTTGCATTGTACAAGGTGCCCTGAAGACCTATCTTCTTCTTCTCCGGAGCTAAAAGCCCAAGAAAACTGAAATCGTGTGTACAACCTCTTTGACCAATGGGAAATGTAGATGTGGTGGTTTTGTGGCTCCTAAGGGCTTAGTCTTCTGGACCGAGTCCCTAAAAACAACTTTTTTTCTCAAAGCCTTTAGCAGAAAACTTCTCCTTTGTTAATGGGGATTATAAATTGTGAATTTGATCGATGACTCAAAAAAAGTGTTGTTCGTATTTTGTATCCGGACCCAAAGCCCCAAAAGGGTAAAACGTGTGTAGACTCCTAACACCGTAACTCCGATGTCTACCTCTGTGTTGTTATCGTTTATGTATACAGCGGGTGGCCATATTATTACGTACATGTGACGTAATTCCGTAGACTTACATGTTAAATAGCTTTCTTGGAGTTTTCATGGAGTTAATCAATAAATTTTGAAATCTGTACCAAAATATAGGAAATCATCATACAGATACATAATTTCCATCTTTTTTTCTGATAATTATTAAGAAACTGTTTGAGAGGCATTCTAGAATTATTAAGAAATCTACCTCTTATCATAAAACACATATACAACACACCGATTAGGTTTAACATGGCCGTCAATGGGACATTAGACTCACAAGTTGAATATACGATGTTTAAACAAGTGTCATTCGAAAACTAATCAACTGATAGATGACAGGTAATTATGTACATATAGCCGAGATGATTACCAATCTGTCTGCAAAATATGACAGCAAAGAAACTTTTATTTAATTTATGAAAATTATTCCCGCAAGAGCTATTTAACATGTAAGTCTATGGGAATTACGTCACATGTACGTAATAATATGGCCACCCGCTGTATTTTACATAATATGTTATACTATATTATTATATTATATTATATTATATTACATATAGGCTGGTGAGCAACAGTAGCAATGGCTATATTTATTCCGTATTTCCTCATTGTTCTCACCAAGAACGCATCCGGAGGGAAACGACTTTACAAACACTTTCCACATTCGATTGACACTGCTGTTCACCATTAAACGATTATAATAAGTTGACCAATAGGAATGCAACTACAGTGTATATTTGAATCTGATAAAAATAAATACCAGGAGACATTCTTACCTTTATTTCTCATTAAAGTTGCATCCATTGTGTTTCATAAAATAGTATTTGGCTTTAGTACGTTCCAACACACCATATGAGCTGTTTACAATACAAATACATTCACTCAGCTTGCATATTCATCCCCAATCGCCAAATATATCATAATAACTAGTTTCCAATTAAAATCGAGGAACATCATTAGGCATGTGTAGAAACCAAAATTGCACGTCCCATTTACATGCACAGTAGTTACATGACCTATTTAACATTATCAACTCAAATTTGGCATTTTGTCTGTTATAAATTAAGATTTCAAAATTACGTTTGACACATTAGCGCGCGTCAATCGCGACGCATTGTCCGGTTTTCGATCAGAAATCACTACTTTTTCCTTCATACTGTCCATATACTCAGTCTTCTATCATTAAAATGGTGGTTTTCGGTAACAGTCGGTACTACCTCAACACCGTAGGGGCATTAAAAGCACGTTCAAAGGGGCATTAATGATATTTACTGTCGTATTAGACGTATTTTCATACAAAATATTGTAGCCTGCAACATGCAGAGTGTTACTTTACATTGAATCAAGTACGTAACTTCTGTTACAAATGGAGCGATTAGAATTAGACAATCCAGATTGGTCGCAATCAAAGTCAGTTGTGCAATCAACGAAGCCGTTCATAGGTGATCATGTTAAAATGCTATATTAGGACTGTGTATTGCCTCACTTTTTGTACGATATACATGTTATTGTTTTATATATAGTTAAGATCTAAAATGTAATGATTAATATGTACATGTATGTCATTGTTTTATTGATAATGAATTTGTGACGAATACAATCGTGTGACTTGTGACTTTTACCTGTGACCTTTCCCCCAAATTACCACAAGGCCCGCCCTCCAGCCCCTGTGACCTTACCCCCAATTACCACAAGGACCGCCCTCCAGCCCCTGTGACCTTTCCCCCCAATTACCACAAGGCCCGCCCTCCAGCTCCTGTGACCTTTACCCCCATTATCACAAGGCCCGCCCTCTAGCTCCTGTGACCTTCCCCCCAATTACCACAAGGCCCGCCCTCTAGCTCCTGTGACCTTCCCCCCAATTACCACAAGGCCCGCCCTCCAGCTCCTGTGACCTTTACCCCCATTATCACAAGGCCCGCCCTCTAGCTCCTGTGACCTTCCCCCCAATTACCACAAGGCCCGCCCTCCAGCCCCTGTGACCTTACCCCCAATTACCACAAGGCCCGCCCTCCAGCCCCTGTGACCTTACCCCCAATTACCACAAGGCCCGCCCTCCAGCCCCTGTGACCTTACCCCCAATTACCACAAGGCCCGCCCTCCAGCCCCTGTGACCTTTCCCCCAATTACCACAAGGCCCGCCCTCCAGCCCCTGTGACCTTACCCCCAATTACCACAAGGCCCGCCCTCCAGCCCCTGTGACCTTACCCCCAATTACCACAAGGCCCGCCCTCCAGCCCCTGTGACCTTACCCCCAATTACCACAAGGCCCGCCCTCCAGCCCCTGTGACCTTACCCCCAATTACCATAAGGCCCGCCCTCCAGCCCCTGTGACCTTACCCCCAATTACCATAAGGCCCGCCCTCCAGCCCCTGTGACCTTACCCCCAATTACCACAAGGCCCGCCCTCCAGCCCCTGTGACCTTACCCCCAATTACCATAAGGCCCGCCCTCCAGCCCCTGTGACCTTACCCCCAATTACCATAAGGCCCGCCCTCCAGCCCCTGTGACCTTACCCCCAATTACCATAAGGCCCGCCCTCCAGCCCCTGTGACCTTACCCCCAATTACCACAAGGCCCGCCCTCCAGCCCCTGTGACCTTACCCCCAATTACCACAAGGCCCGCCCTCCAGCCCCTATGACCTTACCCTCAATTACCACAAGGCCCGCCCTCCAGCCCCTGTGACCTTACCCCCAATTACCACAAGGCCCGCCCTCCAGCCCCTATGACCTTACCCTCAATTACCACAAGGCCCGCCCTCCAGCCCGGAACCTTGTAACTCTGATGTTTTTCTTTTAATTTTGCCAGTTAGTTAAAATTACCCTTTTGGGCTAGCTTCTTTTCAAGCTTATTTCATGCACTGAAAAACTGTTTACATAACTTTTATGCCAAAATGACCTTGCAATAGATGTTTGAAAGAATCTTTTTGCCAAGTTTTATTTACAATGAATGTCAAAATGTCTTTCCAAATTGGATTTAATTGATTTTGTTTTAGTTGACCAAAACTAAAGAAGTTTGCATGAACCTTTACGCCAGAATAGCTTTGCATTGTCTGTTATCAATACAATGATGAGGTGATTGCACAAATCAATAATTAACTGCACAATTTATAACATTGGTACCAACAAGGCTCTGAAGCTGCATATGTGAACACAACTTCCAAACACAAGGCATAACTCTTGCCAGTCTGCATTACTGGCTGATTTAAGTCTTGCAGTATTTCCCTCGCTTTGTTGTGCCTAGATAGTGAATCGCTGCACCAGAAATAAGGAAATACTGCAAGGCCTAAATCAGCCAGTAATGGAGACTGGCAAGAGTTATGCCTTGCATTGGGAAGTTGATGTGAACGTATGTTACTAAATTTATAAATCTCTTTGTATTTATTCATATAAATATTATAAATCAATGACTCAATGTGTATGTTTTGTTGTTTATCATTAATCCATAGTGTTGAATATTTATTACCTTGCATTTTTTAGTAACTACTTACAAGACAAAAGTATCAATTGAAAATAATGAAACATACAAAACATGTTACAGATGAAATATTCATTTTTATTCATATATATTTCAAGATGATGAGTCAAAATGTGCTTTGAGTTTTACTTTCGACAGTTAATTACATGATTAACATGAGATTATGCACCCTTTTTTTAAGATAAATCTAGACGGCATGCTGTCAACAGAAGAGGATATGCATCCATCATACAGCAGATAGTTAGTTGTAGATGTGACAACAGCTGTTAGAGTAAGCATATTAATTATTATCACCTGGGAGGCCAATCATATCGGGTCCATATTTTTCATACAAACCTCTATGGCAGAATATCACTTTGTCATGGTGACATGATTTCACAAACATGACGTTGCGTTCCATATGCGGTGCATTGCCAGCCTATGGATGAAAGTAGATTTTCCTAAAGTTAATGGATTCGGTAATAAATAGAACATTAATATGGGTCTACATGTTACTATTTTTCTGAGCACAAGCAATCGCTCAGGAAATACTGATACTGATAGTCATTAAAACAGAGTGAGTGAGTAACTTATTGCTTATCGCCGCTTCGGCAGTATCGCAGCCATTAGCAATGATGTAAGACATAGACACTCATTTAATATTACTATATATACAATGACATTGCATATATATATATATCATCTGGGTCCTGCTGCACAAAGCACTATGGTAACCTTATATCACTGCGGTAGCCTTAGTGAAATGTTAATTGATAGTACTAAGGTGAGCTTTAGTGTTAAGTTGGTTTTGTGCAACAAACCCTGGTCCCTGTAAGCTGGTTCCTTTTGAGTGAATACTCGCTCACCTTGCTTAAACTGTGAATTAGTACATTACAAGTACATTTAGTCCATACCTTAGACTGTGAATTAGTACATTACAAGTACATTTAGTCCATACCTTAAACTGTGAATTAGTACATTACAAGTACATTTAGTCCATACCTTAGACTGTGAATTAGTACATTACAAGTACATTTAGTCCATACCTTAAACTCTGAATTAGTACATTACAAGTACATTTAGTCCATACCTTAGACTGTGAATTAGTACATTACAAGTACATTTAGTCCATACCTTAGACTCTGAATTAGTACATTACAAGTACATTTAGTCCATACCTTAGACTGCACCCAATTGACAGATAACGTCTAGTTTAAACATGTGTTAAGTTCTCATCTAAATGTTCAATGAAATCAGCAGAGAGATAAAACATTCTCCACAATCTCTCACGCTCCTGAAGATTGTTTGAACTACATAGAAGGTGCTTAAGGTTCCTATATAAATAGATACCTGGCGGAACTGATTTAGTAAAAGTAATTTGTTGCTCATACGAAAGCTAATTCTTGTATGAGTTTGCTTAAAGGGACTGTTAAAATAGGCAACGCTTCCTTCAAACTATTTTGCATGTAAATTTCATCGATTATCAAAGGTGAACATCCACCCTTAAAAATCTGGAACTGCCATTTGACCCTGAACATGTGTAAATCTCATGTATTCTCTATAAATCTTTTCCCTCTGATGAAACAAAGGGTAGATAATTGTAGGTAGGTAAATACATGTCATGTCACATATAAACAATCTATATCACTTTGTGTATAATGGACGGAAACAGTTCTGATGCACCATCCATAGCGAGGATGTACAGTATATTCTACTGACATTGTGACCTACATCAACAGGAAATACAACTCTCTCTGTTAAATTGGTCCCACATAAAGTTTCTTATACACAATAAACAGTACAGAAAGAATAAAGTCTTTGAATGGACGGCAATAACTTACACTGATATGTACAAATTTACAATATTCATGAAATCTTGTACAACTCTCCTTACTCAAATCAATCCATCTGAGCAGAAAATATAACAATTATTTACTGATATGCACGTAACATACATATTACATACCATATGGCCATTCACGTATCCATAGATTCCATTTCTTTGAAATGACATAACAGTATAATTGGTATGAAAGTTAAAGCACACATTAACAAACAAAACAACACTTTCAAACATCACATAAGTTCGCAAGGTTACAACCATAATAAAAGTCGATACGGTTCTCAATCTGTAGAGACGACCCTCTTTAACCTTGTACATGAAGGTGGGTAGGATTTGCTGTACAACCATAAGGTGAAGATCAACAACACTCTGTACATATATCACAGTTCAATATTCGTGACCTTAATTGGACACTTGTTCGGTGATTAATTTGCATCTGATGAAAATTGATAGTTGACTTTTGTAATGTATCAAAGTTTATCCTTCATTAACAGTATGTTTGATTGTCAACAAACCTTCATCATCAGATATACATATTGTTTAACATGACAAGAAGTCTAAAGTGAAAGGCACTGTCAGTTCTACTTATATTCTAAGCAAATTTTCACATTATTTTAATGATTAAAAATATTTTTGATGAACAATTTCTCACATACTGAGTATACATATCAGTATGTGGTCAAAATAATTACATGTGTCCCAGTAAAACATAGATTCAACTTCTTCATTAAACTAGAAGAGCTCGCAAGAATAAGACAGGAAGATTTCTCTAAACTTGGAACCAAGCAACCAGATACCACCCGGTACATCCATGAAATGCAATTTTTGAAGAATTTGTAATTGGACGGAAACATAATGAAACATTGATGAGTGAGTTGAAGTTCTGGGCATATAAACATGTCAGTGTACAATATATTCATTGGATCATTGGTTACAGTTCTAACATTAACGTATCTAACAATAGCTCTGGGTTCAAGAACTCTTCATCAACTCGAGATAATATTATAACATTTAAAACCCACATTCGCTTCTTCTGTTTTCATTCAACTGCCATTTTATAACGATTATCTTAACTTGGCATCATGAACATCATAATCCTGTTGTTTAACCTTCTAAAGATGACCTGCCATGTTAAAGTCAGATAATACATGCTGGGCACACAAGTCCTTGGTTTCAGACCCGAGTATAAATAGAGATTGTTTCTGTCCTCAGAACTTGTCGACGTATTTCTCGAGGAAGTCCTCCTCCAGGGTCTGCACCTCCGTCAGCTGCCTGATGATGTTGTGAACCTCCGTCCGTCCACTGTCTAGACCCAGCAGCTGCAAACATACACCAATATACACCACATGAGAAACAACTTTTAAATTATACTTTTGACGTAATTCTATTGTTCTCTTGCTCCATTTGTTTTCAGTATTATATGCTGGTATTATTGCAGGGAAAAAGCTTTGCATTGCAGTGAAGCCTACAGGAACTAGCGAACCATGGATGGTACTGCACTGAAATTCAGTGTAGCATTGCACTCAAACCTTACTGCATGTAGAACGGTTCTCTACAGCATAAAAGTTGATGAGCCCCTGGCGGGACACTTATACAAATCATTGAGAACACCTGATAACATCAAGAATAACACTCAACCAACCAACTCAACCAGAGCCAATTCCACTGTTGCTACTAAACTTACAGACATTCTTTTCAGGTCTTCTTGCGGTATTCAATATTGCTTCTTATATTAATAAATTTATTGTTTTTATCCCAAATATGTTGACCATGTCAGAGCTTCCTTCATTAGATCCCAAAAAAGAAATCCCAATCACAAATTGGATGTAGGGCATCAATTATATTAGTCACACATAAACCTATTTGTGTATAGTTGGACATGTTGGATAGAGTTGGGACAGTAGTTAAGTCTTCTTGAATGTTTTCAGAATGCCATGTGAAGGTTTGATATACATCTAAATGCAATACGAGGGTTGATGTGACAGGTGACAGATGTACTCACCAGCTGAGCTCGAGACCCTCCTCCCTGCTTCAGATCGTTACTCAGACACATCGTCACGGCTCTGAAACATGGATAATCTATCATGCTCAGGAAGACGAGAAAAGCAATGATCCTCAATAGTAAAGTCTTTGATTCTCATAATTTTTATAGAAGATATAAATCAGCCTGTCCTTAAAGGCCCCACTATCAATTGTAAGCCAATATTTCACCCCCTTACTAACGAATCTATTAAAACCATTCCAAGTTGTCAATATACAGGAACAATTAATGAAGCTCATAATCCGGAATAGGTTACTGGCTAAAGATAGACTACCACAGAATGGTTCAGAACCCGTAAGTAAAGTTTAATAAAGACTTCAACTGATTTTTGAATTTGTGTTCCTTTTGTTTAACAAACTGCCAATCACTGCCACAAGGTCACTAACTAATGAGTTGCAATCGATGGTGTACAGATGAAAGTGTTTTGTTCAGCTCCTCACCTGCCCTGAGTGATCTGATCTCTCTGTATCGGCTGTGAGTCACTCTCCAGCAGATCCATCACGTGTATCGTCGACCCTTCGTCCAACACGAAGAACACCGCGGGTCGACTCCGAGACCATCGCACGCACCGCACACCACAACCCTTGCAGAACACTGGCCACGATATCAGCGGTGTCGCTGGAGAACAGAACTTCAGGTCAACAACAGAAATATCTCAACATGTAAATTTTACATTTCCAGAAATATTGCAGTAATAATAACAGTGATTCTTTGTGTAGCTTAATCAGTTGTGTGAAATAGATACATAATTCCTTCTGACAAGTACAACTTTGCAATTAACACAATTCCTTCTGACCAGTACAACTTTGCAATTAACTATCTTAGAAATGAGGTATATATATTTTTGGGCTTTATACAAAATCTCATTGACACAAACTCAGGAAACATTGCTACAAATATAAATTGATGATGTAACACAATTTACAGGGATTTCACCTCAGTGACAGAGGGAAAGGGTTCCTGGATTACCAGCTCGATTGAATACAACCACAGTTACATTAACTAGTTAACTAAAGAGCTAACTGACTTACCACCTAACAAACAAGGTTATGACGTGAGTCTCACCTGATTTAGTGTGGTAGAGATAGAGAGCACCGTCGTCACAGCCAACCTGCACAGAGAGAGAGAGAGGTGCTCATAGACTACATAAGTAGTGAAGTCTCACATCAGCAAATCTCTGTCTTGCTTTTCTTATAACAGACTCTTCAAGCAAAATCTTCGTTACAGCAAAATAAATTTCGACACATTAGAAAGTGCAGACTTTTCTCAATAGCCAACATCCTTTCATTAAATAGTATCAGAGGATCAATCATGTTTTCTATATTACCACTATTGGAATTAACAGACAAATTCTGTACATATCTCTTAACAACAGGGTTGCTGAATTAACTCATCAATAAACATTATGAAGGACAATTTACAGAAAACACAATGAGGAAGTGATTCACCATTGGCCACTGACCATAGGAGACTACTCTTGAATGTTGAGGAATCCAGAGAAAAGGGTTAATGTGTTGATTATTTTGATTGAAAGCAAATGTTAGCAACACTCACCAGCATGTATGGACTACCAAAAGCAGAGAAATCAATTGTTGTGACGTTCACAGGAGATTCTGTAAAGTAAAGAGAAATCCATTAATCTATACAAAATAAGTAAAGGTGCTATTGCTAAATCCCTTCATGTGGGCCACTATAAAGATATATAATGTTAATTGTTTCAATGCCAAGTGCCCAACAAACTGTGATAATACACTGTCTACTCACCTACAACGGGGGAGTAGCTGTGAGGGTAACCACGGGAACCAAACCTCACACCATGTACCACACAACCCTGCAACACAGTCAACATACAACAATTAAACAGCTGTTTTGGACAAAATGATAGTCGGATTGTTTTGTTCCCAAATTATTAAACCTTGCATTTATAGTTACAAAAGTAGGTACAGTTGATTATGCAGTGTATTTATTCACAGAACTGACGATCATTTATCAAAATAACAAAAGAAATATAAGAGTATAATCCTCCCAATATCAGAGAAAGAAAGACTATTTCCTGAGATTTCATACCGTATCTGTGCCGACATAGAAGTGGTTGAGGTCGGACGGCAGTAGCTGCATCTCAAATGCTTGTATATCTCCTTTAGAGCCGACCGATCTGGGAGGGAGAGATCGATGGTTATCATTCAGTGTCATAGTCTCTCTACTCAACAGGAACTATGTGTCATCTCAACTCTTACTGTCACAGATCCATCACCATCACACTTTGACGTAACTTATTATTCTGCAGTCATATTTGAGTAATTTTACCCTTCTAGAAAACTATTTGGACTATTAGTGCAAGAAGAAGAATACCGGTACTCAATATTAATTAATATTTTTGTAATAGAAATAAAAGGTCTGATTTTTACTCAAAAATCTCAAATAATTTGTTAATCAGGATTAAAAAAGTACTCTGTCAATTTGAAAATGTATCTTTTCAGTTAACCCTGATTCTCTGAACTCCATGAAAACTTGTTTTACTATAGGATAGTTACTCATCACTATATAACAGTATAATAACACATAATTTTCTCGGTCAATGAAATGTCATGATTTGACCATCAATTTGGTCTTGTCATCTCATCCATGTACTGTCAATATTCCTCGAACTTTAAGTTCTTTCATTGGCTGGTTATTTATAGCTGTATGAGAGTTATTGGTTTCAGAGAATCAGGGTATTGTAGGAGTGTAGTAGATACAGAGGCACTCATGGAGCAGGATGAACAATATTTGGTAGGCTTTCAATCTGTCCTTATTTGTATGTTTCCAGAGCACTCACTTGAGGGGGGAGTGTAGCGTGATCGAGGAACTCTTCAGCAGTTTGATCCTCCCTCCCGGCGCCAGACCTAGATCAACCTCCGACCCCGCCATGTCGGGCGACGAGATCTCCGTCACAACCTGAAACATGGCCGATAAATCTCAACTAACGATGTCACTCTATAGTTCAATGAGAACATATAGAGACAGTTCTGAAACATGGCCGACATATCTCAAATAAAGCCCAAAATTAATAAATAATGAATAAATCTTATCAGCAAACAGTGTCACTATAGTTAGCTACTCACCCACAAGTTGACCACACCATTTTGTTCCACGGTAGCTAGCTGGAAGGAAAGCCCTGTGCTGGTATCTGAAAGAGGACGATGTAGAGTCTAAAACCTTTACTGTTGATTGGATTTATTTTCAAGAATATAAACCAGTCAGTGAAAGTATTTCTACATGAATGAGTACTTTATATTTATTGTCATTAAGGAATTATACATACCATTTGAATCACTAGATTTTGACCTGAAAACCAAAAATAATACCTGTTATTATAAATAGAAATGAAACTCCTTATCATCTTTACAAATAAATAAATGATACTCTAAGGCCCTAAGAATATAATCTTAAACGGTTACAAGATCAAAACATAGATATACGGTCTTACATCTCATCAACGATGTTGGTCCTTACACCAGGGTAATAATGTGTGTAGCGCTTTGAGCATGACCCTTTGTGTTGTGGAGTTCAGCGCGATATAAGTATCCTCATTATTATTATTATTATCAGGAAAACAATACAAAAAATAGAGCCATGGCCTCTGTAGCTCATCAGGAAATAATAAGTGGGGTATGTTATGGAGTGAACTTTATAGCAATGGTCAGATAATGGAATGTAGTAATAAGAATCTAGGTAGTGAAACGATTAAAGCAGTTTAAAAATATTTTGTTACCATAACTTTGCCAATCTGCTATATATATGTGTTGAAAGAGCAACACAAAGCTTGGAAATAAATTGCTGGTATCAAACATATAATAATGTGGTGGAGAGATCATACTATTTTTTAAGATCGTACACACATTATATAATAATGAATATACCGGGTACAATTCTTTGCATACAATTCACCACTGTCAGCTATTGCAATAATGGCCTGGGGCTGTAGAAGAAAATGAAAAAAACCTTTTAAGGTTATGACCCCTGCTAATTATTATCAAAATTGGTTACACATAAATCAACATTCGTTATGAATATCATACACCTTTGCATTATATTGTTTTAATTCTTAATTGCATTATGGCAATACCAACATTTATTACATAATGAATAGGAGCCTCAGTTTTTGAAAATCCAAATTTTTTTATAGGCTCCATTTCAATACTTAATAAATTGGTGAATTTTTTTTAGTAAATTCTTTTTCACCATTTCTTATAGGCTCCTTTTCAATATTTGATAAAATGGTGATATTCTATGAATAAATTCTTTTTTTAGAGTCAGTGGAAGACTAAAGCAGTCTCACGCACAGTCTATGATAACACAGTGCTGCACAGTAGTTTGAAGTAACCTGAAACCTCTGTGTAACTATCAGTTTTCATCCTTCTGCCAGGAAGAGGTCAACACAATGCAATTACATAACATGCAGACACTGGACTCACAGCCAGTAAAATGTATATGGTAGATGCAGTTTTTCCTACAATTAATTATGTTTCTGTACTGGAGAAGATGATGAAAATAGGTGTGATATCACAATCTCATATAGCTACTTCTTTTATAGTCCTATGTTATCACCAGTCATCACTAGTCATATTCAGTTCACATATCTCATGTAAAATGAAAAAATTTAATTCCTCTTCAAGTTATTCCTTCAAAGGGTGTTCAATAGTTCTCATTTCAAATAGATTCACATTAAACATGTCCATAATGTAGACATTTATCTTATTTCTTGTTCCTATTGAATAAAATTAACTGCAAAGTTGAAAGAAAACTAAATCAGTTTTAAAGTATAAAATATGATATAAATAAGGTATACCAAATTGACCCGTACTGGAAATTCTCATTAATTAATTAATTAATTCTCCAAATAATTACACAATATCATGAGATATTAAAAAACTCCATTATTTACTCTTAAATTACAAAGAACATTATATTAGATTTAATAAAAGATTCTGTATTAAGTCTTTAGAATACTTTTAGACTTGTGTACCTTTATCAGCAAATTCACTTGCAAAATACAAATAATTAGTCATATGTGAAATGTGAGACAAAGATAAAATATGACTTATAATTTTTGTTAGACCTCCAATTCTAAGTTTTTAATTCTCAATATCTCTTTTTCATCAGACATATTATATTCTCAAAGCACATGTTAGAACTCTCACATCAGAAAGATGAAATGCCTTTAACTCAGCTGTTTTCTTTAAAATTACCTCCCTTACCTACTTACTGATTGAAGTGCACATATAATCTCAGAAAGATGCTGTAAACTGAAATAGGCTTTTAGGTTATGATCCCTGTGACCAATATTTGGGGTCACAGACTCACCAAATTTACAATTTAGAATCCCTTACAGCCAAGGAGTCTGTACATAAAATTTCAGCTCTCTAGAGCCATTGGGACTGGAGATGAAGATGAAAATAGCATTTTAGGTCATTGCCTCTGTGACCCAATATTTGGGGTCTCACTGTCACCAAATTTACAATTTAGAATCCCCTTCAGTCAAGGAGTATGTACATAAAATTTCAGCTCTCTACGTTCATTGGGACTGGAGAAGAAGGTGAAAAAAGTTTTTTTTAGGTAATGAACCCTGTGAGCCACACTTGGGGTCACAGGGTCACCAAATCTACAATTTAGAATCCCCTTCAGCCAAGGAGTCTGTACATAAAATTTCAGCTCTCTGGAGTCATTGGTTCTGGAGAAGAAGATGAAAATAGCTTTTAAGGTTATGACCCCTGTGACCCACATTTGGGGTCACAGGGTCACCAAATTTACAATTTAGTATCCCCTTCAGCCAAGGAGTCTGTACATTAAATTTCAGCTCTCTGGAGTCATTGGTTCTGGAGAAGAAGTCGAAAAAGCGAAAAGTTTACGGACGGACGGACGGACGGACGGATGGACGGACGCCATCCCATGCCATAAGCCCATCGGGCCTTTCAGGCCAGATGAGCTAAAAACTAGAGATTTATACAGGTGAACAAGTTCTATGGATAGTCAACCTCCCTATTGCAACAGATGCATGTTTCCGTGCAGATACTAGCACTGTTATCATGCCAGAGTTATAGTTGTCACTTTGATGCTTACTTAAAGTAGAACTATTGATTAATCCTCATGAAAATTTGGTAGAGAGTACATTTCAATCTACAACAGACTATGATCTACATCACCGACAATTGTCCAGTGTAACTACATCACTGACCCGAGCAGTGTTGAGTGTACCGGCAGGATGGTGCTGACAGGACTGTGGTGGTTGTCCTCCTCCAGCACCCGCGCCGTGTTGTACGTCGGGAAGCGCAGCACATGCTCCTGGTCGGCGACAGTCACACGACGATGCATCGACATCGCTTCACGAAGATCCCACACGGTCACAGACCCATCGTGCTGGAGGAGAGAGAGAGATGTGGTGTGGAGCACTCAGTGTTTGTCATTCATTCTTTATTCAATACTCATAGGCCATAGGGCTATAGTACATTAAACAAGAGTACAAAATAATGTGGTCGAACCAAAAATAGGAAATTATGCTTCTTTGCTGGGAGTTGTTCCTGATTTTCATAGCATTCAACATTATTTACATTTATTTAATTGCTGATAAATTGCCCAATAACGTTCTGAACCACTGCGCTATCCCGCCCCCTTGTACCAATAGACATGTGGCTTTACATATTTGGAACTAAAACAACAGAATGTAGATACATACCAGCCCGGCGAAGGCGAGTGAAGCTTTGTTGGGACTGAAACAGCAGCAGGTTGGCTGGGCCTCGCAACACAGGATCCTGAAATACACACACAAAGTAGGAAAACATTTCTAACAGGATCCTGAAATACACACACAAAGTAGGAAAACATTTCTAACAGGATCCTGAAATACACACACAAAGTAGGAAAACATTTCTAACAGGATCCTGAAATACACACACAAAGTAGGAAAACATTTCTAACAGGATCCTGAAATACACACACAAAGTAGGAAAACATTTCTAACAGGATCCTGAAATACACACACAAAGTAGGAAAACATTTCTAACAGGATCCTGAAATACACACACAAAGTAGGAAAACATTTCTAACAGGATCCTGAAATACACACACAAAGTAGGAAAACATTTCTAACAGGATCCTGAAATACACACACAAAGTAGGAAAACATTTCTAACAGGATCCTGAAATACACACACAAAGTAGGAAAACATTTCTAACAGGATCCTGAAATACACACACAAAGTAGGAAAACATTTCTAACAGGATCCTGAAATACACACACAAAGTAGGAAAACATTTCAAACAGTCTACGCGACGTCAAGCATTATAGAGTCGTCTTTGGGTTCAAGGTCTTTAGGTTCCACTTAAGGATGCAGCGGCTGACCAACCACTTCAATGTTCCGGCTCTCAGGTGGCCTTCAGAGTATGATCCATAACACGTAAGTAAATGAATAAATCTGCACAGACGTCCCTGGTTCGGTGGTATGTGTCTTCCCCTCGTATCTTATGGAGTTATATGATGCTTGACAGACATTAGAAGTAAATGATACATTGTGAACCACTGATGAAACATAAGAGAATCAAATTTGTCTAGCATATGTTATAAGAATTAAGAAGCATAGAAAACTCTGAAAATCTGACAAGGGTACAGAAAGCCAGTGGACAGACCTGTGTGGGTATGATAGATCGGTGACGTTCCATGCACATATCAGACCATGGAGATCCACAGCATTATCACTGGACGGCTGGTAACAGAAACAACAAACCTTAATGGTATGATCGATTATAATACTTCATCTCCAAATTCAAAGAACCAAGATTAACCGTCTACTGATAAAGATTTAACTTGGGAAGGTAATCTGATTGGCACCTTTCTTAACTAAAAGCACATTGTTTATCATATTTGACAGGCAGTTCAATCAAGTGTGAAAGTGAAAGTTGCAACATTATTTCAAATACCACATGCCAGAATTTCTTAATGAAAAGTAATTCTTATCACGGTAGACATCCCATGTCAACAGGTCATATTAGACAGAGTAGAATCAATTGTTGTCATGTGACATAAACACATAAAGGATAAGTTTTACTGTATAAAAGTAAAGTAAAGTAAAATGTCACTACACACCTGTGAGGGTGCACTGAACACTGTGAGCAGCATATTGGGTTGGTTCGGACAGAAACATGCGTGGGTCACATGTCGGTCTGCAATAAATAGGTTTTCATCATCAATAGTACACGTACATTTAGTTCATGTCTCTAACGCTGCACTAGTTTCATCTTGCGTCATCAATAAACTACCTGATGTGGAAGTAAAGGCAGTTTGAATGTTAACCCCCTAGCACTTGGATTGTATATTCCTCATGGCGTTGAGACTGATAAAGATTGATGCACGTCCTTATACATGGGAAGTGATGTGGGTAGAGTCTAGAGATGCCATTTTTGTCAGCGCATAATACAGTATACTCATTATTATATATCAATCAACATATGTTTCTTTATAATGGATGTCATTAACTTCAGATTACAGTTTAAGTTTACAAAGATTAATCTGTACATTTCACATTAGAAGTTAATCATAATTTTTGTTAAATTTCTGTATTATTCTCATACAAACATGAAGATGATGGGCCGTCAGTACCTTGTAGAAACTTTGGTGATGCGAGTTCACTGAAGCCGTGACTGAAGCCGATGTTGGACTTGCTGCTGGCCTGGTTGTTTCTGTCTGACGCTCCTCTCTCTTCGTCCAGCAGCATCCCGATAGCCTGAACATACACACAAACACAGTACACTAGAGTTGTCATAAATCTTTCTTCATCTTCTCTAAAATGATTGTAAATCAAGATATACTGCATGAGCCTACTGCTTTACGTAACATACATAGAGTCAGCCGACCGTCGCAGGTGCAGTCTGTGGCACTTGTTATCATTCGGTGGCAACAAACCAGAACCATATCTTATGTTGCAAATGAGCATTGTAAAACTATTTGTTTTCAACATTCCTGACTGACTTCCTTTTTATATTCTTGAAATGGAGTCCACCTAAAGTCAAAATGTTCCAGCAGTCATATCCACAACAAAGTCTTTATACTGGAAAATGAGGACAAACAAGCCGGATCCAAAGAAATCAGAAGAATACCCTTCCTTGGTATTACAATAGGAGTGCCATGTCCCCAAGACCCGTACCTGCCCTGCCCTATCCACGAACTTGGCGAGTCGACCGGAATCTACGTGACCCACGGAGTGACTCTCCTTGGCAGCCTCAGGGTCTATGCCATCACCTGCAATTTGAATATAAAAGTTTTCAATTTTTCAGTCTCATATCAATTTGTATCAAAGTGAAAATAATTACAAGCATTGTTGCATATAACTCTTTTCATTATTATTCATCAATTGTGCATTGAAATATATCAATCCAGATTCTGAAGTTTTCTGTGTATTCAAACTGATTCCAGTTTTAATCAATCTTTCAAGAAACATTCTTAGTAATAATTTGCTACAGTCAGGCCTCGATAATCCGAAAGCTTCCGTTTTTCATAAAAAAATGTTCGGATAGTGAAATGTTCGGACTACTGAATACTGAGGACTACTATAGAGATTAGTTTGGTTACATCTTCCTACCGTTCGGAAACTGCGAGATTCGGATTATCGGTGGCCGGATTATCGCGGGCTGACTGTATATTGTGTTTAATATGTGCAATTAACAGCTTACAGCTCTTAACAACAGGTCAAGTGTTGCATGAATAGTGTCAAAATGAGTTTAAGATATGCATGAAAAAGATTGTAAAAGATGAATATTACTAAAGTCAGGACCTCCATAAATTAGCCCTTAACATGCGGGCGACGGAATAATCCGGGCGGGCTATAAGCGATTCGTAGGTACTCCAGTACGGATCCCGGATCGCTTACTTAGAAGAATTCACGCCTGTCTATGTACTGGGCTAGCCTCCATACCGGGTCCCGAGTCGATTGTTTCCGCGACTCGCTGCATGAGAATGGCTGTATTTATGCCTCGCAGCCCGCAATGAGAATAAAACTTTCTTCAGTGTCTGGTCAGAACGTCCAGCAAAATTCACACCAATTTGCGTGTGCATTGTTGACCCGTAACGCATCGATAATTAGCTTTACAAAAGGCCAATTTTGTCCTGCTTCGCTCCGATGGCTACACTGCCCGGCGGCTAATTAGCACCTAAGTGTCTGCACTGCCCCGGGGTGAGATAGGCCCGTACAGGCTTATCTGTCTCGCATCCCGCCACATGGGCAGATAGCCTATGCTTATCTGTCTCGCATCTCGCCACATGGGCAGATAGCTTCTAATTACGGGAAGATATTGCGATAAGCTACCTTTCTCTCGCACTTCGTATCATATGAACCAATTGGTTGTTTTCATTTTTTTTTATACCAAAATAAAGAGGAAAGAATGGCCTTTATTCCAATATAAAAATCGCAATTGCGCTAACATAACTGAAAATACAGCAATCGCACAGAGATAGCCGACTTTCGCACTTTTGAATTTTGATACATGTGGCGCATTTACCCCAACATGCCTCGGCGCTCTATTTCTAAGAAACTACTTGGGATATTTTCATAATTTTTTTATCAGTATATAGATAAAAGAATTGTCTTCAATTCCATATAAAATACGTGTATTTTCGGCAATAACTTTTGATGCGCCAGGTGTCGCGCAGAAGGTGATATTCGGCTTTGAATAAGTGGCGCTCTTAGCATATACCATCATTACGGGCTTTATAACTTGTGAACCGCAAGTCCGATTTTTATAATTTTTACATCATTGTAAAGAGAAAAACATTGTCTTCAATTCCATGTATAATGCGCATGTTTTCGGGAAGAACTCTGCATGCGCAAAGCGCCGCGCCAAAAGGTATAATTTTCGCACTTCATAACTTTTGAACCGCAAGTCCGATTTTTATAATTTTTACATCATTGTAAAGAGAAAAACATTGTCTTTAATTCCAGATATAATGCGCATGTTTTTGGGAAGAACTATGCATGCGCGAAGAGCCGCAATATTGATGTACGCATAAGTGAAGAAGTATGATAATATATAACTAAAATACTGTTCTTTTGATACGCAAATATAGAGCTTTATAAACGATGAACAACTGTCATGACGGAATTTTGTTTCCAGTTTTGGAAAAAAAATTATAACATAAAAGTGAAAATATATTTGAGTACGGGACCAGCCGCTCGGGGAAAAGCCTTTTCGTGGGAATATTTTCTCAGGAAAATATTTCACTTTTCGGAGTTTCTAAAAATGCGTGAACATTTTTGTTACTGATGCCATTTGCGAAAGGTTTTTATTTCTAAAATTCAAATGCGAGGGCGCACCTTTCCAAACCATTTGAATTGAATTTATTATTTTATCTTTTACATTATTGAATAAAAGACGTTTCATTCAATAAGATTTGAAGAATTATTTATATGTGTAGCGGACTGAACTGAGCAGATGGAGAATTTGATTCCTCACCACTTTTATTACCAAAGTTCTTTTGTATCACAATTACTTTTTTAGGTATTAGTTTTTTCGTGAGCAGGGGAATTTCCGACGGGATTCGCCATGACATAATGAGAAAAAATTCCCATGAACATGGGCGTGGTCCGTCATCTTCGGGACCGACCCACAAGTATAAATATCTACCGGGGGGTGCGCGGACCCCCCCGCTTTTGGTCGCCACCCCCCAAACTTTTTGTGCAAATTATTTTTTTGTTTCTACTTTGAAATAAAGGTTCGTGTCATTCCGAGGTATGAAGGTTTCTGCTATATATGTCGAGAGGGCATGGGAACCCATTCCCAATAGAATCCGGGGTTCGTCCCATAGGATTGTTCCTCGGAGTCTCTCGTTCTCAAAAGAGAACATGGGAAACCTGTCCCGCGATTGAATCCGGGGTCCGCCGCGGAAGACGGGGACGGGAATTCCCGGAGAGCATGGGAGTATGCTCCCATGGGTCCGGGCTCCGCCTCGAGAGACCGCTCCTTGGATGCTCTGCTTCTCGAAAAGAGAAGTCATTCGGCAACTGACAACCCGAGCTTCCCTGACATAGTAGTTTATTTTCCGGGCCTCGCGCCCGGTGCTACACGTCGCCGAGGAAATCAGAAAATGGTCCGTTTGACATATGCGTCGGAAAAATCGGCGCGATGTTAGAAGCCGTCGGCGCCGTCGGCGCTTGCGGCGCAGTCGTCCTAGATGCGCCGGGAGGTTCTGAAACTGGCAAATGAACGTCCATGAAGCTCACATTCATTATCTCTGTATGTTTATTGTCTCTAATCACATGTTATATGTTGCATACATCTAACGCATTTTCAATCATTTACAGGTTGAAGCAGAATGCTGCGCGGACGTGGACGCAAGGCCCTGCGACGGCCTAGGACGTTGCATACTAGGACACGCAGCTTTGAAGCCGTTACAAGCGACGACGACTTCATCAACGAGATCCATGCTGATGAAGCCTCTGATATGGAGTCAACTGACAGTGATGGTAGCAGTGGTTTAGACAGTGATGATGCATATGATCGGGACACTGTAATAGATAGTGAACATGGTGACACAGATGCTCTGAGTGATATAGAGACAGAGATTGCCAGAAAGATTCTAGCCGCCGGTAATTCCACCGAAGAAGACTTTAGTGGTTTTGAGGAGGAGTTTGCCGAAATACCACAATATAATCATGATAATTCACAGACGTTTGATGAGTGGGTGGATGGTCCGCGGCCACGTGTAAACTTGCCTTTCACTGGTCAAACTGGGTTGCGCCAGTTCATAGAACTTCCTGAGAACCCTGAACCTATTGACTTTTTCAATTTGTTTATACATAATGATGACTATGAGGATATGGCAACGGAAACCAATAGATATTTCAAACAAGCAATGGAGGACAAAATTCTAAGACCCCGTTCAAGAATGCAACAGTGGCAAGACACTAATGCAGAAGAGATGAAGGTATTTGTAGCCATGACAATTGCCATGTCATTGGTTGTGCAGAGAAACTTTGCTGATTACTGGTCAACAAGTGATGTTACCTCAACGCCTTTCTTCGCCAAGTGCATGCCCCGAGACAGGTTTTGGCTTCTTATAACCTACCTACACTTGGCTGACAACAGGAGGATGCCGGGCCGTAACACCCCGTGCTTTTCACCAATAAATAAACTGGGACACTTGTATAACCGGATAGTTCACCGTTTTTCAAGAGTGTATAAACCGCATCAAAACATTTCAGTCGACGAGGGCATGGTGCCCTGGAAAGGTAACTTATCTTTCAAAGTTTATCTTCCCGACAAGCCTAAGAAGTATGGGATAAAGGCTTTCATGTTGTGTGACTCGCACAACGGATACGTTTGCAAGTTCAAACTCTACACTGGAAAAACGAATGAACCGGTTTCTGAAGGTGGCAAAACTTATGATGTAGTCATGGACTTGGTGAACGACTACGTTGGACAGGGGCATCACATCTTTATGGACAACTACTATTCGTCCACAAATCTGTACATAAATTTGTGGGAGCGGGGAATAGGTGCCACGGGGACGTTGAGAGCCAATCGAAAGGGACTTCCTGATTCAGTCAAGAAACCTAAAAAGAAAGCCAAGCAAGGGGACATGACAGTTTCTCACAACCATGGCCTACTCGTTCTTCGCTACGAAGATAGAAAATCAGTGCTTCTCATGTCTACTGTTGAAGATACACAACTTGAACAAACAGGGAAGAAGAACCGGGCAACAGGGGAACCAGTTCTCAAGCCGCGCATTGTAACAACGTACAACAAGTACATGGGAGGTGTTGATCGGGCCGACCAGATGTTGTCGTACACGCCGTTCCGAGTGAAGACCCTGAAGTGGTGGAAACGGGTTTGGTTTCACGTTCTCAACGTTGCCATGTTGAACTCTTACATCGTTTATAAAGAATATAGCAAAGATAAACCTCTAAAAACCAGTCGGGAATACAGGAAGGCTTTGGCGCAACATATAGTAACATTTGCGGACAAGGAACAAGTTCCATCACTTTGCAGACGTCCCCGTGGTCGGCCGAGCACGAGCGACGAGAGTGTCACTCGTCTTCATGGATGTCACTTTCCGATGAAGATTGAGCCTGTCGGAAGGAAGAAAAACGTCACAAGGATGTGTGTGGTATGCTCTAAGGCAAAACGCGCCGTCCTCGCAAAACAGATTGAAGAAGGCAATGGGCCAGCAAGGAAGAAAAAACGAGTAGGCAGAGAGTCTTCTTATGAATGTACAGATTGTAATGTTTCTCTGTGCGCCGCACCATGCTTCAAACTGTACCACACCGCCACTGACTATTCCAGGGCTTACATCACTGCCACGGAAAAAGAAAGAAATGAAGAAGGGAATGAAGAAGAAGAAAATTGAAAGTAAAGAGAGCCGAAGTGTGGACTAGTATATACACATTATATACATACCTTGTTAGGTCCCTAAAGCTGTTCTGCGCACAACCGCAGGTAAATATTGTGTATATTTGTACATAAATGCATTGTAATTTCATTGTAATACATGTCATTGCAAATAAAATATTCTTTATTTTATCAAAGAGACAGAGAAAGTGAATGCGAGCTTTCATTGGAAGTTCAGCCAGAACCGCATCATAAAAAAACACCCATAAATGCTGAACCGGGTGGCCGATTTTCATAAAACTTACATGGGGTAAAGAGGAAAGATTCGGCTTTGATTCAATATAAAATTTATACATGCGCACGAAAAACTAAAGTTGCGGCACGTGCCCCGATATGCGCGATAGTCAAAAAGTTGCCTCAAAGTACCGAGGGTACCTTCATTTGGCACGCTATAGCTTCCGAACGAAGTTGCGCATTTTTTTTCTTTTTACATCATCGTAAAGAGCAATAAATTGTCTTCAATTCCATGTATCATATGTATATGCGCAGCGAAAAATAAACATGCGGCAAATGATGCGCCAGATGTCGCAAAAAGTTAGTTTTTCAAAAATGAATTTTCTAAGTACTGGGGGTGCCTTCCTTACGCTCTTCATATATTGCGAACCATTTGACGTATTCCAATAATTTTTATATCATTGTAAAGAGGAATAAATTGTCTTCAAGTACATACGTGTTTCGCATGCGCGCGAAATAATTTACGATTTTATAAAGCTGGAAATAAAGACAAACTTTACACCGCGCAACATGTATTGCGTTCGCCGCGGTGATTAGTGTATGCTGTGCTCATTAGTACCCATTAGTTCCACGCGCGCTCGGCTCTGGCACCCTCGAGGAGGTCTCGAGGAGGTCTCGAGGAGGTAACGGTACTGTAATTAGCACAGTCCCGGGGGGACCAAGCAGTGCCAGTAAATTGGTGCGCGTCGGGACCATTCACGTGGTACTGTCGGGGTAGCGTCACTCTCCTTTGGTTGGTTATATTTTCTGAACCATAAGTCGTATTCTAATAATTTTTATGTCATTGTAAAGAGGAATAAACTATCTACAAGCACATATAAATTTCGCAATATGCGCGCTCAGGAGTTTTGATTTCATGAAGCTGGAAATAAAGACAAACTTTAGATGACAATAGAATTATAACCATAGGTCGCATTCTAATATTTTTTATATCATTGTAAAGACAAACATCTGGTCTTCAAGTCCATATAAAAATTTCAGTAGCGCGCTCCAAATTCATGATGTTATAAGGCCCGAATTAAAGACAATCTTTACAAAGTAATAGAAAAGTAAAGAAAAATCGTAAAAAAATAATTCGAAGATGCGGGTATAAAGCAACCATTTGTGTACGGGTGCCGCGACTTGAATTTGTATTCAACGCCCGTATATAGCCCGTATTCGCCATGTAGATGCGGTATATTTCGTAAAAACGGTACCGGAATCGCCGCCTGGAAATTCCGCCAGCAGAGCTCGTTAGTGCCTAAGCTCAAACTACTGCTGCGAGCTGCGAGCCTGTAAATTCCGCCACAGGGGCTAAAAATGGTAAAATATATATACGCAACGTAAGGGTTAGCACTAATGGCTCTAAATCCATCACAACAAGACATAAATAAAATGACCCTGACCTCCAACCCCAAGCAGGTCATCGGCCGGATATTGAGTCCATTTCTCCTTGGTGTCGATCTCCTCTGTCTGGATGTCTCGCTCGATGTTGTCTTCGTTCGTCTGGACATATGCCTGAAAATCAGATAAAAAATGCTGAAGAGTTTTTTCTTTGGAATTGACACATCCAATATCTTTTTTATTTCAACACTGTAACATCTGCAAAAACATAGTCCTCACGTCTGTTAAAGGTCGATCATGGGGGGGGGGTGGAGTGTAGAGGGGGGTCGATCTAGAGGGGGTGGAGTGTAGGGGTTCTTTAAACAATCAAAAACATCAAGATTTCACATCACCTAATGTCAGTAAGTCTCTAAAATCTTGAGAATCTAAACTTAACCCAATACAAGTGCACATCCATACTAATCCCATTACAAAATCATAAACTTCACCTGTTTCGTGTTAGATCGACCAAAGTTACGGATATACATCTCATATTCGCGGACTGGCGGCAGATCGAACATGTCGTAGCGAGCCTTGTCCAACTCAATCATCTGTAGCAGATCCTCGCCGCGCTTCTTGGTCCGACCGGCGGTCTTGGAGCTCATCACCACCTGCTTGGCCGACACAAAGTCGATAAACGTCCGACCTCGGTTGGGTTTAGGGGCGGGTTGTCTGTAGGCTTCCTCTGATTCGTCAGTCTGTGAGGAGATAAATAGATCAACAACTGATGTACAGGTCATTGATATGCAAATGAGAGACATACATGATGTGATATGTTATGATAACATAGTTCAACGGGATATGTAACTATTTATACCTACTGCAGTTTAGAGTTAACAGCAGAGGCTAGTTTAGAAAAATATTTTTATTTTACTTTGTCTTTCATTTCCCTTTGACTATAAGTATCAGTCAGTGAAGTTTTTTGTCAACATTTATCATATAACATTCTTTGATAGAATTTATTTCTATCATAAATATAGATCTAAGTAAGTTGTAAAGAAATAAACGATGGAATAGTGTGGTGACACAATTGAGCTGACCTCGTCCGATCTGTTGCTCCTGACACTTCTGGACGAGCCATTAGCGAGGCGGTTGTTTTCTTCATCCATTGCCCTCATCAGGGCATCCATCTCGCTCACGTTCTACAGGTACAAGTGGAAAAGTTTTAATGAAGCTGAATACATATTTACATAGGTATTTTTTACCTCAAAATATATAAAATCTATGAAGACATTCAAGCCTCATTTTTTGTTGGGGAAATGGAGAGTTTAAGTTGGAAAACACATTGAGAAATGAAAATTTTTTAATTTGAATACTTTTGTATTCCTGTCAAAATAGAACTAGAAGATGATTACAATGACATGAGACATGACAACTTCTTTGCTATAACAGATAGATATCTATTGTAATATAGTAGTGAATAATGGGGTGAAACAGTCAATGCTTTGCCCCCTTACCCCTTGGACCCCAACCCCACCCACTTCTCCTGGTCACAGCTCAGTGTATACCGAGTCCTGGACTTGACAGATGTGTGCAATCAATACATAACAAGGGATGCATCAAGATATAACTGCTTCCCAAACACACACAGAAGATAGAGTACAGTGATGAAGATGCAGCCAGTTCATGCCATGAAAGGAGAGGTTATCGTGAAGTTTGATGAATGATTTTGGGATTAGTAGTCACATGAAGAACAAATCTTCAGTTAACAGGAACAAAGTGTCTTGGTTACACGGTGCAGTTATGTTTATCCAATAATTCAGGACCTTCATTGGAAGCTCTTGTTTTCACTAAGATTAATTTATTTGGTTCTAATAGAGCTTTGAAAATTTAGGCCGTGAAACGCATGCTGGACTTAACAATAGAGGGTGGCAAACATTCACACAATCATCAGCTGGAGTGCAGGGTGATCACTAAATTGGAGAGGGAAGGGGAGTCACAGCACTCAATAGAGACATTTACTTGTATGTCTAAATCCTTTACTCTTGCACCGAAATCCGGATTTCTTGGTGATTCCTGACAGAAATAAATATTTCAGAAACAATCTTTACTTGAAAATTTTCTCAATAACTCATTCACTAAAATCCAGTAAATATATAAACACACTATTTGTTACACACATCTTCATCAGTATTGAACTTTCCAAACCTGAATCACCTCACACTGATTATTTCTCACCTCATTCGGTTTGTCATCATTTCCACCATCATCACCGTCGTCATCTTCAAAGTCATCATCATAGTCCTGTAGAGTACCGTAAATGATAAACATGTGGCAAAGATTGAAACAGCATTTTAACCTCTTAACCTTTTAACTTCGAACTTCAAAACAAATTGTAAATCATCTTATTTAAAAATAATGTAAAGTTTTAGGGATCAAAGGGTATCAACTGACGAGTATTTTTGAGAAATGTTAAGTGTACATCAACAGACAATAAAGAGATATAAATAAAGATAAAGAGATTATTATCATTATTTTTCAACTATCAATCATTGGGCATGTTTTTTAGAATATGAGTCGACAACTGGGCCAATACAAGTCTGAGCATATATCCAGTCCACCATTTTTGACCCGTGGTAGCAGTTCACAATGTTGTTTGTAATTATGGTTTCGATGGAAATTAGATGTTTGCAAATAGAATCAATACGTTAATGTACTGGCTGAGCTACAGGTCATCGGTCCGCTGTAATGTCTCGTCCCAATTACAACAGACCTTGGACCTGTACGTGGACCAATACAGAAAAATGTAATAACATTATATGACAAAACTCAGTCCATTATATTACAAGTGTTTAAGTAACAACTTCACACCCATAGAGTGCAAGTGACTAGAGTCTCTACAAGTATGACCTTGACCTACTTCAAAGTCATCGTCATCATAGTTGTAGTCGTCTCCTCCCACTTCCTCCTTCCCCTCCTCCTCCGACTCCGGCTCAGCGCCCTTCTGTCGGCGGCTCCCAGTCTGTAGAGTGCATATGTTACAGTTGCTGCATTAGTATAGAACGTCTGACAGACTTGTGAAAAATTATCAGCTGCCAAAAAATGATAAACTCGCATTTGGATAAATCAGTTGCCATATTATGATAAAATATTTGCCACATAATATGTTATAATACCGGCAACATGATATTATACAAATATTTGTCAAATGGGATCACATTGTTGTCTTCTCTGTCTAACAATAAGATCACATTGTTGTCTTCTCTGTCTAGCAATAAGATCACATTGTTGTCTTCTCTGTCTAGCAATAAGATCACATTGTTGTCTTCTCTGTCTAACAATAAGATCACATTGTTGTCTTCTCTGTCTAGCAATAAGATCACATTGTTGTCTTCTCTGTCTAGCAATAAGATCACATTGTTGTCTTCTGTCTAACAATAAGATCACATTGTTGTCTTCTGTCTAACAATAAGATCACATTGTTGTCTTCTGTCTAACAATAAGATCACATTGTTGTCTTCTGTCTAACAATAAGATCACATTGTTGTCTTCTCTGTCTAGCAATAAGATCACATTGTTGTCTTCTCTGTCTAGCAATAAGATCACATTGTTGTCTTCTCTGTCTAACAATAAGATCACATTGTTGTCTCTAGTTGTCTCCTCTGTCTAACAATAAGATCACATTGTTGTCTTCTCTGTCTAGCAATAAGATCACATTGTTGTCTTCTCTGTCTAACAATAAGATCACATTGTTGACTTCTCTGTCTAACAATAAGATCACATTGTTGTCTCTAGTTGTCTCCTCTGTCTAACAATAAGATCACATTGTTGTCTTCTCTGTCTAGCAATAAGATCACATTGTTGTCTTCTCTGTCTAACAATAAGATCATATTCTTGTCTCTAGTTGACTTCTCTGTCTAACAATAAGATCACATTGTTGTCTTCTCTGTCTAGCAATAAGATCACATTGTTGTCTTCTCTGTCTAGCAATAAGATCACATTGTTGTCTTCTCTGTCTAGCAATAAGATCACATTGTTGTCTTCTCTGTCTAACAATAAGATCACATTGTTGTCTCTAGTTGTCTCCTCTGTCTAACAATAAGATCACATTGTTGTCTTCTCTGTCTAGCAATAAGATCACATTGTTGTCTTCTCTGTCTAACAATAAGATCACATTGTTGACTTCTCTGTCTAACAATAAGATCACATTGTTGTCTCTAGTTGTCTCCTCTGTCTAACAAAAAGATCACATTGTTGTCTTCTCTGTCTAACAATAAGATCACATTGTTGTCTTCTCTGTCTAACAATAAGATCACATTGTTTACTTCTCTGTCTAACAAAAAGATCACATTGTTGTCTTCTCTGTCTAACAATAAGATCACATTGTTGTCTTCTCTGTCTAACAATAAGATCATATCGTTGTCTCTAGTTGACTTCTCTGTCTAACAATAAGATCATATCGTTGTCTCTAGTTGACTTCTCTGTCTAACAATAAGATCATATCGTTGTCTCTAGTTGACTTCTCTGTCTAACAATAAGATCATATCGTTGTCTCTAGTTGACTTCTCTGTCTAACAATAAGATCATATCGTTGTCTCTAGTTGACTTCTCTGTCTTACAATAAGATCATATCGTTGTCTCTAGTTGACTTCTCTGTCTAACAATAAGATCATATCGTTGTCTCTAGTTGACTTCTCTGTCTAACAATACGATCATATCGTTGTCTCTAGTTGACTTCTCTGTCTAACAATAAGATCATATCGTTGTCTCTAGTTGACTTCTCTGTCTAACAAGGGGATGATACATATTTACAGATCTTGTGTGTATCAACATATCCCAAATCCTATGATTCCGGTCATGATACCTACACAGACATATTTTTCTTGAAGAGTGAATACAGGTTAGACTACGACATCTCATTGGCAAGATTCACTCTAGGGGCTTCATCAAGTTTATATGCAAAGAACCCTCGAGCCTCATCTCAATCACATGAGTTAACTCCACCCTCGTGTTTATCAGTTACCTCAGATTGAAGATCATAAACCATATGTCTAGTTTGTTGTAGCTGTCATGCTTAACACAGTACGATGACAAAATAAGTGCACAAGAAAGAAATAACATATCAATATAATCTTTCCTTGACAAGCACTACATGCAGCCTTAAATCATTGGATGAAATCAGTGTTAACTGTAAACAGACCATAAGCATCTTTAAGTGAAAATCAGTGAGAGAAAAACGAGTTCAAGATTGGTTTGTCAAACTAAATGTTCAGTGAATAGTGAAAGACTGTTAACTTATTATTTTTCTTCCTTCGATGAAACTCAAAACTGACTCCACATGACCGGACATAAAATACAAATACATTTCAGTGACTCTGTGGTGTCTGGCTCGTAAAACAGATATTTCAATGTGAACCGAAAGACGACATGCATGCCTACAACAACACTGCCCATCCAGAAACGTGTTACCTTTTTCTTCACAACCTTTTTCCGTATTTTCTTTTTAACACTCCTCTGATGTCATAGCAAAACAGAATGTTTACAGAATAAATAATACAGGAATAAAGTATATATGTTAATCTCAGGCTTGTCGATAGGTAGGGTTGAGGATGCATTCATGGGGAAGGTAGGTATTAAAGCTGTGTATTATGTCTATGGTACGGACTCTATATCTCTATACGGCTTCAGTGGACTACACACTGAATAAGGTTGTACTTAGAAGATATTTACCTGTTTGAAGGAATCATATAATATGCGCACTGTGTGCCGTCTCTCTGTATTATATGGGACACGTGAAACCCAAATGCAAATAAACTTGTCAAAGTTTTGATTGATTTGATGTATTTTGCACAGCTATATTGATTTGTTATATGTGTTACTGTGGTTGACAAAAACTCAAACTTCTTGACTTGAGATACATATAGGTTAAGATATGTCAACGGGAAACAGTTAGAGCAGTTGGTGGTGACAGATGGGACATACTGATATCAAACTTCTGTAGTACACATTGTTTTACCACTGACTGAAAGTTGATCAGAAGTACTAGTTAACATCGGTACAAATGGAATGTTTACCTCTTTTTCTCTTGGTTTTTCTTCAGTTCTGAAATTAAAAACACAAATGTCAAATCTCTGTACAACATATTTCCTCACAAAACATATCAGAGAACATGAGTAAAATCAGGGATCGAAATTAATATTTTTCAAAGTGTGCCATGTGGGCACTCTCATAGTATTTCAAGTGTGCCATTTCAATGTTAGATGTGCCTTTGAAATTCAAAATACCATGGTCTATGAAAGTTAAAACTGAACCATATAACACTCCAAGACTTGAAGTGCAAGATTTTATGTTGATCATTTAATGGCTATATTGTTGTATAATATGTACTATTCATTGAGTTAAATCATTAAATAAAATTGATTATGATAATTTAAATCAAAATGTGACCGGTGTATTCACTGAGTAGTCTTTTTAAATGATAATTAAGAATTTTAAATCATATGTGTATTTTGGAGCAACGAGAAAAGCAGAATTTTTTATTACAAAAATGTTTGGGAAATGTTTTAACTTGACCACGCTTGTCACAAGACATTCTAATCGATAAATGAGCAATGAGTTATTTTCACACTTCTCAAATTATTCACTTACTGTACTTATGAAATACATTTATCAATAATGATGTTACATCTTATATTATCTTTTATCAATGATTTAAATTTTCGTAAATGAAAAGGCAGCAATCACTTCCGTGTGAGTCTATAAATAGATATCACTTTGACTGTCAACATGGTAATGCTACACTATGAATTGAGCTTGTATTAAATTTTCTGATTGGCTAAGAAAAGGGAAGTCCCAAAGTTAACCAATGATAGAGCTTATAACATCTGGATGTTTGCTGGGGAGACTTGAAACAGTCACTTGACTAATGATAAGTTTTATAACATCTGGATGTTTACTGGGGAGACTTGAAACAGTCACTTGACCTACTTCTTTTTTTTGGTAGGGATGACCAGGATATTTCCTTGCATTTTCATTTTGGTAAGAGTCTTTTACTTATCAAAAGATTATTTACTGTTGGAATTTTATGACAGATGTTAGCTTTTACATACAAATATATATTTCAGTTTTAAAAATCAGAATTTATAATGAAATTGTTTCAAAGTTTTGTGACTTGTTAATCCCTACAAAACAAATGGACTCAACCAAACACTCACAGACGACTGAGGAGGTTATTGATTTTATTTTTCGTAGATAATCAACTTAATATTTAATTAAATCAAATAAGTTAATTATTATTATTATTTTTAAATTGTTGGTAAATAATATTTAAGAAGTGTGTAACATAATTTCTTTTTCAAATTGGTGCTAAACATCGACTTTTGCTTCATGCGATGCAAACCAAGGCTGTCTGTGTTCCTTCCTCGCCATCCTTTATTTCAACCAATCAGCATGCTCACTTCCTTAGATACCGATACGGCGAAAATGAACAGCCAAAGATCAAACAGCATGTAAATAATGATAGCGGGGACGATGTTTAGAATTTGAGTTCATATAAACTAACAGTTGACTTGACAGTTTTGTGAAAATTTAACAAAATATTCAAAATTTTAACGGTGACAAAATACTATGATACATTATTGATAATAATCAAGTGTGCCATAAGGGCATCAGGGTTCGAAATTATTAGTGCCATCGTGCCGAGGGCACAGTTAAAATCGTAATGGCACGGGTAAATTTTTACCTGCTAATAATTTTCGAACCCTGAAAATAGTAATCAACGAGCAGATAAGTCAATGGACTGAATTTAAACAAGAATCTAATACAACATTACAATTGTTTAATGGGAGGAGAATGGGTGCACAAATGACGAAATGATACAAACACATTCCGAGGTGAATGAGTCTGTGAGGTCTAGATGAGGAATGAATAAATCTAGATGTCTAGATATGTCTAGATGAACCTTACAATTGCTTGGTGGAGGTAAATTGGTATGACATATTGACAAGATGACAAAATTATGCGAAAGCATTCCAAGGTAAATGAGTTTGTGATGACGAAGTGAGGAACTGTAACTGTTGAGTCGTAACTGTTGAGTCGTAACTGTAGAGACCTAACTGTAGAGACGTAACTGTCGTAACTGTAGAGACGTAACTGTAGAGACGTAACTGTAGAGACGTAACTGTAGAGACGTAACTGTAGAGACGTAACTGTAGAGACGTAACTGTAGAGATGTAACTGTAGAGAAGTAACTGTAGAGACGTAACTGTAGAGACGTAACTGTAGAGACGTAACTGTAGAGACGTAACTGTAGAGACGTAACTGTAGAAATGTAACTGTTGAGTCGTAACTGTAGAGACGTAACTCACCTGTCTCTGTGTCTCCTCTCGTCCTTCCCTTGAACCTTCTTCTCATCTTCCTGCAAATATTGATTTGATTGATTTGTAGATTAGAATTTAAGTCTTTTTGTATCAGATGTTATTCATGCTTCATTGAAGTTTGTTAACAGTAAACAGAATTTGTCAAACCAATCTTTATGGTCAATTTACAGGAATCACAACCTGTAAACAAAGGCAATAATCTGACATTGACCAGACACTCCACATTGACTGTCCATAATCCCTCAATATAAATCTTATACACCAGCGTGTTGATTTCACAAAACAAAACCTTGTTCCACTTATGTTTACATATAACTCACCCCTTTCTTATCTTTATCTTTCTTCTCTCTCCGGTCTCTTCTCTCCTGTCGCTGTCGGTCTCTGTCGTCCTGCAGGAGTCAATCATACACTTCATTACTTCCTTATAAACTAGACCGTGTACATCATACACTTCATAACTTCATTATAAACTAGACCGTGTATATCATACACTTCATTACTTCATTGTAAACTAGACCGTGTACATCATACACTTCATTACTTCATTATAAACTAGACCGTGTACATCATACACTTCATTACTTCATCATAAACTAGACCGTGTACATCATACACTTCATAACTTCATCATAAACTAGACCGTGTACATCATACACTTCATTACTTCATTATAAACTAGACCGTGTACATCATACACTTCATTACTTCATTATAAACTAGACTGTGTACATCATACACTTCATTGCTTCATTATAAACTAGACCGTGTACATCATACACTTCATTACTTCATCATAAACTAGACTGTGTACATCATACACTTCATTGCTTCATTATAAACTAGACCGTGTACATCATACACTTCATTACTTCATTATAAACTAGACTGTGTACATCATACACTTCATTGCTTCATTATAAACTAGACCGTGTACATCATACACTTCATTACTTCATCATAAACTAGACCGTGTATATCATACACTTCATTACTTCATTATAAACTAGACCGTGTACATCATACACTTCATTACTTCATTATAAACTAGACTGTGTACATCATACACTTCATTACTTCCTTATAAACTAGACCGTGTACATCATACACTTCATTACTTCATTATAAACTAGACCGTGTATATCATACACTTCATTACTTCATTGTAAACTAGACCGTGTACATCAAACACTTCATTACTTCATTATAAACTAGACCGTGTACATCATACACTTCATTACTTCATCATAAACTAGACCGTGTACATCATACACTTCATAACTTCATCATAAACTAGACCGTGTACATCATACACTTCATTACTTCATTATAAACTAGACCGTGTACATCATACACTTCATTACTTCATTATAAACTAGACTGTGTACATCATACACTTCATTGCTTCATTATAAACTAGACCGTGTACATCATACACTTCATTACTTCATCATAAACTAGACTGTGTACATCATACACTTCATTGCTTCATTATAAACTAGACCGTGTACATCATACACTTCATTACTTCATTATAAACTAGACCGTGTACATCATACACTTCATTACTTCATTATAAACTAGACTGTGTACATCATACACTTCATTACTTCATTATAAACTAGACCGTGTACATCATACACTTCATTACTTCATTATAAACTAGACCGTGTACATCATACACTTTATTACTTCATCATAAACTAGACCGTGTACATCAACACTTCATTACTTCATTATAAACTAGACTGTGTACATCATACACTTTATTACTTCATCATAAACTAGACCGTGTACATCAACACTTCATTACTTCATCATAAACTAGACCGTGTACATCATACACTTTATGACTTCATTATAAACTAGCTCAACTTTTAGGCATAATAATTTGTTAACAAAAGGAATAATTTTGGATCAACCAGGAGCTGGGGTTTGCGTTAACATTTCATTTACACAAATTTTAGTCTATTTAAAATATGTAAAATACATAAGGAAGAACACTAAAATAGCTAACTTTCCTCACACTATGATGTTGTACTTGAACACCCATTTATAACATTAACTGCTTATTTCTTGAAGAGGAATCATTTTCAGGAATAACAGTATTCATAACCCATAAGCTTCAGCAATACACATCTACAATACTAGCCATTTGTAGCAATATTTTTTCATGTGGTTTACAAGATATTCATAAAGAAAAGAAGTTTACAAAAAAAAGAATAATTGATTTAACTGCACTTATTACTAATGATCTATATAGATTAATAAATCAAGAATTGAAACATGAAGTTGGTTAATGATGAAAAATGTAGATTAAGTTAAGTTAATTAAATCATCACAAACTGTCATATAAACCTTCCCAGAATAGACTAATTTCCTGTTCCTAAGGCATGCTCAAAGAAGAAGTAAGCAGTCCAACATAGACCCAAGTGGTCTCGTCATGTGAAGAACGAGACATGAGTAAATATCTCAATAATAATAATCCATAAATAGCACTAAGAAAGTGCTTTGTAAACCAGAGTTAGGACAATGATCAGTGGAAAATTTCCTTTACTTAAACGAATGTGTATAATGACATAAAGTAACCACATATTAGTCAGTTTGAAATGCTATAACATCAAGACAAATTATCAAAACATTTCCGAAAATTAGTACAAATATTGACATGTGATTATAAATATTCACAACGATGTATTGAATAGAGCTGTAATCGCTGCAGATGGATTTAGCAGATGGTTTCGACATGACTCTGAATAGTGAAGTGACCACTGTATGAGTGAAGCACAATGAGCAACATAACCCACACCACACAACACACACAATAACCTCGGTGAGTTGCCTCCCTTGAGGGCTACCACGTCGCCTGTGTAGACTATTTGATCTCTCGCCCTGCCAGTATCAGTAAAGCAAGTTTAGTAGTAGTAGATTAATGTGACCTGAGCAATATTTCACATTGTGTAGAAACAATATACACAAATTAACCAAGTATTTTTGCTACAAGCTACTACCCCCATGTACCATCGTACACTGGAAGTAGAGAGATGTACGATGATACACAGTGACTACATCAAATAAAATACATTTCTATACAATTTTGTCTTGTGCAAGTACAACTTGTGAACCTGGAGTAACTTATGTAATTTAAGATTTGAATGAACATAGGCCTACAGTGAGACAATGTTGATGATGCAGTAAGAGTTTTGTAATCTTGATAACTGACCAGGGCCTAGTTCTCTTAACACTAAGATAGTCGTAAGCCAATGTTATTGTATGGTACTTAGGACTATCTTAACACTAAGAGAGCTTCGAAAATCTCCCCCCCCCCCCCCCCCCCTGGCTGTTGCAAATTCATTGTAGCAAACAAATAAGCACATCTAAGAGTTTTTAAACATATCTTTTTTTAAACTTTATATCCAAATGAGAGCTAATGTAAAAGGTTGGGGTTAGATTGACTGTTCAGTGTTCACTTACATTAACTACTCAAAATTACCTCACACATATTTGGGATTTGGGTCAATAATGGTAATCTCTATCTTTAAAAACAGAACACACCATCTACATAGTCGGTGATACATAATAAAATGTCACATATCACAGATTTTACCTCATTCTCATCATCTCTGTGTCGACGTCGCCTTTCCCGATCATCCTGGCAAATAAAGAGAATCGATAAGCATTCAATCATAACATTTCTTACCATACACACAAGGCAGATCATTTTGCAACCATAAGATGAAGAAAGATGCAATACATAAATGTCAATGATGAATTTTCTCAGACAGGCTGCATATTCTTAAAACATTTGTAAGAATTTTGAATCTAGTTAACACTTTGCTTTGATTTTATCTTCCATATAGTTGACATATATACATCTTTTGAAATGTTGTCTCTTCCCCGTCATCAGTCATTGGTAAACTATTAACAGTTAACGTTTGCAGCTGGTCAGTGTGACGAACAGTGATTCAGATCTCATATAAATAAGAATAATAACAATAGTACAATAGAACACTTTTCCACACATGGGCACAATGTGCATTATTATCATGAAGGAATTGTACTTTCAATGCCGCTAGGCTACTGAGCGGTCTACACGACCGGAGAGATCTGCACTTCTCAACAACTACCCAGGCCGGAGGCCAGCACGCTAAACACTAAACCAATGTGCTCCCTAAAACAGACATTTGATAAAGTATCACTATGTCAATGTTTACCAATAATCTTAAAATATGTGTACCTCAGGAATTGCCAATCTTGTTAAAACTTTGCTATGATATTATCTTCCATATGGTCAACATTGTATCTGGGAAAATTGTCAACTCAATCGTGTCACAAATATTTCAGGAAGGATAAGCCATGAGAAGTTTAGTCAGTTTTGACAGACTGAGTACAACGTTTACTGAAGACGAGTCGACTAACCTCATCTTTGTGCTTGCTCCTCTCGTCTTTATGTCTCTTCCGGTCATCCTCATCTCTCTGTCTTCTCCGACTGTCGTCATCACGCCGTTTTCTATCGTCATCATCCCTTCGCCGTCTCCTGTCGTCATCATCCTTGGGACGGCGTCTGTCATCATCATCTCTACGACGCCTATCTTCATCTTTCCTTCGGTGTCTATCATCGTTGTCATCACGTCGCCGTCTTCTGTCATCGCCGTCTTTGTTTCGTCGTTCACGGTCATCACTTCGATGTTTTTTATTCTCATTATCTCTGTCTCTGTGATGACGACGGTCATCATCTTCAATTAAGGGTGTTTCGTTCTTCTTTTCTCTTCTTTCCTATAATGATCAGTATAATGTGATTAATTCAATGACCTATCTCCTCAAAATGTATTACCCCCCGCTAGGCTTGAAACATTCCAAGTACATCTTATCTTGTCTTTGATGAAACTAGAAATCATCACAATAATCATTAGCCAGAAGAATTGTTTTTAAAGGGGCTGTAGTAGCATTTATAATGATAGTTTATGTCTTTTAAATTCACTTTTGAGGGTAAAACATCTTATTACACAAAACAATTATCCGTAGTGGTAATAACGATGTTGCGTATAAAGCAAAATTTGCATGGCGGCCATTTTTTTGTGAACACATTTTATTATTTTGAATTACAACCATGATTCCCACAGCTTAACCGAACCATGTGTACTCATTTTTAACTTGATTTTCCAAAGAGAGAAGGAGTTTTACCATTGGTGACATTATTTTTCAAATACATTTCATCGACTTATTTGAGCGAAAAAATGTGCTACTGCCCCTTTAAAATGAAGCTACTACAAAGATTTCAGATAATTAAGATGAATCTGATGATTACTGTTAACTTGCTGTATCATGTTCCTGTTACATGTCTTCTGTTTTCTTATTTCAAAGTTTCAAATCTGACTCCATGTATGGTCACAGTTGAAATATAATTTTGTCTGTAAAATTACAGTTGGACATTAGATAAGACAAAGAATCAGTTGAATCAAAGGTTTCATCTGCCCCAGGGCAATGTTGTCTTCCCTCGCCCTGCTTTTAGTACAGAAATCCTCGTTTCACATACCACATTAATTATTCACATAATTGACCACAGGCTTGTTCTTGAGTCATTGAATATTTTTCATATTCTTTTTAGATTTCATATGTGCCAAAGGCCACATGTGCTGATAAGATCAAATAATATCACTTGATTTGCATATTCATACCATATAGCCAAATATATGATAATTACTTGTTTCCAATAAAAACCATGAAACAGCCTTTTACATGTTCAGAAACCAAAATTACATGTACAACCATTTACATGTACAGTAGTTATACGACATATCGAACATTAACAACCCACATCTGTCTCTTTGTAATAAACAAATTTCCAAAATCAGTTTGACTAATTGGTGCGCATTATTTTCGAGTTTTTATCATAAATCGCAACTCGAACAAACCTGTATAGGTTCCAGATTCTTTGAAGAGGATCCTCCTTGGGGTACTTATTGCATAAAATCCTAGATTTTAGATATATGACAGGTTGTAACTATATTTTCCACATAAAATTAGTTAAAAAACTAAAAAACCGTACTTTGGGTCACCCCTTTCGAGCCTCACCCCTTACGGTTGTCATGCAACCAAGGGCGGTAACTCTAACCTCACCACTTTCCAATCCAGTCATGCAGGCTGAATGAAGGGGAGGTGGGTGGCCCTACCCCAAGGAGGATCCTCTTCAAAGAATCTGGAACCTATACAGGTTTGTTCGATTCTTTTTCAGAAGGGATCCTCCTTGGGGTACTTATTGCATAAGACAGACTCCCAAAGATTAAATCAATGGCAGTGGCATTCAGACTGCACCCGAAGGCGCAAAACGAAGTACAAGAGATTACTCACCCAAAGTACAAAAATGGATCCACCATGGGCTATAACCTCAATGACCTGGGGATTACGTGGCGCACTCTCAGTCGCCTTACGGGTCTGAAAACCCCGCCCCCCCCCCTTTTTTGTAAGAGAGAAGATGAGGACAAAAAATCCCATAGCAAAGATCACCCCACGGGAGTCCTCAGCCGGGGAAATAACCGTGGGATAAAGGACTTGGGCCCTTAGTATCAACGGATATTAGTGGCGTTAGTTAATAATTAAAAACAACAGATCGACCAACCCTCATCAGCTCATTCAGCTAGGGGGTTGACGACTCTGCCCACCGGAGAGAACTGTCTGACCAAACCGAGCACGCTCGCCCGAGAGCCTGTCGAGTTGGTAATGACGAATGAAAGTGCTAGGCTGGCTCCAGATAGCAGCGGAGCAGATCTCTTCGATAGGCAGGGCCGCTGCGTACGCCTTGGACGTCGCGACTGCCCTAACCGAATGAGCCTTGAGGTCACCTGGGGGCTCACGGCCCTTGTGAACATACGCTAGGCATATTGCCGAGACAATCCATCTCGAGATTGACTGTTTGGAGGCGGGCAAACCCTGTTTACCTCCACCGTAACAGCAGAAAAGCTGATTATCCCTACGGATAGAGGCTGTTCTCTTAACATATGCTCTCAAGGTCCTACGCACGTCTAGGATGTGATCGTGCGAGGCCTGAGAGCCCGAAGCTGCCGGCTGTCTAAGCGCGGGCAATTCAATGGGGGCCGACACATGAAAGGAGTGGGCCACTTTTGGTCGGTAGGAGTCTGGCAGCCTGATACTGACTCTGTCCCTGTGGAAGACTGTGAGATCGGGATCGGCGGACATAGCATGTATGTCGCCTACCCGTCTGCCAGACGCCACCGCCACTAGAAAAGCTGCCTTCCAGGTCAATAACTGGAGAGACAGTGAAGACAAATCCCTGAACCTAGGCCCCGATAGCCAATCGAGGACTATTGAAAGGTCCCACACTGGGCTGATCCGCCTCACAGGAGGCCGGATCCTGTCCACGCCTGCTAAAAAACGCTGGACCAGTGGATGGGCACCCAAAAGAGCGCCGTCCACCGGGACATGAAAGGCTGAAATAGCCGTGGAGTAACCTCTGACAGTCGATGCGGCCAAGCCCGCATCCAATCTAGACTGCAGAAACTCCAGGACCAACACTAGATCTGCAGAAAAGGGATCGAGTACGTCCCTATCTGCACACCAGCGCGAATAGCAGGCCCATCTATCTTCATACTGAATGTTCGTTGAATCCCTCCTCGAAGCCAGTATTGTGTCTGCAACTCGTGCAGGAATACCGCTACTTTGGAGGCGATTCCGGACAGAGGCCAAGCCACCCACTGCACCCTGGGGTTGGGGTGGGGGGCTCCGTCCTGGGACAGAAGTCCCGGCCGACACGGTAACAGAACAGGTGGCATAGCCAGAGACCTGAGTACCTGTGGAAACCAAGTTTGCGCTGCCCACAGAGGTGTGATTAGCACCAGCAGACGCGGAGGATGAGTGGCTAGACGGGCAAGGACCTTGGAGATCAGAGGCACTGGTGGGAAAGCCCACAGAACTCTGTCTGTCCAGTCCAGTTCGAATGCATCCTGGGATAGAGCCCGAGTGTCGGGTATCCTGGAGCAAAACTGGGGTATCTGAAAGTTCGTCCCTGACGCAAACAGATCCACCTGGAATGACCCGTATAACTGGGAGATAGTCTCGAATATCTCTCGATCCAGTAGCCACTCGTGGGGGGCAAGGATCCGGCGAGACAGAGCGTCCGCTCGGATATTGTCCACCCCTGGGTGATGAAAATCCTGTGCGAGACAGCGCAAGCACTCGTCATGCCCGTCCGTTATGGAGACAGGTCCATTACACAGGGAACACGGCTTGAAAGGCTAGAAACAAAATAGCCATTCAAGACCGATCCTTGCAACATGCGTATATATATAATTTCTTAAAGAATATATATACAAATACATGGGGGAATGAGATGTAATTGTTTTGTAACATGCATGTAAAAAACAATAGCAGAGGCGAATGGCAAATGCGAAGTTGTACAAACGTAAACAAACATGGCCACACCCCTAAACATCACTGGAAGAAAAAGAACATGTAATTTTCTAAATTGCATGCAGGCCAGTGGGCTATTCGAAATACTTACAGAAATCGAATATGAAACCCCAAAATATATATATATAAACGTGGAAAGCCCAGATCTAACCAAATTCCACGATCAAAACACATCGATCGAGAAAAAATGGCCGCCATCTTGGGTCGACTTTCCCGCCATGTGCGCGAAAGTAAGTTACAAATACACGAAATCTACGACTAAAAACATGAAGCCATTCGACCCTACTGTAAAAAGGTAGAAGTTACCACACATACAGATTGCTTTTGGGCCATTTTCTTCAAGATCGGAAGACGTAACTCAGAAAACTTGAGAGCAAAAACTTTGTGCGACCAGTCAACTAGAATGACAGATTGGAAAGTGGTGAGGTTAGAGTTACCGCCCTTGGTTGCATGACAACCGTAAGGGGTGAGGCTCGAAAGGGGTGACCCAAAGTACGTTTTTTTAGTTTTTTAACTAATTTTATGTGGAAAATATAGTTACAACCTGTCATATATCTAAAATCTAGGATTTTATGCAATAAGTACCCCAAGGAGGATCCCTTCTGAAAAAGAATTTCCCCTTTACATTTACTTATATTATTTGACATAATGTGACTCAAACAACAAGGCTCTTTAAAGATTGTAAATGATGACACAGTTAACAGCTTCACAGGTTTCCATAAAGGATGTAACAATAAGGAGTGTTATATCTGTCATATAAAGCGAAGGAAAAGAACGACAAATTTATCAAAATCGGTTATAAATCAAGAAATATATTTCCCATGAAATGGCGTAGCCATGCTTATGAAACATGAACACTGAAAAATTATCGCACAAATGCAGCCAGGGATTGACAGACTTTGCAATAAGCTTGCGCATCCCACACAGTACAAAGAAAACATGACTATAGATGGAGTTAAAAAGGAGGTTTGCCTGAGAAAAGAATAACCTCCGAAATGAGACATATATGACACCTGAGTTTTTTAACATTGTATATAATGATAACTGAGTTAACTCACAGGTTTTCCTCCAGGATCCTTCTTCTCTTTCCGTTCTCTTCTCTCTCTCCTCTGTCTCTCTCGTTCGTCCTACAGTGGTGTGGTAGATGACAAGCATTACTTCAGGCTAACATTGATAACTTGGAACGTGTGTTCTTCTTAATATTGTTGAATTGTACATTGTGAAGTGGAAATAAATGTGCTAAACAATATCATTCACATGCAGCATGATGCTAGTAAGAGTTTTGCAAAAAGAAGACAAAAGGATTCAACAATTTTGAAAAAATAGGAAACTAAAACCAGAACAGAATATGTTTTCAGTTGTACAGAACACTTGTGAAAAAAATCACAGAATAGATGATATTTTAATAAATCTTGAAATATTGATGGTACGCATATATAAATATCTATATGTTATTTCTTACTATGTTCAACTGCTTGCCTTAGTACAAACGTAACACTGTAAGCTTATATCGACAAACTGCACTTGCAAAGCTGGGTTATATATCACATTTACCTCCGTCAGTTCTATCCTTTCATCTTTCTCTTTTCTATGTCTTCGCTTATCTTCCTGTAAGAGCAAAATCTTCTTCAAATAAAAACTTATCATACATTTAGAGAAAATACAGGTATGTCTTCCAGTTTAATAAGTTATTTCGCTGATTTCAAAGTGAAGTGTAACATTTACCAAAGAATTCACATACATGCAGAATAGACAAAGATTGTGCAGAGATGAAAGTGAAGAGAATGAAAAGAGAGTTAAAACAATCCATGACATACAGATCTATTGTTGAACATGTCATAGACTTAATGCAATATGGACTAAATTTGAAAAATCATTTTTATAATTTATATATATAAGATATAATCAGATATATATACCCTATGAAATGTAAAGTAAAGTAAATCTATGTTCCAAGTCTTACTTGTTTTCACTTGTATATACTGTGATCATGTTAAAAAACTTCATAATGCGACGAAACAGGCGGGTTTCACCAACCCATTGAGCATGGTATCATGCTCCAACTCCTAAACATAGTTATTATCAAACAGTGACCAGGGTTCCAAATTAGCACAAGGAAATCAACTAAAAGGCTAGTGCTAAGATAAGGTTTATTTTGATCCTTGGTGACCACAACAGAGTCTCCTTCAGTGGGTCACCTCAGTGTTTCATCACAGACACATATCTCTTGTATAAACTGAAAGAAATATCACAGAACAACTTACACTGGCGTCGCGATGTGAGCGCCTTTCCTCCTCCTTGTGTCGCCGTCTTCGGTCGTCATGGTCACCATTCACGTCATCCCGGTGGCGACGGGGGCGCTCTGGTGCAACAAAATGTATCTTTAAAGTTTGTAGAAGAGTATGCTCTCCAAAACTAGGAAGCAACAACACCAGGATAAATAACATTTCCAAAACATTGCACAATCTAATTGAGGAAAAATAATCAACCAAATTTGGATGTTGTGGGACGGTTTCACATTAACTCAGAGCTCAACTGTATTGTTTCAAGCCGGGCCTCATGCTTTACCATCTCCTGTATAGTCTTGTCTCACTCACCATCATCCTCCCTTCTCTGTCTTCGTCTGCTGTCATCTCGTGATCCCTGCAACCATACAGAACTCATTAACTCATGTTCTCTCACTCCCCTGCAGACAAACATGGGAGTTGATCATGAGAAATCAGAGTGATTCATATATCTTCTGCTACATTCTTACACACAGTACATGTATATCAGTCTCAAATCCAAGCTCAAAAAGGTCAACCTTACTATAAATGTTTGTTCCTGGTGTAATCGAGTTTCTTTTTTCAAAGGCAAGGGTAGATAAGTGGACTGGTTAGTGTACATGACTTCAGATCAGATTTGAGGGTCCAAATCCTGTTAAGGTTTCGACAACTTTGTAGACTGTAAGACCTACTGCTGAGAGCGTAAGGACTAGGTGTAATGATACAGTGTAGATGCACAGTGTCATATTGTTGGACTGCTACCTTAAATCATACTTCTTGTTAGTGAAAAACCTCTTACAAGTACCCGAATCAAACTAAAGTAACCAACTCATGGTGCACTGTTCTGATTTATACTCTTGAAGTTTATCAAATTGCTTAAATGACTGCAATGATTCAATTTGATTTATTTTTCACCCTGTATTGTGAGTCAGAGGGAGTGAGTTATTGCTTAATGCCGTCTCAGCAGTATCACAGCCGTTAGCGGCGAGTCCTGTACTGTAGAGAGACAGCTGCCTATAAACCAAACTAAGAGGAAGATCAAGGTACGGCACTTTCAACTTTCACTATACAGTATCAGCTTTTGAGTTAAAGAGGTTATTCTGAAATAACCAACCAGTACAAAACTTACATGAATAGAACCTGCAGCAGCCGATATGCAAAGTTCTTATCATATCTACATACGCAGAGGATAAAAAGATTATTTACAGAACGTATCTCTAAAACAAAATATTTGATACCCACAACCAAGTGAGAAAACAAAACAAGCAAGCAAGGGATTGTGCTTTTACTTACAAGTAAGTGTCGCTTCAAAACAAAATGGTTACAAGAAAATTTTGTCAAAAATAAAAAGTATATGTATTGATTTTTCAGACTAGATCTCTACCTTCAATGCTTTATTTAGCTCATCAGTTGTCCATGTGTCATCCTTACGCCGTGTCTGAAAAAGACATGGTACTATCATCTACGAAGCCAAAATTAACTCTTGGAGAGCAGCTATGCCAAAATTGAAATAAATACATGTACCATGTTTTCAGGGTTTATATAACATCTTGCTAAATATAAGTATGTGTGCAAGATGTTCATCACTTCTAAACAGCCATTTACTGACAACAAAGGGACATATCATATACCAATTATCAATACAGGATATTGTTATTAAAATTAAAAGTAATTGAAGGTCTCTTGTTAGAATGTAATGACAACATTCTACATTGCTCTCAATTCTCCATTATTTACATCAGAAAAAGAAACTGATAAGTAACAGTCTCAATATAATTCACCAAATTACAGAATTATTAATAGCAAATTGTAATCCACAAGAGTCTGAATATATGTTTTGTTTATCAGTAATGTAAAGCAAGTAATTTCAATAAAATGAATTTACAAAGTGTGAGTGAATTACATTTTTATTAGGCTTGGGATGTATTTCAGTAGTTAGCGGTGAGACTAACAAAGAGAAACTGTATTATATGTGACGGTGAGTTTGTGAGGAAAACATGGTGAGAAACCATTGTGAAGTTGTTCAGTTTATTTATGATAGGGGCAGATTATGGGAGTTGGTTAAACTATCAAGCAAAAATATATAACAGTTTGCCAAACAGACACTGTAATAATGCAATAAGGAAGTAATAAAGGATTATTTGATATTTACATTAACTTAATTTGATATCGAAACCGAGAAAATTGTATCAACTAATTTGTAAAATTTACTTTTACAAATTATTACTTTTAGCCAAAGGAATAAAAGACTTGACACAAAAAGATGCATTGTTTCACTAAAAAGTCCTAGAGGTCGATTTGAGTATTTACCCGGGGTAGTTAGTTTATCCTTGATTAAATTCACATTTACACCTCAGAAAATGGTGTAGGTTTATTCGTAGATGAAACAGGTTCGTAGATGGGATTTTTTACGGTTTCGTAGAGACAGGTTCGTAGAGAGTAAAAACAGGTTCGTAGAGAGTTAAAAAATAGTTAATAAATAGTAATTAAAATTCATTTGAGATAAATAAAGAAAACAGGTAAGTATGATTATATTGCAGGATTACAATTGCCGATGATAAATGGATGCGGAGAAGATGAAACGGGTAAGTCGCCGACAGAGTAATGTGCAATCAAAACTTCTCACTACCAGCTTATTGCTTATAATATGTTCCGGTGTTGAGTAGACAAATTAAAGTAATCCACAACAGTACTGTTATATATAAACCACAAGTTGACACAAACATGCTTTCACATACTAGATGGGGAAGCAACACAGAAACTCTATTAATACTATACAAATCCCTAATAAAATCAAAACTACACTATGGCGCAGAAGCATGGTGCGACACCAATGCCACTAATATAAACAAACTTAAAGTTATACAACATAAAGCCTATAAAACCATAACAGGATGTTTACCAGGCACACCAATGGAACTAGTCCGACACGAGTCAACAATGAATACACGATTACTGGTTGATTTAATTAATTAACACGGCCAATTGCTAATACCGCGTTAGTAGCTAATTAATGTAAACAATAACCGGATAAATTGATAATTGCTTGTGTAAACATTGGTCGCAACTACCCACATGTTGATTTCTCCAATACAATACACAAAACATGACAAACTGTCTTTAAATGTACTTTTTACAAGTCTCTACGAAACTAGTATCTACGAACCTGTGGCCTCTACGAATAATCGGTCTCTACGAACCGGTTTCCTCTACGAAACCACTGGCACCCTCAGAAAATGGACTCAAACTCAAACCTTACCAAATAATCTGTAATACTATTACATCAATTAATAATATCATGGAATTTATCTTCAAGTAGTTGAACATAAACAAAATTCAGCAGTAATTGTATACATGCCCAAATTCATAAAATAGACAGACCAAGAGTCATACAAAATGTCAACATTCATTCAACAAGAATCCTCAGCTCAGTCCCAGTTGAAGTTTTCGTTGTGATGACAAATAATCTATCGTATTAGCGTGGTTCAAGTGAGATTGCAAGTGCACAGAATCGTTATACAAATATACTATTTAGCTCTTACTCTTTCGGAAGGCATGTCAGTATAAAATATCACTCATCAAAATTTGACAGCACAGGTTTATTTTCTCATCACCAACGCCGCCATTTTCAAGCACTTTGGTATTTGACCGTAAAGCGGTCTTTACCGGTTTACGACAAACAAATATCAAGTGTTGCGCATTCGGGTGATGAAATACGTGTCGATGACTTACATCTGTAAATTAATATGTTAATGGTTTATATCTGTTCAAACTCATCATGAATCTAATCTAATAAAAAATATTTCAGATGTCGTTATTTGATTCATGAAGAGTTACCTCCCTTTGACCATAATCAACCAACATTGCATTTATCATGGATATATATATATATATATATATATATATATATGTATATATATGTGTGTGTGTGTGTGTGTGTGTGTGTGTGTGTGTGTGTGTGTGTGTGTGTGTGTGTGTGTGTGTGTGTGTGTGTGTGTGTGTGTGTGTGTGTGTGTGTGTGTGTGTGTGTGTGCCACATTACTCTCTCCAATAAACAGTATATCATTCTCACTTACTAAAGGTGTATTTTTGTTAGTTCAAAAACACTGATTCTGTCATAAATAAATGTTCGTTCATAACATGTTTATTGTAATTAATATGAATATATGAATGAAATCAACGGAATATCAATATACATTATACAGCCTTTTAAACAAAATACACGCATGTCTATTTCAAAGTGATTTTTTAAAATACGAATCGTTATAAACATTTCGTTCGTTTCAAAATAAGTCATATAGTGAGCAACTTTTGTAAATAAATGTTACTAATTTGACTCATGCACTAACACACATTACACTACACTAATGTCCCATTTTAGCATATTCGATCTATATATCAAGTTTGATCATAACGATACCAACCACCCATATTTATAATATCCATAATACCATATCCGCACCTGGATGGGACTCGGCCCGAAAAAGTACAAGAATTTTTACTATTGAAGGTAGTGTTATCTCAAATATAACTATGTTATATTTGTTCACTATCTTTATGGCAAGTATTTCTAATCATATTATAATGATAATAAAATGTTAAACAGTGATATCTAGTGATTTGGTGAGCATGAAATGAAATCGCTGTTATTTGTATAAAACTAAAATAACAATTCAATATATGTATAACATATAGACCCGTGTATGTAGCAAATCTGTTAATAACAATGAGTTACCATGACAACGAAGCGAGGATACCATCTGTAACGGTACAACAATATCGCTGATTGTTAAAATGATTCCGACGAAAATCTTCAAGCTAAATTTTCAAGCTATAATTAATATTTTGTCAGAATGTCCCCATAACTGATCTGGACGACAGTTTCTGAGGGCAAAGAGCCACGTTCCTTATGTTAACTCTCCGCACCTGACAACACTACTATGTCGACAACTTTCCTCATGTATATAGAGTGTTACACATTATCTCATATCCTCATACAAGGAATTAGAGAGATGCAAACAACGTATAATACCCTGTTTTAATGTAAGGAGACGATGGTCTACATATCACTCCGGGCCTGTATTCCATATTGCTGGCAAATGGTAGAGAAACGGGCCAAGATCGTCACTTTCAAGTTCCAACGTAGGCTATATAAAACGGAATACTAAAACATGAACTAAGTTTAGCGTATGACATAAGAAAGAAATTAATAACAAATTAAACAAAACTGTCGAAAATGAAATGGAAGTTATCACCTAGTTCACCAACCTCATCCTACAGAAGTTACTCGAGTCACGTTATATGGGAAGAAATGACTTGAGTACCCTCTGTGAGGAGACATGCCATTTCACTGAATCAATTGTCAACAAACATGAGATAGAAACACGTTTATAACGTATCAAATTTACAATGGACTATCTTTGCCAATTCGAATAAGTTTAATATGCATTAACAACGATCACAGGCAGGTCGGTTAATATAGGTTGCAGAGGTTATCGTGCTAAAATAACCTTTGTAGTTGGAACATTGAAGTTCCAGTGTCGTGACTACATGTGTACTGGTGTAATAACTATATTATTATGAATGTTGTATTCAGTACCATGTGTTTAATAACCTAACCAAGAGCTCGACTATAATAGGGACGACAATGTTCCTCAGAGAACTTAATGTCTTCTGTATGTATAAATACTTTAACATACTATTTATAGTATATAAGTTATCACTTCATATATCACAATTGTCGTATCGAGGGTCTGTCGCAAATTACGAAGTCTAATTAATACCATGTGATTGTGCTGAGCAGTTAAAATAACGCCTGGACATTAAATGAAATTATGTCTAAGAAATATTTCGCTTTCAGGTATCAATTAATTCAAAGCTTTTAAATCAATTATTCTCATTGACTTTTAATTTCAAAGGATTAAGCCTGCTGATGGAGTAATTCAGATATTATAAAAGGCTCCTAAATAAAAATAATAATATAATCACGAAGAAGGTTGCCGAGACTTTTTATGATCCCTGGGTGTTCATTGTTGTTTGTGATTATTGCACGTGCAGGGTAACCTAGTTACAGCGCGTCACGACTTCTTGTTATTATTGTCATCTGTATATTCTCCATGCTCGGCTTGAAATATGCCTGTTTTTTATTCCGAGGATTCATTACAGCAGCAAATTCTATTAATCCACGGATGGCCACCCGACAAAAAGAGACTAAACTTAAACAATAATTGATAATTTGATCGATGAAGCGAGAAACAGATAGAGAATTGAATATCTATGACATGTTTGCAAATTCTTATATTTTTATCGATTACATGTCAGGTCTAAAACTATGAACACATTACGAACCTTTAGTTACCTTTAGTTTAAAAATATACACCGAGGGGATTCACTCCGCTGGCTTAGATATTCGTATGTCAGACAGGGACTCTCAGCATTTATAAACCTAGGTCGGATTCTGTCTGTTGTTTTGTAGGTATCTTCTTTTCTTGGAATAACCTCTAATGAGGTCTTACTTCCGAGAATAACCCGGTATGAGGTTTTACTTTTGAAAGTAAGACCTGAACCTAAGGTTTTTTTAAAGTAAGACCTGGAAATGCACTTAGAATAATTTTTCAGACTTGCAACGCAATAGCCAACAAGCAGCAATTATTATCGAAAATTATACAAAGTTAAACATTTCCAAGTTGAAATAGCTGGATTTGAACCTGGCACCCTTCGCTCTCTAAACTGGCGCCTTAGACCGCTCGGCTATGCAGACCGAGATGATGAGTGGAGTTGAATTACTCCATTTATAGTCATACCTTCTTTGCCTCGATATAACGCAACCGAGGGCGACATACCCTTTATAAAAACACGATTTGGGAATCAAAAATTATAAAATGTAATTTTTTACATTTGACGTTTATAAATAGGAAGAAAACATTCCTCCTTCGTCTTCTGCTTTTAAAATGGTCTAAGCGGAGGAATTAGGCCCTTTGAGCGTCCGAAATTATAACTCGTAAATTTTGATAGTTGACGGTTTATAAGCTGGAGAAAACACTCCTCCTCGGTCTTCTGCTCTGAGAATAACCTCAAGGTCGGGATAGCCCCTCGGGCTAACGCCCTCGGGGCTTTATCCCTCCCTTCAGGTTATTCTCAGAGCAGAAGACCTCGGAGTCATGTTTTCTCCTTAACATAGAGGCACGCGTAGTCTGATGCATGATACTTGCACATAGAACATCTCAATATTACACGAACATTTGAATTGTATTTCAGACAGGTCAGGGGAGAATAAAGTAATAAAAAACATTGATTATATAGTGAGATATGATCTCCGACTTTGTGAAACACAGTGTCACAGTGAGTGTCAATATGAGCATGTTGCTATAGATCGTGAACCTTGCTGTCTCGTACTCAGCTCTCAGCTCAACTTCCAGACTCAAGGCATAACTCTGCATTACTGGCTGATGTAACCCTTGCGGTATTTCCCTCGCTTTGTTGTGTCAAGACAGTGAATCGCTGCACCAGAAATGCATGGCGGTCCTGGATTTCTAAACACAGAATTCTTAAGGAAATACTGCAAGGCCTAAATCAGCCATTAGAAACCTATCAAGGATTTTTTCTATTGTTTCGTAGGTATCTTGTTTTCTTGTAGTAACCCATCATTATTATTTCAGTCGGTTTTTCTTCCGATAATAACCACGTTTGAGGTTTTTATTGTGATAGTAAGTTTTTACTATTGAAAGTAAGACCTCAAATGAGACGATTTTGTTTTTATCACAACTCATCATAACAATTATTATCGAAAAGTATACAAAGATAACTTTTTCAGAGTGTAGGTGGCGGGAATCGAACTCGATACCCGTTGCTCTTTAAACCGGACGCTCTACCTCCACGCTACTGAGGAAGCCGAAAGAACAGTGTGGATTTCCTCTATTTACAGTCACACTGTCTCTGCCTCTATATAACGCTAGTCCGGGAGACATACTCTTTATAACGCAGGATTTGGAAATCCAACATTATAAAATATAAATTTGAACATTTGACAGTTATGACATTTTAAAATACACTACCCCTCATTCTTCAGCTGTAAGAAAACCTCAATATACGATAAGCGCTCACATTTATGTTTTACGGTATCTAAGTTAGATAAAACACTCTAATTCGGTTATGCTTGGGATTGAAAACCCTCGTTAAGAAAGCTTCGGGGAAGTAAGACCTCGAGCTTCGCTTTCGGTCTTACTTCCCGCTTAGCTTTCTTACCTCGGGTTTTACAATCCCAAGCATAACCTCTGTATCGTGTTTTATCCTACACGTAATGGAGACTGGCAAGAGTTATACCTTGCATTGGGAAGTTGCTCTCAGCTAAGCCTGAGCGTCAAGCGATAGTGATCTGGTTGGTTTTGTTATCGTCTATTGACTCATTTCGACCTTCGGGCCATATAATTGGCGTATAATCGTCACATGTGGGTTAACGTAGAAAACATACATACATACATATCCTCAATTAAGAATCATATCTAAGTAATCACATTCCATTGAAACAAGTTTCAACTATATTCATAAATACACTGGGTTGGTTCATATCTAAGGATGTGGGTTCGAATCCCACAGGGGACTCACCTATCTCTTCTAAATATTGAGATTCAAAACAACGATTTCTTAAAACGTACAGAAATATTAATAGATCATGTCTTAAAATTCAAAGTCAGTTGAGTTGGCTTCTGAAGACATGGTGTAACTCTGTTTCAGTTATATTTATCAGGTGTGGATGGGAAAATCTTGTATTTTGTATCGTGACGTTTCGGTTTATGTGTAACTACAGAGTTTACTAGTTTATGTGTTTCCATCGCTCTGTACGCCATGATGTTTAACGACATTCAGATCACGTTCTAACTGTGGATTTCCTGGTCCAAGGTTCCTTTTATTGATGGCCATTATATCTTGACTCCCGACAGGACTTTTAAGTCTAGGTAGGAAGAGATAGAGTCATTGACCCTGTAGCTCAGCGGTCTATACCTGGTTGAAGATAGTCTAACAACAATAAGGGGTCTGGATGACAGACTAGATGGAAGACTAAATGATAGATTTATAATTTGCTGTGAATCGTTACCATGCATGCAAGTATCTGTCTGTGAGGGCATTAGTGCTTTCACTTCAATAGAAGTTACAAAACAGCTTTCAGGGAGAAGGTCTCACTCGATACACTCGCAATAGCTCTCAAATCTCATACCGTCCTTGAAAGGGTATACCCCTTTTAACAGCACCCCTGTCTCAAACATACATTTAGAAGTAGGACAATGTCGTGTGTGATCATGTCCTCTATTTATATTTTTTTTAAATGTTTTTCTCAAAGGAGAAGTGAACAGCCACTCCAAAATTTGTTTGGATGGGGTCACACATATTTCGTTGATATCGCTCCGTAAAAACACAACACATACAACATCATTTGGTTCTCATATATGGTTTATTATATATTAATATAAAGGTACATATAAAGTACAGAATAAACAAGTATAAAACAAATATGTGGTAAATTATACGCCATCTTGTAGCAATGTGTCACTTCGTATGCACCATGTTCTATATCACAACATGTAACCACTGTATTCAAGCAGTGTGTTTATGAAAATACAGTGAACACTAGGTCCAGTCGAGTTCACCAATTTCACGAACTCAGTGATCAACAAGGACCTTAATTAAGTCATACAGATAGGCAACATTAACTGGTCATATGCCTGACTTTCTTGGTGGCTTTAAACATTAGTTCAACCACTGTAGGAAGCAGTTATCAAGTGGTCATTGTATTTGTTGTCAGTCCAATGCCATATATGTTTTCTTCAAAACCCGACCCACTATTTCACTAAAATATCGGTATTTGAAAATTAAAACACGGATGACAATGATTTATTAACATGTACGATCATACGTTCCCGGATGACCACTGCCTCTGTTGTCACCATTTGGTCCCGCAACAGAATCACTGACCAGTGTTGTTCTGTCCCAGAATTTCAGAAACATTCGTCCAACAGTCACCACCAAAACGGACCATAACGCCAGTGAGAGTTTTGAGAGTGAAATCCGCAGTGATGACTACTGTGCCTCCAGTTGTTACTACAATGGTGTCCCGACTTTCCCTGACGTCCCAAATAGTTCTGACGCCATGGTCGTCGCTGTCTGAATCCTCTGGCTCCACATGGCGTCCATGGTCTAGGTCTATAACACGACGTCCACGGTCCCTGACGACAGCGACGATTACAGTGACGACCATACAGATCACAATGAACGCCGTCCATAAAGTCTGTGATCATGTGGTTTATAACGAACAGAGGCCGGCCGAATATCGGAATCCTACTACAGAGCCAGTCCCACCAACCTTCCTCCAGTCCGGTGTCGTGACAACCACGTTGCCAGTCGTCGTTGTCGGGGTATCCGCACGAGTCGCTGTCGGAGCACGAACTATCGTCTGCAGGGTTGTTTGATTCGTCGCCATTTTGAACATTGCTGGTGGATTGTATAAACCCAATCATTATAGTGGGTGGAGATCTGTGATGCCAGCTACACATCGTGGGGTCGAACCTAGACCACAGTCCGAAGCTGTCAAACGGATCAAAACCACCTCCTCCTTTAGAACAGTTGTACATTTTCAATTTGAGTCGAACAACGATATATATAGGCAACGTTTCTTGGGTTACAATATATGCGTAAAATCACACGATATTGAATGTCTGTATGGCTAAAGCAGTAATGACGTTTCTTATACACAGGTATAGTACACAACTTGGATATGGGAAATCAGTTGGCTCTCTTTCATCAGACTGGTGTAGCGTATTATACATAGCGAGGTCAGACGACGGATTTCGTCAGTTGTAGATTGAATTCGTTCAGCGAGTTGAAATGTGTATTTAGCGTAGGTGGGATTTTCCAAGCGAGATATCACGTGACTATGACAGGGCGTTTATCTTGACTAGTAATAAATATATCATTCTACACAAATGCGAAGTTATTTTCGAAGTATGCTTGTTTTACACTTTATATACATTTCGAGAATTATTCTTATAATTAAATATTATATTAATAAATTATATTCTTATAGGAAACATAATGTGATATAAGTAGGCCTTCATATCTTGAATTTAGATAGAAATATGAAATAGATAGCCATTCAATGATACAGTGGTAGTGAACAAGATTTTTCAATGACTTGAAATTCGGAAGCTAAACCTGATATTTTGTAAGAAAGATTGCGATTTAATAGCTCTTCAAAACGCAGGGTTTTGATTCGTTGTTGTTAAAGCAATAAATATCATTTGGGCATTTTGATTAAGAAAATACTATGTGGAAATACAAGTAATGTTTTTCTTTATCCAGATGTAGGTTTACTAAACGGCACATTAAGCAATTCAGCATTACCGCCATAAGGCTTTTACGCAGAAATTATTTTTAGAAATTCGTAAGGCTGATGAAATGTTCTCCATCCAAGAAAGACAACTCTTCCTGGCTTGTCCGACTATCTACTCGGCTCATTGATTACTTCACACCACACGTCGTGAAGGCGAGTCACGGTCTTGTTCTCCCGGACTACCAACAATATTACACGTCTAGATAGCTCATTTAATTTACCTAATAAATACGTGGAATTGGAAGAGCTTCTACTGGAAGAAGCTATGTGTGGGATGTACTGTAGAGATACCATATTATTGCTTTTGTCGAATTTTTATATATTTTAATACAAGTTGTCCAGATTTCGATCTTTGGGACACGACGGTACTGCAAAATGTTAAATTTCACTTTAATACAGCTACGGTAATACTACAGACAGCTACGGTAATACAGTGGCGTAGGAACGGTTTTTGGGGTGGGGGGGCCCAATTTTTTTTCTTGAGAGCGGGGGGTGGATCGAGCTTGGGTCAGAATACCCCGTCTGTGTTGGTTGGGGGGGGGGGGGGGGGGGGGGGGGGGGGGGGGGGGGGGGGGGGGGGGGGGGGGGGCGCGAATTAGCTTCTCAGGATGGGGGGGGGGGGGGGGGTGTGTGTGATCTAAGTCATTTTGGATGGGGTTTAAAGCGTGTTTCACTGATTATTTAAATTTACAATCACGTGACCTTACTTTAGGGCCAAAAAAAAGTCACGTGACCTTACTTTGGGGCCAAAAAAAGTCACGTGACCTTGCTTTGGAAGCCAAAAATGTCACGTGACCTTGCTTTTGAGGCTAAAAAAAGTCACTTGACACAGGTGTGGCTGTAAAAAATCGATTTTATGTCAAGAAAATACACCAAATTGTACCTAGATCAAATCAGAAATGAACATTTGAAAATGTGTTTGAACTGAAACATGCACCTGAATAGAATAACCACCGTTAACACATTTTTAAAGGCGGAAATTTAAAAAAATTATAATAGAAATAATTCATTTTGAGAGAAAGGACAGTATGTCCTAGCGGTGAAAGGGACAGAGACCTATACTCGCGAGATAGTTGAAAGTTAGCATGTATCATATTCCTAGTTCTTTTGTTCTTAATATTTCGGATAATATTCATTACAAATGTTTAATCTGCATATGCTGCGTTTACACTAGGCCACGATTAGTCCATAATCGCAACAATTTGGAATTTCTGAGTGCGTGTGTTAGGGTACTCAGAACCATATAGTTGTAATTGCAAGCTAAGGGATATGTATGAGCTTCAATGTTTGCAGACAAGACAACGGAAGTCACGATAAAATGGAAATAAAATAGGATTGAAATAAAGTCGACAAGTTTTACTTGTTCCAGAAACGGAGAAAGAACATTCATATCTCAGTTCGATCAGAATTAATCCTGAAATAGCATCCAAAATGACATATTGTTTGAAAAATTACAATTCATAATCCAAGAGACCAATACAAAGACTTTTCATTATGCAGAAGGTCATAAAACCATGACACCCAAAAGTTACCAAATGTATTAATTATAATCCCCACTTGCCAAGGTGCCTGTACAGAGAACTTCAACTTTCTAGAGTTACTGGTTCTGGAGAAAAAGACAAATATAGTCCTTGAGTTTGTGGCCCCTGAGGACCTTATTAGGGATCAATAGGTCACCAAACATATGAATCAGAATCTCCGCTTGCCAAGCTAACTGTACTAATGATTCCAGTTCTCTGGAATCAGTGGTTCTGTAGAATAAGACGAAAATATGTTTTAATGCTGTGGTTCCTTGGGCCCTTATTAATCAAGATACCCATGATCTAATGAGTGACAGTAGGAGTATGTACACGAGATGCCAACTGTCTGTAGTCACTACAGAGCTGGTTCTAGAGAAGAAAGACGAAATAGGTTTTTGAGGTCAGGTCTGATGAGCTAAATACGTTTTCAGGAGTGGCCAATGTTGCCCTTACTAGGGGTCACATTTCAATCCCAAATGTCTTAGGAGTCGATATTTCAACTTTCTAGCTCTTACTTCTGGAGAAAAAGCCTAAAATAGGTTTTTTGGGCCATGGCATCTGAGGACCACCAGGGCCACAAACTCGGCAATTTAAGATCCCCTTTTTCCGATTTTTGAAACGTATTAAAAACGTATCAAAGCACCCTCCTCCCACCAAACACAGCTATAGGAACAACATTCTTTTCAATTTCGTCTGAAAATTGGGGTTGCCATGTCGTATTTTCACTAGAAGATGCTGTAGGATAAAAATTTTCATCCATATTAGTGTTAAAAATAGGGTGAGGACTCGTCATATTATCTGTTTCTGAAAAAATAGTATGAGAAAAGAAATTTTCTTCAAAATTGACACAGACTTTTTGCTCCTAGAAGGCGCTATTGAATTTTTTTCTTGGGTGAAAAGTGGGGGGGCCGTGCCCCCCCAGGTTCAGAAGTGGGGGGGCCCGGCCCCCCCGGGCCCCCCCTGTTCCTACGCCTATGCAATATCAAGTCTGAATGGGTTGCCCCATTGTTTCGTTTAGATATGGGCGTGGTCGCATCCGATAACCAGTCCACTTTAGCAGAGTATGCTGGATCTATACACACCATTTGCTCTAGATTTTGTCGTTGACATTATTGCAACAAGCTCAATTCAATGATCAGGCGCACGTAAAAAAGTCCGTCCCCTCGATACGTTATACCTGTACCTCTGCACTGCAGCCTGTGTTCATGCAGCTGTTTGGAGACATATAACATGCTTCTCACGCACTCTTGTAGATGTGTGTTGTAGTTCCATGGGACAGTGGCCCTGCATTCCTTTAAGGGATACATACGATCTACGTGTTTCATTGTGTGACTATGGAAACAGCTAGCTAAAAGATTTGACGATCATGTCATAACTCCATTTTTTCTACTGAATTTGTGAGGGTTCCGCATTGCATTTACAGTTAAAAACTCATGAGTAACAACTGACACAAATAATTTTCTTTATATAAAATAATTGAACCATTATTTCTCCTTTTTTTACATTCAGGCCTGGGTAAGTTACAGAACAGGGGGGTGGGGCAGCTGCTAGTGTTATGACAGGGAGAAAGCCAGTAATGCCACGTGGTTATGCACTGCGGTGAAAAACGGCGAACTAGCGAGCAATATCGCTACATTGTAAAAGAGTTTTTTTTGTAAGAAGGACTTGATTAACACCTGTGTGGAGAGAATCCGTTGCTAGATTTCCTCAGTTCCTGGTAGGGAGGGAATAATAAAACCATTTACCTTCCTTGGATAGTGTTGAGTTGGGTAAACAAAAATAAGAAAGAAGTTTTATAAAAGTTCAATTTAATATTCATATTTTCCACAATTGCACTATGGTTGATCCGACAGATTCTACATAGTGAGTAGAGAGTGAACTGAAGCACTTATTACCTGTAACAGAAGAATGCAGGTAGGCAGGTAAGTATCAAGTCTAGAGTATCTATGTACATCTACAACTAAACCATCAGGGAACCTTGCACAGCTAGAACATGTCAGTCAGAGGAGTGGCTCTTGAAAAGTTTACTTGGTGAAGGTTATGTCGGACAAATGATTTCTCTTGCCTAGTCTTTGTCACGTTCGGACAGAATTCCTACAATAATAAATCATTCCTATATAAATCTGACAAATTTAGTTAAAAGATAATAATTCAACATTTGCTGATAAGCTGCAAAGATAAAGTTGATATGGTTGTTAAGCCATGACTTGAAAGTATCTTTATATGGTCATTTGATCATTAAAAGAAATGATTTTTGGGCGTTGAAACTGCCACCTGAACCCATTCACACAACGGCGGCGGTTAGTTAAACAGATGTATTCCTAATGAAATGCAATTTCTCTACGAGCAAAAACGTGCCTTCATAAAAAGAGGATTCGACAAATGGATGAAGGACTTTGCAACAAGCTCCCTGAGGTACTAGCTGTAGATGCTTTGGAATTAAATGCAAAGATTTAAATGCAATAATGAAAAGAATATTTTAATGTTCATGTCAGAGGGTACACAGAGCACATGTACTGGCAAACTGACAACTAGTGAGTAGCAACACAAAATTACAAAAAAAACTTTATCAACAATTCTTTTTTTAAAAGAAAAGTAACACTAACTTGCAACAATGATTTCTCTTACACACAATCTTGCAAATATCCATAGTAACAGTGCCCATCTCCAGAAGTCAGTCCACAATGTGCCCAGGAGCTTTGTTGGCTCCAACCTCGTTAAACAATAAGATAATTAGCGATCAGCATACGGCTGCATCAGGGTATTTTCATCTGCAAGACTCCTTCAATATCCTGATTATATACGCAGCTTCTACTGCGCCTGCTTACAGGCTGGTTACTAATTGCTACATTTAGCTTCTTTCTTCAAGCCAATGATGTCTCATACAGGCAATATACTGCGTCTAGTTAACAGCTGGGTACCAATAGCCATATATAATTTCTTTTTTCTTCAGCCAATGAATTCTTATACAGGCAATGCCAATATTGCTCAATTTAAAGTAATTTTACTGGCTGGTTATTTATGGTAGGGTACGAGGCAGAAGCTGTGAGAAGAAGCAGGTATTGAGGAGACTTGTGGACACATATACCTTGACGGAGCAGGACAGAGACCACAAGCAGAATTGCTTTCTGAACATATTTGATAACATTATATTAGTAAGTTTTAAAATTACCGGTAAACACAATTATTGACACATGAATATAAGTTGTTATTTTTTTACATTTTGATTTGTCACTACGACTTGTCACAACGAAAAGAAGCTACAGAGAAATGTATTGTGCACAAAACAAAATCGTGCTACACAACACCAATTGAAATTCTTGACAGTTTAATCACCAGAAAGAGGCAGGAACTTCCATTATTAGAGACAGACTGAAATTACTTTTTTCTGTTAATTCATATTCTAACTTTAATATGCTAGAGGCATAAATTAATTATTTCGGACACTGAACTTGGCTCAGCCATTCCTCTGACAGACAACTTGCAGGTGGAGCAGCACTTACACAGCAGTATGTACATATGTACACAGAAAGACATAGCTAGCTGGCTTGATGACGAGTCTGTAACATACAAGCTTTCATTCAAACTCACACTGTACAACAAAGGTTGCCCGCAGCTCGACAATATGAATGTGACACGGGCAACCGGACATGAATCCAGAAACCTAAACAGGCTCCAAATAGCACTTTTTACGCCAAATCTGACAATGATTGGTAATAGATACTTTGCTCACATGTCTATGAACAAACAATGTATGTTATGAACAGTCAGTCTTTGAAACAATTTTCAGTCGACTGATATCCGGTACGGTGAACAAATTCGTACTCCTCTTGAAGCAGACACAGGAAGCTGACTGGACAAGCATCTTTCCATCCTCCTACACGAAGCATTAAGAATTTTCCTCCTTCACAATACTATCGGGCATCGTATTGCTGACATAGGTTGAGACTTGCTTAAACATTACAACAGTGTCGGACTTGGGACCTTAAAGGAACCCGATACGTATTGACAAGGAGGGACAATCCTCACGATAGACGTTTCTTGCGCTACATCCACTTGCCCGCACACTATGGCATGTTCTTATCTCCTTTCCATTGAACACTAATTCAAGCAAGTTTCTTTCTGCACAGACAGACAGCCAGCCAATCAGGGTTCTCTCCGCAGACAGCAAGCCAATCAGAACATGGTGTGCAATCCTCGTTCATGGCAGTTGGCGGCAGATGGAGCCTCATCCCTGGGGAAGGAAGTTATCCGTTGCTCCTGGACATTAGAGCCCATGTGTACTAGACCTGGCGGTACGTCCACAGGATCCTCATCTCTTGTTGGATGCCAGCTTCAACACAACGGACATCTTCTTAGGAGTCCGCTCACTGTTGATGACGGTCCACTCGGGATCGTTGGGATCGTCTCCCGCCACAGAGTTGGAGGCAGAACTTGGTAGTGGAGAACACGGGTGACTGCTTGAGGGAGTGCTGTCACTGCGACACGGCGTGCTTGGCGGTTCCAGAAGACGAGGTCGGAGTTTCTCGAGGACGGGCTGAACCTTCTTCATGTTGTTGTATTCCTCCTCACACAGAGGGAAGTTCCTCAGTGGCCATGGGTCAACAACCTCCCCTAACTCAAAGATTCCATCCTGACTTGTTTCGTCAACTGCAGAGCTGAAACTGAGTCTTTCCCTCCTGGACACTGATCCACTGCGTCTGCGGTTAGGCTCGTCCACATTGCTGACGGCCGCAGAAAACAGCTGGGAGAAGATTGGTACCGTGGGTGTGCTGGGGGTGGAGGTCTGTGGAGGAGGGAGATGTATCGGCTGAATGACAGACTCCGGGTTGATGACATCGTCGGTTGGGGCTAACGTATCTGTTGGTGTTGAGTTAGGGTCTGGTGATGAAGGCTCAAGAAGAGGGGTGTTGGACTCCGTTCGGTTTCTGGGCCGTCTCGATGGATACTGAATGAAGGAGGTGAACCTCTTCTTCTCTTCAACTTCACACTTCAAGTGCCGATCAATGTAAATGTCGTCACTCAGGTCTTCAATCTGCAAAAGAGAATAAATAGCATATAAGAATCTATATGAATGTGTGAAAGTGAGTAATGACAGTATGTTGATTTAGTGATTTCAAGTTTCAAAGATCTATTGTTAACCACATGAAAGTTAAAAGCATTCAGGAAATGCTTTGTATGTGTTGGTCAAGGTCACAAAGTGTAGTGCAGTTTAACCATCTTCCCATAACATTAATTTAAGTTAATTTGAAAACATTTGTAGTGAACTACCGGTATGTCAATAAATCACAATAACTTTCAATGCACACTCTTGAGTGTAACTTCTTAAAGCAAAAATCCACAACACCAACACATAATTGGTAGTCTATGTACCAAATTTTAAATGTTTATAACAAAATAGGAAAATTTTGAACTCTTTTGGTTCAAATCTCCAAATGTTTTTGCAGCCTCGAGTTAAAACCCATTACAGACATAACATCAGACAGGTAACATCCATACCAAATTTCAAGTATACAAGTCACATAGTTTCAAGTTATGCTTCAGAAATGATTTTGGACGCACTGACACACAGTGCTATCTATCCCCGACATCATAGCAAGAATGTAATTATGCAGTAAAACAGGACTTGTGTCAAGTAATATGCATAATTATAAACCCTTCTGGGAATCAAACAATCTTCTTAAGGTGAACCCACCTCCTCATCCTCCTCCAAAAGTTCTTCACTGACATCCTCCTCTCCATTGACTCCAGGCTTGTCCTCTATGGGCGGGGGCACCTGTTCAGCTGGAGTTACCTCCCCTGCACTTTTCTCCTCTGCAGGCCCTTCCTTCTCTATCACAGTCTCACTCACATCTTCGCCGTCCAAGGTGATGTCACGCCATCTATCAAAACAGAGGCAAATTTTTAAGTACTGGGTATATTGTAGGGAAATAAATTAGGATTCTTTTCTTCTCATCTTGCTCCATCAGTGTATTTGTACCCATTTATACCCACAATATCAAGATTCCCCGAGCGCAATAATGTCTGTTTTAGCTATAAACAAGCAGTCAATTTGTCAGTAAGGTGGCTTGATCCCCCACTGCAAAATGATACTTCAAAATTGAAAAATAATGTCACGGTCATCAAATCAACTGGGCCCAAGAAGAAGATAATGAAAACGCAATAAACATTTCTTGTGAAATTCCGTTGACAAGCTTAACATGTCAAAACATTCTCGTCTCGTGGCCTTGAAATGAAGGTCAAGGCCACAAAACTCTGTAGGAACATTACTCTCACTATAGTGAACCTATATGAAAAATATTAAAAGAATCCAGTGACTAGTTATTGTGTTATTCCATTTCATACGGACAGACAGAGCCAGTGAATACTTTATGCACGAGAGGGATAAAAATCAGCCAATAAGAGAACTTGCGTTCAGAAATAGAGGCAGTACCGGGATGAAAGGACCGATGAGCAATCGTCAACGTTCATAATCAAAATTTCTTTGGCTGAAAAATGAGATGCTATGTTGTTTGATGATTAGTGACAGCAGTTGTGAGGCTCTCTTAGAAAAAACTTTTCCACTTTCTTTTATGGTGGAAAGTCTACTTAGACTGTCACTGTATGGAAGATATATCACCAAAAAGAAATTTTAACTGTTCAATTGTAAAACATATCCTCTTGCATGTTTCAATGCTAAATATACAGATTATGTCAAGGTTAGTCATACATTCCATCCATTCAAATTAAGTATCGATTTTAAAGAATTTATAAAACATTTTTACTGAAGCTTTTCTTACTTTGGTGTGACAATCTCCTTGTACTGCAATTTTTCTACCCGTGTTGCCGCAGCTATGCTGTAAGGAATGACTATATTGTTGATGTCGTAGGCACTCTCCCCACGGCTGCGTCGGTTCCGCATATCTTTGAATGCGGATGAGGGACAGCTCAGAGAAAGATCCTTCACTTGTGGAGACGCCAGCTGGTTGTTGCTCGAGTCGTGATATGACATGGCCAGGGCAGCAGACATTGACCGCCCACTTCGACGTTTCATCGCTGAAATGGACATCCAAAACTTAAAAGACTTCAATTTTTTAAAATATAAACAGCTTTTGTAGCACTCAGTAATTCATAAGTCTCCTCGACCTTATATGCCAACCCCTTGTCTTACTGTATTCTTATATGAAGAGCAGTTTGGTTTGTTTGATCATAAGTTTCAAATGCTGTTCTTGAAACTTCGGGTCTTCAGTTCAAACTGATCATAATCATGCCAAAAGAAATGAAGTTATCACCTGAAGAAAAAAAATTACTCTTCACAGACAATATTATCACAATTTAGTAATCATGACACCTTGATATGTTTCGACAACTGTACTCTATACAAACTTTTATCCAATTGACGAGTAGAAAGAATACTAAGATTCCCATAAACAAATAGAAAAATGTTTTCTTGGATAAAACTTACCCATGGCCAATTGTTGTGCCCGCCGCTTTATTTCTTTGTTTATTCTTCGTGATGATACACCCTTTTTCCTGGAACTTGTGTGCCCTTTACGTACAGTTTTATTTTCATATTTGCTTCGTATTTCTGGAAATCAAAATTCATTAAATTATATAAAATTTCAACAGACCATGATACTTTATCGTTCGATATTCGATAACATCGCAAAACACTTTATATCAAATGAATCAAGAAATTTTAAGTCACGTATCATTGTCAATTAACATCAGTATAATCTTGAGGCATTTCTATCTACATCAAAGCCTACTATTTTGCTGAACCCCCTTAATGCCATCTGGTACCGATGTCAGGCCATGTGTCCATCTGTGAAACGACATTGAGGTGGCGCTTGTACATCCCATCCCACGAGTCCATGACACACTCCATTTAACATTAATTAGAAATATTCCATGAATGTGGCACATGGATACCTTAAACATTATGAAGCAGTAAAGAGGTTTAAGGAAATTTCAAACTATTAAACCGTTGGCTATTGAAACATTTCTATCTTCACAAGTTGGACTCACTAGATGATAACAATACTGCTGCTGCATTCTTCCGAATTTGTCGATTATTATTTTTTCTTGTGGAATCAGATCCTCGTGGTTTGTATTTTCTGTAAAGTGAACACAAAGAATCAAATCAGTAAATGTCAAATCTAACAAAATGTCAGGTTCTTCACTGATCATTAATCAGAGATACAAACAGAAAAGAACATCCACTGTCAACTTGGTACACTGTGAAGTTTAGGTGATTGAGTTTACAACCAAATAAAGTGTAGGAAAACTGAGTTGAAGCTCATATTAGGACAGTCCTTGCAAACAACTCCTCCTACATGCTGTTATAAGGTTTGCCAAATCTTCAGACCTATTTCCAAGGGCTCCAGCATAAAATGCCAGCAGTTCCAAACATCAGTGTTTAAATTACAATAACAATGAACATTTTTTTCATTTTGATGTAATAATCTAATTTTGCCATATACGAATTCTTCGAGTGGCATTCTCAATATAATATTATAAAATGTCATACATACTTGTCGATAAGCTTTCAAGTAGCGACACTAAGTTATGCTGTAATTTTGCTTGACGTAAACACATTAATCAGACACCGGTTGATAGTTAATAGATGACAACTTGATGTCAGTTGCTAGATATGGAAAGCATAGCCACGCTACCCAAACACGAAGATGACAAAACTACTACCAGAAAGTATCTCAGTACTTCCTCCAACAGGAAGAGTTACTCATGTACAGTAGAATGTTTATTGTTAATATCATGATCAGGGACCGCGCTCACAAGATATATCCAAGCCCGGAGTTAGAAATTAGCTAGTCCAGTGCCCCATGGCTAAGGAAAAAGTTGTGTGGATAGTAAAATGTTTTGACTGGTAGTCAAAAGGCCAGTTTGAATTTGAAGATGGTATGATACTGTGGATGCAGTTGGTTAGCTGAAATGGCTTTGGACAAGTAAATTAGGAAATTAAGAAATGGCTACTGCTTTGATAAGGTAATTTCAACTCCTACAAGCCTATAGACACTCACCTCCTCTCTGTTTCAAGTTTTGCTCGTTTGGTTGGTGGTTTGTTCTGCCACTCCCCACTCTTCAGAAGAGCTTCAAAGTGGCCAGGAAGAGGTATTTCTGAAATAATTTAGTAACACTTTACTTGTAAAACACTTCAACAACATCTTTTCAAATAAAAGACAAAACGAGATTGATTCTTGGATTACCTGACAGGAGCACTTGCAGTCTGATTAAAATCGACGGTTTTCAGAGGAATAAAAATTGCAAAATAGTTCATATACCGGGATACGAACTCATATCATTTGGAGGTTTCCTCGCAAAACCGTCTGATAACCTGTACTAGACTCCCATGTTCTACAATTCAGTTAACCAATCACAAGACCTCCAATAAAAGCTTTCGGTGCGAGAAGCTAGCGGCAGATAACTCCAAACAGCTATCCTTTTGTCCGTTCCAATGCTTTCAAAACGGAGCCCGTTTAAAAACTATGATGTGATTGGTCAGCTATTTGACTGGGTTTAGTCTATGCTAAACCGGTACAGAACACGTGCCTATACGGGGTGTCCTCAGACCTTGTGGCAATGAATCTACAGAACTTGTTTTTATCCAGGTAGATATTGCTGGGAACAAGGTTGATTTTAATCAGGCTGGGAGCACTTGAAACATAAAAGCAAGTTCTACCGGTACTTTGTTTTTGAGTAGTTAGAAGAATCATAGGGCAGGACAAAACAATGTTTAACATTAGAGCTGCAACGATACATGTGTATATTCGGTGAATCGAACCGTGGCAGTGTGTGAATCGTATTTAATATTCGTTACAAATGAAAACCGAATATTTTCGATTTTTAATTATTTTTTACTATTCACAATAACATGATTATTGTGCACAAATTTTGTATTTAATCTGAATAAAAATACGTTTTTATTTACGTTCACAAAGTGTTTTATGCGTGTGTTATATTTCACATCGTCTCAACCTGTCAACAGGAAGTAATGCGAGATCTATGTTCCATCTCGTTATAAAAAGCAATATTGCTGGTAAAGTTAACATCACGAGAGTCAAAATTAATGAAAACATTATTCAATACGGCAACACACAAATGATATGTTTATTTTATTTGTAAATTAACTGTTGTAATTTATCTCTCAACGTCAACGAGTTAAAATAAAAATCTTCGCTCCCGGAACGAGCATAAATAAATGTAAACTCCATATTTGGATGACCCCATTATGGCTTAGCCAATCGCTGGCGTGGGAAAGACTGGCTCGACCAATGGAAAGGCCAGAAAGGTTTCGCGTTATTTTGCATTCATATTCGTGAATAATTATTCGTATTCGCTACCCCATATACGTGATACGTATCGTATTCGCCTGGTAGTGTATTTGTTGCAGCTCTATTTAACATGCAAATTGATTTCATACACTTGCCAATGACAACCTGAAATTATTTCCAATATATTCGGGTGCTAACAAATAGGCAACTCCCATGTCACCAACTGGATAGATTTTACCTTTCACTTTCCCAAAAATATCACCGAAAAGTTATCAACTTTGTTCTTTTATGGAATATTCAACTTCCAACATTGGTTTGATTTACAGAGAGAGCTATGTGACTTAATGCAATAAAAAAAGTCCATGGCTAAGATGATTCATTTCGAAAACATGGACATTTCAAACACAGAACTTGTGCAAAACTTGTGTCAGTCCACCAATGAAATCATTGCTGGCATTGTCTTTGCTAGATATGACAATATTAGTAACCGGCGACAATTTTTATACTCTAATAGTCTATCTAACAAGGTACTGAGAAAGACGGACCATCTTCAGGGCTGTAAGTCATTTTCAGAATTTTAAATGGGCCATTTCCCACTAACGATAGTAAAATTTTAATGGGCCATTTCATCATCCAATGTGCAAATGGTCCATACCTTTCGCAATCTCTGATAGTCTGATCAATACTTTTCACGTCAAAGATACATGTGACATTATTTTAAAACAAAGTACTAATTAAGAGTTATTAGGTTTCATAACATGAAGAAAAGAGGAGTGTTTTGGGTTTTAAATGAGAGGGGAATAGACATGCTTTTAAAGGTAGGGATAAAGTTGGTTTAAATTACAATGGCAATGGTTTCAAGCATGAATTGAGAAATCAAGTGTCCTAATTTGGACACGTTTCAGATTCTCCATGATTACATTTTCGTCTGTATGTCAATACATCCTGTGGATTGGATCCCGAACGTTTAACGAAGCTATGAAGGTCATCAAATAATCTTTATGGTGTACGAAAATATTGGGTTACTATCCCCATTATTTAATTTCAAGTGTGTAAAATTCCCAGTTATAAACAGTTCATGAGATCGTTCATCCTCGATAATCCAGCGCTATTGTTCCGATAAATCTACACACAAGCGCTGGAAAACAGTGAGGGTATTTATCCCTAACCTAGTTACCTCCCTTGCGTCCATGTTATCCAATCAGAAACGAAACGCAGACACTATCTGCGTAAACAACTCGACCAATTAAAACGCATCACTACCGTTGTTTATAGAAACAAACATGGCTCACTCACTCGATTACGATAAAATGTGTAACAAATTCAGCGTAGAAAACCTGACAGAAACTCAAAAGAAAGTTTTAAGAAGTCTGTACGTGAGAAGGGTGTATTCATGTCCATCAAAACGGGTGGACGTAAATGATTAAAATAAAAAGCCAAGATCCTGACACGAGAGTGCTTGTTATTTCACCCTTGATTTCAAGTGATCTCATTGGTTGTTAGAAAGCAAGCGTTTCGCTGAGTCATTGCGAAGGGAGGTAACTAGGTTAAGGATAAATACCCTCACTGTTGTCCAGCGCTTGTGTGTAGATTTATCGGAACAATAGCGCTGGATTATCGAGGATGGAGATCGTTACGTTAACGAGAGTTCCAAAAACAGTTGACCTTGTGTTGTGTTGACCTTGAAAAGAATCCTAATCATATCAGTGAAATTATCTGCGTGAACTAATTCGCCAAAAATACAATAAATATGAAGAATGGGAGCAAAAGGTTGTAAGACAACACATTAATGAGCAACAGAGCATCCATCCAACATCAGGGCATCTTAATCCACAAGACTACTTAATATCCTGAATGTGTAAGGCCAGAAAGGCTCGAAAAGCTACCAACATTGCTATTTAATATTTATAGCATGTTTATCGTCAGCAGGGGTTGAAATTAACCTTTTCAATGCAGTAGCCACTCAGACTAGTGCATTTCTAAAAGTAATAGTCAAGGCTTATTCCAGCTAGCCAAATACATCTCCATGATCATTTCACCTCACCTTCGGACTACCAGTTTTTACACTCTACTAGCCCAGCTTATTTTTCACTAGCCATGGGCTACTGGACTAGTGCTTACTTCGAACCCTGGTCAGCCAATGAAATGCGATTTAAAATTTCATGTTGATTACTCCTCGTTTTCATCTGGGGACTGCCAGTATTGCTCGATTTAAGGACTCTCATTGGCTGGCTATGTGGAGCAGTTACTCTCATTGGCTGGCTATGTGGAGCAGGTTACTCTCATTGGCTGGCTATGTGGAGCAGGTTACTCTCATTGGCTGGCTATGTGGAGCAGGTTACTCTCATTGGCTGGCTATGTGGAGCAGGTTACTCTCATTGGCTGGCTATGTGGAGCAGGTTACTCTCATTGGCTGGCTATGTGGAGCAGGTTACTCTCATTGGCTGGCTATGTGGAGCAGGTTACTCTCATTGGCTGGCTATGTGGAGCAGTTACTCTCATTGGCTGGCTATGTGGAGCAGTTACTCTCATTGGCTGGCTATGTGGAGCAGGTTACTCTCATTGGCTGGCTATGTGGAGCAGGTTACTCTCATTGGCTGGCTATGTGGAGCAGTTACTCTCATTGGCTGGCTTTCTTACAGTGGGTAGCAGTATTGCTCGATTTAAGGACTCTCGTGGCTGGCTACGTTGAGCATTACAAGCCTTTCTTACAGTCAGCAGGGTTCGAAATTAGCACTAGTCCGGTAGCCCATGGCTAGTGAAAAAGAAGCTGGGCTAGTAGAGTGTAAAAACTGGTAGTCCGAAGTTAGTTAAAATTTGAAGTGAAAAGGTCATGGAGATGTATTTGGCTAGCAAGAATATGTCTGGACTAGTACTTTTAGAAATGCACTAGTCCGAATGGCTACTGCATTGAAAAGGTTAATTTCGACCCCTGGTCAGGGTAGCAGTATTGCTTGATTTTAAGTACTTTCATTGGCTGGCTATGTTGAGCAGTTACAAGCCTTTCTTACACATTCAGGGTAGCAGTCTTGCAGATTAAAACACCCTGATAGAGCAGGATGCAGATCGTACTGATGCTGCTGAACACATTGTCCCATCTGACCCTCCACGTTCTGCCAGGGGATTATAATCAGGGTTGAAACATTTTTAGCATCAATAAGGCACTGTCTTTTAACGGCTTCTCATAGTAAGTCACTTAACAAATTGCTTAAAATACTTCAATAGCAAGATGATTAAAAAAAGATTGGAAAATCTTCACTAGACAAACCTAAAGGAATTAACATAATAAACATACAGTTCATGTCACAAAGATGAGAGCATATTTCAATGCAAGCTAAGATTACCTTGAGGAAAGGAGAGAACTGGATGAAAGGAGGAGTCGAGCAGAGACACCCGCTCCTGGACAGGCATCACGTCCTGGTCCACAGTCTGAGAGTTGTTGTATCGCCCCCCGCACATTGGGCATGGCATCACAGGCGGGTAACATTCACACTTCACACTTGAAAGACGAGCAGCTTTACGATTTGTCTGATGAAGACCAAACGTCTTTAGTAACTTCCTCTTGCGATAACTCCGCAGAGGACGACACCTAGCTGCCTGAGTGGTCGGATCTACGACCGAAATGTCGGATGTGTCACCGAACAAGCGTAGATCGCCACTCTTTGGGCTTCCACCGTTCGTGTTGTCTGTATTTCCAATAGGGGACTCTATAAAGCCGTTGAGGGAACGGCCTGAAGAAGGGGTGCTTGATTTCATGCTGTTCTGGGGCGGAGTTAGACAGTTTCCGAGGGACTGAGAAAGGCGGGAGGCTTGTTTATCAACATTCGACAGAACCGTTGAGATGCTGCATGGAGAGATTTCATTCTTTTTGTCAACACCAGCTACACGAGAGTTTGTCTTCAGAGAGGGATTTAAGCGGGTGACAAGCGTCTGAGGCGAGGGTGCATCGCCTAGCACAATACTGCCCTTGCTGTTGCGAATCTGCTTGTTGATCTCACTCTGTTGTCGAATTCTGTACTCCAGATCGGACACCTGAGCTTGTAACCAGGTCCATCTAGAAGCAACACCCGCCCGCTCTAAACCCCACTTCCAGTCAGCACGTCGGTGTCTGCAACATTCAGCAAAGGATTGTTTAAATTATTTAATATTAATCAATACAAGTATTAATCTTGTGGTAGTGACAGAAATTTAAAAACACAAAATCAATTAAATTGTATCTATAGAATAGGACCTTTCAAGGACAGATTGATCATGGATTTTTCCTGTTCCCATCATTTCACAAAATGGAAAGGAATGGCATCAACTTGAATGCAAGTTTTCACTCGATTCATTGAATAATAATACAACATGAACATTCTTTCTCTTATTCCATAATACTATCCTCAGTTGGAAGAGAAGTCAAGTATTTGGTAGCCATTAACATTTGGAACGTTAATATCAGAGGATACAAGTAAGGCTGGGACGGTTACACGTATATACGGTGTCGTTTTGTGATGAGTGAATAAACGTTTACAGAATCATGTAAACGGTAAACGATTAAACGAATTGTCATGTGGTAGCAAAGTTTGTACATCACGGTGAAAATAAAAAATAGAGCCATGGGCTCTGTAGCTCATCATGATTTCATTGATTATTATCTAAGGTTGACTATCTAAGTTATATCAAGTAATACATTGTTATCAAGAAAAAAATAGGTTTTTTAGACCATGACTCCTGTGACCCAACTTTGGAGTCACAGGGTCACCAATACTACAATAACAATTTCACCTTTCTACAGCTTTACATACTTAAGATAAAGATGAAAATATTTGGGTCATGACCCGTGACCTAGATTGGGGTCACAGGGTCACAAAATCTACAATTTTGAATCCCCATTGGCCAAGGAGTCTGCACACAACTTTTCAGCTCTCTAGACTTTTTGGAACTGGAGAAGAAGATGAAAATAGGTTTTTAAGGATGTGACCCCTGTGACCCCATTTGGAGTCACGGGGTCACGAAATCAACAATTTAGAATCCCCATTGGCCAAGGAGTCTGCACACAACTTTTCAGCTCTCTAGACCTTTTTGAACTGGAGAAGAAGATGAAAATAGGTTTTTAAGGATGTGACCCCAGTGACCCCATTTAGGGTAATGGGGTCACGAAATCTACAATTTAGAATCCCCATTGGCCAAGGAGTCTGCACACAACTTTTCAGCTCTCTTGACCTTTTGGAACTGGAGAAGAAGATGAAAATAGGTTTTAAGGATGTGACCCCTGTGACCCAATTTGGGGTCATGGGGTCACTAACTGTACAATTTAGTATCCCCATTGGCCAAGGAGTCTGCACACAACTTTTCAGCTCTCTAGACCTTTTTGAACCGGAGAAGAAGATGAAAATAGGTTTTTAAGGATGTGACCCCAGTGACCCCATTTAGGGTAATGGGGTCACGAAATCTACAATTTAGAATCCCCATTGGCCAAGGAGTCTGCACACAACTTTTCAGCTCTCTTGACCTTTTGGAACTGGAGAAGAAGATGAAAATAGGTTTTAAGGATGTGACCCCTGTGACCCAATTTGGGGTCATGGGGTCACTAACTGTACAATTTAGTATCCCCATTGGCCAAGGAGTCTGCACACAACTTTTCAGCTCTCTAGACCTTTTTGAACCGGAGAAGAAGATGAAAATAGGTTTTTAAGGCTGTGACCCCGGTGACCCCATTTGGGGTCATGGGGTCACGAAATGTACAATTTAGTATCCCCATTGGCCAAGGAGTCTGCACACAACTTTTCAGCTCTCTAGACCTTTTTGAACTGGAGAAGAAGATGAAAATAGGTTTTTAAGGATGTGACCCCGGTGACCCCATTTGGGGTCATGGGGTCACGAAATCTACAATTTAGAATCCCCATTGGCCAAGGAGTCTGCACACAACTTTTCAGCTCTCTTGACCTTTTGGAACTGGAGAAGAAGATGAAAATAAGTTTTTAAGGATGTGACCCCTGTGACCCCATTTGGGGTCACGGGGTCACGAAATCTACAATTTAGAATCCCCATTGGCCAAGGAGTCTGCACATAAAATTTTAGCTCTGTGGAGTCATTGGTTCTGGAGAAGAAGTCGAAAATGCGCAAAGTTTACGGACGGATGGACGGACGGACGGACGGACGCCGGACGCCATGCCATAAGCCCATCGGGCCTTTCAGGCCTGATGAGCTAAAAATGTCATCTGCTTAACATGAAGTTTTGTGGAAATACTTCTTACAAACTTTCTCTTGTGTGCGTTACTCAAAGCCATTATTGAGACTCGTTGAAGGGGTCGTTTCAAAGGTTTTTGTCACAAATTAAATCTCTAGTGCAGTAACAAAATATTTTCATGTGTAATTTCCCTTTTTTTGATTATTGTTAGAATTCCGTACCTATATATAACGTGTAAGATGAAAAGAATGTAAGATGTAAAATGAATATATAAAGAGGTAATTCAAATGTATTTACGCTCAATGCAAAACACCATTATAAATGGTAAACGGCCTCTTGCAGCCACTCGATTCGACCAATCAGATTCAAGGAATCACTTAGCACATGGCTGTGAGAGCGTGTCAATTTGAGGGCATATTTTGGACAAAACTCGGCAAATTTAATATGTTATAGTTTAAATTGTTCATAATAACTATTTTGGAGCTATCATGACTCGTATTATGTCTGAATTGTTGATACAAACGCCAATATCAAGAGATTCACCAGTGATTGTGGAATTACATTTTGACTGCATACTCGCCGATCGATCTGTGATGAATTGGCTGTTTTACAGGTATTTATTTCATGTCAATTTTTTCTCAAACAGTTTGATAGGATATTTACGTCTCACATCAGTCATGTATTGAACTTGCTTTTTATAACAATAATCAACACGATATATATGAGGTCGTGTACACTGGCAACGTTTTGTTTTTGACCCTTCGTGTAAACGTTTACCAAATTTTGTAAACTTCCTAGCCCTAGATACAAGTACATTTCTACTTAATCAAATTCAACACAAATACATGCAATATCCCATTACGCAAAATGATTAATACAAAATCAAAATTCCTGACCATGAATCATATCAAGAAGATCATATAAACTACATGGTCAATGTTAAGGATACAAGGTATACACTTGCACAACAATTGCCAAAATAAGATAAAATTCACATGGAAATTCAGTAACTGAAATTTGATAAAACACTGCACTCTTTTCGTTACCTTTTATTGTGGACTTTCATTATGATGCAAGTTCAAATACATTTCTAACTACATCTGTCAGCAGTGTCCCTTCTAGTTAAATTGTCCATCACAACAAAAAAATATCTAGTACCAATTTTAACTTCATCCCGTCTTTTGAATGCAATGCTTTTCTCCCAGGGCCTTAAGTACACTTTTTTCATTCTTTTTGGTTCTAGTAACAGTAAAATGTAATATTCAATACGAATCAATAGCCTAATTAGCGTCAGCATTTAGTTTTTCAAATTTCAACACCACAAAATTATTTTTATTGCTGCCTCTATTTTTTTCTAACCCCCATTTTCTATGTGATGTTTTGACAAATTCCTCATTTATTTTTGCATCATTAGACAGATTTAAGTTTTACATGATCAAATCATAAATATTTTTATATGAATGGTTTTAATAGCATTACATGTAGGTAATTATACACAAAATCAACGACTGAATAAGAACATCCCATACAGAATATATCATTGTTCATAAAATCAAAATATGATGAACCTACCAATTAGTCAATTACAAATTACTTTCTAATAAATTAATTAATTCAATATTGGCTGTAATCCAAGTCACTCAAAATTTAAATGGTCTTCTCATTCATTTGACTAAACAACTGACCAGTGACATCAGTTTATAAACAAACTATGAATCATGACAAACCCACTGCAAATCAGGGGATTCCCCTAAAGGTCATGACCTCTCCAGACAAAGAGTCTTGTAGAACAGTATCTCATGTTACAATGACCCACTGTTGAAGCCTTTAGATAACGCTTAGCAGTAGTCAGATCTACCACCAACCCAGAAGATAAACACTGACATTAGTTCATGCATGACCGCATCCAAGGTCAAGGTCAATTATCTCTAGAATGCACTAGAATGAAAATATCTGGGTTCCAATTGCAAGGTACATTGTTGATTAACACCGAAAATAGTTGGTGGAAATAAATGGTTTTCACACATGCCCTATTTCTGTTACACTTTTATGTTAAAAACTCCCTCAGTTAATACACTTCATGTTCTTTGCTACTGAAGACCAGACATCCTGATGAATCATCTCACACTCACCAATAACAAATATTTACTATTATAGTCTAATATGAACTAGTTCTAATTTTCTATCAGTCAAATCATTCTTTAAAATTATAGAAAAAATTATTGTTGTAAACCTTTTTCATAATGTGACTTACAAAGGTGTCTGCGGAACTTTCTTCTCTTTAACGAAATCCACATCATGTTCATCACAACTTTCGCCTCCTGAACTGCTCTCTGTTGCATCAGAATCCACGACAGACTCTGAAAACTGCAGAATTGAACACAAATGATCAGCTTTTGTTTCCGACTCATTTCGAACAGGTTTGTCCATTTTCAAAATGTTTGTAGTTGTTTGGATCACAGTTTCAGTTTTTGGAGGGTTGACTATTCGCTGATTCAGCGTCAAGTTCTTGGGTGCTTGCAACTTCCGCACCAGATTGACAAGAGCTGCTGTCGACAGATTTTTCACATCTTCGCTTTGCAAAAGTTCTGTCTTTAATTCTGTGCCAGTCACAGGGGCATTGATGGATTTAACAACAGTCTCTAAATTTCGGTGTTGATATTCAACAAAATGATGGAGTTGTTGTCGAGTGTGACTGTCAACTTGCCGTCCTTGAATACGCCGAAGACGACGTAGCAAATATTCTGTTCTTCGTTGAAGTTTAAACTGTGATTTCTTCACACTTTCTTTCAGATCTTCCGTAGTTCTAATGTCTTCCACCACATGTGTTTCAACACACCCCGAGGCACTTGGAACTTCACAATGAGACTTCGGAATTCTATCTGTGTCAACATTTTCACATGTTTTCGGGTTCTGTGTCACCGTTGTATTCTGATTAGAAATGTCAATTGAACTTGTAGGTTTTTTAAGATCATTTTTCGTCAAACTGGCAATGGTCGTCTTTCCATTAACCAATGGTACAACCTCAGATATCTCTCGCTTGGAATCGGTTTCAGGTTTAGGGTTTTCATTTTTAGAAGCAGGTTGATTCATCACTCTTTTCTCCAGTTTTGCAATTGTTTTAAGAAACTCACTATGGAATGCAGACACTTCTTTCTTGTGGAGATTGGAAATTGCAGTCGTCACACCTAAGTTTTGAAGATTGGATGCAAGATTACAGGTGTTCAATTTTACACCGTGCCCTCCTTTTAGCAAGTGACCTGCTAAATTGGTCACTTGCTTAGTGGATCTCTGCACTTTGTCCAGTGACAGACGACTGTCAACTACCGTCAAATCGTGCTGAGTTGTAAACTTGTGATCCTTGCCGTTCAAAACAGTAGATTGTGTAGTTACTTGTGGAGTCGCAGGGGCAGGTAGTGTCGCTTTAATTCTGACCTGACTAGCCGCCTCAGTAAGCGCGGGAGCCATTGCGGCCATACAACATATCCTCAGAGGGAGTGGACTCGACATGCAATGTTGAAATTCATTTGACAATCGCATTCGAATAACACATTAAACACGATGTTTATGTGCGATTGAAAAGAATTTGACCACACGAGGTGTCAGTGGTGAATTGTCACCAGTCCGCCACTGACATAGGAAATATCAAGGAGCACGTGACTTTTTGTCATTATACATTATCTCGACTGTAGCGCATATAAGATCACATATGCATCATCAATGTTGAGTAAAGCACTTATTCAAATGTCTGAAAAATCACACTTCACTTAGAATTGCCAGTCAAGGGCCAGGTTAAGTGAAATCGCCGATACAATAACCATATCAAAGATGCCTAATGTACCCGGAAAAATCACGTGACCTGGCCACGTCCTTGTGCTGTATACGAACCGTCTACTGTCATCCCAAACAGTTTTTTGCGATAAATAGTCGCATATATGAAGCTTTAGTGGGTCCGATGTCAAGTTAGTATCTTCTTAAATCGTCCATGGTTATCAGATTTGACCAATGCGTTTGATGTAAGTCCAATTTCGAGCAAAGTTTGTGCAGATCTCGCGCTAAATGCACATCCAACATGGCGGTCGGTTTTCAGCTTGCTCCATCACAAACAAAAATGTGGTTTACTACAATTACACCAATAGCGCTACCACCCTCTAGGGCGCAATGCTGATTGGCTGGCGAGGCGGGTCATCTGGGTCACGAAGTGAATACGAAGTGTGTGCGTAGATGTGTAGGACCGTGTTTAGAATGTGAGATGCGGTGTATTGAAGTTATAATTTTATTGAAAACGTTATTAGTTCAATATATTTATGTATTTATAGAGTACCTGACAACCACATAACGTACATGCAAAGAGGACTAATGTACAACCAGTATATGACGAAATGTTTACGCATGGATGGAATATACTAGTAGGCCTAGTTGGTGATACCTGAGATAACATCAACTAGGGGAATCAATCTTAGTAGAGAATGATATTATTAACAATGTACCAATATAATGTTGGTGTCTAAAATATATATTATTTTAGGTCAGGAGGTACGCCATTTCTGACGTTATGCACATTAAATCATCAGTGAAAAAAGCCAACGTTTTGACTTTTCCTTTTTGTTTTTACATTTATGTCTACAGTGAAACATACCATATATTTTCTCCTGATATAATGTAATTTTGAACAATGACAAATCCTTATGTGGAAGTTGAAGTCCATATATTATTGTTATTATTCAGCCTATCGCTACCTTCGATAAGTATAAACAATAGTTTTTCTCGTAAAGCAATAAAAATGTGTTGAATTTATCTTTATGTTATCGATCCGTGTCGCAATTAGGATTATGTCCGTATGTAAGAACATATTTCCTGACTATCTAAAGGATGTATTTCTAATTCAAACTTTGATTTAAGAAGACCACGAGATACATTTGTTAATGTTCGGATCTTGAGATTCATTTTGGTAAAGCGGAATATGACAATCATGTCCGTTTTATCAAAACCCATCCATTTTTTTCGCCTTATGTCATTATGTGCGTTTAGGATTACAGTTTCATTATGTATCAGAAAGATATACTATATACAAACCACTTAAATGTTTTTTTTTACAGTAATATCGTATAGAACTTGAAGAACTGAATTGAAGATTTTAAACAGTGAGTAATTTGTGTCTAAAGTTTTGGTCAACATCCGAGTAATCGTCGCAAGCAAGCCATCTTATTATATCTAAATACACCTCTATGTATAGGTAAAACGTAGGTAAACACAATAGTATATAGGATGTTGGTTTTACAGACGTTTTACCAACACTAAAATTACGAAATCGAGTTCAGGTGATCTTGTATGAATTGCTTCACACAGTACGCCGTCGACGCCATATACAGGCTACAGTTGTTATTCAAGACGGAGTTACAAAGCTCAGTTATTTCATTTCAACGCTTAACATTTGAAAACACTTTTCTGTATTATCTTGATCTGACGGTTCTAATTCAAACATGTGTAAATAGGCGAACATATTCGCTAATAATAATTGATGATATGTCTGTATACAAGACAATTTACCATTTCACTACTATTTGTAATTAACTATTTATTTCTGAAAATTTAAAAAGGAATAAAGGTTAGTCTTGTAATAAATGATTGACGTAACGTATTCGACGGAGCGGAGTACGAGCTAACTCAATGCGGAAATTCATGGTTATGCATGAGCGACTCTGAAAACAGTACACGAATGTTCCTCGTTACCTGCGAGCTAACTCTCGCCAACAAAGACGTAAATAAAATTTGATTTGTAATAGATCCGTGATCTACGTAGCCTACCTTTCGTTTTGTAACGTGACCAGTCTACGTCCCTCGCTAATAGGCGCCTTAAATCAGAAATGTATAATGTGTAATTGTTTATGTGCATGGTCATATCACAGGGATAGGCTATGTAATCTGACCAATGTCCTGATTTAGGCCTTCAGGTCAAGCAAACAACAAGGAATTGGAATCATGCGCCAGAGTTTTAAAAACAAAACCACTGAAATTTCCATTGGGTCGAGTATGTTTATAATTAAAACTTAGAAATAAAAGTGCATGATATAAAACTGATAAAAAAAAGCAGACAAAATGTTGTTGCTTAAAACCAGCATGGGCCACACCCACCTGTCGATAAGTGATAAAAACGCAACCTCTGTAGGAAATGTTCTTGGCTCTAGAGAACCAGGGTTTCATCTTCAAATGCATATACAACTAATTCCTGTAATCGGAACACCAACAAATCTGATACCCACATAAAAAAGGAAAGTGTGAAGAAATTCTCCGAAAGCGTTTAGAAGCTAGTGCAGTGATTCAAGACCGTCTCAAGTCGTTGGATGGCAACTCTGGGTGTGATACTGACGACGTTTCTGGAGTACTCGCCCCAAGTTGGGATAAATAATAATATCCATAATAGTTTACTTGCTGTTAAAATATGATATACTGAAACCATTTGTATCTTATCAGAAAAAGTCGTTATATATCCTAGCTAAGCGGAATTAAATTATGTAAGACTATTTTATTGACGCGAATTTGTTTCAGGTTTGAATGGAGAGCAAATGAGTATTTTACGTACGCTTCCACAGAATCTTACTCTGCGACAGTCATCCCGATTGGTGGTGTGTAGGTAGCCTACAAGACTTGCTGTTGGATAGTCAATCTTCAAAAAACAGGATTAAGGCGATCTTAGCAAGTCCATTACAACAAAAGAAATGTTAAGAATTATTGGGCTTCTGGAAAGGCAGAAGGGGTACGTAAATGGGAATATATATTTTCCTGCCAAAGAGTTAACTTACAGTAAGCTTTATTTTAGTGACGTTTTTGGATAGGAAGTTAGAACTTGGCTGAGATACCCCTTGGCTAATCGTTAATGCTGCAAGGCTACACTAGTTTGTTTTTCGTGTCTTTTTTGCTCAGAGACGTAGCTCTGATGCTCCCATCTGCTAGAATTGCTCATACGCCCGTCCCTTTGATGAAGGAAACGGCTATTTATGACACATTAACTGTGAATCCACGAGTCACTATAACACCCGTGACGACAGACACACGTCACAAAGGGATTAGCTGCATCAGCCAGATTACCCGACAAGTGATAAGCGCCACGTGCGGTTTCCATGGATACCATTGATCCCGACCCTGGGTGGGCTGTCTGACCAATGATTGGTTGATCTCTACTGGTTATCGGTGATGGTTATTCCGCTCAACAGCATTAACACCTCGTTGTATATCACGACTACAATAAATTAACAGAAGGATGCTGTAACTAAAATCGAGCCAGGTTTTGTGATAAATATTGGTACTGATGATTTCTGAGACCTGTTCTGAACATGTAAACTAGTAAATATATACATCGATTGTTTGTTTGGAAAATTACATTGATTCTGAAGTTTCGTTAAGTCATGTGGACTTTTGGCCTCAAGTAATATTATTTCCTATCAGAATACACACAGGATCTATATAACAGCCAATCCGAGATGATATATAGGTGATATACTAACCTAAAACATACACTATAAAATAACTTTATTTTAAGGTCTCTGCTTATAGTATGAATAGTCTGTTCATATAACAACCGGAGATTATATCTCATTTGGTAATAGTTACATTATATATAGTAAGTATACGTCTGTCGCCAATACACCAACATTACACAAAACCAAGGCAATTCTGTAACAACTGTAGACAGATTAATACCAACTGAATATATCTCAGAGCCTTATATTTATCTTATTTTGGTTTTAAACTAAAACTCACTGACATTCTAAAATATTTATTAGAGATTTCGTGGACGTAAAACGATGTAGTAATTAAGCCACACCGTAACAGAGCTGGACAGTATACCAACAACGCCTACTTTTTCGAGAAATAAAAACCCATATTGCCTAAATACCTGAGTACCCAGATTGTCTGATAATGGTTCTTGGAAGTTGATGGTAAGGTGACGATCTTAATTTACTCATGTCTGATGGGATTAAATATTTTCTTCTATTTTCCGATTCAACGATTGGTTAAATTAACTGTAAGGATTGCTATCAATGACAACAATTATCCATTTACCTGTTGATACAACGATATTCCCTGTACGTCTATCATTAACCCTCCACCTGCTAATGAAGTGATATTCCCTGTATGTCCATCATTAACCCTCCACCTGCTGAGGTAGTGATATTCCCTGTATGTCCATCATTAACCCTCCACCTGCTAATGAAGTAATCTTCCCTGTATGTCCATCATAAACCCTCCACCTGTTGATGCAGTGATATTCCCTGTATGTCCACCATTAACCCTCCACCTACTGATGAAGTGATCTTCCCTGTATGTCCATCATTAACCCTCCACCTATTGATGCAGTGATATTCCCTGTATGTCCATCATTAACCCTCCACCTGCCCATGCAGTGATACCCTGTATGTCCACCATTAACCCTCAACCTACTGATGTGATATTCCCTGTATGTGTAAAATTAACCCTCCACCTGCCCATGCAGTGATAACCTGTGTGTCCATCATTAACCCTCCACCTACTGATGCAGTTATATTCCCTGTATCTGTAACATTAACCCTCCACCTGCTGATGTAGTGCTATTCCCTGTATATCTAACATTAACCCTCCACCTGCCAATGCAGTGATATCCCCTGTATGTCCATCATTTACCCTTCACCTGCCAATGTAGTGATCTTCTCTGTATGTCTAACATTTACACTTTACCTGTTGATGTAGTGATATTCCCTGAATGTGTAACATTAACCCTCCACCTGCCCTTGCAGTGATACCCCGTATGTCCATCATTAACCCTCCACCTGCTGATGTAGTTATATTCCCTGTATGTGTAACATTAACCCTCCACCTGCCAATGCAGTGATATCCCCTGTGTGTCTAACATTAACCCTCCACCTGCTGATGCAGTGATATCCCCTGTATGTCCATCATTAACCCTCAACCTGTATACTGCTAATGTAGTGATCTTCCCTGTATGTCTAACATTTACACTTTACCTGTTGATGTAGTGATATTCCCTGTATGTCCATCATTAACCCTCCACCTGCCAATGCGGTGATATTCCCTGTATGTCCATCATTAACCCTTCACCTGCTAATGAAGTGATATTCCCTGTGTGTCTAACATTATCACTTTACCTGTTGATACAATGATATTCCCTGTATGTCTATCATTAACCCTCCACCGGCTGATGTAGTGATATTCCCTGTATGTCTAACATTAACCCTCCACCTGCTAATGAAGTGATCTTCCCTGTATGTCCATCATAAACCCTCCACCTGCTAATGAAGTGATATTCCCTGTATGTCCATCATTAACCCTCCACCTGCTAATGAAGTGATATTCCCTGTATGTCCATCACTAACCCTCCACCTGCTAATGAAGTGATCTTCCCTGTATGTCCATCATAAACCCTCCACCTGCTAATGTAGTGATATTCCCTGTATGTCCATCATTAACCCTCCACCTGCCCATGCAGTGATACCCTGTATGTCCATCATTAACCCTCCACCTACTGGTGTGATATTCCATGTATGTGTAACATTAACCCTCCACCTGCCCATGCATTGATACCCTGTATGTCCATCATTAACCCTCCACCTACTGATGTAGTTATATTCCCTGTATCTGTAACATTAACCCTCCACCTGCTGATGTAGTGATATTCCCTGTATGTGTAACATTAACCCTCCACCTGCTGATGTAGTGATATTCCCCGTATGTCCATCATAAACCCTCCACCTACTGATGAAGTGATATACCATGTATGTCCATCATTAACCCTCCACCTGCTAATGAAGTGATATTCCCTGTATGTCTAACATTAACCCTCCACCTGTTGATGCAGTGATATTCCCTGTATGTCCATCATTAACCCTCCACCTACTGATGTGATATTCCCTGTATGTGTAACATTAACCCTCCACTTGCCCATGCTGTGATTCCCAATATGTCCATCATTAACCCTCCACCTGCTGATGAAGTGATATTCCCTGTATGTGTAACATTAACCCTCCACCTGCTGATGAAGTGATATTCCCTGTGTGTCTAACATTATCACTTTACCTGCCCATGCATTGATACCCTGTATGTCCATCATTAACCCTCCACCTACTGATGTAGTTATATTCCCTGTATCTGTAACATTAACCCTCCACCTACTGATGAAGTGATATTCCATGTATGTCCATCATTAACCCTCCACCTGCTAATGAAGTGATATTCCCTGTATGTCTAACATTAATCCTCCACCTGTTGATGCAGTGATATTCCCCGTATGTCCATCATTAACCCTCCACCTACAGTCTGATTAAAATCGACCTTGTTCCGAGGAATAAAATTTGCAAAATGTCGCATCTACCGGGATACGAACAGGTTCTGTAGATTCCTCGCCACAAGGTCTGAAAACACCCCATACAGGCGCGTGTTCAGAACCAGTTTAGCGCAGCCAAAGCCCAGTCAAATAGCTGACCAATCACATCATAGTATTTAAACGGTCGCTGTGTTGAAAGCATTCGGAACAGACAAAAGGATAGCTGTTTGGAGTTATCTGCCCCTAGCTTCTCGCACCGAAAGCATTTGTTGGACGTCTTTTGATTGGCTAACTGAATTGCGCCCGAACACGCTAGTGTACACGGTGTTTTCAGACGGTTTAGCGTGGAAACCTCCGAACGATAGGTCACGAGTTCGTATCCCGGTAGATGCACTATTTTGCAATTTTTATTCCACGGAAAACCGTCGATTTTAATCAGACTGCCTCCACCTACTGATGTGATATTCCCTGTATGTGTAACATTAACCCTCCACTTGCCCATGCTGTGATACCCCATATGTCCTTCATTAACCCTCCACCTACTGATGCAGTTATATTCCCTGTATGTGTAACATTAACCCTCCACCTGCTGATGTACTGATATTCACTCTATGTCCATCATTAACCCTCCACCTGCTGATGTAGTGATATTCCCTGTATGTCCATCATTAACCCTTCACCTGCTGATGTAGTGATATTCCCTGTATGTCCATCATAAACCCTCCACCTGCTGATGTAGTGATATTCCCTGTATGTCCATCATGATCATTAACCCTCCGGCTGCTGATGTAATGATATTCCCTGTATGTCCATAATTAATCCTCCACCTACTGATGCATTTATATTCCCTGTATGTGTAACATTAACCCTCCACCTGCCCATGCAGTGATACCCTGATTGTAAATCATTAACCCTCCACCTACTGATGCAGTTATATTCCTTGTATGTGTAACATAAACCCTCCACCTGCTAACGTAGTGATATTCCCTGTATGTGTAACATTAACCCTCCACCTGCCAACATAGTGATATCACCTGTATGTCCATCATTAACCCTCCACCTGCTGAGGTAGTGATATTCCCTGTATGTCCATCATTAACCCTCCACCTACTGATGAAGTGATTTTCCCTGTATGTCCATCATTAACCCTCCACCTGCTAATGAGGTGATATTCCCTGTATGTCTTACATTAACCCTCCAACTGCCGATGTAGTGATATTCCTTCCAGGCCTGATGAACTAAAAAGCATTATTGAACAAACGAGAGGAATTATCCCTTTGTATTTTTTCTTTTCCCTAATCATGCTTTCCCTTTCAGAAAAAAGAAATATCATTTCATATTGAAATCATTTTATTGTATATCAACAAAATATAATTATATAGTTTCAATCATGAAAATAACAGAGTCAATAGTAACAATTATGAAAAAGTTTTTGAGTAATCTTTTCAATATTTGTTTGTTCTGGACATTCTCACATGTTTATTTGATGTTTTCATCAAATATCTATCTGAAAACAAGTTGTTAATGCATCACAGTGAAAAAATTGTATTACGTATGGGTTTACATGCCAAAAGAGTCATGACAAAAATATTAATAGTTTTCACTTAATATAAGGATAAAATTTGTGTTACACATGGATAATAAAACGTTTATATGCATGTTATTAGAAACATTGCACAATGGTCTGTGATAGCTTGTGCTTTACTGGCGCTGAACACATAAGTATTTGTTATGTTTGTGTTAAAACACATTATTGATACGTAGATTCTGAATGTTAGTTTTGAGTATACACTTTTAACATAGTGACTAAGTAAATGTTTGCACTGTGGTACAACTTTCCTACAAATATAAAAACATCCTATTTCATCTATAATCAGTATTCATTTTACTGAAAAGATTTTGGTTTCAAGGCTACACAAGATGTTTTAGTGGTTTCAATGATACAAGGGCTGTTCCACTAACTGATCTTAACCCCAAGATCAATCTTAGCCAATGATAGAAGATAGACTTATGATAGATCTTAGAGCTAAGATTGGTTAATGGAACGCCCCCTGGACACTAGAACCTGTCAGCTAGCTTCCATGTAGTTTTCTGCATTTTGCTTTCGTCTGATATGTTTGTGTAATGCAACCACATGAAACTTCGTTGTTATTATGAATCTTCAAACATCAAATAACAAATCCTCTTTTTCACTGTCATGAAAGGCACTAGTTTCTATTTATCAGAGATAATCTGCCTGGCAATGAGCTCCTTCATGATTTCATTGGCGCCTCCGTAGATTGGTTGGACGCGAGAGTCGACGAAGGCCCGAGCGATGGGGTACTCCCACATGTAGCCCCACCCACCGTGTAACTGCACGCACTGGGTCGCTATCTTCTGCTGGAGCTCTGTCACCCTGTCAAGGGAGATAACTCTAATACAGTTTGTTGAAAGTGTAATAGCAACTCCTTCACACTTTTATTAAAAATCACTTTTAGGGCCTTTAAACACTTTAACTATGTTCATAAGAAGTATGTGTTATTTTGGTAGTTTTCATCACATTAAACAGTTTATGAAATATAAGCCATAAAACCAGCCAGTCTGAAAGTATGATTATGTCAATTGTTGTCAATGGCCTGAACTTTAAAGGAGGGTTCTATCGGGGTATTTTTTGTGGAAACGAAATTCGAGAGGATATCACCGTTTACACAAATATGCTACTAATAAATTATTAAAACACAGTCAAGTTAAAAGATATTAATAAAGGTAATATGTTGATGAATTTATATTTCACAACTTAATAAAGACAAGCGTACATTTGTTGAAAAATAAAAACAATGAGAACGGAAGCCATTCATCGGCGCTGCGAGTGGGGAAAAGTTTGCTACGGCATAACAGCAAATTGTTTATTAGTTTTATGAGACGCTATGTGTTACTATGTGAACTTTCTATCAGTGTATATCTTTTATCATTAAAATGTTGTAAATTAGGTAGAATATAGCATGTTTTCATTTTACATAATGCACAAAATCCAATATGGCAGATTTTGCCGACAGAATGGCCCCTTTAAATACAGCTGGTCATGAACTGTTGCAGGGGCCTTATTTCATAAACTGCATCATATCTTTTCTCTTTGTTGTAACCCGGGCTTCATGTCTTATAACATTCATTTCAAATTGCACCCCAGATTTCACTTACAATCATCTGTTGACCAATAACAATTTTAAAAACTCTTCAATATTGTATGAAACTCTTCTGTCACAAAGTTATCAATTTGACCATACAAGATGAAATTGACTATTGTTCTACATAAATTTCCATTTATTTCATATTAATAGTATTTAACATTAAAATTTTTTATGAACTAATACCATAATTAATTAAACACTTTTAGAATACTAAATAATCCAGATGGAGTACTGATCTACATATTTTCCGTCGGATTCTATTGAGTTACCAGTATTTAGCCATGGAAGCGGTGGACGAGTCGAGTTTGCTGACGTTGTGGAGCTCCAGACACTGATCAACGAAGGCCCGACCAACACAAATCTCGCTCTTCATCTCCGCTAGCTTGTGCTGGATTGTCTGCAACAGTCAGGAGACAATGTCAACAATCAGTTGTTTCTTTTTATTTCACTTTGTACTGTAAGACACTTCAAGAAAAGCATATGAGAAAACACAAAATAGGAAATAATACCTTTGATAATGTATTTCGAGGTAACCATTTTTTCACTCTCTGATTGAAGTAAATTAAGTAATTACAGTGAGCCTCTTCACCTTCCGCTTCACCTCTATATATGTAATCCTACTCACCCCCGAGACTGCAACTAGACCACATACCTGGAGGTTAGCGAGGTTTCTACCGAAAGCTTTGCGCTGTTTGACGTAGGTGCGTGTCTCCTCGAACATCCACTCGCAGGCCGCCATCCCCATGTCAGCGATGATGAGACGTTCTTGGGGCAGCTCCTTCATCAGATAGTAGAAGCCTTTGTTCTCCTCGCCCAGCAGCGCTTCCTTCGGGAGCCGCACATCCTCGAAGAACAGCTCCGCTGTGTCCTGGCATGTGTGGGAATGGAGTTGTTACAGACAGATAGTCATGATACATAATAGTGACTCTCAGTTGGTTACACGTCTTGTATCAGATGTAACAGCGTGATGTTGAAACCAATTCCAGGAGAGTTAAAATCCGAAAATGAAGGTCTAATGATGGTAAACTAGGTATATTCTTCGAGGCAAAGCTTGTATAAACACTTCATTTCACTGTTCCTGATATTGTGAATACATTACTGACATTTATGCAGTGGCGGATCCTTTGGGGTCGAGGGGGTCCAGCAAATTATTTTGCATGGGCGGGTATGGGGAAACAAATTCTTGACCCCTCCCCCCACTTTCCATTGGTGGACCCCTTCCCCCCCCCTTCAAAATTCCTGGACCCGCCACTGTTTATGTACAAATATTGGACACCCATCCATAAATTAACATGTGATGCTCAAATGGTTATATTATAGTACTTGTTTTTCAAAATACGAAACTAATTATTGTACTTTAATAGTCTTAATAATAGGGATAATAGAGGAGAATGAATCTGACTTATTGATGGCATTTACACTTGACAGGATAATAAATGTGTAAAGTGTAATCTCTATTGTGCAGTGGTTCCTACAAACTAAAATCAATACTTCTTTGAGTAGAAATTTACGGATAAAAAATTTTTTTTTTTCAAAAGAACCGAAGGCAAAGATATTGTGGATGAAATCTTTGGCAGAAATATATGATATGAATCTATGGTGAAAACAAGGGCAGTATGTGTCTATAGATAATAAATAAAAGAATGATAAATACAAGTTTCTACCTGAGCCTTGAGACCAATCTTCTCCAGCTTCCTGCCCTTGATGAACCCTGGTGTCCCGGCGTCTACCAGGAAGAGGCTGATACCGTGAGCTGCCGACTTGGCGCTGGTGTTGGTGACTGCAACTACGACAACGAGGTCGCACATGTATCCGTTAGTGATGAAGACTTTGCTTCCGTTGAGGATGTAGTCTGACCCGTCTTTCTTGGCATTTGTTCTCACCCCCTGCAGGTCACTAGGTGGAGACAGACAGTCAGGGGAGGTTAGAAAGGGTGAAGTACCTTGCTCTGTTCAATCTGTATATTCTGTATCAATTAAATCTGACTGGGGTCTCTACCCAGAAAGCTCTAACCACAACATACTAAGATTTTTGACAACTTCTTGGCTGGAGAGTGCATCGTTCTCCAGGTGATATTGTAACTAGTTGATGAATACACATGCAATTACATGGCACACAAATATTGCATAGTTGTTCAATCCTGTAAATCAAATAATGAATCTCAAAACAAGTATCTAATACGAAGAATTTTCCATGTCACAAACAACAGAAAAAAAAAGAAAAAGCATGGGGATTGGAAGCTGAATGTTTAACAAGACATAGACCAACCTGCCTGCTCCAGGCTCAGTCATGGCGATGGCACTAATGCAAGTTCCGGCACTCATACGTGGGATGTACTTCTCTACTTGTTCCCGACTCCCGTAGCTGGTGATGTACGGCATCACAATGTCCGAGTGGAGAGCAAAGCCGACTCCAGAGTTGTTACCATACATCCTGAACACAAACAGGCAGAATCAACCACTATTACCTGCCAAACTGATGAAGCTTCCATCCCAATGAGTTGTATCTGCCTAAAGTACTGCTTCATAAGGAAAGTAGAATTCTGTCTGATAAGGGTTTCTATAGACCCTCATTGGACTATCGCGATCAATCAACAGTTAATGTATCGTTCCACCCCTATTTATAATATATGGATGGTACCAAACTACTTTGACAACATTTCAGTCTCTACGTCCTATTTTGAGTAATCATAAGACAATGGAGTAAATGGAGTAATATTAGATGAAAGAGGAAGGATAAGAGATAATTAGGATGAAAGAATCTCTGACTCACTGTTCCTCCCAGGTGATGGCGGTAGAGAGGACGTCTCCTCCGATACCGCCCGCCGACTCGGGGGTTTGAACTCCTAGCAGTCCGTTAGTACCTGCCTTCTCCCACACCTAACGTACACAAAACACAGGGGACTTAGTTCTTAAGGAGAGATAGGACGATGAAATCAAATATTTTAGAATTTGTTTATTTTTTCAAAACAGCAAGTTTATAATGTCATTTATCCAAAAATGTAAGAAAATTTGGGGGTCACCGAACGATATAAAGAGTTATCGGCATTAATGATAATACACCCGTCGCCAAATTACCTAATTTTTGACTGATTTGGTGTATTTAAATTAAGCCCTGACTTTCAACGAATAAACTCCGAATCCTTTCAAATACATTTCAATCACATACGGGGATGTATAGCAAGTCTAAATTTTGACAATTAATGACGTTGGAAAGAGAAACAAAATAAAATTAAGCACTTTTTAATTAAAAACAGCATTTTTCGCATGTTCAACAGGATTTTTCAGTAACACACATATTTTAGATATTGCTAAAACTTGAATATGATGTGCGCAGTTAACTGAACAAACAAATTCAGAAATAATAATAGGGGGTCACCGAACGTTTTTCATCACTTTAACGTCATTTTTTAAATTATCTACAAAAACCGTTAAAACCTGACGTCACGGCAATTTTGATGATTTCAAGTGTAATTTTGATGGCCTACCGTGTAATCACTATTGAACACATTATCAATCTAAGAGTGCACGGTGAAAGAATAACTATCAGTCGGTTATACCAGGTTATTTAAATTTGGCACTAACTTGAGATACGCATGTAATTCGAATAACATACGTAGTAACATATTTACAGCGAATATAGGTGACAGTAACGTTATACGGCATGTCGTAAAATGACCGTTGCAAAGGCGTTACGCTAAATTTAAGCGCTTCCCGTTAGTGTGCAGATAAGCCTATGCCCAAAACAAAGTAATCCATATATTTTTAGACTTATTCACAATAATTAATTGTTGTCGCAAAATGTTACCGTAAGCGAGTTCGATTTCTGGGTCCCATCTCTCCTTAACTGAGATACACAATAGAACAAGCTTTTCATTTTCAACTAAACAAAGAAACAGCGCCTCTTTTCTGAGATTTCATGGAGGAAAATTGTGTAACTGAGGGGAAGGTTTATATTTTCAGTTTTTCCCCTTTCCTTGGAGCTGATAACTAAGGTTTTATAATAATCAGCACATGCCTATGGCTCTCAAAACATGCCGGCGTTCTAAAATGTAAGTACTCCCTGTCCAAAGGGTCAGGTCAAAGCTTCAAGACGACATGATGATCATGTAGATTTGGCTGGCTGCATTTCAGAAAATCTCAATGCCTAGTGCTTTAATTGGGTCAATTTTGTGACCCACACGACAAATAATAGACACTGTTAACAAATTCAACCACGGGACTACATGTATATTAAAAGAGCGGTTGTGTCTCCACTTACTTCTCTGCTTACTTGACCGTCCTTCTCCCACCTGCAAACACAATAATACTCTTAAAATTAATACCTTTTTTAGAAGTAAATGTAAGAGAAATATATAAAATATCTAGGAATACATTTTTGAATGCACTTAATGCAGTCTTTATATTTCCAACTGCATTGTCAAACACCTACTGCACCATATGAAGTTCAATATTAAAAATAAAGAAAAAACACAGATTTATTTATTATTGAACTGGAACACAGTGCACATTTTTTTCAAAAGATCATCTGAATTATTCATATCAATGTCGCATTAAAACAATTCAACTGCAAAACTGTAGCCCCAGAAAAATAGGACATGGAATGGAGATAATAATTTCCATACTGATGTTTTTCTTTAATAATGTTTGTATTATGTAACAGTAAGGTTACAAGTAAATGCTTTAAAAGAAATAATTAAAACATCTACTAACAATTCATTCATTCATTCAACAGGTGATTGTATTGTTGATATTACTTCTATTGATAGATTACAATGACAAAAAGTTACATATTTCTATATTCTTGTTACAAGTAAAGGTATAACAAGCCTTTTAGTCCAGCATATAACTAGATTATAATTTGGCACAAGTGCTACATATACGAGTTTATATTAGATGAACTAACAAGCCTTTATGCTATTCTACATATATACTGATCTTGTAAACTAGAACATTCTGCATACTGGGCATGATATGGGGCAACTTCCTCCTGGAAGAATCTTCGGACACTTTGCCGAAAGATGTCATGTTCCTCTGAAAATATCCGCCTTGTTCCAATATCCATCAGCGATGAGGCCTGGGCTGGTTCAATACGATGCGGTGCATTCCTGGGATATATAGATCACATTAGTTATACATGTAAAAATCAAGACACAAAATGTTGTCATAATAATTCTCTTTCTATTTAATTTTCCCTCAATCCAATAATTCAAAATGCAACAAGCAAATACAAGATATCTTGCATAAAAAAATACAAAGATTTATTCATTGTAAACAGACTTGCTGTCAAACAACTTTTGGCATCCTAGCAAATAATTATGAGATACTTGCTAAGCTGAACTACTCTATATTATAAACACTAAAAGTGCCGCTTCAGTTAATCAGCACTAAATAAAACATTTGAAACCTGTGAACAGTGTCTGAGAATGGGTTGTCAGGGGAACTGAACATTCCAGTCAAAGACATTGAATTTGAAAGTATATAATTATAAACAAAGATAATACTGCTATAATATTGGGTCTGTTGTATTTGATCAATTATAATAATCTTATAATTCACGTAGCTTCATGCTAAGTTAGTTTTTCTGAAGGTCCTTGACAAGGATAAGATATTTTGTGAACTTTGGACTTTGTTTTGGACACTATATTCGGGCCCAAGTTCGGTATAGACACTAATTTCTAATTGTCACAAACTATATTTTTGACCATACCCAGTTTCTAGTGACTGCGCAGACGACGATCTATTTCGTGCAAAGGCAGCACTGAGTACATGTTGTGATCGTTGTCGGAGAGGAGAACTTGATTCTCCAACAAGTTTTGAGAGCAACTTTCGGGACGCCATTTCGTCTGCTTCAAGAATGAGTTACCCCCCTTAAAATGTCGTACTCGAAAGTGATGATGATACCGCCTTTCAAAACATCGCTAGACTTAATAATATCCGTTGGTAGCTATTTTTGAAATAATAAAAAGGTTAAACAACACATAAAATTGTAGACTAACGATAATTTTATACAATTTTGATTTTACGACATACTTTCATTTAAACCCTACAAAAAGGTCTTTGTATCTCGGAATTTCAAAACTTGGAATACCAAAGAAACGAAAACAGATACATTATAATCCAAGAATGACTTTCTTCTTATTATGTAAGATAAGATAAGATAACACTTTATTACCCAAAAGAGAATTCTTTGCACATCAAGCAGAGCATGACATGATATGATTTATGTAATACATTATTACATTATATATATTTACAATACAACACTTAAAGTTTCAACAATTTAAATGTACATATTTCATGAACATTCCGCAAAGTTTTTGTTCAGAATTGAAATACTACAAGCTACAAAAGATTTCCTGGTTCGGTTTGACTTATGATAAGGCATATCAAAACGTTTTCCACATGGCAGAAGTGAATGTTCTGAGTATAAAATGTGTGATGTATCCGAAATGATTTTCCGAGCATGTAATACAATTTTCTCATCATTTATTGACGGTGGATGGTCTAAAATGGTACCGACAATTTTTGAACTAATGTTCACAATCTTGATTAGTTTATATCTATTTTGAAGACCCAGACAGCTATACCAAAACTGTATGCCAAAAGACCAGACGCTCTGGACAAAGCATGTGTAAAAAACTTTCAATAATTTCATATCAACATCAAAAGATCTTAATTTCCTCATAAAATATAGTCTCTGTTGACACTTTTTGTACAGTGCTTCAGTATTACTATTCTAATTCAATTTATTGTCAATGATGGTACCTAGATACTTATATTCCGAGACGATTTCAACAGGAGTATCATTCATACTAACATATTCTAGTGGCTTATCTCTGGTTCTAAAATCAAATATCATTTCCTTTGTTTTCTTAACATTTATGTGAAGAAAATTTATCTGTCACCAATCTGTAAGATTAGAAATTTCTGATCGATATCCATCTTCATTAGAATTATTATTCAATAGAGCAATGAGTGTCGCGTCATCCGCGAACTTCACAATTGAACAGGATGGATCTTGTGCCATACAGTCATTTGTATATGTAATAAATAACAAAGGTGACAACACGCATACCTGAGGAGCACCAGTGTTGATAGTAACAGTTGAAGACTGGCAATCATTGACACGAACAGTCTGTGTCCTGTTGGTCAGAAAATTACTTATCCATTTTATGATAGAAGGACTGACACTCAAGTTTATGAGTTTACGGACAAGAAGAGGGGCTGGATTGTATTAAACGCTGATGAGAAATCAACAAATAAGATTCGGGCATACGATTTTGGAGTTTCAAGATGATTATACAATTTATTCAACACAGTAAGAGTGGCATCTTCCACGCCACGCTTTGCACGATAGGCAAATTGTAATGGATCCAAAATATCATTCATACACTGTAATAAAACGGGAAGCAATAACCTCTCAAAACAGTTCATGGCCACTGACGTGAGGGAAACATGCAGGTCTATACTCATTTGGTTCTTTTGGTCTAGATCGTTTAGGAACTGGAATCACCGTGGAATCTTTCCATATCTTCGGTATTTCATGAGCATCAATAGAGGCTTGGCGGGTACAACTTACAAAATATTGGGGCTAGTTGATCAGCACAAGACTTGAGAACAACAGGCCCAGAAGTTTTACGTATATTAATTTTAGTAAAGCATGATTTTACATTCTCTACACTAAGTTTGAGGTCATTTGTGGTATTTATGAAAATTGAAGAATCAAGTTAATTTTTTAATTCATCTGAAAAATCCCTGGTATCATATCTAGCATAAAAGGAATTAAGGTCTTCACCAAATCACTTACGGTAAAAGCTTTGCGAAATTCCGTCATTCCGTCCTTCCGAAATACTTTCGTTTCCGTTTACCTCAAAAACCGTTCATTGTTTTTTTTAACGAAACTTGGTATGTGGTTAGACCTAGTGGTTGAGTGGTGCCTTTTGCTAATTCGGATATTCTGATTTTTATATTTTTTCTGGTTTCCATGGAAACAGTTTGAACTTAGTGCATATGGGGGTAGGAATATTTTCCCGCCTCTTTCTCAAAATCTATGCATTATTTTTAACGAAACTTGGTATGTGTTTAGATCTAGTGGTGGAGTGGAGCCTTTTGCTAATTAGGATGTTCTGATTTTTTATATTTTTTCTGGTTTCCATGGAAACAGTTTGAACTTAATGCATATGGGGGTAGAAATCTTTTCCGGCCTCTTTCTCAAAATCTGTGCAGTATTTTTTTCACGAAACTTGGTGTATGTGGTTAGACCTAGTGTTGGAGTGGTGCCTTTTGCTACTTAGGTTATTCTGATTTTTTTTTCTGATTTCCATGGAAAGAATTTGAACTCAGTGCATATAAGGATAAGTAACCTTTTCCGACCTCCATCTCAAAATCATAAGTGAAAAAATGGTTGAATTGAAAATTGCAGCGGGGGACATCACAGTACATCACATGCACATATTTCTTATCTCTTACATGAAAACTGTTTACATCAGGTTTAATCGTACACGATTTGAATATCATGCTGAAACCTGGTTCTTCCTCAGCGCAAGTTACCTGAATAGTTTATGAATAAAAAATAACAATGCAAGTTGAATAACACAATTTAAGCCATAGCATTACTTATATATTACAGTGTGTCTACTTTGATACCGGGAATTCCGGTAATTTAGGGATTAGTTTATCGTGACTCTTCAAGAATAATCTGATTTTTGCTTGTTCATTAATTGTAGCTTTAAATGAAGTGTTTCCAAAACATTCTTCTAAACCAAAATGTTAAATTCTAAATAGGGGAGACAGGGGTTGATTCGACTCCGGGGCACGTGCAACCTCTGTCCAAAGACCATAACATTTAATTAATTGAATTGTCTCTGCTCTGGCAAAGATCGAGTCATCGTGCATATTAGTGTTTCACGTAGGCCTACATTTATTTCAAAATATACTTATGATATCAATCGCTAGAGAATGTTTATCTACAACATGGCATATAGCAAATAATGTTCATATCACGACGCCGTCACGATGAAATTTGTTTTCAAAGACACATGTATACTTGATTAACGCGCGTCAGTAGAATCTGATTTTATTAAATAGAATTCCCTTTATTAAATTCTCCGTAGTACACAACAACAAGGGTTCAAGAGTCATGTATTCTTATCAATTTCACAGTCGCCATAGCAATCCACGTGAAAGTGAATTTTCTCAACGTCCTGCAGGTTACCCTTGTCAGACATTGCGGTGACAAGTGTCATATCAATTTTCTAAATGGCCTGCGAATATATAAATTATATTGACATTATGTAAACTTATCTTTTATTGTGAGTTTACCAGTAAACTATCAAATATATTATATATAGGCCTATATCATACTGTATTATATATCTAATAATTGAACCAAATATTAAAGAAATTAACGGTCATGAATGTTACGGTCTTTGGACAGAGGTTGCACGTGCCCCGGAGTCGAATTAGCAACCGTTTCTAAAACGCACATGTAAAAATGTCTCCTATTTATTCATTGAGTTGCTTGCTCTACAGAAATTATTATTTAATATTTTCGGTATGAGTTCGTTTTAGTTGTATCAAACAATTGGATTCTTTCGCGTGTATCCGTAAAACGCGATTGCTCGTTCGCAAAAGTTCGGAAAATTTTCGGATGTTGTTGTGCGTCATATATTCGAGGTAACTTAAGCTATATATTGTTCTGAATGTAAACCGATTGGTTTTTGGCAGTTTCAACTCGTTCAACCATTCAGTCACAGGGCTTTGGGTGTAGTTTGGATCAGGGAATTTGTCATAGGAACAAATAAAATGGTATGAATTGAAATCACAAAAACTAATGTGTATATTAATATAATAATTTTCATCAAGTTCTATCTCTAATCTGTGATCTTTCACATTTAGAACTGAATGACAAGTTGAATGTTGATTTTGAAAAGAATGACAGGTTGTGACAACACAACATTATTCCAAGGAATAAATTTGCTAAATATTGCATATAACTCGGATACGAAATGATTTGATAGATTGCTCTCCTGAATGTCTGACAAGAAGCTCTGTACGAGTGCATGTTCTCTACCACACATGATTTGCTAGTCAGCCGATGCTCACAGTCACAGGGGGGCTGGGGGGAGATAGCGCAGTGTAGTAAACATGGAAACTGCTGGTATAGTTCTTTATTACTCGCCCGTGTAAGATACTGCAGTGTAATATTTATACGGCAATATTAAACTAGTGTAATACCGCCGCGTGTATGACGTCACAATAGTTTGCGGTTATGACGTCACAATGGGAGTAACGTCGTCACAATGGCATCGGGCTTGCGGGAATCATAGTTTTGAGAGCCATGCCGGCTATTTTGCTGGATTATATGTTGGCGAGTAATAAACAGAATACTAAACTCCCTTCTATTGAATACCATTTTTATTAAACTCGTGAATGATTTGGTATCAAACTCGCTTTCGCTCGTTTTATACAAAATCATTAACTCGTTTAATAAAAATGTTATTAAATAGAAGGTCGTTTAGTATCCTCTATACATCTACTAACGAGAGAGTCTACAGGGTTTAGGGGGAATATCACCCCTAAACTTAGCCGGCGAGCAGGACGGTGATAAAACACATCTATTTACGCTAATGGCTGCTGGTAAACTCTTGGCGAATAACGGGGTCGTCTGTTGACGTCAGGTACGGCCTTGACCTTGGTCCTGGCATAGACCCCGGATCACCACAGCAGTGGTTAGCGCGTACAGCTTTGGCTCACAGGTTTCAACGCAATGTACAGAAACACTAATGTTGCAGGCTTTCTCCCTGCAATATCCTCGAGCGTCCGAAGTTTGTGACCCTAAGCGAACGTATCCAAATGCTTTTAAAATGAGAATCACAATGCTAAATAATCATTACTGACACAAACAACATCTATTTATCTCTTGAAAGTTATATTTTATGACATACTCTATCATCATACACTAAGTTAAAAATCTTTTGAAGCTTTATTGTCAGTTTTCATTCAAGACCGCCATTGCCTCTCAAGTTCGTGACCTTTGATGTAATGCTATTTTCTTCGAGACTAATCACATGTGTTCAGTCAAGTATGGTCATCTGTTGAACTGACTTATTTTTCTTTCAGAATTGAAAGCATACTTTATAAAATTAAATGTATTTAGTAACTTCTGAGGTCATAAAACGCTTGATGAATTTATTTTCAGAAAAGTTATGACAAACATTGCTTATAATTTATTTTTGAAATATTTTATTCCCAAGTAAGTTCATACATTGATTGACTGACAAAATCATGTGAAAAATAGCCAAAAGCTATATAAAAACCACATGGAATTAAATAATTATAAATCTGTCCATAAAACAACCTATTTTAAAATTATTATTTTTGATTTTTTTAATGAACATTGTGACAAAAGAACAGATGACTTCTTAGGCTTAATAAGATAAGTTGTGTGACAATTAGTTTTTGATGTTTGGCACACTGCCAACCGACTTACTAAGCAAAGCAGACGACAGGAATTGATCCCCGAAAAGTGGTCAGAGAAATTTCTTTTTCCATTGAAAAATACAGATATTTTGGAGGTAGTGAAAACAGTGATTTTAAGCACACGTGTATATGTTTTGAGAACTAACATGGTTAATTGGAAATTGGGTTAATGCTACTGAAAGTTGTATAAATAGATTATGTTTGAGTTTTTAGCTCATCTGGCCTGAAAGGCCCGATGGGCTTATGGCATGGCATGGTGTCCGGCGTCCGTCAGTCCGTCAGTCCGTCAGTCCGTCAGTCCGTCAGTCTGTCAGTCCGTCTGTAAACTTTTTCGCATTTTCGTCTTCTTCCCCAGAACCACTCGGTTTAGGGAGCTGAAGTTTTGTGTACAGACTCCTTGTTGAATGGGGATTCTAAATTGTAAAATTGGTGACCCTGTGACCCCAAATAGGGTCAAGGGGGTCACAACTTAAAAAACCTATTTTCATCTTCTTCTCCAGTACCAGAAGGTCTAGAAAGCTGAAATGTTGTGTGCAGACTCCATGGCCAATGGGGATTCTCAATTGTAGATTTCGTGACTCTGTGACCCCAAACAGGGTCACAGTGGTCATAACCTTAAAAACCTATTTTCATCTTCTTCTCCAGTTCCAAAAGGTCTGGAAAGCTGAAAAGTTGTGTGCAGACTCCTTGGCCAATGAGGATTCTAAATTGTAGATTTCGTGACCTCATAACCCTAAACTGGGTCATAGGGGTCACAACCTTAAAAACCTATTTTCATCTTCTTCTCCAGTTCCAAAAGGTCAAGAGAGCTGAAAGGTTGTGTGCAGACTCCTTGGCCAATGGGGATCCTAAATTGTAGATTTGATGACCCCATGACCCCAAATGGGGTCACAGGGGTCCCAACCTTAAAAAGCTATTTTCATCTTCTTCTCCAGTTCTATAAGGTCTAGAGAGCTGAACTGTTGTGTGCAGACTCCTTATCCAAAAGGGATTCTAAATTGTATATTTGGTGACCCCTTATGACCCTATTTGGGGTCACAGGTCAAAACCTAAAAAAAACTATTTTCATCTTTTTCTCAAGTACTTCAAATTTGTTATATATGTGATAAATTCATTTTGAGATGTATTTAGTTTATTGTTTTAAGCCTGATGAGCTACATATCCAATGGCTCTATTTTTAAACAATAGTTTGGACGTTTCAAGTTTTGTACACAAGTCATATGCGAGCACGCACATGTGTAAATGACGTCACAAACTTAGGCTACTAACGAACTTAGGCTACAAACGAACTTAGGCTACTAACGAACTTAGGCTGCTTTACCATAACACTAGCAGCTCTATGATAATAAATGTCAGTGAAATGCTTGTTGAAACTTTCTTAAACCCCAAATGATTTTGATTCCAGGCTGTACCGAAAGAAACCATCTTGACAGCAGCCAGAAAGTTTATTTCCTATATCAACAAAAGCCCGTCTCCTTTCCATGGTGAGTTTTCTTTGAGTTTCTTTTTCTGTTCTATTTGCATTTGGAATTTGAAGACAGAAGATAACTTGTATATTTTTTATTTATTTTTCAAATAAAATCCAATTAGTGGATTTTATAGTCCATTTTTTTCATATTTGAATTTTTCTTTCAAATGCATGAACAACTTGAAGTCAAAAGTTAGCTGTGTAGTTGTAATAAAATTATGCCTAAGCTCGGGAAATGATAACAAAGTAAACGTCAACAGCAGTAAAGAACACAAGGGACACAAGCTTATTTCACTGTTTAGTGTTTACTCTGCTGTACTGCTCATCACAAATTCTAGTTTTCCTTCCACAGCTGTTGATGAACTGAAGCAGAAACTGGTTACGGCCGGATTCATCGAACTCCGAGATGCAGAACACTGGGACATAAAACAGAACAGCAAGGTAGGCGGCCTATATACAGGGGGAAGTTGCTCGAAACTGACAGACATTATTGTAGCAGTCCTAAATAGCTCAGTAGCTCAAGATTTCAATGGCAAAAAGAATTCTTTATTGTTTCATTGGTTATCAGGTTAAATGAGTGACGTTTTCTAATTGACGAGTGGGCTATACTGATCTTCCTGATAAAATGTTTCAGGGGTGATGTGTTTAGAGTATCATTAGATTCAGCCCTGCTGGCGAGGATGTAGATGGTCCATCTATATTACTAACCATGCTAGGGATACTATCCAGCCATAATCAGTGCAATGTTTCTTTCCCCATTAGGACAATTATCCTAATAACACTTATTGACAATAATATTTCTTTCCCCAGTACTTTGTGACCAAGAATCAGTCGACAATCATTGCGTTCGCTGTTGGTGGCAAGTACAAACCTGGAAACCCGTTCAGCATAGTCGGGGCTCACACGGACAGTCCGTGCTTCAAGGTGAGGGACACACGGACAGTCCGTGCTCCAAGGTGAGGGTCACACGGACAATCCGTGCTTCAAGGTGAGGGTCACACGGACAGTCTGTGCTTCAAGGTGAGGGTCACACGGACAGTCTGTGCTTCAAGGTGAGGGTCACACGGACAATCCGTGCTTCAAGGTGAGGGTCACACGGACAGTCCGTGCTTCAAGGTGAGGGTCACACGGACAGTCCGTGCTTCAAGGTGAGGGTCACACGGACAGTCCGTGCTCCAAGGTGAGGGTCACACGGACAGTCCATGCTTCAAGGTGAGGGTCATAGGGACAGTCCATGCTTCAAGGTGAGGGTCATAGGGACAGTCCATGCTTCAAGGTGAGGGTCACATGGACAGTCCGTGCTTCAAGGTGAGGGTCACAGGGACAGTCCGTGCTCCAAGGTGAGGGTCACATGGACAATCCGTGCTTCAAGTAGAGGGTCACACGGACAATCCGTGCTTCAAGGTGAGGGTCACATGGACAGTCCGTGCTTCAAGGTGAGGGTTACATGGACAGTCCGTGCTTCAAGGTGAGGGTTACACGGACAGTCCGTGCTTCAAGGTGAGGGTCACATGGACAGTCCGTGCTCCAAGGTGAGGGTTACACGGACAGTCCGTGCTTCAAGGTGAGGGTCACAGGGACAGTCCATGCTTCAAGGTGAGGGTCACATGGACAGTCCGTGCTTCAAGGTGAGGGTCACATGGACAGTCCGTGCTTCAAGGTGAGGGTCACAGGGACAGTCCATGCTTCAAGGTGAGGGTCACACGGACAGTCCATGCTTCAAGGTGAGGGTCACATGGACAGTCCGTGCTCCAAGGTGGGGGTCACATGGACAGTCCGTGCTCCAAGGTGAGGGTCACTCGGACAGTCCGTGCTCCAAGGTGAGGGTCACATGGACAGTCCATGCTTCAAGGTGAGGGTCACATGGACAATCCGTGCTTCAAGGTGAGGGTCACATGGACAATCCGTGCTTCAAGGTGAGGGTCACATGGACAGTCCGTGCTTCAAGGTGAGGGTCACTCGGACAGTCCGTGCTCCAAGGTGAGGGTCACACGGACAATCTGTGCTTCAAGGTGAGGGTCACATGGACAGTCTGTGCTCCAAGGTGAGGGTCACACGGACAGTCCGTGCTCCAAGGTGAGGGTCACACGGACAGTCCGTGCTCCAAGGTGAGGGTCACATGGACAGTCCGTGCTTCAAGGTGAGGGTCACACGGACAGTCCGTGCTCCAAGGTGAGGGTCACATGGACAGTCCGTGCTTCAAGGTGAGGGTCACACGGACAGTCCGTGCTCCAAGGTGAGGGTCACATGGACAGTCCGTGCTCCAAGGTGAGGGTCACACGGACAGTCCGTGCTCCAAGGTGAGGGTCACATGGACAGTCCGTGCTTCAAGGTGAGGGTTACACGGACAGTCCGTGCTTCAAGGTGAGGGTCACAGGGACAGTCCATGCTTCAAGGTGAGGGTCACACCGATAGTCCGTGCTTCAACATGAGGGTGTCTTGGTGTACATTTCTCCGTAGTCATCTTTGATATTCTGACATCCCATCTCTCATTTCATTGGTGGATAAAGTTTGTGTAAGGACAGCTGGACATCACCTCAGCCAGTAATTCCCTAGATACAATGACAGAATTATTGAATGTATCATTTCAGTTAGTTTAAAGTAAACAGACGGATGTTTAATGATGGATTCTGGCCGATACAATGGTCAAGTTGATGTACGAGATTGTTGAACTGCGTACAGGTGAAGCCCGTGTCGGGGAAGGTGAAGAGTGGCTACTGTATGGTCGGCGTGGAAACGTACGGGGGAGGAATCTGGAACACCTGGTTTGATCGAGATCTGACCGTCGCCGGCCGGGTTCTGGTCAAGGTATATGATGCTAAATGTATTTTCTCTGCAGCAACTTCACCTGTCTTTGTCTAGTTGGATAGAGACTTGTGTCAAAAATCGTGAATTAATGAGATAATCAGTAATGGACAAATGACATGACTAGCTTATTAGACAACCATTCTTCCTAAATCTTGTTGACTGTTCTATGCAAAAACTTTCATACTGAGGTAAACAATTTAAAATTCAAATGATGGTCCATAATTTACTTGGTTGATACCTTTGTTACACTCTAGATACAGATGAAAGGACAGTTCATGTTTTTCTCTCCTTATTTTGATTGGTATCAAGTCCTAACGTTAAATTGGAACGTAAACTGTTTGGTGAAGAGTCATGTAAACAAGAGGAGGCAGAGGTCACGTGACACAGCTTAAATACAGAAAAGTTGTGACGTACTTCCGGTTGATTAAAACTTTGACAGTAAACAATGATACAAAAATCGGAAACATAATGGTAAATATAAAAAGAACATAAACTAAGGAATGAGCATAGAAAGGATGATTAATAAGTAAAATACAAAATATGAGCCTGTTGTTGCACAAACTAAAATTTAAAAATTCTCATGTAAACTGTTCTATTATTGTATTCAAACATCTACCTGGGGTTCAAAGGTATTGGTCAACTTCACCCGCAAGGCTTATAACAGCGTTTAAAGTTGCGTATTGGTAGGCCGTCCACATATTACCTAAAAAGTTTCGGATCTCTTCCTCTCTTGAGCATTGTCTCTGATGATCCGCTCCCAGGAAACAAAATGAATTTACTATTACAATCTAGTAACTTTCTACAGTGGACAATAAAGAGTTCTAGTAACTTTCTACAGTAGACAATAAAGAGTTCTAGTAACTTTCTACAGTAGACAATAAAGAGTTCTAGTAACTTTCTGCTGCTGACAGGAAGGAGAGAAGATCGACCACCGTCTCGTCCACATTCAGCGCCCAATCATGCGCATCCCCCACCTGGCTATCCACCTGCAGCGCGAGATGAACGACAACTTCGGACCCAACAAAGAGAACCACCTGTGAGTTGCGGTAACTCGTTATTGATTTATTCTATGCTTCATTTGGATACTTGTGCCTATTTATTAAGATCCTAACAATATGTTTTTTTTAAAATAATAAGGTCCCCCAATGAAAGTTCTTTGATGCTGAGATAGTCCAAATACATTTGCTTCCACAATCCAGATTAACTTTATAGCTTAAATCAAGGCGTGGTATTTCTTGGTTACCAATGAGAGTAGATCCCAGGTTCAGATAACATTTAATTCAGAGAATTTGTGAAAGTCTCATAATGGTTTCATTAAAGTGAAAGTAGGGCTTGTTTGTTTGTGCCTTCCTTATAAGCTGAGAGAGTTAATGTATGTAGTGTCTCTAGGTTAAATCTGACATGCTGCTCTCTTCCAGATGTCCAGTGATTGCCTCCATGGTCCAGTCAGAGTTGCAAGGAGTCCCCAAACAGAGTGACGCAGACATACCCACCAGGACACAGGTCAGCTATTTGTACAGTACTACCTCAACCGCATCTAACTTCTCCTGCATCGTCCTGTCTCATTAAGAAAGATTTAATGAATTACTGATCAATTACTGATTCCACAGGGGTCATGTCTCGTGATCTTTCACTTCGGCCAATCAGTGACAAGGCTTGTAAATCTTCCCTAAATTTCAATGTGAATGCTGACCTGTGATTGGTTGTGATCTTATGATGTATTTACTGTTCAGGCAGAGAAGCATGCGCCGGCCCTGGTCAAGTTACTGTGTGAGGAGCTGAAGATTAAACCGGAGCAGATGCTCGACTTCGAACTGTGTCTGGCCGACACGCAACCCGCGGTGAGTTCACAGCAGGGCTTCCTGAGGCAACTCATAGATAATGTTCTTGAGGCAACTCATAATGTTCCTGATGCAACTCATAGATAATGTTCTTGAGGCAACTCATAGATAATGTTCTTGATGCAACTCATAGATAATGTTCTTGAGGCATCTCATAGATAATGTTCTTGAGGCAACTCATAGATAATGTTCTTGAAGCAACTCATAGATAATGTTCTTGAGGCAACTCATAGATAATGTTCTTGAGGCAACTCGTAGATAATGTTCTTGAGGCAACTCATAGATAATGTTCTTGAGGCAACTCATAGATAATGTTCTTGAGGCAACTCATAGATAATGTTCTTGATGCAACTCATAATGTTCTTGAGGCAACTCATATATAATGTTCTTGAGGCAACTCATAATGTTCTTGAGGCAACTCATAGATAATGTTCTTGATGCAACTCATAATGTTCTTGAGGCAACTTGCTTCAATTCCTGACATAGCCAATGTATTCTTAAACCTCTATAGCCAAATGTGAGCTATCTGATGCTGAAGTAGTGGTTAACGTAACTTTGTTGCATTCTGGGAAATATGCAGAAGACAAGCCATGAAAAGAAAATGTATCATTTGTCATCATAAAACAATTCCCAGCCAGGATATTTACCACACTACAGAGGCCGGGCTGGACTTACTTCATACACTGGCCTCACCTTATTCATCTGTCACAGTCGTAATACAAGTGTTTCTTATGTGTCATCTTCTTACCGGGCATGTGCAGGCTATCGGCGGAGCTTTGGAAGAATTCATCTTTTCCCCTCGTCTCGACAACCTCCTCAACGCCTATACTGCGTGCGAAGTAAGTAGAATTCTTTTCAAGTTATTAAGTTCATTCTAAATGCAGAAATGAAATCAAAAAGAATAAATCTACAAATAGATAAAAAAAGCTGGGTGTAGGAATACCATTAGTAGCTGTAGTAGCATTGAGGAAATCACTTACTATGCTCCCACCTTGCCGCAACAGAAATAATTCCAGTTTCTCAGTCGACTGGTTCCTCCATGCAAATTGCAGCACTGAAAACAATGTTTTTCCAATTGCTAACTCAAGTTCATTTTCTATTCTGCCAGGCCCTGGTGGAATCTTGCAGCAACGAGACTCTCTCCACCGACCCCAGCATCAGGATGATCAGTTTGTTCGACAACGAGGAGGTTTGTTCTTCACTGGATTTCAACTGGAACCTTTTTATCTTAAACAATACTGAACTCTTCCATACTGAGAGTGTCGCTGCTAATGGCTGAGAAACTGCTGAAGCGGCGTTAAATATTAACTCACTCACTCACTCACCCACTCACTCACCCACTCACTCACTCACCCACTCACTCACCCACTCACTCATTCACCCACCCACTCACTCACTCATTCACCCACCCACTCATCCACCCACTCACTCACCCACCCACCCACTCACTCACTCACCCACCCACTCATTCACCCAATCACCCACCCACTCACCCACCCACTCACCCACTCACCTACTCACTCACTCACTCACTCACTCACTCACTCACCCACTCACTCACCCATACTTAGTGTAAGATTTTGGATGACAACCATCATAACGTGAACAGCCCAGTGTTTAGAGTCCAAGATTGCTACCTCCTTGTCCCAGCCGAGTAGCATGTTCTCTGACGCATCACAAGGAGGACGTAAACATCGCCTTGTCTTTCTGTGGATTCTAATTGTGACTGCCCATCAAATACTTCCCCTCAATACTGTAGTACCTCTCAGTGATATTGTAATGAAAAGAGGCTTAAATTAATTATTGGTATAAATTATAGATTCCATTCCATATCATTATTACCATTAGTTCAGGTTCAGATTTATTTGTGTGAAGTTTAACAAATTTATACTCACTTGCTTGATGACAATTGAAAAGAGCAACCAAAGCCATATAACTCGGGTTTCTATACAAGATTGTTGCACTAAAGACAAACTAATCCTAAAGAGCTAGTGTCTCAGAAATCTAAACCCCTGTCTGCAGGTTGGTTCTCAGAGCGCACAGGGAGCCCAGTCCACATTCCAAGAGCTCGTTCTACGTCGTATCGCCGCCAGTACGGACAACACGACAGCCTTCGAGGAGTCGATTGCTCGGTCGTACATGATCAGCGCAGACCAGGCTCATGCTATCCACCCCAACTACTCGTAAGCTTCTTGAGTTACAAACTTACAGAGTACAACATTAGTTTTGTTGTTTATTGTAAACTTTGCTCAGTGGAAATAATACTATTTGGAAAATACTGATAACAGTGAATGATTATTTACTTAAAATTTTAACACTATAATCTAACATCTGGTTGCATTGAGGAATAAAACCTTGCCAAAAATATGCTCATTATAAATCCTTCAGGTTCATGAAATCTGGTCTATCGGTTGTTTAGGCAGTCCCCTCTAAATTCAAAGTGATACTTACCGTGTGTATTGTTGTGATGTGAACGGTGTAGTACCGCTGTATCATTTCAGAGAGAAACATGAGAGCAACCACCAACCAGATTTCCACAAGGTGAGAGACAATATGATCAGTAGTGTCCTGTTTTTGTCTTTCTTCTTTCCACAATCATTGTCTTTGTTATGTCCCCCAAATTTTTTTTCGGGAGACATAATGTTTTCGCCTCTGTGCGTTATTCCGTCATTCCGTTATTCCGTTATTCCGAAATGCTTTCTTTTCCGGGCCATATCTAAAAAATTGTTCAATATTTTTTCATGAAACTTGGTATGTGGTTAGACCTAGTGGTGGAGCGGTGCCTTTTGCTATTTTGGTTATTCTGCATTTTTTATTATGCCCCTGAATCAGATATTCTGGGGGTATATTGTTTTTCACCTGTCCGTCCATCCGTCCAACCGTCTGTCTGTCCGTCTGTCTGTCTGTCCGTCTGTGTGTTTGTCCACAAAAACTTTAACCTTGGCCATAACTTTGGATTGCTCAGAGCTAGGGCTTTCATACTTGGCATGTACATACCTTGTGATGAGACCTTTCAGATGAGGTCATCATATTTGACCTTGTGACCTTGACCTTGATGCAGTGGACATTTTCAGAAAATTTTAACCTTTGCCATAACTTTTGATTGTTAAGAGTTACGGCTTTCATACTTGGTGTGTGCATATTTTGTGATGAGACCTTCAGATGAGGTCATCATATTTGATCTTGTGACCTTGATCTTGACCTTGCTGCAGTGGACATCTTCAGTAAACTTTAACCTTTGCCATAACTTTGGATTGCTCAGAGCTACGGCTTTCATACTTGGCATGTGCATACCTTGTGATGAGACCTTTCAGATGAGGTCATCATATTTGACCTTTTGACCCTGACCTTGCCGCAGTGGACAATATTTAGAAAACTTTAACCTTGGCCATAACTTTGGTATATCCGGGGGCATCCGTGTTTAACAAACACATCTTGTTTTTACTGGTTTCCATGGCAACAATTTCAACTTAATGCATATTGGGGGTAGGGATGTTTTCCGGCCTCTATTTCAAAATCTATCAAGTATTTCTTTACGAAAATTGGTATGTGGTTACACCTAGTGGTGGAGTGGTGCCTTTTGCTATTTTGGTTATTCTGAATTGTTTATTTTTTCTGGTTTCCATGGAAACAATTTGAACTTAGTGCATATTGGGGGTAGGGATCTTTTCCGGCCTCTATCTCCAAAACCGTTCAATATTTTTTCACCAAACTTTGTATTTATCTTAGACCTAGTGATAGAATGGTGCCTTTTGCTACTTTGGCTATTCTGAATTTTTAGCTCATCTGGCCTGAAAGGCCCGATGGGCTTATGGCATGGCATGGCATGGCGTCCGGCGTCCGGCGTCCGTCCATCCGTCCGTCCGTCCATCCGTCCGTAAACTTTTTTTAGCTTTTTCGACTTCTTCTCCAGAACCAATAACTCCACAGAGCTGAAATTGTATGTGCAGACTCCTTGGCCAATGGGGATTCTAAATTGTAGATTTCGTGACCCCACGACCCCAAATGGGGGTCACAGGGGTCACATCCTTAAAAACCTATTTTCATCTTCTTCTCCAGTTCCAAAAGGTCTAGAGAGCTGAAAAGTTGTGTGCAGACTCCTTGGCTAATGGGGATTCTAAATTGTAGATTTCGTGACCCCGTGACCCCAAATGGGGTCACAGGGGTCACATCCTTAAAAACCTATTTTCATCTTCTTCTCCAGTTCCAAAAGGTCTAGAGAGCTGAAAAGTTGTGTGCAGACTCCTTGGCTAATGGGGATTCTAAATTGTAGATTTTGTGACCCCATGACCCCAAATGGGGTCACAGGGGTCACATCTTAACCTATTTTCATCTTCTTCTCAAGAACCAAAAGGTCTAGAGAGCTGAAAAGTTGTGTGCAGACTCCTTGGCCAGTGGGGATTCTAAATTGTAGATTTTGTGACCCTGTGATCCCAATCTAGGTCACGGGTCATGACCAAAAAACCTATTTTCATCTTCTTCTCCAGTTTATATGTAAAGCTCTAGAAATGTGAAATTTTGTGTAGAGATACTTTGGTCAAAGGTGATTCTTGATTGTAGGATTGGTGACCCTGTGACTCCAAATGTGGGTCACAGGGGTCATGATCTAAAACCCATATTATTTTGCTTGTTAACAATGTATTACTTGAGATAACTTAGATATTCAACCTAAGATAATAAATCAATGAAATACTTATGAGCTACAGAGCCCATGGCTCTATTTTTAGCTCATCAGGCCTGAAAGGCCCGATGGGCTTATGGCATGGGATGGCGTCCGTCCGTCCGTAAACTTTTCACTTTTTCGACTTCTTCTCCAGAACCAATAACTCTAGAGAGCTGAAATTTTATGTACGGACTCCTTGGCCAATGGGGATTCTAAATTGTAGATTTGGTGACCCTGTGACCCCAAATAAGGGCCCCAGGGGTCATAACCTTAAAAGCTATTTTCATCTTCTTCTCCAGAACCAATAACTCCAGAGAGCTGAAATTTCATGTACAGACTCCTTGGCCAATGGGGATTCTAAATTGTAGATTTGGTGACCCTGTGACCCCAAATAAGGGCCACAGGGATCACAACCTAAAAAGCTATTTTCATCTTCTTCTCCAGAACCAATGAATCCAGAGAGCTGAAATTATATGTACAGACTCCTTGGCCAATGGGGATTCTAAATTGTAGATTTGGTGACCCTGTGACCCCAAATAAGGGCCTCACAGGCCATTACCTAAAATCCTGTTTTCATCTTTTTCTCCGGAACAAAAAGATCTAGAAGGCTGTAATATTGTATGCAAACTCTTTAGCCAATGGGGATTCAAACTTGTAAATTTGGTGACCCTGTGACCCCAAATATGAGCCACAGACTAAAAAACCTTTGAAAATGAATTTTGAACTGATATTTTATGTGCACTTCATTCACTTTATTTGAAATGTATGTCGACTTGAGATAACAATCTACATTGTGGACATGTTTGTCAAATTGATGTAATCAATGTGAAATGAGAACTATTGAATAGCCTATGAACTGAAAATTGTGACACGGCATAAAGGACTAAATTGAAGAGGAGTTAAGAATTCTGTTATTTAACATGAGATATGTGAACTGCATATGACTGGTGATGAAATGATAAGATAAGATTATTTTCATCTTCTTCTCCAGAACGAAAAGACCTAGAAGGTTGTCATGTTGTGTAATGAGTCTTTATCCAATGGAGATTCTAAATTGTAGGTTTGGTGACCCTGAGGCCCCAAATAAGGGCCTCACAGGCCATTACCTAAAATCCTGTTTTCACCTATTCCCTTGAACAAAAAGATCTAGAAGGCTGTAATATTGTATGCAAACATTTTAGCCAATGGGGATTCAAACTTGTAAATTTGGTGACCGTGACCCCAAATATGGGCCACAGCCTAAAAAAACCTTTGAAAATGAATTTTGAACTGATATTTTATGACACTTCAATTAAATCACAATAATTTGAAATATATGTCAACTTGAGATAACAATCTACATTGTGGACATGTTTGTCAAATTGATGTAATCAATGTGAAATGAGAACTATTGAATAGCCTATGAACTGAAAATTGTGACACGGCATAAAGGACTACATTGAAGAGGGGTTAAGAATTCTTTTATTTTACATGAGATATGTGAACTACATATGACTGGTGATGAAATGATAAGATAAGATTATTTTCATCTTCTTCTCCAGAACGAAAAGACCTAGAAGGTTGTCATGTTGTGTAATGAGTCTTTAGCCAATGGAGATTCTAAATTGTAGATTTGGTGACCCTGTGGCCCAAATTAGGGCCCCACAGGCCATTACCTAAAATCCTGTTTTCATCCAGAACGAACTAGAAGGAATATTTTGTTCAGAATGTTTAGATGTTTGGATGACAAGGCTTAGAACCGAGATTGTTTAGCCAAGGTGATTCTAAATTGTACTATGTACCATGAGATTCATCACATTGCCTGTTCTCTTTAAGCCTTATACAGTTAGATCAGTTCTGCCAGTGTTTAGTGCAAGCAAGAGTCTATTACATAATTTGGCGGTAAAACACAAAAAACACAGCTGGCTTGTAACCAGAGCCAAGGGGTCAGAATATTGCATAATCTCCTGTGTGTTGACCTTGCTGAGTGCTCTCTCTCAATTTCAAAAATAAGATTTGTCAGGGTTAGGGATTGTACATTATATTGAGACAACATATTTCTGTCTTCATCATCAAACAAAATAAACTCTGATGAGCTACAGAGCCCATGGCTCTATTTTTTATTTCTCGTTATTAATGCAGTATTGAACTTAGTGCTTAGCATAAGTGAAAAATAAGGGTAATATGACTAGGTTGAATTGAAAGTTGGAGCGGGGGACATCACAGTGCATCACATGCACATATTTCTAGTTGTCTGTGTGGCCACCAAGTCTCTGAGCCACCAAGCCTCTGAATCACCAAACGTCTGAGCCACCAAGCCTCTGAATCACCAAGCCCTTGAATCACCAAGCATGTTATGATATAAGTGAAATACTATTGAAAGCATTGGTGGCTCAGAGCCATAGAGGCTTGGTGGCTCAAGGGCTCAGTGGTTCAAGGGCTTGGTGGCTCAGTGGTTCAAGGGCTTGGTGGCTCAGTTGTTCAAGGGCTTGGTGGCTCAGTGGTTCAAGGGCTTGGTGGCTCAGTGGTTCAAGGGCTTGGTGGCTCAGTTGTTCAAGGGCTTGGTGGCTCAGTGGTTCAAGGGCTTGGTGGCTCAGGGGCTCAGTGGTTCAATGGCTTGGTGGCTCAGAGCCATAGAGGCTTGGTGACTCAGGGGCTCAGTGGTTCAAGGGCTTGGTTAAGGGGCTCAGTGGTTCAAGGGCTTGGTGGCTCAGGGGCTCAGTGGTTCAAGGGCTTTGTGGCTCAGGGGCTCAGTGGTTCAAGGGCTCAGTGGTTCAAGGGCTTTGTGGCTCAGGGGCTCAGTGGTTCAAGGGCTTTGTGGCTCAGGGGCTCAGTGATTTAAGGGCTTGGTGGCTCAGGGGCTCAGTGGTTCAAGGGCTCAGTGGTTCAAGGGCTTTGTGGCTCAGGGGCTCAGTGGTTCAAGGGCTTGGTGGCTCAGGGGCTCAGTGATTTAAGGGCTTGATGGCTCAAGGGCTCAGTGGTTCAAGGGCTTGGTTAAGGCAGTGATTAATCTTGTTAGTTAGTGAGCAGGTATGCTGCATCTAGAATGAAATACGATAAGCTATCTAATAATTGTTCATCAAATGTGTTAATTAACTAGAACTTTTGACTGTTATCAGCTCATAATTCGATACTGTTTCTATCTCCAAAGCTGTTTACTTCGACACAGACCTGGGTCAGTGTTGAATGAAATGAATGTTCTCTGATTTCCCGGCAGGGTATAGTCATCAAGTTCAACAGCAACCAGCGCTACGCTACGACGGCCATCACTGCTACAATCCTACGAGAGGTCGCTAAACGGGTTGGAACTCCAATTCAAGTGAGTGAAATCATTGCATGTGTTTTGTTAACTTGGTACATGAAGGGTAGTATTCCTGTATAGGTCGTAGTACTACTATCCAGCCTGCACCAGTATCTGGTATACTGATTATCAATACAGGCTTTATGTAACTTCAAACTGGCCATCAAGATTTTTTTTCAACGTTGTTCATAATACCAGAATTAACCCTTAACATGCGGGCGACGGAATTATCCGGGAGGCTCATAGAGAAAAATGTTAGAACCCTTGGCGAGACCCGTACGTTGGACTTAGTGCATTTACCGGGTCAGTAATAATTATATTTGCCCCCCAGGCGAAATGCGAGACGAAGTGTGTCCGTATATCGCCACATGAAAACTTGTTTACATACATCTCGCAGAAAGCCACGATAACGAGTCTGTGTGAATGTCCGGTCGAAATATCAAGTAAAATTCACACCAAATTGCGTGTGCATTGTTGACCCGTAACGCATTGATAATTAGCTTTACAAAAGGCCAATTTTGTCGGGCTTAGCCCTCGAAGCATTAATTCGCTTGAGGCTATTTTCACCCACGTGTTTGTATTGCCTCGGGTTTGCCTCGCCCGAGACTGCTATCTGCCTCGCATCTCGCGAGACGGGGGAAAAAATCGCTAACTCGCCTTACTCCCGCACTTCATATCATGTGAGCGAATAGTTTGTTTTCAAAAAAAAATACGGCAAAATAAAGGGGAAACAATGGACTACATTCCCATATAAAATTAGAAAATCTCAAAAAAATAATAAAGACACAGCAAGCGCCGTGAAAAAGGTCATGTTTACACTTCATAAATTTTGAAACAATCGGCGATTTTCACAACTTCTAAAACATTTATCACGGCTAAAATACTGAATGCATTTTCATAATTTTTATATCACAATAAACCGAAAAGAATAATCTTTTATTCTATATAAAATGCGCAGATTTATTCACAGAAATAAAGATACAATTTTACCTTTCTGAGAGGCATGTGAAACCAAACGGCACACAAACTAATCAACATATTTTCATCAGTTATGGTTCGAGGTTAGCGTTTATTTGAAAAGTCAAACAACATAACCATATTTGGGTTGACATGTGCTTATTTGTCAACTGGTTCGAGATTATGATTTCTTGGAAAAGTGCGATGAACGACCGTTTGCAATGCCGCATACATGTTGTAAGTATTGACGATTTTATAGGTGGAAATAAAGACAAACTTTACATAGCTATAGAATTATAACCAAAGGTCGCATTCTAATAATTTTTATATCATTGTGAAGCTAGACATCTTGTCTTCAATTCCGTATATAAATGGAATTTTTTTCGTTTCGTATTTATGATGTTACGAGGCCCGAATTAAAGACAATCTTTCGAAAGTAATAGAATAAAAACGAAAAAACATAGAAAATTCATTCAAAGTTTCGGGTGTGAATTAGCCATTTGTGTACGGGTGTCGCTACTTGAATTTGTATTGAACGCCCGTATATAGTCCTTATTCGCCATGTAGATGCGGTATATTTCGTAAAAACGGTACCGGAATCGCCGCCTGGAAATTCCGCCAGCAGAGCTCGTTAGTGAATAAGCTGAAACTACTGCTGCGAGCTGCGAGCCTGTAAATTCCGCCACAGGGGCTAAAAATGGTAAAATATATATACGCAACGTAAGGGTTAAGTTATGTACCGTAATTACATGAATTTTCTTTAATTTTCATAAAATTACATAAACAAATGGCTTGTGATGCCTCTCAAAATGTTCATGAGATACCTTCCAACACAGTCACGTCATGAACACAAGGTCAGAGTATACTACATTTATCAAGGATTGGCTTCTTTAGACATTCCTGAAAATATGCCATGTTGTTAATGTTCACTGAAATATCTTCATTCTAAACATTTCACTTCTCTATGCAGGATATTGTTGTACGAAACGACTCTCCCTGTGGATCAACAATCGGACCAATAATGTCAGCTAAGCTGGGCATGCAGACAATAGACATTGGGGCACCGCAACTCAGCATGCATTCGATCCGAGAGATGGGAGACACGTCCAGCATCTACCAGGCTATCCAGCTGTATAAGGTGGGTCGATAGAACTAGTGACAACTTCCCCCTCAAGTTATAACTCACACCAGTCTCCACCAGGCTATCCAGCTGTATAAGGTGGGTCGATAGAACTAGTGACAACCTCCCCTCAAGTTATAACTCACGCCAGTCTCCACCAGGCTATCCAGCTGTATAAGGTGGTTCGACAGAACTAGTGACAACTTCCCCCTCAAGTCATAACTCACGCCAGTCTCCACCAGGCTATCCAGCTGTATAAGGTGGGTCGATAGAACTAGTGACAACTTCCCCCTCAAGTTATAACTCACACCAGTCTCCACCAGGCTATCCAGCTGTATAAGGTGGGTCGATAGAACTAGTGACAACCTCCCCTCAAGTTATAACTCACGCCAGTCTCCACCAGGCTATCCAGCTGTATAAGGTGGTTCGACAGAACTAGTGACAACTTCCCCCTCAAGTCATAACTCACGCCAGTCTCCACCAGGCTATACAGCTGTATAAGGTGGGTCGATAGAACTAGTGACAACTTCCCCCTCAAGTTATAACTCACACCAGTCTCCACCAGGCTATCCAGCTGTATAAGGTGGGTCGATAGAACTAGTGACAACCTCCCCTCAAGTTATAACTCACACCAGTCTCCACCATGCTATCCAGCTGTATAAGGTGGTTCGACAGAACTAGTGACAACCTCCCCTCAAGTTATAACTCACGCCAGTCTCCACCAGGCTATCCAGCTGTATAAGGTGGGTCGACAGAACTAGTGACAACTTCCCCCTCAAGTCATAACTCACGCCAGTCTCCACCAGGCTATCCAGCTGTATAAGGTGGGTCGATAGAACTAGTGACAACCTCCCCTCAAGTTATAACTCAAGCCAGTCTCCACCAGGCTATCCAGCTGTATAAGGTGGTTTGATAGAACTAGTGACAACTTCCCCCTCAAGTCATAACTCACGCCAGTCTCCACCAGGCTATCCAGCTGTATAAGGTGGGTCGACAGAACTAGTGACAACTTCCCCCTCAAGTTATAACTCACGCCAGTCTCCACCAGGCTATCCAGCTATATAAGGTGGGACGACAGAACTAGTGACAACCTCCCCTCAAGTTATAACTCACGCCAGTCTCCACCAGGTTATCCAGCTGTATAAGGTGGGTCGATAGAACTAGTGACAACCTCCCCTCAAGTTATAACTCACGCCAGTCTCCACCAGGCTATCCAGCTGTATAAGGTGGGACGACAGAACTAGTGACAACCTCCCCTCAAGTTATAACTCACGCCAGTCTCCACCAGGTTATCCAGCTGTATAAGGTGGGTCGATAGAACTAGTGACAACCTCCCCTCAAGTTATAACTCATGCCAGTCTCCACCATGCTATCCAGCTGTATAAGGTGGGTCGACAGAACTAGTAACAACCTCCCCTCAAGTTATAACTCACACCAGTCTCCACCAGGCTATCCAGCTGTATAAGGTGGTTCGACAGAACTAGTGACAACCTCCCCTCAAGTTATAACTCACACCAGTCTCCACCAGGCTATCCAGCTGTATAAGGTGGGTCGATAGAACTAGTGACAACCTCCCCTCAGGTTATAACTCACACCAGTCTCCACCATGCTATCCAGCTGTATAAGGTGGGTCGACAGAACTAGTAACAACCTCCCCTCAAGTTATAACTCACACCAGTCTCCACCATGCTATCCAGCTGTATAAGGTGGTTCGACAGAACTAGTGACAACCTCCCCTCAAGTTATAACTCACGCCAGTCTCCACCAGGCTATCCAGCTGTATAAGGTGGGTCGACAGAACTAGTGACAACTTCCCCCTCAAGTCATAACTCACGCCAGTCTCCACCAGGCTATCCAGCTGTATAAGGTGGGTCGATAGAACTAGTGACAACCTCCCCTCAAGTTATAACTCATGCCAGTCTCCACCAGGCTATCCAGCTGTATAAGGTTGGTCGACAGAACTAGTGACAACTTCCCCCTCAAGTTATAACTATATTCAAGCCAGCATGCTCTAATCAGTGATGGAGACAGGCACCAGTTTATAATGCTCTACCCAGTGATGGAGACAGCCACCGGTTTATAATGCTCTACCCAGTGATGGAGACAGGCACCAGTTTATAATGCTCTACCCAGTGATGGAGACAGCCACCGGTTTATTATGCTCTACCCAGTGATGGAGACAGGCACCGGTTTATCATGCTCTACCCAGTGATGGAGACAGGCACCAGTTTATAATGTTCTACCCAGTGATGGAGACAGGCACCGGTTTATAATGCTCTACCCAGTGATGGAGACAGGCACCGGTTTATAATGCTCTACCCAGTGATGGAGACAGGCACCAGTTTATAATGCTCTACCCAGTGATGGAGACAGGCACCAGTTTATAATGCTCTACCCAGTGATGGAGACAGGCACCGGTTTATCATGCTCTACCCAGTGATGGAGACAGGCACCGGTTTATAATGCTCTACCCAGTGATGGAGACAGGCACCAGTTTAAAATGCTCTACCCAGTGATGGAGACAGGCACCGGTTTATAATGCTCTACCCAGTGATGGAGACAGGCACCGGTTTAAAATGCTCTACCCAGTGATGGAGACAGGCACCAGTTTAAAATGCTCTACCCAGTGATGGAGACAGGCACCGGTTTATAATGCTCTACCCAGTGATGGAGACATGCACCGGTTTATAATGCTCTACCCAGTGATGGAGACAGGCACCGGTTTAAAATGCTCTACCCAGTGATGGAGACAGGCACCAGTTTAAAATGCTCTACCCAGTGATGGAGACAGGCACCGGTTTATAATGCTCTACCCAGTGATGGAGACAGGCACCGGTTTAAAATGCTCTTCCCAGTGATGGAGACAGGCACCGGTTTATCATGCTCTACCCAGTGATGGAGACAGGCACCGGTTTATAATGTTCTACCCAGTGATGGAGACAGGCACCGGTTTATCATGCTCTACCCAGTGATGGAGACAGGCACCAGTTTATAATGCTCTACCCAGTGATGGAGACAGGCACCGGTTTATAATGCTCTACCCAGTAATGGAGACAGGCACCAGTTTATAATGCTCTACCCAGTGATGGAGACAGCCACCGGTTTATAATGCTCTACCCAGTGATTGAGACAGGCACCAGTTTATAATGCTCTACCCAGTGATGGAGACAGCCACCGGTTTATAATGCTCTACCCAGTGATGGAGACAGGCACCGGTTTATAATGCTCTACCCAGTGATGGAGACAGGCACCGGTTTATAATGCTCTACCCAGTGATGGAGACAGCCATCGGTTTATAATGACATGCGAGGGAAGTTGATCTGGCAATAGTTAACCTTTTGCTCATGTCATATCACAACAAATTGACACAGTTAGAGCCCTCTCTTCCTCTTCAAGTTTTTGCAGTTCCAATCAGTATGTCCCTTCTCCGAAGTGTAAATCAATGAATATTCTATCATTTTATATGTTTTATTATCAAAATGTTGTAGAATTGAGTGCAAGATAGCGTATTTTCATTTCACGTAATGCCAAAAAAACAAGATGGCGGTGCTGTTGTTAGATCGGCGACAGATCTATCCCTTTTACCTCTAAAGGGACTGTACCACGTTTTCTAATGCAAGTAAAGAGATCTCATAAATTGAAAAGAAATGTTACCAATTGCACAACAATCTTCCTCAGTCAATAGAACGAATAGTTCAATATTAACCCTTTACATACTTCAAATATTCTTTTAAAAGTCGCTTTTTACACCAGAGATTGTTTTTGTATACGTTTGCTTGTATACCAGAGGCATTTTATGGCCAATACCAGAGAATAATGCAATTTTTTTATTAAGTAGTTTTCATAAAATGTTTTTTTAGTGTTGACAATATAAACAATGAATCAGGTAAGTAATTAGATATTTCTATCATTTTGTGTTAAATGCGTCACTCAGTGGTATAGGGAACTTTTTACTTGGGTTTATATGCGCTGATCCAACAGTCCGGAACAAAGTAACTTTTAATTTGGGGCTAGCAACATTTTGAGTTTTTTCTCTTTTCTGCCATTATATCGACAAAATATCATTTCTGCTTATTTCAGAAAATGTTTACATATACTTACATCTATGACAATTTAAATATACTTATTTATTATATGATGAGCAATGAAATACTGGGATTTATCAGTGAAATAAACTGTTTATCAAGCTGGAGTGAAAATAACTTATATTTTCACTGCAACCAGTGACTGATATCATTTGATGTCATTAAACAATGGTCTGACGCGGCGAATTGGCTTATGACGTCACAGTGTTACTGTGGTGACTGGGTGTTCCTAGCAGCCGCTCGGCGTGAAAACGACCCTTTTCGGACGTAATTACAATGGTAACATCATATATAAATAGAATATCCGTCAATTCTGGACAAATACCATTATTAGTCAAGAAAAGACAGATATCCTCTATATATAAGGTACCCACGGCAATAAAACAGACAGCGTGCTTGATGAGGCAATAAAACATGCTCATGATTAAAGACGACAGTAAGAGCGTCGCTTAGCAAATGACGTCATATTTTACGTCACTTTGATTGTTCAATTGCTGGTGAATGTGTTCTACAACAGGAGGCACTAATATTTTCAAAAAATAACATATCTCAACAGTTTTATATAAAAGCGAGTAATTGTTTAAGGGCATCACATATAAGAATAGATGACTTGTTGACATGTTTTATTATCCCCCGCCACGCGTTTAGCGGGAAGCGGGGGGATATTGTATTTGGCTGCGTATGTCCGTACGAAATGGAATAACTCAAATACTATTCACTGGATTCTTTTCATATTTTGCATATGGGTTCATCATAGGAAGAGTAATGTTCCTACAGAGGTTTGTGACCTTGACTTTGTCAATTTACCCTTGTCAGCGGGATATCTCAAGAACCATTTGCTGGATTCTCTTCATATTTTACACATAGCTTCTCCAAGGAAAGACGAAGGGCTGATTAGATTTTGGTGACCATGACATTATTTTCAAGGTCACGGCGAAACTTTGAATTTTTCGACATGTTAATGTACATGTAAAGCTTGTCAGCGGGACATCTCAAGAACCAATCACCGGAATTCCATCATTTCTTACACAAAGCACCTCCTAGGGAAGATGACGGGATGATTAGATTTTGGTGACCTTGACATTATTTTCAAGGTCACAGCGGAGCTTTTACTTTTTCGACATGTTTGACAGTTGATTTTGCTGATCTTGACATTATTTTTCCATTTTGAAGTATTAATTTGCGGCGGGAGATCATGTCACCTTAGTGACAACTACTTGTTGTAGAATAAAACATAGCAGAGAGCATAAAACACCGGCTGCACCCTTCATGTTTTTTATGCTCCCTGCTATGTTTTCTTCAAAGATAAAGCATGCCAAGTTGTCTTCTATTTCTTAAGTAATGTAAGAAATTTAATTGCTTTTCATTTCAGAGTTTCTTCGAAAACTACCCTGAGATATCTACATCGCTCAACTTCTAGATGTCCCGGGAAATTGATTCAACTCTTAGAAGACCTAAATACCATCGTTGACATACAATTGTATCATGTTGGAGATATCGATGATTCAGACTCAGGAATTTCTTCAGTACTATATAACCAGGATGAAAGGAACTCAAACCACTTAAATTGAGAAATCCAACATCCACGAATCTTGACATTTACTTCATATAGTATTTATTTTTCAAATTTGCACATATGTAAAAGTTCTTCGATGACTTACAGGTTGTTTATCAAATATTTATTAATATTTGTTGAAAATTAAAAGAAAGATATTTTCCTTACGAAGGCACAATAGATTTTAATTTCAGGTCAAATTAGCAGTATTTTCTTTACGAAGACACAATAGATTTTAGTTTCAGGTCAAATTAGCAGTATTTTCCAAAGGAAAAGTTGTAGTACCAGCCATGGACCTATTGGAAGTTTGCAGGATAAGCAGAAATTTCTCTTCATTTCAACCAGAAGTACCCGGTAAATGAATCAAAATGTGAGAATATGGTATTGAAGTAAGCAACCAACTGCTGCCTCTCAAACAGTTGGAACTACAGCATAGAGATAAAGATGGAGATATACACAGAGAAGAATGTTTGCAATGCTTATTTATTTGTTATGTAGCTATTAAAAATACATTTCATCTGTGATACTTTGAACATCATTGATCAATTGTAATAAAATTCTCAAGCCTAACAGAGTTTTATTGTTGAATTTGTGCCACTACGAACTTTTTTAGTTCCTCAGGCCTGAAAGGTCAGATGGACCTATGGCATAGGCTGTCGGCTGACGTCCATAAATATTCACATTTTCAACTTCTCCTCCAGAACCAATGCACCCCCAAAGCTGACAATTTGCACCTTTGTACATTAAAATTTTGTTCCTGACCCTAACTCAAATATGTTCTTTTGGTCTTGATCCTCCCTCAAATATGGGAGGTTGTCCACTCCCTAGCCTTCTTTTGACTTCTCATCAGGAACTAGTAAAGCTAGGCAGCTATAATTTTGAGAATGTCATCTTTGTTGGATGGAGACTAGGATCTCAAAACTAAGTGCGTGGATGTAATTTATAGTGGTGCACCCCTTTGATGACTAAGATTATGTCTCCATGCTAAACAGCTTTCAAACAAACCCATTGTCATGTCTGTAGCACCATAAAGAAAGAAATTTGTCATTTATCTATAATTCATTTGCTTATCTTCAAAGTGACAGACATTGAGAGCAGGTGCCGAGTGTCGAAGTTGTGGGTATTGATGTGACCGAGATGCGTTAGGCTAGCTTTGGCCCAGTGGGTTGTTCTTCAAAGTTTGTTAAGAATTTGCATAGGCACAATGGCGAGGGAGATTATTTCATAGAGTGGGGAGGGGACAAAACTTCTTTTGAGGCACATTCTTAGCAGTTTCATGATCATTTATGATATTTGGGCATTTTGACAAACATTTTGACCATTGTATTAGGAAAAAACAAAAATGTTTAGTTCTTCAACTGTAGATTATGGATCGTGCAATGGCTCTATTTTATAATGTAAAGTGTAAAATGTCAATTTTAAAACTTATTTAAAAAGACAGCTGACATGTGGTGTTTACCGTAAGTTCCAAAGGAAAAACCTTGCCAAACACATTAATGATAAACATATCAGTTTTATCCTCAAAAGTAAAGGGGTTCCAATCCATGATGAAAACGCAAAACAGCAAGACGAGAATGGAAAGTTTGTTTCTTATTCAAGCTTTTTGCATAATTTTACCATGAAAACTGACAAAATCACATTTTCAGACTGGTAACATTTCAGACTTAAAGGTACATCCATTGAGTTTAATAAAATTTTATTTGTCTTTAATATGTTCCAACTCAATATATGTGCTGTTTACAGTGCAAATAAATTATCTCAGCTTGTATAGTCATCCCTAATCGCCAAATATATCATAATTACTAGTTTCCAATTAAAATCGAGTAACATCATTGTACATCTGCAGAAACCGAAACTATAGTCCCATTTACATGCACAGTAGTTATATGACCTATTAAACAAGATCAACCCAAATATATCAGTTTGTCTGTTATAAATAAGATTCCAAAATTACGTTTGAGTCATTGGCGCGCGGTACATTGTCCGGTTTTCGATCAGAAATCACTACTTTTACTTAAGTTGACTAATATCAAAATGGTAGTTTTTGGTAACAGTCGGCACTTCCCGATAAAGTAACACCATTTATAACGTTTGGAATATGTGACCCCCAACAACACAATGGATGGACCTTTAGTTCATAGACTGCTATTGGAAATTTTATGCTCTATAAATGCTGAATTTATTCATGGAAAACCGTTGTTATTTAATTCAAAATAACAATTCATTAATTTTTTAAAGGGCCAATTCTAAAGGGGTTATAGTCATTTTAATTTTGGGGTGTGATAGCACAACAGTTGGTGCATAAGGCTTCAGATCAAGAGGTTCAGGGTTTGAATCCCGCCAGGGTCTCTGCAACTTTGTCTGCTGTAGAGAACTGTTCTATGTGCAGTAAAGTTTAGGTGCAATGCTACACTGAATTTCAGTGAAGTACCACCCATAGTTCACTGGAACTTTACAGTCGATGCTTGCAGGTTTCACCGCACCGCAATATATTGCCACATTGTCTTACAGGCTTTCTCCCTGCAATAATACTAAGCCCTGATAAAAGTGAAATAATCTTAAAAACAGCATTCAACCCAAAATCATCTGACCTCACCTCATTATATTTTTTTTGCATATCTATTATTATGCAGATAACATATAGGCCTAAATCTTCCTTTGTCAAAGGCTTTGAATTTCGTTTCCATCAGTACCCCATTGAACTGTCCCCTAAATAAAGGTGATAATAAGTAAAATAGGTTATCTCGTGGTATTCTTTGAAAGAACAGGCATTTCCATTCACTGCCATCAATTGTGATTTCTGACAGTGAATAAGAACTATTTTAAGATCTAGCATCATTGACTAAACTAATAAATTATGAACCTCCTTTATTCCAGAAATAAACATGAAAGAATAAATGATCGAATTGATTATTGACTGATTTAACGTATTTGAAATTCATACATATTATGAATGAATCATAATAGTCGCGTCAATGTTTACGTATGTAAAGCGTACATAAAATATTGACCTTCCCTCAGGTAAACATCACGTGACAATTTACGGTCACTCGCACAATAGTGTTACGTCAATTGTAACAGTTGTTTATTTCTTTTTATGCATTTTCTGTTCTTCAATGCGATAATTTACACGTTGATTCTTAAATGTTAGATTGTGAATTGTAGCAAATACTTTTAGTGTTGTCGTAAATAAGTAATGGTGTCGATTTATGGTATCACGTAAACTCGGAGATAATATTACCCTAGCAACAATTTAAAGATCAGTAAAGCACTGCCCATCACCGTCATGAAACGTCTACTAAAATTTTCAAATTAATAATAGCGCATAACTTACGACGGTACAGGAAAATATATAAAGCATTGCGCTGCGAAACCAAAATATAATATAAATATTATAATTTAATATCATTTAAATACACAAACGTTTGGGCAATTATCGCATTATAAGTTTTGAAGATGTAATATATTTGATCATTCATCAAAGGAAACTTTATAGAGAGCACAATGTATATACAATGATATAAATACTTGTCAATAAGATTGTGTGCACATGTGTTCATAAAACGTTATTACCGAAAGAGCTTCAAAGCCAACATAAACGTCTCCAGTGGTTATACATATTTAAACATGATATATTCCATCTTCGCCGATACGGACACTGCAATCAAACCGAGAAAAGCATCAAACTACGACAAGGAAAGAAAAGAGCTTGATTTGTCAAACAACCAGCAGTTTCCGCCATACCTTTGTTATTTATTACATATACAAATGACTGTATGGCAGAAGGTCCATCCTGTTCAATTGTGAAGTTCGCGGATGACGCGGCACTCATTGCTCTATTGAATAATAATTCTAATGAAGATGGATATCGATCAGAAATTTCTAATCTTACAGATTGGTGACAGACAAATTTTCTTCACATAAATGTTAAGAAAACAAAGGAAATGATATTTGAGTTTAGAACCAGAGATAAGCCACTAGAATATGTTAGTATGAATCATACTCCTGTTGAAATCGTCTCGGTAATATAAGTATCTAGGTATCATCATTGACGATAAATTGAATTGGAATAGTAATACTGAAGCTCTGTACAAAAAGTGTCAACAGAGACTATATTTTATGTGGAAATTAAGATCTTTTGATGTTGATATGAAATTATTGAAAGTTTTTTTTACACATGCTTTGTCCAGAGCGTCTGGTCTTTTGGCAAACAATGTTGGTATAGCTCTCTAAGTCTTCAAAATAGAAACAAACTAATCAAAATTGTGAACATTAGTTCAAGAATTGTCGGTACCATTTTAGACCATCCAATGTCAATATGATGAGAAAATTGTATTACATGCTCGGAAAAATCAATTCGGATACATCACACATTTTATACTCAGAATATTCACTTTTGCCATCTGGAAAACGTTTTAATATGCCTTATCATAAGTCAAACCTAACCAGGAAATCTTTTGCACCTTGTAGTATTTCAATTTTGAACAAAATTTTTGGGGAATGTTAATGAATTATGTACATTTAAATTGTTGAAACTGTAAGTGTTGTATTGTAAATATATGTAATGTAATAATGTATTATCATGTCATGCTCTGTTGGATGTACAAAGAATTCCCTTTTGGGTAATCTTATCTTATCTTATCTTATCTTATCTTATACCAGTGATAAATGATAATGGGTATCGGTCTTTTCTTTACAAATACCACTTCGATGTTGTAGAGATAGGTGAAACATTAATTTTCTAACTCGGGGAAATAGAGGATCGTCTGATATGCATGTCTGTCAACACAAGTTGGTAAAAATCGGAGGATGTTTTTACTTTTGTCAACGAGTGTTGATATATGTGATATCAGTAACGAGGGTGATATTCTAAATATCATCCAAAATCATTTTCCATTACTTTTCAATGAAAAGTTTATATTTCTGAACACAGTACTTCCATTTGACTTCAAAAGTGGTGATGTCATGGTATTGTGATGTCGTCATATTTATGACGTCATAAAATTGTGATGTCATTACTAGATGATATAAAAGCATTGTGATGCCAATCAGTTGACGGTGGCAGGGCATTGTGTAAAAATGTCAAAATGATATAAAATGACTTTAAGAATCCAGAACCGCTGCATCCGCCATACCTGAAACTTTTGAGAAAGATCCTTCCAGGATTGCAGGGGAGCAGTGGCTAAATTTGGTGACTTGGACAATGTCTTATAATATTATGATATGTTAGTCTTTAGCCTAGAGATAATGAATAATGTACTTGTTGAACAATAGAGACATATTAATGATTCTATTTTCCATTTAGGGATACACAGTCAACACACGCATTCAACAGAAGAAGATATCTCGAACATACATATACCACACGACAACTCTTTCCAGTAATAGATACACGATGTAAAAGGAAAAAGCGTTTTGTAAATACAGTTCACTACACAAGCACGGATATAATTATAGAGATTATTACATTTTAGAAGCGAGTGTAAATTCTTGTATTACGCGAGTAAATGAGAGCGAGGGTTATAAACACATTGACATGAGTTTCGTACACTTCATATGGCACGCTTTCGAATGCGATAATCTATTATTTACCCATTACATTCCCATCTCCCAAAAATAGCCAGAAAACGGCCTACCTCTTTGCACCTGCAAGCTACAATGTCGTCGCGAACAGTTGTTATGTGGCGTCAATATTGAAATATTAGTATTTTGTGGCTCGTGAATCAGATATACGGTAGGCTTAACGATTCGTCGAATACAAAGTATGATAATTCTGTGATTATCTTATTTGATTGTCCGACTTTAGACGAGACTTACATCAAGGCTATCTATCTCTATTTGTTTCTCACTGTCTCTCGTCGTCAGTTATTCCGTCATGCCCTGGAACATTGATTAAATAAATACCTACTCTAACTGACTGCCCTGGAACATTGATTAAATAAATACCTACTCTAACTGACTGCCCTGGAACATTGATTAAATAAATACCTACTCTAACTGACTGCCCTGGAACATTGATTAAATAAATACCTAATATAACTCACTGCCCTGGAACATTGATTAAATAAATACCTAATATAACTCACTGCCCTGGCTTATTGACTAAATAAATACCTACTCTAACTCACTGCCCTGGAATATTGACTAAATAAATACCTAATATAACTCACTGTCCTGGCTTATTGACTAAAACATACCTAATATAACTGACTGCCCTGGATTATTGACTATATAAATACCTACTCTAACTGACTGCCCTGGAATATTGACTAAATAAATACCTAATATAACTCACTGCCCTGGAATATTGACTAAATAAATACCTAATATAACTCACTGCCCTGGGTACTCTAACTCACTGTCCTGGAATATTGACTAAATAAATACCTAATATAACTCACTGCCCTGGAATATTGACTAAATAAATACCTAATATAACTCACTGCCCTGGGTACTCTAACTCACTGTCCTGGAATATTGACTAAATAAATACCTAATATAACTCACTGTCCTGGAATATTGACTAAATAAATACCTAATATAACTCACTGCCCTGGAATATTGACTAAATAAATACCTAATATAACTCATAGCCCTGGGTACTCTAACTCACTGCCCTGGAATATTGACTAAATAAATACCTAATATAACTCACTGTCCTGGGTACTCTTACTCACTGCCCTGGAATATTGACTAAATAAATACCTAATATAACTCACTGCCCTGCAACATCCAAATCATCCAAATCATTGCCTGGAACAACGGCCAATTAAATGCTGCCAAAACAAAATATTATATGGGTTCATCAATTACTTGAATATATATATATTCGATGTGTTATTTCTATAATAGTATCATATTGGTCAGAATTATATGTTGCGGAATGCATATTTCTAAGTGCGAAACATCTAGTGACTGAAGAATGTCCACAATTATATATCAACATAACACAATCAAAATATATACGGCTCGATAAAGGACCACTTAACAAATGTATATACATTAAATATATTTCAGATGTAATCCTACTTTGCTTCCAGTGGCGGTATTTAGTCATGGATCTAGCATTTGTTTATGCGGATTAAGCTATCAAATAATACGCGAAATGTGCCTAGAATTCAATTGACCATAACAAGAGATGTGCGAATATTTTTCTTTGTCCGTCTGAACTCCGTAACACAGCGAAAAATTATGTGATGTGTTGTGTGGCTAGTAGTATGCAACTCATCGTCGTCCATATCGGGGGACTTTTTATAAAATGCAATCATCGAGATTGCCATTTTCAGACACAGGAATGATTCGCTCGCCAGATGGGTAAGCTTTGATTGTTGCAAATGTAAACAACTATTTTTTTTAGCAAAAAAACAGGAACTGTTAATTTGCTGTTAGACGAGCAATCATGACAGTTTGCAGCGGGGAAGGGTGTGGTGTTGTGAGAAACAGCTCGTATGTCAAGATTATGCCCCTTTCTGTTGCAATGACACAAATAGCTTATTTACTTGGTAAAATGTTTTAATTCTAGCCTTCATACAGATGTTAAGATTTCTAAGATTGGATTTTAATATCCAAATGCTATATCATAAGTTTAACAATATTTTCATTTGCAATTGAAAGATAATTGGTTCCTAATGAAATGATGTCTTGATGTGATGGCATGTGACATGCTTTTTGTGTACAAACTGTCAACGTTGACAAACTGTGACTTGCCGTACCCTCAAGTTCAAATTGTTGTGATGTTGACACATCATTATTCAAAGAATAGTTGAAAATATATGTAATAATCACAAAATAATTACTTTTAATTTAAGTCTTAAAAAAAAACCCAGAACAAAAGTAATGTTTGCAAGTTTGCAAGTTTGCAAACATGTGTCTTCCCACTAATAAACCCAAAATACAATATGCAAATTTTCTTACTTGATCTTGAAGTTGTTTGTATATGCGATTTGATACTGAAAAATAAACAATTTACGCATCATCAAGACTCAAGTTTTTGGACACAATGTTGTGGACAAATTTCCGTGATGTATTTCTATGAAATAATTTTTTAAACGATAATCACACTCTATATATATTATTGATTTGAATATTTTCAATTGCTCACATCTAATTTTCTTTTCTTTCATGTGTAGATAAGGCTTTATGTTAATGACATTTTTACAATAACATAATATTCTATTTGTTCAGTGATCTCATAATTTATGCTCTTAATAGAACAAACTTGTGCATCATTTTATAATAATTACCAAAATTTTAATTCACACAGCTCGGTTGAGTTTGAAATATTTTTTCTACTCAGAAAATTGTATTTGTAAGTTGTCATCTGATTTATGATTCAAGTAGACTCCATATACATTCAATTTTGTATCTGATGATAAAACAAAATGAAATAATGTAACTGAATGAATACCTCATTATTATTTCTTTTTGCAACATTTGGGGTGACAAGACATTCAGCTTGTCAAAATATTAAGTCAATTAATAAAAGTCACAGTTACTCAATTCATTCACTGAAATAGGTCAGCTCACCCGAAGCTGACACATTGTTTGCCTCACAACATAAATATGCATAAAGTATCGGCCCTTCATCACAACTTACATTTTAAAATACATACTTATTTGTCTGTCAATATTTGATCTGAAGAAAAACCAAGATATTATTTATAGTCAACTTCTTTATTGCAATGAATGCGACGTTTTGGTGTAGATACTAGCACTGTTATCAAGCAAGTGAGTGAAGAAACGTCTGTTTGCTGTGATTGGAACCCTAGAAGAAAATTTAGTGTGATATTACGTCCAATCGCAAAATCTCAAATAACTTGGTGGCTGTTGACCAGTAGTGTAGGTTGAAGGCTTCAGTAATTTTCTCCTCATAACCAGATTTTGTTTTTATAAACTCTTCTATAATCTTGTCTTTATAGAAAGTTTTGTACTCAAGCTACAGTTTGTATACATTTCTACAATAGACAGACTTTATGAGATGTTCATATGTTCCTGTAATAAACTTCTGAGGGGAAATTTATACAAATAGGGTAGAAAGGCATCTGAACTGTCCTGATACAATATTTTATAGTTTTACTTCATTGCATGTCAAACTAATGGAATTGATGTACTGTATTTGAAACCAGTGACCTATTCCTTAAACATATCCAATCTGACCGGTACAGAACCCACCACACTGTGGCGTTCACCTGGAACGATGACACGGGAGCGGGGGCAGGGAAGCGGACCAAGACATCACACAACAGCACGATCACAAGTCAGCAGAACAACACAACAACCACCACCACCACCACACTCAACACATGGGACATCGATGACGGGCTCGCCGCAGACTTCGACGGTTCTCTCTCAGGGCTGGGGACGGAGCTCGGTACCTCCAGTTACAATATGAGGTAGGTAACAGAGATTAATTCTTGATATGTTAGACAGGTATTGTTGAATATTTATAACCTGTAAACGTTATGTGTTAAATAAATAGACCTTACAAGGTGAGAGTGAGAGTTTTCCCCAAATATAATGTGGAGTTTTATGTGAGAATTTCACTTGAACCTAGAACAATTCAGCAAATCTTGTTGAAAAGTAATGCTAATTTATACTTGACAGAAAGAACTTTGGAATTTTCCCATCAAACTAGAATACTTGAATAAACCTTGTTTGATTTTCAGAGTGAATTCTATGTTTAGTTGTGTAATAATGTTACATTTGATCATATAAAAGTTGGTGATCCTTTTTTTTATCCTATGACTCATCCTGTGGTTTTGCTTGAAGACGAGGATAAAATGTGGAATGATGATTTGAATATTGGAGCATATAACCCTATCTTTAGCATGTTTAATGTTAATAAACTATTATTCTACCATTTCAGTGAAGCACTGTTGGCGCTGCCAGTGTTTAAACAGGAGAATCTGGAGAATGGGTAAGTAAAGTTGCATCTCTGTGTATCCCCACTACATGTAGATTATCATGAGTACTGTCACATAGTTGTTCAATATATTCTCTAGTGTGCTCATGAGCTTTATTGAATATACTTATTAGGACAAATGTCTCTGTACTTTCCCCAAACTTTAGAGGAAAACAAATCTTTCTCATCAAAGTTCTTATTCAGCCATGGGCCTATGTAGTTAAAATACAGATGATGAGAACAGCTTGAACTGTTTGTTTTAATTTACCGCAATTAACATTGCCCAAGGGCTCCTCTCACAAAGCAACCTTTACTTAGCTTAACCGTAACTCCCATTCTTTAACATTGCACCAAGGTTACCTTAGGGACTTTCGATCAACTCAGTGTTTTGTGAAAGTGGTCCGACCCTGGGCATTATGTGAAAATATTAAGATGGGGCACTAATGAAGAGCCCAGTTTTGATGCAGCCTTCTTTACATAACACAGGCTGTAGGGTGAATAAACAAACACAATGTCAGTCAGCACACATGATGTACAGTTTTGAGGATAAAGAGTTCAGGGCATGTTATATCTTTGAATTTCTTGAACGAACGACATTGATTATGTTTTTCAGCTTCCAGTATATCCTGGGAGCTGCTACGTCGCCCGCTGTGAAGATGAACGAGGAAACCCTCACCTACCTGAATCAGGGTAAGAGGTCAACAAGGAACATCTCACCTGATAAGAATTTTACTTTATTTATCTCTTTACTTAATACTAGCCCTGCGTTCACACTGTTTGCGAAATTATGTGTTACTGAACGCAAGGCTGATACAATAAACAGTAATGAGTAAACGCTTTACAAGCGTATCATTGCATATTGGGGTAGTTTTTACCTTAATGGTTGCAAAACTGCCCTCTCAATATGTATTACTGCCTCTATGTCATAAGATATTAATGCTGGGTGACTATTGGGCTTAAATGTCTTTATTAAAGTAGACTCATTAACACAAATGTCATAATAACACTTGTCCAAGTGGCGTTAAACAATACAGTTGGACTTCTAACGCTAACTAGCTGGTTACATATTGGTTAGGATGGTAATCTTATTAAAACCAATTGTTACTCCTATCCTTTTCCACCATGATGAACTGCAGGTTTGTAAGAAGTCTATAATGTGTACCTTCCAACTATTTCAGGACAGTCCTATGAGATAAAGTTGAAGAAGCTTGGTGATCTTTCAGATTTCCGCGGGAAATATCTCAGGGTAAGAACTGCTAAATAATGCCCATGCTTTCAATCTTCTTATGACATAAGAAGATAGTGGACTACTTTTCTTGACCAGTACTCAGAACATTTTCAGTATACTTGTAAATAAATCCAGCAATATATCTATGTTCACCCCTTTAGATTTCTGAAGTTCGATTAGGCAATTTGTGTTTCTCTCAAAGAAGTTTCATAATCATTGTTCATTATATTTCATGCCAAATAATACTCAACCTTGTGGGGTATGTAGCTCTGTCTGCTTGTTTCATATTTAATATTTGTGCATGTCAATCATAACCCGATGTGTGGTGTGCTGACAGAGTCAGATCAAGGTGTTGTTCCACGAGCGGAGGCTGCAGTACATGGAGCGGGAGCAGATCGACTCCTGGAAGAGGAACCGGCCTGGGGAGAGGATCCTCGATATCGGTGCGTTCTTATTGATAGCAAATTTACTTGAGCTATTTCACAGCAACCATGTGATATTGGTGCGTTATTGATAGCGATTTACACTGATAGAACAATATTTCACAGGCAACCATATGATATTGGTGCGTTATTGATTGATTATTATTCCACTAATAGAAGTTGTATTTCACAGGCAACCATATGATATTGGTGCGTTATTGATTGATTGTTATTCCACTACTAGAAGTTGTATTTCACAGGCAACCATATGATATTGGTGCGTTATTGATTGATTGTTATTCCACTACTAGAAGTTGTATTTCACAGGCAACCATATGATATTGGTGCGTTATTGATTGATTGTTATTCCACTACTAGAAGTTGTATTTCACAGGCAACCATATGATATTGGTGCGTTATTGATTGATTATTATTCCACTAATAGAAGTTGTATTTCACAGGCAACCAAATGATATTGGTGCGTTATTGATTGATTGTTATTCCACTAATAGAAGTTGTATTTCACAGGCAACCATATGATATTGGTGCGTTATTGATTGATTGTTATTCCACTAATAGAAGTTGTATTTCACAGGTAACCATATAATATTGCCACATTATTATTGATAGCGGATTTATTACACCGATAGAACAATATTCACAGGCAACCTTATTATAATGATAGAAGTGCGTTATTATTGATAGCACATTTGTTCCACCGATAGAATGTGGTATTTCCCAGGCAACCAAATAATACTATCGGTGCGTTATTATTGGCACAATCCACTTCTAGTAACTGATAACTACTTGAAGTATTGTTATTTTAGGAGGCACTGAAAGCATACCAACATTATAGATAAACCGTTTGTATTTAAAGACAGTCAAAAGTAAAAAAAATGTCAGTAACTTGAAGGAATCTAATAGAGCGTGATGCATTCTACAGACATACCGCTGTCCTATGCGCTGATCGACGTGCACCTCGATGACGTGAGACTCAACCAATCGGAGTTGATCTGGGACCCGATAAAGGAGACGGGGGTGTATATCAGGGTTCATTGTATCAGTACAGAGTTCACCGCCAAGAAACACGGCGGAGAGAAGGGCGTACCATTCCGGATCCAGGTGGAGACGTACTCACAAGGGGAGGATTCTAAACTCCTTCATTGTGCATCGTGTCAGGTCAAGGTCTTCAAGGTGAGTGAGACACATTACTCTTGAATTAAATTTGCTGCAGTTATATTAAAGTTATCCCCCCTTTAACCTTGGCCTGTAACTAGATAACCAAGATGCATTTCTAAATACAGCCTCTGATCATAGGCTAAAGTGTGCCTGCTCTTGAAAGTGTACCACCTAAGATACATCCTGCTACATGTAGTAGGTGAGTAGTTGAGTTCATGTCTAACTTCGACATCCCCTATCACTAGGTGGATTTTACAAGGATAGACTAAAATGTGTACATCAGTACACCAGCTGTTCAAGCAAAAGAAGACAACCACAGTTATGCCAGTAGGGTCAACCCTGTAATATAATACAAGACAAGTCTTATAGATAACAACGTTATTTGTTCCTCACAATGTTTCTTTGTTACTTCTCATCGCTTGCACACGTAGATAATCAAGCTAACTACGTAGATGTGCCATTGCTTTGTTAGAGAGATCGGCAGTGCATCCGGTTATCTACCCGGTACTACAGACATCAATGGATGCCATTGCTTTGTTAGAGAGATCGGCAGTGCATCCGGTTATCTACCGGTACTACAGACATCAATGGATGCCATTTTTCATTGACTTGGGATATATATAACTAATTCAATTTGTTTGCAGCCAAAAGGCGCAGACAGAAAACACAAGACAGATCGGGAGAAAATGGAAAGAAGATCTGAATCAGAGAAGGTAAAAGATTGAATAAGGATGTGACTAGAGGAAACTTGTAATGAATTTTAAAAGGTAGATGTCTGAGGGGGGTGGGATAGCGGCGTTAAACCCCAACTCACTCACTCACTCACTCGATGTCTGAGCACAAACATCTTAGCCCTGATTATTTCATCTAGCTTATCTGTACTTATCAACAACTCACAAAAGCTTGTAGTCAATTATTTCATTATTGATTATCTCTGCTGAAACTGTTTACCCCTATTTTACATATTAGAAATACATGCAGTTTAGATGGTGAGCTATTATAACAGTAATATTAGAAATACATGCAGTTTAGATGGTGAGCTATTATAACAGTAATATTAGAAATACATGCAGTTTAGATGGTGAGCTATTATAACAGTAATATTAGAAATACATGCAGTTAAGATGGTGAGCTATTATAACAGTAATATTAGAAATACATGCAGTTTAGATGGTGAGCTATTATAACAGTAATATTAGAAATACATGCAGTTTAGATGGTGAGCTATTATAACAGTAATATTAGAAATACATGCAGTTTAGATGATGAGCTATTATAACAGTAATATTAGAAATACATGCAGTTTAGATGGTGAGCTATTATAACAGTAATATTAGAAATACATGCAGTTTAGATGGTGAGCTATTATAACAGTAATATTAGAAATACATGCAGTTTAGATGGTGAGCTATTATAACAGTAATATTAGAAATACATGCAGTTTAGATGGTGAGCTATTATAACAGTAATATTAGAAATACATGCAGGTTAGATGGTGAGCTATTATAACAGTAATATTAGAAATACATGCAGTTAAGATGGTGAGCTATTATAACAGTAATATTAGAAATACATGCAGTTTAGATGGTGAGCTATTATAACAGTAATATTAGAAATACATGCAGTTTAGATGGTGAGCTATTATAACAGTAATATTAGAAATACATGCAGTTTAGATGATGAGCTATTATAACAGTAATATTAGAAATACATGCAGTTTAGATGGTGAGCTATTATAACAGTAATATTAGAAATACATGCAGTTTAGATGGTGAGCTATTATAACAGTAATATTAGAAATACATGCAGTTTAGATGGTGAGCTATTATAACACTAATATTAGAAATACATGCAGTTTAGATGGTGAGCTATTATAACAGTCATACTTGCAGTTTAGATGGTGAGCTATTATAACAGTCATACTTGCTGTTTGATGGTGAGCTATTATAACAGTAATATTGGAGATCACACGGTCTGCAATAGTATAAATTGCAGGATTTGACACCACATCCTCAGAATAAGCACAGATTGTACCAACAGCTTAGCCATTTGGCCACCGTGACCTCATTCTAACCTAATTTAAGTATCTTAAGTAACTATAAATGTCTGTTGTTGTTTTCAGGAGAAATACCAGCCATCATATGAATGCACAGTCCTCACTGAGGTAAACAATCTGTCTCAGACTTTAGCTCACCCTTTTCACCCGTCAGTCGTTCCAAAGGTTTAAATTTACGGTTGCTTTTTTTATATTGCTGAATATATATCAATTTCACATCAAAGGATTCTTTTATTTTGCAGTATGTAATTAGTTTACAGAATTACATAAAATCTTTGTTTTAACGACTTAAATTGAGTTCTTTGATGAAACTAAAAAAATGGATGAGACTTAAAAGTTAATTTCATTGTGACCCTTCTGCAAGTTGTTGTACGTGTAAGTCGCCGGTTTGCAGGTTCCACTCGACCAGGTGCTCGCAGCACAGGCCCAGCAGTTGTTGAAGTCACCGACCAGCATGGCCACCACCGTGGGTCCGATCTCGCCCGTCCATACACGCCTACCAGACCCGCCCCCTGTCAGCATTCTCGCCTCGTCAGTAACTCTACCCTTATCATGAATACTTCAGTATCAATTTATTGTCAAGGTGTAGGCACTGTTAAGTCTTTGAGGGGCACTTAGAAGTGAAATACATAAGAAAACAAGATTTTCTATCTAAGTGCTTGCTAAGGATGAAAATATTCAATGAGATAAGCTTGTTTTCTGTCAAGGAAAGACATACTGACTACAAGCTGTGTGACTTGAATGCTTTGTTTGCAGACCGACCCAGCCGACCATGACCCCCAGCGCAGCCTCCCCTCCTCCTTCCTCGCACATATCCACCCGCATCACCACCCCCACACAGCCAGAGGTCGTCGTCGATCCAGTCGCAGGGGTGGGTGCACCTAAGTTTTAGTTTTATTCCGTAAATACATCTTTCCATTTAAAACCTCAACATTGTGGTAGCCTTTATTGCACCCGCCGCAATGCGGAAAGATCAACTATGTATTCAGAAGCATCTGAATGTTATGTTTCTTGGAAATGGTTACATCAAATGTCTTAGTTGTTTTGGCTTCGGATTAGAAAGTCTGGAACCGAATGCCGCCAGGGGATCGGCAAGTGCTGTAGAGAACTGTTCTACGTGTAGTAACGTTTGGGTGTATTGCTACACTGAATTTCAGTGCAGTACCACCCATGTTTTTTTAGTTCCAGCCTATGCTAGCAGGTTTCACCATCATATCATTTGTGTTGACACAACCAATTATATAATCAAAGTGTAAATTCTTCTGTGTTGATTCAAGTAGTTATATCATCAATACATAACTTCACCTCCGTTGATTCAAGTAATTTTATCATCAATACATAACTTCACCTCTGTCGACAGCCTCTGCCAGGAGATGCTTCGTCTCAGGAGGTTTCAAGATGGTTACATTTCAACAGATTTGCTAACTACACAAGGGTTTTCCAAAATTTCTCAGGTAAGCATACAAATGTGAAAATTTAATTATAAGAATTAATTGGAAATACTTAAGCATATGAAATCACTTGGTATCAGAGTTGCCATTTGCAGTCATAAATAGATGATAATTAATTATTTTGATTTACCCATTCACCTATCGGAGGTGCGTCAGTTTTGGTATTTCAGTCATTAATCAGTTGCTCTGCCTCCTTAGTTATATTTCCCATCATTTGCTTGTTACACAGAAATGTGTATCCAATCTTCTTTGATGGATGAACTTAACACTGTATTTGGATGAAATTCTCTGTTACACAGTGTTGTCATGATTCAGTGAAGAATTTGTTTATAGGTTGTTTCATTGTGCAGGAATGAGAATGTTTAGTTTTTTCACTGATTTTACTTTTGGGACATGTATAATTTTGATCTGATAAAGTTAACTGAGATTGCTTTTCCGGAATTGGATGTGACCTCACCATGTCCTCACGTACATGTTAATCAAGTCAATTTTATATCTTATACATACATTTTGAAGTTTAAACTGAAAAATTATTTGAACCCATCATTTAATCATTTAAGTGTTTTTATCATTCTGTTTTTTTCATCCTTGATTATAGCAGAGCAATACAATTTGAATTGTGATAGTTCTCCAGTAAAATTCATCTTCCACTATTTTTCATTGATAGATAAGAAAACAAAGAAGAAGTCATGCAATCATTAACGTCTGTCTGTTTGTTTTGCAGGTGCAGATTTATTACGATTAAGTCGAGACGACTTGATACAGATTTGTGGTTTGGCTGATGGTATTCGGCTCGACAACGCTTTACAATCTCGGTGAGAGACTCTGACCCTCATTTATATAAATACCTACTTTGTTCTTAGTTTCTGTATCAACAGTGTGTCCTGCACTTATAATGTGATCCTTTATTGTTTACTTAGTTGGCAGTTTCTACTCTCTACTGTGCAACTTATTCTCTCCCACATCAAGACATTACTTCTGACATAATCTGTTACAAGTGAACTACTTTCTTGACTAGAAATTAACAATCCTAAAATCAATGACATTGTAATTTGCTAAGATAAAAGCTTGTCCTTACTTTGAAATCTCTTCTTCATGATTGTTTTTGCCAATAGATTATCTTCAAATATAAATGTCGCCGCAAATGGCTGCGATACTGCGATACTGTCAAAGCAGCGTTAAGCAATAACTCACTCACTCAAATATAAATGTACAATATCATAAATGAACCCAAATGTTTTGTGTTCCAGAGCTGTGCGTCCGCGTCTCACTCTCTTTGTGTGTCAGGAAGTTGAATCAGGTTTGTGTATTGTCTTCTTACTTACAATAACACAAGGGTTCATTGTTTATGCATAATTCTAAATGATGGCCAGTAGATTGATTCATTTTGAAAATGAATTGGTTCATGTGTGCAAACAGAACAATCACTTCAATTTAATTTTCATTTTCACACATGAGAAAGAAAGTTTGCTATTACTGCTCAGAGAAATGTGAAAAATGTGAACCACTGCAAACTTTTAGTTCATCAAGCCTGTAACTATCCATCTTTTGTTCTTCACCACTGACGTTTTGTTTGAAGCTACCTTTTATTTATAGAGTTTTAAAGCCCAGAACAAAAGACCTGCTCCTTTCGAATACTTAAGTTTGTTCAGAACGTCCGGTACACATGCAACTTGAAAGAAGTGGTTCCTAACATTGTTCTTACCATGCAGATCATGTTCCCACAGAAGGTGGTGCAGGGTGCACAGCACAGAAATATGTTTGGCACGCCTAGAACAGTGTTCGGAGTCACCCCTTCTCGGATGTTTAGATCAAACTTTGGTAAATCGAAAGGAGCAGGCCTAAAATCATGATAGAAAAAAAAAGTCATCTTTCAGATATTTCAGTGTATTTAACATGTACGATTTTATTCTATCCTCTCTATTCAGTGTACCATGCGGTGTACCTAGAGAGCATGGCGGTGCTGGAGTTGAGTCAGAAGCTGGCGCTTTTGTTCGGGATTCAGCGCTCGCAGATCGGGGACATCTACATACAGGGGCCGTCAGGGATACACATACTCGTCACCGATGAGGTACGCACGCAGATTGACGAGGGATGCTGATGGTATAATGTGATGACAATAATGATGATCGTAGTTATGGGGTTGAGGTCGTGATGATAAAGTTGGTTTTGGGGATGGTCACGACAATAAAGAAGGTGATGGGGATGGTCCTGATACTAGTGATGGTTTTTGGGATGGTCACGACACTAATGAAGGTGATGGGGATGGTCTTGATACTAGTGATTTTTGGGATGGTCACGACAATAAAGAAGGTGATGGGGATGGTCTTGAAACTAGTGATTTTTGGGATGGTCACGACAATAAAGAAGGTGATGGGGATGGTCTTGATACTAGTGATGATGATGTTGATCATGACAAGGATGATGGTTTTGGGGATGGTCACGACACTAATGAAGGTGATGGGGATGGTCTTGATACTAGTGATGGTTTTTGGGATGGTCACGACAATAAAGAAGGTGATGGGGATGGTCTTGATACTAGTGATTTTTGGGATGGTCACGACAATAAAGAAGGTGATGGGGATGGTCTTGATACTAGTGATGATGATGTTGATCATGACAAGGATGATGGTTTTGGGGATGGTCACGACACTAATGAAGGTGATGGGGATGGTCTTGATACTAGTGATGGTTTTTGGGATGGTCACGACACTAATGAAGGTGATGGGGATGGTCTTGATACTAGTGATTTTTGGGATGGTCACGACAATAAAGAAGGTGATGGGGATGGTCTTGATACTAGTGATGATGATGTTGATCATGACAAGGATGATGGTTTTGGGGATGGTCATGACAATAATGAAGGTGATGGGGATGGTCTTGATACTAGTGATTTTTGGGATGGTCACGACACTAATGAAGGTGATGGGGATGGTCTTGATACTAGTGATGATGATGTTGATCATGACAAGGATGATGGTTTGTGGGATGGTCATGACAATAATGAAGGTGATGGGGATGGTCTTGATACTAGTGATGATGATATTGATCATGACAAGGATGATGGTTTTGGGGATGGTCATGACAATAATGAAGGTGATGGGGATGGTCTTGATACAAGTGATGATGATGTTGATCATGACAAGGATGATGGTTTGTGGGATGGTCATGACAGTAATGAAGGTGATGGGGATGGTCTTGATACAAGTGATGATGTTGATCATGACAAGGATGATGGTTTGTGGGATGGTGATGACAATAATGAAGGTGATGGGGATGGTCTTGATACAAGTGATGATGTTGATCATGACAAGGATGATGGTTTGTGGGATGGTGATGACAATAATGAAGGTGATGGGGATGGTCTTGATACTAGTGATGATGATGTTGATCATGACAAGGATGATGGTTTGTGGGATGGTGATGAAAATAATGAAGGTGATGGGGATGGTCTTGATACAAGTGATGATGATGTTGATCATGACAAGGATGATGGTTTTAGGGATGGTCATGACAATAATGAAGGTGATGGGGATGGTCTTGATAAAAGTGATGATGATGTTGATCATGACAAGGATGATGGTTTGTGGGATGGTCATGACAATAATGAAGGTGATGGGGATGGTCTTGATACAAGTGATGATGATGTTGATCATGACAAGGATGATGGTTTTAGGGATGGTCATGACAATAATGAAGGTGATGGGGATGTTCTTGATACAAGTGATGATGATGTTGATCATGACAAGGATGATGGTTTGTGGGATGGTCATGACAATAATGAAGGTGATGGGGATGTTCTTGATACAAGTGATGATGATGTTGATCATGACAAGGATGATGGTTTTAGGGATGGTCATGACAATAATGAAGGTGATGGGGATGGTCTTGATACTAGTGATGATGATGTTGATCATGACAAGGATGATGGTTTGTTGGATGGTCATGACAATAATGAAGGTGATGGGGATGGTCTTGATACAAGTGATGATGATGTTGATCATGACAAGGATGATGGTTTGTGGGATGGTCATGACAATAATGAAGGTGATGGGGATGGTCTTGATACTAGTGATGATGATGTTGATCATGACAAGGATGATGGTTATGGGGATGGTCATGACAATAATGAAGGTGATGGGGATGGTCTTGATACAAGTGATGATGATGTTGATCATGACAAGGATGATGGTTTTTGGGATGGTCACGACAATAATGAAGGTGATGGGGATGGTCTTGATACTAGTGATGATGATGTTGATCATGACAAGGATGATGGTTTGTGGGATGGTCATGACAATAATGAAGGTGATGGGGATGGTCTTGATACTAGTGATGATGATGTTGATCATGACAAGGATGATGGTTTGTGGGATGGTCACGACAATAATGAAGGTGATGGGGATGGTCTTGATACTAGTGATGATGATGTTGATCATGGCAAGGATGATGGTTTTTGGGATGGTCACGACAATAATGAAGGTGATGGGGATGGTCTTGATTCAAGTGATGATGATGTTGATCATGACAAGGATGATGGTTTGTGGGATGGTCATGACAATAATGAAGGTGATGGGGATGTTCTTGATACAAGTGATGATGATGTTGATCATGACAAGGATGATGGTTTTAGGGATGGTCATGACAATAATGAAGGTGATGGGGATGTTCTTGATACAAGTGATGATGATGTTGATCATGACAAGGATGATGGTTTGTGGGATGGTCATGACAATAATGAAGGTGATGGGGATGTTCTTGATACAAGTGATGATGATGTTGATCATGACAAGGATGATGGTTTTAGGGATGGTCATGACAATAATGAAGGTGATGGGGATGGTCTTGATACTAGTGATGATGATGTTGATCATGACAAGGATGATGGTTTGTTGGATGGTCATGACAATAATGAAGGTGATGGGGATGGTCTTGATACAAGTGATGATGATGTTGATCATGACAAGGATGATGGTTTGTGGGATGGTCATGACAATAATGAAGGTGATGGGGATGGTCTTGATACTAGTGATGATGATGTTGATCATGACAAGGATGATGGTTATGGGGATGGTCATGACAATAATGAAGGTGATGGGGATGGTCTTGATACAAGTGATGATGATGTTGATCATGACAAGGATGATGGTTTTTGGGATGGTCACGACAATAATGAAGGTGATGGGGATGGTCTTGATACTAGTGATGATGATGTTGATCATGACAAGGATGATGGTTTGTGGGATGGTCATGACAATAATGAAGGTGATGGGGATGGTCTTGATACTAGTGATGATGATGTTGATCATGACAAGGATGATGGTTTGTGGGATGGTCACGACAATAATGAAGGTGATGGGGATGGTCTTGATACTAGTGATGATGATGTTGATCATGGCAAGGATGATGGTTTTTGGGATGGTCACGACAATAATGAAGGTGATGGGGATGGTCTTGATTCAAGTGATGATGATGTTGATCATGACAAGGATGATGGTTTGTGGGATGGTCATGACAATGCTGGCTATGTAGATGATTGTGGTGTTTGTAATGGTTAAGATTAAGATTGTATGATAATTTCATGGATTGTAATTATAAAGCGAATCTATGATGTGTCCACATGTGACATCAAATATTGAAGTACTTTTTAAGCATGACAAATATTATTTGTTGCAGGTTATTCATAATGTTGGAGATCAATCAAGATTTGCTGTGGAAGGAATGAAAGGTGAGATTTTCTAAATTCCACTCTGTATCTAAAGTCAATAATCACTGACAGTATAAGTAGCATAATTTCGTAAATACATGAGAAGAAGCCGGAAGAAAATTCTACATATTTTTTCAAGACATTCACAATCTGTTAGTATAGGGGTAACGTTGTTTTTCAGGGCATTATCATTTGCAGAAGCCAAAGGTCTTCAATTAACTGCCCGACAAAGGAGGGCAGTTGAAGAAGACTGTGGGCTTCTGCAAATAATAATGCCCTGAAAAACAACGTTACCATTGTTATAGCTCAAATGGATGGGATTTGTTCTTTTGTACCTGAATTCTTCTATAAGTTATTATTACAGTTGTTTATGAACAAAACAGCAAAAACTGCATCATGTTACCGCCGAGAACCACTGTGACGTCACAAATAAAGAATGATGTCATAGTCGCGTGCGTTTCACGGCTGATAAACGGAATGTCAGCTGTTGATCGGGAAAACAAAAGCAGTCTATATGTAATGATTATCATACTGATGCATAGTCGCGTTTTATTATATAATCAGTGAAATAATGAAAATCAACAAATCATTACATATTTAGCAAGTTTAGGATGCATGCGTACTTAGGCTACCTAAATTTAACATTGAAGGTCTAACGTTGGTGACTGAGAACGACATTCTTCTTTATTTTGTTTAAAACACTTAATAATCAATGCGGTTGTATTGTCACATTTTGTTTATGATATTATTTGGCAAAATTACAGGTCCTCGTTTGAAAGAAAGACATGTAAAACGTTTTAAAATGTTGGAGTCGATACGCTCATTTGGTCCCCATATTTGTTGAAATTTCAAGAGGAAATTCTAAAGTGACGTCACTTAGAAACGAAGTGATAATGGCCAGTCGTCAGCGTTGATAGGGCCGTTATCGTTTGCAGTGGCCGGCTCATTTCTGATAACAAGAGGGCAGTTTCATGATAATGCCATCCATTTTAGCTATAATGTATATTATTGGTGTAAGGTGAGGCATCTGCTTTTGAAAGTTATCTCATCCTAGCTACGTGTAATATAATATTAAATATCTCTTTTCGCAGATGATGGAAGTGACAATTACAAAATTCTGCTGAAGACAGTTGAGTGAAGGAAAGGAAAGAAAGAAAGAAAGTGATTAAATGACACTACACAGTTTCCTTGTTCAACGTGGACTTACTTAGCCAGCAGCAATAACGTGTGGTGTGTACACTCCACCGGCACGGCACGGCACCACTCCACCACAGCTTCCTGCCAGTCTGCCTTGCCCCGTCTCAGTTCCCCCGTCTCACTTGCCCCGTCTCACTTGCCCCGTCTCACTTCCCCCGTCTCACTCCGCTTCTCCGCCGTGTAGACATCCTCAATCTATATAGAGAAGTCCCCGTCTAACTTTCAGCTAGTTCACTATTTGTCTATAGAGAAATTCCCGTTTCTCATCCCCTGCTAGTTCACTATTTAGAGATGCTATGTCTATAGAGAAATTCCCCTTTCTCATCCCCTGCTATTTCACTATTTAGAGATGCTATGTCTATAGAGAAATTCCCCTTTCTCATCCCCTGCTAGTTCACTATTTGGAGATGCTATGTCTATAGAGAAATTCCCGTTTCTCATCCCCTGCTAGTTCACTATTTAGAGATGCTATGTCTATAGAGAAATTCCCCTTTCTCATCCCCTGCTATTTCACTATTTAGAGATGCTATGTCAATAGAGAAATTCCCCTTTCTCATCCCCTGCTAGTTCACTATTTAGAGATGCTATGTCTATAGAGAAATTCCCCTTTCTCATCCCCTGCTAGTTCACTATTTAGAGATGCTATGTCTATAGAGAAATTCCCCTTTCTCATCCCCTGCTAGTTCACTATTTAGAGATGCTATGTCTATAGAGAAATTCCCCTTTCTCATCCCCTGCTATTTCACTATTTAGAGATGCTGTGTCTATAGAGAAATTCCCCTTTCTCATCCCCTGCTAGTTCACTATTTAGAGATGCTATGTCTATAGAGAAATTCCCCTTTCTCATCCCCTGCTAGTTCACTATTTAGAGATGCTATGTCTATAGAGAAATTCCCCTTTCTCATCCCCTGCTAGTTCACTATTTGGAGATGCTATGTCTATAGAGAAATTCCCCTTTCTCATCCCCTGCTAGTTCACTATTTGGAGATGCTATGTCTATAGAGAAATTCCCCTTTCTCATCCCCTGCTTTATTTAGAGATGCTATGTCGATAGAGAAATTCCCCTTTCTCATCCCCTGCTAGTTCACTATTTGGAGATGCTATGTCTATAGAGAAATTCCCCTTTCTCATCCCCTGCTAGTTCACTATTTAGAGATGCTATGTCTATAGAGAAATTCCCCTTTCTCATCCCCTGCTATTTCACTATTTAGAGATGCTATGTCTATAGAGAAATTCCCCTTTCTCATCCCCTGCTAGTTCACTATTTGGAGATGCTATGTCTATAGAGAAATTCCCCTTTCTCATCCCCTGCTATTTCACTATTTGGAGATGCTATGTCTATAGAGAAATTCCCGTTTCTCATCCCCTGCTAGTTCACTATTTGGAGATGCTATGTCTATAGAGAAATTCCCGTTTCTCATCCCCTGCTAGTTCACTATTTAGAGATGCTATGTCTATAGAGAAATTCCCCTTTCTCATCCCCTGCTATTTCACTATTTAGAGATGCTATGTCAATAGAGAAATTCCCCTTTCTCATCCCCTGCTAGTTCACTATTTAGAGATGCTATGTCTATAGAGAAATTCCCCTTTCTCATCCCCTGCTAGTTCACTATTTAGAGATGCTATGTCTATAGAGAAATTCCCCTTTCTCATCCCCTGCTAGTTCACTATTTGGAGATGCTATGTCTATAGAGAAATTCCCCTTTCTCATCCCCTGCTATTTCACTATTTAGAGATGCTGTGTCTATAGAGAAATTCCCCTTTCTCATCCCCTGCTAGTTCACTATTTAGAGATGCTATGTCTATAGAGAAATTCCCCTTTCTCATCCCCTGCTAGTTCACTATTTAGAGATGCTATGTCTATAGAGAAATTCCCCTTTCTCATCCCCTGCTAGTTCACTATTTGGAGATGCTATGTCTATAGAGAAATTCCCCTTTCTCATCCCCTGCTAGTTCACTATTTGGAGATGCTATGTCTATAGAGAAATTCCCCTTTCTCATCCCCTGCTTTATTTAGAGATGCTATGTCGATAGAGAAATTCCCCTTTCTCATCCCCTGCTAGTTCACTATTTGGAGATGCTATGTCTATAGAGAAATTCCCCTTTCTCATCCCCTGCTAGTTCACTATTTCGAGATGCTATGTCTATAGAGAAATTCCCCTTTCTCATCCCCTGCTAGTTCACTATTTAGAGATGCTATGTCTATAGAGAAATTCCCCTTTCTCATCCCCTGCTAGTTCACTATTTGGAGATGCTATGTCTATAGAGAAATTCCCCTTTCTCATCCCCTGCTAGTTCACTATTTGGAGATGCTATGTCTATAGAGAAATTCCCCTTTCTCATCCCCTGCTAGTTCACTATTTGGAGATGCTATGTCTATAGAGAAATTAACCTTTCTCATCCCCTGCTAGTTCACTATTTGGAGATGCTATGTCTATAGAGAAATTCCCCTTTCTCATCCCCTGCTAGTTCTCTGTTAAGAAATGCCACATCTATATTGCAAACTTCCCCTCTTTAAGTGAACACATTTTTGCAAAGCCAAGTAGCATCTGGTTTATTCCATTAACTATCTTTTCTTATTGACAAAAGTAAAAAACACCTCAAAGTATATTTCATCCTATTTCTTTTCCTACTCTTCTTTCTCATCTTCTTTAATGAAGGTGACATGATCTATATTGCTTCTGTGGAACTGGCCAGGAAGACATGATGATGTTGGTTTGTTCCTTTGGAGTCGTGCTGAGGATATATACATGTATATAAATATATATATATAGAGTGACCACCTGATATTGCCACAAGGAGTCCCTCATTGGTGTGAGAGATTCTGTCAGACTTAACCGTCTGGGGTCCATGGTATGAGGAAATATCATAGCTTTAAAAGCAGCATGTTGGAAACAAGTTTGAATTGCATAGGATGAACTTCCAGCTTCACAAAGGTTTGTGACCGACTTCTGCAAGTGTTCCTGATCAGCTGCCAGAAGAAAGTTAACTGTGTGTATTGTACAAAGTTGGAGAGAACATGATTGCTGGACAGTGAGCAAATATTGGCCAACTCTAACTTAGAAAGAGAACAACTCCACACAGGAGCCTGGGGTTATTGTTGTGTCAGACAACTAGGTGTGTCTGTAATGAAGATATCTACGAACTCAAACATGTAAGTCATAAGATGGGATGTTCAGCTGCCTCTAATGTGAACATTGAATGGTGACATGTAACAATAACATGACTTTTGGTATGTTTGTCAACCACCATTGAAATAGACGACCGATCTTTACAAGAATCCGCGAAGATGAAAATAAACCGTTTATAAATCTGTCACTGAGATGGTTGTCCTCGTATTGGTTCATACTGAACTAAGGGGCCACTGATGACAGGTTCTGCGGAGGATCGTGTGGACGGTGGAGGTCGGACTCGTCACTACTTGTACATATCTGCATCGCTGCCATCACGTGGGAGACTGTTGAATACGGTGGGCAGCAAGTGTCATTCATCATCTGTAACTTCGTTGTTGTTGTTGTTGTTCACTTACAATTCCTTTTGTATATTTAGTAGAAATCCGTTCTCATGTCCTTTCTCTTCATACACATTGGTACAAAATATCTAGATTGATATTTGGGAACTGTTTCTCAGTTGGCCTAATCTCTGTTGTTTTCTTCTTAATTTGTAAGTTACTAACTGAAGTAATAGTTTACCAAGATTTTCGTCTACCGGTATATGTTTGTTTGTGAGAATGTGATGGAATTAGATGAAGTCAACACTAAGAAATGTTTTTCTTATCTCAATTTTGGTTTAATCTAGTTCAGGTGGAATTATTGTATATTTTAAATCTGGAGTCCTGTATTATGAATCTGACAAATATTTATTATAAAGTAGACGCAATGTGCCCATGTTGGTTAAAGCAGAATCGATGTTGGGTTATATTTTGACTCGAACCTTTGACAAATCCCAAATATGCTGTATATCCCCCGTAAGGAAAGCTCATTCAAATTGTGAAGACACCCAAATAATTTGGTGTGCAGCCATAACTGTGGCTTTGTGAAAATGTTAAGATGTTTGTTGACATGAAACAAAATGGCAATTTGTTGTCTTAGATTATGCACAATGATTGCTTCTAGTTGTCATGGTAATGCATTTATGTGGGCCAGCTGTTGTGAATCATGGAGGATATTCTTAGCTGAATGAATTTCTTTATAATGTAGGATTAACCAATATTTCATACAGATCATGGACAGTGGACAATTTCATTATCAGACGTACAGACAGAAATATCCTGAGTCATAAAATTCATGAATCTATCAAATCTTACATCAAGTTTATGAGACACTGAACAATAGAGTTTTAAATTTATCTTTAAAGTTATGCTTAAAACGAAGCAAATAGTGCTCACTGAAACAGTAAATTGTATAGAATTACATCACTAGTACATTGCATGTGTTTTATGGTTAGAGAGTTTGCATAGTGATAATAGAGATAATTTTTATATTTCCCTCACATTGTTAGAAGAACATTATACTTTTTCGTTAAATTTAAGACTGAAGATGTCGTTTTTGCTTGCTTTATTTTGTGTGTGAATATATTGTATAAGTAGATTTAAGAGGAATTTTGAACATTGTTGTGAAAGCTAATTTCTATCCAGGTCTCAATTGTCATTGTTGCAAGTTATCAATCTGTTTCCAAAGCTCTCTCATCACTAAGATAGTCGTAACCCAATGTTTATGGTACTACGACTATCATAGCGCTAAGAGAACTTCGAAAATATAAGCTCTATACTCAAAGGATGTCATGTCGTTTGATTAATTTGATCTTTTTTTACACAAATTAAGTCTTTGCTCACCAGACCTATAAGGCAGGTGTGGTGATGACAGAGCCCGTCATCTGTAAACCTTTCAGAGGCGGGGGATAGATCTTAATACAACTTGTAATTTATTCAAACTTTGTACCAAGAGCCCATGGCTTCATTTCTGTAAAATAATGTTCATTACCCGGTAATATATATATATACATTAGGAAAGAAACTTCCCAAGTTCAAGGATGTCTGCTGTTGATGAGATATTATAATTGTACATATTCATTAGCTCAGGATAATTTTAACTTCAAAATAGGGTTATTGCCATAAAACACACTGGGGAATCGTCTTGTGATGAACATAGCATTATTTTCCTTTTGAATAATGGTTAAGTAAGAAATTTGCATTTAATTCTGGTGAAGTTCACTTTGATTAAAGATGAATGAATTATGTTATGTATGAATCTGACTGCCATTTTGGTTACAATTTAGTACTATGTTCCTATACTTTCTATATTGGTTACTTGTTCTACTATGTTCCTATACTATTGGTTACTATGTAGTACTATGTTCCTATGCTTTCTATTTGTTACTTTGTTTCTACACTTTCCATGGGTTACTATGTTTTTATACTTTCCATGGGTTACTATGTAGTACTATGTTCCTATACTGTCGGTACCTATCTAGTACTATGTCCTTTCTATAGGTAACTATTAGTACTATGTTCCTATACTGTCGGTACCTATCTAGTACTATGTCCTTTCTATAGGTAACTATGTAGTACTATGTTCCTATACTGTCGGTACCTATCTAGTACTATGATCCCATATAGTCTATTGGTTACAGCTCATTATTAACCTAGTATATTTTGTAACCACAACTTCCCTCTCAAGTCATGACTCGCACCAGTCTGCATCACTAGGCTTGTTGCATTTTGTTAACTTTTCTGTGCCGACACTACAAAGTTCAGGTGCAGCACCTTGCTACGCTAGCATAGAAAAGATGATGAAATGCAGCAAGGCTTCAGTAAGCAGCCAGTGATGGAGTCTGGTACAAGGGATGACTGGCGGGGGAAGTTGAGACAACCAATATCTTAGCACTTGTTGTACTTATGCACATTTCCTTTTCTCGTTTCAATAATTTCAAGCTTTTTGTGACAATTATTAGAAAATTTTGTTGTGTGCACAATTGTTTAATTGTTGTGTACACTGATTGTGTTGATTATAATTATTATGGTGATTTTAATAGATGTAGGGTTTTTTTCACCTAAAATGTTGTTACTCAAGCACTAAAGAAATTGTCTTAATGCACAAAACGAACAACAATTATAAGACATCCGCAATGCATGCATTTATCCAGTGGATATTCTATCTTACAACGGATTACTTTTTGTGCAGTAGAATTAAAGGGGACACTGCCATTTATGCTGATAATATCATACAAAAACAGTATATTGGAAAAATGTTCTTCAAAATTAATGAGAATTAAAAGTAAACAAATGCCAAACGAGAGTTTCCCCTTTAATTTATTTCCACAGAAAGAACCATAGTCTCGCTATCCCTTACCAAACAGAGAACGATTCATAGAAATAAGAGCTGTATGTTCACATTCTTTCTGCTGGAGACAACAGCATCATTGTCATGAAGAGTTATAATTATTTTGCAGTGTGTACTCATCAGCACCAAGTATTATCTATGTTCAAAGAGGAACACTGTGTGAAGAAGAGAACATCATCTATTTTTTTATGACATATGGCATGTAATGCCCTCATTGATTTCTCTACAGAGCCGTGGCTATTTTATATTGGAATCAATTGCTAGTTTGTGTTCTTCAGTTCCAGCTCATAAGAAATGGATCTGTTGCCGTTGTGTATCTTGTGTGTTTGTGTGTGTGTGTGTGTTTGTTTATGTCGCCTTTAGTGTCCGTTTGTCTGTCTGTCTGATCTGTGTTTGTATGTCCCAGACAACGTCTTGTGTGCTTGGAAGTTAAACCTTCCCTTATCAATCAGCCTGATTCCATCATTGTCATCATTTCTTGCTCTATCCAACAACAAATTAGATGTTACATGTTCTCTAATCATGAAATGAAATTTTGTGTATGTTTTTATTTTAATGATTATACATGAAGTGAAATTCATTATACATGGAGCAGATTACTGCCTCATGCTCCATGTTCCAGCCAATGCTTGCAGGTTTCATCACAATGTATAGTCACAATGGCAACAGGCCTTTCTTCCTGCATTAGTACTAGCAGCTATAATAGAATACTCTTAAAAGAGACTTAAAACTCCAGATCATGGATGAAAGTTGAGATTTGCAGTTGTATGGAGCAAGAAAGTGATGTGATGGACTGGATCATTGTACAAACTCACCCCATCCCGGTAGTTGATCCAACTCTCGCTCGCTCTCATTGTTACCAGTGTGGATCATCGGGTCCAGACTGGTCCTTATCAAGTAAACTTGAAGGTCAATATTACGTTGTTTGTTTTCTTTTCTTGAGCTGTGAGTGCCCTGAAGTTGAACATCTGTTCTAATTCCAGAAATGGAAACTTGGCAGTCTACAACTTTTACAAAGCGTAATTGAGCCAGGAAGCAGTTTAACAATTACAAGTCACATCCAACAGGATCCGAGATGGCCGGGTTGTTCTAATTCCAGAAATGGAAACTTGGCAGTCTACAACTTTTACAAAGCGTAATTGAGCCAGGAAGCAGTTTAACAATTACAAGTCACATCAAACAGGATCCGAGGTGGCCGGGTTGTTCTAATTCCAGAAATGGAAACTTGGCAGTCTACAACTTTTACAAAGCGTAATTGAGCCAGGAAGCAGTTTAACAATTACAAGTCACATCCAACAGGATCCGAGATGGCCGGGTTGTTCTAATTCCAGAAATGGAAACTTGGCAGTCTACAACTTTTACAAAGCGTAATTGAGCCAGGAAGCAGTTTAACAATTACAAGTCACATCAAACAGGATCCGAGGTGGCCGGGTTGTTCTAATTCCAGAAATGGAAACTTGGCAGTCTACAACTTTTACAAAGCGTAATTGAGCCAGGAAGCAGTTTAACAATTACAAGTCACATCCAACAGGATCCGAGATGGCCGGGTTGTTCTAATTCCAGAAATGGAAACTTGGCAGTCTACAACTTTTACAAAGCGTAATTGAGCCAGGAAGCAGTTTAACAATTACAAGTCACATCCAACAGGATCCGAGGTGGCCGGGTTGTTCTAATTCCAGAAATGGAAACTTGGCAGTCTACAACTTTTACAAAGCGTAATTGAGCCAGGAAGCAGTTTAACAATTACAAGTCACATCAAACAGGATCCGAGACGGCCGGGTTGTTCTAATTCCAGAAATGGAAACTTGGCAGTCTACAACTTTTACAAAGCGTAATTGAGCCAGGAAGCAGTTTAACAATTACAAGTCACATCCAACAGGATCCGAGGTGGCCGGGTTGTTCTAATTCCAGAAATGGAAACTTGGCAGTCTACAACTTTTACAAAGCGTAATTGAGCCAGGAAGCAGTTTAACAATTACAAGTCACATCAAACAGGATCCGAGACGGCCGGGTTGTTCTAATTCCAGAAATGGAAACTTGGCAGTCTACAACTTTTACAAAGCGTAATTGAGCCAGGAAGCAGTTTAACAATTACAAGTCACATCCAACAGGATCCGAGATGGCCGGGTTGTTCTAATTCCAGAAATGGAAACTTGGCAGTCTACAACTTTTACAAAGCGTAATTGAGCCAGGAAGCAGTTTAACAATTACAAGTCACATCAAACAGGATCCGAGACGGCCGGGTTGTTCTAATTCCAGAAATGGAAACTTGGCAGTCTACAACTTTTACAAAGCGTAATTGAGCCAGGAAGCAGTTTAACAATTACAAGTCACATCAAACAGGATCCGAGACGGCCGGGTTGTTCTAATTCCAGAAATGGAAACTTGGCAGTCTACAACTTTTACAAAGCGTAATTGAGCCAGGAACCAGTTTAACAATTACAAGTCACATCAAACAGGATCCGAGATGGCCGGGTTGTTCTAATTCCAGAAATGGAAACTTGGCAGTCTACAACTTTTACAAAGCGTAATTGAGCCAGGAACCAGTTTAACAATTACAAGTCACATCAAACAGGATCCGAGATGGCCGGGTTGTTCTAATTCCAGAAATGGAAACTTGGCAGTCTACAACTTTTACAAAGCGTAATTGAGCCAGGAACCAGTTTAACAATTACAAGTCACATCAAACAGGATCCGAGACGGCCGGGTTGTTCTAATTCCAGAAATGGAAACTTGGCAGTCTACAACTTTTACAAAGCGTAATTGAGCCAGGAAGCAGTTTAACAATTACAAGTCACATCAAACAGGATCCGAGACGGCCGGGTTGTTCTAATTCCAGAAATGGAAACTTGGCAGTCTACAACTTTTACAAAGCGTAATTGAGCCAGGAAGCAGTTTAACAATTACAAGTCACATCAAACAGGATCCGAGACGGCCGGGTTGTTCTAATTCCAGAAATGGAAACTTGGCAGTCTACAACTTTTACAAAGCGTAATTGAGCCAGGAAGCAGTTTAACAATTACAAGTCACATCAAACAGGATCCGAGATGGCCAGCCATGTCCAAACTTGGTATATGTATATGTATATGTATATCTATATGAGATAGGTAAACATACGAGGGTCATATTTAGGGTCTGGCACCTTTGGATAGATTGCTAATTTGTTGCAATCAGCGACGATGTTTCAAACTGAACATCATTCTGTTTCAGTAAGTGTTGAGAGACTGGAATTCCATCTCCTGTGCGATGTGGCCAAGTGCAAACTGAACACCTTTTGTGATTGGATAGAGATATCATTGTGCTTTGAACTTTCTAGCATTGGAGAAGTTGAAAATGTAAACACTTTACAGTTGTCTGACCGATGATGGCCCATGCTATAAGCCCATTTTGCCTTAAAGAGATGAGCTAGAAAAGCAAGAGGGATTAAAACCATATGCATTTAAGCTTTGGGGGTGCAATGGTTCTCCTGGAGAAGTTGAAAATGTGAAAAATGTAAGGACAATGAAGGACGGACACCATACAAGGGCCCAAGTCTTGATCAAGACTCCCAACACAAGATTTCAACTTTATAGTGCTTTTCCTTCATCAGAAGAAGTATGAAATAACTTGTAGAAAGTGATCTCTTTAACTGTTCATTGTGACTCTATGCCACTTGCCCTCATATCTAAGATGCCTCCTTACAGTATATTTATATATTGTAGGTTTAAACATCGGAAAATATGCCCAAAATAAATCTGAATAAAATAAACTGTTTTACGAGGAATAAAGGTTGCAAAATTGTGCATCTACCAAATACATCATTCTGCAAAACCGTCTGATAACGGCTTGTAGACTTGATTTTTCAGATAGCCTATCACAGAACTTCCAACAAAAGATTTAAGTAGGAAAAGCTAGGGGCAAGTAACTCCCAACAGCGATACATCTGTCGGTTTCCATAACATGAGGAACTTGTTAATGAATGATTCTGAATGCTCCGAATGGAGACCGTTAAAAACCTTGATGCGATTGGTCAGCTGTGAAACTGGGTCAGAACATGCGCCTATACAGAGTGTTCTCAGACCTTGAGGGGAGAGAATCTGTTCGCCTCATGGTAGATGCATTATTTTGCAAATTTATTCCTCGGAAAAAGGTAGCTTTTTTAATCAGACTGGCCCCAAATAATATTGGTCAAAAAGTCTGTACACCAACATTTCTGCTTTCTGGTGCTTTTCATTCATGAGAAGAAGACGAAAATAGGAGACTATGGGTTTTTGATTCTTTTTATCGATTCAACTCGATCGTACATTCTTCATTACAGCAAATAAGAGTCCCAACAAAATCTTTTTACAAAGTTTTATGTTTCAACAATAAATTTACAATGTTAAATACATATACAAAAATACATGTAGACCTGTCTTGCACAAATTGAAAACCAATTGGTCATCATTGAATGTTCAGTGTTGTAGAAGAGACAATTGTGAAGATAATTCCTTATGATGACCATGAAGAATGTTAACTTATTAAACTGTAGAGATTGCTGATTCTTTGAAAAAATATGGGTACTTGTTGCAATTTCATACAATTAGTTAAAGAAGCTAGAGTTATGTCCCTTGATCAACTGCCCTGGCCATGTGTTGGAATTCTTGGTATTACCTTTTTGGGGTTGTCTGTTTTAGCAAGTTAGTCAGTTTTTAGGAAATATTTGTTTCAACTGTCGTGTTCTTTTAAATTGGAATATGAAATAAGTACCTAAAGGAAGATTTCTTCTGAAAAAGAATGTTGCATAATGTCCGTAAACAGACCATGAATAATGTTGCATAATATCAGTAAACAGACTATGAATAATGTTACAAGCTGAAAAATATTTATCATGATAAAAATGTAATTTAAACAAAACAAATCCATTTTCTGCAATTCTTCAGATGACGTAGAAAACTCAGCAAATCATGATGTAAGTGATTTGTCAACCATATCCACAGTTTACCATTAAATATTATAGTGGTTATTGTGAAGGCAGCAAAGTTGATCCTAGGTTTAACAAACTAATGTTTTGTGCTTCAACATGCACACGTCAGCCATATTGTACATCCATATTGTTGGAATGAAATTTTAATTGAGTTGAGCTTACAACAAATAAAGCATAAATATTTTGAATTCAACAACATTTCTTTGTACAATGCAGGGTTGGATATTACAGTATTCATCGCATCTTTCATGACTCGAGACTTTCATTCAGGAGGTTCAACACCCTTTCAGTGAACACCCCCTTTCAGTGAACATCGCCTTTCAGTGAACACCCCCTTTCAGTGAACACCCCCTTTCAGTGAACATCACCTTTCGGTGAACATCACCTTTCGGTGAACACCCCCTTTTCAGAATGTCTGAATCCGCCAATGACTGCACAGAGCCCCGGATTGACCGCTGCAATGATATCAAGAACTACTTCCACACTAAAAAATGACGTAATCTTTGACATTGGTCAGTACAGTTCACTAACAAAACCTGTTTCAGGGGACATAATGATCAATAAATGATAGAAAGATACGGTTATCTGGCACTTGTGCTGAAAACGCCACTGGGCCTGACAGACATGCTCACAAATTGCCTGGAACCGCCACTGGGCCTGACAAACATGCTCACAAACTGCCTGGAACCGCCACTGGGCCTGACAAACATGCTCACAAATTGCCTGGAACCGCCACTGGGCCTGACAGACATGCTCACAAATTGCCTGGCGGTACTTTCTTATTATGATGTTACACACAGTGAGATGGTCGTTTATGAACTGACTAGAGAAGAAGTAAACCAACTTGTGTTACTGACTGAAATATGAGCTGCAAACTTAACATATTATTAATCAGAAACCGAACTGCATTGAATGACCTATTTGAATACCTAAATAAAATGTATAAAGCCAATCTGACAAGCCTTTTAAGACGGGCAATTTTGTTCTGGGCTTGCAATGTGTCTGACTTGATTTCTCCATTAAAACTGACAAATAACACATTCAAGTTTGTTTGTTAGCAGTGGTGTTAGACAATTGTCTGATATTTCCAGAGGACTAGAATGCTCTAGTGCTAAGTAAGACATGTCAGATGTTGAAGTCTTGATGGCTGAACAGGTATGCTGTTGGTTCCTGACTGAGGGAGCGAGTTCGAACCCTACAAGGTACACAATTTGTACTACTTCAGATAATGTTACCTTTTGTGACTATCTAAACAGCATGCATATATTAGTTAATGTATGGACCATAATACTGAGACAGTTTTTAAATTCCGAACCTGACTTTATAATACAGCACTGTCTCAGTAAATGTGGAGAAAATCAATATACAGAGTCTCGTCTGTGCTGCACAGCCACTTTATGTACAAACTGAAACAACGGATGCAGGATTCAGTGTAATCATGAAAATCCCTGAAGTTAAAACATTCACGGTCAACTGCATCAATATTAGGATATTCCATCAAGACAACCAAAACCACAGCTTCAAATCTATTACTGAAGAAAAATAATTTGAGAAGTTAAACCCTTTAGAGACTATTCCTACCCATGTTAGAAACTCTTTGAGACAGACGCACTATAGGAACACTTGTACAACAGAATGAAGACAAGTTGACAACATTTTTCCAACTTAATATCTTCTTTCATAAAAGCTTACCTAAGTTAGCAAAATTAACATGTGCCTTTATTTATCTTAATGTATTTAATTTACCTTTTATTTATTGAAAGTAAATAATGTTTAATCCAAACATCCTACTACCACAATACTATTGCAGCAAGCTTGTTTCCCCATTTACTATTTATAGATGCTATGTATAAATCTTTCATCCCTCTGTAAGAAAATGTTGAGTCTGCCAGCACAAACACAATAAAGTCTCTTCATTCTACTTGCCTTTCTCTCAATTCAAGCAAGCGGCTGGGGAAGTGAGATAACTCCATATATTGGATCACTTCCCTCCAGCCAAGATAACAGATCAGATGCTTATTCTTGAACCATAATAGCCTTACAATGTGTTGATAGCAAATCATTGAAAAGAAATCATTTCAATGTTATCAGTTTGGGGGCCTAATAACCAAAGAATATTCTAAAACAACAACAGTGAGTGAGTGAGTTATTGCTTAACGCCGCTTCGATAGTACCGCAGCCATTAGCGGCGAGAACAACAACAGAGCAAATCAATTTGTCTTTTTCATTGAAATGTTTTACAATATTTCCTATTTCAGCAAAGAAATAAAATATCAGTCAGATCACAAAACTTAAAGAGCTGAACGTTAAAAAATAAACTCCAATCTGTACATAAAGTGTGTCATTATGTTTGGTCCATTAGTCCATAAAATACTTAAGAAAATGTTAAACATTAAGCAGCAAAACTGAGAGTATTGTACATGAGACACTGTTAACCTGGGCAATACTTTCATCCAAAAACACATACATGGTAAATCATCTGAAAAAAACAAATATATTCCTGGTCCCGGTTTCTTTTTTACATTCATACATACATACAAGTTGCAAACATAAACAGATGCACAAATAAAGAAAACATTGTTCATAGTATTACTGCAACAGCAAAAGTAACCCGATTCCTAAACTGCCGTTGCTGCAGGGCCAACACAACTGTTCCTGCACGTGCCCACACAACTGTTGCTGTCACACACGAAGTCTACTTCTTCTTCTTCTCCTTTCCAAAAATGGAATCTAAAGCAAGTCCAATAAACACTAGAACAGTTCCCAGCCACTGGCGGTTACCCATTGGGTTACCGAATATCAACACCGAGGCTAGAATAGTGAAGAACTTCCTCGTGGTGGTGACGATGGAGCAGGTTAGAGGTCCGAAGGACGTCACCGTGATGAAGATGAAGGTCTGGAATATAAATAAATGATTAAGTGAGAACCAAAATTTGTAGTTTGCACATTTAATTTGGAGCATCAATAAAAAAGGTCCCTTGTGGTAAAAGAAGGCAAAAGAAGGAAAATATTCCCAATTTAAAGCATGTATGTACTTTTCAAGAACATCAATAATCTGAAAACTGAAAGGATGGATGACCAAATCATTTAACAAATTCTGATTCCTGAAACTTAGCCATTATTGGTTCATCAGGAAAACTGGAAAATATCTCAACTCACCTGTCCTAAGGCACTTGCAAGAGAAAATGATATCATGTTGAAATATACAGACGGGTAGCGACCAGCAAAACTTAGAAACTCAAATCCCTCTCCCGTTAATATTAGACCTGAAACGAATGTACACATCATGTGATTTATGTCAGAAATCAAGGTGATCGTCCTTCAAAAATGTAAAATATGAAAAAGTCTGACATTTCCATGGAAGTCACCCTTTTCAGTTGGATCCAAATCGCTTCAATCAATGACAGGAAATAAAGTACCGTATATTACTGTATATAAGACGACTTTTTTAAACTAGAAAATAGGGGGTCGTCTTATACACAGGGGCTATGTTTCAGAGAAGAAATTCAGAAGCTGTGTGAGGGGATATGATGAACTCACGATGTTCAAACCGGAAACAGCATGAAAAAACATTGATATCAACTCATTGAAATAACTCATGAAATAAAACTGTAATTCAGAAGATCAAAATATTTTTGTTCAATTCTAAAACATGTTGCCTGAAAATGAAATTGGAAATATATGTACAAGTCATTAAGATTTATGGTGAACAAATGTAACATTGTTGAATTTGGGATCTCATTTTCTGCAATAGTACAAGGCTGAGGTTACGGTTGGCGAATTGATAAGCCGTCGGTACAGTCAGAGTGCTGGCGATTGGTGCCTGACTCTGGGGGTGTCGGTTCGAATCCATCAAGGGACTGGTCCCGAAAAAGGACAAGAATTTGTACTATTGTTGTCAGTGTAACCCCAAATATACCAATATTAAAGATATATGGAGTTACACATCACATTTGTCACACAGTAAATATTGGCGGAAAATATTTTGTTCACAGGGGGAGGACAGATTGTGCCGGGAGATACACATGTATCATACAAGTCGACGAAGCAACAACGCACCTATAGCAAGCCAGACTATAGAGAAGGCGTTGACGAAGGTCATCATACTGTACGGACCGGTCCTGTACTCCGACCTCATCTTGTCCTGGGACGCGCCCGTCAGTCCGTCTAACGTCAAGGAGATCAGCTGTGGGGAACAAACAAATGTTACTAAAGAAGTTCTACTCCTTCAGGGTAATAATATGCAAGAAGCGCCTTGAGCAAATATTAACATGTTAACTTTAGGCTGGCTACATTACAAGCTTATTTCATACACTGCGACGATGTACAGTAAAATCTACAATTAATGCTTATTTCATACACTGCGATGCTTGACAGTAAAATCTACAATTCATGCTTATTTCATACACTGCGATGCTTGACAGTAAAATCTACAATTAATGCTTATTTTATACACTGCGATGATTGGCAGTAAAATCTACAATTCATGCTTATGTCATACACTGCGATGCTTGACAGTAAGACACTCAATTGACTGATGGAAATACTGTTTAAAGCGGAAGACTGACCAGTAACACCTCGCCCAGGCCGATTCCAGCATGGTCTGCTTTAGAGGAGTGGGCCTGGTCCTTGTACATGAAGAGTGCCACGCCCATCACAATCAGCAGCACGCAGAAGTACTTGGCCATCGGGTACCGCTTACGGGCCAGGAGGACACCGAGGATCATCACGGGGATAGGCTTGATGGATTTACCTAGCACCTGTCACAGATATCATTCACACGGTCTATCAACACCTTCAGAAATAGTGTGAGTGTGGTGATACATACATCATACAGACTATCATGATCTAATCAAATCAAACCACTATCCTCAATCTGCTCAATCTGGCTTCCTTGGTATGTCTATTGTCCATGTTCACAACTATTGACTACCAATAGAACTTGTTCTCTTTTATACTTTACACACAACACTATGGATATGAGATGAGGATACTGCAGCTCACAGAGTTAATGAAGAGTGTACTACCTGTGTAGGATAAGCGACGTGCTGCAACGCGTGGTTGCTGGCCAACATGGCCCCCAGGTAGGTCATTGAACACACCACATACAGTGATCTCGGGGTCGTGTCCCGCTCCTTCTGGAAGAATTTACGTGCTGTAAAATAAATAATATCAAGTCAATGAACATGTCAAACATCACTGTCGGTTCTTTCTTACTACATAATCAAAGGCAAGGGAAGTTTGGATTTTAACTATCACTTTAAATAATATCTTATCTGTTGAGTATTTATCTATTGTCAGCCCTTTGCAGTTTTTATTAGCCAAGGGCCAAAGGACTAATGTTAATTTCAGGCCCTGTATTTTGCTACTATGTAGGCAATGCTAGGCATTGAAGAAGTAAAATATCCAAGCGTGTCTGTGTAAGATAAAGCATGTCTGTGTAAGATAAAGCATGTCTGTGTACAATAAAGCATTACTGTGTATGATAAAGCATGTCTGTGTATGATAAAGAATGTCTGTGTGATAAGGCATGTCTGTGTATGATAAAGCATGTCTGTGTATGATAAAGCATGTCTGTGTATGAAAAAGCATGTCTGTGTACGATTAAGGATGTATGTGTATGATAAAGCATGTCTGTGTATGATAAAGCATGTCTGTGTATGATAAAGCATGTCTGTGTATGATAAAGCATGTCTGTGTACGATTAAGGATGTCTGTGTATGATAAAGCATGTCTGTGTATGATAAAGCATGTCTGTGTATGATAAAGCATGTCTGTGTATGATAAAGCATGTCTGTGTAGGATAAAGCATGTCTGTGTACGATTAAGGATGTATGTGTATGATAAAGCATGTCTGTGTAGGATAAAGCATGTCTGTGTATGATAAAGCATGTCTGTGTAAGATAAAGCATGTCTGTGTATTATAAAGCATGTCTGTGTATGATAAAGCATGTCTGTGTAGGATAAAGCATGTCTGTGTAAGATAAAGCATGTCTGTGTACAATAAAGCATGTCTGTGTATGATAAAGAATGTCTGTGTGATAAGGCATGTCTGTGTATGATAAGGCATGTCTGTGTATGATAAAGCATGTCTGTGTATGATAAAGCATGTCTGTGTAGGATAAAGCATGCCTGTGTAGGATAAAGCATGTCTGTGTACGATTAAGGATGTATGTGTATGATAAAGCATGTCTGTGTATGATAAAGCATGTCTGTGTATGATAAAGCATGTCTGTGTATGATAAAGCATGGTTGTGTAGGATAAAGCATGTCTGTGTAGGATAAAGCATGTCTGTGTAGGATAAAGCATGTCTGTGTAGGATAAAGCATGTATGTGTAGGATAAAGCATGTCTGTGTACGATTAAGGATGTCTGTGTACAATAAAGCATGTCTGTGTATGATAAAGAATGTCTGTGTGATAAGGCATGTCTGTGTAAGATAAAGCATGTCTGTGTATGATAAAGCACGTACGCACCTGTCAATGCAAAGAGAGAGTTGATGATGCACTGGATAAAGACGAGAGCCAGAGTGAAGCGGAACTTCTCTTGTGTCTCTCCCTCGCCATACTTCCCCTTCGTTCTGAAACATACAGATCATATCCACACATCATATACAATCGCTTACATGCAAACTAGATTAGGTTTTGATGAATAGGTAACAGTGATGAACACAATATGTTACATTGATAAGATAAATAATATAAAATAAGATACAAGAAAATCATAGAAAGCATTAAAAGGACATAAGAAACAAGATATCAATGTCAGTATCCAGCTGGTCCACATTCTATCCAATGATCTCGAAACTAATCAATTATCAAATTAGAACTATACAGTATACCACAGCATATGATGCATGGTTTATTTACTGTAGGTTAGTCCATTATATACAATCATCAGTGTGTTCTGTTCATAAGCATGTCAAGTGTGTCAACATATGGTTGGTATACCAGATCTTGGGTTACACAAATAATATTTTTAAATTTAAATTTCTTAAAAAAACAAATTGCTTCGAACTAATCATTTTTTGGACTTAAAATTGGAGTTGCATTGATAGTCTTAGTTTAAGTTAGCCTTATTCACTATAATTCAGTCACCGAATCAGTGACTTCCGCTACATTTACCCTACTCATAGACTCCTCTTTCAACCACGTTGACTCTAACCTGTTTGAAGTCAGTGAAGTCAGATTTCAATCAACGTCTACTCACATCTTTTCCTGCAGAATTCCATAATAAAAGTAACAGATGAATATTCCGCCTGCACATATCAGCAACTTGAGTCGTCCAGTGTCTGCCATCTTGACGGGATTTGCAGTTTCAGGAAACAACTGGACGGACGAATCGCTGTCCTTCGCTTTCTTATCGGTTTGTGAATCGGACATATGCTGTATTGGATTCTATGAATAAACAATAAGGGAGTCACAGCGATGGAAGTCCCGGTTAGAATGACGTGTCATTGCCTCGAGCTATACACGGGGCAATCACGCACCTGTTTACCTTGCTGATATTTGAATTCCAACTAATAACATATAGTTGTTAAATAGAACATAAATATACTTATAGTTTACAGAATATTTTGTCAACAAAAATACTTTTGTGTTTTCTGTACAATAAAGGGTATTTTCATCACAAAATCACTCTTTATGTAGATGACTGAAACAGATTTGAATATCTGAGATCTTCAGATTTGAATAAGTTGTAGAGCTAGTAGTACCAACTATTTGTTTGGACACTCCGAAGTAAATACAGCAACTTCAAATGATTGGCGTATCGGAATTGATGTTCTATTTTTAGAAATGTATAAATAGATATCGGGAAATACCCCCACATGGAGATGTGCCATTTGATCAGAAGCGTCAAACTCTTACTGCAACCAGCACTGACTTCAAGTGACTTCAGTGTTTATATTAGTTTATCGGTCGCATTTAAGCAAAATTCCATAGTTTCAACACTGAATGTTGACCACCTTAGCTCAAAGGAATGCGGTACTAGTCACAACAAAATTGGATTTATTATTAAACTCGTATATCCACATATTCACAGATTTTGATACCTGCCAAAGTACGATTTTGACACAAATATTTTTTATTATAAAATTACACAAATTTATGATGTGTGTATTTTCCATTGGATTAGTCCCATTATATGCTATCATATATTTATATTATATAATGAACAAATATATATATATATATAACTCTTTAGAAAACCAATGCAGATCATTACATAATTTACAATGAACTGCGTGTTATGGTACAATTTTACGGGCGCTTCATCATGAAGAATATTTATACATCGTTACTGACAATCTAAAGATTTCCCATCATTATATTACAGTTTCCGTTAAACAATTTTTCATGAGATATCAAGGTAAAGTTCGAAAAAAAGTTTTCCTTGATAAAAACTTCATTATTGGATAAGACACATGATGTTTCGGAGTATATATATTATATGCTCACTCTTTCATGAGGTGGAAAGTGATATATAAACACGGTACTTACTTATACACAATATCAACAATTCTGGGGAACCTCAGGATAATAGATAATGAGATTAAAATTAATAATATTAAAATAGTTAAATCTCCTTATTAATGTTATACCCACAGTCCACCTGATGAAAGAGTAAGCTTATACTCCGTAACGTCGTCGTCTTGTACATGACAATCCTCTTCTCGCCGAATAGGAATATTTTGGAATATACCAGCTATTCGAGATTTGATGTTTAAATATGAAATATGCAAACAATAGTTTTCTAGCATTATTTGTTGTAATGTATCAACGCAACGTCTATATATCCTACACCTCAGCGGAGCCGTCTATGTTACTATTGCCGCTGGTGTCTTCCTCGTCTGCATCCGTCTTAGCTTCTGATTGTTGAGGGACATGCGCATCAAGGGTTTTCTTAGTGTGTTCTTGATGGTCGCTGTATCAATATTAAATAACGTAATAAGCAACTATTTATTTCAGAAATCCTTGATACATGTTGAGACTCAGACACTCTTGCTCAGGGTAGCAAGAGCCGTATTGCAATAACGCACATATATATTAAAATAACTTGACTTAAAGTAGATTACAAATCTCATTACACTCCTTACCTGTGATCATTCTATTTTTAGGCTATATGTAAAACATTAAATTAACGTAATAAACGTAACTGGTGGAAGAAAATGAAGGAATGTTAGAGCTAATTAATATTAATATTAAAACGTTAATAAGAAAAGGAAGATTTTCTGGATAACAACTTCTTTAATGTGAACATACACGACGTTTCGGAGTACATACTCACTCCTTCATCAGGTGAAAGATTGAGTATGTACTCCGAAACGTCGTGTATTTTCACATTAAAGAAGTTGTTATCCAGAAAAATCTCCCCGTTCTTATGTATACCACTTCTAAATGTCAAAGACACGACGTTAATAGATAACGATATTAGACAACTTCGATCAATAGTTTATATATCCGAAGTGATATGAGAGGTTTAAAATCCTCTAAAGGTTAATTAATACAATGTAACTATATTAAAATAAACCTCATACACATAAATGTCGTCATAATTTGTTGGTAATAATCTGTGTTGTGTGTCATTTTGCACTTACCTATTTTCCTTCATGGTTCCTTCAAACCGCCGTAAGAAACTGGAGCGGTCTTATTTCCAACACATTAAATAAGCAAGGCGGAGTTCATCTGCGAACTCTTGTACAATTAACTGGCGCGACAGCCGGGTGCAATGTTAGACGGAAAGATGATTTGAACTTGGCCAAGTATATGCTAATTGCATGACCTTATCAATTTATCAAATAATGCAAAATTATTTGAAATCCTTCAAACATCACGCAAAAAACACTGAAATACAGACATCCATTCGAAATTAGGTTTTTGTCACATGTAGGAAATTGAGCATATCCAATATCTAATGTTCAGTTTACAATGTAGAACAAACCATCCTTGTCCCTCTCTATATATTATTACTATTTATTTAGAGTGGCGAGGATACTGCTATCGTCCTTTTAAAATTATGATGAAGTTGGTGCGTCAAGTATTCTTATTGGGAAAAAAAACATTGAAAAGATCCCTTCTGAACTGATGCGAAAGTCACTATTTCATGCAAAAGCAAAAGTCAGATATGCCGTCAATTATGGTCGACATTTAACTCGACAACAACAGCGTATCCGATTCGGCAATAATGTCTAACTATTGTCAGCAGTCGAACTGGGCCCAACTTCTCTTTAAATATCCTCAATATACCCTGGGCTATATTTGCTCATCAATTCGACTGAAACATACCGGATTATTATTGCAAATCGACTGATTTCTCCTGAGATTACAGTTTCAGTTGATTAGCGAAGCAGAAGAAGAATAATGTTATATTTGCTTGTCAAATGTGGTACATAAATAATGCTATGGACATATAAAACATGATTATAAAACAGCACCGGCCCACTGGCTTACGAGACACGATTTTCGTTAAAATATATCAAATTCATACAAGAAAAAATAACATACAATATCTCTACCCGATAATGTTACCACACACCCTCGCCCTTAGGATTTATTCCCATACTCACAAATTCATTCTCTCGTCCATATACATAGGACTATACATAAAACAGCACATACTAAACACATTGTATGATAAATACATTAAGATTAGCGAGTCTAATTTACGTGTTTCCCGTCAATGATCTTATTGCAAGTAAGAGACACGCATCATATCAGACAGCTTACCATGAATATAGTTTCAAATAAAACAACAATGAAAAACACTTTCTCTGTTTTAGGTCATGACATGTAAACTGTATTATTCTACAGTTTTTAGTTTGTTCTATGATTCAGATAAATGTAACAGGTACATAACCTGGGGCTAATTCGGCAATGGGTCTGATTTTATCTTTGCTTCGCTTGTCGATATGACCTTATATATGAATCACAGGAACTCGATATCGTAAGTAAAATGTAGGTAAAACATAGGTAAAACAAACCTACACCCTATATAACAGAGTAAAGGAGCACGGGCAGCCATGTTGCCGATCTGAGGGTCCATTCAACATTAGGTCAAAAGTTACGCTAAAAATTGGTGACATACACAAATGAACGCACGTACTTATCAATTATACATTTCACCGCAAAACACGGCTAATTTCCAACATATGTCAACCCTACGATAAGTTTGATAGCTCTTCTAACTCGGCCACAAAACCTCTCCCGTGAACGTTAGTCCGCAGTCTATACCCATTCGAACGATCTGATTGGTCTGTTGAGGGTTGATTGTTTTAAAAAGGAGCCATGTTATTGTCGTTTAGATTATTTTGGGCTAAGTCAACGGTAACATTTGGTTAGTCAATGACCTCGGACGTTCAGATTTTTAACCCCTCATTTTGTGCATTCTATGCATTAGATTATTTTAAAAGAGCCTGTATCAAGGATTTTCAAATGTCATGGTAGAATAGTGGTTTGACTTCAAGACAAAGCTATGTGCTCTGCTGTAAGTCCATGACTTATTGACATGTTAACGATTGATTTATCCCCTAAAAGCCAAATAGCAATTGGATTTTTTTTTTAAAGAAAGCCAAAACTAATTGATTGACATTTCATGTGTCGTAGATCCCGGTAGATTCACTATTTTGCAACTTTTATAGACAGTATTCACACGACGTGTTATAGACAGAGTGGTATATCTGTCAGCTTGGATCGTTTCATGCAGAGATGTGGTGAGTTGGGGTTTAACGCCGCTTTCAAGAGTATCACTTATATCGCGGCTGTTGGTATTATGGCAGGGAGAAAGCCCGCAACGCCATGTTGCTTTGCATTGCGGTGAAACCTGCGAGCATCGGCTGGAACTAGCGAGCCATGGGTCGTACTACGCTGAAATTCAGTGTAGCATTGCACCCAAACCTTACTGCGTGTAGAACAGCTGTCTACTGCAGGCAAAGTTGCCGTGCGCCTGGCGGGATCATGCAGAGGAATTATAGAATAACTATACATACGTATTTACATACAACCAAGCAGGATTGTCTTATCCTACTCTTAACCTTCAACTTAAACACAAGAGTTCCCCGGGGTGTAAATATTCAAAGCATATCAACAGTTAATACACCGACTGTGTTCCCAAAATGTCAATTCGCTTGGTGGTATGTCCGGAATAGATTCGTGGTTCTGTTATAGCCTTGCTGTCGATACGTCACCATTTAAAATCAGTAATTAAAGTAAGTCATTGCATGGATTGTACGAGCTTCAGATTCCCTTGTGTGACTTCTTTAGGAGGCATTCAGCTGTTAGTTCAATGAAAGAGAGACGAGTTTTATGGATTTACAACTTCTTCATTGCAGGAGTGCGACGGGAACATCACCACCATTTGCTTGACAACGGGGTTAGCGTCTACACCAAAAAGTCGCATTCCTGCGATAAAGAAGTTGTATATCCATAGAAATCGTCTTCGAAGTAAGACCCCTTGTTTACATTCACGTACAGTGATATATTTCTCTTAAAGTTGATGATATGATTTAATGTTTTGCTTGACAATATTGTTTAATTCAATGCTTTGTTTTAATTTGTTCTATTTAACGATTCCATAATATCTCTACACTTCATGGTGAAGTGCTTCATGGTATGGCCTTCAAATCGAGATTTTATGGGCGCTTTGCTCAAATAAGCCCGCAGGATCTCGCTTGTCATGATCTTATATATAGTAGGTACATAAAATGTAATACCCCCATTACATTCTCTTCTAATCACCGTATCAATCTAACCACTCAACGTCTAGCAATTAAACATTATAATACAGTTTCTATGCAGAACATTCAGACAAATAATGAACAAATAATCAACACTATATGTTGAAGTCGATGTGTAACATTATTTTCTGTAAACTATAAATACCATTCCTATCTTCAGTATCTTTATATAATTTAAAACTTTTTTTTGTATATCATCGATATTGTTCTTGTGTCTGTTACCAACATAATTCCGTTTCTTCGTTTGAACCGCTCCTGATATTACACGTCCTACTTGTCCGGTACATAACACTTATCAAGTAGACTAGCCGCTGAACACACGTGAGTGAAGCAGGATGTCAATTCGTGACGACTTGTACTGAAGTTTTGAACTAGCTGAGGTCACGAACCATTCACATGATTGTATTTGAGATGTGATTATCAACACTGTCTGTGTCTTTTTAAATAATATTTTCAATTCGTATTTTTATTTACCTGTATGTATCCCTTTTGTGCTTTTTTAGAATAAATTATGTTCTAATCTGTTCAGTTTTGGCATGTAAGAGTTTTGGCAAATTACACTAAAATCACATTATGGGCTGTTCCATTATATCATAATTCTTCCTTGACTTTTTGTAGGACTTTTGGCATGTAGAAGTTTTGGGAGGTAATCATCCATTTTCATACTCATTGCTAATACCAACTAGACCCATTAACAAATTGTAAGAAAACTTCTTATTTTGATTATTAAAGAATATATATATATAATTGAGTATGATACAATCCGAAGTAATGTTCAAAAGACACTTAACCTGTCGTTAAACAATGAAGCCTTTCCCTCAATGTTAAACATCAAATGGGAGGTATCTTTTCTTTTGAAGGTTTTTCAAAAAAAGTTTCTACATTAAAAAAATGTTGACATACTGATTAAAGAGGTTCCCACCAATAATCAAAATAAATGAAAAATTGATGTAAATTTTGCAACCAAAATACTTATGTATCAAAATTCAAAAAGAAAAAGTACGCCACGGACCTTTTACAAAATGATGTTCTTTGGGGTTATGTCTCAAAAGGCGGAAAACTTGTTTAGTTTTGCTAAAGTCACAGAAATATATATATTTCATTCAGTGCTATATTGTTGTTTTCTTTTAAAAATTTAATGTCATTAAACTTGAAAAGTGATTTCTGTATAAAGTGTGTATGTTGCCTTTTGTTATTAACATTTTATTATGAAAATACAATATTCTCAAAGGATTCGGCAGAAATAATTTCCAAAGTTCTGTTCAAGAATAAAAATACAAACATGATTACAGTTGTAGAAAAGATACGGCTGAAGAATAAAAACAATTAAAAACATAAGTCACTTATCTTCTGCTTTATTTGATGCCAAAGTTATTTTTTGACAATTTGGACATTTTCCCGAAATGTTCACATCAGGGGCTGATAGTTAGTCGAACGGTTGTGTCATCGTGTGTCTCAAATTGTTGTAAATATCAGCTTAATTGTTGTTTTATTAAACTTATGAAAGTAACCAGTCGTCATGAAATAAGCGTTCACTGAGGAATATTTATAATACATTACATTTTCTTATGGGTGCATGTTCAATTATAACTACTTATTTCAAAGACTCAAAGTTTAGTTTACAACATAACGAAGGTAGCAGTGAGTTCAACTGTATAACGATGTGCTGGTGGTATAAATATAGATATCAGCCAGTTGGGGGCAACCGTATCGATATCAGTAAGCTTTATCTACTGTATTACATGCATATATACAACAGTAAATAAATATATATATAAATGCAAACAATAATGACACAATGTTGCAATGACCGAGGAATAATGTATATAAGCGCTATGACAATAAACGTCCCATATTACCCAACAAGAGACTCACGAGCACGGAGCAGGTATTACAGCTTATATAGCTATCGAGCACGCGACACTTTACCGTAATACATCTAATCGTAATGCAAGCACTGCAACTCAGTGCCAAGTCGAGACGCGCCGCTCATGGATATAACAGGCGCTCATCCGGCTAGCACACAAACTAAATTAGCCCATGAATGGCGGGAGGTGGGAGGTTAGGTGTATTTTGGGGGAGGTCTGTTTACTTCGTCCACTGGTGGCGAGTGACGGGTCACGAGTAGCCCCGTTGTGCGTGACCCCCGGGACTTAGTATAACTGTATCAGACAGAAGGTATCACCTGCCCCGTGCTACTGTCAAACAAGGCCGCCATATGGAGCTGGGACAGTTTGAACTTCTGGTGTATGTGTTCTGTTTCAGCCTCCATTCATCCAGAGATGCAGACATCGTCTACCTCTGAAATAGAGCCACTGACTGTATCTCATCAGATTTAATACATAATAGCCTACAGTATATAATGTAAACCGATTAAATGTTAAAAGTAGTTCACAGTTATCAGAAGGGTAACAAATATATAGAGTCTATAAACCAACCAAGGAGTCCGCACACCAGATTCCACGACTTCAGGTTCTTGAGAGGAAGGTGGACATATAGACTTGTAGGGTGCACCATGGCCAAATCTCAAATCTACATTTATAAACCAGAGTGTGTACACAAGATTTCAGCTTCACATGACTTTCGGTCTAGAGAAAAGACGAACATATGATTTTATATTAGGGTCACAGAGTCACCAATCTACAATAAATAATTCTTATTTGCCAAGGTGCTGGTACACAAATTAAGATTTCAACTCTCTGGACCAATTTTTTTTTCATTGAAGAAGTCAAATCGAAAAATTTACCCACGCCTTGCCGTGCCATATCATAAGCCAAACATATATCAACTGTACAATGTTCAGACACAGGAACTTGTGTTTGTGCAATGTGCAATCCAGTTATCGTGTTAAAAAATACGGAATTTTCAGGTCTGAAAGGCCAGTTAGGCTTTTTGCATGGGTCGTCGTCGGTAAACTTTTCACATTTCGACTTCTCGTCCAGAACCGTTGCACCCTCAAAGCTGACATGTTGTGGGGATGTACCTTGCACCTATAGGGGATAAAAGTTTGTTCATTTGGACCCCACCCACCGTCAAATATGGACGTGGCAGAAAATTTCCCGAAAACCTTAAAACGACTTCTTCTCCGAAACCATGCAGTTGATATAGGGAGCACAAATCTTCAGAATAACATCTTTCTTACACGGAGACTCAATTTTTTTCATTTGGACCTGGCCCTCCTCAAATATTGGTATGCCAGGGCGTCCACCCAAAAACCCTAAAACGACTTCTTCTCCAAAAACGTTTGACACAGAAACCTATCATCATCTATATAACATGTAAACTTAAGTTTGTTGATTTGATCAAAGTCCCCTCTCAAATATGGGCGTGGCAGGGTGTTAAACTCCAACCTAGACTATTACATAATGTTATGTAACAGGGGTTCAGAGTCTTCTACTGGGGGAGACAACATAGACTATTACATATTGTTATGTAACAGGGGTGCAGAGTCTTATGTCTGAGTCGTAGTATGCAGAGGGTGGAGTTTAGCCAATGTCAAGTTCTGTTCAGTTCGACGTGCACTGCAACATCCACTGTCTGTCTGTCTGTCTCCCTGTCTGTCTGTCTATCTATCTATCTGTTCCAATGATGACCTAGACTGTATTAAGGCTCTTATTTTATACAAAGTCATGTAGGACTAAAGGGTAGTCCTGCCCCATGACTGTGTAAAACATTATAACCTTTAATACAGTGTAGTCCTTATCATCAAATAGATACACCGAATATGGAACTGAAGGTTAAAGAAACAACATAAAATTGATGAAGGTAGAGTAAAAAGTAGAGTTAACTTCACATTCTCAATTTAGTCTTGGATGAAAGGGATTACTCCATACACTATTACAGTGACACAGTTTGCGCGACTTATTCGCTGCTGGGTATAAAGTCTAATGAGAAATCGCCATGTTAAATGATACGTCTCCGTCACCTCTCGATGAACTTCCGCCATTTAATACACATATGCAACCCGATATCCACTTCTCTTATCACTCCTCACATCCGGACTCTTCTCGTTACTCTCGGCACCGTGAGCTGGGGTGCTGACGTGGTTCTTCGGTAATAACGACGCAATAAACTCCTCGGTGGCGGATCTAGGGGTGGGGATGGTTGAGGGTTGAGGAGGGGGTTTCAGGAGTTTGATCACCCCCCTCCCCCCCCCCCCCCCCCCCCCCCCCCCCCACACACACACATACACACACACCCACCCCTCCCCAACGCCACACACTTCTTTGGAATTGTTTTTATGTAACACTGATGAACCCTATAGTTTGATCACCCCTTTCAGTCAGTAGAGACGCGTGCCTTCCATCTATCTACACAGTAGTTTGCGAGATCAATTGAATATTTATGTATATATACATAGGCCAGAACATAGATACAGATATGAATTTGCGTATATACTTGTATTTGTTCTATAGTTGGTCTACATTTCTAACAATCAAATCAATATAAATCATAAATTCATATTCGTTGACATTATATCGACAATGTTATACATATCTGATTGTACTTTACAGCATGTTTAATCAACTAGCTAAACCTAAATACAGAGTTCAGATATTCAGATATGCACTCACAATCGTACATATATATATATATAAATAAGATGAGTTGCTTCTCACGTGAAGTAAGGTTATATATAGAAAAGAGTAAACATCAGATGGTTTTGACTGGATCAATCTTCTTTAATTTAGTATTAAAGAAGATTGATCCAGTCAAAACCATCTGATGTTTACTCTTTTCTATATATATATATATATATATATATATATATATATATATATATATATATATATATATATATAGGCCTCCAGCAGGACATATAGCATCATACATTTACGAGAATAAAAATATTAGGATGCAAGTAAGTAGTAGTAGTTTACATTTACTCCCAATATTTCTAGACTTGATAAAGAGTTTAATAAATTATTATTTGCTCTTGAGATTGTGCATGCTCTGCTCACAGAGGTTACTCAAGGCATTCCTTCCCACGTTACGTGTGAAGATTTTGAGCTGAGTAACCTTTGCTGGGATAGAACATATAGAGGATGTGACACAGTTTAGGTTCCGAGAAACAATGAGTTGTATCCCATTGTTTTACTGCCAAAGGGATAATATATCAAATATAAATGTTTTGGAAAAGAGCTTTAATAGCGAATAAGAATTTCGCCTCTAGAAGTAGCCGAGACTTGCTTTATCTGAAATGACCACGTTTCGACTCGGGTTTTAAAGAAGGATATATAAGTAAGTGACGAACGAGAGACAGTCTAGACAGGTAGGTGTTACGTGTATACTATATGTCGAGGTCGTCTCCTCTCATCCCGGACACACTCTGTCAGCTTTATTGTCAGTATGGGCTCACGAGGAGGGCATTGCCTCTTCATGTGTAGAGAGAGAGGCTGGGTTGGTCCTTATCATTAATAATACCTACTATATGACAATGCGCATTTCAGGTTGAGGTGATGCATCTATATAACAATATTTACAGGAGGATTATGTTCTGTTATGCCCCACTAATTTTGTTAACAGGCGTTGTCCTGGGCCCGTATTTTCAAAGCTGTCTTAGAGCTAAGATAGTCGTAAGTCAATGTTTTAGTGTATGACACTTACGACTATCTTAGCACTAAGACAGCTTCGATAGTATGGGTCCAGGTGTTTGACATGTATGTCAGCTGTAGCAGCTTCAAAATAATTATTGAACAACCAAAGATACACATGTATAACCGGAGATCAAAATAAATAAATAAATGAATAAATAAATAAATAAACACTGAGATGACCTAAGTCACCAATTGAGTTGATAATAAAATCCATTTCTTTATTAGAGGCTGATTATATCATCACTTGCTTGACAACGACACTATAGAACCTACGGACCGAACGTCCCCTGTGCAGAACAGACTCACACATATTGTCTTCATTGGGGTATGTATAAATCAACCTATACGTGTGATAACATATACATACTTACATTAAACATTGATCTATTCGCTAGAGCTACCGGTATATACTAGTCTCTCTATAAGAAACAAGTAGAAACTCGCTGGACGGACCAACTGTTCCAAACTATAGCCGTAGTTAGATACAGTGATAGAAGTTAAACTTGAACATCAACCACATTCACAATATTCCCACTGTACTATTATCAGCTGACTGTTCCAGTCTTTCTATCCGGGTTGATAGTTCATGCATACAGCCTCAGGAGAAACGTATTTGCTTCCTAAATTATAAATTATAAATTTAGACCTAAGAATTAATACAAAAAAAGAGGATATTAGAGTCTGCAACATAATGCTTGAATAGAAGTTCGTCATCCCATGTCTTGCCACATTTGTGAGGGTGAATTTCGCTTATATAAAGGGAAAACAACATACACTTCTGTTGATCTATTTTTTTCTGAATCATGTGAAATATGTGCATATAGTATAGCCAGCCTAGGCGACTTTACGTGATTCAAATCTCCAATATAGGCCTATGTATGCAAATATCCGAATGTATAATGAAATACAGCCCAGTTTACAGATTACATCACTTTACAGAAAATATCATTTTACAGATGAATGATGTGGATGAGAGAATTAAAGGGGCTGTCTTTTTTCAGAAGGGAGAAGAGCGTTCTACTATTGGTGACATTATTTTTCAAATACATTTCATCAACTTATTTCAGCGAAAAAAACGTGCTACTGTCCCTTTAACTGGCGATTTAAATAATGATAAAAATATTATTTGTACATCGTTTAGAAAGAATATAACACACATTAGAGAACACATAATTGCAAGTTTCTATCATAATGGGTATTGTAAATAAATACATCGAAACGCATGACATTTCAAGATTTGCAACCACATGAGACGAGACGATCATCCGAAGAGCGCGCATTGACATATGTACGGTACGTTTTTGCGCGACTGACCCTAGCCACTGAGAACAGTCGCTTGATGTTGACAGGGTCGACACTGTAGCTCACCGAGCGGAGAGACCCCACGGTATGTTGACTCGGGGGTGAGGATATTTAGCCATGCTTCTCACGAGGGGGACGGGCGATGTAAGTATGAAGTCGCTCACAACCCTGGCAGTCCCAGAAAGTAAGGTGAGTTCGCGTTGGAACGACATGTTTATTCAACTAGTGCGATAATCGCGTTGGCTATGATCTGCTTGCAGCGATCAGCAAGTCAACAAGCAGTTTTAGCTTTTTGTTATTAAACAATCAAATCGCACGTGTCCGTTCATCCATGCGTGACATCCTCTATAATTCCTCACGTATGTTCAGCAGATTTATTTTACCATGGCGCACCAAGATTTATATTTCCATAAGACTCCCGCGATCTCCCGACATTAATTCGAAGGGGGCGTTGCCGAGGGACAGCTGAGAAGTTTATTTGTTTGTTTTGTTCGCTGTCAGTTAATGTTTGAGTTTGTCTCTGTCATTTTTGTTAATATTTGACAAGAACACCATCGATCTCTTAGCTTGCATTAATGTATATTATTATTGTGGTGTTTATTTCAAGTGTATTTTTTCTAACTTGCTGACGTCATGTATAAGTATGGCCAATATCTCCTCTCAGCATTCACATCACGTGTACTTACTTACTTTAAGATATATGAGGCAAAACGAAAACAAATCTGTTGATGTTTAAGACATGGACATGTACTGTACGTCAACAAATATAAACATTAGTTATATGTCATACACACCTGCACTAACCCTTTATGTGCTATCCATGTATGTTTAGAGAGCAGCTGATGGTAAACACACCATGGGGAGAGTTACTTTCTAGATTTGCAGTTTTAAGACTTGAAAAAGGAGCCTCTAGACAACAATAACACATATAGAAAACTCATAAAATCAGCTAAGAGAAACAATGTTTTGGATACGGGGAGAAAGTCTAGTTATGCAACATGTACACTGAATATCATAGAACCAACATAAAACATAAAATAATATGAAATTGGAAAATGTTAAAATGTTTGTATGTATCCTGTAGGGCAACATTTTCCACATGTCAGCAGAATTTAATGTTGTCTTGTTGTCAAACATACATTAGTGTATTCTGACAGGGTACATATTTCATATCTACATTTAGATGCATTAGCTGTTCGCTGCTATCATGATAAGAATAAATTGCAATGCCTCCAAAAGTTTTTTTTATATCTTTGAATCTGTGATATTTACCTATAAAAGCACTTATATTCCAAGACTTAAAACTTTCTTTCGTTGAAATTCAAAAGATAGAATTTATTTTATTTATAGCTTTTCTCTTTGTGTAATTTGAGCCAATCATGACTTTTTGATGACATTTTGTTGTTGTGCTTTACTTTTGAAAGTGACATGTACAAGTTTTGGTTGTCAGATTCATATATTTTATGTGCAAACTTGCTAAATGTTTGCTATTTATTACACAATTTATATATTCTTTAACATGTTCTAATTAGTAATCAATACACAAATTGAAGTGATCAATATTTGGTTCGCCCTCTTGGCTAATGAAAATTGTGCAAATAGGAGCTATAACAAATGCAGTGTGAAATGCTAATATTCAATTATGTAGAAACAAACTAGCAACAAATTGTCAGGCGATATAATAATTGTTCTATATATGAAAAATATTTTGAATGAAAACCAAGTTTTTAGTTGTCAATAACAAATCTGTACTTCATACAGATTTAAAGGGGCAGTAGCACGTTTTTTCGCTCAAATAAGTTGATGAAATGTATTTGAAAAATAATTTCACCAATAGTAACACATCCTTCTCTCTTCGGAAAATAAAGTTTAAAATGAGTGTACATGTTTCGGTAAAGTCATGGGAATCATTTTTGTAATATAAATTAATAAATTGTGTTCACAATAAAATGGCTGCCATGCAATTTTTGCTTTATACGCAACATATTTTTTACCACTACAGATAATTGGTTTGTGTAATAAGATGTTTCACCCTCTAAAGTTAATTTAAATGACATAAACTATCATTATAAATGGGAAATTTAAAAAAATAAATTTTGCAAAAAACGTGCTACTGCCCCTTTAAACTATCATACTATTATCGTAAGATATCAAACATTCTTTTTGAAATTTATTTCAGTATAAACAGTGTTTTAGCTGCTCACAAAAGGAAACTACAGACAATATCATTACTCTACTTGTTACAGTCGTGTTACTTTGCGCTGACTAAGTGTAACAACATAACTCTTGACCCAGGTGATGTGATACCAGGGCATTTATCAAGACTGTTGGTACAGTACTTGTGTACTTGTATGCGTGTATGTCAGTAATGGTTATGTAGGTATTAACTCCTCACTGTGACGCAGACAAGTGAACCTGTGTATGGTACAGATCAAGTTCAGCATCGGTGGACATGGTTTTTTGGTGGATGGGTAGCCCAATATGTAAGCTGGTTAATCTGAGAATCTCATTTTCCCCCCTTTTCACCTAAAAATATGAAAATATGTTATAAATATAAAATATTAATAGAAGATATTTTCTTTATTGTCCATTACTAAATAGTAAATATATGGTATTGTATAAGTAAATCTAATTTAAGATAGTTCCACATGGTTCTCCCTGGAACAGGAAAGAAAAAATAAATGTTTGAAAATAATACAGAACTATATAATGAACTTAGTTATATACAAATAATCATACATAACGAACTAAGATATTTATTTATGCGAGATAGATTGGTTTGTAGAGACTGATCTTTATGAATGATCAACTTCTTTACTTTACAATACCTCAGTTTATAGTAGATGTTTCCGTAGTTTCAAGTAGTTAGCCTACAGGAATAGAATCATGTTCTCAACAAATTTCATTTTGTTAAGTTCAGTTTATTTGTATTTGTGTCCTCAGGCCGATATACAACTTAACATGACATACATGTATACATTGATAATGGAAACATATTTGGCATATAACAATACTATGTTCCAAATATTTTGTTTCATTCTTTCATTTATAATAGAAAAGACATGTTTGCAAAATTAAGGCTACATTCAAAACAGTTTGGTATCGGTATCCGACATAAGTTGACAGAACAAGGTCGCAGTACTGAACTTAGGAATATACTGCTGTTTAATTACATTACACAGTGTACAATTTAAAATTACATTAAATTTGTCTTGTTTAACGTTCAGGTTGCAAATTTACAGATGTGATTTTCTTGAGATATATTATTTTGATGTCTACTGTCGACCTATAGTATCACTAAATACAACCTCAAATGTGAATGTTGGCAATTTCTTACAATTGTTTCTGGGGAAAATTATGTATATAACAAATAATTATCTTATTTCTCTCTTATACTCTCATATATACTCCGAAACGTCGTGTATTTTCAAGAAGTTGTTATCCAGAAACTCTTCCTGTTCTTAGTATGCCACTTCTAAATGCACTTCAAAGACCCCTTATACCCTCGTTGAGAATATGTGAAAGATAGTTTTGTAAGTAATAGATCCCTCATCTTTAAACTTTAGATACATGAGTCACAGTCGGCTTGCATGCTCTATTTAGCAGTTGAATTATTTCCTTTTAATTTTTTGTTCAAAGTTGCATTAAAGGATCTGATACATACATCTATTATGAAAGATAGTTTTGCAAGTAATTGTGCCCTCAGCTTTGACTTGACGAAGTACGAGTCAAAGTTTATGAGTAATAATTGCAGAGAAGCTATCGATCAATCAGCTGTCAGAATTAAACGTCGTTAACACCCCTGCATGTACATTTGCAAGTTGACATTGACGACCTGCATGTACGTGATTCAATGTCGGGCTGATATTAACGACCTGGTACAGATGTTAGTCACTTGAAACAATCTTGAATGTAGACAATTAGACTGACATTGCTGGGTTAGTTTGTACTTTGTTGGTTAACGCATCTATAGTGGTGTAAGACTGGAGAAGGATATACAGACAATTAGACTGACTTTGTTATGTTATTTGTTGGTTAACTGTTAATATAGTGCAAACTGGAATTTATTTGCCAAAGTTCGCTGGGCCATGTTGAACCATGCAATTGCTTATATACATTACAAGGTCTACATTCCAGTATATATTATCATTCTGAATTACATTTCCAGAATGTATTTTAAAAGAAATTCAAGATTTTTATGTAATACATTTTATTGTTGAAGCCTTTAAGTTAAAACCTAAATGGATATGTTTTACATCACTGGTATTTTGTTGCATAACTGAACTTATTAAGTCATTGTCAGTCTCTCACATCTTTCCCCCCTTATTTCTTGTATAACAAAACATTACCGGTACTCCCATCTATCTTTTAATCAAAATAAAGTTTCCCTTTTACATTATGTGTACTTGAAACAAACCATATTTTGTCTGTTGCGTAACAAAAATTATGATTTTTTATGTTAATATTCATTACTGTAGAGCGTCCGAGTTGAGATGTTTCTAACAATCTGTATTTGAAATAATTTGCTAGCTGCCTTTAAAAGCTCTTATGTCTGTCAGTTCAGAACACTGACCCACCTACCTACTTGTCATAAGTATAATGACAAATTGACACATTTACTTTTAGTCATGTGTACATGAACAGACCTTGTGAGTAGGCAGTTTCAGCAATTTCAAGGGGGGAGGAGGGGGGGGGGGGGGGGGTGTTCACTCAGGGGGTCCATCAAACGAACATGCAGTCATCCCCTCTGTGTACACCACAATGAGCAAACCAAATACAGGATACTACAGGATGTAGGCTTGACTTGGATTAGAAGGAGCTCTCAGAATGTGGAATAAAAAGGTATTGTGAATATTAAATCAAAGCAGACACACCATGATATAATATATTGCATGTTGTGGATTTTAAGAAAACTTTTGAAATGAATGTTTTTTGAAGAACAATAAAGAATAGTTGATGGAAAGCAATATATTATTTATCAATGTGGACTTAATGTATCTGTAAGGCTTCTTCATTCCCCTGATTCTCTTCACAACTTTTACCTCGTATTGGAGGAATTTGTCAATAAATGTCTTGATGCAGCAGGATACTGCATCATGGAGTAAGGGATAACCTTACCATGACTTCTTGTTTATATACCAAGGGTCATCAAATGAGGTTTATGCCCTGTCTGTCATACTGTATAGTAAAGTATCCTTGCATCATGGAGTAAGGGTTACACTTATCATGACTTCTTGTTTATATACCAAGGGTCATCAAATGAGGTTTATGCCCTGTCTGTCATACTGTATAGTAAGGTATCCTTACATCATGGAGTAAGGGATAACCTTATCATGACTTCCTGTTTATATACCAAGGGTCATCAAATGAGGTTTATGCTTCGCCATTAGACTTCCAGTGCGGTGATGTCATACCACCATCATCATGGTATTTTGATGTCATTTGTTTCTGATGTCCCAGCATTGTCCCTGATGATGTTAAAGCATTGATGTCATGTGGTTGAGGGTGACTAGGAAATGTTCTAAATCTACTGTCTCCAGTAGAACAGTGTTTTGGGTGATAAATCAGGTATGTACCAGTACACGCTATGTTATCAATTGAGAATTATTCCCTATACAAGTTGCGTATTTCTGTGCAGTGAACTAAGGGTTAACCTTATCAAGACATCCTACTAGATGTTACCTGGAGTGAGGTTTGTGCCCGTACAGGTTCTCCAATGTACATACAAGCAGAACGACAGGTGTTTACGAGATATTTAATACTGACACCTGATCACTTGACAAAGGTTTAGGTAGGGATAAACAAACAATAATCTTCTGTTATGCATGACTGATTTGGTTTCTCATTTTCAACTACCCAGTGTTATAATGTGAAGACAAATGTTCAATAGATAGATGGTTTATTTATCTAAGTCTCCCCATATATGTGAAGACAAATGTTCAATAGATAGATAGTTTATTTATCTAAGTCTCACCATATATGTGAAGACAAATGTTCAATAGATAGATGGTTTATTTATCTAAGTCTCACCATATATGTGAAGACAAATGTTCAATAGATAGATAGTTTATTTATCTAAGTCTCACCATATATGTGAAGACAAATGTTCAATAGATAGATGGTTTATTTATCTAAGTCTCACCATATATGTGAAGACAAATGTTCAATAGATAGTTTATTTATTTAAGTCTCACCATATACATGAAGGTGAAAACATGGCTTTGACGCTTCTGCTCTGAGAAAAACCTAAAGATAGGGAAGGCCCAAGTGGTTGTCTGGACTTTGAGGTTTTTCTTAGATTCAGATGACTCGGGATTCTAAAGCTTATGTCGACGCAAATGGCTGCGATACTGCCGAAGTGGCGTTAAGTAACAACTCACTCACTCTTAAGCTTATGTCACCATCTGGATAACAACATTGTTGTTATCATTATCTTCGTTATATCGTTATCATTAAGGTGTATGCTAATCTCAGCATGCAATCCAATAAATCCTGAACTTTTATAATCAGGAAATTCAGACCTGTCGTTTGGGCAAAAGTTTGATGTTCAAATTTAATTAATGAGGCCAAACAATTTGAATAATATGAAATATGTTCTGTATCAGTAATTCTTTGCCATTCTTTTTTAACATTCTGTCATGTTCAGTAATGTGTCATTTTCAGCCAGTAGATATATTTATAAAATTTCCAGATATCTGGAGGGAGAGAGCAAGGGCCCTTGTAGTTATTTAATGGATACATTGCCTATATGATATGTACCGAATTCAAACGAAAATCCTGACCGACCGACCGCAGTCGGTGTATGTGAGCTGTGGCCTTGTGACTGGGTCATGACTTCCGAAACATTCCAAGTTCAAGTACACTATCTCATTCAAAAAATGTTCATAGCGAAGCATGTGTAAATTAAATCTGGAAAATGTATTTTTATCCTTTAATATAAAATCTACAAATTGTAACAATTTGGTCATTTCCAGTCACACCTTTATTATTCTTGCTAAACACATCATGACAAATGTAATTAACTTTAAGTCATATATTTTGTCAAAAAAGTTGAAGTAACTCCTAAGATTCCAAGATAAATACAAAATCATTTGCCAGTCAGGACATCCTTTAGACGAACAGAAATGCTATCATGATTCAATTGATTTGGTGGATCTTCCAAAGCAATTAAACGTTATTTGTGTGTAAGTTTCAGCAACATAAGGAAAACAAATAACTTTTATGTGAGAGGTTGTCAGGTCCTGATCTCTAACCTATGATATTTTCTGAAGAGGCGTTGACAGAAAACTTTCGTCTCTGATCCGTTAAACGCTGACAGAAGAGAGCCTCATTCCCAGTACATGGGAGCAGTTTGGTAACTCTTCAGTCAAGAGAGATAAGAAAAAGCAAACACAGAGAGTGTGCTTCATTCAATTTGTTTTCAACTTCTTTTGTTTTGTTTTTACTCTCATTTCTTTTATGGCTGTCTTCTTGGACTGAAACTTCATGTCCTGCAGTTTTAAAGTCTATATAAACATTTATAAAGTTAATTTTCATTTCAAGTCTTGAAGCTTAGATGATAGTAACCAATAAAAATTATTATAAATTGGGATATCACAATTTTTTGATAAAATGACCTAAAAATGAAAATGATCGATCTAAAAGGTATAAAATTGAAATAAATTGAACTTTTGCGGAAATTGAAATGCAAATATTAATACCTTTCAAATGGTACTTCCTTTTGCCAAAAAAATTCAAATTAATGAATATTCATGAAGAGCATGTTCAGACAGTTTTTCCTTGTTTTCAGGATGTTTTTATTAATGTCATGATCAGTTTCATTTTTCAAACACCTTCTTCCTTGGTTTAAATTACTAATACTGACTAAATATGAAGCTTGTCTAAATGTGATGAAGGTGATGTGTTATGTGAATATGTTTCGTCAAATAGCACCTTTATTTACATGACTCTCTTTCGACCAGCGCTTTTGAGGACACAGCAAATATTGTCATTGTGTATGTTGTTGTATGCATTGACTAATAACGGTAATCATACTCAATTATGAACAAGATACAGTTTGTTTGGAATATTTATTAATTTAATTCAAATTGATGATTTAGGAGTCATTGTTTTGATCTGAGACACATTGTTGATTATTTAATCCTGACCATAGAGAAACAAGAGCTGTAACAAATTGAAACTTTCTAAAAATATGAGACAAATACTTGATAATACATTTAGATGCTATGGTCATAAAGAGGCAGCACTGTGCAATATTAGCAATAAATAATTATTGCAAAGTATTTTCTCAATTGGCAATATATCGCACCAAACAATTTAAAGTGAAATATATGCATTTATCAACAATATATCTTGTAAAAAGGTAAAGTTGTAGGTTTTATAGATGCAAGTACATGCTCTTGATGTGCAAGAAGACTGTTTGATAAGTTTTCAGTTTTTACAATCAAAGAGAATAATGAAATAGATGAAGAAAATGTAAAAACTAAAACCCTCCAACTAAAATTTTGATCAGGAATTTTTTTTATAAAGCTTGATGGATTGTAAATGTTTTGGTTTTTAGCTCATCAGGCCTGAAAGGCCCGATGGGCTTATGGCATGGCATGGCGTCCGGCGTCCGTCCGTCCATCCGTCCGTCCATCAGTCCATCCGTCCGTAAACTTTGCACATTTTCGACTTCTTCTCCAGAACCAATGACTCCACAGAGCTAAAATTTTATGTGCAGACTCCTTGGCCAATGGGGATTCTAAATTGTAGATTTCGTGACCCCGTGACCCCAAATGGGGTCACAGGGGTCACATCCTTAAACACCTATTTTCATCTTCTTCTCCAGTTCCAAAAGGTCAAGAGAGCTGAAAAGTTGTGTACAGACTCCTTGGCCAATGGGGATTCTAAATTGTAGATTTCGTGACCCCATGACCCCAAATGGGGTCACCGGGGTCACATCCTTAAAAACCTATTTTCATCTTCTTCTCCAGTTCAAAATGTTCTAGAGAGCTGAAAAGTTGTGTACAGACTCCTTGGCCAATGGGGATTCTAAATTGTACATTTCGTGACCCCATGACCCCAAATGGGGTCACAGGGGTCACATCCTTAAAAACCTATTTTCATCTTTTTCTCCAGTTCCAAAAGGTCTAGAGAGCTGAAAAGTTGTGTACAGACTCCTTGGCCAATGGGGATACTAAATTGTAGATTTCGTGACCCCATGACCCCAAATGGGGTCACAGGGGTCACATCCTTAAAAACCTATTTTCATCTTCTTCTCCAGTTCCAAAAGGTCAAGAGAGCTGAAAAGTTGTGTACAGACTCCTTGGCCAATGGGCATTTTTAATTTGTAGATTTCGTGACCCCATGACCCCAAATGGGGTTACCAGGGTCACAGCCTTAAAAACCTATTTACATCTTCTTCTCCAGTTCCAAAAGGTCTAGAGAGCTGAAAAGTTGTGTACAGACTCCTTGGCCAATGGGGATACTAAATTGTACATTTTGTGACCCCATAACCCCAAATGGGGTCACAGGGGTCACATCCTTAAAAACCTATTTTCATCTTCTTCTCCGGTTCCAAAAGGTCAATAGAGCTGAAAAGTTGTGTGCAGACTCCTTGGCCAATGGGGATACTAAATTGTACATTTCGTGACCCCATGACCCCAAATGGGGTCACAGGGGTCACATCCTTAAAAACCCATTTTCATCTTCTTCTCCAGTTCCAAAAGGTCTAGAGAGCTGAAAAGTTGTGTGCAGACTCCTTGGCCAATGGGGATTCTAAATTGTTGATTTAGTGACCCCTTGACCCCAAATGGGGTCACAGGGGTCACATCCTTAAAAACCTTTTTTCATCTTCTTCTCCAGTTCCAATAAGTCAAGAGACTTGAAAAGTTGTGTGCAGACTCCTTGGCCAATGGGGATTCTAAATTGTAGATTTCGTGACCCCTTGACCCCAAATGGGGTCACAGGGGTCACATCCTTAAAAACCTTTTTTTCATCTTCTTCTCCAGTTCCAAAAAGTCAAGAGAGTTGAATAGTTGTGTGCAGACTCCTTGGCCAATGGGGATTCTAAATTGTAGATTTCGTGACCCCATGACCCTAAATGGGGTCACTGGGGTCACATCCTTAAAAACCTATTTTCATCTTCTTCTCCAGTTCCAAAAAGTCTAGAGAGCTGAAAAGTTGTGTGCAGACTCCTTGTCCAATGGGGTTTCAAAATTGTAGATTTTGTGACCCTGTGACCCCAATCTAGGTCACGGGTCATGACCCAAATATTTTCATCTTTATCTTAAGTACGTAAAGCTGTAGAAAGATGAAATTGTAATTGTAGGATTGGTGACCCTGTGACTCCAAAGTTGGGTCACAGGAGTCATGGTCTAAAAAACCTATTTTTTTCTTGATAACAATGTATTACTTGATATAACTTAGATAGTCAACCTTAGATAATAATCAATGAAATCTTGATGAGCTACAGAGCCCATGGCTCTATTTTTTAATGTTTATCAGATTAAAAAAATTCTATCTTATGAAAACCAATACGTGTCATGTAAAGATTATGGTAAAATGATTTTCTTATTTTCAACATGAAATATTGACAATGTGTGGAAAGATAAACCGAGCAACAAGGTGTATTTCTTCAACCCTGTAAAAACACATCGCCAATATTAGCACAGCAGTAGAGAGAGAAAACGCTATTAAGAAAAATCAATTTTACTCTGTTGAACAACATTATTTTTACGTTGAGAACAGGTTTGAAATTGTCAAGTGGTTGCATGAGATTTATCGAGACATGAGATGCCGTGTAACTTGTAAGGAGCACTTAGTTAAGTGTGAGTCGGTGTAAGAGAAGCATGTCCCAGATAAAACTCCTCCCAGACATTCTCCTCCCAGAGTTGGTAGGTTGTAGGAACTTTATATGTTGATGTCGAATATATTATGGCAATTTCTTATTGACTCTTTATTTGTATGATGATTTTGCTATGTGTACCGGTAATTCACTTGGCATAGTCATTTAGTATGAAAATGTTGAATTTTGGAAAGTTTTGATTTTGTCTAGTATTTGTTTGCATTTGAATAGAATGCCTTATGGAATTAATTGATACTATCCAAAAATCACATTATTTATCATTCAATGAAGAGTTATAAATCAATGTCAAATTATGGGATGTGGTGTGGGGGGTGGGGGGGGGGTGAAGGTGAGTTATATAGGTTGGGAAGAAGGGGGGGGGGGGGGGGGGGGGGTTGGATGCGGTGTAGCCTGGGGGAAGGGGTTGAAGGTTAGTTGTTCAGGTAACATTTAGGGGGGGGGGGGGGGGGGGGGGGGGGGGGTGTGAGGTGTGGAAGGGTTATAAATTAATCTATACTTAATTTTACAAATATTTGTTTCACTTTTTGTAATTAAGTTGTGAGACTCAATCATGTTTGACAAAACACTCCATGTCACTTTAATTGAGTACAAGTAATGGTGCACACCGTGTCTTGAGTATCGATCAGAAGATGTAAACAGTCGGTTTAATCGTGGGCCCTCTGTGTTACTTGTTGCACATAGCTTTGATCAAACACAGCAACGCGGGACAGTCGGAATCAGCCAGTAATTAACCTGTGTAAACACGGAGCTAGGTGTTAGTAGGGAGCCAACTGGTCTCGAGAGAACTCTCCGAGTCTATGTAGTATTTAGTCAGAACAGACTTCTGAGCATGGATCGAAGGAGTTGTCTTTTCTTTCTTAGAAGCCTGTCAGTATCCTGCAACTTGATTTTGTTAAAGGAGTAGTTGTACAGGGAGAAATGTACTTTGAGGGCGTCTCCCGTATTTGTGATTTTTGTTATTCAGCAAACTTATAACCCAATAAAACTCTTTCATATGGACAGTGATTATAATCATGAAGAAATAATTTTGATAAAGGCACACATTGGAATATCTCTTTGCACCAATCCACTGTAAGAATTATGATGTCGAAATTTAATTTCAGAACGTCTAATTTATTTACATTTTTGGCTATGGTAATCAATTGGTAGGCAGCTTATCAATCTTCAACATAAAATAATACGACATGGCAAAATTTTAAGAGGATTTGTCACCCATTTATGCACAAAAGAGGAGGAATTAAACAAGATAGTAGAGAAATAGTATTGCTTTAATGGTAGGGATAAAATTACAATGCACAAGGATAATTTCAGCATGAATCGTACCTAGATAGAGCACTGATAGTGTAGATAAATACATTGTAAGTTTCTTCTACCCTTGGGTAACATAGATATTATGAGTTGTAATACGTTGAGGGTAGTACTGTCTTATGTACTAGTGTTTCCCGAGCCGTCAGACGAGGGATGAGACTGGTATAAAGATGGTCCATGAGACCTTACTACCCAGAAGAAGCATATAACATATTTATCTGTCCATCATGACAATAATATCAGCATAATTATATTTATATTTATTGTATTTTGACGTCTGATGACTGATCAGCTGATATCATGTGAACGACCTTGATTCTAAACATAAAGAAATTATTATCACGTATTATTACAAGCTTTTATATGCCTTAAAATGAGTTAATTATAGTTTCTTACCCAAGCGGGCACAGATATGCCGGGTATTAAAGTTTTCATAATGGTCATGGGAATTACAGTTTTTCTAAATATAACTTGCTTTTTGATTGGTTGACGGAACTACTTTGCGCTCATTCATGAATTGCTTAGCTATCCTGTTTAAGCTAAATCACATAATTGAAAAATTTCGAGCATACCTAATTGAAGTCACACGTCAGTAAAACATTTTAAATATAAAACCGTGTTCAACCTAAGTCTCCGAGACCGTAATGACAGTATTAAACTTGCAAGGCGAAGCAGCATGCAAGAGTCGCCGGCTGCACTGCCGTGACGTCATTGCTTTGTGACGTCATTAACCATGACGTCATTTGGTGATGTAATTACACTCCTATCTTGCATTCCAACAGTGCGATTGTTAGTTCACGTTTTAACTAATTTTCTCTCATTCTGCGACATAATTTACAAAATAAACGAGTTGTTTACTATGTCAGTAAACCGTTTTGGCAATAAAATGCAACAGTTACTTTAGAATAGTTCTGAATAAATAGAGCAAGTTGCAAACTATTTAGATATGCGCATCTTGAAGGTGTGAAAGAGTTTATGAATGGCGTATGACTACAATTTGTATTTTACAGTCTAATCAAAGATCGTGAATTGGGGTCTTTGTTTTTCGATTTTTACGCATTAAAATGATCTTGGGTAAGAAAAAGAATAACCAACTCGGTGCTCGGAATTACGAATTATCTGTCCCTCGTGAATTATTATGTCAAACTCCTCGCTAAAGCTCGGAGTTTATCACAATAATAAACTCGGGACAGATAATCCGTAATTCCTCGCAACTCGTTGATTATTCTTATATTAATTGAGTGTGCAAGCAATATGATATGAAACTTGTTTCCAAACGAAGCAGCACCTGAGGTGAAAATTAGTTTGTAAACAGCCAATCGAACTCCGTACACTGTGCACGTCATATAATGTCATCTGACCGTTATGCGACACCTACCTTTGGGGAACTGTGGGATGAAGACTGCAATGTGTCAAATCCCTTGTATTTATGAGTTATTTCCCTTGCAGCCGCTGATGTGGGAGGGTTCGGTCGGGGAGGACCTACAGCACCTGGAGAAGGACCGGGCGATCCACACCGACCCGGACGAGACGAGGAGGAGAAGGACAATCAAACTGGACCGCAGCAACAACAACCCCCTGGGCTTCACCCTCCAGGTAATGTGTCTGTCTTTATTCTCTAGATGTACCGGTATAAGTTGCCCTCCCTACTTGACTCTTCGTGGGCGGATCCAGAAATGTTCAAAGGGAGAGGAGGGATGGGGGTTCACCTCTTGGGTTCCTCTGATTTACCTGTAGAAAATGGAGGAGGGGTACGGGTTGGTTGAAAGCCACCATCCATCCCCCCATTCCCTCCTCCCCTCTGGTTCTGCACTGACATCATGTGAATATGTATACCCCTCCTTGGAAAATTCATATATCCATGAATAAAAAGATATGCTGCAGTATGCTACTGTAGTTCCCCAATAACTGCTAGAAAAACATATATCCTTTCGACTGCCGGTGCTGTTTTGCAGGGAAACAGCTGATCCAGTTTCAAACGGATCACTTTTTGGCCCTTCTCAAACGTCAGTATACTTTTCCTGTCCCATTGCCAATCCATGGTTCAGCCTGCAGTAAAACATGTCACAGTGGCGTTTTGGAGGTCACAAATTTGATACGTATGAGTACGCTTAAAGAGCCATCACGGATGTTAGTGTTTCAAATTTTTGGAAAATATACTTTTAATGTCATTCGCCAGAGAAAACTTTTATCTACAACATGGCATATGTTAAATAATTTTCATATCAAGACAATGTATTGCAATTTGGTTTCAAAGAGAAGTATCACTTCGACTAGCGCGCGCTACGGGTATCTGACTTATATAAACAGAGTCCCCTTTTTTGCGTAATACGTACTACACAAACAGCAAGCGCTTCCGAAGCATGAAGGCTCGTCTCTAGTGCAAGTCACCATAACAACCCATGTGGTGCACGTGCTGCACGTGCTGCACGTGCTGCACGTGCTGCACGTGTCTCTCTTGCAAAGTACCCTTGTCACACATTACTGAATGTGACGATTGCTTTACAAACTATGTTTCTAAATGTCCTGAGAATATAAAAATTATTTCCTGTTTAATGTTTTTTTTATTGAGATAAGACAAGCAAATTTTTTTTATTTATTTTTTTTTATTTCCATTTTTTGTACATTTCCATATAGTCGACAAGACAAGCAAATTTTGACAAATTTTTACTCTCATTATAAAATTCAAGAAAAATACCTAGTTGGGTAAAACAATTATTTCAATATCTGTAGCAAATACATAATTAAATGAAATGGTAAATAAATAACCGTCAAAAATTATATATTTCGATTTCTTTCATTGCTCATATTTGTTTTTATCATACAATGGGTGGTGTTCTCGGCAGGATAAAGGCAACGGATATTTTCGGTATCCGTTGGGGTCATATACTGATAAAGATGCAAATTACAGAGGTCAAGTGACGGAACTTCTTTTGAAAATGACGTCACAAGCATTAACATTTCGAACGCCTGTAATAACCGTAACAGTTGTAGGCCTAATAGCGTAATAGCTTCATGTAAATAGACATATTTCATTCTTCATTTCATATAGATCTACATTAATTTGAGAAATGACAAAACAAACATAGTGCAATGCATATTACGGAAGCAATTATTATGATCAAGCAGTGCCAAAACATGTTCATCGGGAGTCGAAAACTACAGAGTAAATACTTTATAAATACTCACAGGTAACAAAGGCAGTTTGAGTTACATGTGCATTTATCAAACGTCATGTTCTATAATGTGACTTTTGTAAAGGGGATTTTAGAATTCGCTGCCTAACATTCAGTTTAGCTCTCCGTGTGATGTGTGCGTCGCCATTTGCAACCGGGCGGAAGGGAAGCAACTCTCGCCCATTCAAGATGGACTCCCCTACACTCATGATTACACGAGAGGACGCGAGTTCGAATTCGCTGTCCTCACCTTAATTATTTTTCATTTGAAAAACGTATTTTAAAACGTATTAAAACATTGAAAAAGAAGATCATGCCAAAAATAACAATTACTTTCACTGAAAGCATAATTTAGGAGGCGTTATTTTGTGTCATTTTACTGTGAGAATAGCACGCAGTTCATTTGCATATATCAATACGCGTATTTACAGTAAAGTCAACTTTGAAATTATTGTTATGCTGTTTTGCACAAAATGAATGAAGAATAACATTGTATGATAAAGAAGTTATCATGCTCGTGTGTTTTGGGATGGTAAATATCCTGCATTAGGAATAAACACAATGTATTTAGCTCGCCAAGGCTCGCAAAATACAATGTTTATTCCTAATGCAGGATATTGACCATCCCAAAACACACTCTCATGATAACCTCTATTTATCCTTTCGTGTCTTTGTTTACTGTGTGTGAGCTAGACCATAATGCTTTGCGCTTGAAAATAATAGACTGGATCTATATTTAGACTGGAAAACACCTTAACTAATTAATGCCATTTCTCGGCTTATTTTAAGTTGGAAAAATTAGGGGAAAATTAAGTGTATTTATTTCACGGAGATAGATTTTTGGAAAAATTTTGATATTTTCATCAACATCCGTGATGGCTCTTAAAGACGTCCTCCAGAGAAAATACACCAACGTTTTGAAAGCCACAAAAATGGTACGTCTGACAGGATATGGTCATCACTATTCAAGCAGGCAATATGGCTATCTTAACCCTTTAGCTTCAGAATTGATTATTGTCAAGCCAATCAGGAGTGGCCAAACAGGAATCATAAATCTTTTCACGATCTTTGCTAACTGTGATATCAACACTCCTGTAACATAAGGTGAGGTGTAAAATGTTTATATTTTATTTTAGACGTATGGCATCAAGAACAAGAAGACGAACGAGTTGGAGGTCATGACCTACGTGGACTACGTGGAGTTCCATGGTCCCGCAGGACTGGCCGGGATGCGCAAAGGTACGTACGTGGCTGAACCATACAGCACTTAGGTTATTATCTGTCACTGGTGTTACCTTAGTGCAATGGGAGTTAAGGTTAACCTTAGTAGAGATTGAAAGGAGACCCAGGGTCTATCATTGAAAACGTATGAAATAACCTAAAAACTAGCCAGCCTGAAAGTGTAACTTTGTCAATAAAGATGGAAAAAAATTAAAGAAAAAACATCGAAGGTAACCAGATTACAGCCTGTCGGATGGGGCTTACTTCATGCACTGTCAAAGATCATCTTTGCTCACCAAGGACTCTGTGTTCTGATTCTGTATACTGTATCCAAACAATTGTATTACCCATAGGATTTTTCTGAAAATTTCAAGCTAAAAATTTCAAATATTGGTTTCTACATTTTGATACTTTTGGCAAATTGAAGAAGACAAGGATATTTATGGATGATCAACTTCTTTATTTAACAATTGCGACGTTTCGGTATAGATCCTTATCACATATACCATTATCAAGCAAGATTTAGGAATTTATACTGAAACATTGTTATCGTAATAAGAAGGGATTTATATAGTCTAACACTTAGACTCTGAAAAAATAATTTTTATATCTGAAAAAAATATTGAAAAGGAGCCTTTTTTTTACAGATATGAAAATTCCATTTCTTACAGTCTCCTTTACAATATTGAATAAAATGGTGATATATTCAGAATAAATACTTTTTTCAGAGTCTGAGTGCAAGACAAAGATTTATACTGAAACGTCGTAATCGCAATAAGAAGTTGATCATTCATAAATATCCTTGTCTCCTTCATAATACCAACTTCTAGAATGCCTCTCAACGACTGAATTTGGCAAGTTTATCATTAATCTTGTTTCCTGTTGCTAATATTGAAATGACTTGTGACCTAGTTCGTGTTGTGTATCGTCCAGGTGATGTGATATTGTCGGTGAATGGAGAAACCGTGGAGGGGATCCCACACAGAAGTCTGGTGAAGAAAATACAAGACAGCCAGTTATCATCACTCAGGTAACAGTTTGTCTCATAGGAATTCGTTCTTCATATTTCATGTTTTTTTAAGAGTTTTAACCCTCAAGTTGCTATATTCAATATTAAAAGACAATTTCAGTTTTGTTCACATGTTTTCATATTAAAGTTGGTCATTTTCTAAACTTTTCTTTGGTTTCAGGCTTGTTGTTCTGTTCGAGGACTGCTGCAGAAAGGTTGAACTTTATGAAAGATTCATAAAGCTAAAGGTAAGAATATATTTCTATGTGAGTATCACAGCCAAGATTCTACTTTGATACATCTACCATTTGATTAAGGCCAATAATTCCCAATAGTTGTCAACCTTGTTGTCAAAAACTCCTGAGTCCAATTGTCATCTTTACTGACCTCCTTTCAATACCAGATATAATTCCAGTGTTCCAAACAACTACCTGCTATCATGCAGCATAACTTATTATTTAATATATTATTTAACGATTGCTTACGGACTCCATTAATAGCTTCAAATTCTGAAATAATTCATAAAATCCATAAAACTGGTTCTACACCATCTTAACAACTTGTTAAATGCCTGTGAGAGTAGTTTGTAACAAGCACTCTTTGTCCTTCCCTACATCAAGTCTTGGTACAAAATCCATCTGCTGACATGATTTTGTATACATTGGCCATTGACCAATCAGAATTTATAAATTGATCTAAAAGGTAATAACAGCATTTATCCTCCCTGCAGCAAGTCTTGAAGATGAAGCTGGAGGAGTACCGGTGCCTGGAAAAGAAGGAACACTTCATACTGGAAGGTGAGATCGAGAGCTCAACCTAGTTGTTGTATCTGTATATTGTGTGTTGGGGGTGGTGGGGGTGTTGGGATAGAGCTGTTTGGTCACCATGGTCCGGGATTGTTGGCCGGAGGTTCAAACTGATGTTTTGCAGGCATGTTTTCAGCTGTTTTTAAACGTTTAACACTTTACGAAGGCAAATTAACAAACCATGATATTTGAGAGAAAATATATGATGCAAGAAAATATTTGTGGATGATCAACTTCTTTATATAACAAATGCCATTGATCAATGATTTTTGACAAGAAGTTGAAAACAGGTTTCAAGTGGGTTGACCAGTGGCTCCAACGATGTTGGATGGATACCTTTCAGACTTGAAAGGATAGTACCGATATATCGATTATTGTATGAGGTATTTTTTGAAAGGATATGTCACAAAGCTTAAATTCTAATAGCGTAAGACCATTCAATCAATTTATAATGTTATTTCTTTATTTGATTCTTGACTCTCCAGGTCACGGTGGATTCTCCCGCATGTCGTCAGTCCGAAGCAGTCTGAGGAGTTCGTCGTCCAGCGACTGGGATCGATTCAGCATGGTTGTCTCCCCTGCCCAGATGCTGCAGAGCATCCCAAGAACAGGACCTCAGCACTTCCTGTTCCCGAGGGCCTACCCAAGCAGTGCCGACACCAGCAGCGAACTTTCTCTCAACGACATCGTGCTCAACGACAGTTTCTCTGATGACAGCGATGCCTTCCTGAGTACCAGCTGCTCCGATATCGTGTCCATTCAGAGTTTGAAGAAAAATAAGATGAACTCGCTTTCAAACCAAAGTGTCAGTTCGCTTGTTACAAGAGCAGAGATAGACCTTAGTCATGAAAATGTGAGTGAAGATTTAACTGATGAAAACTTGAATGAATCAAAAGACAACTTAAATCATGAAAATGTGGGAAGAGTATCAAAGAAGATTTCAGGTCATGAACAAAGTATGGAAAATACAAAAGAAGATCCAAGTCTTGAAAAGCTGAGGGATGATTCAACAGATGATTACAATAATGAACATGTTTGCAGAGATTCAAAAGAAGAACAAACAGAAAACAGTGAAATTGTCAATCCAATAAAAGTTGTTTTCACTATTGATGGTGGAGATGATGATGATGATGATGATGATGATGATGATGATGATGTAGGTGCTGTTGATAATAAACAAAAAGATGTTCAAGTTAAGAACTCGGACAAATTGATTGACGATGTAAATACTGACACAAATACACCCAATGAGGATTCTTCAGCTGGTGTTTCCCTGACGGTAGGTAATTCTGTAACTGACGATGCTCCTATAGCTGCGGTGTCACGGGAGGATACTGTTGTGACTGAAGCTGCAGTTCAAGGTCAGGATACAAAGGGAGACAACTCAACAAAGGGAGACATTTCAACCAAACCAAAGACCACTAAAAGATTTGTGAGGGGAGTTCGTGTCAACGACCTTGACCAAGTTACCAAACTGTGATAGCATGTGTGCCACGTCTTACCAAATATTATTACTGAAAATATATGATAATGTGTTATTGTTTTAATGCCCATATTATTTTAACAAATATTTTATACAGAAATTTACCATTAATGTTCAGCATTCCAGTATGGCTCACGAGGGATCAGACAGAGTTGATACAGTGAATATCAAGTGTACCTGAATGATGATGCCCAAGGCTTAACTATTGCATGGAATAAAATGTTAATAATATGGTCAAATAAACATTTTGTCATCTTCTTCACATGCATTTCTTCACATCGCTTTGTCACATGTATATGTACAACTGTTAGCCAATGGAAACAATGTGTACTGTGTTGGAATTTTTATCTTCATTTAGATGACATTGGCTTTCCTTGTCTAAAGGTGCATAACTGCAAATTGCAAATTGTCAACACACTTCACTTCATCAACAAATCTCACTGAAAATCAAAATTTGAAATCTATACATACACCAGAACCTTGTTTCCAGCTAAATGTTGTTAAAATGTTGAATGATATGATAAAGTCTTCTAGTCACTTTGTAAACTTCCTATCCATGTTAACCTTTTGCCAACCACCTGGCAGATGAAGAACATTTATTTTGTGTTACACTTTTCTGTTCAATACTGACTGTGAGCCTGGTGGTATTGTGTATCAATATTTTAATTATTGAGATTTAGTATCGTGAAGGTTGACTGTACATGTATGTATTGCCGTCACCGACAATATATCCCAATATAATATTTTTTCCTCATTTTTTCAAAATTAATTTCAATACTGTAGCTTTAGTAAAGAAATAAATAAACTTGTTTATTACACAGTTAAACTTGACAATCCTCCAAAAATAAGTTATGTAAATTTAATTAATCATTCAGTCATACATGTACTTTGACTATATTAACATGCTGTATTAATTCTAACCGATGACCTACTTTTAAGACAGAGGAATATTTTTTCCTTCCAAGGTACCGGGTATATGTATTGTCTTGTGACCTATCTATCATGATAATATTGAGCTTTACGTCAGTTAATTAACTCATCCATTGCCGTGCTGTATTATCTAACCTTTCACTTTGAGCAAGACAGGTTTCCTGCTTCCCTAGTTAAATAAACAGGTATCAGGATATGAATTGTCTTCTCACCTGTGTGTTATTAAAAATATCACCTTACAGATTACTGATAAATAAGTATTTGCTAAGTTGAATTGCAAGGTAAAACTGATATTGGGATATATTGCCTCGCCATTTTGACCATGTTGATGTATGTCTGGAGTTAGAAATGATTTTCACTTTATTATCATGAAATGATGATCAGTCTTTGTTGGGTATTATAGAGTACATTGTTGAACATTTTAATCAGAAATACTCGTTTTTATTGTGATATATTATTTTACTGAAATTTTACAACTGTGATGACCAAAATTGAAAGTGCTAATGTTATGCGTGTATATAGTTGAGCACCCACCTTGTACATAGACGACGCACTTGAGATTTCATAGGGAAATACCTTCATACAAGTAGAATATGCATGTCAGCAGTTTATCGTATATCTTCAATATTTTATCTATGATATTATAATGCTCACCATTTGTAAGATTTCAATATCTTAAGGGTAATCATTAATTCCCTAAGAATTAATTACTTGTTTGTATTGGATTTTTTATTCTGATACTTTTTGGGAGAGTTTCTCTATCTTATAAAACTACAATCTGGTGTATTACTTAAATAATTGATGCAAAAATCATATAAAAGTTGAACTTAGACAACCAACAGTAAAAATTGGATTTATTTATCTGTGGTATTGATTTCACCATATCAACAAGACATTTGCAACATGAGTTTATAACAGTAAAAAACAGCACATCAACTTATATGATAAAGATATGGTTTAACTTTATTATAATTCATGAATGAGGATTGGTGCACAAGCAGTCCAGCTTATTATTCGACTCGCATGAAATTATAATAAAAAATGAAGTGAAAATGATAAAGGAAACTATTGCAGATACATGTTTTTCAATTCTAAAATTATTTTTATATATCAAAATTCATGACAACAGTGTTTTTTTTGGTTAAGGTTGATTTATAACACTTATTAGCAGTGTTATAAGACAAGCCTTTCCAACAGTAAGCTTGTAATTTTTGCATTGTGTTAATACATTTTTGAGGTTTTTCTTTCATTTCTTTAATTTGTCACTTAAATTGACAAAATGGACTTTGGCTAATTTCCAGCTTAATTTCCTAGATGTATACATCTTGCAGATGAAAATTTAAACCATTAATGATCATTAATATCTTATGATTAAATGTAAAACTACCACAAAATATAGAAATATTTATCTACGCAAACTGTTTGATCAATACATTTTTTCAATAAAAAATAACTTGGGAATAAAATCATTAATTTTATCTCTTTCAATATGATCAAAATAAAGATATAGAATTACTACATGTATTTCATCTGTGGTCCCAGCTGCGTCAATCTGACATGTTTCGTCATGTACTTAAACCAATCAGAACAACATAGCATACACATTGTGTTACCAAGTCTCTCACCCAGAAAACAAACTCGGGACCTTAACATGATAAGAGCATCCTTATTTAATGTTGTGTTTCTCAACTCATTGATGTTGAGTCAAGAACAAATAATAGGAAACAAGTGGTTGAATGATCAGATCATACAACATGTGGGTCTTAACAACTTTCATTCATAAAAATATTCATCCTTATTTAATGTTGTGTTTCTCAACTAAAGTCAAGAACAAATAATAGGAAGTAAGTAGTTGAATGATCAGATTATACAGTCTGTGGGTCGTACCATAAAAATATAAAAAAAATTTCATTTACATAATGATAATATTAATACAATTTAATGATTACTTGAATGATAATATTATGATTAAGGTATTAATTTAATCACATTATATCAAATCTAAATTGAAATGAAGAGATAGCTGAAAGCTCCCTATCCAGACCAGAAGAAAGCCTTATCTTCTTACTGACATACTGCCTCCAGATTGGCATGCTTGTTTCAGAAGCTAATTTTGTTTGTACAGATTGTTCAAAATGTAAAATAAATATTGATTGTTTCATTTTGTCTTGTTGGTGTTATGGTCTACAAGGCTTAACTTGTGAGCATCAATGATGGTACGATGATGAAGTTTTGTTAGAATTTGAGCTGAATGACATTAAGCTCATGTTCTTTCACTCTGGAGGGTGTCTCATCCTTTCATTCACTTACTGCTTTAAGATTCCATTGTCCAATACATTAATTTGGACAAAATCTGCATCTTGAATCAAAATAGTCATCTTTGCTGAAATCATTGACTGAAAGATAAAAAACCCCCAATAATTTGACCATTTGCACAAAGTTGCCAATAATATAAAGGCTGTTTATACTATATCATAGTTAAAGCAATTAAAAAAGTAATTCAGATCTTAGCTAGGGATAAGATTAATTGATGAATTAATTTTTTCTAATCGATGATTCTATATAATTACCAGATTCTGAAACCGTAAACACGTCCTTATTGATTATAAGGTTGATTTAGAACTGGTTCAACCTGTTTATCGGCCTGATAGCGATTCTGCTATAGAGATCGAATAAAGAAGAGATATGTAAGTTAAAGGGGCAGGTGGACCAGATGTTTGCATCATCGATCGGATATCACTACAGACAATATTGACCAGTTTCATATCTTGCATTGATATCTAAACTTATCACTGCGTCTGAAAGATAAAATTTTCAAGAACAATTCCAATTTCCAACAGATAACCCCCTGGCAGTGAAACTAGCCTATTACGTATTCCAAAGAGTTATAATGACTTGTGCCATGGAGTATATATTGGGGAATATTGGACCTCTTCTTGTGCTGGACATAATTGCCACATTTGACACCATCGAGCACTATAAACTGCTTTGAAATCTACACAGCATGAAATGGGCATATGCAACACAGCATATACACCATAATTTTTATTAATTTTGATGCCTCTAAAAGTTTTGAAATTATTGAAAAATTCTTTAACAGCATTGGTTCTAATCATACCTTCAATAAGGATCTTAGAGTCTCTCAATATTGATTGCACCTTGACAGAACCAAAGTTGCTGAAATATAGCTTGTCCCAAGAGTCTGGAACCCTGAGTTATTCTCTGTACATGAAACCATTGGAACCTATCATAGACAATCACAACCTTCTCCGCAAACTTATCATTAGGCCTATATACGACTATAACAAGTGCGAACACTGTTGAAACCTACTCGAAATCATAGGCCTACTGCATGATGGCAGGGTTGTAGCGGATACAACCTAGGCTATGTACAAAACTTAGAAACACACATTTTCTTCAAGATCAACAAGGAAAAATGGAACCGTTGTTAACAGTCCTTAGAACAGATGCCAGAAGACCAAATCACAGGAACAACTATTTTTTTCAGTCTACAATATCAAAAAGTACAAAGTCTAAATAACACTCTGGCTATCACTGACCTATTGTTTATTTGGATTTTCTGGTATATTTGTTCTCCCTTAATATGTACATGTTTATCAAGACTTGAGGAAATATCTACAGTGAATCAAATTAAAATGTTAAAATGGAAAGTTATATTTGAAATGAAGTATAAAGCTTTTATTCAAATAAGGTTTGAAAACAATATATTATTCGTTTATAACATCAAAGATAAGTCAACATAAAAAGTTTAAAGTTCACCAGCTTTGAGTAGGATTACTAGGAACTCACAACTTACAAGAAATTTAATAAATACACATTTGATAGGATACGTTCACAACATTTTTAATTCAGAAATACTATTGTAACGAAATATAGATCTACCTATAGAATCTACAAAGATTAAATGAATTTATCAAATGTTCACAAATTATGAATTTTATCCAGAAAATCTTCCTGTTCATATGTTCACAAATTATGTTGTAAATTAAATTTCCCGCCAAATAAATCTAAAGTTGCATTTAGAGTTATCCGCCCTTTGAATGCATGTGATCAAAACAAAACTTCCGTGTTTTGGACAGTCCGCACGAAGATGTCGATGGGAACGTTCGTTCTCGCCTTGCTCTGGCTGTGTTTTTGCATTGTGAATGCTGGTCAAGTTAAACGAAGTGTCACCGAGAAATCAAAGCTGTTTGCTACAAAAGGTAAATTATATTTATAGTTTTGATAGATCTACAAGAACGTCAAACTAGTGTCAAACTGAAACTCAAACTCAAAGAGTCTATTTGGGGAAGTAGTCAGGTAGTATAACTGTACAGTACAATAGAAGACTGTCTTGGTGTTTATCTTTACATTACGATGGTAGCAGTAAAACACAATTTACTTTGACTAGAAATTCATTTTGGTGCAAGAAATTATTTTGTTAACAAAATAACAATGTCGACTTTCTGAAGACATCTAGTACTGATCAGCTGATCATTGTCAATGTCATTTTGGACCAGGAAATGTTTTGAATAACTTCCCCCCCTAGATACTGTATCTGATTTCAAGTGTTTGTTATGAATTAAACAATATGTATAAACCAAACCAGATGTGGATGCAGTGAAGAGAAGCAGAGATGTGGATGGGTCAGGATGTGGATGCAAGGGCTATCAGTGTGGGTGTTGTGCACACCTCCAGCTGCTGAAGATTGGCCTCAATGATACAGGTAGAACATCGTCCAGCAAATAACTAGACTTTAATTTCGTACAAATCTGTGCAATGACAAAGGCCATGGCCGTATACGAGTTTATATTTGATGAACGTCATCCATATTCTATTGAATACAATTAAGTGTTGGCAATTCGATTCTCAGTAGTGAAACAAACCACTTTCGGAAAAAAGAAAACATGGTAACAAGTTTTATTGAATTTATTCAGGAAGTCATAATTTCCTTGTTCCAGATTCACTTGGAAGATGCACTTGGTTCATGTTCCTGTTTTGTTTTATTTTCCTGGTGACATGTTTTAGATTAAATTATATTTTCAAGGATGATAGACCTAATAATAATAAAAGTCAATTTGAAAACATAGTACTATTTCCATGTACTAACATAATCAAAGTGCAATATTTGTACTAATCCTGTGAATGATTTGTATTTTCGGTGCCGCTACTATGTGCTTCACGCGACCATATTTGTCCATACTTTGGGTGTCCCAGTACCTATTTAAACAGCTGGGTGGACTGAGTGCAATGTTGATGTGCCATTCCCAGGGCCACAACACAGCTATAGCCCTATTTAATTCATTTTCTCCTAAACTTATCTGCAGTTGGACATGGTTCAGTTTATAAATAAGACCTTTTCCCGGCTTCTTATTTGAAGAGACAGCTAGTGTGGACTATGTCTTAAAATGAATTAGAAACAGATGTTTTAACATTAAAGAATGACCTTTTTGTATCCCCCGGTCAGTTTGCACCAACATGACCTACCTGCCTAAACAGTACGGAGCCTCCCTGACCGTCAGTGTGGACGGCAAAGTCTACTACAACAAAACTGTCTCCGGTGAGTGGACACCTAGAGGAAACTATTCCTTTAGTTAATGTAGTGATGTTCCAAGTCATCAGACTTTGGTTAATCTCAGGTTCAGTGTTCTGTTTCCTGTCGGTCAGCATCATAGGAGAAGTTTTGGAGCAGTTAATTTAACAGCTAACAGTTCAAGTGTCATTTCTGAATTCATCAACATTCAAATTCTTTAGCAAAGAAAAAAAAATGTCCAAGTTTTACAATGAACTGACAGAAACTTACATGAGTGATCATGAATTAACATTGTGTACAATGAGCTGCCTATGGTAGCAAAACACAGTTGATTGAGTTACCCTCATGTACATTATGTGATGTGAGGTAATGAATGGTGTTTTGCTTACAGTAAAGAATCCCCCTGACATCTGTTTTGGGGTTCCACATCTGGAGCGCTACGCAGAGTTGTGCGTCAAGTTCTACGACCTGAGCATTGCGGAGCGGAGGTTCTCAGGATGTGCTGCAATTCTTGCCAAAGTCTCTGGAGTTAAAGTAGAAAACTTCACACTCGGATGCTTTAAGATTCCACCCACTCAGACAATGCTTCTCTATCAACAGTCGAGTGATTATGGTGAGGCAATCATTCTAGATAAGCGGTCCTTAACCCTTTCACCCCATCTACAGAGGCCAGAAAACGTATTAGCGTTCAGGGTTCTTAGTGGTGAAATGGTTAATTAAATAGAACATACAGCAATAGATAATCAGAGGAAATGACTGAAATATATCATAGCCACCTGTCTTACCAAAGCTATCCTCATTTAGGAAGTGTTTCCAGTCCTGTGCTTCTAACAACACAGGGGAATAGGAATGTCACCAACTTCTAAATTATAAATAACATAACTTAAAGGGGCAGAAGCACGTTTTTTGCAAATTTTATTTTTGCAAATTTCCCATTTATAATGATAGTTTATGTCATTTTTATTTACTTTAGAGGGTAAAACATCTCATTACTCAAACCAATTATCCGTAGTAGCAACAACGGTGTTGCGTATAAAGCAAAATTTGCATGGCGGCCATTTTATTGTGAACACATTTTATTATGTCAAATGGCTTTACGATACCATGTTCACTCATTTTTAGCTCATCAGGCCTGTCGGCCGATGGGCTTATGGCATGGCGTCCGGCGTCCGTCCATCCGTCTGTAAACTTTTCGCTTTTTTGACTTCTTCTCCAGAACCAATAACTCCACAGAGCTGAAATTTTATGTGCAGACTCCTTGGCCAATGGGGATTCTAAATTGTAGATTTCGTGACCCCATGTCCCCAAATGGGGTCACAGGGGTCACATCCTTAAAAACCTATTTTCATCTTCTTCTCCAGTTCCAAAAGGTCTAGAGAGCTGAAAAGTTGCGTGCAGACTCCTTGGCCAATGGGGATTCTAAATTGTAGATTTCATGACCCCATGACCCCAAATGGGGTCACAGGGGTCCCATCCTTAAAAACCTATTTTCATCTTCTTCTCCAGTTCCAAAAGGTCTAGAGAGCTGAAAAGTTGCGTGCAGACTCCTTGGCCAATGGAGATTCTAAATTGTAGATTTCGTGAACCCATGTCCCCAAATGGGGTCACAGGGGTCACATCCTTAAAAACCTATTTTCATCTTCTTCTCCAGTTCCAAAAGGTCTAGAGAGCTGAAAAGTTGCGTGCAGACTCCTTGGCCAATGGGGATTCTAAATTGTAGATTTCATGACCCCATGACCCCAAATGGGGTCACAGGGGTCCCATCCTTAAAAACCTATTTTCATCTTCTTCTCCAGTTCCAAAAGGTCTAGAGAGCTGAAAAGTTGCGTGCATACTCCTTGGCCCATGGAGATTCTAAATTGTAGATTTCGTGACCCCATGACCCCAAATGGGGTCACAGGGGTCCCATCCTTAAAAACCTATTTTCATCTTCTTCTCCAGTTCCAAAAGGTCTAGAGAGCTGAAAAGTTGTGTGCAGACTCCTTGGCCAATGGGGATTCTAAATTGTAGATTTCGTGACCCCATGACCCCAAATGGGGTCACAGGGGTCACATCCTTAAAAACCTATTTTCATCTTCTTCTCCAGTTCCAAAAGGCCTAGAGAGCTGAAAAGTTGTGGCAAGACTCCTTGGCCAATGGGGATCTAAATTGTAGATTGTGTGACCCCATGACCCCAAATGGGGTCACAGTGGTCATGATCTAAGAACCTATCTTTTGCTTGTAAACAATAACTTAAATAACTTAAATTTTCATTTTTAGATAGTAAATCAATGAAACCCTCATGAGCTACAGAGCCCATGAGCCCAGAGCCCATTTTTTAACTTTATTTTCCAAAGAGAAAAGGATGTTTTACTATTGGTGACATTATTTTCCAAAATTAAGTTAGAAAATGAGAAGTTAACCTTTTTTGCGTCAATTTGATTGTGACATCATATATTCTGACAACGCATGAGACAGTTTGTTGAGAATCTACATCAGCAAGCATGCTCTGTACTGGTGGCACTTCACTTCCAGTAGTTTAGCTACTCATATGTTACTGTTCATCAAGTGTTTTTGGACATTAAGAATCATTTTGATGAATAATTTAAACCATTTACGCATGCTGGAACAGTAGAGGTACTGTCCGAAGTTAGGTTAAAACTGTCTGAACCTCGGGTGAATTGATAGACGCAACTGAAACTGTTATTTTTCACTTAATCTAAAGCAATTCTGCATATTTATGTCGAAATCGAGTAAAAATATTTTGTATTTAACATTTTGATTTGCTGAAATTTACTTATAATATGTGAATCTGCTCACTGTCGGAATTCCTGTCAGTTTGCGATGCAAATCATCATTCAGAAAAAAGTTTGAAAGGAAAGTTTAACAAATTGATTACATCTGATGTTAATTTTAATTCAATGACTGCAATAATTGAAAGAATGAATTTCTTGTTTTCCCAGAAACTGTGTGGTTGCTTTGTTAGTTTGTTAGTGCAGATTTGGTTGAATGGGAGTCTGGCAGTAAGAGCAATGTTTGTTACTTTGTTAGTGCAGATTTGGTTGAATGGGAGTCTGGCAGTAAGAGCAATGTTTGTTAATCAATGTATACATTAGTATTATTAAGCGTATTTTGAAAAAGGCTTGTCTCCAGTGTTTGGAATAACGTCACCTAAATGCTGATAAACTTGAAGTTTCGGTTTGCAGTTAATATATTTTCTTAAATGATGTCCTTCAAATCGACAAAATTACACTTTCCCTCTAACTGCTTAACTACATTCAAGCCTATATCATGCAGAGATAGGGTTGTGTATAAACACTGCATGGGAGAAGTCCAGCCTGAATGTCAGTAACCATGTAACATGCTGGTATTCTTTTGATGTTTTCATTTATACATTCAAATTAATTTCATACACCAGCGTCTCAAACTTGCTATAGCAGTGATACAATTACCCCTCGAAAACAAAATTGAAGATAAAATACTCATATCGTAATTGTCTGTTCATTTTTTAACAGGCCAAATTTCACATCTCACCTTTTTAACCTATTTATGTGTTCTAGTTCCCGTGAATAAAGCTCAAATGTCTACAACATCGAAGGTGAATGGAACCGGGTGCGGATGTTCCGCCAAGCAGTGTGGCTGTTGTGTGCACCTCAAACTGAAGCAACTCAACCTTAATGATACAGGTGTGTCTCAATCTTAACGATACAGGTGTGTCTCAACCTTAATGATACAGGTGTGTCTCAATCTTAATGATACAGGTGTGTCTCAATCTTAATGATACAGGTGTGTCTCAATCTTAATGATACAGGTGTGTCTCAACCTTAATGATACAGGTGTGTCTCAACCTTAATGATACAGGTGTGTCTCAATCTTAATGATACAGGTGTGTCTCAACCTTAATGATACAAGTGGTCTCAATCTTAATGATACAGGTGGTCTCAACCTTAACGATACAGGTGTGTCTCAACCTTAACGATACAGTTGTGTCTCAACCTTAACGATACAGGTGTGTCCCAATCTTAATGATACAAGTGTATCTCAACCTTAACGATACAGGTGTGTCTCAACCTTAATGATACATGTGTGTCTCAACCTTAACGATACAGGTGTGTCTTACTGACGTTAAACATTATCAGTGTCAAGTCGTTGAAGGGCATTTAGAAGTGGCATACATAAGAATAGGAAGATTTTTGGATAACTTCTAAAATGTGAAAATAGACAATGTTTCTGAGTATACTCACTCCTTCATCAGGTGGAATGTAAGGAATTAACAAAATGGGATACATTTATATAGCAAACAAAACAATTGTGAGGATATTCATTTGATAGGGCACTTATATGTTATATAAATTCAATTCAATTCAATTGAAAGAGATCAAAAGTCTAAATCATCCATTGATAATTTGAATATTTACTACAAAATAACACGAAATTATTCATAGTATGATTTCAGTATTTATTACAAATAAAAAACAGAAGGGGACTGTTGAGCTGCGGCAATATCATTGTACTGGAGGAGTACAATATACAGAACGAGTTTGTCCCTAAAAATGGAAATGATGAGACCAGGTTTTGTTCAAAGTCCCTTTTCCTGTTCCGGTTTTGTTCTCACTGAAAACTTGACTCTTTAGAAGGCTGTTGTGATGTCAATTAGCTTCTAAGTTCAATAAAAGATTCTTCTTACTTAGGAAGGGGAACTCTCTTATGATTATAGTGTAATGGCACTGCATATTTTGCATGTGTTATAATACAGAGCAACTCCATGCCAGAAGTGATTTTGTTGTTCTCTATATCCCCCAGTGTGCACGAATATCAGCACCTTCATGCCAGAAGTGATTTTGTTGTTCTCTATATCCCCCAGTGTGCACGAATATCAACACCTCCATGCCAGAAGTGATTTTGTTGTTCTCTATATCCCCCAGTGTGCACGAATATCAGCACCTCCATGCCAGAAGTGATTTTGTTGTTCTCTATATCCCCCAGTGTGCACGAATATCAGCACCTCCATGCCAGAAGTGATTTTGTTGTTCTCTATATCCCCCAGTGTGCACGAATATCAGCACCTTCATGCCAGAAGTGATTTTGTTGTTCTCTATATCCCCAAGAGTGCACGAATATCAACACCTCCATGCCAGAAGTGATTTTGTTGTTCTCTATATCCCCCAGTGTGCACGAATATCAGCACCTTCGTGCCAGAAGTGATTTTGTTGTTCTCTATATCCCCCAGTGTGCACGAATATCAGCACCTTCATGCCAGAAGTGATTTTGTTGTTCTCTATATCCCCCAGTGTGCACGAATATCAGCACCTCCATGCCAGAAGTGATTTTGTTGTTCTCTATATCCCCCAGTGTGCACGAATATCAACACCTCCATGCCAGAAGTGATTTTGTTGTTCTCTATATCCCCCAGTGTGCACGAATATCAGCACCTTCATGCCAGAAGTGATTTTGTTGTTCTCTATATCCCCCAGTGTGCACGAATATCACCTATCTTCCTGACCAGTACGGTGTGTCGGTCACTCTCAGTATCGACGGGAAAGTCTACTTCAACAAGACAATCACAGGTAAGTTGTATAATATGCAGCTGATGATAGGAGAAATTTTAGCCAAACTAATTAAAATGGTCGTTTTGAGATTGATCCTTAGTCCATCTAGTCCTTCTTAAGTCCTGAAGATGGCCGGGCTGCGTTCATTCTCTGTCACAGTTTCCTGGGTTTTTGAGGATTTTTCTAAAAACTAAAATGTCAAATTGATGTAAATTTTTAGGAGCCCTTAGTCGATTCAAAACATTTGATTAGAGAAGAAGAATAAGTCACATTTACTTAAAACTATATAAAGCTCAATCTAATAGCTCAATATGTGGCTCTTTGTAGAAGGTAAAACAGGTAAACTGTGATGTCAGATCGAACCAAACCAAGGAGTTGACATGAAGTTGAGATTAGGGAAGTCATCGTGAACTTCGTCTCCACCCCAAATAACTTCACCTCCTCACCTTCAAGAGAAGTTAAATCCTACTTGTCACTCATTGGGTTTAAATTTCAGCCCGCAACCCGCCACCACTGTGTGTTGGGATCCCTCATTTCAAGAAGCTGGCCAGTCTGTGCGTCCAACTGTATGATATGGACATCAGCCAGTACAAACTGACCGGCTGTGCCCGACTGACCGCTAACCTTGCAGGACAGGTTGTAGAGAAGATTGAACTGGGATGCTTCAAGATTCCCCCCAAACAAAATCTGATCTCGGATAGAAGACATCATTTTGCTGGAGTAGAAGGTTTGATATTGAAGTTGAATTTGTGTTGTTTAATTGATGTTTTCAGAGGAACCTATTTTGTTAGTTTGTCTTTTGAAGAAAATGTCTTGTTTTGTTAGTTGATGATGCATATAATCAGTCAAAGACAATTTTGAAGGGAATGTTTTACTTTTAATTGCAATGTGAGTGAATGAGAATTTAAATGGCAATGTTTGTTAATCAATGTATTCATTGGTCAAGTGGGTGGAATCTGTAAGAAAACTACTTAAAGTCTTTTGAAATATCGGTTCCGTCAACACAATTACATCATGGCTGACATTGTTTGGTTTTCTTTTGCTGTTTTCATGTACACAATCCCAACCAACCAAATTACACTTTCACACTGAGTGATTTACATGCTTTTGTCATGTACAGATAACATTGTGTATTAAGCAAGTCCATCCTGAATGTCCTTAACCTAGTACTTTGATTTCATGCTGGTATTCTTTCGGCTTTTTCATGTATGCATTGAAACTTTTTTTGTACACCGGTATCTCAAACGTGTTATAGCAGTAATATCAGATATAACATTCAGTGGAGGGTGACATCGTTATTTATCAGACCCGCGATAGTGTTTATCCAACGAGCTGTAGGCGAGTTGGATAAACACTAACAAGGGTCTGATAAATTACGATGTCACTCGAACAAACTGAATGTTATAGTGTATTTATCTTACCGCATGTCTCAAAATATCATTAAAAAAAACAAAGAAAGATTTTGACAGAAAAACAGCTGATTGATCGACAAACTATGACCTTTAACTTGTGTCACGTGACATGGAATGATTGACGTGGATGCATGCTTTATTCATGTTGCAGGATATAAAACATTTATCACCCTCGGGAAGATTTATCAACCCGTATGATGGTGTTTATTGATATTTGTTAATGGTCACCTGGACCAATCAGGGATCAACATTCTTACATGCGGTAGGAAAATAACGTTTTGCCGTTAATCCAAATATGAATTAACACAACCAAGATACTGATTGCCTCATTGTTTCAGCAATGACACAAGGACGTGTCCCTCAGTCCCCGGGGTACGACGAGACGGGGTACGACGAGACGGGGTGCGGCTGCCTCTACTATGACTGCGGGTGTTGTGTGGACATTCCATTGAGTGACAAGGAAACTGGTACGTAGTAACTTTGTACAATCTTTGAAAGTTGTACATATAAGTTATAGCTCTTTAGAGAGATATCCAGTTTATTGTTGGAGTCACACATGCCATTAAATGTTGTTATTTTACCGAGAAGTACTGATTGTTACCAGCAATGGCCATGTTAGAGCTAGTCAGCTCAGTATAGTAACAATATAAAGGTGAAAGGGGTGTACTTTATTTTTCCCCTTCAATTTCCCCTTCATGTCTCTCAATGTATCAATCATAATGTGGATCTTACAAGTTAGTGAATCAAAATGTGGAACTAACGAGTTAACGAATCAATCAAAATGTGGAACTAACGAGTTAACAAATCAATCAAAATGTGGAACTAATGAGTTAACGAATCAATCAAAATGTGGAACTAACAAGTTAACGAATCAATCAAAATGTGGAACTAACGAGTTAACGAATCAATCAAAATGTGGAACTAACGAGTTAACAAATCAATCAAAATGTGGAACTAACGAGTTAACGAATCAATCAAAATGTGGAACTAACGAGTTAACGAACCAGAAAAAATGTGGATCTAACGAGTTAACAAATCAATCAAAATGTGGATCTAACGAGTTAACGAATCAATCAAAATGTGGAACTAACGAGTTAACGAATCAATCAAAATGTGGAACTAACGAGTTAACGAACCAGAAAAAATGTGGATCTAACGAGTTAACAAATCAATCAAAATGTGGAACTAAGGAGTTAACGAATCAATCAAAATGTGGATCTAATGCCCCTATTTCACTACGACCCAAATTGCCACGAATCGCCACGAATTGGAAAATTTGCACTTTCGTGAACATTCGTAGATAATTCGTAATTGATACGTGATATTCCTAAATGATTCCTAGTTGATTCGGCAACATTCTTGTAATTCGTGGCATTCGTGGAAAACTTTTTGTTTGTCAAAAGATTTTCACGAATCATCTACGAATTTCAGATTCGTAGTTGCTTCGTAAACTGTTCGTATATAATTCGGGGCGTTCGTAACAACTTCGTAAACAATTCTTGGAAATTCGTGGTTGATAATTTTGATGTTCTCCTCCCCGAATTACTTACGAATCATCTACCAATGTCCCGAATTAAGGAAAAAAAATCGTAGTGTATTCGCAACTATTTCTTAATTATTTCGCACAATTTGTACATAATTCGTAAACAATTCGTAAGTTATTCGTATCTGTTTCGTGGGTTTCAGTATGAAAATCTACGAATTTTCGTACAAGTGAAATTGCTGTTCACGAATTTTGCCGAATGTTTACGAATTTATACAATCACTTATTCGTGGTTATTCGTGATACTTCGGCTCGTAGTAAAATAGGGGCATTACGAGTTAACGAATCAATCAAAATATGGAACTAACGAGTTAACGAATCAATCAAATTCATCCTAAACTGATTAGTTAGCATTTGTTTCAGCATCATAATATGATATAAATATTATGATCTTTGTGGAATGTTTATTTTTTGTTTGTCTTTTCAGTGTGTGCCAATCTAACTTTCAAACCAGTCACCTCTGATGTGGACGTGCTACTCACAGTAAACCACAAAACCCTTGTTAACGAGACCATTCCAGGTAGATACTGACTATATGACATAAACGTTCAAAGGATCTTTTTCTTTGCTTGATGCTGTACTGATGAATAATTTTGTGAGAGAAATGTAAATAGCCTCAACCCAGTATAGACCTTCAACGGTGTGGTGTTGTATAGTTACATGTTAAACTCCTCCTCTGATCCTAAGTACTTGGCGTTCCTTATTATACCCCCGCTACGAAGTAGTCGGGGGTATATAGCGGTCAGCACGTCCGTCCCTCTGTCCGTCCGTGCGTCCGTCCGGTTTTTGTTCCGCTCATAATTCTGAAACCAGTTGCTCAAATTTTACGAAACTTGATATGTACAATCACCATGATGTGAACATCTGCCTTTTGTATGTTTCATACGCTCATTTGCATAATTTATGCAAATTTTCTCCGGTTTCAACTTAACCATTCACACTTTTTGTTCCACTCATAACTCAAATACTAATTGTTCAAATGTCTTGTAACTTGATACATATAATCATCACGATGTGTACATCTGCCTTTTGTATGTTTCATACCCTCATTTGCATAATATATGCAAATTTTCTCCGTTTGAGACTTAACCATTCACACTTTTTGTTCCACTCATAACTCTGAAACCAGTTGTTAAAATGTTACGAAACTTGATATGTACAATCCCCATGATGTGTACATCTGCCTTTTGTATGTTTCATATGCTCATTTGCATAATTTATGCAAATTTTCTCCGTTTTCGACTTAACCATTCACACTTTTTGTTCCACTCATATCTCAAATACTAAGTCCTTCCGTCCGTCCGTCCTTCCGTCCGGTCAATTTTCTCAAAAACCGTAAAAGGTACATCAGATGTTAACCATGTTCTTCCGATCGTGCACAGACAATTTTCAATTTTCTGAGATTTAAATTTTTTGTCGTTTCCATGGACTTAGTTTTATTGTGTTCAATGGGGACAAGTTTTCTCGGATACTGTTCAACCTAGGTGAATGAAATTTTGGTTGTGAGTACTCATGACCATACTCTTTATCGAGTTCGAAAACCAGTTCCAAAATATTAATTTTTACGGAGTTATGGCCCTTGAATCCGAAATTGAACTTAGTACCAAAAGAACTGTGATGCTCCAAAGGGGAAAAATTTTCTCGGAAACTATTACATCTAGGTGAATGAAATTTGATATGGGGGTAGTCCAGATGATACTCTTCATTGAGTACGAAAACCAGTTCCGAAATATTATTTTTTATGGAGTTATGGCCCTTGAATCCGAAATTGAACTTTGTACCAAAAGAGTTGTGATGCTCCAATGGGGACAAGTTTTCTCGTCAGCTATTACATCTAAGTGAATGAAATTTTACATGTAGGTAGTCCAGATGATACTCTTCATCAAGTTCACAGTCAAGTTCCGAAATATTATTTTTTACGGAGTTATGAAGCCCTTGAATCTGTAATTGAACTTGGTACAAATTAACGGTGTGATGCCCTAATGGGGAAAATTAAGTTACCTGAAAAATATTACATCTAGGTGAATGAAATTTTTTAATAACAGTCACTTCCTAAAATTATTTTGGACAATATTATGATGCTTGAAGCTGTTTGTATGTTTCATACCCTCATTTGCATATTTAATGCCATTTTTTCAAATTTTTCGACTTTTAGTTCTAAAACATGCTTACAAGTGTAATACTTACTCTGCTTTAATAATACTTATATATAATGGTCTGTTCATACAAAAGTTTAAACATTGATGCCCTTTTGCTATTTCAAACATTTCTCTTTGACCAATGTTAAAAGCGGGGGTATCATGAGTGAGCTGTGCTCACTAATTCTCTTTTATTAACCCTGCCACAATGAATTTGGATATAGAAATGATTTGTGTCCGTGCGTGTGTCCGGTAAAAAATTATCTTCATCTTGATTCCGGAGCAAAACTCAAAAAGCATTTTTACAAATTTTCTTCCAGAACAGATCTTGAATACTGTAAGGCAGAGATTAATACAGCTTTGGAATTAGAACAAAATATATTTAAAAGAACAATAGATTAAGGATTTGTTAAAGAATAAAGCTCCATAGTTATTGTTGAATATACTTTAAACTTTTCCTTGTTGGTGGGGGATATTGACTGTCTGATTGTTTATTATACCCAATATTTTGGACAAATTAATTTTTAGTCAATCTGAATGAGGGAGTTCACCATAATTCTAACTACTTGCAATGTTCAAAATCTCTGGTCTCCATTGGCAATTGGTGATAAATTTGTCCTGGTTAGAATAGGAGATAGATAGGTATATATATTACGTAAAGTCAGGCAAGTTTAGTCAGAAGATAGGTATATATATTACGTAAAGTCAGGCAAGTTTAGTCAGAAGATAGGTATATATATTACATAAAGTCAGGCAAGTTTAGTCAGAAGATAGGTATATATATTACGTAAAGTCAGGCAAGTTTAGTCAGAAGATAGGTATATGTATTACGTAAAGCCAGGCAAGTTTAGTCAGAAGATAGGTATATATATTACGTAAAGCCAGGCAAGTTTAGTCAGAAGATAGGTATATATATTACATAAAGTCAGGCAAGTTTAGTCAGAAGATAGGTATATATATTACGTAAAGCCAGGCTAGTTTAGTCAGATGATAGGTATATATATATTACGTAAAGCCAGGCAAGTGGAGCAACACCTAGTAGCAATTATATGTTGTGTTTCAGTGAGAAATCCACCGCCTGTATGTTTCCAACTGCCGGGAACATCCAAGTTGCAAGGGTGTGTTCAGTTGTACAAACTGGACATACTGGACGCCAAGTTGACCGGCTGTGTCAAGGTGATGCTCAAAGTTGACGGGATTATCGTTGAAAAACTCGACCTTGGATGTTTTAAGTTCCCAAACAAGCCGAACAGATATGTTACCATAACCTCTACAAACCAACCCACTGCATCAAACTTCAAGAATTGGTTGAAAGATAGCTTCGGTGTGGCAGAGAGGATGAGAGAGGTTGAAAATCTGATGACTCAGGCACATTTGAAATTGTAAATCAACGAATCAAGAAATGTCAATTGATCAAACCAGGGATTGGAAAGGTAGAGGCCATGGGCCATTTTCATGATGGAAATAGGGCCCGTTAAAATTTTAATTTTTACTATTGCTAAAAAAGGGAATGGCCCATCTCCCAATACCTGCAAACCTAATTATTTTCTATGACAGAAACCAAGTTGTATGAGGAGTATCTTGCAAATGTCACCTAACAATCTAAAGGTGACTTATTTCGAGAAATTATGCAACAATATTAAGCCAAGATAAGAAATGAAATGAGTATTGCAATGTGCTACCTCTTACAGCATCAAAGAGTTCATGAATTTATTAGCAAACAAAATTCTGATCTGATATATGGAGTGTCTTCCTTTATTTCTATGGACCCTATGGTTTGCTTTTTGAATGTGTGAACATTTCCCTAAATAATTAATACAATTAAAAATATATTGATATTAATATAAACTTTAAAAAAATAGGTACATGGTATAAGAAATTTGTTTGCAAAATGCTTAGAAGTGTTACACATTGATTCTCAAACTTTAAAGTGAATGGATTACAACACATGCCGAAACATTCTAACATTCCTGTAATATCTATGTACATAGTTTATCGTTTTCTTTTTGAGGTCTATTACAGAACATAAATGAACATAAAAATATATATTTTATCTGTCAGTGATCACTCTAGTAACTTTCTTTTTGTTTTGTATTGACATTAAATGAGAACTAAATCAAATAAGGATATTTCAAAATATTTCTTATCAAAAATAAGATTAAGAACAGGAAGATTTTCTGGATAACAACTTCTTTAATGTGAAAATACACGACGTTTCAGGTGGAATGTAAGGAGATGTTCTTATGTATACCACTTCTAAATGCCCTTCAAAGACCAAAAATAAGATTCATAGAATCAAAATCTTATTGTAACTCTTATTTATACACATTTGATTTACCAAAATACCCCCAGTTTCTTTTCCTATGTCAGAGTCAGGGGTGTGTGGTTGTAGGGACAATAATCTCAATGTTTATATATACACACCAAGAGTGCTTACTTAACGTCTTTCATGTGCTTTTTGCAATTTGAATAACCTAGAGTTTTGTGTCCAAGAAGGCACAATGTCCTAGTCTTGTTTGTCTGTGTTTGTATGAAATAGCCAAGCTATCACTGTCATAATGTTACTGTATATTTGAAATCTCATGCTATTGCTTGTCATATGTGCATATACTTATTTTTTTTATGAAAAAATGTATTTTTTGGTAAATTTAGATCTATATGTTTTTTGTTTGCTATAGTACTAACAGTATTGAATAAAATACATTCTTTACAATGCAGTCTATGTTTTACTGTTTCATCAATACTCTAAATTATGAATGTTGAGAGGTCAAATATGTATGCTTTTATTCCTCTTGTCATGCAATCATCACTGCTATCAGTTTTTGTGCAGTTTCCGTGGCCAGCGTTTTTTTTTGGCTATAACTTTTTTCCATGAAGGTTTTGAGAGCTCATATACTTAACTGCTGACTTATACCCCTGGGGAATCTTTTTGACATGTTCACATTCAAGGTCAAAGGTCATGGTCAAGAGTTTTTTTACTATTAGGGTCTTATATGGTTTATCAATTATGGAGAAAGACCAAGATTTGAAAAGGTTTTCACTAAAATCCATCAACGATCAAAGTCACAGCGAGGTCACGACTTGAGCGTGCATTTGTGAAATTGCTATATTTCAACTCTTAACACTTTGAATCATTACATAATTGTTATCCACAATGAAAAGTCATCATTGATTTTGTGACCTTGAAGGTTGAATGTCAAAGGTCAAGGCCATGAGATATTGGTTAAGGCCATGTTAACCCTTTGATCCAATTTTGAAATCAGAATGGTGTAAAGTGACCCCAGTGATGATTCAGCTTCTTAGTAATAACTTAAATGATGAAAAATAATTTGTCCAAAAAATTACCCATTTTATTGTGGCTATGGAGAAGGCAGAACAGGGAAAGGTGTCCCTCAAACGCTAATCTTGTTATATTTAGTGACGTGTTTAGATGTACATACATTCTGTTATAATGACCCACACCCTTATAGTATACCAACATTTATGATATTGTAGATATGTTTAAACATTCTGACATCGGTCATCCTGTGCCCTCAGGTTATTTAAATACGTCACACTGAGTGCGAAGTACGGAAAGTGTTTGAAGAGGTTACCAGCTGCTATGTTTATAGTCGGCCAATGAAGCGTCGTAATTTGAAAGTTGATTCGCTCATCAGTTTTCCCATCCAGGGACTGCCAACATTGCTTGTCGATTTTAAGTTGTTTCATTGGTTGGTAAGTTTTTGCCCCTACAAGCATTTCCTCTATTAATATAGGGTGCAGGATGGACATTGGTTTCAATACTGAATACTGTCCTTTGAAACGGCGGTTCATGTAGATATATAACGATAACTCTTTCATCCACACAATTCAAATATCAACTTGGCAAAAAAAGAGAGACTAAACTGTAAATCGTTTTATTTATCATAAAATTGCCATTATCTGCACAAAAATGAATTTATTACATCTATACAACAGTTTGTCGCTAGTGGTCTACGTCAGTGTTACACAGCCTACAGAAGCAGATGTCGACAGGATGAAGAGAGACGTTAATGATGGATGTATACTGAGAGACGATGTCATTCAGGCGGGTGCAGCAATGCTGAGTGATGCAAAGATGTCCCACGGTATGCGCAAACAAGATTTTGTGTTCGGGCGCAACAAAGATGTCCTCTGTCGAGGGCAAAGATGTGTCATCACAGAGATCCTGGGTCGGGCACATTAAAACTGGGCCCGCTGGCCGGCAGATGATGATAGAGTTCTGCAGCAGCTTTGCACAAGATGATCAACGTAGCACATTAGGCGCTAAATCGGTTCAATAGCTCAGGAGGTAGGTTGTAACGTGAGGCGCTATAAAGCTCATAGCTCCCCCTGGTGAGCAAATGGAAAACTACCCAGCCTCATGGATAATTCAGGGAAGGGAATCTCCTAGTGTCTATGTTACACACATGATGAACACATATATTATCAGTAGAATACAGAATAAAATAAATTTATTTAGCAAAACGGTCCCCCTCCAGATCACCTCCTCCTCCTACCTGATCGCTTATTGAACACGAACTACGGATGATTTCTGATCTTATGTCCTCCAGCTCATTGGTTGAAGCCACCTGGAACAGTTCATTTTGAGATGATGCCATTTGCTTAATTTCCGTGGGGTCGGACACGCCTATACCCACACTAATGAACCTGGCTCCGCCATATATCAAGTCCTCCGCAGATGGGATGGTATCCTCTGAATTAACAGTAGACTGGCTGGTTGTAAAGAGAATAGCGATGTTCTCTGCGTTTGCCCGGTCCCCAAGACTTGGAGAGAAGACCTCGGCCGCTGTTCGGACACCGTCTGCGATGTTGGAACCTCCGGGCTGGTACATGCTGGTGAGGATTGCGTCTTCCACCTGCTGCACCTGCTGGTATCGGTTCAAACTGAAGGTCAGTCGGATGTTGGAGTTGAACAGGATGAGGCCGAATCGGTGATCCACCCCGATAGACGTCAGGTCCTTGACGAGAGCAGCCAGGAACTTCTTCATGGCACCGAAACCTTCAGCTCCGACAGACGCAGAGGAGTCCACGATGAATACGATGTCCTTCTTGGCCTGGCAGTCTGGAACGAGCGATGGTTCGAATTAGATTATTGAGAAATACATTCTGCAACCTTTCCTCAGATGACAGTTATATCTTTTTATTATATGACGAGCATGGGATTTATCAGTGAAATAGACTGTCTATATCTTTATGACAGATAGCACCTCTACTGAGCAATTGTTGAAAACAGCAGCAGAAACAATAGTGTAGTAATTTGATTACTGCCTCGCCGCTAATGGCTGCAATACTGCCGAAGCGGCGTTAAACAATAACTCACTCACTCACTCACTTGATTACTGCCTAAGTATACAGAGTGGCTCATGTAGCACTATAGAACAATCTTTTTTATTACTCAACCGTGGTGAGATCACTCATTAGATAACAATGAGTTGGTTACACATATGTGTGATACCAAGCGTGCTGCCGTAACGCATAATCTGCACGCGATGTCATAGTCGTTTTTTGTTGACGTCACAATTTTAGCAGCGCGACTGGAATAGTGGGTGACCCATTTGCAAGTGAGCGTCACTAACAATGATTTTCTTGCAATTCAGTGCTATTCACATCATTCACTTTTGCTCGTTAAAATACCAAAACATTTACTCGTTTCATTAACATGTTACGGGACATCGTTTAGTATTGTATTTATCCTGAATGATCGACAGATGACATCAGCCATCTTCAACTGGTAACTATTTGAAACTTCAACAGTCAATGCTGCTATGCATAGCTTGGAGGATTTTTAGGATTTTGTTTCAGCTTTTGCTCTTGTATAAGGCTGTTGCTCAGTTTAAATTAAAAACAAGAAATTGTCATACATTTAGCTTTTGGGGATAAATATCCAAGACTAGAAATATGATTTGAACTTAAATCATAACATATGGTATGTTTGCACATATCAAGTCAAACACAATTGTCTGAAAACAATCTCGCCGCTAATGGCTGCAATACTGCTGAAGCGGTGTTAAACAAGAACTCACTCACTCTGAAAAAACTCACTAACGACAAAATGAGTAACATTCTCTTCATTAGGGGTAATATTTCTTAAATTTTTCATTAAAATGTAATAATCGTACCAAGTTCGCAGTTTGTTCCAAGGAATCCACTGGGACAGTCGCATGTGTATTTGCCGATACCAGCCATACAGACGCCTCCGTTGATGCAGGGGTTGTCAGCACACACTCCGGGATCTGCAGCAAACAGGTCACATTAAAGGAATTGCAATGTCATCGTTTCTCTTTATTTGGCAGCCAAGACTATTGAATGAATTGAATAACCGAAGGTGAGAAAACTGGAAAGTTGAGTAACACACGATTTTGGTCTACTCACATTTATTTGTGTAAATATTAATTGTTATTACCTTTTCTACTCGGAATCTTTGATCTACTCAAATTTACTTGTGTAAATATTAATTGTTAATACCTTTTCTACTCGGAATCTTTGATCTACTCACATTTACTTGTGTAAATATTAATTGTTATTACCTTTTCTACTCTGGATTCTTTGATCTACTCACATTTATTTGTGTAAATATTAATTGTTATTACCTTTTCTACTCAGAATCTTTGATCTACTCACATTTATTTGTGTAAATATTAATTGTTATTACCTTTTCTACTCGGAATCTTTGATCTACTCACATTTACTTGTGTAAATATTAATTGTTATTACCTTTTCTACTCTGGATTCTTTGATCTACTCACATTTATTTGCGTAAATATTGTTATTATCTTTTCTATTCTGGAATCTTTGATTTATGAGTTAGGGGTTGCTTCTTCAGTAACTTTTTAATTTGCTTTTTTTGTAAAAATGTTTGATTAAAACATACATTATCTTTTTTAAATCACTCCTATTTTGTGAATGAAATTTGTTTTAAAATCATGGGTAGACAATATTATTAGCAAATGTAATACAAACCGCATGATATCTCTATTCTCTACAAAAGTTTTTACTCATATAATGAGGAGTGGATGTTGAATGAGAATGGGTCGCCTCTCACCCTCTGTACAGCTTTAAAGCTTCTTCCTACACAGTGTCTACAACATACCGTTTAGTGCTTCAAATATCAATAGTTCAATACTTAGAATGCCGAAGCATCTCTGGACAATAGCGGACATACCTCTGCACATTGCGTCGATGATTCCAGTGGAGACGTTGTAGAGTCTGTCAAAGTTGTCAATGACAAAAGCGTTCTTCTGGCCAGGTTCTGTCGCAATGGCCTCGACCTCCCAGGCATCAAATGATCCGATACCGATTGCGAAGATGTGGATTCCGTCCTTCTTAGCGCGGGCTGCCTCGGGGATGGTTTCCTCGGCATTCACGTTTGACAGACCGTCTGTGATGATGAGACCTGGACACAAGAGAGAAGATTTGATGTACTTTATGATAGGCTTCTAATTTGCTAAAGATTGAGTCTTGATTCAATGAAATTTATGGAGTCACAAAATGAATGGTGCTTGGCTATCAGATCATTTTGAAAACTACATACCTGCTCTGAAAGTTGTAATGTAATGGTTATTAGGATTTTGAAATTTTGGCCATGAAAATCATTTCAATTGTAAGATCAGTAAAATCCTTCAAGCCCTTAGGATTTTCCCTATTGTTTCCTCTTTAACCTTGGAGTTAAGTTTTTGCTTTAAATTACATCATACATTAGAGATTGACCAATTATCCTCCACATCAAAAGAGATGAATACATTGAATGGACCAAAATGGTTGTTGACCACCCAATTTCATAAGTGCAAAATTTGTATTTAATAAGTTTCTACGAATATGAACGAGGATCAGGATCTTACCAAAGTTAGGCACCTCCGGTCGGTCTCCATGGGCGCGAGAGAAGAGAGAGGTTCTCATGACCTTGAGGGCGGAGGCGGTGTTGGTGTTTCCGTACTCGTACATCATTCCGTTGATAGCGTTCTTCAGGGACTTCTTGTCGTTGTACTGGTCCAGGTAGATCTGAGCACGAGCATTCTGGGCGAATGTGACGACCGATACGCGGGTACGAGAGGATCCGATGTTGAGGTTGTCGATGATGTAATGCATGTATTCCTTGGTCTTCAGGAAGTTGTCGTAACCTACGCTACCAGATGCATCCAGCACGAAGGCAAGGTCAAGGTCGTCTTTACATACTGAAATTAAAAGGAGAAAATTTAATTTTGATTCAAACAGACTTTGATAAGTTTGGAAAAACAACTTTGAAAAATAATTATCCTTCAATGGTGAAGGTCAATCCTCAACTCAACAAGTTCATGCTGTTTGCCAATCATCATGTCGTATTAACTAAGGCGATAAATTCAAATTAGGTGAAACAGAATAATTAGATATTAACAGAATCTACTGACATGATTTTCACAAATTTGAGAGAAAAAATACTACTCAGAATTCTTTCCATATACACATATCGCAAAATTTTACTTCAAAATTCAAAATATTGCCATGTGTACCGACGAGTACTGTTTACCTGCATACTTTCAGGTGACTTTAATTTACACAAGAACACTGCTGGCATTCTCTCGGGTTTTTTTCTACTCCCTTAACACATTTTGACAAAAAAACATGTAAACCCAGTAACTGCTTTTGATTTTATGAATAAATAATACACAAACTGTGTAAAGAAGAGGTTTAACAGGAAAATATCTTCAAGAATTACTTTTACAGTATTAATGTTTGTCTTTTAGAACCTTTGGAAATGATAATATCAATGTTTCACAAAGAAATACTCTTGTAAAGCAAAATTAAAAAATATAAAGAAAATAGTCATTGATGGAATGATCTTGAACGTACCTCTCTCACAGTGTCTGCCAGCGTATCCCACAGGACACTGACAGTGATACTCGCGAGCTCCGTTGACACACGACCCTCCGTTCATGCACGGGTCAGATCGGCACATGTTACTCTCTGCGAACACAAAGTGAAGCACTGGACTCCGATTCAAGCTGCCAACATTTGTTGGATCATACGTCGTTAGATTGTATCAGATAATCTTCAGATTGAAATGAACTTTTTTTTTTGAAGTACAATTTGTGAATGGACAAATTGGCTTCTACATAGGTGTCAGTTCGTTGTCAAGCTGTAGTTGAATGATAAAACTGTAACTGTTAAACTGATTTTTTTTTTTAGTGTCAAATGGTTTCATAGACAAATTCACAACATCCACATGGTTTTCGGGGGTTGAGGATGCACCCCTTAGTTCATGTTATAGAAACAATACCATATAAAATGAGGACAAATATAACACTTTTGCATTGAAGTTTGGCATAAGCTTTAACTCCAGTTCAATTTTTGTGTGTTTAACAATGCAAATTCTTCACAAAGAGTGTCCCATCTCTTAGTTTTCAATAATTGGTTTTAATTATCTGGTGGGAAAAGAAACTGCAGTCACTGTCATGTCCTCTCTAATCATAGTTTTGGTGCTTACAAATAAAGTATGACAGCATTACAGATCATTAACGGAAACAATGTTAGTTTAATCATGTTATGTTTTCAGTGGTACTGACTTTGTGTTTTAATGTCAATTTTGGTCCCTGAAATAATAAATTCCAGCTTGTCCCCCTGGTTCCTTCGCCTATGCATAATATTGTGGGACGAGCAGGAAAGGAGTATTGTACTTTGTGAGGATATCATTGAAATGTCTCACAAAGAAGGGATTTCTTTAGAAAAATCTAATGATTATGCCAATGGTAAAAGTTTAATTTCAATATAAAATATATTTCATAGAGTATCTAGTTCATCATCTCTAGGTAGTAGGTAATATATATATCAGTGTCCAGATTTACCTTCACACACGAACTGTACAAAGTTCTCCTGTAGTCCGCTGAGGTCGCTGACATCATCAGCGGTGAAGAGCATCTCGTCCGAGGGAGACGACACCGTCTGGGACAGCATTTTCCTGTCTGATCCACTCATGTCAACAGCTGCAAGAAACACACACTCTCTCTCTAACTTACTTATGTTGAATAAATAGAATTACAGTCAAACCATGTTTATCCGCACAATTTGGGTACAGTTCGTCTGGATAGCAAGATGTGCAGTTAAACGAATCATCATTTTCATAGAAATGCATAGAGAAGATCTTAAATACCACTGTGCAGATAGATAACCTGGTTTCCGGATATACAGGGTCCGGTTAGACAAGGTCTGACTGTATATGCCATTAGTACTCGTGAAGAATGGATACAATTGCAGTTACCTTGATCCCACTATAATCATCTTAAGACTGTTACATATTCGTATCACACTATTTGCTAACTGATCTTCAGCGATCACTGGCTGAGGTCTTAGTGGCTGAGTGGGTAAGTCAGTGCTGGTGTTGGGTGTCTGTCTCTGAGGGTGTCTGGGTTTGACTTATGACTGGCTAACTTAAGCTGCAATTTGTCATTTTTGCCAAATCCAGGTGCAGCACCCTGACACGCTGACACAGAAAAGATAACAATATGCAGCATAGCTAAATTAGCCAGTGAAAGAGACTGGGCAAGTTATGTGAAAGAGACTGGGCAAGTTATGTGAAAGAGACTGGGCAAGTTATGTGAAAGAGACTGGGCAAGTTGTGCCCTGCTGGGTTGGATGTGAAGGCTTCTGCTATGATACATTTGTTTACAAGAAACACACCAGATTCTGTATGAATCAGTGGAAAACCATCCTGATTGGTCTATTTAGTGGAATCACAAGTCAAGTTCTGCTTTTCTCTGAGACAGGCATAGCCGGCCCATTATCATGTGTGCATATTTACTCAGTAATTCAGATAAATACATAACATACAGTTTTAGTTTGAGATAAAAATGACAACGTACCAACTCCAACGATCTTGGTGCCGGTCGCCTTGAGCTTGTTGAACTCGGTGAGGAGCTCGATGGGCCTCCTCATACTCTTACTGATGAAGACGAAGTAGTTGGGCGTGTTCCTCCGGTCTCCGGGGTTGTCAAACACCATGATCCTTGCCTTCTTCAGGGCTTGCGATGGGTCCGGGTCGCCCGTTGATGCTCTGGGATAGAGAAAGCATGTAATGGAATTTCATGTAACTGACTGATACTATGTGAAGAAAGAGTAAAAAGGCTTTTCATTAAAGTTCTCTAGACCAGGGGCTAATTTCACAAAGGCACCTTAGTCTAAGGCCACCATAGCCCACAGTTATAACACTAGTTTTGATTACATTACGGGGGATGGGGGGTTGATAGCACAGTGGTTTGTGAGTACAGGTCTGGGGTTCGATTCTCGCAGATTTACTGCAGTGCATAGCCACATGACGTTTTCCCTGCCATAATACTAGCAGTCGTGCTATAAGTGAAGGAATCTTTAAATGTCATTTCATGGACAGACAAATTTGTTTTCTTCGGTCATGGTCATTGAAAATCAAAGGAGTTGATCATCCAAAAAGCTGAGCATTTTTTTGTGTGCACATTTTAATGAGAAACAATAATTTATTTCACAACTATCAAGTAGTAATGGTTCATAATATTTGATGGCTATCTCATTGCATAGTTTAAATACTGTCGTCTGGACCATGATACCTGAGCTTGGCGACTGCGGTCTTGGCTGCCTTCTTGTTGCGTCCCTCGTCCAGTGTGAGGTGGACAGAGGCCACATTGCTAAAACTGATCACTCCCACCCGGTAGTTGCCTGACCGGAACGTCATCTTCTTGATCACGTCACGCACGAATCGTTTGGTCCTACGGAGCTCGCGGCGGGACATGTATCGGGAGGCGTCAATTGCAAACACAACATCAGCGTTGCCATTGCACTCTGTCGTTAAAAACATAACAACATAACAACATAAAAACCTATAGTTGTGAGATGAAGGCTTGGTGCTATTTGGATCATGCCCATGTCAACTTCAAATCTTTTCGTTAAATCATCTTTTTATCCCTGTTACAAGAGCCCATGACCAGGATAGCAGGAACCCAAAAGTGAAGATATTTATCGAAAACAAAGAAAGCAAGATGTCTGAGCTTTTTGTTCTTACATACTTGAGCATTGTACAGAGACCTTGTATTTATTGGGTGAAATGTTTACCGAGAAAGCTCTACCTGTGGATGATGAACACATTATAGTGATACACCAACCGGCTAACATCTGGATATCCTACTAGGATAACTATCAGATGCAGGGACAGTCATTTCCAGATATACCTCACTGCCGGAACTAAACTTAAATTAATTTCTTGCTCCTGTCACTGTTGTCACAAAAAAAACCAAAAACATCCCTCTGGATGTACCACCAACTGTCGTAACTAATCTGGAATTAATTCTGGAATAAAATTTCATTAAATTGTTTTATTTACATTTATCTACATGTTCTCACCTCTCTCACATCTGTCCCCGGTGTATCCCGGCATACAGTCACAGGCGAAGCTCAGAGATTTACTGCGACACTGCCCTCCATTCTCACACGGGTTGTCGGCACAGAAGTCCTTACCTAAACACACAGGACATTTGTGTACACCTGTACAGGGAGGTGTCCTCACCAGAGGAATATATAGAAGCTGTTATAAGACAATCAGAGCCTTGTCATGTTAATGTTGCCACAGGTTAGTCGGGTAACGGATGACTGGACAAGGAACCACCACATGCTACATGATGAGGACAGTTTGTTATTTATATCATTTGGAATTAATTGGAAAAAAATATCAAGGTTGCCTTGTTGTGCGATTGCGTTTCGTGAGTTAGCACCACTGAACTTGATTCTTCCAACATTACGAAATTCTCAATACTCTTACTTACTTTTCACTGTAAATGAATTATCCATCTTTATCATTTTGATGAAATTCATTGGATATTTAGAGGATAAATATCAGTTTCTCAGCTCATTCAGCAGGTCTAATTAGTTTTCTAAAAGTTTATATTTACAGTTTCCTTAAATACAAGTTTACGGAAGCATGTTTCTTTCAACATTACATTCAGGACTTGGGACCAATATATCACAAGTCTATGAACAGTGTACCAAAAAACGCTAAGACTTAGTCTAGTTTTCAGTGAGTGCGGGACTTGTGGTTTAAAAAGCATCAAATTCTTCTCTAAATTTGACAGGTCCACCATCGTATCACCACCTAGTTTTTCAAAACTCATAGAACACTACTTGTTTGCCATGTTCGCAACTTGCCCCATGCTAGACACTGAGACACCCTGTCAAACACTGCCTATATAAAGCTGAAGAGAATTTTGTAAAATAATTCTCAAAACTTCAACTTAATGAGATTTTGCTTGTTAATACAATGAAATGATTTTGTCTTCCAGTTTGTCATGTTATCATTTGGTGGTTCACAATTAGTCCATATTCATTTGGTGCTTGGCGTGTGCCAAGGAATATGTGCAAAGGTAATTGAGTATTAGATTTTGTAAATTCAGCCAAGAAAGCATGAATTTATTATTTCATGTGCATAAACTGGCAATTATTAAGTGGAATATTAGAAGCCAATGAGATAAGTTGAATATAGGTATTTTGTGCTCATAAGCATTTGGATGTAGAATTATGAAGCATATATACCAAGTAGATAAATATTGTACACATTACATACAAGGAACAAATGCACAAGACATACATTAAAATTATTTTACAGAATAATTTTGGTAAACATTACAAAGCAGTTACATAACAACAACAGTCATTAAGAACAGGAGTTTACAATACATTGAATACAAACTTTGTCACAATACAGAATCTCTGTTACAATTACACATAAAACATGAAACAAGTTTTAGATAAGTTGAAATTACGATTTCAATTACTCAACAAAAACAGATACACTTGTTTGTCATAGCAAGTGAAACTTGGGCACTGCTAAGAACATGTATTACATGAAACACTTTGTGAAAGACTTGAACATTCAAAGGAGTACATGCTTTGTGGAGTTGTGCAGGCATGTGGTATTTACACTATAGCTACTGGAAATAGATAGTTGCTATGACATTCTTCTACTGTATGTGTCTGTTTATGCTACGTGAAAAATTAATGAATATGAAGTTGAATATTTGCAAATATTCTGAATATTGAGTCAATATTTGAGATTGTGTTTGGTTGTATATAATTTAAGATGACAAATATAAATATTGTTTCACATAATGTTCAAATAAATACAATTTGTATTGTATATTGTAAATGATCAGTTTAGAAAACAAAATTAATACATTTATACTAAAAACACAAAATTTTGATCGCTCTGCATAAGTAATTATTTTTCCAAAAACATAAGTGATGTTTTAAAAAAATGTTTTCAAGCAAATAGTCCAAAACATACATCATTATTATATCTTAAAGAACTTCTAATGCGTATAGCTGATTATTGAACTATATTCTATGGTAAAGTATCTTTGTTAGAACTAAACCAATGCTATATTCAAATTTTAGATGTCCAGAATATATGTTTGAATGAATCGTTGATGAACAATATTATGTGTGATTAGTAATTATATTATTAACTGTGATGTGTTTCTATAAATGTTTAATGTACATGTGATTACAGACTACAGCACACACAGAGACAAGCGACAACATGCGACAAGACGTATTAGATAAATCAAGAGATTCATCAGCTGATAACCAACTGGATACAGAAAAGAACCTTCATCTTTTGAATCCTCCTTTCCACTCCCCGTCATTGTTTGTTCAACATAATTATAATTTATCTCAAACCATTTGGTGTGGTCCACATATGGAAACGACCCAAGATTGACCACCAGTTACAAAGACACTATCATCAAATATTCTGAAGTGCGTAGGTAAATACTTCAGTATATTTCTGACTAAAAACATAACTTTAAAAAGACTCGTGTAAAACAAAACACGTTGTGATTCAATTTTCACTGAGTGTTTGTGGTAGCAATGAATGTTGAAACTTACTGGACTTATCAAAATACTTTATGTGAAGGACAAAACTCTATGTAAAGGACGAAACTTGATTCAAAGGATGAAGCTCTTTCCTTTTGGAAAACATGTAACATGTATTTAAAGTAGCAGCTGCTCAATTATCCACAAGCGTCAGAGCCTGAATACACAAATAAACATATAAACCTATCTCTATTGGAATTCCTTTAGTAGATAGGTATATTTCATAATTCTTCTTCAGAAGTATCTATTGCAATTTTATCTCCAAATGAAAATAATACAGTATAAGGTTCGTTCAAGTTATGACATTCAGTATTAGAGGTTTACGGTTATAAGGGCGGTGAATTATGGGGCGCGATATATATTGTTAATGCACCCTCAGATTTATTTATACACTACTGAGAAGAGGTTATATGGTGTTATCTTCACAGTTACATGGACATATCAGAGATGGAGGTTATAACATGACGTAAGATAAGTATATTCAGGGTCTGACACTAATATGAATATCATGTGACTGGAAATAAACATCACATGGTTCCTAACTGATAGCGAAGATCAACATCAGCCTCTAACTGATAGTGAAGATCAACATCAGCCTCTAACTGATAGTGAAGATCGACATCAGCTTCTAACTGTACACGGACATCAGTGCAAGAGAGAAACATATGAAACTCTCATCCAAGCAAAACAAAAAGAAACAAAGTAGACAAGATAGACTTAACAAACATGAAACATTTCCCATTGGAGAAGATTTAGAAAGAGAAGAACTGTTTTTACAATATGTTTCATTTGAAAAATCACCAGATGATTGTGGTTCCGATCTGAAATCTGCCTTAAAGACTATAAACAACATTTCCTTTGATGAATAATGAAATAATTTGGCCAATGAAACGTTTCCAATTGATCATACACTAGCATAAAACAGCTAGTATAGTCATGTTTGCAGGAAGAATATTATTATATATATATATATGTATTATATATAATAATATTGAAAAGTAGCCATAATTTTGATAGTTTAATTCAAAATCAAAAATCAGCCAAAGAGCTTTTATAAAGAGGATTTAACCTCTCAAACTTGTTATGTTTAAAACCAACAAACATCTTCTTTTAAAAAAAAGATTTTGGACAATTGTGAGAAAATGAGAGGAAGACAAACAAGTAACGGAGACAAACTGTGAATACATCTGATAATCTTTGTGACATACAAACAGACATACAAAGAGAAACATATATACCTAGACATACACACATATTGAGAGACATACGGTAATGTATCAAGTGACAGACAGACAGACATACAGACATACAGACATAGACCAATAGCGAGATCCTCACAAACAAACATACAAAGTAAAGACAGTCACACAAATTGCAACATGCATCATTTACTTTCATGACATTGTCATACCTTTCACTGAAAACCAGACAAAATATATCCTTTAGTTATTATAGAGTGAAAAATCAAAATATATCCTTTAGTTAGTATAGAGTGAAAAATCAAAATATCCTCCTTGAGCTGACAAATCTTTCTGTGACATTTTCAGCAGATGTATTGTAATTAGATTTCATTTCAAATTTGATTTTTTTACACTTGATTAGTATAAATGATTTTAAAAATTAAGAAATCTTTGTAGCTTTGAATTTTTCAATGAAATCCCATAATTAATTAATGTATTGTATCCTTACTTGCAATATCAACATGTGTCATAATTTCACATTTGGGTGAGACAAAAAATGTAATTGCTTTTCAGTGTAATTATGTTATGAAACTAAAAGTTAAGAGTACAAAGACAGATTTTACAAATACAAAACAATATAAAAAGCAGGGACTTCCACCATGTTGACCACTTGTCATTGGTATTACAAAACACAAAACAAAATATTACAGAACAAAACATAAAGACAAGATAAATGTGTCATTTAATAGGCAGATTAATTAATATCCTAGTTCAGCATCTTCATCATATGAATTATTTTATCATGAGACAATAAAACATTCAGGAATATTTCATATGACCTATTCCTTGCTGGCCTCATTTTAGAGATTAATATTTGCATAATTACATAAGCTAATTTTTTATTTCTTATTTATAAAATAAAACCGATATACTTTGAATTTAATGATATCAGTCTCTCTCTCTCTCTATTTTTATTTTTTTAAATGATAAAATTTTACAAAATCAATAAAGTTTTGTATAAATGACTCACCATTGGTGACTGGTTCGAGAACGTCGTCACTCATCTCCTGTAGCGTGACCTCGCTCTCGATCTCCAGGAGGGGGAGACCCTGCGACATGGCGATGTTCTCCACCTCCTCTCTCGACCTCAGGTTCACACCGAGAGGGACAACCACAATACCAGCGTCAAAGGCAAGCTCAGCTTCCGCCATTGTGATATCTCGGTCGATGAATACATCCCCGCTGGTCAAAAGGTAGGCAATATTCTTGGCATAGGACCTGTCACCCGGTGCTCCATTGAACATGGTCATACGAGCTACGCGAAGGGCATCTGCCAGATTGGCCATTCCGCGGGTGTAATGGATACCGCGGATAGCACGACTAATAGTCTCCTGGTCGCTGTATTCACCAAGACTGAACTGGACCATACCACTGGAGCTGTATTTCATGGCGCCGACGTGGACATCACAGGCGTCCATGTTCATCTGAGAGAGGATTTGTTGAGCGTACATCTTGATCTGTCTGAAGCCGAGCGGTCCGACCGAGGTAGATGAATCTAGGATGAAGACGACATCAGCAGCACTGCCGCACGCTGGGGACAGGAACATGGATAAATAAACAGAGGGAAGGGGATGCAACCTTCTAGGGAAATCATAGAGCATCATATTGGATAGGAAGAAATCATAGAGCATCATTTTGGATAGGAAGAAATCATAGAGCATCATGTTGGATAGGAAGAAATCATAGAGCATCATATTGGATAGGAAGAAATCATAGAGCATCATATTGGATAGGAATAAATCATAGAGCATCATATTGGATAGGAAGAAAACACAGAGCATCATATTGGATAGGAAGAAATCATAGAGCATCATATTGGATAGGAAGAAAACATAGAGCATCATATTGGATAGGAAGAAAACACAGAGCATCATATTGGATAGGAAGAAATCATAGAGCATCATATTGGTTAGGAAGAAAACATAGAGCATCATATTGGATAGGAAGAAATCATAGAGCATCATATTGGATAGGAAGAAAACATAGAGCATCATATTGGTTAGGAAGAAATCATAGAGCATCATATTGGATAGGAAGAAATCATAGAGCATCATTTTGGATAGGAAGAAATCATAGAGCATCATATTGGATAGGAAGAAAACATAGAGCATCATATTGGATAGGAAGAAAACACAGAGCATCATATTGGATAGGAAGAAATCATAGAGCATCATATTGGTTAGGAAGAAATCATAGAGCATCATATTGGATAGGAAGAAATCATAGAGCATCATTTTGGATAGGAAGAAATCATAGAGCATCATATTGGTTAGGAAGAAAACATAGAGCATCATATTGGATAGGAAGAAATCATAGAGCATCATATTGGATAGGAAGAAATCATAGAGCATCATATTGGATAGGAAGAAATCATAGAGCATCATATTGGTTAGGAAGAAAACATAGAGCATCATATTGGATAGGAAGAAATCATAGAGCATCATATTGGATAGGAAGAAATCATAGAGCATCATATTGGATAGGAAGAAAACAGAGCATCATATTGGATAGGAATAAATCATAGAGCATCATATTGGATAGGAAGAAATCATAGAGCATCATATTGGATAGGAATAAATCATAGAGCATCATATTGGATAAGAAGAAAACATAGAGCATCATATTGGATAGGAAGAAATCATAGAGCATCATATTGGATAGGAAGAAAACATAGAGCATCATATTGGATAGGAAGAAATCATAGAGCATCATATTGGATAGGAAGAAATCATAGAGCATCATATTGGATAGGAATAAATCATAGAGCATCATATTGGATAAGAAGAAAACATAGAGCATCATATTGGATAGGAAGAAATCATAGAGCATCATATTGGTTAGGAAGAAAACATAGAGCATCATATTGGATAGGAAGAAATCATAGAGCATCATATTGGATAGGAATAAATCATAGAGCATCATATTGGATAAGAAGAAAACATAGAGCATCATATTGGATAGGAAGAAATCATAGAGCATCATATTGGATAGGAAGAAAACATAGAGCATCATATTGGATAGGAAGAAATCATAGAGCATCATATTGGATAGGAAGAAATCATAGAGCATCATATTGGATAGGAATAAATCATAGAGCATCATATTGGATAAGAAGAAAACATAGAGCATCATATTGGATAGGAAGAAATCATAGAGCATCATATTGGTTAGGAAGAAAACATAGAGCATCATATTGGATAGGAAGAAATCATAGAGCATCATATTGGATAGGAAGAAATCATAGAGCATCATATTGGATAGGAAGAAAACAGAGCATCATATTGGATAGGAATAAATCATAGAGCATCATATTGGATAGGAAGAAATCATAGAGCATCATATTGGATAGGAATAAATCATAGAGCATCATATTGGATAGGAAGAAAACATAGAGCATCATATTGGATAGGAAGAAATCATAGAGCATCATATTGGATAGGAAGAAAACATAGAGCATCATATTGGATAGGAAGAAATCATAGAGCATCATATTGGATAGGAAGAAAACACAGAGCATCATATTGGATAGGAAGAAATCATAGAGCATCATATTGGTTAGGAAGAAATCATAGAGCATCATATTGGATAGGAAGAAATCATAGAGCATCATATTGGATAGGAATAAATCATAGAGCATCATATTGGATAAGAAGAAAACATAGAGCATCATATTGGATAGGAAGAAATCATAGAGCATCATATTGGTTAGGAAGAAAACATAGAGCATCATATTGGATAGGAAGAAATCATAGAGCATCATATTGGATAGGAATAAATCATAGAGCATCATATTGGATAAGAAGAAAACATAGAGCATCATATTGGATAGGAAGAAATCATAGAGCATCATATTGGTTAGGAAGAAAACATAGAGCATCATATTGGATAGGAAGAAATCATAGAGCATCATATTGGATAGGAATAAATCATAGAGCATCATATTGGATATGAAGAAAACATAGAGCATCATATTGGATAGGAATAAATCATAGAGCATCATATTGGATAGGAAGAAAACATAGAGCATCATATTGGATAGGAAGAAATCATAGAGCATCATATTGGATAGGAAGAAATCATAGAGCATCATATTGGATAGGAATAAATCATAGAGCATCATATTGGATAAGAAGAAAACATAGAGCATCATATTGGATAGGAAGAAATCATAGAGCATCATATTGGTTAGGAAGAAAACATAGAGCATCATATTGGATAGGAAGAAATCATAGAGCATCATATTGGATAGGAAGAAATCATAGAGCATCATATTGGATAGGAAGAAAACAGAGCATCATATTGGATAGGAATAAATCATAGAGCATCATATTGGATAGGAAGAAATCATAGAGCATCATATTGGATAGGAATAAATCATAGAGCATCATATTGGATAAGAAGAAAACATAGAGCATCATATTGGATAGGAAGAAATCATAGAGCATCATATTGGATAGGAAGAAAACATAGAGCATCATATTGGATAGGAAGAAATCATAGAGCATCATATTGGATAGGAAGAAAACACAGAGCATCATATTGGATAGGAAGAAATCATAGAGCATCATATTGGTTAGGAAGAAATCATAGAGCATCATATTGGATAGGAAGAAATCATAGAGCATCATATTGGATAGGAATAAATCATAGAGCATCATATTGGATAAGAAGAAAACATAGAGCATCATATTGGATAGGAAGAAATCATAGAGCATCATATTGGTTAGGAAGAAAACATAGAGCATCATATTGGATAGGAAGAAATCATAGAGCATCATATTGGATAGGAATAAATCATAGAGCATCATATTGGATAGGAAGAAAACATAGAGCATCATATTGGATAGGAAGAAATCATAGAGCATCATATTGGATAGGAAGAAAACATAGAGCATCATATTGGATAGGAAGAAATCATAGAGCATCATATTGGATAGGAAGAAATCATAGAGCATCATATTGGATAGGAATAAATCATAGAGCATCATATTGGATAAGAAGAAAACATAGAGCATCATATTGGATAGGAAGAAATCATAGAGCATCATATTGGTTAGGAAGAAAACATAGAGCATCATATTGGATAGGAAGAAATCATAGAGCATCATATTGGATAGGAAGAAATCATAGAGCATCATATTGGATAGGAAGAAAACAGAGCATCATATTGGATAGGAATAAATCATAGAGCATCATATTGGATAGGAAGAAATCATAGAGCATCATATTGGATAGGAATAAATCATAGAGCATCATATTGGATAAGAAGAAAACATAGAGCATCATATTGGATAGGAAGAAATCATAGAGCATCATATTGGATAGGAAGAAAACATAGAGCATCATATTGGATAGGAAGAAATCATAGAGCATCATATTGGATAGGAAGAAAACACAGAGCATCATATTGGATAGGAAGAAATCATAGAGCATCATATTGGTTAGGAAGAAATCATAGAGCATCATATTGGATAGGAAGAAATCATAGAGCATCATTTTGGATAGGAAGAAATCATAGAGCATCATATTGGTTAGGAAGAAAACATAGAGCATCATATTGGATAGGAAGAAATCATAGAGCATCATATTGGATAGGAAGAAATCATAGAGCATCATATTGGATAGGAAGAAATCATAGAGCATCATATTGGTTAGGAAGAAAACATAGAGCATCATATTGGATAGGAAGAAATCATAGAGCATCATATTGGATAGGAAGAAATCATAGAGCATCATATTGGATAGGAAGAAAACAGAGCATCATATTGGATAGGAATAAATCATAGAGCATCATATTGGATAGGAAGAAATCATAGAGCATCATATTGGATAGGAATAAATCATAGAGCATCATATTGGATAAGAAGAAAACATAGAGCATCATATTGGATAGGAAGAAATCATAGAGCATCATATTGGATAGGAAGAAATCATAGAGCATCATATTGGATAGGAAGAAAACATAGAGCATCATATTGGATAGGAAGAAATCATAGAGCATCATATTGGATAGGAAGAAATCATAGAGCATCATATTGGATAGGAAGAAATCATAGAGCATCATATTGGATAGGAAGAAAACACTCATCAGAAATATAAATGAGATAATGTGCGTTATTGACAAGAATAAGAATTGTTGAAGGGATTCATGTTGAACAGGAGAGAGCACTGTGTATATTAGAAATATGTTTTCAAATAAGCAATAGCAAATTAACAAATATTAACTTAATGATATTGATTGTATCTTAGGTCACAACTATTCAACTTAACGTTTTTGATTGGTGGGCGGGACCCATCTTGACAACTAAAAAGTACAATTTGAATTCTCTTTGGCGCTAATCCTGTACATTACTTACTGTACATTACTTACTGTACATTACTTACTGTACATTACTTACTGTACATTACTTACTGTACATTACTTACTGTACATTACTCACTGTACATTACTAACTGTACATTACTTACTGTACATTACTTACTGTACATTACTTACTGTACAATACTAACTGTACATTACTTACTGTACATTACTTACTGTACATCTCTTACATTACTTACATCTCTCGCAGTTTTCTCCGAAGAAGCCAGATGGACAGATGCATGTGTAGGAGCGCAGACCATCCACACAGTTCCCTCCGTTCTGACAGGGGCTAGTGTCACACTGGTTGGGATCTGGGGGGCAAACAGCGTTTAGTCAGATCAAAAAGTGGAATATATTCATCACATCACACTACAGCCAGTTTTATGAAAACATTTCTCATGAAAATCCAAATCAATAAAATTTGGCGTTTTAATCCTGTACAGTATATTTTACTTTCATTCCTCTAATCTCAGCATGGATTCAGAACAACAAAAACTCATTACTATAACTGTCTTACAAGTCCTTACCGGTACAGATTGGCCTAACAATATACTCGGTGAGTTCGCCCAGGGCTTGGAAATCATCCACATAGAAGAGATTCTCATGGACCGGGGGTGAGGTCATGCCAGTCAACTCTGCCGTGGCTCCAGTGAATCCAACCGCCATTGTGAGAATGGTGATTCCTTCCCTCTTCATTCTCTGGGCCTCCGGTAGAGTCTCGAAGTGGTCGATGTTAGACTGCCCATCAGTGATGATCACAACCATGTTTGGTGAATCTTGGCAAAAGAATTATGAATGTCATTAAACAAAACTTGCTAAACTTGCAACTTTACTAACTACTTTTTCAATCAAAGCAATTTAATGAGTGCCTAAAACTTTTGACTTATCACATCAACACTGACCGAGGTTGAAACATACCAGTCTGACATACCTGAATGAGAAACAGGTTCTATGAATTTAAAACTTTTTTTTTGCAAGAACGCAATGTTCTTGTGTAGATGCTAACACCATTACTAAGCAAATGATGATAACAGTGTAAGTATCTACACTAAAACGTGGCAATTGTGCAATATAGAAGTTGTAAATCCATAGAACTTGTTTTTCATTCATCTAAGCAACTTCCAAATGCCTCATAAAGAAGAGACAACCAACCTGGCCTATCACCAGCTGCGGTGTTGAAGATTTCTCTGCGAGTACGTCGTAAAGCCTCGGCGGTGTGGGTGTATCCATAGATGTAGGGGGTGTTGCGGATTCCCTGGATAACACCGTCAGATGTGTGGTAGCGGTCGAGGTTAAACACCAACTGAGCACTGTCGCTGAAGGTCACCATGCCGATACGGTAGAGATCAGCGTCGATGTCGATACCCTTCACGATGGCGATGGTGAAGTTACGCACACGGTCAAAGTTCTCTTCTCCCACGCTACCAGATGAATCGAGGATGAAGACGATATCACCAGTGGAGGTACAGACTGAAACATGGATGTGATCGTATTGGTCAGAACTTTCAAAATAATTGTAAACTGATATGTTTTCATCAAGATGTTTCAATACTTTTTGACTATCAGTAATTAAGCAACGAAACAATTAACACACTTATAATGATAAACAGACTGATAATGATAATGATTTTGAAATGATAAACAGATAATGATAAAAGATTGGAAATTATAAACAAATAGATAATGATAATTAATTGGAAATGATAAACAGATAATGATAATAGATGGAAATTATAAAAAAAACATATAATGGTAATAGATTGGAAATGATAAACAGACTGATAATGTATTTGAAAAGATAAAGATACTGATAATGATAATGGATTGGTAATGATGGACAAACAGATAATGATAATAGATTGGTAATGATAGTCGTCCTCCACCTGGTGGGGGTCCGGTGTACTTGGTCCTGGTGGGTCGGGGCGTGGTGGTTGGTGGGGGGCGTGTCTCTTGTGGGGGGCCTGAAATATAGTGAGAAGACATTAGATACTGTGAAAATATAGCTAAATTAACAAATCAAATATTACTTTTATGGCTGTTTAAAGTGTAAACATGCATTAATTGCAATAAATGCTTACGGTAATTCACCAATTTTTTTTTCACACAAGATGATTAAGAAACGACATGTCCATGCCATATATCTGCTACTGCTGTTGTTATGTTAGCATACATGAGGAGAGGAAACACATTGTACTTGACTAAATGTATCAAACCAGAATTACAATTTATATAACTATCATAAAGATGTAATGCACTTAAAATTTACATCTATTATTAAAACACTAAATATATAAAGATATGTGCTGGTATAGTTCAGTGATGGAATTTTCATGATGTTTTACAAAATCCCTTTATAAATCCCTGAATAAGCTTGCAAATGATTTTTTGTAAAAACTTCAGATTAAAAACTTTTGCAGAAACCCTATGATTCAGTCAGTCAGCATTAGTGTAGCACTTCCAATAGCGTATAAGTCACCAAGGTCGGAGTCCAATGAATCTGACAGTTTGACTTACCGTTTTCAATGCCGAAAGCCAGTCTCCCTGGAAGCTCGGCCATCTCGATCTCACTGCCAAGAAGAATCTGGAAGTCTTCCAGTGGAAGAGACGAGACGGCATCAAGCTCCGCGTGATCGGGCATGTTGATACCGATGGTGTAGATAGCGACATTTCGGTCCTTCAGTCTTTGAGCTGCACGGATGGCCGCACGTGAACTGAGACTTTCCTCATTTGCTGTTACCATGACGATGTAGTTATTGGCGCGGGGTCTGTCACCGTTTCTGCGTTGGAACATCTGGTTGTAGACGATGTCGAAGGCACGGGCCATGTCGGGGCGACCTCCTGGGTTGTTCCTCATCTGTCCACCAATGGCTCCCTTATACTCATCCATGAAGCCATAGTCGTCCAGTTGGAAGCCGATGTCTGCCGATCGGGTGAAGGTCATTCCACCGAGTCTATATGTTCCATCGTTAATCTTAGCTCCTACTTCATTGGCCATGTTGCCCACCAGGTCGGTCATCCAGGTGAAGATCCTGTTGTTGACAGTTCCGTCCAACATGAAGATGACGTCATATCCTGTGTCTTTGATGACTAAAGTGCAAAGAGAAGTGGTGTTGATTCAAAATTTGTTTGAGCAAATCATGGCATTCTTGAATTATCCGTATATGTACATTTATCAGGCTGATTTGCGGACATACTAAGGTCGAATCAGGATTTATAATGGCAGCATATTTTATGTTTGACTTTATTCATTTCTTGCAAGTTGCTTGCACATTATTTTAAAAAATAGAGTTGATTAGACATAAAGGAAGAGACATTATACTGTCGGTATGGGATAGTTGTTTATACTGTAGGTATGGGATAGTTGTTTATACTGTAGGTATGGGATAGTTGTTTATACTGTAGGTATGGGATAGTTGTTTTAGTCTTTTTCTGTGAAAATAATAAAAATGCATTTTCACTTTGAACAAATTTAGAATCATCATCATATTTCATTAAGAAAGAGTAGACTATGTACTACATTACAAAACTTACCTCGTGGCCGCTTGGTTGTAGTTGGGGCAGCTGTAATATTGCACAAGACAGAGATAATTAGACAGATGTCGACTAGTTACTTACAAAGGATACATGAAGTTGAACAGGATACAATAACACTACCATGTAGATTAGATGATTAATGACTAAAACCACAATCTTTTGTATGTAAGATTGAATTATTTGGTATATATATATACTGTATACAACAGAATCACAGTTTAACATACATTGAAACGTGACAAGTACAAAACAGTCTGACAAACTGGTTTATCAATAACATATACTAGCGAAACTTGAACCTATATAACGAAATTGTTGACTAGTAACACTGTTATACACTTTTATAGAAATAAATGATGGATGAAATGCAGAATAAATGCAAATCATTTAGCTTCAAAGTATGAAAGAGTAACTTTGAAATAATCCGAGCATTCACAACTAATGAAGTGAAAAAGCAGGATGCAGCAGTGAGGAATAAGCAAGCAGAAATGAAACTGCTTTAAAATGCTTAGGAACATTTCGAATTTCAGTTCTGGTTAGATTGATTCATTACTAAATAGTTGTTTTGTATGGAAAAAAAACCGTCTAAATAGTTAGACATTTTAATGACATGTCATTTACACAGTTACATTATATACCGACATTTTACAGAGTTGTGATTTGATTTAACATTAAGACGAGTGACGCACGGTGATGAAACACATTAAAGATAATGTGTCGTTTGACATTAAACACAGTTACGATATTGAATATACAGTGAATTACATTTTAACTGACATTAAACACAGTTACGACATAGAATATACAGTTAATTTCATATTAACTGGTAAAGACAAGAAAAGAATCAATAAAGAAATGAAACTAAAAGTCCAAAAGAAGAAAGCAGAAATAAAAGGTAAGGGGAGAAAATAGAGAATAAGAACAACCTCGAATGCCAAACTGCTAGAGGAAAGTAAAAACGATAAAATAAAAAAAAATATATTGCAAGAAAAACAGAATAAAGATATCGAGGTCTAAATGCAAGAAGGAAAGATGGAAGAGAAAAAATGTGAATTTCTGATATTGTTGGAATGACTAGATATGATATGCAAATGTGATTATAATTCAGTGAAAGAAGAGAAAGATTTGAAGTATTGTTGAAATGACTAGATATGATATGCAAATGTGATTATAATTCAGTGAAAGAAGAGAAAGATTTGAAGTATTGGCATATAGAGGAGCAGGAGGAACAAAGGCCAATGATGCTTTACACATGTTGTGAAATGAAATTTTTAAAAAGAGAAGTGATAGGGACTCAAATAATCAACTAAACGTATTTTTCTGGGTTGAGTAATGTTATAAATAAATGTTTAATTGTTCAGCTCAAACTAAAAACTTTCATAGAAGTGGAAAACGTTTTCCAATCAATGATCAATAACGTTCACACTTTTACCGATGTAATAGTTTAGAAATGTTTTGGAGGACAGGCTGAGGAAGGTAGAGACAGACATGAGACACAGAGACGATGCAGGGACAGCACACACGCAGAGACAAACACTAAGTCAAGGACTAATAACAGCTGCAGAGGCGCACACTCTGAAATAAAAGATAATCCTACACTATAATAAAAACATGCATGATGGCAAAGTGAAATGACGTGTCTTGAGTACTAAGCAACCAGATAAACATATTCACGTGTGTTCAAGGGTCAAGGAGAAGTGCGAGTCTTTATAAGGACAACCCACACTGTGCTTTACATATCTTTTCAGTGTCATAGCCTAAGATAGATGAGCTTAAGTACACTGGGACATGTTATGGAAGTAATATAGGTAAGTTTGACATCTATGAGTTTTCTGTTTCAAATCAAAACTGGAAGGTTATATGAATGCTTGGTTGCTACCAGAAGGGCGTACCTACTCATTTGGAAAGCTTTGTCACTATTGCTCTCAGCGAATAACTTAAGTGCTTCCGCTTAATTGTGTTAATTTCAATTTGTTATTTAACGTTGACAATGTTACTTCATCAATTATATTCAAATTAAATCGCCAGGCAAACTAATCTCCATTGGAGAAAGGTTGGGCTTATTTATATGTATTTGTGAAATATATAAATGGTGTATTGAGCATATAACAGAAGGTGTCTTAGCCACCTTTCATAGAGCATCTAAGTATTCTCATCTCCGGTAATATGCAACAATAACGCTAACATAATTTTATGATCTCAAATGTCTATGAAACATTATTTCTAGGATGGCAAACAAAAGAAAAAGAAAACTGTTGATGCAAAACCAAAGTCTCCAGTCCATGCTGGAACTTCGTCAGGCTTCTAGAAAGAAAACAAAAGAATAAAGAACGTGCAAAGAAAACGTGGTAAGAGCTAGAGTGAAGTGCTAAACAAACAAGGGAACCTGTAGTAGTCGTTGTTGTTGGTGGCGGTGGCGGGTTTCCTAGAAATCAAAACAACATCGTCAGAGGAGGATATACGTTGATAGACTACCAACACAACCTGGTGGATAACATCTTTATTCAACAACTGCTACATATGCTCTATCTATTCTCTTCGTGTGATACATTACATCATGATACATGTATACACTTATATCTATTGTACTTTATTCTTTAATCGGCGTTCATTAAAATACAACGTTTACTCTGTAGAGTGAAAATTTATAGGTAAATCATAATTCCATTAAATTAATTCAAATAATATGATTTAACATGTGGTGAGCGATTACATTAAACATTACCATTTTCATTAAACCAGATATATTGTTAAACAATATCACAGTGTGCTTTATTGCAAGTATACAAAACCACATCAGGACGTACTCATAACTGCTTCCATCGCCATGGGCATAGCTAAAAATCCTTGTTCAGAGTTAACCAGGTACTGGTAAGCCCCAAGAGGTTTGGTCGTCATAGCGTCCAGATTTTCAGTGTCTCGCAGATTGACTCCTACAGTGAAGATTCGACCCCCGTTTGCCTGGAATCTCTGAGCAGCAGCCCGTGCCCTCCTTGAATTTAAACCTTCTTCGTTGCCAGTCATGATGATCATGTAGTTATCTGCCCTTGGTCGGTCGCCATTAGGTCGGGTGAACATGCGGTTGTTGACACTATCAATGGCCTGAGCAAAATTAGGATTTCTTCCAGGACGGTTGAAACCATCAAGATTGGTGTCCAAGGCATTAACGACATCTCTCTGCCAGCCATTGTCGTTGAGCTGGAAGCCGGGATTGGACGATCTGGTGAAGCCCATGCCTCCAACCCGGAACTCGCCTGAGTCGATGTTCATCTGGTTGGCAAAGTTCTTAGCAAAGTTCTTGAACCATCCGTAGATTTGTCTGTTAACAGTTCCATCCAACATGAAGATGACGTCGAAACCCGTATCCATGTATGCTACAAGAAGTAACAGATAATGAATTAGGACATACTAATAGTAACAGTAACAAGGAACATTGAGAGAACATTGTTAAATACATATTTTAGCTAGAAAAGTGAGAAAAACGTTAATCATATTGTTTTATCAACCATATTTTTACTGAGTATGGATTTCTGCAATTAGGTTGGGACAACATTAAAGTGTCACATACGACAAATTCAGAAACTGAATTTCACATTAATTTAACCATTCCAAGATAAAAATATCTTAAGTTTTCCATCTGTTTAAAGACTCCTTTTACTTCCATATGAGGTTTTTACTTTGAAGCTTTCGAGAATATTAGTGCCAAAAGCACACAGCAATCAGCACCTGCTTAACTTAGTTAGTTAAGCCATCTGTTTCAAGTGGATAAAGGAATAAACCCAGGTTGTTATTCAGTCAGTGGGTGTCAGCTTGCAGCCATCCAGTTAAAGGAATCCATGTATGTTATTCAGTCAGTGGGTATCAGCTTGTAGCCATCCAGTTAGAGCCTTATTTAAGTCAGTAGAGCACGGTAACGCACCACTTTAACAGAACGTACAAGGTATCACTGAAGCGCGACCACGCACCACTTTAACAGAACGTCCAAGGTATCAATGCAGCGCGGCCACTTCCAGAGAACCACCATACAGCTGGAAATTGTATGTCACCAACTATCATTTTAATGATATCGAAGAATGTTTGGCAGCAGCCAATTTTTTAAATCCATCAGTCCTAGTCAGGTCAGACACATCTTGCTGGAAAATGTGATGTCTTTTGAGGATGTTGACTTCAAGTAAAGCAAGCGCTTGGGGTTTGTCGTCACAACACACAACATTCCAAAGTTCCAAAAGACCAGCCAGCATCAGCCTGGGAGAGGGTACAGCAGGCTTTGTAGATCAGCCAGGGACACAGGGAAACACAAAGTAAGTGGAAAGATTATCTTTGCAGTAAGGCTCAACACTCCATAAGTAAGCCGTATTTGATTGCATTTTAGTAGGGGATATAGGGATGAAACAGCTGAAGGATTTATATTTTGAGTATTGCAGAATTTGATTTCATAGATGGAATCCTATGTTAGTATGTAACTTCAAAATGATTATATAAGATGCTAGTCAATTTCTATGTTGTGATGTTTATGTTTATAAAAGCATATCCATTACACATTTACATAAATCAGGGGTATCACAACACAAAGATTAGACTTTCTTTTCAAGTCACCTGGGGTTGCAGGCACAGTTGGAAATACCTGTTTAACTGAACAAAATAGCACAATTTCAATTTCAGTTTCATCGATAATCTAACTTTGGTTTACTAAAATATATATTAATAAACGATTTCAATTCACAATTCATTATACCCTCATCCGACTGATATACTCTGAATAAAGACCAGTAATTAATTTGGATTTTAAAGAAATTAAATGTTAAAGATAACAAAGCTGAACATACAATAACTCAGCTGATACTTTACTTCTTAGACATTATGAGTATTTCCTATTTTAAAGATAAATTTCTGTCTTTTTTTTCAAGTTATTTCAAGTATTAAATACATGGAAGCCTTCCATGCCTACCTCTGAGACTGGCATTGATCTGTGCAGCAAGATCCGCAAGTTCATCAATGCTCCTAATGAAGAACCTATGGTCCCCTGCAGGGAGAGACGACACGGCATTAAGCTCCGTCTTATCCACGATGTTGAACCCGACCACATTGACACTGACAGCCTTTTCTTTCAGCCTCCTGACAGCAATAGTTGTCTTTACGCTATTGGTGCTTAATGCATTGGCTGTCATTAGAATCACAATATTCTCAGCTTTAGGGCGATCTCCATTTGGTGGGGTGAACATTCTCGTACGAACAAAATCAAAAGCTCTATCTAAACTTGACTTTCTGAGATCCGAACCTAGGAATTCTGACCTAATGGCTCGAAACACATACGGTTGGTAGCCATAACTGTTGAGGTGAAATCGGAGTTTTGGAAACTTTGAGTAAGTGATTGCTCCGATTCTGTATCTGCCAGAGAAGATGTCGAGTTGGTCAATGATGTCAGTGGTCAAGTTGGTCATCCAGTTGTAGTAGATTTGATCAGTGGACATGTCTAGCATGAACACAATGTCATACCCGTCCTCGCTATGTGTAACTAGAGTCAGGTAATAGCAATCTGAGAGTTAACTGGCATCTCATGAACATGTTTTAATATCCGCATTTTCAATGTTAATAACTTAAAAGAAATAATAATGATTCCATTAAGAAATAACTGGAGCGTCCAAAATAATATCATAATTTTTAATGAATAAATGAATGACATTTTGGCTATAAGTTTATGAATTTAAGATTTGAAGAATTTGAAAAAAAAATCAAAACTCGTATTTTATATATGGGATGTCATGGATATTCATATAATCCATCATTGACGGCTTTAAATGTTTCCTTAACTTCCATTGGCCAGGACATACCCTCTCTCATGTTTTGATGAATAAGCTTAGAAACATCCGTCACACCGTGCTGTTCCTCCAGAAGGTACTCAAACTCGTCCACAGGTTGGGAAGAGATTGCATCAAGCTCGTCTGTATTGTTCAACTTTATTCCCACAGTGTACACACCAACTCCCATGTCCTTCATGATCTGAGCAGCAGCTATTGCCTCCTCTGTATTCAGACTTTGGGACTGATCAGTCATCAGAACAACAAAGTTTCTGGCATCAGTTCTATCACCAGCAGAGGAAATAAACATCTTCTTGTGGACATGATCAAAAGCCCTTGCAAAGTCAGACACGGGTATGCTTTGTTGGCTTGGACTAATACTATGGATAGTTTCAATGGCGTCTTGGTTCCTGACTATCTCCTTGAGGTTACTAACGGTGGAAGGAGTTTCCCCAAAGCACATGATGCCAACCCTGTACTCCCCGGTATCAATGTTAACTGATTTCATCAAGTTGGAAGAGAGTTGCAGCATCCAATCAAAATGAGCCGACTCAGCACTTTCATCAAGCATCAGAATGACATCATATCCTTGGGGATATTTATCGTCTTGGAGCCATAATTTAAACATATTTTTCATCAAAAACCTCATATTAGACGAACAAAAGATAATATCTAATCAAAATCCAAAATCATAATTTGAAACTTTCAAAAGATGCAAATTTATCTAAATACATTTAAAAAATGAAAATGTATTAATGAAGAAATCCATACTCAGTATTAATGAATTTGATATTGACATATCTTAATAGAAGACTTATATATTCAATGAAATTATTCCTTCAACTTGATACGAATGAATTCAATAAGGGTCAATGAAATAACGCAATACATCATACAGGAAAGACAAAACAGAACATTCACATACACAATCAGAAAACAGAACAGATCACTACAGATAACTATAAAAATCTTAAACAAGACATAAATGAGCATCTTGTCAAAACACAACTTCCCAATGCAAGGCATAACTCTTGCCAGTCTCCATTACTGGTTGATTTAGGATTTGCACTATTTCCACTTTCTTGGCACAACAAAGCGAAGGAAATACTGCAAGGCATAAATCAGCCAGTAATGGAGACTGGCAAGAGTTAAGCCTTGCGTTTGGAAGTTGGTTAATGCATACACTATAGAGTAGAAACAGACTGAAAATATTGCTATACACATAGTGAGAATTTATAAGCTTAAAGGATTGATGGGTATTTAGAAGAAAGTAGCAGCAGAATTGCATAGGTAGATTGTAACGTCCCGAAAACATGCTGGTGGGTGCCAGGGCGCATATCTAGTTCCAGTATCTTTCCTTGGTGAGATTCCTTGGCTTGTCAGGCAGAGGTTTATGGCAAGCTGGCTTGTCCATTCTAGTCAGAGTTGTGACACATGCAAATATGAACAACCAGAAACTGAGGAATTGATGCGTTGAGATAACGAGAATGATAACTATCTTCTGAAACTACAGAATTCATTGAACAAAAGTAGAAAGATCTACATGCAAATCTTATACTTCCGATAAAGTCTGAGAGTATCAGCTATAAGATTAAGGCTTCTATGGTGTTACTGGAAAGATGGATATAATCCACTTCTAAAGAATATAACTGACAGACTAGAAACTTTCTGCGTGAACATCCTAGGAAAAGACATGAATGTTCACGCCAATTCTAGGAATCCAGAATAACTACATTCAAAGTTCACACACTTGAGCACTAGTTTAAGGGAAGAAATGTTCGCTAGTGATCTCTTGAATGATTTTCCTGACTAAAACAAAAAGTGCAAACGAGAGAATCCATGATGCATACGTTGAAGATCCCACTGTGAGAATCAGCAGGTGATAGGGAGAAACAGTGTTCTAAAGACAGGCACTGGAATGATCTCTAGAAGAGAAACTCATCTAAAGAAAAAGAAGGGCAAAAACAACAAAGACAAGTGAAAAGAGAAAATCAAATTAGGAAATGATCTGAGAAAACAGTAAGTCAATAAATTACATCAAGAAAGGGGCGAATAGTCTCAATCATTCAAACAATGCAAATGTGAAATAAAACTATCAAGAAAGATGTAATAAATATCATCACTTCGCAGTGGAATAGAAAGTCCAGCAAACGTGATCACAAGTCAAATTATGAAAGACATAAAAGAGGCAATGAAACAAAAGTGAAATGAAAGAAAGAAATGAAGTCTAAGAGACAGGCCAAGGCCAGTTCAAGTGGAAAGGGCGGAAATTCTATCTGTAAAAAGTTTGAAAGGTCAACCTGTGGGCTGTGGAGTTGTTGTTGCTGGCAAAGTAATGGCCCAAGCTGTGGGACAGATGAAGTCATGTTTGTTTAAATTTGGACGTGAAATTCATTTATCATAATACAACAATGAATCAAAACACAGAGAGCTTGAGTTAAATGTCAAACAACCATTTATCTATAATAGTTTACTTACATCCATCAGATCATTCAGCTGAATGTATGAATACATGTCCCTGTCTTAAAAAGGATTTTTGTAAACAAATGTATAGCTTTTAAAGAAACTTTGTTGATTAATCACTAATAGTAGGTATTACAGAAAGAGACACACCGCCAGCCATAACAGAACTCATGATTCCAGGGAGTTCCGCCATTGCTCCCTCCTCGTTGATAAGATACTGATATTGGTCCAGTGGTCTGGTGGTCACACTGTCCAGCTCTGCGGTGTTCCCGAGGTTGAAGCCGATTGTGAAGACACCAGTTCCACCCTGACCATGAAGCTGCAACCCCTGAGAAGCAGCAAGTGCGGCCCCACTGTCCAAACTCTCTTCATTGGCTGTCATCATGATCACAAAGTTGCGAGCATTTGGACGGTCACCTCTATTGCCAATAAACATATTGTTCCGAACAAAATTGAAAGCACCAGCCATGTTTGGTCTTCCACCAGGTCTGTTCCTTGTCTTGGACTGCAAAGCTTGCATGACCTCCGATTGCCAACCATTGTCATTGAGGTTGAACGCAAGTTGCTGGTCTCGGGTGAATGTCATTGCTCCGACTCTGAAAACTCCAGAGTCTATGTCCATCTGAGAGGCGAAGCTGTTGGCAAAATTCTTCATCCAGGAGAAATATCTGTTGTTGACAGTGCCATCAAACATGAAGATGATGTCAAAGCCTGTATCACTGTAGCCTAGAATAATACCATTAGTATAATTCATTAACTATTTGCGCAAACATAGCAAAAAATATGCATAAAAAGTCATCTACATCATGTTTCCAATTGCATAAAGGTACTCGTTGAATAGGAACATGGCTTAAAACTGCATTTTCCAAAAGTCAATATACTCAAGCCTCATGATAAGCTTTACATAAGTAAAACTGTATTACTGAACACCAAGATCAATAAGTGCATTGATAAAAGGATAGAGCAACATAATTAATTCTTGAATACATAATGCACATACATTTTAAAAGAATACATTCATCGTTTAGAAATATTTACGGTTGTAAGTACAACTGTTTTCAGGTAAAAATAATCAATACTGATGATTAAATGACCTGTTGTAATGATCTGGATACTCTTCATCACAACATATTGCAAAACAATTTATATAAACATCGAAATATGACTGTGTACAATCTCTTTTGAGTTCTGTGATAGTCATAAAGTAACTATAAGACAATTCTTTTTTGTTTTGCTAGACAAGGCTTGTAAATCTTCATTTTTTTATTCATTAAGTGCAGCAAACAAGATTGACGTTCGTGAAAACAAACATTTAGGTATTGTTCAAGCGAATCAATGAATAGAGTCATTATGAAGATTGATATCCTTTCCATGATGAAATGTAGACAATCATGAATGTGCTAAACAAAATGAGCAGCATGCATGCATATCTTGAACTGAAATTCGTCAAAAGACGTCGAGAAATGACAAAGAAAAGGACACATGCATGTTTCACACACTTGAAGATTTATCAGTATAAAGGAGACACTATATAGATGCGACAAAGGTTTACTGGATTTCTTTGTTCTATCGAGATCACTCATTCTATCAAGATCACCCACAACTAATATATGACTTGAGGTATCCTAAGAATTACATATGCAAATATAGAACGTCCAGGAATACTTGTGAATCTTAAATTTGTTCACACATTTGCAGACAAACCAGCAGTTTTAGGTCATGTGGAGTGCTTAAATGCTTCCTTGTGTTTCTTCAGTGGGATTAGACTGTTGAAGATGTCTCAAGAATAAAGCATGCCAAAAAGTGAAGGACCATTTTCCAAAGAAAATATTCATAACAATCGAGAGCGAAGTTTTGTTAGAACTGATCTGAGAGTACAATCTACAGAAGGAAGTAATTCTAATGCATAGGAATTCATTGTGAAGAAACAAGGAGGAAGGAGGAGATGATCTCTGAAGAATCAATGAGAAGGAGAAGAAGCCTATAAATCAAACTAAAATCTGGCGAGGAAAATAATTGAGGCAATAAGAACCTTTCACATCGAGGTAACGTTCATATCAAATCATGGCTGATTCAAGTTTGAACTATGTTTGATGCCTCAATTATCTTAAAGAAATGTGAAAGTAGTAATGCAGATATGTAGTTGATAGTAAAAACGAAGTCCACTATACAGATTGCAATACATTTCCAGAGGAAACAAGCTGAAGTGAATAAAACTATTTCGACTATAAGAGTGACCAAATAAAATAGTTCTAAAAGAAAAGGAAAATAAGATATGTGTCTATAGAAATCAAAGTGACATCCAGACAAAGAGATCTAAAACATCTGTAATGAAGAACACGAGTGAAGAAAAGAATCTATTTTGGATAAGATCCAACTGAAAGTATGACAAGGAAAAAGAATGGGAAGTATATTAAAATTGTCAACCTGGGGACCTTGGTGTTGTGGTAGCTGGCAGAGTAATGGCCCAAGCTGTGGTCGAGAAAGGTAACGTTTTATTGACACACATTTAAAACTTGTGTTCTTAAAGAAAGGTGTATAGAAGAATCCGCGAATCCAAAATACCTCAGGGAACACATGTTAGTTCTTTTGCCATTTTCTTCTTTTTCACTTGTTTTAATAAATAAATTATTCTTTAATATTTTCCTTTGATAAAAGCACAATAGCTTCAATTCATGAAGAAAAGAAAATAGAAGAAAAAAAGGAAAGGTTCTACCGCCAGCCATAACAGAACTCATGATTCCAGGGAGTTCCGCCATTGCTCCCTCCTCGTTGATAAGATACTGATATTGGTCCAGTGGTCTGGTGGTCACACTGTCCAGCTCTGCGGTGTTCCCGAGGTTGAAGCCGATTGTGAAGACACCAGTTCCACCCTGACCATGAAGCTGCAACCCCTGAGAAGCAGCAAGTGCGGCTCCACTGTCCAAACTCTCTTCATTGGCTGTCATCATGATCACAAAGTTGCGAGCATTTGGACGGTCACCTCTATTGCCAATAAACATATTGTTCCGAACAAAATTGAAAGCACCAGCCAAGTTTGGTCTTCCACCAGGTCTATTCCTTGTCTCGGACTGCAAAGCTTGCATGACCTCCGATTGCCAACCATTGTCATTGAGGTTGAACGCAAGTTGCTGGTCTCGGGTGAATGTCATTGCTCCGACTCTGAAAACTCCAGAGTCTATGTCCATCTGAGAGGCGAAGCTGTTGGCAAAATTCTTCATCCAGGAGAAATATCTGTTGTTGACAGTGCCATCAAACATGAAGATGATGTCAAAGCCTGTATCACTGTAGCCTAGAATAATATCATTAGTATAATTCATTAGCTATTTGCGCAAACATAGCAAAAAATATGCATAAAAAGTCATCTACATCATGTTTCCAATTGCATAAAGGTACTCGTTGAATAGGAACATGGCTTAAAACTGCATTCTCCAAAAGTCAATATACTCAAGCCTCATGATAAGCTTTACATAAGTAAAACTGTATTACTGAACACCAAGATCAATCAGTGCATTGATAAAAGGATAGAGCAACATAATTAATTCTTGAATACATAATGCACATACATTTTAAAAGAATACATTTATCGTTTAGAAATATTAACTATTGTAAGTGCGAATCTTTGCAGGGAAAAAGAATCAATACTGATGATTAAATGACCTGTTGTAATGATCTGGATACTCTTCATCACAACATATTACATAAGCATTTATATAAACATCGAAATATGACTGTGTACAATCTCTTTTGAGTTCTGTGATAGTCATAAAGTGAAAAAGACAATTTCTGTTTGTTTTGCAAGAAAAGGCTTGTAAATCTTCATTTTTGTATTCATTAAGTGCAGCAAACAAGGTTGACGTTCGTGAAAACAAACATTTAGGTATTGTTCAAGCGAATCCATGAATGGAGTCATTATGAAGATTATATCCTTTCCATGATGAAATGTAGACAATCATGAATGTGCTGAACAAAATGAGCAGCATGCATGCATCTCTTGAACTGAAATTCGTCAAAAGACGTCGAGAAATGACAAAGAAAAGGACACATGCATGTTTCACAGATTTGAAGAGTAATCAGTATAAAGGAGACACTATATAGATGTGACAAAGGTTTACCTGGATTTCTTTGTTCTATCGAGATCACTTATTCTATCAAGATCACCCACAACTAATATGTGACTTGAGGTATCCTAAGAATTACACATGCAAATATAGAACGTCCAGGAATACTTGTGAATCTGACATGTTTTCCCACATTTGCAGACAAACCAGCAGTTTTAGGTCAAGTGAAGTGCTTAAATGCTTCCTTGTGTTTCTTCAGTGCCATTAGACTGTTGAAGATGTCTCATGAATAAAGCATGTGTAGCCAAAAAGTGAAGGACAATTTTCAAAAGAAAATATTCATAACAATCGAGAGCGAAGTTTTGTTAGAACTGATCTGAGAGTACAATCTACAGAAGGAAGTAATTCTAATGCATAGGAATTCATTGTGAAGAAACAAGGAGGAAGGAGGAGATGATCTCTGAAGAATCAATGAGAAGGAGAAGAAGCCTATAAATCAAACTAAAATCTGGCGAGGAAAATAATTGAGGCAATAAGAACCTTTCACATCGAGGTAACGTTCATATCAAATCATGGCTGATTCAAGTTTGAACTATGTTTGATGCCTCAATTATCTTAAAGAAACGTGAAAGTAGTAATGCAGATATGTAGTTGATAGTAAAAACGAAGTCCACTATACAGATTGCAATACATTTCCAGAGGAAACAAGCTGAAGTGAATAAATCTATTTCGACTATTAAAGTGACCAAATAAAACAGTTCTAAAAGAAAAGAAAAATAAGATGTTTGTCTATAGAAATCTAAGTGACATCCAGACAGAGAGCTCTAAAACATCTGTAATGAAGAACACGAGTGAAGAAAAGAATCTATTTTGGATAAGATCCAACTGAAAGTATGACAAGGAAAAAGAATGGGAAGTATATTAAAATTGTCAACCTGGAGACCTTGGTGTTGTGGTAGCTGGCAGAGTAATGGCCCAAGCTGTGGTCGAGAAAGGTAACGTTTTATTGACACACAACTAAAACTTGTGTACTTAAAGAAAGGTATATAGAAGAATCCGTGAATCCAAAATACTTCAGGGAACACATGATAGTACTTTTTGCCATTTTCTTCATTTTCACTTGTTTTAATAAATAAATTATTCTTTATTATTTTCCTTTGATAAAAGCACAATAGCTTCAATTCATGAAGAAAAGAAAATAGAAGAAAAAAAGGAAAGGTTCTACCGCCAGCCATAACAGAACTCATGATTCCAGGGAGTTCCGCCATTGCTCCCTCCTCGTTGATAAGATACTGATATTGGTCCAGTGGTCTGGTGGTCACACTGTCCAGCTCTGCGGTGTTCCCGAGGTTGAAGCCGATTGTGAAGACACCAGTTCCACCCTGACCATGCAGCTGCAATCCCTGAGAAGCAGCAAGTGCGGCTCCACTGTCCAAACTCTCTTCATTGGCTGTCATCATGATCACAAAGTTGCGAGCATTTGGACGGTCACCTCTATTGCCAATAAACATATTGTTCCGAACAAAATTGAAAGCACCAGCCAAGTTTGGTCTTCCACCAGGTCTGTTCCTTGTCTTGGACTGCAAAGCTTGCATGACCTCCGATTGCCAACCATTGTCATTGAGGTTGAACGCAAGTTGCTGGTCTTGGGTGAATGTCATTGCTCCGACTCTGAAAACTCCAGAGTCTATGTCCATCTGAGAGGCGAAGCTGTTGGCAAAATTCTTCATCCAGGAGAAATATCTGTTGTTGACAGTGCCATCAAACATGAAGATGATGTCAAAGCCTGTATCACTGTAGCCTAGAAATATATCGGTCATGGTTAATGGTACTTTCCTAGGAACAGTAAAACAAGTATTGGATAGCAAAACTACATAAATAGTGTTTCAAATCCTTCTGATAAAGATTAGAAAAAAGAGCCATTGGCTCTGAAGCTCATCAGGAACTGCATTTTTGCATATAGATCTAAGATCGAAGATCTTAACAAATTGAGCCATTAGCTCTGTAGATACTGCTTTTGAATGCTTTATAGTCGAAGGTAGGTTATATAAAACAAACGTCACAAACATTTATGACTATGAGTAAGACAATTAGATTTAGGATTTAAAATGTTTCTCATTTATATTGTCTGTAGTTATATAAAATACTTATGTCTAATAGAAGATGAAAATATTGATATTTTCTACCCGACAACATCCACTAATAAATCATTGAATCAAATATGTCATAAAATCGTTTCGTGCAAATTGATTGAGTAACGATTACGTAGATGTGAGGATGTGGAACATTAGAAAAAATAGAGGCACTGATAGGTGACGTTCATCAGATACAATGATAAAGTAAGTCTGTATCATGAGGTCACAAGGAGACCATAGACTCTCTGTTTTTGTGATGTGCGTATTGTGATAAAGATGAAATGAATCCAAGTGACAGAGAGACAGCCATTTCATGAAGAAATGATTGCACATTCAACTGATAAAAAACATAGAAGAGAGTGTCCATGAAGGGAAAGGAGATATTACATTGTACTGTTATAAAGATGATATGAGTCCAAGTATGCTGTGACTGATAGACAGCTATGCCATGTATAATTAATTGCAAAGTCAACCATAGAAGAAAGTGTCCATGAAGGGAAAGGAGATATTACATTGATAAAGTCCAAGTATGCTGTGACCGATAGACAGCTATGCTATTTACAATTAATTGCAAAGTCAACCATAGAAGAGAGCATCCATGAAGCGAATAGACATGTTTCAGTGTAATGTGAACAGATGAGATAGTCCAAGTGCGCTGTGGCAAGGACACAGATCGTTCACCATGGCAAGTAGAACTGATTACAACTTCGTGATAAAATTCATAGTAGAGAGTAACCATGGTGACGAAGAGAATAGGAATGGTGATCTAGAAGTGGAGAAGGATGATGAGGACGTTGAGATGCATCTCCTGCAGTGGCGAGATGTGAGGTGACTTCATCACAGAACAGAGTTTACACACCTGGGGTTGGAGGCATTGTGGTTGGAGCAGGAGTTACTGGGCCAGCTGAAAATCATGGACTAGTCAGCATTTAATATTTGGCAAACCAATACAAACACTCATATCACTTGGGGTTATCTGGTTATTCCTTAGATAATTCTAATTGTAAATGACATTGACATAAACCCATAACATGAGGGTATATATATATATATATATATATATATATATATACATATATATATATATATATATATATATATATATATATATATATATATATATATATATATATATCCTGCAATATGATATTCTTATACAGTGAATCATAAACAGGACTATTTACCAGTTTACCAGGAATATATTCACTACAGAAGTAGATCAAAGCTTGATAACCAGCCCACCTTCTTCCATTGCATAGGCAATTATGCCAGGGAGTTCCCCGAGTGCGGACTCCTGAGAAATGAGATGTTGAAACTCATCGAGGGAAGGAGTCGTGATGCTGTCCAGCTCCGCTGTGTTCTGCAGCTCCATGCCCACAGTGAAGACTCCCACTCCTGACTCCTGTAGTCTCCTGAATGCCCCCTGAGCTGCAGCTGTGTCCTGACTCTGCTCCTTGTCGGTCATCATCACTATGAAGTCCCTAGCACGAGGACGGTCACCTCTCTCGGGAGTGAACATGTTCCCTCGGACAAAATCAAAGGCTCCTGCAATATTCGCAGGACCGCCTGGACGATTCACAGGCTTCTCCGACATGGCTGTCATCACATCTTTTCTAAAACCGTTGTCAATCAAGTTGAAGGCTATGGTTTGATCATTTCCAAAGGTCATGGCCCCAATTCTGAACAAACCAGTGTCAACATCCATCTCAGATGCAAAGTTGAGGGCGAATGTTTTCATCCACTTGAAGTGTTTGTTGGTGGCGCTTTCATCAAACATGAATATTACATCATATCCAGTTTCGCTGTAAGCTGCAACATTCATCATAGGTCAGCAAGGATATGTTTAAAATTATGCAGAAGAAGCTTCAGAGTTTCAGAGTGCCCTTGTGATAAGTAGAGCTCCGTCACCAATATGAAAGCATTTAACATATAATTAACCATATACTGAGAGAAAAGAACCAGTGCTTGTCAATGTTCCACAAATCAACCTCCTTATATTTACTTTTAAGTAATCCATACTGAACCTTATTACTTCTTAACATACTCAATTTTGCAAGAGATCCATTAAATATATATATATATATATATATATATATATATATATATATATATATATATATATATATATATATATATATATATATATATATATTGAATATAAAGTATTGATTATGAAAATTTATATACGTCTTCAGTGTATCATCTAAATTTACTTATACACTTCTCCACGTTTGATACTACATACCTATTTCAATATATATATATATATAGATATAAAGAGGCAAAGTGACGAGCCTGAAGGTATGTGAACTTTGGTTTGGAAATTTATACAAAAAAAGAATTAAAACATATCAAGGAGTCTGCTATGGAGAACAAGAAATGCAATCTGCGAGATAAAAATAGAGACAATACAAAACCAAGACAGAAGTCATCTGTGGAGGGGAAATCTCCAAGTTCACCAAGGCAGTGTCTCATAACTTTATGCAGGCAACGTAGTGTGAATTGATGAAACATCGCAAAGATCACCCAAGTCGGAGGCATTGAAAAACTATTGACAAGAGTCATAGTGGAAATCTCAAAGTACAACAAGGCAGTGATCAGGCAGGGTAATGTGAAGTGATGCATTAACATGGCCGAAATCACCATTGTCATCAATGTATTTGAAGTTTCCATGTATGTCAAGCACGTTCAAGTATATCGAGGCACATGTCAAAACCATGTTCAGGCAGAGAAATGTGAAATGATTTAAACAACAATGCAGTGAAGATCAAAGTCGGACGCATATTGTCATTCAGCATCCATATGCGTACAGAACTAGAAGACAAGACAGTGAGACAATGTCCCAGGAGTCAGAAGAATGACGAAACTCACCAGGAGTTGGAGCTGGAGTCGTAGGCTCTGGTGTTACAGGTTGTGCTGGGGAATTGTGGACAAAACTTGATAATATGTCACATGAAGGATTTTCAAATTGTAAAACAGCATTATGAATATTCAAACATAGGTTTCATACATTTCTAAAACCAGTTGTTTGGGAATATCAGGAAACCACAAATCTTATATTATGGAGATCAAACATGAAAGCTTAAAAATAATGTTTTATAATTTAAAATTGGTTACATCTGACCTTCGCTCATATAGTATGATAAGATTCCCGGCAGCTCTGCCATTTCTGATGGATCGCTGACGAGATGCTTGTAGTCCTCCAATGGCGGGGTGGTCACCTGGTCCACCTCGGGATGGTTGTCCGGCAACTTGATACCAATAGAGTATATACCAACTCGTGTATTCTGAAGTCTCTTAGATGCTTGCACAGCAGCTGCAGTGTCCTGACTCTTGGCATTGTCAGTAATTAACACAACAAAGTTACGGGCTTTCGGGCGGTCTCCATTGTCTGGTGTAAACATTTCTGAACGAACAAAGTCAAAAGCAGCAGCCAAGTCCGGTGATCTTGCAGGGGTACTCTTGGCATTCATCATCGCACTCTGAACCTCTGACCCCAGACCGTGGGTGTTAAGGTTGAACAGACGCTGAGGCTGGCTACCATACACAACTGCCCCGATCCTGAACTCTCCAGAGTCAACATCAACCTCGGAGCCAAAGTTTCCAGCAAATCCTTTCATCCATCCAAAATGCAGTTTCTTTGATGTCCCGTCTATCATGAAGATGACGTCATATCCGTCCTCTCTGAATGCTATGAATATTGAAATTGTTTGAAAAGTATTACACTTAGCAGTGGACTGTGATGGGCATCGTAGTGAAGAACATTTGTGAAAAGTGTGATGAGTGTGCAAAACATTTTGTGGAAAAAAAACCTGCGATCCATACTTTCAAATATGAGAACAAAATAAAAGCACTTTCATGAAAGAAAGGTTCAATAGTATGCCTGAAGGACACATCAGCAAACGTGATGAGAACAAAAGATCCGAGTGAAGGAAAGCCATTGGAAAGGGGCATGACAGAAGGAACCATTCCATGTGAAAGTATGGTGATCTAAATAAGGCAAACAGAATGTTTGCGACATGTTCATGCCATTTTGCAATGAAATATGAAGCCATGGTTATGAAAATGAGAATGCAACTCAATTTTCAACACGGAATCGTCCATGAGTATAAACACAAACACCAACAACTTGTAAATAATTTATTCAGCTCATTACAATCGACCATAGCACTACCAAACGTTGATTGGGCATGAGTGTAATGTATTCCAATATGAGTCACTGTGTGTTCTATGTTATCGCTGTACACAGAGACAAAGAAATAAAAAACGTACACAACGAAACAAACCATGTAAGGTTACCCAACATTTGACAAACAATTAACAGGAAAAAAATAATTCGACGAACAATTAGGTTGAGGAAAATAAAAAAATGAAATAAAACCTGGTGTTGGTTCTGGAGTTGTAGGCGCCGGAGTGATGGGATCAGCTGAAATTTAAATTATAAATTCAATACAAGCGATAAGATCAATATAATATGTATTATTATTACTTTAAAAATGATTCTGAAATTATACATAATTGTAACATTAACAGACCTAAAATGAAATCATAAAAATATATTTACAGCTTAGAGATTCATATAAGATAGGTTTACAACTTATGCAAGTTAGAGAAGATTGGACAAAAGGGCACTCAATTGAGAAATGTTTAAGGTCTTTTAGATCCTCCAATAAACTGATGACTGAACCGTTACTGAACCGTTGCTAATGTTCAAAGGGAGGTACCACTGATTGTCACCAATTCTGATCTGAAACAAGCACACTAGAAACCTACAGAAACTGCTTATAACAAACCGTTCTCCATGTAGGAGCCCATGATGCCGGGTAGCTCGGAGAGGTCCCTCTCGTCCCAGATGAGCCACTGGTGCTCGTCCAGCCTCTTGGTGGTCACTGCATCCAGCTCGTCCGTGTTGTCCAAATGGATGCCCACAGAGTAGATGCCCACGAGGTCATCCTTCAGCCCCTGGGCAGCTGCCAGAGTCGCTCCTTGGTTCAGGGACTGTTGGTTTGCGGTCATTATGACGATGTAGTTCCTTGCATTCGGTCGGTCACCGTTTGCAGCCGTGAACATGTTCGATCGGACGTAATCAAAGGCTTGCGCCATGTCTGGCCTTCCGCCAGGCCTGTTGTTCATATTGTTTTGAATGGCGTTGACCACATCGCTTTTCCAGCCATATTCATTCAAATTAAATGTGGGATTTGGCCCACTTGACGAGAAGGTCATTGCGCCCACCCTCCATATACCATTGTCAATGTTCATTTGATCCGCGAAGTTTGAGGCGAACCCGACCATCCATCCAAAAAATTGATTATTTACAGCGCCATCCAGCATAAATATAACATCGTAACCCCAGTCGGAGTAAGCTAAAACAGGAATATATAGAAGAAGGGTTCACTGTATTTGTTTATAAAGTGGAGAATACCTTTGATGTTTGATGTTTAATGATAAAAAAAAAACTCATGTAAAATAATTCTAAATATATGTATATCTTTATATTTTGCTATTCTTTGATGAATAATTCTGATCTGATTTACTTTGCAAAATCGTTACAGGACATATTAAAACATTTTTTTGTCTATACATATTTATAAAGACGTTCTGTTTTTTTAAATTACGTAAGGTTTTTTGTCATGAATACCAAACTATAAATAATTAAAATCGCGTCGGTTGCATTGCTTTTTTTTTGGTAAGCTTAACTTCACATCTACTCTACCCTCACATACTGTAACATACGTAAGAAAGTATTTACTATTCAATGATGTGGACAATGTACGCTATTAGAGAACCTGTTGTGACCCCTGGGTCAGGGCCGGAGGGGTCAGTAGGTCTGTATGGGTCAGTGGGTCTGTAGGGGTCAGGTGTGGTTTTCTTGACTGGTCACAACACAAGGACAACGGGTACAAAGACATGACAGATGAACGAACACAACACATGGGAAAGAACATGAAACAAAGAACACATAGAAAACATAGAACATATAAAAACATGTAACACATAAGAAACATTATTAACCAAATATAATAACCAATAATTTAGATACGTTTTAAATCATATATATAACATCAAATTGATAATTGAATTTCAAAACTTTATTTATATTCACTTTTGGAATTTCTTTGTTTATAGCACGAAAGAAATTGCTCTGATACAGATACTATTTCTCATAAAGAGCAAAACTTTTGAGCAAATATCATTGTTATAACTAATTTTGAGTAATCTGATTTCTGTCTAAACACTTATCTATTTTTTAGATACGTTTTAAATCATATATATTACATCAAATTGATAATTGAATTTCAAAACTTTATTTATATTTCACTTTTGGAATTTCTTTGTTTATAGCAGGAAAGAAATTGCTCTGATACAGATACTTTTTCTCATAAAGAGCAAAACTTTTGAGCAAATATCATTGTTATAACTAATTTTGAGTAATCTGATTTCTGTCTAAACACTTATCTATTTTTTAAAACAACATAGTTTGATGAATACCTATTTTTACTCTCAATATGAAATTAAAAGTGTTATTATTTAATAATTGTTTTTATTGCAAGTAAGAAGATCAATTTAGCACCTGGTTGTCTGGGAGTGGTTCTTCTTCCTTTAAACAGACAGATACGTAGACATTAAGACACAGACACGACATGACACGACAAGACACATAGGTACATGCATAAAACAAAACAAGACAAGACAAGACAATAACTTTACACAAAAATGATTATGATTAAATGGTATTTCAGAATTGTGTTTGTGTGAATAAGATACAGTTAATCCAAAAAACATTTTCATTTTGACAAATTACATGAATGATTTGCTAACACCCTTCTGCTCTCAATATGCATTTAAATGGTTTCTACTTCAGACTTGTTTTCAATGAAGAATATCAACTATGCACCTGGTTTTTTGGGAGTGGTTGTTCTTCTTCCTTTAAACAGAGACGTAGACATAAAGACACAGACAAGACAAGGCAAGACAAGACAAGACAAAATAAGACAAGACAAGACAAGACAAGACATAGACACACACCAGACAAGACAATAATACGATACTTAATAATTGATAAGGATTAAATGATAATTCAGAATATGCGTCTGCGAATAAGATACAGTTACTCCAAACACATTTTCATTTTGAAAAAAAAAATGGTTGAAAGAATTTATATCGAACCAAACTGATAACATCTTTAAAGAATAGTTATAATATTCATTCCATTGTGTTATGATTCTATTGTTTTCATAAATGTTATGTGTTTATATTAATATCACTGTAATGCTTTTCAAGGTTCATGTTTTTGTGTGTCCAAAAATTATTCGTTATTGGATTTTAAGTTAAAGTTTTCGAAGTATTCTTCTAACATGACTTGATCTGAGCATGGCATGGAGCTCTATACAGAACGATTTCCGTTTCTGGCATCAAAGTCTCCAATCATTCTTTAACAACATTTGCAAATGTGTATTTTTAGATAATGTAATAATGTTAATTTGAGTTTAATTCCATTGAAGCGAATAATAACCAAAAACAGAATATACTTTAGTTAAGAAATGCACTAGACACTTATTAGATGTTAGTAAAGCATATATTTACTAGATTATCACAAAAGGTGATGGGCATTATTCACATAATGAATAATAAAAAAAACATTTATCAAATATCGAGTTTAGAATTGAGATTCCAGGCAATGATTACATAACGTAATTCGATATCTGTAATCGACACAAACACTGAATCTTAACCGGTTTATAGCACGAAAGAAATTGCTCTGGTACAGATACTATTTCTCATAAAGAGCAACATTTTTGAGCAAATATCATTGTTATAACTAATTTTGAGTAATCTGATTTCTGTTTAAACACATATCTATTTTTTAAAACAACATAGTTTGATGAATACCTATTTTTACTCTCAATATGAAATTAAAAGTGTTATTATTTAATAATTGTTTTTATTGCAAGTAAGAATATCAATTTAGCACCTGGTTGTCTGGGAGTGGTTCTTCTTCCTTTAAACAGACAGATACGTAGACATTTAGACACAGACACGACATGACACGACAAGACAAATAGGTACATGCATAACACAAGACAAGACAAGACAATAATTTTACACAAAAATTAATATGATTATTCAGAATTGTGTTTGTGTGAATAAGATACAGTTAATCCAAAAAACATTTTCATTTTGACAAATTACATGAATGATTTGCTAACACCCTTCTGCTCTCAATATGCATTTAAATGGTTTCTATTTCAAACTTGTTTTCAATGAAGAATATCAACTATGCACCTGGTTGTTTGGGAGTGGTTGTTCTTCTTCCTTTAAACAGAGACGTAGACATAAAGACACAGACAAGACAAGGCAAGACAAGACAAGACAAGACAAAATAAGACATGACAAGACAAGACATAGACACACACCAGACACGACAATAATACGACACTTATTAACTGACTAAGGATTAAATGATAATTCAGAATTTGCGTGTGCGAATAAGAAACAGTTACTCCAAACACATTTTCATTTTGAAAAAAAAATGGCTGAAAGAGTTTATATCGAACCAAACTGATAACATCTTTAAAGTATAGTTATAATATTCATTCCATTGTGTAATGATTCTATTGTTTTCATAAATTTTATGTGTTTATATTAATATCACTGTAATGCTTTTCAAGGTTCATCTTTTTGTGTGTCCAAAAATATTGGTTATTGGATTTTAAGTTTAAGTTTTGGAAGTATTCTTCTGACATGACTTGATCTGAGCATGGCATGGAGCTTTAAACTGGACGATTTCCGTTTCCGGCATCAAAGTCTCTAATTATTCTTTAACAACATTTGTTAATGTGTATTTTTAGATAATGTAATAATGTTAATTTGAGTTTAATTCCATTGAAGCGAATAATAACCAAAAACAGAATATAGTTTAGTTAAGAAATGAACTAGACACTTATTAGATGTTAGTAAAGCATATATTTACTAGATTATCACAAAAGGTGATGGGCATTATTCACATAATGAATAATAAAAAAAACATTTATCAAATATCGAGTTTAGAATTGATTGCATAACATAATTCGATATCTAAAATCGACACAAACACTGAATCTTAACCTGACCTTTAAAACATACTTAAAGGGACACCGCGTCGAGGATAAAACTGCGGTCAGATTTGTCTACTTATGCTGATTAGCGTGTCTGCTAACGAGTTTCACTGTCTACATGCAGTGGCTTTTATCACCAATTATTTCAATTGTCTGTAATTGGGGGTCTTTGACGTTAATTAGGATAGGAAGATTTCATTTTTATCCTCGACGCGGTGTCCCTTTAAAGGCATTTTTATTACTTTTTAAGAACATTTTGGATTGAAAATTTATTATTTTCTGGTTGATTATGATTATGATCATTGGTTATGAGTGATCAACGAGCTTTAGAGTAGTTTAAACAACTTTTAACTTACATTAAACACAAGACACAAGACAAGCACAATACAATTACAATTACTAAACACAAAATCGACGTATAAAAACATTACAATGGCATGCAAACGCACATACACTTATTTTGTTTCCATAATTTAGCGATTTTCAAAGGAGGATTCTACGTCTCAATTAAACTCAAGTCAATCAAGTAAAATTGACAATGGAGAGTTAATTTGTAAGTTATTGACGTAAATTCAATGGACATATAGGAATCGAAGTAATGTGTTAATGCTACTTGCAATCCGTGCATTTTCCAGAATTTACTTCAGAATTTACATGAGATTTTACCAATAATTTATTTCGTATTTAAACGAAATGAACGTTTAACTAAAGTTACAATTTTGGACCATTCTAATGTTCAACATTAGTAATTTATTTCAGAATTTATAGTAGGACCAAATCAATGACAAAAGCAAATGATCATGCAGAATCATAAGGAAACCTGGTTTTCTTGTTGTTGTAGTGGTAGTTGTAGTAGTAATTGCTGTAGAGAATGCAAGTGTGATGAATTATTCAATAAACAATTACACCAATTAAAACATACATATATGACAATTATCAGTAACAGCTAAGACAAAATAACATTTAACACAAAACATTAAACGGCTGCACAGTAACATGTAACAGTGTACAATATACAACGTACAAATAACAACAATGACACACAATGTGACCATAACGGAACCAAGGACCTACTTCAGAACAGGGTGACTCCAAACAGAACGGTCGATAGAGCTGAATCATATTGATTCATAGAAACCTCAACGTATTGCAGAAAAGTGATATTAGATTATACGTTTGATAAACAATATGAGGATATAAATTAACTGATACTTAAACGGACATGATAACAACCGGTCAAATATCCCGAGTTGATTGAAATATTTCGATATATAAACAAATAAAACATAAACAAATTTTAATTTAATTACAAAGCTAAACATGCAACATACATTGAAATGACAAACACTTTCTGACTAATGATGTTTTATATGATCAATGGCAGTACGATTTGTAAGTGAAGTGGGTTGGATATACTGCAAAGAAGAAGTGACAGTTGAGAGGAAGTGCAACATAAAGTGAGACAACAGATAGGTTGGTGCAACTGAACTCCAAACCAGCTGCTCCGGGAAATAGAGTTTGCAGTACATGATTTGCACTCAGCAATGGTGCAGCTCAGACGAAACGTACCTACTGTAGCAGCAGCAGAAACTGAGTTACTTTCAATAAGGTAAAATAAGACCCAAAAGGGTAAACAGTCGGTAACTTGAATAGTCAAATCTGAATACACATATTGACTGATATAATATTTGTTATTAACTTTTGATGTTGTTTTGAAAAAATACCTGATGTTTCTTCCAAGTTTATATATATATATAAGAAGATGAAAAAAGAAAGGCTTTTCTTATGTATACAAACAAATAGATATATTAATGTGTTGCATTAAATGAATTTGTCATTGAATGTATCGAAACAAAGCAAAAGTGTCCTTACCTCTTGTTGGTTCTGAAACAACAATATGCAAAAAGGAATTATTAACCGTTAATTTTTGGATATCCTAATAACATACGCTAATTTGAACAATGAAAATATACCATTTAATGACTTTACTTAAATTACTTTATTTAAAAGACATAGTTCATCAATTATCTGTCATAGATACAGTTGAAACATATATTATAAGCTGCAGTCATTTATGATACTTCAAAAACTTTACAAATAATAACTCAAACAAAACCACATCGTTCATAACCACATACGGCAGATCCGACAGTATGGAAGCACATGGAGTGATATATGTTTATACATGGATACATAATTAGCCAAAGCAGACATTTGTTATGTGCAGTACATAAAATGCACTGTAAAATTACATTATATATAGCGGGATATATAAATAAATACAACCAACAAAACATATTTATAAGACAATGAACAATGTCAATTAAGACAGAATACATACAGTACACGTAAATATGTGACAAAACATTGAGAAAATGTTTTTTTACAAAGAAATAAACACAAAGAGCGATTTTTTCTCACATAGACAATAACCATTTTAAAAAAGTATTGTTTCTGGAGAATATGCCAATACTGAATGTATAAGTTGGTTGATCATACAAACATTGAAAGATGGAAACGAAGAATTGTTCAATTAGTATTTGAAGATAATTGACATCCAATTGCTTTATATGTCATTTATCATTCTTAAAAAATATATGTCGGTATTTGAATCTATCAAAAATAATAATAATCAAAGAAAATTTAAAAATAACTTTGGTACTTTGCTTATTCTTTAAAAACCTCCCCTTTTAAGTTAAAAAAACAAGTGTATAAGCATAAATAGTACAAGGAAGTCCCTCAAATCAAAAGTGACAATAACAATATCAATGAACCTTGAACTGACAAAACAAAACATGATTTGTACACATTGAAGAAAACACATTTTCAACAATAGCTTGAACATCAATGTTATTTTGTGAACCAATCCAAGTTATTCAAAATGTTCATTTTACAACTGGTATCTCATAAAGTGTGTTATTTTTTATACTGAATATACTACATATACATAATACCACTAGTATCAGTGACTAAAGATATAACACAACAGCTTAAACATTTAACTAGTATTCCTAGAACTAATGAGTAATGTTTCATAATACCTTTGTTTTGGCCGGAGGCCTTTGATACAATAAACATCTTTTGACTAACTTTGTTTTAAAATTGTACGATGAGAAGTTTGTAAACATATCACTTACAAATGTCTAAATAAATGTATGAAACGTATTTAATTAACAAATACGCAATTACTATCCTTGAAACATATATGGTTATCTACCACCACCAGAACATTGAAACATTGAGTCATACATATCTTATAAAACGCATGGATAGCTAATAGCACATTTGATTATATGGAAGCTTCCGTTAGAGCAGCGTCAGTAACAGCACACCAAGCATCCCTTCACCTCCAGCAACAGTGATACCAAAACCAGTAGTCAAAGACTGCCAGGAATCGATCAACAGTACCAAATTATCAACGGCAACGGCAACATGGCGGTCCAAGACATGGACCGGCCAACGATGATACATACATGACAAACCGTATTGGTACAAAAGAGCAACATTGCAGTCAAGGACAAGGACCCACCACCGATGCCAACATGACACATAGCATTGGTACAAGAAGCAGCATGGCAGTCCACAACTACCACGAGTCCACCACCAGTGCCAACAAGACACAGACTGCTAGTGTTGTAGACACATAGCTACCTCCAGGACACGCTTCGGTGAAGATCTTCTTTTCCAGATTCTGAAGTTCATCAAAGTCCTGTACAGTGTAGGTATTCTCGCTGACTGGGTGACTGGGGAGTTCTCTGAGCTCAGACTCATCCGCCAGACCGATTCCAATAGCATATACATAGATCCCAGCTGCTCGCACAGCCTCAGCCTCGGGTATTGTCCGCTTTTGGTTGATATTGGACACTCCATCAGTGATGATTATGGCCTTATTGGGCACAGTGGGACGGTCGCCGTTCTGATACGTGAACATGGTGGTTCTCATCGTCTGCAAGCTGCCTGCTGTGTTGGTACTGCCATACCGGTATGGAATATGCCTCACGGCTTTCAACATGTCTTTGAGGTTATTGTATTTGTTCAGATGAAACTGGACGTAGACCCCAGTGCTGTAGGTGACGATTCCAACTCGAGTACTCCCACGATCTATATCAGCCTGAAGCAACAGGTCCTTCACGAACAGTTTCATCTTCTCGAAGTTCTGGGGCGTGACGCTGGTCGAGGAGTCGAGGACGAGAACCAGGTCCGTCTCTGTCAGGGCACATTTGCGATCTGGATGCATGCATTGGGGAGAAGAGATGACATACCATACCTCATGGAAGGCCTTTCAATCGTACCCCAGTCAAGTCAAATGCTAGTCTCTCTAAATATCGATAATTATTTCATAGTCCAAGAATCAACATTGAATGTTAAAGCTTGACTCCATATTTCATACACAAGTAAATAATTTACAGTAGCCAGACATTAGGAAAAATGCCAAAGTTTGGGTCTCAAAAGAGATGCCAAATAGTTTTAAATATTCAACGATTTCTTAAAAATAATCTTTGATTACGTTAAATCATGAGAATTTTAAAAACATAAGATATTACATTGCATTTTTGCGGATTGACAGGTCTTACCAAACGGACAACAGAACTAATCTATAAATTGTAAGAATTATAAAACAACGTTTTCATTATGTAGAATTAAGGAAACACACAAAACATAACGAATATAGATATAAAACGTTCTTCAACGGGAATAACAAAACGGGATTCAGTATGAAGAGCCATATTTGAAAAGCAATGTTGCAATAAAACTATACAGTGTTTTATTAATCAATCGCATCTTGTATCCATTTAGATGTGCACTAAAACGTTTAAACATTATACGTAGTCTTAATATAAATATCCTAAAGCAAAGTCCCTATATCTAAACAACTCTCAAAAACATGCTGAAAAGAAATTTAAACACAAACTATAAATACATTGTTCTCAGTTATTGAAAATATAGAGTATAATAAGTAAATGTCTTACCTGTTAATGATACGGAGAATTATGAAAGAAAAGAACAATAAAATAATTAATAATCAAGAATTTGTGAAATAACATGACATAGTCAACACATACATGAGAAATTGAAAAGAAAGTAAGATGTGTGAACATAATACAACAGTTGACCACAGGTAAAGCAACACATACAGAAGCGAGGATCATGGAGCGAAGTGAGAGAAGGCATTTGAAAGGTCTAGGATGTTACTGAAGATAGGAAGTCAGATACTGGCAATAAATAACCGAGGCCTTACCGACCACGATTAATTCATCACCTATAGACAAAGCATGGGAACATGATCACTAAGTGTCTACTGCTATTGTTTGAAAAACCACCCACAAAAGTAAACGGAAATGGGTTGTTATTATTACCATGTTTTAACATAGTTCTAAGATGAATGAAAAACGTTAATAACAGTAATTAAGTATCATTACCTAACGTAAAGTTTTAAAGTATATAAACATGTCAGGTATCTACATATTTATTACATTTACATATCATATCTGATTATTATAAGAAGTTGTTGTTACGAAGTGAATTATGGCAACACTTAGGTAAACAGATGACATTAAACCATCTCGAAGTAACACCGTTTCTGACTATATATAGTCTTTAAGTCACATGTTTATCACGGCGTTTTAACAAACAACGAGAACACATATAAGTGACAATACCAAATATTGTCAGGAAAATAAAATTCTAAAAATGCATAATATAAAGACTCTATAGATCTAAGTAAATAAAAGTATAGTTGTTAAATATATTTGGTTATTTTGATATTTCAAGGGTTAGTATGATATATTAAATGTTTAAATGAATATGATAGCAGGATATGGTATATATATATATATATATATATATATATATATATATATATATATATATATATATATATATATATATATATATATATATATATATATATATATATACATTTTACAGTGATTGTTAGTGACCGATGGATCAACAAAATATGAATTGTGGCGTTTACGAAGTTCTTTCTTATGGGGGTTATGTGATGAATACATTCAAAGATAAATGATTTTATATGGGTTTTATGTGATGAATACATTCAAAGATAAATGATTTTATATGGGTTTTATGTGATGAATACATTCAAAGATAAATGATTTTATATGGGTTTTATGTGATGAATACATTCAAAGATAAATGATTTTATATGGGTTTTATGTGACGAATACATTCAAACATAAATGATTTTATATGGGTTTTATGTGACGAATATCATAATGCTGTAGTGATATTACGGTATGTGACGGATAATAATGCTATGATAATCTTATATGATGAATCATAATGCTATGATAATCTTATATGATGAATCATAATGCAAAGCTGATCTCATGTGCTGATTACAATCTGAATCAACTCATAACAATGTCGACGTCATATTTGAATATAAGTATACCACACGTGACCGATATTACCGAGATACAGGTATTAAAGGGGATATTTATGACATGCTATAGCGAGCCCCCGAGTGTGCATACTCGTAACTTACGTTGTGGCGGAGGAGTAGAAAGCGCTGTAAAATATCGGCATGATGGCTACTACAGACTCATAGCTTCTTAAATACCATTATCAGTATGTATATTGACATATGTTTTTATGCGTTTTATTTCATAAACAGTTGTTTAAACATAGACGCAAAATACACATGGTAGATAATTGAAAATTGTTGACAGATTTTTAAGAAGTTCCGAAAATTGTTATTCCAAAATGGAATTGCGCTTTTATGATTGTTATAATTGGGATTGTGCTATGGATTTATCAAATATGATGAAAAGTAAGAAAGTATATAACTTTATCGATTTTAAAAGTTAACAAAAGTTGTCAATTCAGAAAAAGCACCAGCGATCGGTTTATCTCTCTTGACTTAAACTACCAGAAACTACAACAATTAATATGTCTGTACTCCGACTGATGGTTTTCTGGTTATAAAGCTTCTTAATATGATGACTCAGATCTCCCAATCTTTTACATATAGATAGATTATTTAATTCCAACTTGCTTCCAATCATTCTTCAATTTGGATCTCGATGAGCAACCATATTTACTGTGAGATGAACGAGCGCCATTTCAACTAAAGCATTGTACACAGCACAGTCCCAAACTTAGCGTATTTTATTTTGGATGAATTGGAAGAATGTAAACCCTTTACTCCCAAAAGGCGACTCACCAGGGCAGCTGGCGGGGAAGATTGAATTCACAGAGTACAACTGGGAAAAGTCCCTAACTTTATACGAGTTGGAGGAAGCCGGTGCAGTCGCTATAGCTTCAATTTCCCTGGTATCGGACAAGCCAACACCAATGGTGTAGATATGAATCCCTTTCTTCTTGGCTGCCTCTGCCTCTGGGATTGTCTTCTCAGGCTTGACACTGGACAAGCCGTCAGTGAGGAGGAGACACACATTGGGAACCTTTGGTCGGTCTCCTTTCCGCGTGTTGAACATCCTCCTGCTCATTATCCTCAGCGCAGCAGCCGTGTTGGTCTTACCGTACACATACCTAATGTTACGAATGGCCTGCACGATGTTTCTGTACGTGTTGTGGTCACCGAGGTTGATGTTCATTCTGACCTTGGTGCTAAAGGTCATGACGCCTACCCTGACGTCCCCACTGTCTATACTGAGTGTACCAAGTAGCTGAATTACATAATCTAGCATTTTATTAAAGTTCAACTGATTAACGCTGGTGGAAGAGTCGAGAAGGATTATGAGATCTGTAGGTGCCATACCACAGCCTGAAAGAATAGTTTCCGGTAAAACGGTGTGCAATGAAACAGCATATAGTGGAGCTCTATGAAGAAGCAGTAGCTCTTATATACAACAATAAGATATTACATGTATGTTATATAAATCATCTGACTTATATTGTGATATGTTTCCAAAAGCATCTTATATAGATATGAGTAGTAAATATATAGAAATACAACTCTGGGTGTTTGTATTTCACGATATAAGATATAATTTAATACAATCGGACGGATATATGCCGGTCTAGTCCAATTGTACCTGGTTATAATGTGACATGATATCATATGCAGATAAAATTCATTTTTATGTAATGTCTGAAAACTTGACATAATAAAGTTCACAGAGGCAAATAGCATACTGACAATATTTCACCTGGGAATATTGACTACAATGTTATCATGCTTGATCACGGGGTAGAGTAGTCTCCCTTTATAGAGCAGATGCCTAAGACGCCTATTGAAGTGTGTCAAGTGCGTTCCATCATGTTTGTAAATATATTAATTTCAATACGTGTGTCTTAAAGCCATGTTTATATGCACTCTTTTGACCATAGGGCCAAAATACCCCTGAGGTAAATTTTGCCATCCGGGACCAAACATTAAATAATACAGATCGTTTACATGCCAACATTATTTGAGGATATGTGCAGTTCTTCCCAGATGTTCAAAATACATTCAGTCTCATCATAAACCTACGAATTGCCCCATGATCGCTTTTTAGTTGCATTTTACATCGATTACTTTACAAATGTGAGGTGGAAACTATTGCATGTGATCTATTTATAGATGAGAGGAATTATTGGATTATTGGAATGGGTATTCAGGTAATTATTTCAAATCTGTATAAAGTGTTTATATGCAGCATTTGTCAATGGGGATAGATTTGACCCTGGGGTAAAGTGAATTTGTCCCACCTCTCGAGGTGGATCAAAATTGACCATGGGGCAAATTATTCCCCCGGGTGCAAACGATGTTTACATGACAACATTTGTCTTCGGTGGGTAAATTTGACCGCATGGGCAAATTTAACCTGGGGTCAAACGGTTCCATGTTACAAACTAGGCTTCACTGCTATGATACATATGAATCTTCCAGCCATAGTGACCTGTCTCGTCTTACACTCAGACTATGAAAACAGTATTTATTCTGAAAATATCACCATTTTATTAAATATTGAAAAGGAGACTGAACAAAAAATAAGCCTCCTTTTCAATATGTTTTTTCAGATATAAAAATGATTTTTTCAGAGTCTAGGTGTGAGACTTTGACCTGACAGGCAGTAGACACCAGAATCAATTCATCGAAGAGAAGCATAGAAGGTTAATCAAAAGTTATGAACATAGCTTGAACAATTGTTAAAGTCGTTTGGGTGAGTTTGATCAGAAGTAACATGAATGAAACAGGGCATCGTATAACCAACAATGGAGGAACCCACGCAACTAGTAATAGTCAACATAGACCCACGCAACTAGTAATAGTCAACATAGACCCACGCAACTAGTAATAGTCAACATAGACCCACGCAACTAGTAATAGTCAACATAGACCCACGCAACTAGTAATAGTCAACATAGACCCACGCAACTAGTAATAGTCAACATAGACCCACGCAACTAGTAATAGTCAACATAGACCCACGCAACTAGTAATAGTCAACATAGACCCACGCAACTAGTAATAGTCAACATAGACCCACGCAACTAGTAATAGTCAACATAGACCCACGCAACTAGTAATAGTCAACATAGACCCACGCAACTAGTAATAGTCAACATAGACCCACGCAACTAGTAATAGTCAACATAGACCCACGCAACTAGTAATAGTCAACATAGACCCACGCAACTAGTAATAGTCAACATAGACCCACGCAACTAGTAATAGTCAACATAGACCCACGCAACTAGTAATAGTCAACATAGACCCACGCAACTAGTAATAGTCAACATAGACCCACGCAACTAGTAATAGTCAACATAGACCCACGCAACTAGTAATAGTCAACATAGACCCACGCAACTAGTAATAGTCAACATAGACCCACGCAACTAGTAATAGTCAACATAGACCCACGCAACTAGTAATAGTCAACATAGACCCACACAACTAGTAATAGTCAACATAGACCCACGCAACTAGTTATAGTCAACATAGACCCACGCAACTAGTAATAGTCAACATAGACCCACGCAACTAGTTATAGTCAACATAGACCCACGCAACTAGTTATAGTCAACATAGACCCACGCAACTAGTAATAGTCAACATAGACCAACTAGTTTCTATATAACATCGCTGGATTGCGACCACTACTTGTTGGCAGCTTGTCTCAGCATCAAACCTGATTCCTAAGATGAACCTTAGCCAATGTAACGGTTCATTCTGAGCATTGATTACACAAGTGGATGAACCTTAACCGATGTAACGGTTTATTTTGGGCATTGATCCATTTCCCATTGATATTAATTACTCATTCAGGACTAATTGTGTTTTGTCAAATCTCTTTTTAAAAAAAGTATTCCAGCTATGAAATCATATTATCTATTCTATTATACACAATTTCTAACTAATGTACAGAGGATAATTTGGAAAACCGCAGATGATTACACAGCGTCGATATAACATAGCTTGAGGTTGAGAAAAATGCATGCACGTGAGCTAATTTGATACGTATATGATGTTACTAATTGATAGACTGGAATCGAGACAAAATAGACTGGAACGAGAGAGAAATAGACTGAAACAAGAGTGAACTGGAACGGAACACGAAGCGAGACATAGAAAGACATGAAACACAAATCATAGATGAATCAATGAACATTAAACCAGGAGTAATACCACCATGGTGAATCAAAAATTGAAAATACTTGTGAAAATGTAATGATAGCTACAAGTTGTAATTAAAGTCCAACATGTCTAAGGAAACAGTTATAAATGTAACCAAATTCATTGAAGAAAAAACTTCTTTACCTGGTGTTGGCGGTTGGGTTGGCGCTGGAAGAAAGAAAAAACAAAAAACGAGATTAGTTTTACAACAAAGTAGTTAGGATATGGAGAAGTACTGTGTGTGAAACTGTATAAGGGGTTTGGGTAGGCAGGGTACTGATACAAACATTGGAAATGAAATAACTAAAGCATTCAAAAGCATACTTAAAATTGAACTGGGAAACTAAGTCTAACCATACGGCAAGGGGAGGGAACAATAAATGAGAAACAGTTATTTTAATTCCATTGATGCATTAGTAGAGTTTATGTTCTTTTTAACTAAAAATATTACCGATTTATATGTAATTCATAGTAGTTACTTAAAATGCTTAATTACTTAATATCTTTAGATTTATATTTCTTATTGAAAGTTTAATGTGATGTTATCAAACTTACGAGAAATCAATTATCTTTGTTTGAAATAGACATCAATTAATAAGGGCCAGACAAAACAAACATATAAAGCTTTAGAACCACCACAATAAAGAGACTGCAAATGAAAAGGAAATTAGTGCAAAGTAAAAAGAAGAATTAGTAGGATATAAGAACTGAAAGAGGATGTATGTTAAGAATCACAATCATAATTGGGTGAACACAGAGGAACAAAGCAATAAAATAGTAAAAAATTAGTAGAATTGTTACCATCATGTTACCAAGAAACTGAACATTAACATGCAGTTAGTAAAACATCCTTCTTCAGTTAGTAGTCTGAAAATAAGTTAAAACAATTTAAGTTAATATCACAGACATATAAGTACATAAGTATATATAACTACATATGAGTATATTAATCAAGTTACAATACATGTTGATTAAAGCGAAATGATTGTTAATGTTAATCAACCGACAGAAATATTTTATATAGTTAATTGGGAAAGCAAGCGCAATGTGTTCAGCAAAGCAAAGTTTATCTATTGCTATCCGTAAGTAAACTTCGTTAGTATGAACAACTGACGAACGCTTGGTTAAAAGCAAGAGAAGAAATGAATACATTAGGATGACTTGATGGGTTAAGGAATACCGTCGTGTGGTTTGTGTATGTAGTGTGTATGTAGTGTGTATGTAGTGTGTATGGAGTGTGTATGTAGTGTGTATGGAGTGTGTATGTAGTGTGTATGGAGTAGGAATATGTGGACATATTAGAGTGTTTGTAACGCCCTTACCAAAAGCATCCAGTGGATTGATATTTCGTTTATTGTAATGTCGGTGTTTGTTGATGATGTAAATATGCATCATATGTGTAGACTTCATATAATATGAACCTATTTAAAACTTCTCACTGAAAAAAAAGGTTTTATTACAACTCACGATAAACATTGTGATGAAACAACTTTAAAACTGTAAACAGCGGTGGACAAATCATAAATGTGATATGATTCAAAGAAATACATCAAATAAAAGTCAAATAAATGCATGTGAGGATGACTGAACAACCAGCCCTGTCAATAAACTCCGAACTCAGCCAGGGAGAGCTTATAGACCAAACCGAGCGGTATTATTGTTGTTATTTGTGACTAACTCTGAACTCTAATTCTTTTGCAAACCATCCATTAAACTTGTACAATCAGTAACATAATAATTGTAAGTTTTTAATGTTCGACGTCAAGGCAAGGAGGAAGTTGACCAGACACATGTAGATTCAAGGAGATTAGAAGCATCCATGGTGAACACTGGAACAGTCCGAGATTGAGATATTATTGAACACAGACGTCCCTCCACAGAGCGACAACACGCCAACACAGCAACACGCCAAGTATGGCACAGACAGATGACACGTGAACGTACAGTACAGGTACCTAACGCCGTAACACCTCGCACCCTACGACCCTACACACCTTGAAGTTGTGCACAGGGGTACATTGTGTAGACTGACGTTTGAAAAGTAGATTTGTCAATCAATACACAGAACATAGGAACACACACAGGAACACAGACGTAGAACAGATATTGTATGTACACAATAGTGCTAATGAATACCCTGATAAAACCATTTAACGACACGCTTGACTGCTCATATTAATCTAATTGTTCATGAACATTTTCGAGTGCCAACTTTACAATAAATCCATGAATTATAGTGACACATAGAGTCAGTGTATGTTTTCAAGGCCCTTGATGAAATGGATTAATAATTTGGATTTTAGAAACGAAGGATTGCCTAAAGAATACCAACGATATTTCAAAATTTAAAGACAGGTGCCATAAACATACATTTGGCAATCAATAGCCAAAGAGCGGTGACAAAACAGAGACAACAAAAACAAAAACTGCAGATGAAAATCAAAACATTAATTAAAACATCATCAATATAAGTTTGTATATCACTTTGTTTTAAAAACTACAACTTGAACTACAAAAAAGACTTTTGTTTTAAAATCCAATATTCATTTATTCAAACAAAGCCTTGGCAACATTATAAGTATTGACTGGTACTATATAATATTTAACTTTAATAAAATTAAATGAACATTTAAACATTAAGGAACTTTTAAAATACAAATGAATATAACCGTTTAAAGATAACATTCTGATAAATCTGAATGTAAAACAAAGATTATAATAACATTGTTACTTACGGACACAGTCGCCCTGGAGTGACTTAAACACCTTCTGTCTCATAGACGTCAAGTCAGCGAAGTCTGTCACAATGAATCTGTTTTTCTCGATAGGCCTGGAGGCGATACCATCCACTTCCTTCGTTTCTGTGAGACCAATACCAATGACATAGATGTGGATGCCTTGCTCCCGAGCTTTCTCCGCCTCAGGAATGGTCTTCCTGGAGTTGATGTTGGAGAGACCATCAGTGAGGAGGATGCATACATTAGGGACATCCGGTCGGTCTCCTGCTTCCGCCGTGTACATCATAGTCCGCATCTTGTTCAGACCTCCGAACGTGTTGGTGCTGCCGAACATGTAGGGGATCTTGTCTATAGCCTGGTACACTTTCCGCTTCTGACCGGCGAAGTCAATCATATTGAACTGGATGGCCACCCGGGTACTGTAGATCACGATGCCGACCCTGACGCTGTCATTGTCGATGTCAGAGGGAATCAGGAAGTACTTCAAGAAGTCCTGCATCAGTTTAAAGTTGGGTTCCGTCACACTCGTGGAGGTGTCCAGAATGAACGTCAGATCCATCTTCTCGCCAGGACATTCTGACAACGGATTGGTATAATGAAAAATAGCCACGTTGCTAGCAAATAGGCATAAAATAATTAAGAAAAATATATATTCAGTAAATATGGACGTTCATGTGAATAGAATTGTGTAAAAGACAGGTGATGGTATTGTATCACTTCACACCTGTGATCACTTGACATTGACATAGTAAAACAACGTTCAGTCAAGACAAAAAGTGCAAGAACGAATATTTAGGTTTTAAATTTGAAAGGGGGAGTTGAAGTAATTGATATCTACTTATAGTATACTTATAGTTCTATCCGCAATTACCGCCATTTTGTTTTGTGCGATACGTGAAATGAAAAACACGCTGTATCTGTACTAATTCCACAACTTTTTAACCAAACAAACATGTACATTGATAGATAATCTATAATGTTTTTTAAATGGATGTGCACTAGTCTTAATCAAACTGAAAAATATAAAGTCATCAAAATATTTACCCTTAATTAATATGTTTCAACTTGATTGTTATATGATCAAATAATAATAACATGTATGTGTAAACTTGATTGTTATATGAACAAATAAAAATTACATGTATGTGTAAACTTGAGTGTCCTCTCAGATTTCGTTCCCACAAAATACCTCGATATTCTCTTTTTCAGGGAGAGTTTAAGCAGAGCTGATATTTATTTAAAACGAATGATGGACAAAACGGTACCTACCTTTGGGAGCCGGCTTAGGTGTAGTAACTGAAAAAAACCCCGAAATATTAGATTATGATATGATGCAATATACTGTTGACTTGTTGTTGTGTATAGCTGGTTATAAATAATACACATTGTTGCTGTGTATGGCTGGTTATAAATAATACACAATGTTGTTGTGTATGGCTGGTTATAAATAATACACAATGTTGTTGTGTATGGCTGGTTATAAATAATACACAATGTTGTTGTGTATGGCTGGTTATAAATAATACACAATGTTGTTGTGTATGGCTGGTTATAAATAATACACAATGTTGTTGTGTATGGCTGGTTATAAATAATACACAATGTTGTTGTGTATGGCTGGTTATAAATAATACACAATGTTGTTGTGTATGGCTGGTTATAAATAATACACAATGTTGTTGTGTATGGCTGGTTATAAATAATACACATTGTTGTTGTGTATGGCTGGTTATAAATAATACACATTGTTGTTGTGTATGGCTGGTTATAAATAATACACAATGTTGTTGTGTATGGCTGGTTATAAATAATACACAATGTTGTTGTGTATGGCTGGTTATAAATAATACACAATGTTGTTGTGTATGGCTGGTTATAAATAATACACAATGTTGTTGTGTATGGCTGGTTATAAATAATACACAATGTTGTTGTGTATGGCTGGTTATAAATAATACACAATGTTGTTGTGTATGGCTGGTTATAAATAATACACAATGTTGTTGTGTATGGCTGGTTATAAATAATACACAATGTTGTTGTATATGGCTGGTTATAAATAATACACAATGTTGTTGTGTATGGCTGGTTATAAATAATACACAATGTTGTTGTGTATGGCTGGTTATAAATAATACACAATGTTGTTGTACTTGGGATCACATTATCTGGAAACGTTAATCTTATTTTACTTTTTTGAATTGTTAATTTATTTGCGGAACGAGTCATTTGCGGGACACCGTAAGATGGTTTGATCCCAAATATAACAATATTACATTTGTTCCCTATCTAAATGGCATTTCTAAAACTAATGCATAATGATTTTGTTTTATTCATCTGTGATTTATTTGGAATAACAGAAATATATGCTAGGATATAAGAAACTATGCCTCAATCGATCTTTATTCCATGCTGAAAGGCCACGTACAGGTCTGTAGTACAACCATCCTCAATATAATTAAGGATTCATCAAAAGTTGCTGAATCCTTATTGTTATTTGCATGTTTATTATTAAGGATTCAGCAGTAAAGTGCTGAATCCTTATTGAGATTGGCGTGTCTTATTACTTTTTTTATTCGACGAATTTTGTGGTCGCGATCCAGGAGTAGCGGCTCAACCGATGTTCATGAAATTTTCAGAAATGTTAGCCTGTGATCTGACATAGTGCAAATTTGAATTCTGACCTTGTTCTAGAGTTATCTCCCTTAGAAATAAAATCTACAAACCTCTCAAAAACTATTCAAGATATGTTCATAAAACTTTCACCAACATGTGGGCAATAACATTCCTCATTGAATAGGCCTATAGCGAATTTCTGAGAAAAAAAACTTAATCTTTGGTGAAGTTTCGCGATTTTGTGGGTTGGCACAATTTGGACATATTCCCTCAAAATTTAAATGTTGTTAATTTAAGACTTGTGTTTAATAGCTAATTTTTAAGCAGAGTAAGAATAATAAATTTCAAACATGTATCTCTTAGAGTTTACGTATGACAAGTCACAGAACATTGTCATTTTTCGAAAATCGCCATTTTCAGCGAATTACTTACATAGTGCCGCTAATGGCTGCAATACTGCCGAAGCGGCGTTAAACAATAACTCACTCACTCACTCACTCACTACTTACATAATTACGATATTGAAAATGTATTTTCATCTACGGGTGCATAATGTCAAGTAAAAACATTTTGATGTTGCACCCTTTCATCAAAATATTGATAGTTAAGCTTCACACATCGCAAACGTGATCTAGGGGTCCGAAAATAATAATTTTTAGTATTTTCCTGAGTATTCAAAAGAACATTACACATTAACTATGTATTCAATCTGAATTATGATTACAGCTTCTTAAGTGGAAATTACGAACATTAAAATTAGTACAATAGTGGTATTCATAAGCGACGAGTTCCGGGTATTTTAAGTTTCTGCCTTCTTTCTAAATTAAGAATGGCCACGTTTGTAGTGTCTTTGTTATGTTATAGTTCAGCAGTGCAAAGTTGCATGGCACGTTGTTTCATATCTCGTCAGAATGGGAAAGGATAACTCTCCATGGGGAAAGCATAATTAGTTTGATAATAAACATAACCAATGAGCTATAAGCATTTTATTTTGATCAATTTTGACTTTCATTTTGTGCTATTGACAAAGGAGGTAAAACCTACTTTCGTTTTACATGAGGGACTGGTTGAGGCTGCTGTAGCTTAATGCCTTTACAGTTAATTGTGCAACTTTCAGGAATGACTTCTGATATGATATATGTAATAAGAATTATATCAAATATGTTGCTGAATCCTTTTATCGTCCCTTATGACTATATTTTTATTATTATTATTATTGTTTTGTCCGCAAGATTCAGCCAAAACGGCTTAAGCAAATGCAACCAAATTTTACAATCTAATAGCCCGTAATGTGGAATAGAACTGCGAAGCTTTTGGGCCTATTCGGCCACGTCATTAGAGGTCCAGTTCGAATCCAAATGTCCATTTTTTACATACGGAATTTTTTCAAAATCAACTTAGAGACTTGAAACTTTTCTAAAAGATGTGCAATGTCAATGCGAGTACATAAGTAAACCAGCTGAAAGTAAGTCACGTGGTTTAGCCGCCATATTGAGTTTTGTCACGTTTAAAAAACTTCCGACGCCATGTATATTATAATTTGTCTATTGCAGCCGCCAACTACCAATACTTTTTGCACAGTGGGCACTCAAAATCTGGCAATTTTTGAAAAATGCAAACTTCAAGGGGACAAATACCTACAGATCGAATTTTGTGATTTTTTCAGGAGAGTAAGATTGGACTATGGTCTTTATGAATCAATAATAAAATCGCTCGCGAACAGTCATTTCCGGTCATAATAGAGAAAACTTTAACATACGGGAAACTTTTTTCAAAATCAACATAGAGACTTGAAACTTTTTTCGAAAGATGCTCTACGTGCAATTAAGTCAATCATAACGAAGTTGTATCTGACGTGGTTTAGTCGGCGTTTTGATTTTCTTTACAATTCTTTGATTTTGTCATGTTCATATTCGATATAGATAGTTCTAGGGACATGCTAGAAACGTGTAACTTATTTTAAAAGATGCGCAATAAGATTTTAAATATGTCTCAATTCATTATATTTCAAATAATTGAATCATTAATTTGCTGAATCCTTTTATCGCCGCTTGCGACTATATAATATTATTAGGTCTTCAAGACGAATGTCTGGAAGACCTATTGTTATTATCCGGTTTTTACTTCTTTAATATTATATGTACGTTTTTTGTGATCACGATTCTGAAGTAACGGCTCAACCGATTTGTACGAAATTTTCAGGGATAATAGCCTGTAACAGAAACTAGCCTTGTACGTCGGCCGAATTTTGATTTTGACTTCTTTTTGGAGTTATCTCCCCTTGAAGTCAAAATTTTAAACCTTAATAGCTCGAAATCTAATCAAGATATTTTCATAAAACTTTCACCAAAATGTGGGCAACAACATTCCCCATCGATTAGGCCTATAGCTGTTTTCGGCCGTAATAATAGATTTTTTGCTATTTTGTCAACTTTCGCGGTTTTAAGGGTACGCGTCTTCAAAAATCTTCTCTTAAATCACGGCAATACATACAACTATGTGTGATAGCTCATCCGACAGCTAAATGATTGTACAACAACTGGATCTTTTCCGAATTTTTAATTTCGTCCTCGAATTTCAGGAATATGCCCTTGAATATGGACCTTTTTTTAAAAGAGCGTTTTTAGGCTATATGTTCAAAGGGGCATAACTCTGTTACAAATGAACTTATGTCAAAGTTACTTATTGCTATCTCTTCCATATAACTAGTTAAACAATTCCACAATATTTCATTATCATGTAAAAGTTGATAGTATCGACACAATTTGGACGTATTTCCAAAAATGTAAAATTTTGGGATTTTGAGACTTTTCGAGGGGTACTTTCTTTGTAGAATTTTCCATTGTAAACCACTGAAGATACAATTATGTTTAATATATCATCCTGAAGTAGAGATGTCCTTTATTAAGGTAAATAAATTTCAAACATTTTTCTGTCATAGTTTATGTGTGACAAGTCATCAGAACTCGCCATTTTCAGCCATGTTTAAAGGATCATTACTGCTTAACTTCTTACGCTATAGAAAATTTGCATACACCAACGTATGCACAATTTCAAGAAGAACAATTTTTATGTTGACCGCTTTCATAAAAAAGTTGATAGTTAAGCCTCGAACATTGCAAGCGATGTCTAGGGGTCATAATTTAAGCATTTTTGAGTATTTTCTTGAATATTCAGAACAGCATAACGCATTAATTATGTATGCAATCTAAATGCTGATTACATCTTCTTAAGTGGACATTAAAGCACAACATTTACTATGTTACACCTTAGTATGGAAATATTAACCATTTTGTCTTAATCGTGAGAAATGTAATGTAGGGGTCCATTAATATGTGATTTTTCCTTTTTCAGAGGGGTACCTTCTTTGGGGATTTTTAAAAAAAAAACTACTGAAGATAGAGACATGTTTGATAGCTCATTTTAAAGCAGAGAAATAGATGTATAACCCTAAGTCCAACATGGAGTTCTAGGTCAAGCAGAAGTCTTGAAGACCTAAGTATTGCCTGTGGCAATCTTAGTTACTATTATTATTATTATTATAAAATCACTTACTGTCACACTCTTTGCTTAAAGATTCAAACACTTGACGTCTCATATCTGTGAGTTCTGCAAAGTCATTAACAGTGAATCTGTTTTCTTCAAGTGGGGGAGAAGCAATAGCATCGATTTCCTTCGTATCAGTCAAACCAATACCAATAACAATGACCTTGATTCCCTCATCTCGGACAGTTACAGCCTCAGGCTTAACTTTCCTGGAGTTAATGTTGGACACACCATCAGTGATGAGAATACAGACATTGGGAACGTCAGGTCGGTCTCCGGTTCCTGGAGTGTACATCTTTGTTCTCATGGTATTGAGGCCTCCGTATGTATTCGTGCTGCCAAACATGTAGGGGATTTTATCAATTGCTTGGTAAACTTTTCTTTTTTGACCAATGAAATCACTCATCTGGAACTGGATAGCCACCCTGGTGCTGTAGATAACAACGCCAACCCTGACTTGGTCGTTGTCAATATCAGCCGGTATGAGGAAGTATTTCAAGAAGTCCTGCATGAGTCTGAAGTTGGGTTCAGTAACACTAGTGGACGTGTCCAGGATGATTACCAGATCCATGACCTGACCAGGGCAGTCTGGAAATAGAATTTGTTGAATTGAAAACAAGAGATAATGTGTAGCTCTTTTAATAAATATTGCCGCAAGCCAACGTATTTCTCGTTTTTTCCCTCAACATTACTGTTTCAACTTTTCCATCAACATACCCTAATGATAAACATGCATAAGATTGTGTAATTCATTCCCTTTGCAACGTGTTCAATAAATATAAGAGGTAGGTCGAATTATCATTTCGTTAACATTGAACTCCTGGTACGTGGTCATAATTTTCGAGGCCGTTTGGACCATAAGAGGATTATTCATAGTCGAACTTTTAGAGCAGTCGAAATAATGGAGGAAGCATTGAGTGGTATCAGTGTTTACTAGATGTTTTCAAAAATAGTTTGAGCAGCTGATACAGCCAGATTCTTCTTGCAGCTGCATGCAATCACAAGCTGGCGTGGTTGTTGAAGGCCAAAGCATATCAAGCTTGCTTATTGTCTTATTTTTCATGAAAAGGAAAACAGTTTACCATCTCCAAGTAGAAGGAGTTGTGATGTCAAACATTTGTATTCGGCTATCTTCAAATGTAAAGTTATCTTATCTTCAAAAACATTAAAAAAGTGACGACCAAAAGCACATTGTTATACTTTCAACATATTGCCTTGATAAATCTTACCTGGCTTAGGCGGAGGAGTCGGTGCAGGTGTAGTTGTTGTAGTTGTGGTAGTTGTAGTAGTTGTAGTTGTGGTAGTTGTGGTAGTTGTGGTAGTAGTTGTTGTGCTGGTGGTAGTCGCTGAAATCAAACCGATTTGATGGACTCACCAAACTGAATAGGATAAGCTATATAACACCAGTTGTATTGATCATGTTGCAGCAGGATAAACTATATAACACCAGTCTTATTGATCATGTTGCAGCAGGATAAACTATATAACACCAGTCTTATTGATCATGTTGCAGCAGGATAAGCTATATAACACCAGTCTTATTGATCATGTTGCAGCAGATTCTTGAATCAGCCAGTGCATTATGGCATCTCAACATTGAATTTTCAACATATGAAGAGATGCCATCAAATTGCCATCATAAAACAAGGTAATGATATAACTTTCCATGTAGAGCCAAGTTTGTAATCTTTAGAAAGCTCTGAATGTCCACTTAATATATAAGGAGATAAACATACTTTGTTTGAAAATCAGAGGCATATAACATAATTATTATAGCTCTATATTTAAGTTCAAGTCTGACGCGTATCATGAGGCTTTAAATGGATAATGTTTCTGTTAATACATAATTAGTCGATGGTCACAAATAGAATATAAAAAATATATTTAAATGTTATAATCAATATTTGTTATTTTCTTTCAAAACATTTAAATGTTTCCACTGACTCATACACTAATATTGTGAAATGCCGTTGACATGAAGAAAATCAAATTTGTAAATTGTGCAACTTACATGTTAAAGAAGACGAATATCATGTCATTTTGAAATGTACATTGTATAAAGAAATTAGACAGAAATATATTCAAAATAAAAACATTCAGTTCTGCATCTTTGAAATGTTCTGTATACTTATGTCGGATACTCATGCCAAAAAAGTTTTGAACTTGTCTTAATTCTGCAAATATTCAATTTCTGTTAGAAATAAAAGAAAGTTGCGAATCATAGAATTATTATCCAGGTGTTACATTTCTATTATCAATGTATATATGTTTGTCGTTATGTTTATTTGTACATGGACCTGAGGCCACGAATACAATAAACTGAATGTGTACTTTAGGCTTGTAAACTCCATATCTATCAGGGGCTGACATTCAACATTCATGATTGTTGTTGATCTGTAGCAATGAACATTATTTATCATTTATGACTGTAACTATCATAACAGGCATATTGTAGAAGCTTCGGCATGGTAGACAAGATACTCTTCTCCCCCATTACATTGGCGCCGATTTTCATCTGACCATTCCGAATGAACCCCACATATGACTTACGAGACCAATTTACTATGCAGTTACGATGTTTTCCCGTTCGAGCGGCACATCTGCTCCGATGGAATCACGTTTATATACAATATACTTACTGTTGTTACCGATGTAATTACGCTGGACTTACGGTATTGCCATTCAGTTTATGATATATTCACGCTTTATACGATTAAATACAACCAATCTAAACGCTCGTAGGAGGTTAAACTTCTGCGACCATGCCTAAAATATTTCTTAATATCTGTTCCACATATGTTTACGATTAATTTCCGCTGCATACAACCAACTTCGATCTAATACGATCAATTAACGACATGTTTTGTCAGGTAGGTAAGGTCGGGCCATGTTTTTGAACATTGTCATTGGCCTAAAAGATGATGCAGATTCATATCGATCAATTGACGTTAATACCTGACACACTGCCATCCCGACAAGTTTCAGATCATATTACGTTTGAAGACAATTTTTTAGCAGGACGTCAGTAAAACGTGAGTTGGAAAGGGGTATTAAGGAACATAAACAACCCTTAAGTTAATATAACTTAATCATAATGAATTTTCCTGTTGAAATATTGAAACACATATTTGCTTAGTGCTTGACAATAGTCTGCATTGTAAAGTTCTTCTTGTATTGAACGTTTTATACTTTCCTCAATTGAATAATGCATCATAATGTTATGCATGTTTTTATGCATCTAAACATAATATACTCACTATCACAACCTTTATTAAGTGACTCAAACACTTGGCGTCTCATGTCTGTGAGTTCTGCGAAGTCATTCACAGTGTATCTGTTTTCTTCAAGTGGGGGAGAAGCTATAGAATCGATTTCCTTCGTGTCAGTCAAACCAATACCAATAACAATGACCTTGATTCCCTCATCTCGGACAGTTACAGCCTCTGGCTTAACTTTCCTGGAGTTAATGTTGGACACACCATCAGTGATGAGAATACAGACATTGGGAACTTCAGGTCGGTCTCCGGTTCCTGGGGTGTACATCTTTGTCCTCATTGTATTTAGGCCTCCGTATGTATTCGTGCTGCCAAACATGTAGGGGATTTTATCAATTGCTTGGTAAACTTTTCTTTTTTTACCAATGAAATCACTCATCTGGAACTGGATAGCCACCCTGGTGCTGTAGATAACAACGCCAACCCTGACTTGGTCGTTGTCAATATCAGCCGGTATGAGGAAGTATTTCAAGAAGTCCTGCATGAGTCTGAAGTTGGGTTCAGTAACACTAGTGGACGTGTCCAGGATGATTACCAGATCCATTTGTTGCCCCAGACAAACTGAAATAAAGATTTTGCCACAGTTTATACCTGAACTTACATAAACCTTTCACAATTCTAATGGTAACAAATTTACTCAAAATGTATCAATCGTAACTTTATCAATCGTTTGCAGTATACACCATGCAATATATATTGTCCGATCTTTGCATTTGAATTGCCAAAACCCGACAGGGCGTCTTCTCCTCTAACCTAGCTCCTATTGGACAGATTAAGGCTCTTGCAGATTCAGAATCTGTTGTTATTATAAGACGCTGTTTCTCAAGAAACTCTTAGTGTATGGAAGAAACGTGATGTAGTCACAAACGTATATCATTCCAGTACAGATCCAATGTTATGATACATCTTGCTGTGCACAGATTGTCAGGTGCGTCTAATAGTCACGCTTCTATCATACAAGTACAGATCCAATGTTATGATACATCTTGCTGTGCACAGATTGTCAGGTGCGTCTAATAGTCACGCTTCTATCATACAAGTACAGAATCTAATGTTATGTTCCATCTCACCTGGTTTTGGTGGTGTGGTCGGTGCAGGTGTTGTTGTCGTCTCGACTGAAATCAATGATTTTTTATTATATGACGAGCAGTGAAATACTGGGATTCATCAGTGAAATAAACTGTCTATCAAGCTACAGTGAAAATAACTTATATTTTCACTGTGAACAGTGGCTGATATAATTTGACGTCATAAAACAATCGTCTCACGCAGCGAATTGGCTTATGACGTCACAGTGTTGCTGTGGTGACGGGGTGTTCCCAGCGGCTGTACGGCGAGAAAACGACCCTTTTCGGATGTAATTACAAGGATAACCTCATATAATAAACAGAATATCCGTCAATTCATGACAAATACCATGTTTATCTTATCTCGCGCCACTCGTGAAAATATAACAGTTCTACCTCACTTGATGAGATAAACATGGTCAAGAAAAGACAGACATCCTCTATGCATTATTTGAAAAGAGTCAATGTTTGTGATATCATTTCTAATTTTGAGGACTTGTGCATTATTTGAAAAGAGTCAATGTTTGTGATATCATTTCTAATTTTGAGGACTTGTGCATTATTTGAAAAGAGTCAATGTTTGTGATATCATTTCTAATTTTGAGGACTTGTGCATTATCAAAACTTGATGATTTGTCACTTTAATCCAGGAAATTTAAAATAATTATTAATAATAAAAACACTTTATGGTCTTCATTACAATGAACTAAATTCGATTTGTGCCAGTGGCACTTGACAGCCACAGTACAACGCCAATTCAAGCATTGTCCTTTACTTATAATGCTAAGCGCCAAGCAAGGAAACAACAACTCGTTTCTTTTAAGGTCTTTTTCTATATATGTCAGGTAATTTAACCCCAACCTACCCGGTGACGAGCGGACACTCTACCAACTGAGCTACATCCCTAGGTTGAACCATTGCTTGAGTGCTTAAGTTACATTTGAATTTAATTACCGTGCACTCGATGTACAAACCATAGTATCTAATGCGATTCAACAAGTACTTTCAAATTAAGAGATGGCCGTCTTGTGAGATTTGCAATTGATATCAGCCTAACCCGAAACATTACTTTCACATATTTAGTGTTTCCCAGATATTGTCCATTTTAAAAATGTCAACCACAATATCATTCTCAGTCTTGAGACATGTTGTCAACATCATTACAGAGAAACCTTCGCACAAGTTCACCATCAGATAGAGAAATGAAGTTCACAGAGTACAATTACAACACTTTCTTAGCTGAAGTGAAACGGAAATCAAATTTGCGAAATCGAGTTGATTTTGCCACGTTGGCTCATAGTTTTGCATGTACACACTGCTCACAAGGAGAACTGCAAACGTGTTTTTGACAAGTTTGGACACATGTAAATCTGTAAAAACAATACGAATATAACACTACTTTGAAAAATAAAATTTGTGCATGGTTGTTAAATTGCTTCAGTGGGGACATTTACAAACTCCCAAACTTTTCCTTTCTTTAGAGAATATTTGAAAAAAAACATTCGTTAAAACATGCGAAGCAGAATGCATAACACAACGTTTACACGTTAACAGAATCCTTGCAGGTCACATGCTTCCAATTATGGATTATGAGAGAATTGTTCAGGCATGATAAAGCCAGCACAGCATGTCCGCCCCGCCGACTATATGACTATTTACCCATATCTTCCCATGACCTTCGGTACAAGAAGATCCATACTGGCTAGAACACCTACAGGAATAACAGGTAGATCCATACTGGCTAGAACACCTACAGGAATAACAGGTAGATCCATACTGGCTAGAACACCTACAGGAACAACAAGTAGATCTATACTGGCTAGAACACCTACAGGAATAACAAGTAGAATCATACTGGCTGGAACACCTACCGGAATAACGCGTAGATCCATACTGGCTAGAACACCTACAGGAATAACAGGTAGATGCATACTGGCTAGAACACCTACAGGAATAACAAGTAGAATAATACTAGCTGGAACACCTACAGGAATAACGCGTAGACCCATACTGGCTAGAACACCTACAGGAATAACAAGTAGAATCATACTGGCTGGAACACCTACAGGAATAACAAGTAGATGCATACTGGCTAGAACACCTACAGGAATAACGAGTAGATCCATACTGGCTAGAACACCTACAGGAATAACAAGTAGATGCATACTGGCTAGAACACCTACAGGAATAACAGGTAGATGCATACTGGCTAGAACACCTACAGGAATAACGCGTTGATCCATACGTGCTAGAACACCTACATGAATTACAGGTAGATCCATAGTGGCTAGAACACCTACAGGAATAACGAGTAGATCCATACTGGCTAGAACACCTACAGGAATAACAAGTAGAATCATACTGGCTGGAACACCTACAGGAATAACAAGTAGATCCATACTGGCTAGAACACCTACAGGAACAACAAGTAGATCTATACTGGCTAGAACACCTACAGGAATAACAAGTAGAATCATACTGGCTGGAACACCTACAGGAATAACGCGTAGATCCATACTGGCTAGAACACCTACAGGAATAACAAGTAGAATCATACTGGCTGGAACACCTACAGGAATAACGCGTAGACCCATACTGGCTAGAACACCTACAGGAATAACAAGTAGAATCATACTGGCTGGAACACCTACAGGAATAACAAGTAGATGCATACTGGCTAGAACACCTACAGGAATAACGAGTAGATCCATACTGGCTAGAAGACCTACAGGAATAACAAGTAGATGCATACTGGCTAGAAGACCTACAGGAATAACAAGTAGATGCATACTGGCTAGAACACCTACAGGAATAACGCGTAGATCCATACGTGCTAGAACACCTACAGGAATTACAGGTAGATCCATACTGGCTAGAACACCTACAGGAATAACGAGTAGATCCATACTGGCTAGAACACCTACAGGAATAACAAGTAGATCTATACTGGCTAGAACACCTACAGGAATAACGCGTAGATCCATACTGGCTAGAACACCTACAGGAATAACAAGTAGATCCATACTGGCTAGAACACCTACAGGAATAACAGGTAGATCCATACTGGCTGGAACACCTACAGGAATAACAAGTAGATGCATACTGGCTAGAACACCTACAGGAATAACAAGTAGATCCATAATGGCTAGAACACCTACAGGAATAACAGGTAGATCCATACTGGCTAGAACACCTACAGGAATAACAAGTAGATCCATACTGGCTAGAACACCTACAGGAATAACAGGTAGATCCATACTGGCTAGAACACCTACAGGAATAACAGGTAGATCCATACTGGCTAGAACACCTACAGGAATAACAAGTAGAATCATACTGGCTTGAACACCTACCGAAATAACTCGTAGATCCATACTGGCTAGAACACCTACAGGAATAACAAGTAGATCCATACTGGCTAGAACACCTACAGGAATAACAAGTAGAATCATACTGGCTGGAACACCTACCGGAATAACGCGTAGATCCATACTGGCTAGAACACCTACAGGAATAACAGGTAGATCCATACTGGCTAGAACACCTACAGGAATAACAGGTAGATCTATACTGGCTAGAACACCTACAGGAATAACAAGTAGAATCGTACTGGCTGGAACACCTACCGGAATAACGCGTAGATCCATACTGGCTAGAACACCTACAGGAATAACAGGTAGATCCATACTGGCTAGAACACCTACAGGAATAACAGGTAGATCTATACTGGCTAGAACACCTACAGGAATAACAAGTAGATCCATAATGGCTAGAACACCTACAGGAATAACAAGTAGATCCATACTGGCTAGAACACCTACAGGAATAACGAGTAGATCTATACTGGCTAGAACACCTACAGGAATAACAGGTAGATCCATACTGGCTAGAACACCTACAGGAATAACAAGTAGATCCATAATGGCTAGAACACCTACAGGAATAACAAGTAGATCCATACTGGCTAGAACACCTACAGGAATAACTCCATTGACCTCTAAGTCAACAGGAGAACAGGGATATTTCCACACCTGGGTATCCTATTTCAGGCAGAGTGGGGAAGACTCCAACAATCGAGTTCGTTGACTTATTCAAACTTTGTCGGGACAGTGCCAAGCAGAAAGTGTGGCCAATTGTGGCTTTAGAAAGTTCTGACTTTGATACAACCTCGTGAACCCAAGAAAACAGTAGCACAACTAAAATGCTGTTGTGTTGTTGACCAACTCTTGACTTGTAGGTATCTGAATGTTCACCTTCCTAATATACATGTATGATACAATCTTTTTTACAATTATGCTATAATTCCTCGTAAAATGGCCTTTTGTTTTTCTTTTATTGTACGTTGTACGTTTAGCGTTTTGGAGGTCAGCATACATTTTGATATTTAAAGATGCCAGTGAAAGGACCGAACAGCAAACAGCAATACTGCATTACAAGGACACATACTTTAGAGCTAAAGATTACATGAACAATTAGCATTGTATGATTGTTTAACAACCACACTGTAGACGGATTAGATGATCAAATACTAGAAATCGGTTCAATATTTTTTACGTTTATCTCACAAATAAGTTTAAAAGTTGTATATATACACAATTTAAAGTCTAACCACTTACTGTCACACTCTTTGCTTAATGATTCAAACACTTGACGTCTCATATCTGTGAGTTCTGCAAAGTCATTAACAGTGAATCTGTTTTCTTCAAGTGGGGGAGAAGCAATAGCATCGATTTCCTTCGTATCAGTCAAACCAATACCAATAACAATGACCTTGATTCCCTCATCTCGGACAGTTACAGCCTCAGGCTTAACTTTCCTGGAGTTAATGTTGGACACACCATCAGTGATGAGAATACAGACATTGGGAACGTCAGGTCGGTCTCCGGTTCCTGGAGTGTACATCTTTGTTCTCATGGTATTGAGGCCTCCGTATGTATTCGTGCTGCCGTACATGTAGGGGATTTTATCAATTGCTTGGTAAACTTTTCTTTTTTTACCAATGAAATCACTCATCTGGAACTGGATAGCCACCCTGGTGCTGTAGATAACAACGCCAACCCTGACTTGGTCGTTGTCAATATCAGCCGGTATGAGGAAGTATTTCAAGAAGTCCTGCATGAGCCTGAAGTTGGGTTCAGTAACACTAGTGGACGTGTCCAGGATGATTACCAGATCCATGACCTGACCAGGGCAGTCTGGAAATAGATATGTCAGTTTTAACCAAATGTATTGTGCTGTATGAAAATATGTGTTTCTTAACTCCCTTTCATAAACTTCTGAACTTCTGGATGATCAAGCTGCCTTAATTAAGTTGATACGGTTTAAATTACATCCTTTAGTTACAGCTGGTTTCAGATCTACATACCACATAGGTTTTAATCCCATTTCCAGGAGCGAGTCACATTTCAACTGGATGCACATCTTAACTTGCCTTTTAAAATCCTTTATAACGGAACATTTTAGTGGCTGGAAATGTTCGTGGTTTTCGTGGGTAGGGCTTGGACCATGAAAATTTCCATAGAACGATCTAATCTCTTGTCATAACACAGTTAATTCATCCGGTCTTTAATAGACTTTCAAGTTCAACTGTGCGTGTCAGATTATGGCTAGATAGCGTGGTTAGATAGGACAAAAATGTTAACTTACAAACAAATATTTTGGATACCCTCAACCACGAAAATAAAAATCCATGAAAATGTTCATTTTTTAAAGTTCCTAAACTACGAAAATTAAAAACCACGAAAGGTCGTTGGCTCCTGATCCGCGAAAATGTCCAACCTCGAAAATTTCCCAGTCTAAGTATTCAACAGGTGGACAACAACGTTCACCAAGGTAAGACTACTGGAGTGAGCGAGTACTTTACATTTCACAGTAAAACAAAGCCACTTTGTTAAATAAACGATTCAAGGGGTTTGTAAGTTATTGTGTCTTGTTTAAACATAACTGAAGTTGTCATTTATTGTTGACATATGTGCTCAACCTCACCTGGCTTTGGTGGAGGTGTAGGCGCGGGTGTTGTAGTGGTTGTCGTTGTAGTGGCTGAAACAGAACAGATTTAAAGATATAACCCATGTTCAAACCTTTGCTAAGTAAATGGAGTCAACGACATACTTTAAGTGGTGAGTTCTGATGGTTATGGTTGTATCGATGAAAGTCGTAGCTGAAGTGATAATAGTCGTATAAGTAATAGTTGTTCAGGTTTAAAATGACAAATCAAGTGACATATTACAAGATAACTATACACATTCAGATTGAAAGACATGAACATAATTATTATGATACCTTTTAAAACCCATATATATTAATCGTTTGATCCAGATGTGAGTTTGTAGAATTAGTAACAGTTTGGTCGAAATGTGAGTTTGCAAAGTTATTAAAAGTTTGATCAAGATGTGAGTTTCTAGAATTATTAATAGTTTGATGCAGATGGGATATTTGTAAAGCTAATGTTTGATTGGATAATTCATTTCTGGGAATGTGTTCTGAAGAGATGGAAGCTACGTTGATCCGTTGATTGGAATGGGCAGGAAGTTTAACTGGTTTTGCTTGATGATGCTTTGACGTACTCACTATCACAACCTTTATTAAGTGTCTCAAACACTTGGCGTCTCATATCTGTGAGTTCTGCAAAGTCTTTCACAGTGTATCTGTTTTCTTCAAGTGGGGGAGAAGCAATAGCATCGATTTCCTTCGTATCAGTCAACCCAATACCAATAACGATGATCTTGATACCCTCATCTCGGACAGTTACAGCTTCTGGCTTAACTTTCCTGGAGTTAATGTTGGACACACCATCAGTGATGAGAATACAGACATTGGGAACGTCAGGTCGGTCTCCGGTTCCTGGAGTGTACATCTTTGTTCTCATGGTATTGAGGCCTCCGTATGTATTCGTGCTGCCGTACATGTAGGGGATCTTATCAATTGCTTGGTAAACTTTTCTTTTTTGACCAATGAAATCACTCATCTGGAACTGGATAGCCACCCTGGTGCTGTAGATAACAACGCCAACCCTGACTTGGTCGTTGTCAATATCAGCCGGTATGAGGAAGTATTTCAAGAAGTCCTGCATGAGTCTGAAGTTGGGTTCAGTAACACTAGTGGACGTGTCCAGGATGATTACCAGATCCATTTTTTGCCCAAGGCAACTGCCATCTCCTCCTGATTTAAGGGGTAAGAAATGAAATGTACACCAACATGACACCCACCAAGATGTTGTAAATGTGAGCAGAATCAGGCACATTTATTAAGTAAAATATACTAGAATATGTCTTATATATCGATGAACATGAACAGTTGTGTGTCATCAAACATAATTTCACAAAAAATGTAAAATTTTGTTTATTTAAAACATTTCTATTATTTGACTGCTGAGACTGCTTAACAGTTGTACTTTTCAGTTTTAGATTATGACATCGAAACTTGAGTTATTTGATATTGAAAATCATACATATGATAAAATCAACTGGGGTGAGTACTTTCTTTTGCCTGGCAGTTTAGCTTAAAATTCAACAACACAGTTCATAAAGTCCACATACCTGTTGGAGGTTTAGTGACTGTTAAAAGAGAAACAAATATCGATTAATTATAAACTGTAATGGCAAGTATGTTTTCTATCGTTATTATGATATGAGAAATATGTAAACACTTTATGTATTATTAACTTTTCATTCCAAAATTTCTTATTTTAAAACATTTTATTTACACTTTACATTACTTGATTTAATTGTTTATAATATTATTTATATGAACATAATGAGTAAATATTAAGCATTAAATTGAATGAATTCAAAATCTACAACTACCTAACTTCTGTAAAACAAATATAACAATTTTCTCATTGAACATCACATGAGTTTACATTTACATCATAGATAAGACAATATAAAGACAGAACATATGTCTTCATTACATGAAAAACAGTCACAAATATGACAAATTCAAAACAAAGCTCGATGTCTACAAGCTCGGGTACAGCATGCAAACAAAGCAAACATAACATGCAACGGCTGAAAAACAATCATGTAAACAATCATGTAAACAATCATGTAAACAACCCAGCAAGTAGTTGTCTGACATTGGCCCGATGACCTGAAACACACAGACGACACAGCAAGGACGTGTTTGGACAAAACAGTTTCAATAATTTTACAGAGTAAAACTTTGAAATTTTGTTACAACATCAGAACAAAAAAAATCATGTGTTACAACATTACAAAACATTTTCAGTCGCTTCCTCCCAAGAGTTTTGACTGGTATACAAGATATACATATACATATACAATGAAAAAATTAAAAACATAGAACTTGAACATAAAATTTGATTACAAAAATATGGCACACTGGTACTGAAGTGCCGTAAAATGTACTTGAAAATCTGAATGAGCATAGACTAATTGTTAGATATATGATTTGTCTTACGATGATGTTTTTATATCACTGAGATTTATAAAGCAAAAGATACTCTACCATATCTTTAAATAGGATCATATTACTACATACACAATTTATACCACATATAAAATACAATGATTTGACAGACATTGAACATTAAACATTCAACACGACCAGAGAGATATAATCTGGTTTAGAAAGACACAGAGTGTTTCGTATTAAAAACAAAATTTACGTATTCGACATTTATGAATACACCATGACAGACATACAGACCATACAGTAGGTAACTTACGTTTTGTTGGCCTAATCTGAAATATATTGACAATATAATAGTAACAAAGAAATATTTCATTTTGTTTCAACAATAATAAAGTATACATACCAGCAAATCATGTGTCAACTAATGTTCAAACATAAACACAAACAAACTGATTAAATCAGTAATGATCAATGCCTAAAATACAAAGTAAAATTGTTTAAAATATCAAAATCAAAAGGCAAATACACAATATTTCATACATTCGTGTATGAATTTGAAACTAGAATTTTGAGTAGAATCATTGTAACTACCTTTCATAATGTCTTCAGGTCCTTCGATATATTATCAGCTTGCTTTTCTCTGTACCTTGGTGGAGATTGTCGTGTCCCGTGTTGGTAGCGGAACTGAAGGTAGGTCACTGCTTGAGGGACACACAGCATGAATTGTGTGACTAGTTTGATGAACATTATTAACGCAACATATTTGTATGAGTGTACGTGGTGATTGGCACTGTCATTCTGACGAAAGAAACATAGGAAACAATGGTAAAATCACGACACAGCAATATATACATTCAAATGGAAAGATTGCACTTCATTACTCACCCCATGTACTGACTGACCTGCACAAAAACTGTAAGTAATCAGAGGATAGAGACAGATTAACGAACAACACCATTGATGACAGCTTCAGAATCATACACATTTAACTTTGTCCACCATGTTTACAGATTGTTAATTTTACATATAAAGACACATCTCATGCAATACCATATACCTATACACATGGATCCAAACACTTTCTGCCTCATATCCGAGAGTTCACTGAATTCCTGAACTGTGAATCTGTTATCTTCCAGTGGTCTGCTAGCAATGCCGTCAATTTCCCTTGTGTCTGTCAGACCAATACCAATGACATAGATACGGATGCCTTGATTACGAGCCTCTTCTGCCTCTGGAATGGTCCTTCTAGAATTGATGTTGGACACACCATCAGTGATGAGGATACAAATATTTTCAACATCAGGTCGATCGCCGGTTGCTGGTGTGAACATCTGTGTTCTCATTTTATTGAGACCCCCAAATGTGTTTGTGCTGCCGTACATGTATGGGATTTCATCAATGGCTTGGTACAATTTCCTCTTCTGTCCGATAAATTCATTCATTTGGAATTGGATGGCCACTCTGGTACTGTAGATGACGATGCCAACTCGAACATTGTCACCATCAATATTGGCAGGGATAAGGAAGAACTTCAAGAAATCCTGCATGAGTCTGAAGTTTGGTTCAGTAACACTGGTTGAAGTATCCAGAACGAAGACAAGATCCATCTCATTTGAGGCACAATCTGCAAGGGTATGTTGGAAGAATTATATTCGTTCCGTAATTTCCACGAGCAGAAAGTACTAAATAATATAACTTCTATTGATCAATAATGAAAGTTGTCCCTGTATTTTTATTTTCCTTTCTGAAGTTGATAAAATAATGTGCGTAAGAAATAAATCAAGAAATACCTGATAGCTCTTTCCTTAAGAGGCCCCATAAAACTATGTTTAAAAATATTGCCCTGTCGGCACAATGGTAAAACAAAAGATCTTCAGAAAGAACAATAATATCAAACAGGAAGCCCCTGCAGATGGGGCCGCTTGCCATCACACAGCAAATACAGTCATAAACTTTTAAAATCCGAAAGGTATATGTCGATTTTGTGAGTGTAGTTTATGAAAATAGTGGCAAACAATGAAAGACCTATTCATATAGATTTGTGGGATATTGGCTCGAAATACTTATAATTAAAAACATTATGTTCGTAAAAAATTAGAGATTTTTAAAAGTTACCTTTTGGTTTTGGCGTGGGCTTTTCAACTGAAACAAATAATATATATGAGCAAGAATGTTTCAACTTTATTGGGTTTGAATCAATATAATTTTACAGAATATTTTAATCAATGAAATGAACGCAATAGCTTAATAATACTTTTAATAAGAAAACAAGTGCAAATTTTAAAACAGAGAAAATCCCTGGTCATCTCGTACAGCAAGTGAATCCTCTTATCGAGTTGATAGACAGTAACTTCTTATAGTCCAGCAATATTGGTTGAAAAGAAGAGTAAGAAATAATAAGAAACCTTGATTTGCAAATGATCCTACTGAGATGTCAAAAATAATAATTTGAGAACAAGATAACAAATGCTATGAGGTATGTTTATTTCTTATTAAATTATCTAACCTCTTGGCATAAACATTTCTTAAATTGCAAATATTAACTTTGAGAGATAACCCGGAGACCACTTGAATTCTCATATTGCATTCTCGTTGAGGATTTGTCCTCAGCAGTACATATGTTTACACATAATACACTATAAACTATGGAATCATTATAAACTATTGTGAAAAAAACCCCAAAAGAAATTGAAATAAAAAGAATTATGAAATGTGCAGGCAGTAGCTTACCTGGGCAAATACTTCCAAACACTTTCTGCCTCATATCCGAGAGTTCACTGAATTCCTGAACTGTGAATCTGTTGTCTTCCAGTGGTCTGCTGGCAATGCCGTCAATTTCCCTTGTGTCTGTCAGACCAATACCAATGACATAGATACGGATGCCTTGATTACGAGCCTCTTCTGCCTCTGGGATTGTCTTTCTAGAATTGATGTTGGACACACCATCAGTGATGAGGATACAAACATTATCTACATCAGGTCGGTCGCCTGTTTCTGGTGTGAACATCTGTGTTCTCATTTTATTGAGACCCCCAAATGTGTTTGTGCTGCCGTACATGTATGGGATTTCATCAATGGCTTGGTACAAGTTCCTCTTCCTTCCGATAAATTCATTCATCTGGAACTGGATGGACACTCTGGTACTGTAGATGACGATACCGACTCGAACATTGTCATCATCAATATTGGCAGGGATAAGGAAGAACTTCAAGAAATCCTGCATGAGTCTGAAGTTTGGTTCAGTAACACTGGTTGAAGTATCCAGAACGAAGACAAGGTCCATCTTAGCTCCAGAACAATCTTAAAAAGCAAGATAAAGTTATTTTAAAATCCCACCCGACATAACCAAGAGTTACATAAATGAATAACTGATTATTTCCCTTTCACCGACCTTCCACTGTATTGTATTATCACTTTGACGTCATGGACATTTATTTAACAAAGATGTGGTATCCATCGAACAACTAGCATTTTGAGAGAAACTGAGAGATGTGAAACTCCACAGTGAATGAAATGGTTATTTCTTTGGATGTTAATTGATTTTAACGTTTAACTTAAATAAATTGATTTTCTTCAGAAAACCATATACTAGAAATAGTTTAAGAAAATGAATATTGGCAAATGTTGGTCAGTTTGTTCTGACAATTTCCAATGTCATGATATCCCGTTTTCTTAGATCAAATGGCAGAGTACAGTACAATGTATGCAATTGGTATGACTTTTAGGACTAAACGTATCGTATTTTACATCATTCAATGCATTGGTTAAAGCATCACATGACGTAAACTTCATGACAAGGATGGCCCTCAACATCATGTGACACTTCTCGAGTGAGAGTCGACCTGCCTGTAAATCCCATCTTAAGTCTATTATAAAACAATCCTATTATTCCTTTATTTATTATTTTTAAATATGACTTAATTCTAGGAAATAACTTAACCTTAAGTTTCTACATGATATATATAGAGGTTATCATGAGAGTGTGTTTGGGATGGTCAATATCCTGCATTAGGAATAAACATTGTATTTTGCGAGCCTTGGCGAGCTAAATACATTGTGTTTATTCCTAATGCAGGATATTTACCATCCCAAAAAAAACGAGCATGATAACTTCTTTATCATACAATGTCATTATTCATTCATTTTGCGTAAAACATTATTTCAAAGTTGAACGTTACTGTAACTAAGCGTATTGATATATGCAAATGAATTGCATGCTATTTTCACAGAAAAATGACACAAAATAACGCCTCCTAAATTATGCTTTCAGACTGAAAATAATTTTTATTTTTGGCATGATCTTAATTTTCAATGTTTTAATACGTTTTAAAACACGTTTTTCAAATGAAAAATATTTAACGTGAGGACAGCGAATTCGAACTCGCGTCCTATCGCTTGTGTAACCATGACTGTAAGCGAATCTCGAAGTGCGAGAGTTGCGTCCCTTCCGCCCGGTTGCAAATGGCGACTGGCACCACACGGAGAGCTAAACTGAATGTTAGGCAGCTAATTCTAAAATCCCCTTTACAAAAGTAACATTATGGAACCGTGAAGATTGCCGTTCGATAAATGAATGTGTGACTCAACTGCCTTTGTTACTAGCTAAGGTACATAGCTCTGACAGATGTCAGAGCTATGGAGCAGCCCTATAGGCCCCAATGGAGGAATTCCTTTGTCGCACTTTCGCGTACTTGTTACGACTTTCGCGCATGAACAAACCATTGAATTGTCTTTATTGCATTAATAGCTATCCGTCTGCCCCATTTTCGCTCGTCAAATCTTAGGAATAATATATTTTCTAAGCCATCAAACATCGCAGTCGATGCTTCGATAAGCGCGTCGCCATATTGAATGACGTGATACCGGGGATCCCCTTCTTAAAATAGATCCAATCGCGTGATGCACCAAGAGGATACACGTTTGACAAGAGAATATAAAACTACCCACTTCGGTAAATTACTCTACTGTTGATTACACTCATTTATTTTACTTGTGAATATATTATTTAACTGGCGAGTAAAATAAAATAAATATGTAATCGTTTTGACTCAATATGCTGAAAATTGGATTTAATGGGTTTTTTTAAAGCAAAACAAGAATCACATATTCATAAAATACAAATAATTTCAAAATAATTTTTTTCTAAAAAACATATGTGTATATTATAAATTTGTGTTATTGAATTATGACTACGAAGTTAACCGTTGTACATCTGTATAAAAGGAATTTTGTAAAAAGGTAATTATAAAAGTTATCCTTAAAGAGTTCTCTTTGTAAACGATACAATGGCATCTGCTTTGATGGTTCATTTTCAACACATTAAACATGGTTGTGTTATTTTTCAGCTCTATGCTCTTTATTGGACTTTGTATATATGTGTACCTCCAAAATAAAAAAAATCTACAATACATGTATCACACACATAAAAAAGCAAAATATTCAAGTAAATAATGTATGTTATGGTGGACGTTCTAAATTGTTTGTTTTCTGAGACTTTGTTTCACGTTTGTATGTGATACCTTCAACAGAAGAATCAAAATAAAAATCGAAACAAATTCTTATATTATCAGAAATGATGCTTAGGATTTAAACTAAAAACTAAACGCACTTACAATGTGAAGTCATACCGAATAATGGGATTGGCAAACAAGAGTGAACTCTTTAATGTCTGGAAAAAATCGTTTGTAAGACAAACATAAACATGGCCCCTTAAACAAACCCCGTCAAATTCATAATGACAACGATCCCATTAGATTGTTAATTGTTGATAATGACGGCTAGTCATAGTATATTGAAACTATTTCATGTGATTATTCAAGGGGTACCCATAGAAAAGGCCCTTTACTTTCCTTGTGGACTTTTAGAAATAGGTCGATAATAATAACAATATATTGATGCATAGCGCATAGTTTCAGGCATGGGATTATTTCAGACGTATTTGACATATAGATGAATCTAATGTTAGGTATTCCAATTGTTTAATATATCCAATTAAAATATCATGATATCTACGGTTTAAAAGACTTCGGTTGGGAGATTTAACCATAACAATACGCATATATCCAATGAAACTAAACGGTATATTGCAGACTTTTTATAATGTTTTCATCGTGTTCGTAATTTAAGGAAAACGCAATATGTTGAGAATGAGCCCGTTGTCTTTCCTCAGATGAAGTTAAAATATACAAATGTTAGTTCATTAACGTATTTAAAACTTATGAAGAAAAAATAAAACGTATGTAGTCTTGTCTTCTGCGCCTTTTCCAGATTATTTTTTTTTTATAACTGTATCATCGGCAAGTCTGAACTTTGTACATGCAAGTCAAATCTTAATCAATCTCATCAGAAGAGTACTGTTATACTTTGCAGTCTGTAATGTATACTTAACTTTGGTGAACGATTACATAGACGTTGCATCTGCTGTTTGGCCTTTACTATGTCTATGACTAAATTCTCAACTCAAATACGATTACTAGTAATTAACCAGGGGTAGAAACTAACCTGAAATGGTCACTAGCCTTTTGGGCTAGTAGCTTTCAGATCTTACTAACCCAGCCAAAATTATTCTAGCCCAGTAACAAACAGACAAGAGACGTAGAAAACAGATGATTAATAAATGATTTGCTTTATTGCAAATTCAGAAAACAGCTTTAATTTCAAATTATTAACTCATTTCACTTCAACATTATTTATATTCCCATTTACTAGTATTAGCTAGAATTTTCTTAGAGGGATAAAAATTAACCATGATCATTTCACCTCATGATCACAGTTTAATTATATCAATGTAAATCAATCTCGATCATTGTAGAACGGGTGCATCACGCGAGTGGATCTATTTTAAGAAGGGAATCCCCGGTATCACGTGATTCAATATGGCGACTCGCTTATCGAAGCATCGACTGCGATGTCTGATGACTTAGAAAAAAAAAATATAAATTAAAGATTTGACGAGCAAAAATGGGGCAGACGGATAGCTATTAATGCAATAAAGACATTTCAATGGTTTGTTCATGTGCGAAAGTCGTAACAAGTGCGCGAAAGTGCGACAAAGGAACTCCTCCATTGGGGCCTATGGGACTGCGCCATAGCGGTAATGTAGTGGAAACGATAGGGAGAACGGAATACCGGTATGTTCTTTTAGCTACTTTGTTACCTGTGAGTATTATAAAGCGTTTGCTCGGTAGTTTTCAACTCGCGATGAACATGTTTTGGCACTGCTTGAACATAATAAAATTTTGCAGCACTATGCATTGCACAATGATTTTTTTGTATCATTTCTCAAATTAATGTGGATCTGTATGAAATAATCATGTATATTTACATGAAGCTGTTACGCTATAATTGTCACGGTTATTACAGACATTTGAAATTTTAACGTGTGTGACGTCATTTCCAAAAGAAGTTCCGTCACTTGACCTCTGTAATTTGCATCTTTATCCGTATATGACCCAAACGGATACCGAAAATATCCGTTACCTTTATCCTGCCGAGAACACCACCCATTGTATGATAAATATTTGTTCTTATGCATAAAAAAGGCTTTAGACGTAAGTTTTCCTTCATTTTAACTCAGATTCTAAGTTTGCAAATGGGTAGGCTGAATTGTTTTAGTCTTGACTAAAGTCATTAAATAATATGGCTTGAGATGTATAGCAAAATGTTTGCACGAGGAAACTTTTCAAGTGAATGAGAATGATTTAAAAGTGCTTTCTGTTTTTTGTTTATATCAAGACGGCAAATGATAAAAATATTACGGCCATGCTCATATTATGATATTTCCTTCCTCTTTGGCGATATTGGAATAATTTAGGGATTCCCACATATCTCAGGACAATGTGTTAGTCCTAAATGTTAAAGTATTGCAACAGAAGTTACAGTGGCTATCTTTCCCCCCTGAGCAACGGTCAACGGCTAAGCCCATTTGTGAATACAGACTTATGTTTAGGTTAGTCAACAAAAATAAAAACAAAACTAAAAAATTCCCAAACAGTTTACGTTGCCTCTGAAAGCAAACCTAAAAGCCATACATCATTTCCCCCAAGGAAACAAAAGCATACATATTTCATCGAACATTTTTTTCATTGGAAAAGTAAAACGTCACTTACCATTCTTTTTTGGTGTAGTTGTAGGAGCTGGGGTTGTTGTTGTAGTAGTAGTTGTTGTGGTTGTAGTCGTTGTTGTAGTAGTTGTTGTGGTAGTTGTGGTAGTTGTAGTAGTAGTAGTAGTTTCAACTATGAAAATGACAATCAAGAAGGCTTATAATGTATTCAAATCTTTATACACAAGTTTTTCTGACTTGCTGTCAGTAAGAATGTCTATATGTCATCTCTTAATAAATCTTTTCACTGTCACTACATGATATATTTAATAAATTTCATTATAATATTATGGTGCTATATTGCTAATAAAACAATTTGTATGTCATATTTTATTCATATTTTAATATGCAGATACTATCTTTAAAAAACAATTATCTCATTAACTATTGTTTGGATATTTGCTCAGTGTAAAAACCGGTATTTAGAAGTCATTATTCTCAAAACATTCATTTGCTCTGCAGCACATCAGCTGATTTCGTATCATTGTTTTAAATGTTGAACAAGGTCTTATAAAAGATCAGATTGTCATCAAATATTCACATTGCAACCCTCATCGGATGAGGAGGCTGAACCACTGTTCCACAGGATTACAACTGTTTAAAAGATTTGGTAGGAAATTTAAATAATTATGCTTGACAAATCTGTCTTACAAATAGGATCGAAGAGTCAGACGATTACCATCATCGTTGATTACAAAAACTTTACGCTAGTGTTGAGATCACGAGAACCAATAATAATGTTACTGATGTACACTAAATGAAAACTGAGCTAATTCATGGAGAACAACGTGTTAAGAACTCCCCTATATACGCCATCATCAAACAAGAAGACATAGTCATCAACATCCCCTGCCAGACCCAAGAAATCGGAACAAAGGCAATAATTTGAGAAGAAAATTGTGCACTTCTCATTTTCATTCCATCAAGGTATCGATTGCCTCAAGCCACAAAACTGATTTGATCTTTTACAGTTTCAATGAATAGTTATTCCCATTTGAAGATATCCGGAATAGAGTCGAAACAACGGATCAAGGGCAATAACTCCGGAAAAGATAATCAAACGCTTCATATTTTCGAATCCAATTAAGGTATTGATACCCTCAAACCACACACAAAATTATCTTATATATAAATACCTTAAATAGTTTCTGAGAAAAACTGTCCCCTTTGAAGATACCATAAACATAGTCCACAAATACGGAACAAGGGCAATAACTCCGGATGAAATAATTGAACATCACACCAAATCTGGTTATTGCATCTAACACAGTTTCTGAGAAAAGCTGTCTCCATTGGAGATGCCATGAACAAACTACCAAAATACGGAACAAGGGCAATTACTCCGGAAAAAATAATTGCACGCTTCTCTTTTTCGAACTCCATCAAGGTATTTATGCCCTCAAGCATCACACCAAATTTAGTTATCAGTTTCTGAGAAAAGCTGTCCCCTTTTATTTCTGACGGATGGACGGACGAACGGACGGATGGACGGAGCTCAAACTTATATCCCCCTCCCACTTCGTTGCGGGGGATAATAACTGACTTAAAGAACCTTTAAAATCATATATGTAACACAAACTATTACTAACTTGGGCACATGGATCCAAACACTTTCTGTCTCATGTCAGCGAGTTCACTGAATTCCTGAACTGTGAATCTGTTGTCTTCCAGTGGTCTGCTGGCAATGCCGTCAATTTCCCTTGTGTCTGTCAGACCAATACCAATGACATAGATACGGATGCCTTGATTACGAGCCTCTTCTGCCTCTGGAATTGTCTTTCTAGAATTGATGTTGGACACACCATCAGTGATGAGGATACAAATATTTTCGACATCAGGTCGGTCGCCGCTTGCTGGTGTGAACATCTGTGTTCTCATTTTATTGAGACCCCCAAATGTGTTTGTGCTGCCGTACATGTATGGGATTTCATCAATGGCTTGGTACAATTCCCTCTTCCTTCCGATAAATTCACTCATCTGGAACTGGATGGCCACTCTGGTACTGTAGATGACGATACCGACTCGAACATTGTCACCATCAATATTGGCAGGGATAAGGAAGAACTTCAAGAAATCCTGCATGAGTCTGAAGTTTGGTTCAGTAACACTGGTTGAAGTATCCAGAACGAAGACAAGATCCATCCTATTTGAGGCACAATCTGCAAGTGTATATAGGATGACTTATGATTCTGAGTCGAACATTATCCTCTAGTCAGCAAATATATTGTCAACCTAGCGTGTATACTCGTTCATTTCAGACAAACCTATCAAGATCATATCATATGGTTAGCAATAGCATTTGTTACATTTCTGTATCACCCGGTACGAGGGACTAACAAAGTTGTAAGTCCCTCAAGGAGGGTTTACAGAAAAAATTGTAATGACTGTAAACCCTGATATGTTTTCTAAGAGGATGATGTCAAAGCATATATCTGAAGAAATTATCTTATACTGATTTTTAAAGAAAATTCTCAAAGATATATCATAATATGAACCACAAATGTTTTGAGGAATTTGCGTCTCGAACCCGTATCCAGTAAGACCTGTGGTTCGTGAGCTAACGCCATAGCCTATTGTGTCACGGAGGCAGATGAAATACAACGGTGTAAAAGCAACTTACATAGATAACATGGTCGTAACCGAGAGTTCAGATGATTCAGGGATTTTACGAAGGACTCTATATTTAACAGGGATCTTCGATAACGTGATAACAAAGTGTCTTTTAAACTTAAAAACGGTTGATAATATGGAGAAACCATTCTACCTCATATATTGTAACGTTGTAGACCCTGATAGTCAGGAAAAAAATATGAGGTATAATAATCTAAAGATAATCATACAAGGACGATAATAAACAACCATATTCATTGGAGCAATTTCTATCAAACGCATTAAAGAATTCGTATTAAACGAAGAAAAAAAATATTATATGGAATGTGGATTGTTATTCTGTTTATTACTCGACCACATTTGTGAAGCAACATTTCTAGCTCATATACACATTTTAACATCATACTACATTAATGAGATGCTGCTTATTCTTAACACAGCTATGTTTACCAAGCGTTATCACAAATTGGAATATCTAAGGGTTATATCCTCTTAATTCTATGGTGCATTAAAATAAATTTGATTGTAAAAGGTGTTTCATTAAATTGATTCATACAATTGTAGTTAGTATCACAATACTCCTTTTTAATCTAGCATTCCAAATTTTGAAAACATTTCCCATATTTTATTGATTTCAAACATTCGTTTTAACACGACATCGATTGCATTTAAAACTGAAACATGTATACAACAGTAGTTACTTCATACCTTTTGGTTTTGGGGTGGGCGTTGGAACTGTAAAGAGAAAACATACTTATTACGAAAATGTTGACCAGTGTTAAGCAACCAATGAAACACTGTTGATAGTGGATGGATTTATTTGTATGTATTATCTTGATGCTTAAAATGTTGTAAATTAAAGGATTTAATTTTTAGACATTTCAGAATGATTAGTTTTGATTACATTTAAGAATTCTAACATTTGATCTCAATTTAAGAAAAGAAAACCCTCAAACGCTTTGATACAGGGAATAGAAGGAAAATATATATTTAGAAATTGTCATTATATGCCACATTTAAAAGTGATTCAAGGACCATTTAGCTTTTACACTGCACGGAATAAACAAATAAATATCTTACTTGGACACATGGATCCAAACACTTTCTGCCTCATATCCGAGAGTTCACTGAATTCCTGAACTGTAAATCTGTTGTCTTCCAGTGGTCTGCTAGCAATGCCGTCAATTTCCCTTGTGTCTGTCAGACCAATACCAATGACATAGATACGGATGCCTTGATTACGAGCCTCTTCTGCCTCTGGGATTGTCTTTCTAGAATTGATGTTGGACACACCATCAGTGATGAGAATACAAATATTTTCTACATCAGGTCGGTCGCCTGTTTCTGGAAGGAACATCTGTGTTCTCATTTTATTGAGACCCCCAAATGTGTTTGTGCTGCCGTACATGTATGGGATTTCATCAATGGCTTGGTACAATTCCCTCTTCCTTCCGATAAATTCACTCATCTGGAACTGGATGGCCACTCTGGTACTGTAGATGACGATACCGACTCGAACATTGTCACCATCAATATTAGCAGGGATAAGGAAGAACTTCAAGAAATCCTGCATGAGTCTGAAGTTAGGTTCAGTAACACTGGTTGAAGTATCCAGAACGAAAACAAGATCCATCTCATTTGAGGCACAATCTGAAAGTAAATATCAGTTTCGATGATGAAACACGTATTTTGTTTATTTCTAACAAACATTATTTGGCCATATTGGTCTGATAGGATAACAAAAATATTCCTCCCACTGGCTTGTACATATATCTATATGTGTAACAATATAAATGTACGAACCCTTCTTTTTAGGAGTTGTTGGGGCAGGAGTGGTTGTTGTAGTTGTTGTTGTGGTGGTTGTTGTAGTCGTTGTAGTTGTGGTTGTAGTTGTAGTTGTAGTTGTAGTTGTCGTTGTCTCAACTGCAAATAAAATTTGAAGTATCTAGAATCAATAAAATATAGCACACAAAAAACAACCACATTTAGAAACTTATAATGATCATATATATAAAGGAACCATGTTCTTTAATGTATTTGCAACGTAATATAGTATACTCGTTTTTCTTATAAGATACACTTTTCGGAATGAGTTAAGCAACACACACGTGTTTTTACAAGTTATGGCTGTCTGACAAGAAAGAAGACAACGTCTCAGAAGAAGATTGTTTGATATGATCGAATACTTGTCTAACATTCTAACCACATAAAAGTACATTCAAACATGTTTTCAGTTTTGAGACATTTGCGTTTCGGGAAATTTTTTATTACTTCAGAATAACTATGGTTACGCTGGAAAAGAAAGGTCTATTGTGATTGCCTGATTTGGGAAATGTCATTCATTGAAGTTAACAGATTCCATTTGTAAAAACTGCATTTCATTAAAATTGTAAATTGAAAGCAGCATGGACGTTTAAGCATGCAGAATTGTGATCCGTTTATATTTTCATCTTTGCTGTAATATAGCCTCTTTATATTACAGAAAACGCTTAAGTTTACAACCTGAACTCACACGAATCTTAAATACATTCAAAATCTACTGGCTGTAGCTTTGAATTGTTGTCAATAACTGTTGAAAAAACGACCTAAATAAAAGTATATTGATTGTTTCTTACCATGCATGAAAACATGGTTTTGCAAAAATCAGTACAATAGCAATTTATTAATTATTTCCTGAGTTGTACACATTGATGATTAGAACTTTCAAAATAAGTTGCTAAGTAGCAATTTTGCTATCAGTTGTGACTCATTTAATTATTTTGTTTTAGTTTTTAATTTAGAATAAGTACTTTTTTTGCAAAAGGAATAAACAAGATTCGCTTTTTTAAGAATCAATGCATAACTTGAACTGATATTAAAGTGACACTAACAACGAACCGATACACTGTGAATTGAGCAAACTCCTTGATTTAATAAAATCATAAACACTAAAACAAACAAGTGAAACCGTTATTGCAGATAATTACAAGCATTACTGTGTGAGATTTTCGAAAATTACCATCACGATATTATATTTCTTTTAAAGTCAAATACATGTATATGATGGCCGAGAGGGGACATTGCTCTTTTGCCCCTTGGTAACAACGCGATAAAGGGATATGACAACACAACAAATCGATATGGTCACACAACAAAGCGATATAGCAACACGACAAAGCGATAAGGTCGCCCGACAAAGCGATATGGCCACACGACAAAGTGATAAGGCGGCACGACAAAGCGATATTTCCGCACGACAGAGCGATAAATACCATATCTCTTTGTCGCGCAGTTATATCGCTTTATCGCTCTATCGCTTTATCACTTTATCTCTTTTTTGATCTTTCGCTTTATAGCTTTGTCGCGCCACTGTACCTTTTTGGAATATTTGAGAGTGGAGACTATTTTTTCAAATGAAATGATTTTATGTATTGTTCTTACAGTTAAACTTTTTAATTGCGTGTACATGTCTGAAATTATTAATGTTCTAACAAAATGATAATACTTCAAAAGATGTGCTTTTTGCTCAGTATGATTTAATTTGTTCAAAAACTTGAATTGAGCAGGAAAACCGAAGAGAAAATAATTCGACTGAAATAAGTCGTTATAAAACAGGACAATGCTTTACAAAAATAATAATGTTGTGAATGTGTATACATTTAAGACCAATAATATTTTACGGTACCATCTAGTCAAGTGAATATTTCTAAGACATTGAAGAATGCAAGTTTTGTCGTTATTTCAAATGCGAAGTGATACAAAGAGTGACGTTCGATGTGTCACATACCTCTCGCCTCGCCAGGTTTTTCACGAATAAAAGAACTACTATGCAACATATCAAAAATAAATGAAGATCATATATGATCAGATATGATATTAACACCACAAAAGGTCAACAGTCATTGACTGAAACAGCAAGACATTGACGTTCACCGTAAGACGTGGACAGCAAGGGAGGTAATCACTTTTCAAAGGGAGATAATTTTATTTCAAGGGAGACAATCATGAAAAGTAATTCCGGCCACACGTTAGTCACTGCTGTGAAAATATTACTTATATTTTCTCTGCAGTGAAAATATGACTTTCTACTGCATATGTGCAAATATGGATACTATTTTTATCATATAATCACATATTTCATTGCTACTTATATAATAAATTGAAATTCCTGGTTTTGGAAAATCTATTCAATTGTTTAACTCTTTAGCGAAATAGACAGTCATGAACATATATTCTACTACTATGCAATGTGTAATGCCATTAGCCGTCGGCCTCCTTTCTGAATACAACTCTCTTTACAGTGAGCAGAATGAAGCCATTCAAGTGTGAAAGAGAAGATTTTGTAACATCGAATGTCGCTGAGCTCCATGCCCTGAAGGTGTACAACATATTACCATCATACCAATGATTCATGACGATGCGGTGAGTTCACACTTTTAATAAATTAACAAAAACGTGCTTTTCATGAATCAGACACCTTAGAAATATTGCTGTCGCACATATCAATACACAATGTCACACATATATTCTACTGTGATTTAGCCTAGATCTAATAGTGTCTTTATACGTTTTGATGTGCACAATGTAACTCAGTAAAACAAAATTATGTATTTTATTTTGATAATGATAGATTATTTTATTCTTTCCTTTGATTTGCTAGTGAATGGCTAAATAATATACTAGTGTTGTTACAGTATATTTCCAAACTTGTATATTACATTATGTTGATGAATATATATATATATATATATATATCAGAAGTAATCAGAGTGCACCGATTTAAATAAAAGTAAAAGACTTAGGTCGACATGTCGACATCTCTCTTTTGCTTTATTGCTCTATCGCTTTATCACTCTATCATTGTATTGCTCTTTCGCTCTATCGCTCTTTCGCTCTATCGCTCTTTCGCTCTATCGCTTTATCTCTCTTTTGCTTAAATGCTCTATTGCTCTTTCGCTTTATCGCTCTTTCGCTTTATCGCTCTTTCGTGTTATCACTCTTTGGCTTTATCACTCTTTAGCTTTATCACTTTATCGCTTTTTCATGCAACCATATTGCTTTACCGCTCTTTTGCTTTATTGCTTTGTCTCACTACTTTATCACTCTTTCACTTTATCACTCTTTTGCTTTAACACTCTTTTGCTTTATCGCTCTTTCTCTTTATCGCTTTTTCACTTAATCGCTCATTCTCTTTATCGCGATTTGATCTCAATTTAAGAAAAGAAAACCCTCAAACGCTTTGAAACAGGGAATAGAAGGAAAATATATATTTAGAAATTATCATTATATGCCACATTTAAAAGTGATTCAAACTTTTACACTGCACCGAATAAACAAATAAATATCTTACTTGGACACATGGATCCAAACACTTTCTGTCTCATATCCGAGAGTTCACTGAATTCCTGAACTGTAAATCTGTTGTCTTCCAGTGGTCTGCTGGCAATGCCGTCAATTTCCCTTGTGTCTGTCAGACCAATACCAATGACATAGATACGGATGCCTTGATTACGAGCCTCTTCTGCCTCTGGAATTGTCTTTCTAGAATTGATGTTGGACACACCATCAGTGATGAGGATACAAATATTTTCGACATCAGGTCGGTCTCCTGTTTCTGGAAGAAACATCTGTGTTCTCATTTTATTGAGACCCCCAAATGTGTTTGTGCTGCCGTACATGTAAGGGATTTCATCAATGGCTTGGTACAATTCCCTCTTCCTTCCGATAAATTCACTCATCTGGAACTGGATGGCCACTCTGGTACTGTAGATGACGATACCGACTCGAACATTGTCACCATCAATATCAGCCGGTATGAGAAAGTATTTCAAGAAATCCTGCATGAGTCTGAAGTTAGGTTCGGTAACACTGGTTGAAGTATCCAGAACGAAGACAAGATCCATCCTATTTGAGGTACAATCTGCAAGTATATATTAGAAGAATTATGGTTCTGATTTGAAAATACTTCCCTCTTGACCGAAAAAATTAAATGATATTGAAAAGGATGGATTAACAAATATACATATTCATTAGTTTCCTCATACAAATGATCCATCCTTTGTATACGTCGCTTAATGAAAGATCTACTGCCATTTTTACACATATCCATCTGACTGAATGATTTGTTAATCTATGAGAACTGTGGCAGGGTTAACAATATTAACCATTTTATATTTAAAGTAGGAAAATCATAATATATCAGAGATGGATGGTTATTCTGTTTATTACACAATCACATCAATCATGCAATATAGCAGTCAGTGTAATGACATTATGTCATGTATTTCTCTATGCCAAATACATATGTTAACATTATACTACATAAATGGAACATTGTAACATGACTTCGGTGTATCCTTGATTCTGATTGGTTGATTTGCCTATGTTGAATTACTTGGGCGAATCACCGCGAACTTATACATCATGTTAACAAGATCCGACCCAACTCAAAATTTCTCTTAATATACGAGCCTTACTCAAATTTGACAGGTGTCATTGTCATTTTCTACCTAGTGTATACCTATAAAGGTCACAAATTAACTCTCAATGTGAATTAGATTCAAGTAACTAAAATGTTTTTAACTATTTAAATTTGTCCAATTTTGACGCCTCTTTCCATGCAACTGTTTTAACCGAATACCGTTGCCATGGCGTGACATCACAGTGTGTAAATTGTTGCTCATGTACATATTACGCCGAATATTCACCTTTGTTTTGACTTGACCACAACTCTTACAAAAATGGAACCGTCGCCAAGTTATTTCCACTCAGAGATAGGTACACAAAAAGAGATTTCGCTTCAAAACACCCGGACATTTCAGCGTTTAAAATCTCTGGCTAACGCCATCAGTTTTAAACTAAATTTGCGGGTGTTGAATATTTATCTATTTATCTTATAATTACATATTCTCAACTCTCACGTGCGAACGTTAACATTTGAACATCTTATTTTTATAATCCATTAAGTCTATGTAACACAGATAACATAATGGTATAATTAATTATTTTCAATTGGAATCTAAAATATTACATTTATATCTTTAACAATGGGTCAATAACTATTCATGTTTAATTACAATTGGCGGAATGCCTTTATAATGATACAAGTACAGCTACTGCTAAAGCCACATTTACATCTACTGCTACAGCTAAATCTACGACTACAGCTACATCTACATCTACAGCTACTGCTACAGCTAAAGCTACAACTACAGCTACTGCTACAACTACAACTACAACTAAAGCTACTGCTACAGCTAAAGCTACAACTACAGCTACTACTACAGCTACAACTACAGCTAAAGCTACAACTAAAGCTACAACTACAACTACATCTACAGCTACTGCTACAGCTAAAGCTACAACTACAGCTACTACTACAGCTACAACTACAGCTACTACTACAGCTACAACTACAGCTAAAGCTACAACTAAAGCTACAGCTAAAGCTACAACTACAACTACAACTACAGCTTAAACTACAACTACAGCTACAACTACAGCTAAAGCTACAACTACAGCTACAACTACAGCTACTGCTACAACTACAACTACAACTACAGCTACAACTATAGCTACAACTACAGCTAAAGCTACAACTACAACAACAGCTACTGCTACAACAACAAATACAGCTACTGCTACAACTACAGCTACAGCTTAAACTACAGCTACAACTTCAGCTATTGCTACAACTACAGCTACAGCCACAGCTACATCTACAACTACAACTACACGCACAGCTACAGCTACATCTACAACTACAGCTACAGCTACAGCTACAGCTACAGCTACATCTACATCTACAGCTACAGCTACAGCTACAAGTACAGCTACAGCTACAGCTACAACTACAGCTACAGCTACAGCTACAGCTACAACTACAAGTACAACTACAAGTACAGATAAAGCTACAACTACAGCTACAACTACAGCTACTGCTACAACTACAACTACAACTACAGCTACAACTATAGCTACAACTACAGCTAAAGCTACAACTACAACAACAGCTACTGCTACAACAACAAATACAGCTACTGCTACAACTACAGCTACAGCTTAAACTACAGCTGCAACTTCAGCTATTGCTACAACTACAGCTACAGCCACAGCTACAACTACAAGTACAGCTACAGCTACAACTACAACTACAAGTACAACTACAACCACAGCTACAACTACAAGTACAACTACAGCCACAGCTACAACTACAAGTACAACTACAACCACAGCTACAACTACAAGTACAACTACAACCACAGCTACAACTACAAGTACAACTACAGCCACAGCTACAACTACAAGTACAGCTACAACTACAACTACAACCACAGCTACAACTACAACTACAAGTACAGCTACAGCCACAGCTACAGCTACATCTACAGATACAGCTACAACTACAACTACAGCTACAGCTACATCTACAGCTACAGCTACAGCTACAACTACAGCTACAGCTACAGCTACATCTACATCTACAGCTACAGCTACAGCTACAACTACAGCTACAGCTACAGCTACAACTACAACTACAGCTACAGCTACATCTACAGCTACAGCTACAGCTACAGGTACAACTACAGCTACAGCTACAACTACAACTACAACTACAGCTACAAGTACAGCTACAGCAACAGCTACAACTACACGCACAGCTACAGCTACATACCTTTTGGCTTTGGGGGAGGCGTTGGAACTGTAAAAGAGAACGAAATAATTATTAAGTGAATCTTAATCCAGTACTTAACCAAAAAGGAAACATTGCTTATGGCGGATGGATTATGTTTTTTTGAATACTTCAGCAGTTCGTACCATATTATTGCTTTAAATGTGGAAATATAAAGGATTGAAAATACATACATTGTAGATAAGTAGTTTAGATGACAATCATTAAATGTAACACTGAATGGGTGTTTTGGAATAAAATACAAAACAGTACAGATTCTGCTTGGACACAACTGTGTGGACGAAAGACTTTACGTTAAGCACAAAATAAATCGCATATACAAATAAATATCTTACTTGGACACATGGATCCAAACACTTTCTGTCTCATATCCGAGAGTTCACTGAATTCCTGAACTGTGAATCTGTTGTCTTCCAGTGGTCTGCTGGCAATGCCGTCAATTTCCCTTGTGTCTGTCAGACCAATACCAATGACATAGATACGGATGCCTTGATTACGAGCCTCTTCTGCCTCTGGAATTGTTTTTCTAGAATTGATGTTGGACACACCATCAGTGATGAGGATACAAATATTTTCAACATCAGGTCGGTCGCCTGTTTCTGGAAGGAACATCTGTGTTCTCATTTTATTGAGACCCCCAAATGTGTTTGTGCTGCCGTACATGTATGGGATTTCATCAATGGCTTGGTACAATTCCCTCTTCCTTCCGATATATTCACTCATTTGGAATTGGATGGCCACTCTGGTACTGTAGATGACGATACCGACTCGAACATTGTCACCATCAATATCAGCAGGGATAAGAAAGAACTTCAAGAAATCCTGCATGAGTCGGAAGTTTGGTTCAGTAACACTGGTTGAAGTATCCAGAACGAAGACAAGATCCATCTTATTTGAGGCACAATCTACAAGTAAATGTCAATTTAAGCATGGTCATTTTTACAGTTTTGTTTTGCTCATCAGAAAAATATTTCAATTATTTTAAAGTATATTTGATTCAATGACGATAAATGAATTTTGTTTATTCTCAATAAAAGAGTATCTGGCCATATTGATAAGATTACATCCCTGTTGCAGTTTTCACCCCTTCCACTAGTTTGTACTTGCAGATACATGTATTTTTAAAAAAGAAAAAAAAAACAATGTACAAACCCTTCTTTTTAGGAGTAGTTGGGGCGGGAGTGGTTGTTGTAGTTGTTGTAGTTGTAGTTGTAGTTGTAGTTGTAGTTGTAGTTGTTGTAGTAGTAGTTGTAGTTGTCTCAACTGCAAACAGAAACGTGATGTATTTAACAGCCATAATGAAGCCTGTACATGGACAAAGCGATATTCAATAGGCATCCACAACATATCAAATCCATCCCAGAACCTCAGGCAGACACATGATCTTCTGATTAAACTTTACCTTAGAGATAAAATACAGTCTGATTAAAAATCGACCTTGTTCCGAGGAATATAATTTGCAAAATATTTCATCTACCAAGATATGAACAGGTTCTATAGAATCCTCTCCACAAGGTTTGAGAACACCCCATATGGATGCGCGCTTGTACCACTTTATAGCAGACAAAATCCAGTTTCAAAGCTGACCAATCAGATCATTGGTTTTAACGTTCGTCGTTTTTTAAGCACTAGGAATCATTTGCTTACACGTTCCTCATGTTACGGAAACTGACAAAAGTATGGCTGTTGGGTGTTACTTGCCCCTAGCTTCTCGCATCGAAAGCTTTTGTGAACGTTCTGTGATTGGCTACCTGAATAGCGTCAGTACATGTGAACCTATGGGCTGTTATCAGATGGTTTGACGAGGAAACCTCTGAACGACAACTCTATATCCTGGTACATGCACTATTTTGCAACTTTTATTACTCGGAACACGTTTGATTTCAATTAAACTGATAAAAATGCACTGAAATATTACAGAAATATTCTTTCATTTAATCAAAATGTATTACGAAATATTAAAAATAGTCGAAAATAACCCTCAGAATGTTAGCAGAAAATAAATAATCAAAGGTACTTACTTGGGCAAATACTTCCAAACACTTTCTGCCTCATATCCGAGAGTTCACTGAATTCCTGAACTGTGAATCTGTTGTCTTCCAGTGGTCTGCTGGCAATGCCGTCAATTTCCCTTGTGTCTGTCAGACCAATACCAATGACATATATACGGATGCCTTGATTACGAGCCTCTTCTGCCTCTGGAATTGTCTTTCTAGAATTGATGTTGGACACACCATCAGTGATGAGGATACATACATTATCTACATCAGGTCGGTCGCCTGTTTCTGGAAGGAACATCTGTGTTCTCATTCTATTGATACCACCAAATGTATTTGTGCTGCCGTACATGTATGGGATTTCATCAATGGCTTGGTACAAGTTCCTCTTCCTTCCGATATATTCATTCATCTGGAATTGGATGGCAACTCTGGTACTGTAGATGACGATGCCAACTCGAACATTGTCATCATCAATATTAGCAGGGATAAGGAAGAACTTCAAGAAATCCTGCATGAGTCGGAAGTTTGGTTCAGTAACACTGGTTGAAGTATCCAGAATGAAGACAAGGTCCATTTTATTGTCACCACAACCTGACAGTGAAAAAGATAGAAGTGAGAAGAGAGAGTGTGTGTCAATAAGTTCTTTAAAACTATTGACATAGAAACATCACGACAGCACAATGAGCATAGTTACACATGAACAAAATATAGTTTTCTGTACGCATTATCAAATGACAAACAAACATTACGACGGAACAATGAACATAGTTACACAGAAGCAAAATATAGTGTTCTGTATGCGTTATCATATGATGATCACTTATTTGACACAGAATTAAGGATAGTAAAACACTGTTCAAACTTACCTTTAGTTTAGTGTTGTGAAACACCGTTGTGTGAAGCACGTTATTCAGAATACACAAGCACATAACTGGATGTACAATTTGTGAATGCAGACACCATACATTAAACACAGTTTGCATCTTCAACATTGAAACAGAACAAAACATTTGACAATACATCAAACAATATCAAGGGACACAAGTCTTTAAGGGCATTTGGAACTGTATTAAGAATACAAAGTTTGAATAACGACTTAATTCTGTCAACATACCTAATGATCCAGAGTGTATTCTTACAACTCCAGCAGGTGGACTGTAGAGTATTACAAAGTGGCATTAACACTTCATTCACCCCACAGTCCACCACACATCTTCACAACAAAGAGGTTGTTATCCGAAATAGTGTTTTCTAAACATAAAGGGAATAAGAGTGCAAATTTAAGGTTCTAATGATTTGATTTGCAATGTACAAGTATGACATTCGTTAAAAGTCAACTTTGCTTTACAAAACACATTAAAACTCTACTCCACTGTTTCGAAGTTAATATTATCAAATCTAAAACAGGTTTAGAAAGGTTGCTGCGGTTCATAGATACTCTCAGTTGATGTTTATGTAATATAAACATAACCTTCTGGGGACAGCGACATTTCCTAACAGCTTCACAACATATATAGTTTTTAAAAGAAGCTACAGATGAAGAGGAGAACACGAGAACTAAGTTTGCCAAATCTGGCAAAACAATTGTTAAACAAAAATGACATGTGACCTGTGACAATGACGTATAACAGATATAACAGCTTGGTTCGAAACTACAAATTGAAACATATGACAATAACACAATTGTACATTGTACAGATACACAACATGACAATAATACAATTGTACATTATACAGATACACAATATGACAATTGTACATTTTACAGATGTACAATATGACAATAATACAAGTGCACATTACATTTGTTTTACAGATACAGGACAGGAGTATAGTATTCAAAAGTAACTAGAATTGTTACTTGTAAGCGAACATGAACTTTTTTCTCATCTTAAAGTACATGTGCTCAGATATACAGAGAAGAGACTTAACAGACATTCATTTTAAAGATATCAGAAGTGAACCATTCTTATACTCGATAGTTTAAGAATAAGTTACATTTTAATTCAAAGTAATTACGAAAATGTTTGAACTTTTGCCATCATGCTTATATATATATATTTGTTTTTTCTCCTTCATAACAAAATGAACTCTCAACAAATGTTACAATAGCACAAATTGTTATCCCTGTTGCACAAATCAAGAAAGTGGATGATAAATTTTGTTTATATATTGCAGAAGTGTTATATAATAGATTTAAAAGTGTAGTCTATCTAAAGTAGAGATAGTTGAGACACACTACATAAGTGGAATCTATCGAACACGTTAGACATGACCGGAAATTATTATTCTTCCAGGGTCCACAGACGTTATTCAGACTTTGACACATCAACACGTACACACATACATTAGGACACCTAGAATACTCAACACAGAATGATCATAATACAATCAACCCTATGTAAAGTTATAAAGAAGTAAGTCCAAGAAATTCGTTTCATAATTTATAATTTGACATGAATATTTACATGTTGACTTGTATTGGAGATGTATGTGTTGGAATTTGGTGTTGCATACTCACTTTTCGGCTTGGGTGGAGGTGTGGTCGGAACTATAAGGAAAATAATAATAATCGTTAAGTACTAAAATGATCAAATACAATTAAAATTTTCTGCTGTTTCCAATAATTAATAAAACTGACAAGGAACAACTGTGATGATCAAGAATTTGTTTTTGTTTCGAAATCAACCCATTCTGATGTTTCCTTGCTAATATAGGAAAATATATTTTTATAAAGTTTTAAAATATGTATGAAATAATAATTTATATAATATTTTATCAGTCATGGCCAGCTTTATTTAGTATTTCATCATAGCGAAAACCCACAAAAGCAAGCATAATTATAAAGAGACATTCTAATAGATAGACCTCACTTTGAAATAAAGAGTCACAAATATGCGAAAAATTATCAACAGTGATAATTCATAGAGCACTTTGGCTGTTGCTGAATATTATAATTCCATCGCTACTTATTGTAATAAGAATATAAAGGTGTTGAGTTGTGATTCTTTAAAGAAAATAATAATTTATAAAAAAGGACAATGTGCAACGCCCGATGGGCGCCAAGTAGTCAAAAATAATTTTTGAAACATATCTTTCACAGACAGAAAGAGAGGTTTGGATTGGTAGTGTTTACTAGTCTAGATGAAAATGGAACGTGTGGTTTCGGCTTCTGTAAGTGTAAAAGGCCTTTGCTTAAGTTTCATTGAAACCTATTAATTGCCATGTATCTAGCATTTGATGATTAATATATTTTGAAGTTATACCCGCAGATAATGTATGGTATTTGGTAAGTAACTAAGTAATAACATAAAATGTCATGAAAAACTGATAATGCTTCAAGTTATATTAAGTTATAATATTCTATTCATATTCCCACCTGGACACCCTTTTCTGAGTGCGTTAAACACTTGGTCTCTCATGCCTTGCAGTTCGCTGAACTCCTTAACAGTGAAGCGGTTCTCTTCAATAGGTCTGCTGGCAATGCCATCAATTTCCTTGGTATCAGACAGACCAATACCAATGACATACATGTGTATGCCTTGATTACGAGCCTCTTCTGCCTCTGGGATTGTCTTTCTAGAATTGATGTTGGACACACCATCAGTGATGAGGATACATACATTATCTACATCAGGTCGGTCGCCTGTTTCTGGAAGGAACATCTGTGTTCTCATTTTATTGATACCACCAAATGTATTTGTGCTGCCGTACATATATGGGATTTCATCGATGGCTTGGTACAAGTTCCTCTTCCTTCCGATATATTCATTCATCTGGAATTGGATGGCCACTCTGGTACTGTAGATGACGATACCGACTCGAACTTTGTCATCATCAATATTAGCAGGGATAAGGAAGAACTTCAAGAAATCCTGCATGAGTCTGAAGTTTGGTTCAGTAACACTAGTTGAAGTATCCAGAATGAACACAAGGTCCATCTTGGTATCACCACAATCTGAAAAACAATTTCAAGAAAATATTTAGTCTATACGCCATAAGCAGAACTCAAGATTAAGTGTTTTTCACTGCTTTAACCATATGCATGTCGATGAATTTAGTGCCCCTTTAACACGTATTAAAAATTACAACCGGTTTCATATAAATAAAAAAATCTAAATCGTTGTCTTCAAAAGATTGTTGAACTGATAAAGAAAATTGAATGATGTTCTTACTTTTGCCAGGGCCTATGGGAGTGGTTGGTTCTGAAATAATAAACTCATACAATAACATCATGATAATCACACGATTGGGAACCATGTGATAACGCTGTAGTTGCCAATGTCAAGATTAATATCTTCATAAAGCTTTGGCATTAACGTAAGCACGATATGACAAGTGTCTTTGCATGCAATGATTAACCTACCAAAGGACTTAAAATGGTGAAATAGATATATTGTGGAATTGAATCGTATACAACCACAGTAGAAGCAAAAGAGTTCGATATAGCAGCATCCAAAAGGTTTGTTCACTTGAAGTTGTATTTTAGTGTGTTTTGAAACCACATATTTTGTTATCACAAAAATTCACTTTGTTAAGCAAACTGATCAATTCGCTCGAGTGCACATTTTTCAGAAAATCTTAACATTTATAAGATTATGAAACTCTTACAATAAGATAAACCTAGTTTTCTTTATCAAGAAAACCTCATACTGTGCATCTCGATATGCATATAATATTTCATCATTATCTAGAAGTGTTTTTTTTTAGAAAACCACTTATTTCATGTTAGAATTGGATAGTGAACAAACGTTTGAGACAAAGCAGTCAATTTCTTACTGCTACGATAGTTTGCCATAGTCTAACAATTGCTTGCGACTGGCAGCAGTAAGAGCTATTCGTAAATCTGGAACCTGGCATCTGGTAGAGAGCATGCTGAAGCTCATTATACTAGGAGCATCTTTACTCAGCTTCATTCCCTGAGGAGGCTGAGGAGGCTTCATGCAGGTGCCCCTGAGGTCTCCCTATAGGGAGAGTGAGTGTTGTTAGTGAGAGGGTGGGTGAAGACAGAACAGAATCTGCCCCCAACACAAGCAGTAAATACATGTTACACAAGACTGGTTAGACTCGTAGAGCTGTATTGGAAGTGAGTCCTCTGTTGGCTCGCTTGGCCTGCAAACAGAAAACCAATGTAAGGAAAAGATTCGATAATGATGTACGCATATGAATGAACGTTATCTGTTGTCTATTGCTATCGACAACAATTCTGTGGAAGAAAACATCAGTCTTACCTTTTTGGTAAACAATGGCATACTCTGAAATTCATAATATATCTATTTCACAAATGATGTGATGTTTGCAGGTATTGGATGTGTGTGTGTTGATGTGCTTGTGCTTTTTGCCTAACGATATGATGATCAATGAAAATATTAGGACAAAGAACCGCCACCTCAAAGACAAAATATTGGCCCACAATTACTGAAGTACACATGAGACATTAAGAAGACAAACAACTCCGACCTGTGCATAGAGAATTGAATACTCTCTGTTGAATGTTCTTCAGCTGTTTGAAGTCCCGTACTATAAAGCGATGTTCATCTAGGGGAGGACTAGCCACCCCGTTGAGTTCCCTCGTGTCAGCAAGTCCAATGCCTATAGCAAACACTTCAACACCCTCCTCCTGAGTCTCCTTGGATTCAGGAATGGTCCTCTGGGAGTTGATGTTGGAGACACCGTCAGTCACAATGATGGCAATGTTCTGGGCATCAGCTCTATCGCCTCCCCTTCTGGAAAATATATTTTTTCGTATAGACTGGATTCCATCAGCGGTGTTGGTGCTGCCGAATCTATATGGTATGTTGTCCACCGCCTTCAGAACATCTGATTTCCGCGTATACTGTCTAAGACTGAACTCGACATGGACTGAAGTACTGTAGGTCACCACTGCAACCCTCACGTCTCCAGTGTCTATGTTAGTCTGGGCCAGGAACTGCTTGACGAAGTTCAGTACGAGGATGAAGTTCGACTTGCTCACACTTGTAGAGGCGTCAAGAAGGAATGCAATATCCAGCCGTCCTCTTCCACACTCTGTTCATATACAAAAATAGTCGAATAGTTACGCATTACCTTAAAAATAAACATGTTCAAGTAATTGTTTTTGACTTGATCGTAAATTATTAAACAGCTAGTCAATAAAACAAGTCATAAGTTTATAACAACGGTATCCTAATTTTCTTAATTAACATATTTGAAAAAAAAAACGTAATTTGAAGAGATAAAGACATTGCGCATAATTGCATCAATTGCAATCAAAGTCCATATAGTCAGTTAGTCGACTTAGATGCTTCAAATGTTAACAAGCTTTAAATTGTTCATAAAACATTTTGTTAGCAGAACAGCAGAGGATGCATTCCATTAGGATGAAACATCCTTATCAGTTATGTTGACGTAAAGCTTGCCTGGAACGGGTGCAAAGGTTGGCGGAGGTGTAGTGGTGGGAGCTGGTGTTGTCGTGGGAACTGAAACGTGAAACAGTTTTCGTTTAAATTAGTTTGGTAATGATAGATTCATATCTATTCAATTAAGCATCATAAAGGACTTTGTTAAAAAATATTATTATTAATTCATTGAAATTTACATGGAGCAATTAAGATAGAGATCTTTGAAATGTGTTGTTAGCTCTGCACAGAAGGGTCCAAGTATATAAGAGATCTTTGAAATGTGTTGTTAGCTCTGCACAGAAGGGTCCAATTATATTAGAGATCTGTGAAATGTGTTGTTAGCTCTGCACAGAAGGGTCCAGGTGTATATAAGAGATCTATGAAATGTGTTGTTAGCTCTGCACAGAAGGGTCCAATTATATTAGAGATCTGTGAAATGTGTTGTTAGCTCTGCACAGAAGGGTCCAGGTATATAAGTGATCTATGAAATGTGTTGTTAGCTCTGCACAGAAGGGTCCAATTATATTAGAGATCTGTGAAATGTGTTGTTAGCTCTGCACAGAAGGGTCCAGGTATATAAGAGATCTGTGAAATGTGTTGTTAGCTCTGCACAGAAGGGTCCAGGTATACAAGAGATCTGTGAAATGTGTTGTTAGCTCTGCACAGAAGGGTCCAGGTATAAAAGAGATCTGTGAAATGTGTTGTTAGCTCTGCACAGCAGGGTCCAGGTATTGTACCTTCTCTACCAGTGAGTAACATCAACCTAAACGTAGTCTGCATAATTCATACTTCCCTTTTTGCAGTGGTTGATTATAAATAGAATAAATAGACTAAACAACATGAGACAGAAATAGAGTGTTGCTTACTGGGACAGAAAGATGAGAACACTTTATCCCGGAGTTGTCTCAGTTCGCTGAACTTCTGCACAGTGAATCTATTCTCTGAGAGAGGTTTTGATGCAATTCCATCAAGCTCCCTCGTGTCGGCCAGGCCTATTCCTATAGCATAGATGTGGATTCCATCATTCCGGGCTTGCACTGCCTCTGGTATAAGTCTCCTTGAATTGATGTTAGACACACCGTCAGTAATGATGATTGCCACATTCTTAACTCCTCGTCTGTCGCCTCTTTCTGGAAGAAACATCTGTGTCCTCATGGCGTGGATGCCGCCATATGTATTGGTACTGCCGTACTCGTATGGTATCTCATCAATAGCATTATAAACTTCTCTCTTTGAGGAATGCTCGTTCAGATGGAACTGGATGAAGACTTCAGTGCTGTAGATGACCACACCAACTCGCACGTTATCACCATCAACGTTTGCTACATACAAGAAATCCTTGAGGAAGTCCAGCATCAGTTTGAAGTTCGGGGCAGTGACACTGGTGGAGGCGTCCAACACAAAGACAATATCTAGTCGAGCATCAGCACAATCTGCAAGCAGTGAATAAGGAAAAAAATGTGAATAAATACGTTCATGAACCGCAAATTAGTCATTTTAAAAAATAAATTCGTAAGAAAAGTAAAGAAAAGCGGTTAAATTATTCAAGTTTATACTCCATGTTAGTATTTTACGATAAGAAACAACAATAATTTATTAAGTTATGCACTAGTAAGGGATGATACCAATAAGGTATAGACCTTTATCAGCGATGCATACAATGTGAGTGAGTGATTTGAACGTAACAATTGAGAATGGAGTAAACTGGTGCAATATACCATCAATCTTGGGAGGTGGTGTTGGAAGAGGTTTTGTCTTGACTGGACAGAAGGATGAAAAAACTCGATCCCGGAGGACGATCAGCTCGTTGAAGTCCTGTACCGTGAACCTATTCTCATCAACGGGTCTGCTGGCGATACTGTCGAGTTCCCTCGTGTCTGATAGTCCTATACCGATAGCATAGATATGGATACCAGCCAGCCTGACTTTCTTTGCCTCTGGTATCACTTTTCTGGAGTTGATATTAGACACACCATCCGTTATGATGATGCATACGTTTTTAACTCTTGGACGATCACCTTTTGAACGTTTAAACATTTTTGTTCGCATTGAATGGAGACCTCCAAATGTATTGGTGCTGCCATATTCGTATGGAATGGCGTCTATAGCGTTGTAGACATCCTTCTTAGTTCTGTACTCATTGAGGTGAAACTGTATGAAGACCTTAGTGCTGTAGATGACAACACCGACGCGCACATTGCCACCATCGATGTTGGCCACAAGGAGAAAGTTCTTGAGGAAGTCCAACATCAGTTTGAAGTTGGGTTCTGTGACGCTGGTTGAAGAGTCAAGAACAAATACCAGATCTAACCGGGCATCAGCACAATCTGTTGGATAGATCACATTATAGGATTAGAGAAGAACTACATTGGTATTTATTTAAATATATAACACTGAGCGATAAATGTCGAATCACACCAGCTTTCTTTTTTATATATAGAAAAGTAAACAAAGTTATCATTACAAATATTACAATATATAAATTTCAAATCCGTTTACCATCAAGTTTTGCTGGCAGTGTTGGCAATGGACGGGTAGTGGTGGTGGTTGTCGTGGTAGTAGTAGTAGTAGTAGTTGTAGTTGTGGTTGTGGTTGTGGTTGTGGAAGTTGTTGTTTCTGGAACAACTATTGAAAAAAACAACATAAAAAACTAAATTAACACCCAAAATTAAACATCAAAGGTTGTTTCAAACGTGCATTGACAGAATATCAGGAGACTTTCAAAGGAACCAAAAAAAAACGAACCTGGACAGAAAGATGAGAAGACTTTATCTCTCAGAGACCTCAGTTCACCAAACTCCTGGACGGCGAATCTGTTGTCCTCTATTGGTCTACTGGCAATCCCGTCTATCTCCCGAGTGTCAGAGATGCCAATGCCTATAGCAAAGATGTGAATACCCTGACGTCTAGCAGCCTCAGCCTCTGGTAGGGTTTTCCTTGCGTTGATGTTAGATATTCCATCAGTGATGATTATTGCGACATCCTTTACATTGGGTCTGTCTCCATTAGCTCGTGTGAACATCTGGGATCTCATTGCATGGAGGCCGCCATATGTGTTTGTGCTGCCATATTCATAAGGAATATTGTCAATTGCTAGATATAAATCCCTCTTTGAAGTATAGTCATTCATCTGGAATTGTACGAAGACTCTGGTACTGTATATGACAATACCAACTTGAACATTGCCGTCATCAATATTTGCTTTAATCAGGAAGAATTTAAGGAAATCAAGCATAAGCTTAAAGTTTTTCTCTGTGACACTTGTAGATGAATCCAGAATGAAAACAAGGTCCAATCTTGCATCATCACAGTCTGAAACAAGAATAAACCCCCGTCAGACAAATGAAATTAATGTATAAATATGAATGAACGTTGATTATTTGTTCTTTTCATAATGAATTTTTTAAAAAGAAATTAAACATTCAATTTAACAAACACCGACCCTGGATCACTGGTGCGGTTGTTGTCACAACAGGACAGAAGGAAGTGAAGACCCTGTCCCGAAGTCCTTGTAGTTCATTGAAGTTCTGAACAGTGAATCGGTTCTTCTCAATGGGTCTGCTGGCTATTCCATCCAGCTCCCTCGTGTCAGCCAGACCAATACCAATAGCATATATGTGGATGCCCGATTCCCTTGCTTCTTCTGCCTCAGGAACAGTTCTTCTGGAATTGATGTTGGAAACTCCGTCAGTGACTACCACTGCCACATTTTTGACACCAGGACGGTCTCCGCGGAACGTTGTGAACATTTTAGTCCTCATAGAGTTGAGACCCCCAAAAGTGTTTGTGCTGCCATATTGGTAGGGGATTCTGTCTATAGCTAGATACACATCCCTCTTGGAGGAATACTCATTGAGGTGGAACTGGATGCTGACTTCAGTGCTGTAGATGACAACACCGACGCGCACATTGCCACCATCGATGTTTGCCACGAGGAGAAAGTTCTTGAGGAAGTCCAGCATCAGTTTGAAGTTGGGTTCTGTGACGCTGGTTGAAGAGTCAAGAACAAATACCAGATCCAACTGTGTGCTTGAACAATCTGTAATATAGAGTGATTTTCAAATAGCATGTATAAGTGTATCAATATAGAGAATTAAAGAATGAAAAAACCATTCCAGCTAACCAAAACAAAAAACATTCCTGTAGTTTAACATACTATTGACAAAAGCTCTGTTAATAAGGAATGTATGGAATAAGCAGAAAGTCTTGTTTATAATTTGTTTATGGATTCCTATTTCAGGACAATAAATTATCGCTGAAATATTTACATATATATCATATACTGTGACTGTATATGTGCTTTTGAGTTAGTATCAACTATAATTAGTACTGAAATTACCAAAGATACACATGGCATTACAAGTTTGTGTGACGAACGTACCATCTGCCACTGGCATTGTTGGTATAGGTGTTGTCGTTGTGGTAGTGGTTGTTGTTGTTGAAGTGGTGGTAGTGGAAGGTACTGAAAGCAAACAGTATCTCCTCAGATATAATCATCATTCAGTAGTGACCGCATACAACACATGCATTTGAAACCATACATCCTAATGATGTTTTATGTATATAAATAAATAGTTAGTGTGAATATTTAGCATACCATTTACACAAGAATTGCATTAACAATCTGAAGTTTAAGGTGCAGAAATAAGGTTTATTTTCGTGTAACTTTAATTGCCATATGATGCACCAACCGGTTTTTACAAACTATTCTAAGAATCTTAACATATCGTTGCAGAGTGTGAGATATAAGAACAAAACATTCACAGCTTTTAAGATATCTTCTGAATAACTTGTAAAAGAAATAATATTTTAAATGAAAGTCTTTCAAGTGGTCACTTTACGTTGCTTATTTCTAGTACTGTTGACTAAATAAAACAAGTAAATGAAAATTACAAGTACTACTAAGGTTTGTAAACCCAAGACAATTACATCATTTTAACTGAAGTGACCTTAAGGGTTTGATGTTTGCCTTCGAAATGTTCACCTTTGAAACTGAAACCTTAAGTGGTGAACAAACAAAGCCAGTAACTATCCATTGTGGTGAACGTTGTGTCTGAGCACTGGCGTCAACAATATATCAGTGCTAAAACTGTACTGGTTAACAAAGTGGCAATGTCTCAAAAACTATCTGCGTGATTGAAATATCTCTACTACCGTTAGAATTGAACATTTCTAGGGTACAGTTATATATTGTACACTCTGCTCAAAAGTAAAAGAACTAACCAATATAGTTGTTTTCCCAAATGATATTGAAGGTGACTGAAGATTTAAAACACAAGATTACAAAAGTCGTTTATTTAGTTTGCCATACCTGGACAGAAGGAAGTGAAGACCCTGTCCCGAAGTCCTTGTAGTTCATTGAAGTTCTGGACAGTGAATCGATTCTTCTCAATGGGTCTGCTGGCTATTCCATCCAGCTCCCTCGTGTCAGCCAGACCAATACCAATAGCATATATGTGGATGCCCGAATCCCTTGCTTCTTCTGCCTCAGGTACAGTTCTTCTGGAATTGATGTTGGAAACTCCGTCAGTGACTACCACTGCCACATTCTTGACACCAGGACGGTCTCCGCGGAATGGTGTGAACATTTTAGTCCTCATAGAGTTGAGACCCCCAAAAGTGTTTGTGCTGCCATATTGGTAGGGGATTCTGTCTATAGCTAGATATACATCCCTCTTGGAGGAATACTCATTGAGGTGGAACTGGATGCTGACTTCAGTGCTGTAGATGACAACACCGACGCGCACATTGCCACCATCGATGTTGGCCACAAGGAGAAAGTTCTTGAGGAAGTCCAGCATCAGTTTGAAGTTGGGTTCTGTGACGCTGGTTGAAGAGTCAAGAACAAATACCAGATCCAACTGTGTGCTTGAACAATCTGTAAATGGATAAGAGAAGGAATAAAACATTTTAATGATCCAAAAGAAAAGACCTTTCTCCTCTAACACACCATTGAATAAAAACTCTTCTCATAAGGAGAATACATGACAAATATTCTTAATAAATTCATTTGCGAGATAAATCCTGTTTATTTAAGTCAGATATGTAATTTGTTTTTCAAATCCGAACTGACTGTATTTACACATGGGACTATTGGTTTGATATCAGCGATATTCATAACTTGTAATATCTAGTGTACACATAGCATGACACGTTTGTCTGAAGAACCTACCATCTGCCACTGGTGTTGTTGGTATAGGTGTTGTCGTCGTAGTTGTTGTAGTAGTAGTGGTGGTAGTGGTGGTGGTAGAAGGTACTGAAAGCAAACAGCATTTTCTCAAAAACTGGTTTAGGTCATATTAACCGCATTCTACAATAGTAATCGAAACCATACAGTTCTGAAAATACAGTCACATTTTGCATTTAAAAATCATTGTAAGTTGTAATTATTTAACATATAATATATGAAAAAATAAAATGAGGAAATTAGGTTCAATTTATTGGAATATTGAATTGATATGTGATGTACCGACTTTAATAAAATTGTTAGGAATCTTAAAATATCAATGTCGATTGTGAAAGATAATTTTCTTTCCTACTGTTTTATTCTTCTGAATAACATACGCTAAGAATAATATTTGAAACTATCTATTCTTTCATATTGTTATTAATGTAACTTCGTGTAAAATTTCCAAAATACCTATACATAAAACCGACAGGTACTGCCAAGGTTACTGAACAGAAAACATAGTATAGTGGTGACATTTTGGGTTGGTTTGTGCCTTAAAGAACAGTTCCCGCAAAAGTTAAGGCAACACATTAGATATAAACTAAAAAATATTAAAATATATTTCTTTTCCATACCTGGACAGAAGGAAGTGAAGACCCTGTCCCGAAGTCCTTGTAGTTCATTGAAGTTCTGAACAGTGAATCGGTTCTTTTCAATGGGTCTGCTGGCTATTCCATCCAGCTCCCTCGTGTCAGCCAGACCAATACCAATAGCATATATGTGGATGCCCGAATCCCTTGCTTCTTCTGCCTCAGGAACAGTTCTTCTGGAATTGATGTTGGAAACTCCATCAGTGACTACCACTGCCACATTCTTGACACCAGGACGGTCTCCGCGGAATGGTGTGAACATTTTAGTCCTCATCGAGTTGAGACCCCCAAAAGTGTTTGTGCTGCCATATTGGTATGGGATTCTATCTATAGCTAGATATACATCCCTCTTGGAGGAATACTCATTGAGGTGGAACTGGATGCTGACTTCAGTGCTGTAGATGACAACACCGACGCGCACATTGCCACCATCGATGTTTGCCACGAGGAGAAAGTTCTTGAGGAAGTCCAGCATCAGTTTGAAGTTGGGTTCTGTGACGCTGGTTGAAGAGTCAAGAACAAATACCAGATCCAACTGTGTGCTTGAACAATCTGTAAATGGATAAGAGAAGGAATAAAACATTTTAATGATCCAAAAGAAAATGTGAAAAGTGAACCTCAAATAACATGTATAAGTATGTCAAGATAAATATTTACTGAAGTCTTATTTTAAAAATGTTTTAATCATATTGCATTGTGTCACATCTAATGGTCCTTTATGTTGGTCGTTATATGATTTGATTGAGACATATAATACTTACTAAGTTAACAAAACTACAGTTCATTGTAACAAAATTGTACATTCCAAAAAAACATGCGCATACTAAACATAACAGTTAAAACATTGATAAAATCAAAGATATGCTTAACATACCATCAGGTTTTGGCGTCGTCGTTGGTGGTGGTGGTGTGGTTACTGAAATCAAATAAATAAAGGTAAGAAATTCACCAATACACTGCAAGAAGTTCGCCAATTAATATGTTTACAATATTTTCCTCATCACATATAAATATATATCATGTATTTTCTGTATCTACATTATACAAAAGCTAACAAATAGAAACATTTGTAATTACCAGACAATATAAATATATCATACGTGCATGCAACATTGCTCAGCAAATGACCAGCTTCAATTTGAAATGTGGTGCAAGCTAGGAGTATAATTATACAAAATAATTTAATATTTTTACAAAAATGATCACATCATGAAGGGTTAAAACTTACGTGGACAAATTGATCCAAACACCTTCTGCCTCATGACGTTGAGTTCAGTGAAAGACTGAACAGTGAATCTGTTGTCTTGTACCGGTCTGCTGGCTATACCGTCAACCTCCCTGGTATCTGTCAGACCAATGCCAATAACATAGATGTGAACTCCTTCACCACGAGCCTGTTCCGCCTCTGGAATAACTCTTCTAGAGTTGATGTTCGACACACCATCAGTGATAAGAATACAGACATTGGGAACTCCAAGTCGGTCGCCTGTAAAAGCTGTGAACATCTTTGTTCTCATGGTATTGAGGCCTCCGTATGTATTCGTGCTGCCGTACATGTAGGGGATCTTATCTACAGCACTGTTCAAACCAACTTTGTTTCCAATATATTCATTCATCTGGAATTGGATGGCCACTTCCGTACTGTAAATGACGATACCAACTCGAACATTGTCATCTTCTATGTTGGCAGGGATAAGGAAGTATTTCAGGAAGTTCTTCATTAGTAAGAAGTTGGCTTCAGTTACACTTGTAGAAGAATCGAGAACGAAGACAAGATCCATTTTTGTACTGGAGCAATCTTGAAATGACAGAAAAAATAATGGGAAAATCTGCAAGAGGTAAATCAAATGTCAATAAACCGACTAACGAGGCCAAACTATAAAGTTAATGACCTAAAGATGCTATGACGTTGTAATTCTGATGACCTAACAATGCTATGACGTTGTAATTCTGATGACCTAACAATGCTTTGACGTTGTAATTCTGATAGGTTAACGATGCTACGACGTTGGAATCCAGATGCAATGTTATGATCTCATTTAGTTCACTGTTTAAGATCGATGTTGTGATCACTTGATTTCATTACGTTACTGACAAATGATGAATATGTTTTTTGGTGATGACTTCAAAAAGACCCTCGTTGTTTGAGATATCTAACCAAGGCTCGTTGATTAAAGATAAATATCTTTCAAAGCCTCGTAACGTTAATCAACAGATTGATATCAGAAGACACCTGGGCCAGATTCTCTATATCGTATTCAAACATGAATTTCATGTTAGACACTACATTGCATTATTCAATGAATGAACTCGATATAACTTCAAACTTACACACTGCCTTGCGCAGTAATATTGTGGTAATGGTCTTTACTTATCTTTACTTATCATTAGTTCAATAATGAATCAAGTTTGTAAATATAACATAAAGTTGATGAAATTCATGCTGATTTAAAAAAACGGATCAGTGGTTAAAATCATACACCAGATTTATTGTAGGTATGAAATGGCAAATGATGAACACAACACCTAGTACTTACCATCAACTCTCCTAGGTCGCGGTAACACGGCTTTAACTGAAAAGGTAATTATGGACATTCTATGAAAAGCTGTATTTTTTTTTATTCCTTGAGCATGTTCATGAATACAGAAAACTACGTGCATAAGAGATATCCAAATTAAGGACGATCTGTCGCATGTTTACATATTAACCAAGAACGTAAATCTACAATAAAACGAATGTAATTAAACAAATATGTGAATAATCGAATACAACATTATCGAGGAGTTTGATATTCCGCAAAATACATTCTGCTAAATTTACGCGTGCATAACCATAGAATATACCTGAAAAGAATATATTAAAAAGAACCATCACCAGCCTATCAGAACCAATAGAGACAAGTGCTGACAGATAACAGGACAGTCGTGATTTGCAGTGAATTACTGAGCAACTATTATTCTTAGAAGCAACTTAAATCACATTTAACACAGTTGTTAGACGCCATGGATAGTGTATCATGTTCGCAGTTGTTAGAGTATATAATTAGGGTTGACTTATAAGGTCGGCCTATATATATTTGAAAGCAGACATCACATACTAAGTCGGAAAACCATCACCAGGAGACAGACGAAAATATAGGTTGGACCTCTGCCATCAGTCCATAACAGTGAGAAAACATCTGGCAGAATTCGGATTACTGTGTGGTATCATCAACATATTCACAAAAATGCATTGTTAAGTCCAATAACATTCGTCCATTTTAGAAATTAGACACCCCACAATAACACTTCATACCATCACCAAATAGAAATACAAGCGTTGGAACACTGTGTGATCAACTGGCCCGTACTACATAGAAGACAGGACAAACTTGAATATATCGTGTAACCAACATACAGAGTGTATAGAGTGTGGACAGAAATACAAGTATTAGAACACTGGCTGATTGCAATACGTTGGTTCATATTAGAGAGCAGACACCATGGAATACCATCACCAAGACAGAGCTACAGTTGTTAGAACACTGTTGGGACCTATGCCAATGGTCCGTGTTAGAAAGCAGACATCCGACCTTCTCCCTCACCAAGGTATGACGGCAGATATTAGGTCACAGTGCAGTCGCTTGTGATTGGCCTTTCACCTACCTGGACAAACAGAAGTGAACACTTTGTCCTTAAGTCCTTTCAGTTCACTGAACTCTTGGACTATGAAGCGGTTCTCCTCAATTGGACGACTGGCAATGCCATCCAGTTCTCTCGTTTCTGCTAAACCTATTCCAATAGCATAAATCTTGATGCCTGCTTTCCGGGCTAAATCGGCTTCAGGCATTGTCTGTCTTGCATTTATATTTGAAATTCCATCGGTTAGAACGACGGCAACGTTGGCCACCCCGGGCCTGTCTCCATTACGTCTCTGAAACATGTCCTGTCTCATCGTCCTCAAGGCATCAGCAGTATTGGTGCTGCCATGTGTGTAGGGGATGCTATCGATAGCTTTCTCCACCTCGGCGTGTTTGGTATAGTCATCAAGGTTGAACTGGACGTGGACCTCGGTACTGTATGTCACAACAGCTACTCGCACGTTTCCATTATCAACGTTAGCAGACTTCAGGAAGTCCTTCAGAAAGTCTAGAACCAGTCTAAAATTGGGTTCTGTGACACTCGTAGACGAGTCAACAACAAAAACCAGGTCGAGCTTGGCGTTCAAACATTCTGAAATAAACCATTAAAGGTTGAATTGTCAATTAAAATAACAAAGTAATGATTTTCCTACCTGACGAAGCATTTATACTGCATGTCCATATCATCTAGAGCCGGACTCTTCTTCAGACGTTGCATGACTTCCAGCATGTTGAGAAGGTTAGCCAGCTAGTCTAATATCTCACATGTCATAGCAAAACAATTGCCTTTCTATTATAAGTATTACTTCAAATCATTCAATTCCGACGAACGGAAACCCCTAGAAAAGGGCCTGCATCATCTACTTGACCAGTTTGTCTTTCATTCAAAACTTTTATGATTTTATGATTAACTGTCTCTCATAGAAGTTATGTTTTAATTGTCAGCTAAAAATGTTTTATATGTAATCACAAAATCCATTAACACACGTTTCTGGAGGTTTCCGTCCCGGAGTAACAGTCGGTAACGCTGTTCGATGTTTACGCATGCATAAAAAATACAAGTACTAGAACTGCATCCTAAGGATCCGCATTGCCTGGATATCTATCTGGAAGGGAAAGAGGCGGCGTTCCAATGGTACTAATATCATCAATACCAATTTGATCTTAAAAAGTGGAACTATGGTGAGATGTAATTGAAGTATTCACAATAATTTACATTTATATCCCGGAAGTGATTTTGGAATCTGATGACAACACTGTACCATTGGAAACCTTGGCCGAGATGAAGTACATTCAAGAAAATACTTTGTTTTATTGTGGTTAGTTCAGTAAAGCTTCATAGATTTTGATAGATGTTAGCCCAGTCTGACAATTATTGAATAAAGGGAGTTGAGGAACTAGAAGCACGGTCTCTGGTAATACTCCACCGCTCCTGGCTCATGTTACTTACTATCCGTCTGACCCTGGCCTCGGACTGAAACACAGAACATGAATAATGAATAACATGATCGAGAGGAAAGTGTTTAAATATAGAATGGATTAGGCGTACACATATATCTTAAATAACAACGTATAATTGTAACAAATAATTTTATTGAAAATTATTAATAAAGGTTTAAGTGAAAGCCATTTAAATCACATCAGTTATAACTTATGAATAATTAAAATATACAATTAATACATAAAAGTTTGATAACAGTTTTAAGGATTTGACGTTTGAAGGATAAACAATTATTTCGTTTTTCGTATCATATTTATCTGTAACTTTATTCAGGCAAGTTAAAACCATGTTAAAAAAAAACGTACACGCGGCAATCTGCTGCCTCACTGACTGCCCATTCCCCGCAAGTTCTGTGTAGTCGGAGACGGTGTAGATGTTGTTGGTGTCCACTGCTGTCACCTCCAGTTGCGACTTGTCTGCCAGCCCCACCCCGACCGTGTATACACTGATACATGCCCCCTTCATCTTGTTAGCCTCTGTGGCGATCACGTCTCTCTGTTCAGTGGCTGTAGTGTCGGTGATGAGGATGACACCGTTTGGCACTCCATTTCGGTCCCCATTGTCCGGTGAGAACATATCCTCCCGTATACTTCGCAGCACCTTCTGAATGTTGAACCTTCTGGCTCGTGCCACTCGCTTCACTAACGAGTTAATAGCATCCTTCATGTCCATCTTGCTTGAGTATCTGTAAGTTACATTCGGTAGATTGAAGGTGCAGGTAAACAACTTAGAAGAGTAAGACATCATATGTTGAGAGTTTACATTTGTGTATAACGCTCACTCTCGCTCGGTCAGATTAACTTCCCTTTTATACGACACACTTCCTAAGGTAATACTATTTTTATTATCCATGCTATTCCAACTGAATTGCTTGAAATCAGCTAGAAAATTACCAACTTCTCTTGCGACGACAAGCTACAGTGATGTCACAAACATTGTTTTATGAATTAATTTTGACATTACTATTATTATTACAGCATGATTGAGATAGCTCAACTTATCATAGTTAAGATGAATCAAATATTTTTCGGTAGTTTTTGTGAACATTCATTTCACTTGTTAAGATCCCATTCCATAACTGAACCCTAATGTCGACCTCATACAAGTAGTTGACCATAGATGGTAATCTGTTACTGTGCGCCACTAAAATCTCACCAATCACTGCACTAGCAACGTGTATGAAACACGCCAGTGTAGTCACCTGTTGAGCTGGAAGGGTATGAAACAAGGCAGTGTAGTCACCTGTTGAGCTGGAAGGGTATGTATGGACCATCGACATACATTCCAATCCTGACGTTGCCAGAGTCGATATCAGCAGACTCCACCAGGTTGGTGAGGTACGTCTTCAGATTGCGGAAGTCTCGCCCCGACGCTCCGGGGTTGAAGTGGACAGCGAAGACGATATCCGCCTGGGGACTGTCTGTTAATGACACTCGACTTGAGCAATGTTGTACCTTTTCATCATTTCCATTACACTAGACTACACAGGCGCCATTCTACTGTTCTCTTGCTCCATTAGTTTTCAGTATTGGAGAGTTAAACATTAGACCAAGTTTTTAGCTCAAAATTTCATTTTAAAACTTTTAAATGTATATTCAGAAAATAAGCAATATTTTGAGTGTAAGTTTAGTAGGGAAATACCCTCGTAACTCCATTCCTTAAAATAATGGGCCGCAACTACCCTATACGAGGTTTTCTAGTTAACACATTGTTAAAACATTTAGCAATTAAGATTATATGAATTTGTATTTTAATTGCATATTTTTTTCAGCTTATACCTTAATGTTCCAAACAGGGTTATAACTTTACTTACTTGCCACGGAAGGACCACAGTTCACTAAAAATAAAATATTAAGTCAATTATTGTTCAAGTTCAAAATTATGCCTTCTTCTCAAGTGCCTTTATTCTAAAACTCATTTTCGTTGAATTCCAATTGTCGAATTTACAATGAATATAATATAGTCCATTTGATAATTATTTTATTGACAACAAATTTACGAAGTTGAAAAGAACATGATGATGATCTGCCCTAAGAAACAACTCTGCAACTAAATGGATAAAGCAAAGGAAACAGTAAACACTGACAGTGATCAAGCTCATCATGAAGAAATAAACATGAGAAACAATAAACACTGACAGTGATCAAGCTCATCATGAAGAAATAAACATGAGAAACCATAAGCACTGACAGTGATCAAGCTCATCATGAAGAAATAAACATGAGAAACAATAAGCACTGACAGTGATCAAGCTCATCATGAAGAAATAAACATGAGAAACAATAACGTAGTCTCTCGTAATAACAAATAAAATCAATGGATTAATATATATATAAAAGGAACGTAAAATCAAGTAAAAGGGTAGTTTATCATTTCAACAGTGTATTTGAAAATATGACTAGTAGTAAGGGTGGTGAAGGTTAGTTGATGGGAAGATTGAGGCCAGGTGGTTATGAGACATGAGGGTGTGTTGAAATCAGGCAGAGCGGTGAGATGGTCGTGCATACAGGGTACAGTGAATATGACAAGGGTGGTATGACAAGGATAGTATATGACGAACAGTCTGGTATAGCGAATAAAATATACATAAGATTCATACAGAGATATAGGTGTATAGAACAAAGACGACAAAGATGTTATCCGTGTACAGAGACGACAATGTGGACAGTGACGACATCGGTGAACAGACAACGGTGAACATTGATGCCCTCAGACGACAGACAGACGAACGAACGGACTTCATCGGTGCACTAACATGACCATACATCCAGCGCGGCATGGAATGTGACGATCTATGCTGCATACAGGCCTGGAAAAGATCTTTAGAATTGACAGTTTAGTGACAATGTCAAAGAGTTATCCCGCTTTTGGCATGTGCTATGGTGTTAAAGTGTACTGTGCTGCTTAGTTCATGCACCAATGGACACATTTGTCAAGTGAACACACGGTCAACTCATCAACAATCATGCACAAGGCTAAAGAAATCCCCTCCGTCATCTGAAGATGCAGATGATGCTGGACGTTCATCAGATGGTCCAGCAGATGGTTCCTCTATCCAGTTCCTGTCTTTGACTCAGGTTAGATCATGCAGTGATTTCACATCAAAGTCTCAAATATAACACATAATTGCTGAATGAACATCGTATTTGTTTGCCAATGCATCATGCTTTCAAAAAGGGTGCTTGATAAACAACTACTATGATTCAACGTGCGCAATACAAAACTTATGTGCACTGTGAACTCTCTCATGTCTGCTTTGTGTCTAAACAGTCTCATGCCTTCCATCCAGCTAACTGTGTCTATATAAAATACGTTCAAGTGATTTAATCCGTTTGTTGCTCATGCTGAAAGATGTTCCATGATAATATCAGGATGTGGATTCTGTCATCTTGTGGACTCCAGGCCTTCTGGAGGTACTGGCCCTGCAGCGGCTGATGTAAGCTAACTAGTCTGCCATCTGTATCGATGCCCATGCAACAAAGTGCACATATCACTAATGAGTGCATGTCAACAGCTTTAGGATATTGTGCCTCAAATTGTAGTCATCGTGGTTGTGAGTGACTGAATTCAACTCATGCATAACGAACCACGGTAACTCTGTTAGAGCGTTCAACCAATGGAAACGTGACACGATCCTTATCTTTATTTTGCTCACGATGCAAACCAAGGGGACACAAGTCTCCCCTCACTAGTCACTAGGACTGACCTGGGGGCCTGGTTGGTTTAGTTGGCGGTGGCGGTTTGCGTGGGTTTGCGCTCACTGTAGAATGTGAAAGTACAGAGGTATATATCCACTGTTAAGACCAGTCATTAAACCCAATATCCTCTTTTTAAAATTGAATTACAAAGTACTGAATAACAACATAAACCTACCAATCGCCGATAAGTCTTAAACCATTAGGAATGATGTCCCTTCTCGCAAAAAAAACAGCCCCACATTTACATATACGTTAGCATTAATTGTTATGACATTGCAATTATTGAAATGACACATGACTCATGTCGAACATCACATGTGAACTTACACGCATTGACGACATTCCCAATAGCATTCTTGACATTTTTATTCAGACCGGCAAAGTTGGGAACATAGACTGTATATGAAGATGAAGGATCGCTTGCAACTGCTTGCAACTCATTACTGTCAGCCTTTCCTATTCCAACTGTGAAAATCTTAACACCAGCTTTCTTCAGGTTGTTGGCTTCTCGTCCAAAATTGACTGGCTTCAGATTTGTTTTGGTGTCAGTAAGAATGATCACTGCATTTGGGACATTGGGACGATCACCCTTTGAAGCCTGGAACACTTTAGCTTGCACCTGCTTCAAGGCTTCTCCTGCATTTGCCTTTGGGAGACGGAATTTTGGTGTGACATTTTTCTTGATAGCATTGAGAATCTTATTTTTCTTGTCAAAGGTATTGAGACCAAATTGTACAGTGACCTTTCTTCCGTAGTTGACCAACGCAACTCTAACTGCTCCCCCATCTATGTCAGCATTAGCCAGCAACTGCCCCATGAACTGTTGCAGGCTCTTTTTGATATCTCTAGGTTTAGCCGTTTTACCATACTGGTACACAATGGCAATATCGGCTTCCCCGCTGTCTGAAAGAGTGAGGATTTAAAAAAAAGTGAATATTTGAGATTTCAGAAAGACGAAGGAAGCATTATGATAAAGAGAAAAAGCAATAGATGCTCGTTTGCATAACATGTTTGAAATATATATTTAAAGTCGTAATTAGAAATAGAAAGATGTCAGAAAAAAATATATGAAAGTTATGAAATTCCAGCTGGATTTAAGAGTTTGCATCATGTAAAGGCCAAAGAACCTAGTCCTTAAAAGTGCAGAGAAGCAGAGGAAATGGAGAATGAGAGGTGAGGTTGAGCTTTAGATGACTTCTGAATACGGGCTGAGGTCGTATTGCGAGGTGCTGTAATGCATAGATGGAGTGGCATTGGGGGACCATTGTTGGATAGATGATAGTTAACGAACACAAATGAGGTGTTTGTGTTGATATAAAGTGAGGAATAAAAAGACTTGAGAAGCGATTATTTGATCAATGACCGTTATGGAACTGAACAGCGATCTTTCATACGTGTTATTTAACTAAGAAATAGTTAGGAAGAAAAAGAATTGAGAAGTGATTGTTAGATCGATGGTCGTTATGGAACTGAAGAGAGCTCATAGAGAATGAAGGGAAATGGAAAGACATAGGGGACTTGGTTAGACCGATTGTGAAGCTTTAGAGAGCTCTAAGAGAATGAAGGGAAATGGAAAGAGGGACATTGTTCGATCAATGGTCGTTATTGAACTATAGAGAGCTCTAAGAGAATGAAGGTAAATGGAAAGAGGGACATTGTTCGATCAATGGTCGTTATTGAACTATAGAGAGCTCTGAGAGAATGAAGGGAAATGGAAAGAGGGACATTGTTCGATCAATGGTCGTTATTGAACTATAGAGAGCTCTGAGACAATGAAGGTAAATGGAAAGAGGGACATTGTTCGATCAATGGTCGTTATTGAACTATAGAGAGCTCTGAGAGAATGAAGGGAAATGGAAAGAGGGACATTGTTCGATCAATGGTCGTTATTGAACTATAGAGAGCTCTAAGAGAATGAAGGTAAATGGAAAGAGGGACATTGTTCGATCAATGGTCGTTATTGAACTATAGAGAGCTCTGAGAGAATGAAGGGAAATGGAAAGAGGGACATTGTTCGATCAATGGTCGTTATTGAACTATTGAGAGCTCTGAGAGAATGAAGGGAAATGGAAAGAGGGACATTGTTCGATCAATGGTCGTTATTGAACTATAGAGAGCTCTTAGAGAATGAAGGGAAATGGAAAGAGGGACATTGTTCGATCAATGGTCGTTATTGAACTATAGAGAGCTCTGAGAGAATGAAGGGAAATGGAAAGAGGGACATTGTTCGATCAATGGTCGTTATTGAACTATAGAGAGCTCTGAGAGAATGAAGGGAAATGGAAAGAGGGACATTGTTCGATCAATGGTCGTTATTGAACTATAGAGAGCTCTGAGAGAATGAAGGGAAATGGAAAGAGGGACATTGTTCGATCAATGGTCGTTATTGAACTATAGAGAGCTCTAAGAGAATGAAGGGAAATGGAAAGAGGGACATTGTTCGATCAATGGTCGTTATTGAACTATAGAGAGCTCTGAGAGAATGAAGGGAAATGGAAAGAGGGACATTGTTCGATCAATGGTCGTTATTGAACTATAGAGAGCTCTAAGAGAATGAAGGTAAATGGAAAGAGGGACATTGTTCGATCAATGGTCGTTATTGAACTATAGAGAGCTCTGAGAGAATGAAGGGAAATGGAAAGAGGGACATTGTTCGATCAATGGTCGTTATTGAACTATTGAGAGCTCTGAGAGAATGAAGGGAAATGGAAAGAGGGACATTGTTCGATCAATGGTCGTTATTGAACTATAGAGAGCTCTTAGAGAATGAAGGGAAATGGAAAGAGGGACATTGTTCGATCAATGGTCGTTATTGAACTATAGAGAGCTCTGAGAGAATGAAGGGAAATGGAAAGAGGGACATTGTTCGATCAATGGTCGTTATTGAACTATAGAGAGCTCTGAGAGAATGAAGGGAAATGGAAAGAGGGACATTGTTCGATCAATGGTCGTTATTGAACTATAGAGAGCTCTGAGAGAATGAAGGGAAATGGAAAGAGGGACATTGTTCGATCAATGGTCGTTATTGAACTATAGAGAGCTCTAAGAGAATGAAGGGAAATGGAAAGAGGGACATTGTTCGATCAATGGTCGTTATTGAACTATAGAGAGCTCTGAGAGAATGAAGGGAAATGGAAAGAGGGACATTGTTCGATCAATGGTCGTTATTGAACTATAGAGAGCTCTAAGAGAATGAAGGGAAATGGAAAGAGGGACATTGTTCGATCAATGGTCGTTATTGAACTATAGAGAGCTCTGAGAGAATGAAGGGAAATGGAAAGAGGGACATTGTTCGATCAATGATCGTTATTGAACTATAGAGAGCTCTAAGAGAATGAAGGGAAATGGAAAGAGGGACATTGTTCGATCAATGGTCGTTATTGAACTATAGAGAGCTCTGAGAGAATGAAGGGAAATGTAAAGAGGGACATTGTTTGATCGATAGGCACATTGAAAGGACTTGTTTCCTCCTCATCCATAGGCTGGGCAAACTAGTGTTCGTATGAAGAAAGTGCATTGGCATCGATGTTGGGAATACTCACTTGCAAGAGTTATAGGCTCATCTGCACCTGGAATATCCTCTGAAAATAGGTAGCACATTGGCGTAAAACCAGTTCAATAGCCATCAACAACCCATAACTCGACAGGCATGACAATCATATTGCAAACACACTGCGACTGATATACGTCCGACTATGGCACTTACATGCAAAATAATATGTCAGTTTAACATTCAGCTGAAATGAAAACACAACATAAATTGATGGATACAAGTCACGTTTAGGATGCATGCTTTGTCATACATTGACAGGTGTTGCAAACAAGTTACAAACTTGATTTAGAAAGTTAGAAACATTGAAAAAGATTGGGATAAACATATTAGTGGAAAAGGGGTAATATATGAAGACACCAGACAACTATTCTATCATTTAAAACCTTTAACAACTACAACAACATACTTAAACAGCCTCAGAGCAAAATATTCACAGTAAAATCTTTAAATGCACTCGAGTCTACGAAAAGAGAATTTGAAGTAAGATAAGCAAACTCTTTACTCTTTGGTAACCATTTCCAAATTCTATACTGTCTGAAGTTATCTGTCATGCTGTCGGAAGAACATAGTTACAACGTGACATTTAAATAGCCATTCAGCGGGAAGATTCATTCATGAAGGCCTACATGTGCGTTGTCGCAAGTTTCAAGTGGGGCGTTACTATCTAAGCGGACTGCTACAGGCTAAAACTTGAATGCAAGATGATCTAACGGGATTTAATACATTTGCTCAGGTAATAAGAGGATCAAGGCCCCTTTAGTCATTACTGATTTTACCCTGCGGTTCCATATTCTAATTTACAAAGAATTGAGCATTCCAAGCATTTAGTCCATTAGGGTAGAACATTACCGAACTCTTGTCATTATCACTGGTATGCTATGGAGCTATGACATTCTAAGGGTAAGGAAAAGCCACTGAAAGCTGGGTTGGTTGGGGGAGGACTGAATTGATGCGTCGTATAATCTTTGTAATATTTGGTAATCTTTTTTTTATTCAACATGCTTTTTTATCACCTGATAAATATTTACACTATTCAAACAAAATAATTTGAATCAAGGAATGTATTTATCAGTACTAGTCCTGAATCATTTAAATTATACTATATTATAGACTAAGTCATATTAATGAATTGTATATGTGAACAGATTACACTGAAGTCTTAAATTGGTATTACTAAAAGGCTGAAAAAGAGTTTGGTTGACTACACGGGGTTCGTTAGAAGATTATTGCTCCTCCTTACCTGGGTTGACTACTGTAGGAGGCCCGTCTCTCACTGGAATAAGAGAAAAAAATACGTGGGGTGATTATTACTCACCCGTTGAGGATATCGTTGTTAAATAAATCTACATTGCTATTACACAGTGTGTAATAACATCTCGTGCTTCAGATGGACGTGACGTCATAGTGGTTAAATTATGACTTCCTAATATCAGCTCTGCGGACGCAATGGAGTATGTTCCATTTATCGACGAGTTGGACCAATTAAATGCGATTTAAATCAGCGCGTAATAAATAAAATACTAACCTCGGACCCTTTTAATAAGATATTTATGAAACTTATGAATGGTCTCCATATCTTACTCGCATCCCTCGTCAAATAGACAAATACCACTCACTCGTCAAATACCACCCCCTCGTCAAATACAACTCACTCGTCAAATACCACTCCCTCGTCAAATACCACTCCCTCGTCAAATACCACTCACTCCTCAAATACCACTCACTCATCAAATACCACCCCCTCGTCTAATACCACTCACTCGTCAAATACCATTCACTCGTCAAATACCACTGCCTCGTCAAATACCATTCCCTCGTCAAATACCACTCCCTCGTCAAATACCACTCACTGGTCAAATACCATTCACTCGTCAAATACCACTCACTCGTCAAATACCACTCACTCGTCAAATACCACCCCCTCGTCAAATACAACTCACTCGTCAAATACCACTCCCTCGTCAAATACCACAACATCGTCAAATACCACTCCCTCGTCAAATACCACTCACTCCTCAAATACCACTCATTCGTCAAAAACCACCCCTCGACTAATACCACTCACTCGTCAAATACCATTCACTCGTCAAATACCACTGCCTCGTCAAATACCATTCCCTCGTCAAATACCACTTACTCGTCAAATACCACTCCCTCGTCAAATACCACTCCCTCGTCAAATACCACTCACTCGTCAAAAACCACTCCCTCGTCAAATACCACTACCTCGTCAAATACCACTCCCTCGTCAAATACCACTCACTGGTCAAATACCACTCACTGGTCAAATACCACTCCCTCGTCAAATACCACCCCCTCGTCAAATACCACTCACTCGTCAAATACCACTCACTCGTCAAATACCACTCACTCGTCAAATACCACCCCTCGTCAAATACCACTCACTCGTCAAATACCACTCACTCGTCAAATACCACTCACTCGTCAAATACCACTCACTCGTCAAATACCACTCACTCGTCAAATACCACTCCCTCGTCAAATACCACTCCCTCGTCAAATACCACTCCCTCATCAAATACCACTCCCTCGTCAAATACCACTCACTCGTCAAATATCACTCACTCGTCAAATACCACTCACTCGTCAAATACCATTCACTCGTCAAATACCACTCACTCGTCAAATACCACTCCCTCATCAAATACCACTCCCTCGTCAAATACCACTCCCTCGTCATATACCACTCCCTCGTCAAATACCACTCCCTCGTCAAATACCACTCACTGGTCAAATACCACTCACTGGTCAAATACCACTCACTCGTCAAATACAACTCACTCGTCAAATACCGCTCCCTCGTCAAATTCCACTCCTTCGTCAAATACCACTCCCTCGTCGAATACCACTCCCTCGTCGAATACCACTCACTCGTCCAATACCACTCACTCGTCAAATACCACTCACTCGTCAAATACCACTCACTCGTCAAATACCACTCACTCGTCAAATACCACCCCCTCGTCAAATACCACTCACTCGTCAAATACCACCCCCTCGTCAAATACCACTCACTCGTCAAATACCACTCACTCGTCAAATACCACTCACTCGTCAAATACCACTCCCTCGTCAAATACCACCCCCTCGTCAAATACCACCCCCTCGTCAAATACCACTCACTCGTCAAATGCCACTCACTCGTCATATCCCACTCACTCGTCAAATACCACCCCCTCGTCAAATACCACTCCCTCGTCAAATACCACTCCCTCGTCAAATACCACTCACTCGTCAAATACCACTCCCTCATCAAATACCACTCACTCGTCAAATACCACTCACTTGTCAAATACCACTCACTCGTCAAATACCGCTCACTCGTCAAATACCACTCACTCGTCAAATACCACTCACTCGTCAAATACCACTCACTCGTTTCATAAATATGTTATTAAACGAGACGTCGTTTAGTATTTTCTATGTAACGCATTATGAAATAATGAAACAATATTGGCTTCAGTTGAATATCAAGCCATGGACACAAGCAATTGTTATGATCAAGACCTCTGAAGCAAGAGGAACTGTAGAAACTGTGTCCAAAAACCATCAATTGAGCTTATCAATACACTGTTATGAATCTATATATGGCTCTTTCAAACATTTAGAATCGACTTGATCCGACAGCTGTATCTAAAATAGTTTACGTCAAGTGTATCATTTGTACTCACAAGGCTGAATCTGTTCAACGATTTCATCACTAGCACTTGAAAGTTCTCCAAAGTTGTCCAGTTCGTAGAAGTTGACGTCTGTTGCAAGAGCATCCAGTTCATCGGGGAACTCTAGGTTGATCCCCACAGCGTACACCAGGACATTGCTGTTCTGGAGGTCCTTGGCGGCCTGGATGGTGTCACCCACTGCAACATTGCTGTTGGCGTCGGTGAGGATGATGGCCATGTTAGGAACAGATGGGCGGTCACCAGAAGCTGCAGTGAACATCTGCTGACGTACCACATTAAGTCCAGCAGCAGAGTTGGCCTGTGGAGAATAAATGGGAAGGAGGGCATGAGGTCACTTCTTGCGTCGATGAGGTTTAATGTTGTTTTATTTTGTACAATACTACGGAAGTCAACTCGATTAAACAGTAGATAGATACCAATTGTTCATTGCCAAATGCGAAAGAAAAGTCGAAGTTGCTTCATAGAATACCTCTATGGGAGACAACTTGAAACCATATTCCAAACAGAATCTAGCTAGATATATCACCGATGTCTTCCACACAAATTTAGAATATTTGAGACAAAACAAATCTTAATCACCTATGTTTGTAACCACAAGTCGATCTAAGCATACCTAACTATCAGTATACTAACAGCTGATCTACACGACAATGTTTAAGATGACAGTACCTTGCAGTTTTATAGAATAAGGAAGACAACTATTTCTTCGATCAGAACCCACCTGACTGTCCCTGTAGTTGAAGTTGATCTTGTCGATGCTGTTCATGACGTCCTGCTTGGTAGCGTACTGGTTCAGGTTGAAGATGGTGAAGGCGTCGCTCCTGTAGACTGCCACTCCCACTCTCACTGCCCCCGAGTCAATGTCGGCTCGGTTGATGGTCGACTTGATGAAGTCCTGCATGCCACGGAAAGCATTGCGCTGGATTCTGTTGGAGAAGTGGAGGAGGAAGACGAGGTCCAGCTCCTTGCCTGTAGAGATCAATAGTATAGTCAGGCTGATGGCGAGGACCCATTAATACTCGTATTTTGTATATTCTGTAGGAGAATGTAACAGTATTGAGATGTATGGTTCAGCCTGATGATGAAAACCCATTAGCACTCTTATTGATTTATTCTGTAGGAGAACGATGAAAACGCATTAGCACTCTTATTGATTTATTCTGTAGGAGAACGATGAAAACCTATTATCACTCTTATTGGTTTATTCTGTAGGAGAAAGATGAAAACCTATTATCACTCTTATTGGTTTATTCTGTAGGAGAACGATGAAAACCTATTAGCACTCTTATTGGTTTATTCTGTAGGAGAACGATGAAAACCCATTAGCACTCTTATTGGTTTATTCTGTAGGAGAACGACGAAAACCCATTAGCACTCTTATTGGTTTATTCTGTAGGAGAACGATGAAAACCCATTAGCACTCTTATTGATTTATTCTGTAGGAGAAAGATGAAAACCTATTAGCACTCTTATTGGTTTATTCTGTAGGAGAACGATGAAAACCTATTAGCACTCTTATTGGTTTATTCTGTAGGAGAACGATGAAAACCCATTAGCACTCTTATTGGTTTATTCTGTAGGAGAACGACGAAAACCCATTAGCACTCTTATTGGTTTATTCTGTAGGAGAACGATGAAAACCCATTAGCACTCTTATTGATTTATTCTGTAGGAGAAAGATGAAAACCTATTAGCACTCTTATTGGTTTATTCTCTAGGAGAACGATGGAAACCCATTAGCACTCTTATTGATTTATTCTGTAGGAGAACGACGAAAACCCATTAGCACTCTTATTGGTTTATTCTGTAGGAGAACGTTGAAAACCTATTAGCACTCTTATTGGTTTATTCTGTAGGAGAACGATGAAAACCCATTAGCACTCTTATTGATTTATTCTGTAGGAGAAAGATGAAAACCTATTAGCACTCTTATTGGTTTATTCTGTAGGAGAACGATGAAAACCCATTAGCACTCTTATTGGTTTATTCTGTAGGAGAACGATGAAAACCCATTAGCACTCTTATTGATTTATTCTGTAGGAGAAAGATGAAAACCTATTAGCACTCTTATTGATTTATTCTGTAGGAGAACGATGAAAACCCGTTAGCACTCTTATTGATTTATTCTGTAGGAGAAAGATGAAAACCTATTAGCACTCTTATTGATTTATTCTGTAGGAGAAAGATGAAAACCCATTAGCACTCTTATTGATTTATTCTGTAGGAGAAAGATGAAAACCTATTAGCACTCTTATTGGTTTATTCTGTAGGAGAACGATGAAAACCCATTAGCACTCTTATTGGTTTATTCTGTAGGAGAACGATGAAAACCTATTAGCACTCTTATTGGTTTATTCTGTAGGAGAACGATGAAAACCCATTAGCACTCTTATTGATTTATTCTGTAGGAGAAAGATGAAAACCTATTAGCACTCTTATTGATTTATTCTGTAGGAGAACGATGAAAACCCATTAGCACTCTTACTGATTTATTCTGTAGGAGAACGATGAAAACCCATTAGCACTCTTATTGATTTATTCTGTAGGAGAAAGATGAAAACCCATTAGCACTCTTATTGATTTATTCTGTAGGAGAACGATGAAAACCCATTAGCACTCTTATTGATTTATTCTGTAGGAGAACGATGAAAACCTATTAGCACTCTTATTGATTTATTTTGTAGGAGAACGATGAAAACCTATTAGCACTCTTATTGGTTTATTCTGTAGGAGAACGATGAAAACCCATTAGCACTCTTATTGATTTATTCTGTAGGAGAAAGATGAAAACCTATTAGCACTCTTATTGATTTATTCTGTAGGAGAACGATGAAAACCTATTAGCACTCTTATTGGTTTATTCTGTAGGAGAACGATGAAAACCGATTAGCACTCTTATTGATTTATTCTGTAGGAGAAAGATGAAAACCTATTAGCACTCTTATTGATTTATTCTGTAGGAGAACGATGAAAACCCATTAGCACTCTTATTGATTTATTCTGTAGGAGAACGATGAAATCCCATTAGCACTCTTATTGATTTATTCTGTAGGAGAAAGATGAAAACCCATTAGCACTCTTATTGATTTATTCTGTAGGAGAACGATGAAAACCCATTAGCACTCTTATTGATTTATTCTGTAGGAGAACGATGAAAACCTATTAGCACTCTTATTGATTTATTCTGTAGGAGAACGATGAAAACCTATTAGCACTCTTATTGGTTTATTCTGTAGGAGAACGATGAAAACCCATTAGCACTCTTATTGATTTATTTTGTAGGAGAACGATGAAAACCTATTAGCACTCTTATTGGTTTATTCTGTAGGAGAACGATGAAAACCCATTAGCACTCTTATTGATTTATTCTGTAGGAGAAAGATGAAAACCTATTAGCACTCTTATTGATTTATTCTGTAGGAGAACGATGAAAACCCATTAGCAGTCTTATTGATTTATTCTGTAGGAGAACGATGAAAACCCATTAGCACTCTTATTGATTTATTCTGTAGGAGAACGATGAAAACCTATTAGCACTCTTATTGGTTTATTCTGTAGGAGAACGATGAAAACCTATTAGCACTCTTATTGATTTATTCTGTAGGAGAACGATGAAAACCCATTAGCACTCTTATTGATTTATTCTGTAGGAGAACGATGAAAACCTATTAGCACTCTTATTGGTTTATTCTGTAGGAGAACGATGAAAACCCATTAGCACTCTTATTGGTTTATTCTGTAGGAGAACGATGAAAACCTATTAGCACTCTTATTGGTTTATTCTGTAGGAGAACGATGAAAACCCATTAGCACTCTTATTGATTTATTCTGTAGGAGAAAGATGAAAACCTATTAGCACTCTTATTGATTTATTCTGTAGGAGAACGATGAAAACCCATTAGTACTCTTATTGATTTATTCTGTAGGAGAAAGATGAAAACCTATTATCACTCTTATTGATTTATTCTGTAGGAGAACGATGAAAACCCATTAGCACTCTTATTGATTTATTCTGTAGGAGAACGATGAAAACCCATTAGCACTCTTATTGATTTATTCTGTAGGAGAAAGATGAAAACCTATTAGCACTCTTATTGATTTATTCTGTAGGAGAACGATGAAAACCCATTAGCACTCTTATTGATTTATTCTGTAGGAGAAAGATGAAAACCTATTAGCACTCTTATTGATTTATTCTGTAGGAGAACGATGAAAACCCATTAGCACTCTTATTGATGTATTCTGTAGCAGAACGATGAAAACCTATTAGCACTCTTATTGGTTTATTCTGTAGGAGAAAGATGAAAACCCATTAACACTCTTATTGATTTATTCTGTAGGAGAACGATGAAAACCTATTAGTACTCTTATTAGTTTATTCTGTAGGAGAAAGATGAAAACCTATTAGCACTCTTATTGGTTTATTCTGTAGGAGAACGATGAAAACCTATTAGTACTCTTATTGGTTTATTCTGTAGGAGAATGTTGCAGTATTGAGATGTATGGTTAAGACTGATGGTGAAGATTTATAAAGACTCCTATTGGTCTATTTTGTAGGATAATGCAGTTTTAAGATGTTTAGTTCAGTCTGATGATGAAGACTCATACACACTCATATTGGTCTATTCTATAGGAGAATGTTGCAGTTTTGACAAGTATAGTTCAGGCTGATGACTTAGACTAATGCTGTAAGAGAAAAATTAAGTAAACACAATTTTAAAATGGTATTTCTTTTCAGTACGAATAACAGGAGAACTATTTGTTATCATATATTAACAATGACTATTTCAAAGCATTTAAACACATTCTTTTGCAATAAAATATCATTGATATAAACATTCAATACAATACCAAACTTGACATTACAATCGGGTTTTACGTTAACAACGACCCGGCTTTCTCTACCAACCTGCAATAGCGCCTGTAGCACCTCCTCCGTGGCCAGCACTCTTCGGACCTGTGCAACACACTCATAGTTAATATGTGGATCGAACAAGGAGAAACATCTATACTCTATCTATACTGCGAAATAATATGGACCTGTACACATATTCTTAGAGAGTGATATATATATGTCAGTATCTTTAATTGAATGCTTTTTAAAATTATGTTACGTTATTACATGTGTTTTAAAGAAAGACTTTTGCGTGGCATCTTTTCATTTGTTTATGATTTGAAAAGAAACTGGTTGTTATGTTGACTATTTTTTTTAAATCTCTGCTTTCAGGACAGTAATCACAAACATTACATTGGCGGAATAAATGGTACATATTTCTTGATTTTATTTATGTTTAATTTTCTTCCTCACAGAAGCCATCGATAAGGTTAACCTTAACTCCCATCCCTTAACAACGCATCTGAGAGGCCGACAACTACCAAGTGATATGTGAAAAGATGCCCTGAACACTTTAAATCCCAATTGACCTAGATGAAGATCTGTCACCAAGAAATACATCAATCAAAACAATCAATCAAAGACAAACGTACACATGGTAGAGAAGACAACATCACTCATGAAGGACAAGTCTGCAATGTCGTTGATGAGGAACTTGTAGTCGTCGGTGGGTTTGGACACGAGGGTGTTGACTTCCTTCTCGTTGTTAACGTTGACGCCAACGACGATGATCTTAACACCAGCTTTCTTCAGTTTCTCGGCCTCCTTGGCGGAGCGCCTCGCCTTGGCCTGTGAGTTACCTGACGTGAGCAGCAGAACATACTTCTCGGCATCCTTCCGGGCAGATCTGAACAGTCTGCTGACCATGGCCAGCGACTTGGAGAAATCTCGGCGGCCATTGTCGTCAGGGGCGGACAGAATTCCTCTCTGGGTCTCGTCTAAGGTGTTGTGACGACCCAGGGGAAATCTGGAGATAGGGAATGCGTAAAGGATAAGTTAAGTTGGTGCCACATTAGTAGAATGTAGCAAGGATTACTCAATCTACACTTCAATGTTTTCGGGGTTAACTAAATAGCTTAGTAATTTATCTTTAAATGAAATCGTCTTGTGAATTTTATATGGTTTGTCTCAGTTATCATAACAACTGCAATGTGATTGCGGGTAACACATTGCCGTACACTTGCTACAGAATAGCTAACCACGCGTTGAGAAAGTCCCCGAGTTATCCTACCTGAACTTGGCAGCTGAGCTTGCAGTGATCATGCCGATTCTGACAAGACCCGTGTCCACACTAGCAAACTCAACAACGTCAGCAGCGAATTGTCTGAGAGCTTGGAGGTCTACAGGGGAACCTGCTGTGTCCAGCACAATCACCAGATCGATCTTAGTCTGTCCGCATCCTGAGATATCATTCATAGGATTAGAAACTTCAAGTTAGGGATAAATAAATAAATAAATTATAGTCCGATTGACCGCAGTAGATCGTGTATATGTCACTGTCCACATTATGGACAGAGGATGTAAACTAATGGATCTATGGCTCGTAAGATCGAAATCTGAATTTGATCTCAGAAGGTTACATTTTAGTTTTATTTGTTGAATTGTACAGTTTATTGCAAATATGTGTAGTCTTTCACATACGAGGCAACTCCAAATAATCAAAGTGAACAAAATGGTAAGAAACTGAGTGAACCCACCTGAGACGCCATTTGGCACGACTGGCAGGGTTCCCTCAAGAAACAAATCTGTAAAGGTAAATGTTCATGTCATAAAATCTGATTTAGCAATCGTCACTGAAATAAGCACATACAAACTGGCAAGGTTGGATACCCAGCGATATCCAGTGAATGGTATGTGAATAATGTGATGCTTTGTTATGCCGAATGAGGATCTTTCCAATTGCTGTAGGGACCGATGTATCAGGTATAATGAAGAAACGTTACTGAGAGAGTTATAGATGTGCAGTGGATGCGTAACGTTACGCAATGCTGATACATATTTGCTAAATATAAAATCTATGATATCGGATCTTTTAATCGAATGAGTTGTTTTGCATAACTGCTGAAACCGTCAATGGTACAAATATGTTAATGAGATTAAAATTCGTAAACATTTAAAGCCTCAAACTTCATTTTAGGAGCAGTCGTGAACGCAAAAAACCAAAGTGTTAAGATCATGTCGGAGAAGTCGTGGGAAGCTCAGTAAAAAGAATAACTAAATCTATTTTAGGCGAACTCGGTCAAGTTCTTTCTTGACAGAACTGAAAGATTATCTTGAGCTTGTTGTCTCAAAAAAGGGAGAGCGAAAGCACGATGTCTAACATTTAGAGATAGGTAACAACTGCAATACACACCATCAGACCATCACCAGACACACCATCGGTGGGAGTTCATTGGGGTTAGGATTATGTATCAGACCCATTCGAAGTTCATGGTCAAAATCAATTATTAGTTACATTTATAAAGACATAGAATTAATTACCAAGGTAATGAATATATACTCACTGTCCTGAGCTAAACACGCAGCCGCCAGTAGGGCAAGTATCACAGTAAGAGAATGGCGACACATTGTAGCCATGTCAGTCTGGAAAAAAGAAAAGAGCTGTTAAGATTGAATAATTTACCAAGCTCACAAAACATTTTCTTTTATAAGATACATTTTGTATATGACCAAATCACGTGCACGAGTCGTATTTTTCTACACGTGTTTTATTCCAAGATACGTCCTTCTTATATCTTATCTTTAATTGCTGGCGATAGCGCAGTGGTTAACGCAAAATCATCTGCGGGTTGCATCAACAACGTTTTTCAATCCAGGCAGGGCTCAGCAACCTTAACTTCTGTTCTAAAATGTGAAAGTAAAGATTCGCTTTTTTTTCATAATGTTATTCGATTTACGATCTTAGTATTGGCCGCCAGAGAATGCATCACGCCGTAAAGCCGCTATAAGCCATTAAAATAACTATAAGATTTCCAGAGGACATATTCATAAAGTATGGAAGTTTCCCAGTCTTCGTGCTTTTCATCACCACAGTTTTATTGTTATTTTATTACGTCTAAACGTTGGACATTATCCATCAAGTGAATAACATCTACTCAATGTTTCTGTTCTGCAATGGCTGGATTCATATAACACGAAGTTAAAGCAAAACATCATTGCGAGATGTATACATTGTAGCGCATGAAACATGTTATCAATCCCTGAAGAGAGGGTTCTTGTTAGTAAACATGAACTCAAATAGGCATGAGTCACAAGTCAAGTACAGAAAGGCAAGCTATTTCTGCGTTATGACGGTTTACATAGTCCTGAAGACCACATTTCTATTGGCCTTCATCCAAGTTGTGGAACACATAAAGCATCATTGATAACGATTTTTAATTCATATTAATACCAGAGATTACCATTGCGAAACATGAACATTTTCAGCGAATATATTTCTAGACGAAAAAACATATACCGGTAGTTTCATTATTCACTGCACGTGCAATATCCAAAATAGAGCACACGTATACTCGATGTACTGAGACATTCAACTTCATGTTTATAAACAAATTCGTTGGAGATTGTAATCTAAAATTGATTATGTGACTAAATACAAGTACATTGAAATTAATATAGTTTATGGTAAGGCTATCTCAATCTGCATTTAATAGCAATATATCATAGATAATATTCCTGTTAGCATTAACAACAAAACGTAAAGTTTTTTTCCTATTCAATTACATGCGTACAAGATTTGGGCAAATGATTGAAGCGTTAGTAAAAGTACCATCCGGCAGGTGGTATAACCGTCCTATGAGCTGTTCATGCGTCAGCTGAATTTCTTCTCTTCAGTGGAGACAGGTGGGACGAATTAGTGATAGAGAGATATCTTCTGGATGTCAGACGTGCAAGAACGCGTGAAAAATGAACTATTTCTAGGTATTATACAACCACGATATCATAAAGATTCCAGTTTAAGAGACGAAGATGCGCTACATCGCTTACACATTCTCATAAAACCGTTATAGATAGGCTTTATGATTTGGAAATTACTTCAATAACAACCTGTGAAAATTGTTTGTATTTTAAAATCTCAAACAAATACATTTAAATTAAATTGACAACCTTTAACCCATAAAGTTAGATTGGTATACAGAAATGTCTTATCTTTAATATTACCATAATATGTATAATAAAGCCTTAATTCCCATATAGTGAAACAACATCAGTGTCATATAGTTCAGATGTGCAGATATGCAAAGGAATTCTTTTGAATGTGACGTCACCGGAGTGATTCCTCGCTGGAGTAGCGAGCAGCGTGCTGACTGTGTTAACTTCATTTTGCGAATGGAATAAATCAGATAATAAATAACGTATTACACCTACTTACACGAAACTTTGGAGAGTCTTTGCTGTCGCTAAGGTATTTAAACTTTTGACATACTCACAATCGCAGTGACTTAAAGGGTCATTGCTTTGATACAGTAATGTATCGCTCTGAGGGGAAACATCGTTTGATGTTGATATGAAAGGTGTGAATTAAATGAAATTGAATCGAGACGAATGAAATTATGTGTTTGTTTACATGAGGGCTTAAACTTTATGGGGCTATACATTTATGAAAACCCCCACAGATTATATGTCATTTTCGTATGGATTTCGGACGTTTGAATAAGAATATCTCTTGTCAGCATTCAAGTTGAACTAATATGATAACATGGCTTACAGGTAAACTCAATGATTCCATATTGATGTCTAAAACGTTTAAGTGTGTTCAATATTACTAGATTATTTTTTAACGTTTGGGGATTCCGAAAGAATTTATCTCCTACGTTTCCTAAACAAGTTGTGAATAGCCATGCTTTAATTACTTGGCGTAGTTTTTTTTATTATAAGACATACAAGCTTATGGCATGAATTAAATTTGACGTCAGGTATCAACACATACCAACAACATGTAGCACACCGTTATCAGTTAGCAGGTCACAATATCTAGGCTTACAGAAATACTTCCGCCTGTGAGTGGAAGAAACAGGGGAGAGGAGGATTGAACGCTGATAGGAACAGTTCAGATATGTGAGAATGCGATATGAATTTTATTACGAGTACATGAAGAATACAAATGATGGCTATATATAACACATATAGTTTGTTCAGTTCAAGGAGATGAGAATCAAATATGATAAAACTTGGCAATCAAAGTACACGAACACATGAGTCCTGTATTACAAGGTCTTCTTATAAGACCTTTAGGAATGAAAAATAAATCACAATACGAAAAAAGGATTACAGCTGTCTCAGTGTTCATAAGACGTTTTAGTCCAATACAGCATTCATTCTATGTATAGTCAGTGTGGTTAGATAAGCATAACTTGCTAGAAATACTTTGTACAACGGAATTCTATGTTGGTGGTAATACTTGCCTAGAGAGGGACTGTGTATAAATAACCTTAATTCAATCTTTCTCATCCGGATCCTTATCCTTATTCATATTCGTACATTATATACTCTTCATTGTTAATATGAACCATTGCTCCTTTAAAACGATTTGTTTTTGATAACATAATTCCATTTGAAGTACATTTGCTTGTTTGTTTTATTTTTCAGAAACAATTTTGTTCTTTTCACATGTAACTCTTCTTAGTGGCAATTTCCTTTTTCATCTCTAGTTTTGTTTCCCTTTTCAGCATACGAATACGCTTCATTTCATTTTAAGTTAATGTGACTTTCTTTTCCTCTTCCAGCGTCAAATTGCATATATCGAGGAAAACAGATCAACAAATAACACGTGTATCCTACTGCTCTGTTTTTAAAAATAGAATTATGACATGTCATTGACAAATGTAACCTTTCCAACGATTTCGTTGATTGCACAACTAAATTCCAATGCAACCAATCATGATCCAAGAAAGACAAAGTCTTGGTAGAACAGAGGTAACGATAGAAGATCTGGAGGGAGTAAACTATGTGGGAAGCGAACAGTATTTCCTATGATATACTGTCTAAGTGACCTTAAAGCGTTGCATAAAGTAGTTTATCTATTCATCTACTGGGACATATCGAGGTTAATATTTACCAAACGATGTCCTACTGCAAGCCCCCTCCCTACATCAAGGTGACATGGCGTCCAAATATCAGCCAGCCAATCTAACTTGAGCTTCTTGTGCTCTACACATCGTATGGCATATAACTCTATTAACATCATCTGTACGATTTTAATAATGCTAAGAGGGACATTTACCAAAATAGACACGTATATAATGGGAAGTATACATTACGAAGTATAGTGTTTACTCAACCATTTACAACTTTTAGTTACATGCTATCTGTTACATCATGGGATGATTCGTAAATCTCCAGCAGCTAAACACCTTGTCACAACACCACCGTACAACCACAGCATCCACCAGATCACAGGGTGGGTCTACGGAAGGTGTGGAGAGGGTGGAGAAGTTAGGGTAGTGGAGGAGAGTTGGGGTGGAGTGGTTGTTGGGGAGAAGTGGAGTCGGAACATGTAAGATAATCCGTTATAAACAGGCTTCGTGACTTCTCGGATACCTAGAATAATACGGCTGACACATCCTTCAGAGATAAACAGTACCCTTGCTGTGTGTAAATAAATACATTAGCTATCAAGGGTTTATTCAAGTAATACGGGGCATGGAATAACATCGTATGGTGTGGAGAAATAAACAGATAGAGTATCTTACTGACAACGGTGAGGGGTTAATGATGATCACACAATGGGAAATTCCTAACAATTATAATAATAGATTCTGCACACTTCAAACCACTGTACGACTTATTGGAATGTTGGTATGATATCCCAATGCACGTTACGGGACTATATGAACTGAGGACGAGTGGAAGTGGAAATGTACACATCTTGTTACATAGACGAAAACACTGAAATGCTCACATTAATCCATAAATGCATAAATAGCTGAACAGTTAGAACGGAGCCTGAAATATGTATGTAAGAAACAAATTACTCAAAACGATGATTAGACATCAACAACATGCACCAAATTCTGTGTACAGTGCTTTCTCTTTCGCTATATTGAGCGCTCAACTAGCGATCATAAGCGCTCAGTGTTATGGAACGGAGCCCTGATGAACTCCAATACCTAGTTGCAATATGCCACAGCCATCATGGCTTCTTTCAACAAAATATGTGTCAACTATCAACTTCAGAAGGCAAAGATATCGTGCTTTTGTACATATTCTTTGTTTAAAAAATCATACTGAATAAAAACAGGAATATTTTCTGGATAACAACTTCTTTAATGTGAAAATACACATGTGGTGTATTTTCATATTAAAGAAGTAGTTATCCAGAAAATCTCCCTGTTCTTATGTATGTCACTTCTAAATGCACTTCAAAGACCTCATACTGAGTAAAGAAGTCATATACCAATCAATTATTTTCACTGACGCAAAGTTAAGCCGGTGAACCAGGGTGCCTCCTTCCCTACGAGCGCACGCAGTTCAACCTTTTATCATGTAAGCAGATTCAAAGAAACTAAACTCAAAATGACCAATGTATCAAAAGGCACATCTCTAACACTGGATCTAGTGACATACTGGGGTTGGTAAACACAACTTTAACGGTTTAACAGTTATGCCAAGGAGATTGTGGTTGTTGCGGAAAATTACTGAGGGAGGGACGGAGAACAAAATAGTATGTCATAGCATTGCTGTCTGATGGAAGCGATATGGTAAAACATAAATAGTTTTATTTTCATCACACACATTTAGATGGGTAACCAAATAAGCATTATTTAGCATAGTATGCGAAGCATTCAAAGAATCAACAAAACAAAGCAACATACAAACTCTATTCAGTGTGTACTAAGCAGTACACACTCAATCTACAAGTGATTAGGTAACCAATGCTTACCCTGAAAGTGGTAATCCAATATAGCTTCTACTCCGGCATTGCCTTCAGTCACTAACAACCCGAGTCAAGTGCTTCTAGAGTCACTATGGTCAGCTGAGATGCACGATCGTGTGTGACTAACAGGCGCCTGGTTTAAGCATAAAACACATCACCACGCCCCATTTAGTGGTCACGTGACCTCTTGCAGTACACCAAACTTCAAACTGTCCACCAGAACTTGACCAATAAATGCTTAGTGCTAAACACATATGTTGATGTTTATGTTAAGCGAGAATGTTAACTGATCTAATTATTGATAATTTATTTATGTTTTTCATAGTTATTCTGATGATGTTTTCTTAACTTGAAACCAAATCTTTTTACAGCTGTTTGACAGGGGTGTGTCTATATACGTATTTGGTCGCATCAAGATCGTTCCGTTCGAATATTCGACTTAGTACACATGTGGATGCTACCGTCATAACTATAGATTTGAAACCATTAATGTTTGTATTATATACTTCTTGGACATTAACAGGGAGATTATCGTTATCAAAACCATCCACCAATGGTAGGCTAACGCCCGATGAAGATGAAGCACTCAATTCGGCAAGTCAAGCCAAGGGCATATGTCAAATATTATCTGAATCAAAGACATGCTTTTTCAAGTGCTCAGTGGAGTGCAATTTAACACGGTTCAGAAGTACAACTCAATTTAGGCTGCATTCTCCTTCAGACCGGAGAGATAAATGCTAAATGTAAATCACACTCCTTCGAAAATAGTAGATTACTTCGTTTCAGAAATAAATAACCCGCATGACTTCTTTGAATGTTACTTGATGTAATGTGTGATAATTACAAGTACTGATAAAGATGGTAAGTTAAAGACCAATGGGTATGTAACGCTCTATATAGTTCAGACATGTTTGAATCACATTGTCTTGAAACATTATTAATGTTCTATTGTCTATACACGTTTGAATCTTGAAACGCTGTCTAAAATGTCATGCAGTCATAGATGTTCTATTGTGGTTTTCCTATATGTTCTAACAGTCGAATTATACAGAGCATCATCAGGTCAGGTGACGTTCTGTGACGTCATAACATCCCCAAGGGAGAAAAAATCAACGTTTTACACTTGCAATCAAGAGGATACTACTTACCGGGGTAGATATATAGTATATATCATCGTGTCCGTATATTAAATTTGGACCTTTAAATAGTTTATTTTAATCAACATCCACACATGCATATTTTGAATTGATGCTTAAGACAATTACAAACCAGACATTTTGACACACGACAAAGTTTCTCATAAAGTTTCTATGTTGACCATCCGAGTACAGATGACCGCCATGTCTAGTAGATGAGGTAAGTAGATTCTTTATTGCTTTATTACGTTTTCGACAGCAGGTCATGCTATTGGTGAGGTAAAGATAAATATATCGGTAGTTGGTGTACAACCCGTTACAGGCTGGGTTAAACTGTGTCTCATCCTCTAACTAAACAAATCAATACGGAAACCAGTTACCAGTACCAGTTATCAGTTCCAGACTGGTACTTAGGCTCTGAGAACGTATATATTCTTAAAATCTGACAATGTTATTAAATATTTCAGAGGAGCTACTCAGAAATGGCAATTTCAGATTGTTTAGACCCAATTCTAGACCTGATTTCAAGGATGGGTCATGTTACGAGAACTTAATTGAAGTGAACTTAAGATTAAAATAGTATGAACTTGAGTTACCACTTGTGAACATTTTACACTTTTCACTCTACTATAATACGGTTGAGTATTGGTAGTTGGAATTGAATTGAATTGACTGCGGTACAACCTACACTGATGCGTCTGTAACAATACCTTTAACATTATCACACAACTATTTTCACATCAGCAATATTTCAAGCAGGAATAAAGAGAATAATTCGCATACACCAAAGGGAAACAAAGAAGCATACATGTTTTGTTTTTTAAATCGAAAAAAATAATTTGATTATCTGTAAAAAAAACTATATCAATCATATATCTTACACGCTGCAAAATGTCAAATGTTGTTTAAGAGAAATAATGATCCATCCATGAGCATGAGAGCAACGGTTCAAAGTAAAGAATTCCAACATTCCTACTGAGGGAGGTCGTAATGCTCTAGTTAGAACTACCATTAAAACACCTCCCTCCGAAGCTAACCTCCTCCCCTCCCCTCCTCTCCCCTTCTTCATACACACGCTTGACGATAAGAAACTAAGAAACACTTAAAGCTTCCCGGCTCCATGCATGGTGGCGGCTTCTGAAACTTGACCTTCACTTGACCTTCAGTACTGGAAGCGGTCGCGCCGACCTGATAGCTTTATTGAAAGGCCTGACAGTGACATAACAGCTTCCCTGTTAGCTTTCTCTTGCTGCCCGGATAAAGACCAGAAGTTAGACGGTTGACATGTCAGTCCATACAGGTAGAGCCAACACAATGTTTACAAACAATGAAAATGATGTTATGCAAGTTTTAACGTCTCCAATGAGGGACAGAGAGCTCCACGTTGTGTTTGAGGATTTGCACGTGGGATTATCTTTAGATGCTTTCTTAATTGATCCAATTAACATTGAAGTCTATGGACACATGAATGTCTTTATTACATATTGTTTAAGTATGTTAGAATGCCCTTCAAGCGGACCTGAGTAAACGTGACTAATCTGTCTTTAAAATGAACATACACGTATAAACACTTATGAGATAAACTTTGAAACGAGATGATCAAATATATAACAGACGACTGAAAAAGGGCACACATGAGGGCACAGCGAGAAACTCGGTTTTATCAGTAAAAGATCCTCTATCGGGAGGCGACAACTTGTATCGCTTAACTTAAACTTTATTAAACGCCATTAGCGTATCGTCATGGAGACAATGTTATGACGTCATAGTGTCAGTTTGAGAAGGCTGTAAGTTTGAACGTAGAAATAATGAAATAATATATAGAATATATGTTTTCCATCCCATTCGATGAAATGAAATGGTATGTGTCAAGGAAAGACTGATATCCTCTATCTATTATAAAATATGTCGATCTGTTGAAATAATTTACTCATTTTACTTGTTCTTTTTACAGGTCACATACATGTAGATATAAATTCATAAATCTGTCGAAATTCTAGCTATGATAATTTTATGATTTCAGAAATCTTTCATCTTGTTATAAGTGCAACGATGTCACCTTATATTAATGGAGCTTAACTTGTTTAATGCTTTGAATGTTGGTTTCTACGCTTAGCCCTCAGTTCACACGCCATCAAAACAGGAAATTATGGATATAACTTCACAGCATTTGATTCAAACTTATTCATCCATGTTGAAACGTTCCCCAGGTTGACAGGTGCGCGTAGCTATACCATCTTCTAGTCGCTAATTGAGTTTTATCGTTTTTTATCTTTACATTCACCTACAACCTCGATATATCATAATAAGTAACCGAACTTTGAGTGGATTGATTGAAATGATAAGGGTAAATAATGTATGTACATTGACAAGGTTAACTCGTAAACCCTAAAGCTATGTGAGAGAGAGGAGACAGTTTAGGGCAAGATTATAGCCATTGTGCCGTGTGCGATTTTAATGTCAGTGCATAATATTCTGTTAAAAGTTTCCGCAGCAAAGGACTAGAATGTACATACCTGTCTTCCTATTTACTCTTTGTATCATTCACGCATGCTTTATTTCCTCCATGTTTTCGTTTTAACGGGTAGAGGAGAAATTGACAATAAAATGTGTCGAGAGAAATGTTAATTCATTTTATGATGGCATTATTTTTACTTTGTTATTATTTTATTTAACTTTGAATTAATTCTCTTACTCTATGCTCCACAGTTTAGCCAAATACTTTGCAATCGGGATTCGAAGCCAATATTACGCCTACCTGTGGAAAGTGTTAAACTCGATGCAGATCCATACAGGTAAATCCAAGAAATCAATGACTACTGACCTAATGCCCACCTGGACTGTGAAGCTGACGTCGGTCAACTGAACGCCGGACACGGATGACCGACGTGCTCACTGAACCATGGCAAATGCTGAGTGACATTAGAGCACTGATAACCACCCCCAGAGAGACATCTTAGATACAAGGTGACGAGAATAGATGATTCAATTACGTGTTCAATTATCAGATAGTATCTTACTTACAGAAGGCAAATGTACATTTAACATTTTCATTACAATTTATCACTATGTGAAAGTGTTTACCTGCATATTCCATTTAAACACATATATACTTACATGCTGTCCAGTCTTACTCACAGTCTGTTCTTTATATTTCTTACACATTTACGTATACGTCCCCCTCATCCGACACGATATTCCCTTGAAAAGACCCTGAAATATCCGCCCCTCAGAGGCTCCTTTCCAACATAATTTATAACAAAATGATATTTTTTTCATATAAATATGATATAATAATGAATCAATAATTAATTTGAGTGTCATACAGATGTTCCACTCAGTCAGTCTACATTTTGCCAAGCATTACTGGGAATATGTTTCGTTTGGAGAGATCATTATACCTTCAGTATTTGAGCGACGGTCGATATGAATTTAGCATTTAAAATTCAAATTTAATTCATTATGCATTCATAAAAGTAAATAAGGAATGTTTTAATGTTTTTTTCGAACACGATATTTCAGACTGAAAATATGTTCAATGTCATAGAGACATGCAACAGTTAAATACGAAACATACAAGATATTGCATTGTAGACAATATAGAGAATTTTTTTTATTTCTGTGTCACGTGGTATAGATGCACACAGTCATAAGAATGTCACCATCTGAAGAGTACAGCATAGTGTATGGAGGTCGTTGAGTGCACATTCGGTGAAAATGGGTCTTAATTATACACGGTCGAGTGAACGTCAATGACAGAAGTACACTCCCCCGCGTGGGAGTTGTTCATAGTTATAGTACTGATCTCCAGTCATCCAAGGACCTACATTACATGCATCAGACCCACGGTTAATGGAGAAGCACTTGTCTCGTCTGGTTCACACGTAGTGCATCAGGACTTCTAGCCTCTAGTTTAGATTATGCAACAGTTGCGATTTAAATTTAAGTGCTCCTTTTATTATCAGAATTTTAAAATATTGGAAGCTTAATTTTATACCAAATGTAGATATTAGAAGTCCAGTTTTGTCCCAAATCTAGATGATAGAAGCCTAGTTTTAAACCATAGAATCTAGCGTTATACCATATACCAACTCTAGATGTTAGATGTACGCGTATTCTTAATGGCGATATAATTCTAGTTTCTACCAATTGTACATATTAGAAGTCTAGATTTATACCAAGTCTAGATATTAGAAGTTTATAGTTTTAAATTAACTGTGTATCGATACTCGATTATCGCTACAATCTAGGATTGTGTATCGATACTCAATTAGCGACTTATCGAGAAAGCATGGTTTAATCATTAAAATTATTAACACTTTCTAACACTCATTCTCTTCCCACAGAGGTTACTCCCTTCAGATTTCCGATCCTACCCTCGCTTGAAATCGGGAGCAGAACCAAAATCCCCTAGCGCTGGAAAATGGTTTAATTGGCCATGTGGACCGGGTGAGTTCAAAGATCTTGGCATTTTACTCTGAAGGGTCTTGCTCATTAGCATATGTCATTCGAATATGTCTGATGTAAATAACGCAAATGAACTGTCTTTGGTATTTGTGTCTGATTTGGTCTTCTTTATTTATAAGTATGTTTATGATCAATAGTTTTCACAAAATCAAATTGCATATTTCGAGGAAAACACAGAAAACACAGGAAAACGAGAAAACTGTGGCCTTACGTTTATTTTATCATTATGACGTGTCATTGGCAAATGTCACTTTTACAACGGCGTCGCTGATTGCACAACTATATTCAATTGCAACCAATCAGGACACTCCCTTTCCGCTCCCGATTTCAAGCGTAAAACAACAGAGGGTAGGATCGGAAATCTGAAGGGAGTAACATCTGTGGGAAGAGAATGTCTAACACTAAGAAAGCTAATAAACTGTATTTATTTGGAAAGGAAAGGAAAGGAAAACGTAATGCATGAGTCATTTCTATGCTCAACACACATGTGGTAGTTTCTTAATTCTTATAAATCTCGGATCAAAATCTTATACTGAGGCATGTTTGCAGAATATATTTCGAATAGAATTACACGTGTATCGTACATCATGCTGTATCTCTCTGCAGGGTGAAATAATAACGAAAATACTGGCGTGTTTGTTTATTCAATAGTATATATTCCTTATCATCCGTAAAAAGGTTATTTTAGAGCTCTTCTGATATTTCCAAAAAGGAGCACAGAATCCCCGTATTTGACCAACACGGAACCCTCACGAGCTGTGTTCAAATAATATAACACTCTTAAACTCTCGCACGTCAACTCTTGTGCACTGGTACCAAACCATCTTTCAGTTGCGGTGTGACACACAGCTAATACGTCAATGTGTTTATTATCGTGATAATATGTGTCCAATTTGTGTGATTTCTCGTGCATATATAACGTAAGAAGAGGCGTCACACACACGCGTTCACATGACAAACAGCTACAGAAGAATTAGCCAATGAACAAACAGCCGATGAACAAGCAGCCGATGAACAATCAGTCAGTGAAGAATCAGCCAATGAACAAGCAGCCAATGAACAAGCAGCCAATGAGCAAGCAGCCAATAAACTTCAGTAGCTTGACCGTGTGGAAGTTCGCCCTCATCACCAACTAAACATGAACATAGGTCGCTATATCAAATATAAATCCCGAATTTCGAGCATGCTCATTCGTGGCAGCGCGTCTCTGTCTACCTTCAAAGCATTCTTCACAAATAAACACTCATGTTACAGAACACACTGCTCAGGACGGCTCAGACATTAGGTCAGCGATAAGAGAGCTTTCCGAAATGATAATGACCCTAACGTCGTTAAAGTTTGTTTTCTCAGGAAACTCGCTCACCCGCGTTGACTCTGTTGATACCATCTTTCATTATTTCATACACATATACACTTGGTAGTTTATTTATCAATCAGTTGATTCTGGTCGAGGAAGTTTGCACGTGGCTTCACTACCAATAACCTAAGATCATTAGAATTTCTGCTTACGCTATGTAGGGGAAATATTTCTGTATTTAGTTAATATAAATCACATTTCGCATTTAAATAATGCACACCCTTGGAATTTCGTATTTGAGGAATTCCATTTATCTTTGAAATACTATGACAACTGACGAAGTAATTTACATTTAGATATGAATTGAAAAATGTTCAAAAAGTGATTGCACTGCCCCACTGGGTTTGGACAAGGCAACAACTTATTCCCGTCTTTATTTAGATTTAACATACAAGTGTAAACGACTTGGTTATCGTACTGACGGTCCGGGACTGTGAGATTGTCCATTCGATAACGCTGAAAGTCATCCTTTATGTAGATGTATGACGGGTTGAGTACAAAAAACAAAAATTATAATGGCTGTATGGTCAAATAATCTTTGCTGGCCCTTACATAGACATTTTCGTTGATGTATACATGATGCCATGTAAGTTGACAGTAGAGTATCATCTAGTATGTACTTTATTTAAACATATTCATTCAATACATTTGGTACAACTTATCCAACTTAATTAATCCCTCAACTAAAGGATGTTATCAAAACATATTTCTAGTACATAAAATTGAAAGATTTTAGTTTCAAAATGTTCTTCAATTATTTTTCCGAAACTGAACAATGTAGATTTCATGTGTATATTTGACTTCTTTTGAACAATACCATTCAGAGAATATCCGATTTGTAGAAGCCCACTGAACGTGAGACATGCGTTTGCATTATGGCTTGGAACATTAGTGACAATGAATGAAGGTTTGCGTCAATATATTATCTTTGACCATAGGAAACTGCGTACTCACCTATAAAGTTTCAAGAAACTGCCCCACTGGAAATAGTGGGAACAATCGTTTAAGAATGTTAAAACAAGCCTCCAAACGACCCACCAAGAATTAACAACCCAAAGAACAGTCGATACGCTTAAAAAGACTTCGTCGTGAAATAACCATAACCATTTTCTTTATAACCACATTAACATTTGGTACTCAGGGCCTCCAGGAACCAACCAACCATCGACTAATCTCAGAAAGGTGTACGTCCCGGATTCCTTCAATGGATAAACAAGTGCGCGTTTATCTTACACTTCTAGTGATACACAGTGCCGCCAAGAACTGTAAGCACAATCCTGGAGTCGACCAGTGACCGTGACCAAGTGCTTCTACTGCTGTGTCTAAGTGAGGAAAAACAATCAAGCACTGCTGAATGATGACAGAGAAGGTCCCCCGCCCAATTCATAGAACACGGGAGAGTGCTTAACTGTTATCTACAGAGATAACCTATGCGTAGTGTTTGATATGAAAAACGGGTGAGATTACATTTAAACCTTTTAGACAGATATCCACCTCTGTAATTTGATATATAATATTGTTTATAAAAATCTGTTCACACTAAGTCGTAATTGAATCAATGTACATGTAAAACGTGATTATTAACATACACAATGTCTAGTCTAAGCCAACCTTCAACTACTGTTTAAGAGACTCATACACGAGTAACCATGGTATCCCGTTGTACTAGATCTTAAGTAATACAAGCAGATATCAAAGGGAACACGCTACGTTTATAAGACAATAGCTTGCACAGCAAAACTAATCTTGGTTCCTCATACGTATCCACAAAAAATAGTTTGTTTCAGGCCCCTGGTCAAGGATTTGAATATACACGTAAAGAAGACTATGGTCTAAATGCTGTAGATCTTAGCTCTTCAAAAACCTGATACTAGCTTCTACATTGGCACCGATAGACTAGTGAGAGCTCTCATTGACCTTGGTGCCAGAATTTCACATGCTTGGAGAATTATATTGCAAAACGATTGGAAACCTCTCGACCTCAGCTAAAGGACCAGTTGTACGAACATTGGACCTGGACCTGGACCTGGGCCTGGACCTGGACCGGCAAGAAGATCCTCAGGAGAAGTGAAAATGTCAACACTGAACTGATACCTGACGCCGGCTAGACTGTCGTTGGACGGATGGACGCATGGACGCAGGACGATAGCCAATATTGTAAGACCATCTGACCATATAGGCATAATGAGCTAAACACTAACGATTCAAATCTCGCTGTAGCTCGTGCTATTTGGGAAACGAATTCCCCTAACTTCAAAATTCTACCATCTTTACCATGTTGGTAATGATTTGTGTGATATCTCTTATTAATGTAAACAATGTTTTTATTTCGTTATCTAAAACCGTTGACTAAATTTAACTAAATTTAGCTAAATTTATATCTCGAATCTTGTTATTTAAAGGGTTTAAGTTCACTAAATACGTGTACAGCTGCAGGTGAAATAATATTTTAATAGCTTATAAAAGTAGATGACTTAACTCAGATAAAATATAAACTCTAGACTGGCTAGAAACCAAAAACAAACTTCATTGGATATTAAACATAAGGACATCACTGGCAAACGCTGACTTGGCAAATTGCGTACTTCATTCATCGTAGATGACGTCATAAAAGAGTGTGAATGGAATTTCCCACACAACCGGAAGAAAACGAACTTTAAAACTGCTAAATTGAAAAGTGCAACAGTTACTTTTTTCAAGTCTTTTATTATATGTCTTTTTTTTTTATTAATCTTGCCATAGTGTCTCTTCACGTATGCTAAAATTGACGTTTAAACATTAAACATGTTCAAAACGCATTATGAATAAAGCTGTATCTACCATTAGATAGATTGTAAATATTCTTTTGAATGAACTTCTCAAATGAAGTCTTCTGTGTGACTAGCTGCGAACAATGACCCGTGACATGCTCTATTGAGGAATAAAAACGTTTAGATTTATACCAAGTCTAGATATTAGAAGTCTTGTTTTATACCAAGTCTAGATATTAGAAGTCTAGATTTATACCACAGAAATATGACCCGTGACATGTTATATTTAGGATTATAAGACGTCTAGTTTATACCAACTCTAGATATTAGAAGTCTAGATTTATACCAACTCTAGATATCAGAAGTCTAGATTTATACCAAGTCTAGATATTAGAAGTCTAGATTTGTACCACAGAAATATGACCCGTGACACGTTCTACAGATTGTTACGAATGAAACAACTCATCTATATACTGTATCAACGTTCCGTGTTCTTATATAATCAACATCAGCCGGTTCAACAGTCGCTGTTTTAATTCCCAGTTGGGTTCAGATATACACGTGGTTTAACAGGGAAATCACATATGAAAGATATACACGTGGTTTAACAGGGAAATCACATATAAAGATATACACGTGGTTTAACAGGGAAATCACATATAAAGATATACACGTGGTTTAACAGGGAAATCACATATAAAGATATACACGTGGTTTAACAGGGAAATCACATATAAAAGATGTACACGTGGTTTAACAGGGAAATCACATATGAAAGATGTACACGTGGTTTAACAGGGAAATCACATATAAAGATATACACGTGGTTTAACAGGGAAATCACATATAAAGATATACACGTGGTTTAACAGGGAAATCACATATAAAGATATACACGTGGTTTAACAGGGAAATCACATATGAAAGATGTACACACCTGTAAATAAGCACATGTACATAGTTGTTGCAAATAAAGACACTGCTGAAGTGATTGAAGATGTTTAACAATACAGAACTTACTCAAAATGCGTCTAAGGCGAGTACACTCAATTGTTATATAATTCAGTAATTCTGTTCCATACTTCACAAGAAGATTTTATATGGTTATCAAATGGTAGCTTCTGCTTCTGAAGATGATGAAAAGTCTCAAATCTAAAAGCCTGTAAAATATATTTCTGGAGGAATTTGCGACTTTATGTGCCAAGAAATATTTCAACAGAAATAACATTGGTATATAGTTTTGCAACATTTGAATGCCAATAAGAGCATTTTACTAACATTGAATAGCATGTATACTAGTCCTGATAATTGCACCAAAATAACATTTCGGTTTTCCTTTATCTATGCTTACCTGTATACGAGGCTGGTGATCGATAAAGAATTGATAAACATATTCCTGTCACTGTTAAACAATCTATAGTTACCAAACAAACTATAAATGTATGACATATTCTTACTTGAACCACAGACAATGCTCAACATTCGGATCAGTCGTCCCCCAAACAGTAGCACCATTCACCAGCACATCGACCCAGTCAACTAGTGAATGAATGCGACCCTTTATTTCAAATAGTCCCTTCATTCAACGGGGGCATTATTAATTAACAATTAGAGTCCAATCTACTCATACTAATCATCCGGTCCGACACACATACAGTTTTTGTTAAACACGATCTGCTGAGGGTTACACTTTGAAGCCTGTGTTTCTAATGGGTTCTATCCGCGATAGTCCCAAGCAGGTTACAAAAATGGGTGGAGTCGGACAGCAGGAACTGGCCAATGAGAGGCGGATACAGACCTGTTTGATGTCTCAGTTGACAACAATCATTTCAAGGGTTATTCCCCTTTCTCAACCTCGATTACCGGCGATATCAACGAAATAAAAAAAATGGGGAAAAAGTAGTTGTGAAAATGTAATAAAAAACGTAATAAATAATGCTACATCCGATTAACGTCCGTCTTGGAGATATTCTCGCCGCCAAGTGTGGTTTAATTACTCTCGTCAATTGAAAAGTAATGTGCGTTAACAATGAGCTGTCCAATTATGAAAATATGAAAGGATAATTTGGATTTGTATGCTTTGTTTGTTACACGACGGCTTTGAATAGGAATTTGTATTGTAATTACACTTACTTAAACATCGCTAGAAATAAAATGTGATAATTAAAAGTGTCCTAATAGTATAGAACAGGTGATGATAGTGATAGTGAAGTACAAGCACAGATAGGCTTCAGCTTTTTGCACTCCCACTCTGCTATGCTGATGATTGATGATTGCTGATTTGAAAAGTGGAATGATCGTACTAATGCATACTCCCTGATATACACGTGCCATGATTCGTATACAACTTCGACAATTCAATTATAATGACCTCCACAGCGGATCTAGAAGAAACAGTGAGATGGCTATAGCAGTTCCTATAGATTGAGTGCAAACTGTGATATTCAAAAGTTTGTGCCTTGAACAGTGTTGAAACTCCTTTCAATGTAAATCGAGATACAGTGTTATGTTAATCTTTCTATGACCTACATTGAACCGATCACGCCTGTTTAAAAACTACCTGTCATGATGACAAATATTAATTCAAAATTGTTTGCATGTATTAATTTTACATGTATGAAAATAACTGCAATTGTTCCCATGCTAAATTCGCTGTAATGCATTTACCGTTTTTTGTTATAACTCGTTTAGAACTTGCTTTTCATTGATGACGTGCCTTGAGGCAGATACTAAATTACCTGCATTAATAATAAATATGCCCTACCTCAGACACTGTCCCGGAGAATGTTTCTATGAAACGAATTATTGTGCTCCTCTCTTGCCAGATATCCCAGTATTATTTTTTTTATCAAACGTCTTCTCTCTTAAGTGCAACGAAGTGCACAGATTGATCTAGGAACTTTCACCATTTAACGAATTTGAAGGCGTTCTAAAAGTATGTCATTTGTATTTACATAATACATGACTGTCAAAATCATCACTCAAAACTCAACGAAGCGAACATGTTAACGTATAGTTATTGCCCATTAAGATGATATGTCAATCCTTCTAAAGGTGGAAAAATGTATTTACATCTGGTTATCATGTACTAATGTTACACAATAAATCAGTTTGCTCATGTACTAATGTTACACAATAAATCAGTTTGCTCATGTACTAATGTTACACAATAAATCAGTTTGCTCATGTAATAATGTTACACAATAAATCAGTTTGCTCATGTAATAATGTTACACAATAAATCAGTTTGCTCATGTAATAATGTTACACAATAAATCAGTTTGCTCATGTACTAATGTTACACAATGAATCAGTTTGCTCATGTACTAATGTTACACACTGAATCAGTTTGCTCATGTACTAATGTTACACACTGAATCAGTTTGCTCATGTACTAATGTTACACAATAAATCAGTTTGCTCATGTACTAATGTTACACAATAAATCAGTTTGTTCATGTACTAATGTTACACAATAAATCAGTTTGTTCATGTACTAATGTTACACAATAAATCAGTTTGTTCATGTACTAATGTTACACAATAGATCAGTTTGTTAATGTACTAATGTTACACAATAAATCAGTTTGTTCATGTACTAATGTTACACAATAAATCAGTTTACTCATGTACTAATGTTACACAATAAATCAGTTTACTCATGTACTAATGTTACACAATAAATCAGTTTGATCATGTACTAATGTTATACAATAAATCAGTTTGCTCATGTACTAATGTTACACAATAAATCAGTTTGTTCATGTACTAATGTTACACAATAAATCAGTTTGTTCATGTACTAATGTTACACAATAAATCAGTTTGTTAATGTACTAATGTTACACAATAAATCAGTTTGTTCATGTACTAATGTTACACAATAAATCAGTTTGTTCATGTACTAATGTTACACAATAAATCAGTTTACTCATGTACTAATGTTACACAATAAATCAGTTAACTCATGTACTAATGTTACACAATAAATCAGTTTGCTCATGTACTAATGTTATACAATAAATCAGTTTGTTCATGTACTAATGTTACACAATAAATCAGTTTGCTCTTGTATTAATGTTACACAATAAATCAGTTTGCATGATTGGGTATTTAGTCTTCCCTTATATTCTTTGAATAAAACGTTTTTTCACTTATAGCATCGAAACGAACAATTCAACATGTTTTGCACATTTCAATATGTTTTACATTTTGAAAAATTTCAGTTCAACATGGATATTCATGTTGTAATATGATAACTATACAAAACGAGCAATTCCCAATATTGACGTAGATTCCCATGCGTTATGTACTAGTAACAGAGGGTATAAAACGCGTTCCTGCATGTATTATGTATCATACATTATAATTAAAGCTGTCACAATCTCACTTCTCAGGGACACGGACAAGGTTACGTCTACATGCATTATTCATTGAACAATATTTCATAAGGTAATGTCAAACCCTTTCTGTAAAAAAAATACTTACATAATTGAAAACCGTCACAGATCTTGTTCATAGCTCGATAAAGCTGCAGCACAGAGAGAGTGCGAGTGCTGTAACTGTTAGAGGTGGATGTCAGCTGTAAGTTGAGTGTACCTGGTGTAGGAGTGTCACAACCTGACTTCACGTCATGTAAACCTGGATACTCCTTTATGTAAAACCCACGTCTACCTTGTAACACTTTGTCACACTTCATCATAAACTTCTGGTATTTTGAATAACATCATAATATCTCTATTTTTAATGCCTTTGATGTTTTCTTGATTTTCAAACATTACTTAACGTGATACAGGCGTTGTTCATGTGTTCTCAAATACAGTTTTTAGACTTTCATGCATGCATGGAGGAATGAAGTGATCCTTTGATGTTTTGATTCCATTTCTTCATAATAAAACATTAAAATTTTCTTGATTTCTTGAAATAATGTTGACAAAACCTAATTAAGTACCTGGTTGACTATGAGCATCGATAAAATTAACCATGCTACGATCCAGGGTCATTTTCTTTACATTAAAAGTTACATGTCTATTATCATATTTTCTTAATTATTATTTTTATATACTGTGTCGTTTCCTGACGATAAATAGAATATATTACATGGGTGTCCATACTACGTTTCTACATGAGTGACTGAATTTATAAGTATTTCCAGAGCGAAAGCGAAAGATATGCTAATCATACACGATTTATTTCAGGCATTATATATGACCTAACGTCAACTTGACAAAGATAATTAACCAAAGGGCATCGTACGAAAAATATGAACCGCGATATGATTACACTCATGGTGATAAAACATAATAATCTATACGATACATGTAACACACAGCAATTGATTCTATCTGATTCTCCCAAAATAATGTTTATGTTTCTTAACGCAGAGGTATGTATTTTTCTGCCAGTACTTTCCCTGTGTGTTAAAACTCATATTTTCATACCTTGCTTTCTCTGTTGAATTTTGCATTGTTATCCTCAAACAGTGAACAAAGCCTTATATATCCATCAAAGGTATATATCTTCAACTTGACTATAAAGAGGCAACAAAGCGGCCTTTACGAGCAATAAATGGACTGCTTTAATGGAGCGTTGAGCTATAATTTTTCACTAACTGTCTTTTCTTAAATAATAATTTCATATTACGAGACGTGACATTCAAACTGAGAAGAACGATAAAAAAACGAAGAAACCTAAATGAACTGTCCTGTATTCAAATTGATGCAAATTTATGAAGAGCGGGATGTTGAAAGTTGTATATGTCTGAGTATAGAGCTTGTGGAGTTGTGGCTTGTGTTCTAAGACAATTTATTAGTTTGATTGTCATAATTGTAGCTACAACATGAAATGTTAATTTTAATCAATATTATATGTTCATTAATTGCAACCAGGAATCATAACATCATATTTGGACAGGAGCCCAAGTAAAGCAACTGCTGTACAGGCAGAGAGGTGGCGACAGAATTACTCTGCTCGCCACTGTCCACGGCTCTCTCCCGAAAAAATGGAACCACATGTTAATTTATGAATAGAATAGAATAGAATTTTATTGTACGAACACCTCATGGGGCCGAGTACAACTATGCAATAGAAAGTTTCATAAGTACACATATATACATGCATTAAAAAGAGAATACGGTCTGCAATGAAGAGAAGAGTAGGCATGTAGTACATATTTTTTACATTTAAGAAATGGGGTTTGAAGATGATCAAAGACCAAACATTTTCCAAACACAGCAAGCAATTATTTTTGATGAATTTGGACAAGGGTTCAACATAGAGCGTAAATCAAATTGTTTTCCTGGATTGATACATTGCAGATGATAAAACGTAACATTCCTTACATGTTCATATGATGACAGGTCTGGTAGGGTTGACTTCAGCCAAAGCAAGATAACATGAATTGAATTACAGCAGAAATACACATCTTTTGCCTAAGTATAAACTGAAAGTTCTTTCATCAGTGAACTGTGCTCTTATTTTCATCAGTTGAGTAACGTTGAAAGGACTCTCTGTATTTTTCATAAGATTGTATTTGTATTTCACACGTGCCAAAATAGTATATGTGCTGATTTCAGTTCACATAATTGCACTCAACTTGCATGTAATATCCAAAATCGTAATTTATACGAGTACTTATTTCCAATGAAATTCGAACAACAACCTAATTATACATGCACAGAAATGAAAACTTCACGTCCCGTTAACACACACACACACACATTAGTTATATGACCTATTAAATATGACCAACCCAAATGTGTCTTTTTATAGCTAAGTTTTAAAATTTACGTTGACTAATCGACGCGCTCTAGCTAGTTTCGGCACTATTTCTGGATAAACTTACCATTTATATTGTTTGACGTAATGTGACCTCAACAACATACTAGATGTACCTTAATTAAGAGAACTTGCTAAACCTTAACTCCTTTCAACGACTTCCCATAACCCTTATTTTATAAATAGATATGGGAGAAACAATTCACGGAAATGATAATTTGATTTTAATCAAGAACTAGATATGTGTTATGGGGAACGAAGTAAATTTTATGTTTCCGTATAAGAAGTAAAATGAAATCGTTATATTGTGTTCCTCCTCTGCAAAAGGATCACAACAAGCAGTAATTGAGTTGATGGACAGCTAATTACCTTCCTTCAGTTGACAAGAGTCTAGCAATACCTAACACGGAGGACACTCCCACGCTTCAACATTGGTCACAACGCGAACCTGACAGAGACCAAATGCAGCGCAAAGCGAACACAGACCGAGTTCAGCTGCATGGACGGCACTGTAATGTTCACCTGCTGTAAGACATGGCCTTGCTGCCAGAGAATGAGTGACGTACTTCGATACATCTGTGACAGGTGTATACACCAGGGTCACTACTTAAGTATGTATGTGTCGGTTTGGAATATTTATAAGTCGCTAAAAAAGTTCCAGCTTATATCGAAATTTCATTTTTGACATGAAACGAAATACGAAATGAACTACGAACAGCCCTTAAGGATATATTCGATTTTTTTTTCGAAAACAGCAGCCTTCCTCACCGTTTTGGTCTACAGTTGTAATGACAAACAGTTGCTGCCACTCCTTCCTTGTACACATATTTACTTGCTGAGGAATGTCCTATTACTGATTTCGGATCATACAGCAACTGATTTTTATCTCAAATCAAATTATTTTTTTACAACGCTTTATCAAATGACTATGATACATATTGATTATAAACAGATAACCGTAAATTGTAACAATATCATCGACACATATTCTTACAACTAACGCATGTTGATATTATTTGATGCTCCTTTTGTCTACGTATTTCTCGACACACATGTGGAGTGAAAAGTTAAAAACCCCAAAAGGCACATCTCTACTGCTTACTTGCTACATACTTTTTAAGAATATTCGAATAATGGTCCTGAAACGAAAAGTCATACGTATGCATGGACACACGGAACTAAGATGTAGGATATTTCTTTGTTTCTCATATGTTTGAAAATAACCGAGTTCATATTATTGATATAAGGACATGTGAACATTTCACGTTTGTCTAGCAACTATTGTTTCACCGCGACTTCCCGTATTTCGTTATTTGTGACGTCATTACACGATTGTTCATGACGTCAATGTAGCTTGCCGTCGCAAGAGTAGTGGGCAGTCTCCTAGCTAATTTCAAATGAACTAGAATGAGTAATAAAGAAGTCATATAGACATTATTACCAGAGGAAGTGTGTCATGTGACTTTTACGTACACGCTCGGGCAATACAAATATTCACACTCGTTTCGTAAAAGTCATAAGACACACTTCCTCGGGTAATAACCTCTAACAAACTGACAATGTGACAACATATGACTTTCTCCTGTAACATGTCGACATAAATGATAAACAGTGGCAAATAACGATAACATTTTGGTAATTACGATAATGGACATTCTACAACCATAACACATACAACTAACCCTTGCAACACCTTGACAGGTAAATGTTAAACAGTGTCCGCCAACTCACTTACCCTTGCTAACATAACAAGAGTATTTCTCGGTCACAGAAAACATAATATCGCCACCCCCCCCCCCCCCCCCCCCCCCTACCCTCAACCCTTCAGCCTATAGCTTTACAGTTTGTCAAATAGTTCTAGTTGAATGATGAAGATACAACTGTTACAGTATCCAGCTGAGTTTCAACACAGTTTCGTTAGTAACGATTCGATGAAATTGGGAACTCCCGGGAGTACAATTGCTGATTTTATACAGGATGACAAACTAATTAATAAAATGCAGGATTACGCAGTAGACGTAGAATTTTTAATACTTTAATACTTTAATCTCATATGTATATATGCCAATGTCGACATACACGTACGTATGTAACATTGGTTCACACACACTTCTTTTTATAAAAACCGTTGTGATGTCATAACATCTGCAGTTGTTTTCACAGGGATCTTAAAACGACGGTTATTCAAAACCGAGTAACCTTTGAAAGTAATTGCTCTCCAAAACTATCCGTGTGTCACATATTATATACATTGTTTCCAGAAAGGTATTTCCTTCCCTAAGAAAGATCTTGGTCAGGATAATCCTTCAACAGTAGCACTCTCATTCACGGAGTAATGTACAGTAGCGGTGAACTTCCCGTTGTGAGAAAATATACGTTAAGATAAGAAGCAGATTCAACAGTTTAACTTTATATTTACAGTCTAATGTTGCATGCTTTCTTTCCTAGGAAAATCAACACGCATTTCTTATTCAACAAGGACAAACAAAAATAAACATTTTTCTGATTTTGAGGTGATATCTCTTGTCGCTTCCGCACAAGCAGGAAGCAGGGTAACAAGAGAAGAAACAAAAACTAGAGAAAGAGAAGCAGAATTTCGCAATACAGAGATTTGATACAATACTGCGTCGCTCTGAATGAGTTTCAAGGAGGTCTTACACGTTGTTGTTTAAAGTAATTACAGTGACCCTGCAGTAGGAACCGGGATCCAGATAGCAATCAGCTGCTTGTTGGTACAACAGGATCTGCAGAAGAAATGCAGCGTCACTGAAATTAAGTTTCTGGAAAGTTTCTGACATGAAATTTTGGGAAATAGTCTAACATCAAATTAAAGAACTTAGTTAAGAACGAGAGTGTAGATAGAGAATGATGGTCCCTGGTTTGAATTAGAGTTGTAGATTCTAACGTGATTTATTTTAACGCAGACGTGATTAATGTGTAAATTAATGAAGCATCTGGTGTACATAGAATGCATAGTTTTTATATGAAATATCATTTATGGCTAAACATATACCGAAACATGTACACCTCTAGTACGTGTATGAGTTATGCTCACACTACAACTTCTGATGCATGCAGGACCTATGCTGAATGATGCGTGCGTGGCCGATGTTTAAACTCCACTACTGATGCGGGCTGAAACGCCACCTCTGACGCGTGCATGACTTATGACTTATGAAAGATTCTGTTTACATTGCTCTAATTGTATAGAAGATGAATGTCATGTTTTACTGAACTGTCCTCTGTACAAGGATGAAAGATCTCTACTTTTAAATGTCTGCCGTAAGGAATGTTTTAATTTTGATTGTTTTTATCAGATGTAGCAGATATGTGTTTTATGTTGTCCGGCCATGAAATGTGCTTTTTATCTGCCAAAACCTGCCACTTAATTCTACTGAAAAGACGGTTTCATTTTTATGGTAATTACGAATATGTTATATATGTACATGTACATAAACTGTGTTATATTTTTGTAAATCTCATATAATTTCTCATAACTTCGCACGGGGTGTCTCAATTTTAACTAATACGCTGTATTTTAATTTGTAATTATGAGATATAATGAATTATATATCATGAATTATAAAAATATATGTCTGTCTTTCATGCTTAAACGCCACAAATGATGCGTTATATTTTTGTAAATCTCATATAATTTCTCATAACTTCGCACGGGGTGTCTCAATTTTAACTAATACGCTGTATTTTAATTTGTAATTATGAGATATAATGAATTATATATCATGAATTATAAAATATATGTCTGTCTTTCATGCTTAAACGCCACAAATGATGCGTGCATGACCTATGCTGAAACGCCGTCAATGATGCGTGCATGACTTATGATGAAACGTCGTCAATGATGCGTGCATGACTTATGCTGAAACGCCACCACTGGTGCGTGCATGATTTGTGCTGACATGCCACTACTGATGCGACCATGACTTATGCCGAACGCCACCTTTTGATGCGTGCATGACCTATGCTGAAACCCCATCCCTGTACAGGGACAGTACCAATGTAGTGAAGCTCGTCTCTAGAAATGAGATCAAGTCTCTATCAACTACTGTTTTTAGAGAAGAGTTAGCTGAAGGCTAATTCTAGACTGTATAAAAGTCTCCTTCTAATACACAATCATGGTACAAGAGTACTTGCGATCCAAAAGACGTAAACATTCGCTATGACAGGTGACAGTAAGTCGTGGGAGACGTTTAAAGCAAGCCGTTATAGTCGACTTATCGGAAGAAACAACAACCTATTTGTTATGGGAAGTGTGGGTTGGTCGTTCAAGGGATGCTTGGGGCAACAAAAACTGCATGCGGTCTTGGGAGACTGGTTTTAATAGCGTCATAATTAGCAGATGAAGCGAGGATGAGGGAGGGGCGCTGCAGTTCACGATAAGATAATACCGTCCCCATGCTGTATACCAATACAAGAAGAACTTTATGCACTTGAAATCCAAAAGTTATCATCTGAAGCTACTAGTATTATATAGAGGTTCTGGACGGTTTGTCTACTCATACAAAGATAAATGAACTGTTTAAGCCGTGAAATAACTAACACATTCACATATGAATGAATGTCTGGACTAAAATGTATTTCATAAACTTGTTGAAGTAAATAACTAAAGATTAGAAGAATGCTTCTTATTCGTGAATCAAAACGTTACCCTTTGTATATGAAGAAATGACTGATTGAACACGAGTCTGTACAAACTGCACTTTTAAAGGGGCAGTAGCACGTTTTTTCGCTCAAATAAGTCGATGAAATGTATTTGAAAAATATTTTCACAAATCGTAAATCACCCTTTTCTTTTTGGAAAATCAAGTTTAAAATGAGTGTACATGGCTCAGTAAAGCCATGGTGGTCGTTTTTGTCATTCGAAATAATAAATTGTGTTCACAATAAAATGGCCGCCATGCAATTTTTGCGTTATACGCAACACCGTTGTTACTACTACGGACTATTGGTTTGTGTAATAGGATGTTTTACCATCTAAAGTAAATATAAATGACATAAACTATTATTATAAATGAGAAATTTGAAAAAATAAAATTTGAAAAAAAAGATGCTACAGCGCCTTTAATCCTTTTAACCAACATTGTCAAACGTTTTTTACCTAAGGTTCAAAACTCACACAAGACTAACGCCTTCACTATTGACTTCGATTAATGTATTAATGATTTATTAATGTAGATTTACCTGTTTTTTTCTCAGATTTTAAGTTTGGGTTTTATAAGGATTTGAAAACATTTGTCTTTCTTAAAACCTCTGAAAGCATGTAGATAATTCATAACGAGAAGGTAATATTTAAAGTAGGTAATGTTCGTAATCACATAGCGGAGAACTTGTGTAATGCAAAATGGCTTTTAAAGCACTCTGCTAAAATAAACATAATTTCAAGTAGAAACGAATCCATACATGATGTAAAATCAAAGACAATTTGCTCGTTTACGTATTACGACAACTCCATTACCTTAAGCAGATATGGAATGTTTATATACAGAAACAAAAATCATTTACTGAGAGATAAAACAATCATTGCTCATATGTATTTTCATAAACTTTTCTACTCTCTTCTGCAAACTCTCTCAAAAACAAGGCAGCTTGGATATTCCAATCCATTATACTGTCTTATCTATATAACTCGACATGTTGAAGAACAACCATTAGTGCCCTTCGACTCTCTTTATTTCCCCGAGTTGCAAGAAGCATAGCACCACACAATGCAGTTAAACTCGGCAGGTACGCATGTTGCTCTCCAAGTGAAGCAGAAGTATATATTACACACGCACCTGCACACACGAGATAAACACGTGCAGCACGTGTCCGGATGAATAACGGGGGAAGATATTGAAGACGTGTTTTCTGTTCAACTCTACAATTTCAGAATTTTTATGAAGAAAGTACAATAAAAATATTTCTTTTGGATAATTTTGTTTTCAAGTATGCAAGTTATCCTACACGTTATCACACAAGATACCCTTCAAGTTCTCCTACAGGGTATCCTACAACCTACCCTTCAAGTTCTCCTACAGGGTATTCTACAACTTACCCTTCAAGTTATCCTACAAGGTATCCTTCAATTTATATAATACTATCCGACAAGGTATCATACAAGATATCCTACAGTGCAATATACAAGTTATCCTTCAAGTTATCCTTCTTGGTATCATACAATATATCCTACAAGTTTTATAATAATATCCGGCAAGGTATTCTACAAGAACCCTACAGTGCAATATACAAGTTATCCTACAAGTTATCCTACTTGGTATCCTACAAGTTATCCTTCAAGTTATGCTACTTGGTATCCTACAAGTTATCCTACAATTTATCACACAAGGTATCTAACTTGGTATTCTACAAGATATCCTACAGTGCATCATACAGGGTATCCTACAAGTTATCCTACGATATATCCAACCAGATATTCTACAAAATAACCTACATGATATTCTACAAGTTATCAACGAGATAGTATAGTATCTGTAGGAGGATACAAGATATTAAGTGTATCCAATTTAGGGTCATTATGAACCCATGTGTCAACACATCCTTTGTTCTTCAGGAATAATTTCATCGTTTCGGAGACAATACTTCAATAATGTATTCTATCACACTGGGCCTGATGTCCAGGCTGGCTTAAGTGATTATACGATACATCAGTGACGTAATTATAAGTGTTTTTAAACAATGTCGCTAATTGTAACCTCAATTATAATTTTTCAAGTTAATCATGTATCTTTTTCTCATTCTTAATTAGTGTATATCATAATTTATAATACATCATCCCTAAACATTGTGTGTACCTGTATATATGACAGTTTAAGATCAAATGTAAATGTATGTATGTATGTCTGTATGTGTATGTATATAATGTAAAATGTATCCTCGTATGGCGCTGCCTGCGGCCTGAGTGTAAATAAAGTTCAGTTCAGTATAACATCTCAATTGTCATGGTTTGACATGCGAAGCACTCAGATACACAAGTTTAATAATATAACATGTCAATTGTCTAGGTTTGACACTCATATACACCAGTTTAATAATATAACTTCTCAATTGTCTAGGTTTGACACTCAGATACACCAGTTTAATAATATAACGTCTCAATTGTCTAGGTTTGACACAAACTTTCTTGTAAAACACGCTTCTTGAAATCGGACAATCCATCTGCTGTTGTTTCATATTACAATGTATATTATGCTAGCAGTGTGTGTTTTAACCCGTCAGGTTAATAATGTAACACAAGAAGTTATAACTCGGGATAAGATGACTTGAGTTAATTAAGTAAACAATGCCACTGTAACTATACACCATGATAAAATATGGCCACCTGCTGCACATACACCAGACAGTGCACGAGGTGACACCTCCAGGTTGCTTGTATCGGTCACCTGCTGCACATACACCAGACAGTGCACGAGGTGACACCTCCATGTTGCTTGTATCGGTCACCTGCTGCACATACACCAGACAGTGCACGAGGTGACACCTCCAGGTTGCTTGTATCGGTCACCTGCTGCACATACACCAGACAGTGCACGAGGGTACACCTCCAGGTTGCTTGTATCGGTCACCTGCTGCACATACACCAGACAGTGCACGAGGTGACACCTCCAGGTTGCTTGTATCGGTCACCTGCTGCACATACACCAGACAGTGCACGAGGTGACACCTCCGGGTTGCTTGTATCGGTCACCTGCTGCACATACACCAGACAAGTGCACGAGGTGACACCTCCAGGTTGCTTGTATCGGTCACCTGCTGCACATACACCAGACAGTGCACGAGGTGACACCTCCAGGTTGCTTGTATCGGTCACCTGCTGCACACACACCAGACAAGTGCACGAGGTGACACCTCCAGGTTGCTTGTATCGGTCACCTGCTGCACATACACCAGACAGTGCACGAGGTGACACCTCCAGGTTGCTTGTATCGGTCACCTGCTGCACATACACCAGACAGTGCACGAGGTGACACCTCCAGGTTGCTTGTATCGGTCACCTGCTGCACATACACCAGACAGTGCACGAGGTGACACCTCCAGGTTGCTTGTATCGGTCACCTGCTGCACATACACCAGACAGTGCACGAGGTGACACCTCCGGGTTGCTTGTATCGGTCACCTGCTGCACATACACCAGACAGTGCACGAGGTGACACCTCCAGGTTGCTTGTATCGGTCACCTGCTGCACACACACCAGACAAGTGCACGAGGTGACACCTCCAGGTTGCTTGTATCGGTCACCTGCTGCACATACACCAGACAGTGCACGAGGTGACACCTCCAGGTTGCTTGTATCGGTCACCTGCTGCACATACACCAGACAGTGCACGAGGTGACACCTTCAGGTTGCTTGTATCGGTCACCTGCTGCACACACACCAGACAAGTGCACGAGGTGACACCTCCAGGTTGCTTGTATCGGTCACCTGCTGCACATACACCAGACAGTGCACGAGGTGACACCTCCAGGTTGCTTGTATCGGTCACCTGCTGCACATACACCAGACAGTGCACGAGGTGACACCTCCAGGTTGCTTGTATCGGTCACCTGCTGCACACACACCAGACAAGTGCACGAGGTGACACCTCCGGGTTGCTTGTATCGGTCACCTGCTGCACATACACCAGACAGTGCACGAGGTGACACCTCCAGGTTGCTTGTATCGGTCACCTGCTGCACACACACCAGACAAGTGCACGAGGTGACACCTCCAGGTTGCTTGTATCGGTCACCTGCTGCACATACACCAGACAGTGCACGAGGTGACACCTCCAGGTTGCTTGTATCGGTCACCTGCTGCACATACACCAGACAGTGCACGAGGTGACACCTCCAGGTTGCTTGTATCGGTCACCTGCTGCACATACACCAGACAGTGCACGAGGTGACACCTCCAGGTTGCTTGTATCGGTCACCTGCTGCACATACACCAGACAGTGCACGAGGTGACACCTCCAGGTTGCTTGTATCGGTCACCTGCTGCACATACACCAGACAGTGCACGAGGTGACACCTCCAGGTTGCTTGTATCGGTCACCTGCTGCACATACACCAGACAGTGCACGAGGTGACACCTCCAGGTTGCTTGTATCGGTCACCTGCTGCACATACACCAGACAGTGCACGGGATGACACCTCCAGGTTGCTTGTATCGGTCACCTGCTGCACATACACCAGACAGTGCACGAGGTGACACCTCCAGGTTGCTTGTATCGGTCACCTGCTGCACATACACCAGACAGTGCACGAGGTGACACCTCCAGGTTGCTTGTATCGGTCACCAGCTGCACACACACCAGACAAGTGCACGAGGTGACACCTCCAGGTTGCTTGTATCGGTCACCTGCTGCACATACACCAGACAAGTGCACGAGGTGACACCTCCAGGTTGCTTGTATCGGTCACCTGCTGCACATACACCAGACAAGTGCACGAGGTGACACCTCCAGGTTGCTTGTATCGGTCACCTGCTGCACATACACCAGACAGTGCACGAGGTGACACCTCCAGGTTGCTTGTATCGGTCACCTGCTGCACACACACCAGACAAGTGCACGAGGTGACACCTCCAGGTTGCTTGTATCGGTCACCTGCTGCACATACACCAGACAGTGCACGAGGTGACACCTCCAGGTTGCTTGTATCGGTCACCTGCTGCACATACACCAGACAGTGCACGAGGTGACACCTCCAGGTTGCTTGTATCGGTCACCTGCTGCACATACACCAGACAGTGCACGAGGTGACACCTCCAGGTTGCTTGTATCGGTCACCTGCTGCACATACACCAGACAGTGCACGAGGTGACACCTCCAGGTTGCTTGTATCGGTCACCTGCTGCACATACACCAGACAGTGCACGAGGTGACACCTCCAGGTTGCTTGTATCGGTCACCTGCTGCACATACACCAGACAGTGCACGAGGTGACACCTCCAGGTTGCTTGTATCGGTCACCTGCTGCACATACACCAGACAGTGCACGAGCTGACACCTCCAGGTTGCTTGTATCGGTCACCTGCTGCACATACACCAGACAGTGCACGAGGTGACACCTCCAGGTTGCTTGTATCGGTCACCTGCTGCACATACACCAGACAGTGCACGAGGTGACACCTCCAGGTTGCTTGTATCGGTCACCTGCTGCACATACACCAGACAGTGCACGAGGTGACACCTCCAGGTTGCTTGTATCGGTCACCTGCTGCACATACACCAGACAGTGCACGAGGTGACACCTCCAGGTTGCTTGTATCGGTCACCTGCTGCACATACACCAGACAGTGCACGAGGTGACACCTCCAGGTTGCTTGTATCGGTCACCTGCTGCACATACACCAGACAGTGCACGAGGTGACACCTCCAGGTTGCTTGTATCGGTCACCTGCTGCACATACACCAGACAGTGCACGAGGTGACACCTCCAGGTTGCTTGTATCGGTCACCTGCTGCACATACACCAGACAGTGCACGAGGTGACACCTCCAGGTTGCTTGTATCGGTCACCTGCTGCACATACACCAGACAGTGCACGAGGTGACACCTCCAGGTTGCTTGTATCGGTCACCTGCTGCACATACACCAGACAGTGCACGAGGTGACACCTCCAGGTTGCTTGTATCGGTCACCTGCTGCACATACACCAGACAGTGCACGAGGTGACACCTCCAGGTTGCTTGTATCGGTCACCTGCTGCACATACACCAGACAAGTGCACGAGGTGACACCTCCAGGTTGCTTGTATCGGTCACCTGCTGCACATACACCAGACAGTGCACGAGGTGACACCTCCAGGTTGCTTGTATCGGTCACCTGCTGCACATACACCAGACAGTGCACGAGGTGACACCTCCAGGTTGCTTGTATCGGTCACTTGCTGCACATACACCAGACAGTGCACGGGATGACACCTCCAGGTTGCTTGTATCGGTCACCTGCTGCACATACACCAGACAGTGCACGAGGTGACACCTCCAGGTTGCTTGTATCGGTCACCTGCTGCACATACACCAGACAGTGCACGAGGTGACACCTCCAGGTTGCTTGTATCGGTCACCTGCTGCACATACACCAGACAGTGCACGAGGTGACACCTCCAGGTTGCTTGTATCGGTCACCTGCTGCACATACACCAGACAGTGCACGAGCTGACACCTCCAGGTTGCTTGTATCGGTCACCTGCTGCACATACACCAGACAGTGCACGAGGTGACACCTCCAGGTTGCTTGTATCGGTCACCTGCTGCACATACACCAGACAGTGCACGAGGTGACACCTCCAGGTTGCTTGTATCGGTCACCTGCTGCACATACACCAGACAGTGCACGGGATGACACCTCCAGGTTGCTTGTATCGGTCACCTGCTGCACATACACCAGACAGTGCACGAGGTGACACCTCCAGGTTGCTTGTATCGGTCACCTGCTGCACATACACCAGACAGTGCACGAGGTGACACCTCCAGGTTGCTTGTATCGGTCACCTGCTGCACATACACCAGACAGTGCACGAGCTGACACCTCCAGGTTGCTTGTATCGGTCACCTGCTGCACATACACCAGACAGTGCACGAGGTGACACCTCCAGGTTGCTTGTATCGGTCACCTGCTGCACATACACCAGACAAGTGCACGAGGTGACACCTCCAGGTTGCTTGTATCGGTCACCTGCTGCACACACACCAGACAGTGCACGAGGTGACACCTCCAGGTTGCTTGTATCGGTCACCTGCTGCACATACACCAGACAGTGCACGAGGTGACACCTCCAGGTTGCTTGTATCGGTCACCTGCTGCACATACACCAGACAGTGCACGAGGTGACACCTCCAGGTTGCTTGTATCGGTCACCCGGAAGCACGACGAGAGCTAAATACGGTGACATACGTACACGTATATAAGCAGACTGCATCAAATCTATACCATTAAATAATACCCGATTGTTGTTCATTAAAGGCACTGCAGCGAGCCGTCCTTACTGAAAAGAAGTGTTCTTGTCGAAAGGAAAATAATGGTATCAATGGCTTAATGATACTCCTCAATCAATAAAAAGAGTTCTAAAACGATTGTACATGTTTCGGTTAAACCTTGCGAGTCATTTTAATTGCCGCTCAAAGGTGGTTCAAGTGATCCGACTGATGTAGCGATATCTGTAAACACTCAGTCAGCGATATCTATAAACACTCAGTCAGCGATATCTATAAACACTCAGTCAGCGATATCTATAAACACTCAGTCAGCGATATCTATAACCACTCAGTCAGCGATATCTATAAACACTCAGTCAGCGATATCTATAACCACTCAGTCAGCGATATCTATAAACACTCAGTCAGCGATATCTATAAACACTCAGTCAGCGATATCTATAACCACTCAGTCAGCGATATCTATAAACACTCAGTCAGCGATATCTATAAACACTCAGTCAGCGATATCTGTAAACACTCAGTCAGTGATATCTATAAACACTCAGTCAGCGATATCTATAAACACTCAGTCAGCGATATCTATAAACACTCAGTCAGCGATATCTATAACCACTCAGTCAGCGATATCTATAAACACTCAGTCAGCGATATCTATAACCACTCAGTCAGCAATATCTATAAACACTCAGTCAGCGATATCTATAAACACTCAGTCAGCGATATCTATAACCACTCAGTCAGCGATATCTATAAACACTCAGTCAGCGATATCTATAAACACTCAGTCAGCGATATCTGTAAACACTCAGTCAGCGATATCTATAAACACTCAGTCAGCGATATCTATAAACACTCAGTCAGCGATATCTATAAACACTCAGTCAGCGATATCTATAACCACTCAGTCAGCGATATCTATAAACACTCAGTCAGCGATATCTATAAACACTCAGTCAGCGATATCTATAACCACTCAGTCAGCAATATCTATAAACACTCAGTCAGCGATATCTATAAACACTCAGTCAGCGATATCTATAACCACTCAGTCAGCGATATCTATAAACACTCAGTCAGCGATATCTATAAACACTCAGTCAGCGATATCTGTAAACACTCAGTCAGTGATATCTATAAACACTCAGTCAGCGATATCTATAAACACTCAGTCAGCGATATCTATAAACACTCAGTCAGCGATATCTATAACCACTCAGTCAGCGATATCTATAAACACTCAGTCAGCGATATCTGTAAACACTCAGTCAGCGATATCTATAAACACTCAGTCAGCGATATCTATAAACACTCAGTCAGCGATATCTATAACCACTCAGTCAGCGATATCTATAAACACTCAGTCAGCGATATCTGTAAACACTCAGTCAGCGATATCTGTAAACACTCAGTCAGCGATATCTATAAACACTCAGTCAGCGATATCTATAAACACTCAGTCAGCGATATCCATAAACACTCAGTCAGCGATATCTATAAACACTCAGTCAGCGATATCCATAAACACTCAGTCAGCGATATCTATAAACACTCAGTCAGCGATATCTATAACCACTCAGTCAGCGATATCTATAAACACTCAGTCAGCGATATCTATAAACACTCAGTCAGTGATATCTTTAAACACTCAGTCAGCGATATCTATAAACACTCAGTCAGCGATATCTATAACCACTCAGTCAGCGATATCTATAAACACTCAGTCAGCGATATCTGTAAACACTCAGTCAGCGATATCTGTAAACACTCAGTCAGCGATATCTATAAACACTCAGTCAGCGATATCTATAACCACTCAGTCAGCGATATCTATAAACACTCAGTCAGCGATATCTATAAACACTCAGTCAGTGATATCTTTAAACACTCAGTCAGCGATATCTATAAACACTCAGTCAGCGATATCTATAACCACTCAGTCAGCGATATCTATAAACACTCAGTCAGCGATATCTGTAAACACTCAGTCAGCGATATCTGTAAACACTCAGTCAGCGATATCTATAAACACTCAGTCAGCGATATCTATAAACACTCAGTCAGCGAAATCCATAAACACTCAGTCAGCGATATCTATAAACACTCAGTCAGCGATATCTATAACCACTCAGTCAGCGATATCTATAAACACTCAGTCAGCGATATCTATAAACACTCAGTCAGCGATATCTTTAAACACTCAGTCAGCGATATCTATAAACACTCAGTCAGCGATATCTATAACCACTCAGTCAGCGATATCTATAAACACTCAGTCAGCGATATCTATAAACACTCAGTCAGCGATATCTGTAAACACTCAGTCAGCGATATCTATAAACACTCAGAGTAGAGTTATAAATATGGCATCATGATCGCATTGTCAACCATCTTGATGACTGAACTCTCACAATCTGAAGTGTTCCACAAATTGTCGATTTATACATAGCACCATTTTCTACCAATATCGATAATCGTTTTCTATTGATATTGCTTACCGTGTGGTGTAATGAGATGTTTTACCCTCTAGGATAACAATATTTGTATATGCTTCAATAAAAAAAGGCAAATTAGAGAAAAAGTAATGTGCCAAATACTGGCTTGGTACAGTGCGTTTAACACTGCCAATTGTATAGCTCTAACACACGACCTTATGTTGGCCAGGACAGGACAACTGAACCAGTGTCGTTTAAAACTTTTAGTCCTGGTGAAGATAAACGTTAAGAGTTTAATCAATTATAAATTGTCAGTTCATATCACGGAACTAGGATATGTGACTCGGCTATTACAGAAATGCTGAATCAATAATAATTCAATTTATATTTAAGCAACGTATGTAAGTTGTTACCATACTCTTACATATATAAGTTATTACCAGCTTTACGTATACACGTTATTACCATACTCTTTGCAGATAACAGCGTTTTCAATGAATGCATCAACTTAAACTGATTTCGCTAAGATCATTTGTGGAATAAAAGCCTGATAAAATAATTTAAATAATAATCAAATTGTATGAGTACAGTCAATGACCGTCTGAAGTTCGCTTCGCAGTTTAATTAGGTTCAGGGGTGCACTTGACTCACTTTACGAACGTCGTTACGTTAATTAACATGATGTTGTAATACTTAATTAAAATGAGGCTAATGACCAACATGTAAAACCTAGAAATTTAAATATTTTGAAGTATGATGAACTAATCAAGATGTCAATTCAAAACCGGCCTAGGTCTTGTTTAAACGTTAAGTCAATTAAAATGTGTCAAAAAGTTCACTGAGAACGAACTAGAATGCTGTAAGTCCTACCCATTGACCGTGTAGACATTAAAAGCCGTTATACACTCTGGTTCCTCATTCAGAAAATATAGACTCAACTGTATATACTTTAAATTACGAGACCCAGAAATTAAAACATTAAGCAAATCATTAAATTATTAAAATATGATCCCTAAACTAAATTCAAGTTTAGTCCAAAACCGAAAGACACCGAGTTATGAAGCCTGTGGTAGCGCTCTAGTTCTGCTGTGTAAGACACCGAGTTATGAAGCCTGTGATAGAGCTCTAGTTCTGCTGTGTAAGACACCGAGTTATGAAGCCTGTGATAGAGCTCTAGTTCTGCTGTGTAAGACACCGAGTTATGAAGCCTGTGATAGAGCTCTAGTTCAGCTGTGTAAGACATCAAGTTATGAAGCCTGTGGTAGAGCTCTAGTTCTGCTGTGTAAGAAACCGAGTTATGAAGCCTGGCACAACTAACTGACCCCATCTAATGCCCTGGACAGCGGAGTTCGGGCTATGTGTTGGAATGTTGTTACTTCTCAGTGAATGTATTTACCACAAGCCATTTCTCGCTCACAACACACATAAATCTCCCTAGGTGGCGCTGTGGATAGGAACATGACGGATTTTCAGCATGGCTGGGTACAATGAACTCATAGCTCATCCTCGACACTCTCGATGGACGCCGGGTCGACACACTGACGAGAAATACCTACTATCTCATTATTTTTGTAGTATGTAAGTGGCCTTATGTATTCGTGCATTGTATCATTAGAGTATTTCTACACAAAAGAGAATTCGATTTATAATGAATGTTTTACATTTATCAACGTGTATTATGATAAAACAATAATTAAATCTTGACTTTAAAATTTGTACTACCCTAGATATCCTAGGTGAGTCAGTAAATTCAATTTATTATATATATATATATATTTGATATACACTGCGTGAGAAGAACGGGTCTGCTTGTTATTCACAATAATATATAATAACGCCTATAATGGAGACTTTTGAATATCATTTATCAACGTCTTCAAACAGAGGCTTCATGACGATTTCCAATCTGAACACTGCTCTAACGTGTTCTGGACACGTGTACAAGTGTTTGCTGCACATGCATGCATGACTTCGGGCGTTGTTATATGAGTGTTTTATGTTATGTAAGTGTTTGCATAGGCGTTAAATTTCTTCTTCAAAAGATTCAAATGCTTCCTCAGCGGACGAGCTCTTGAAAAATGAACTGAAATTGAAAGTCAAAGTTAACTGTGTCATCCCAATGAGTTATTGTGACATGTTTGGCAGATAAAGGGAGACTTCAAGACACATACATTGTGACATGTGTGGCAGATAAAGGGAGACTTCAAGACACATACATTGTGACATGTGTGGCAGATAAAGGGAGACTTCAAGACACATACATTGATGACATGTTTGACAGATAAAGGGAGACTTCAAGACACATACATTGTGACCTGTTTGGCAGATAAAGGGAGACTTCAAGACACATATATTGATGACCTGTTTGGCAGATAAAGGGAGACTTCAAGACACATACATTGTGACATGTGTGGCAGATAAAGGGAGACTTCAAGACACATATATTGATGACCTGTTTGGCAGATAAAGGGAGACTTCAAGACACATACATTGTGACATGTGTGGCAGATAAAGGGAGACTTCAAGACACATACATTGATGACATGTTTGACAGATAAAGGGAGACTTCAAGACACATACATTGTGACCTGTTTGGCAGATAAAGGGAGACTTCAAGACACATATATTGATGACCTGTTTGGCAGATAAAGGGAGACTTCAAGACACATACATTGTGACATGTGTGGCAGATAAAGGGAGACTTCAAGACACATACATTGTGACATGTGTGGCAGATAAAGGGAGACTTCAAGACACATACATTGTGACATGTGTGGCAGACAAAGGGAGACTTTAAGACACATATATTGTGACATGTGTGGCAGATAAAGGGAGACTTCAAGACACATACATTGATGACATGTGTGGCAGATAAAGGGAGACTTCAAGACACATACATTGTGACATGTGTGGCAGATAAAGGGAGACTTCAAGACACATACATTGTGACCTGTGTGGCAGATAAAGGGAGACTTCAAGACACATACATTGTGACATGTGTGGCAGACAAAGGGAGACTTCAAGACACATACATTGTGACATGTGTGGCAGATAAAGGGAGACTTCAAGACACATACATCGATGACATTTGGATACACGCAACTAACAAAAACAACAATGAAGAGGACAAATAAGCTGGTAGCTCAGAGACCTTGGAACTAAATATGAGCATAAGTCCACATGCAGGTCAAAACGAAAAATGTCTTATGATTTGAAATCCATTCATTAAAATAATGTTGACTTTTAATTTCACAGAATAAACGTCAGTTTTCTTCTTTGAAAGAAAAGAAGATTTTCTCCATTGCTGCAAGATGTCCGGGTCCCAACAGAGTATATCTAGATGGGATCCTTAGTTCAAGCTACTTTATCTCAAACCAAGGGGTGATCACTTTTGCAAAAACGTTCAGGGTAACCCAAGGTCTAAAAAACTCATTAAAGATATTTTCGTTGTATTCTAAGTAATTCCAGAGCACAGATGATCTGAATTCTTTTTTAGGAATGCAATAACAAGTGAAACAAGAAGAGTGGGAAAGTTGTATCCTGTTTTGATAACAAACACAGCGAGGGAGATACCATCTCTACACGACAATCTGCCTTCAAACAGGAACCAAATGCTCCCTTAACCAATGTACGTAACCATAAAACATACTTTGAATTCTAAGATATCAGAGACTACCCAAAAGCTTGGTCAGTTTGATATTGTTCACAGTTGCAGTTACAATAGAATGGAAATGTAAGTTCGTACGATTGCTTGAATTAGTGTAAATCACTGGGCGCCATTCGTTCAATCTCTAAAGTTGAAAACCAACATATCAAATAATAAAAAAATGAAAGGATTTACCCATTTCGTCTTTATATTGGTTTGAAAGTTAACAAATGAAAAATTATAAATCCACATTAGTCAAGGTAAATATATAATTATAAAATTAATTATAAAAGTATATCAGAGCTTCTCATTCTAAATAAGAAGTGAAATATAAGTTTTAAGAGGTTAGTCTATTTTGTTTCGCTGCACGAGACTTCTAACACAATTTAACTCAATACAACCTCTGTCACGTTTGCTCACACTATGGAACATCTCCAAGTTGTGCCTGTAAAGCAAAAACGGAAATAAAAAAAAATAAAAAAATCTCAAGTTGTGCATACAGTCCACCGACTATTTCTATTACTTTTCTTGATAATTTGCCCTGTTCAATCGTATTCATTTGCTGCTTCATATCCAAAGACTAGAAACCGATAACCTTTGGCGACTGATAACAACACATAGTTTCCTTTATTGCTTCAGTTATTGCATCGAAACAATGAATTACAATTTCTACCACGAAATGAAAAATAATATATAACATTGATAAGAATATATGCTAATAAATATATGACTCGGCCATGTCATGTTAATTTATCAAAATAACATAAACACGGTTTTAATCGCCCACAATGGTAAGTCCTATTATTATTTAAAGATTATAAATTCTTAGCAGTGACAATTATGATCTATGATCGAATGACAGTCATTTATAGGACATCTCTTACTGAGCGTGTAATTGATGTTAATACTCAAGAAGGTAAAGCATCTCCCTGCATGTCCATAACGAAAGGCGGTGGCGTTGCAGTTTTCCTCGCCTCAAAAGATTAATAAATCTTTAAAACTGTCAGTCGTTTCGTCACACATCGCTGACAACTCGGGTCTTTCCTTTCAAAGACATTCCATCAGCAGTCGAAACCACGTGACTACCAGAGAGAAGAAAAAAAAGTCATGTAAAATGCTCGTGTCATGGGAAAATCGTGTGGAGCGTTGGTGTTGATTTCTGAAGACTTGCAGCAGAGTTGCAACACGATCCCTCTTGTTCGATGCTTCTGCAGTTTCACCACGTCCCCAAGCTTATATCCTCACCAAATCACAGTTGCATCTCATTAAAATTAAAACCCAAATATTCATACCGAGATAATTACTTCAAGAGACCGTTTCAGTAACGTTTGGTACATGTGCTCTTGGGTTTGGCCATCATCCAGCTGCCTTGGTTCTTAACCATGACTAGAATTCAAATACAAGAATATTCAAACCGAGATAGAAATAGACTTCAACATTTCAGTATCTGTATATCATGCGCACTTTTGAGGTATGCATAAAGTATTTGACTTATTGTTTATCTCGTAGATTTAACCGTTTTAATAAGGGTACAGCAGTATTTAAGCTAGTATATGATATACTTGTAGTAAATAGTTTGCCTATCAATATAACGTGTTCTACTTTCTCTCGCTCACTTTTAAATTGCCTAAAAGGTCATATTTTTAAAGTAGTTTTCAAAGCTTTATATATTTCATAGAAAACTTCGAATATCTCGTCTCTGTATGACCCTTATCTTTAGTCATGGTATCTGGCATTTGGTATATAGTGGACATAACTCCCCAGTTACAGTTGATAGGATGTATTGAAGTCACCGATATACAGACAGAGTCATTTACTGTGGCAAAATACATACCTGAATATTTATGACAGATTTTATCAAGAAAACCTTATATTCAAGACGGCTGGACACCCTGTTAAGTAAACTTAAAGACCGTGTAATTGTCGAAAAGGGGTCATCTTCTAAACGGATAACCTCAGGCAAAGATAGCCCCAGAATAAAGTCGGTGACATTTGCAACACGGTTGAAAGAAAACATGTTTTCTTCTGGCAATTAAAAAAACCCCATTTTCTTCGGCTGTGTCTTTCACAAGCAATGTTACACGTGAAACCATTGGGAACGGTACATCATTATTGAGAAATAATATATTACATAAGACACCTTGTCATTGGTAAACTAAATTCGATGAAGCTTGAATTTAAAAGGGAAAACCATGGATATAACATTTTTCTTCCTTTTCAACCAAAGTTGAAGACAAACTCAAAATCTATAACTTGACCTTCACTCCATGTGTTGTGTCTATCATATGCGTGTTCGTACGGCAAACACTGTGTAAATCAACCATACATCTCCAAACACTGTGTAATTCAACCACACATCTCCAAACACTGTGTAAATCAACCATACATCTCCAAACACTGTGTAAATCAACCATACATCTCCAAACACTGTGTAAATCAACCATACATCTCCAAACACTGTGTAAATCAACCGCACATCTCCAAACACAGTGTAAATCAACCATACATCTCCAAACACTGTGTAAATCAACCATACATCTCCAAACACTGTGTAAATCAACCATACATCTCCAAACACTGTGTAATTCAACCATACATCTCCAAACACTGTGTAATTCAACCATACATCTCCAAACACTGTGTAAATCAACCATACATCTCCAAACACTGTGTAATTCAACCATACATCTCCAAACACTGTGTAATTCAACCATACATCTCCAAACACTGTGTAATTCAACCATACATATCCAAACACTGTGTAATTCAACCATACATCTCCAAACACTGTGTAAATCAACCATACATCTCCAAACACTGTGTAAATCAACCATACATCTCCAAACACTGTGTAAATCAACCATACATCTCCAAACACCGTGTTATTCAACCATACATCTCCAAACACTGTGTAAATCAACCATACATCTCCAAACACTGTGTAAATCAACCATACATCTCCAAACACTGTGTAAATCAACCATACATCTCCAAACACTGTGTAAATCAACCATACATATCCAAACACTGTGTAAATCAACCATACATCTCCAAACACTGTGTAATTCAACCATACATCTCCAAACACTGTGTAAATCAACCATACATCTCCAAACACTGTGTAATTCAACCATACATCTCCAAACACTGTGTAAATCAACCATACATCTCCAAACACTGTGTAAATCAACCATACATCTCCAAACACTGTGTAATTCAACCATACATCTCCAAACACTGTGTAAATCAACCATACATCTCCAAACACTGTGTAATTCAACCATACATCTCCAAACACAGTGTAAATCAACCATACATCTCCAAACACTGTGTAATTCAACCATACATCTCCAAACACTGTGTAAATCAACCATACATCTCCAAACACTGTGTAATTCAACCATACATCTCCAAACACTGTGTAAATCAACCATACATCTCCAAACACTGTGTAATTCAACCATACATCTCCAAACACTGTGTAATTCAACCATACATCTCCAAACACTGTGTAAATCAACCATACATCTCCAAACACTGTGTAATTCAACCATACATCTCCAAACACAGTGTAAATCAACCATACATCTCCAAACACTGTGTAAATCAACCATACATCTCCAAACACTGTGTAATTCAACCATACATCTCCAAACACAGTGTAAATCAACCATACATATCCAAACACTGTGTAATTCAACCATACATCTCCAAACACTGTGTAAATCAACCATACATCTCCAAACACTGTGTAATTCAACCATACATCTCCAAACACTGTGTAAATCAACCATACATCTCCAAACACTGTGTAATTCAACCATACATCTCCAAACACTGTGTAATTCAACCATACATCTCCAAACACTGTGTAATTCAACCATACATATCCAAACACTGTGTAATTCAACCATACATCTCCAAACACTGTGTAAATCAACCATACATCTCCAAACACTGTGTAAATCAACCATACATCTCCAAACACTGTGTAAATCAACCATACATCTCCAAACACCGTGTTATTCAACCATACATCTCCAAACACTGTGTAAATCAACCATACATCTCCAAACACTGTGTAAATCAACCATACATCTCCAAACACTGTGTAAATCAACCATACATATCCAAACACTGTGTAATTCAACCATACATCTCCAAACACTGTGTAATTCAACCATACATCTCCAAACACTGTGTAAATCAACCATACATCTCCAAACACTGTGTAAATCAACCATACATCTCCAAACACTGTGTAATTCAACCATACATCTCCAAACACTGTGTAAATCAACCATACATCTCCAAACACTGTGTAAATCAACCATACATCTCCAAACACTGTGTAAATCAACCATACATATCCAAACACTGTGTAATTCAACCATACATCTCCAAACACTGTGTAAATCAACCATACATCTCCAAACACTGTGTAATTCAACCATACATCTCCAAACACAGTGTAAATCAACCATACATCTCCAAACACTGTGTAATTCAACCATACATCTCCAAACACTGTGTAAATCAACCATACATCTCCAAACACTGTGTAAATCAACCATACATCTCCAAACACTGTGTAATTCAACCATACATCTCCAAACACTGTGTAAATCAACCATACATCTCCAAACACTGTGTAATTCAACCATACATCTCCAAACACTGTGTAATTCAACCATACATCTCCAAACACTGTGTAAATCAACCATACATATCCAAACACTGTGTAAATCAACCATACATCTCCAAACACTGTGTAATTCAACCATACATCTCCAAACACTGTGTAAATCAACCATACATCTCCAAACACTGTGTAAATCAACCATACATCTCCAAACACTGTGTAAATCAACCATACATATCCAAACACTGTGTAATTCAACCATACATCTCCAAACACTGTGTAAATCAACCATACATCTCCAAACACTGTGTAATTCAACCATACATCTCCAAACACAGTGTAAATCAACCATACATCTCCAAACACTGTGTAATTCAACCATACATCTCCAAACACTGTGTAAATCAACCATACATCTCCAAACACTGTGTAAATCAACCATACATCTCCAAACACTGTGTAAATCAACCATACATCTCCAAACACCGTGTTATTCAACCATACATCTCCAAACACTGTGTAAATCAACCATACATCTCCAAACACTGTGTAAATCAACCATACATCTCCAAACACTGTGTAAATCAACCATACATATCCAAACACTGTGTAATTCAACCATACATCTCCAAACACTGTGTAATTCAACCATACATCTCCAAACACTGTGTAAATCAACCATACATATCCAAACACTGTGTAAATCAACCATACATCTCCAAACACTGTGTAATTCAACCATACATCTCCAAACACTGTGTAAATCAACCATACATCTCCAAACACTGTGTAAATCAACCATACATCTCCAAACACTGTGTAAATCAACCATACATATCCAAACACTGTGTAATTCAACCATACATCTCCAAACACTGTGTAAATCAACCATACATCTCCAAACACTGTGTAATTCAACCATACATCTCCAAACACAGTGTAAATCAACCATACATCTCCAAACACTGTGTAATTCAACCATACATCTCCAAACACTGTGTAAATCAACCATACATCTCCAAACACTGTGTAAATCAACCATACATCTCCAAACACTGTGTAATTCAACCATACATCTCCAAACACTGTGTAAATCAACCATACATCTCCAAACACTGTGTAATTCAACCATACATCTCCAAACACTGTGTAATTCAACCATACATATCCAAACACTGTGTAATTCAACCATACATCTCCAAACACTGTGTAATTCAACCATACATCTCCAAACACTGTGTAAATCAACCATACATCTCCAAACACTGTGTAATTCAACCATACATCTCCAAACACTGTGTAAATCAACCATACATCTCCAAACACTGTGTAAATCAACCGCACATCTCCAAACACTGTGTAAATCAACCATACATCTCCAAACACTGTGTAATTCAACCATACATCTCCAAACACTGTGTAATTCAACCATACATATCCAAACACTGTGTAATTCAACCATACATCTCCAAACACTGTGTAATTCAACCATACATCTCCAAACACTGTGTAAATCAACCATACATCTCCAAACACTGTGTAAATCAACCATACATCTCCAAACACTGTGTAAATCAACCATACATCTCCAAACACTGTGTAATTCAACCATACATATCCAAACACTGTGTAAATCAACCATACATCTCCAAACACTGTGTAATTCAACCATACATCTCCAAACACTGTGTAAATCAACCATACATCTCCAAACACTGTAAATCAACCATACATCTCCAAACACTGTGTAATTCAACCATACATATCCAAACACTGTAAATCAACCATACATCTCCAAACACTGTGTAAATCAACCATACACCTCCAAATATATAAATCATTCCATTCTTATAAGAAAACAAGATTTTCTGGATAACAGCCTCTTAATTGTGAAGATATATGACGTTTCGGAGTACATATATGCATACTCATATATGCTTATTGGAATCAGGCCCAATTCCACTTTCATACATCGTGTATCTTCACAATAAATAATGTATTCCACTTCCAAATGTCCCTCAAAACTTATTCCATTCTTAGTTTGTTTTGGGGTTACAATGGGAAATATATCAGTTTGATTTACAGAACCGAACATTCCGAAAAACATTTATTTTTCGAACTCCATAACAGCTTCTATGTTTTGTAAACAGACACGCGATGAAACCACAGTAAAAGAAACCATTTATGCACTTCAAAATACCCCTTAAAGCATTCGTAACGCGGTTGTAGGAGATACGATAATTAGGTAAAGAAAAACAAGCGAATGTTGACGTGGGATGTCTTCTACGACAGGGTATTGTTTCTAGAGGAAATGGTGTTTACTGACCCATTCCTTGTACGACTTCTTTGTGTCAGGGAATCATTAACCTGCTGCACAGAACCACACAACGTTAAACACAAAAAGCTGAGATAGCGATGATAGTTACACAAACATTACGTCTTCTTTCCAACAGAAGGCATCCCATGCGACTGACAGTTGAAGCCTTCAACACTGGAGGCCCGCTAGACTAGCTGCGTATCTCTGCCAGGTATACAAGCTTTTATGTTGATAGATAGATGTGCTTAATGATTATAGGGGAGCCAGTATAGGTATGTGTAAGTTTAAATAATATACATGCGTTCTAGTATGCTACTCTCGATGAATTAGTGAGCCTCTTGGTGTTGACGCCAACAGTGTTGGAATCAGACAAGGAGCTGTGCTGCGTCAGGTGCGCTGTATTTAACGGTGCAGTCTGCTACAGTAATTCAGCGCATCACTGACATGATAGATACATAAGGCTTAACAAACATACCAGACCTTCCTCATCAAAGTGTAAATATCGCCAGTGGGTAGAACACGCTTCTGATTGCGTATACATTTATAGATAACCGATACTAGCTTTGAGATAAGTGTTTAATTTTTGTAATCATATTTTGTATAACAACAGTTGTAAATATAATATATATGTAATACATTCTTTAATATTTTAGTAATGTTAGTCTTAATTAAAAGATTTCGAGCTGATGAAACACATATGATGTACTAAATATTATAGAGGGTTATAATTATCCGTGCGAAATCCTTTTGAAAAGTAGGGCGTACGTGTTCACAGTAGAATGCACATCAGGAAGTCCATAAGTATTGGTTGTATCTTTCACATTCCTCCCTTCCAGTCACACGTAAGAAACTGCAGACAAGATAGATGTCTGTGTGTCACTTGACGCCAAATCAGACTCTCCTGGGACCAGGTTTGGAGGCCACCAATCCGGAGATTTTACCTATTCTGTCCCTGGTGTCCTCGTACAGAGCTTGTTAACATCTACACCTTGCCTTTGATGCTTGATGTCATACACACTGTCGCGGAAAGTTAAATGATCGCGGGATTATCACGTTCGACATATGACCTAGTTTAGACATCAAAAGGTAGGGTGGGTAACGACATGTCCTTATTGACTTCGAGTCCTACATTTGTGGAAAATGACGAGATTTCCATGTCTGAATATAACATGGATATTCCAGAAATAGGAACACCATGACGTGAAATAAGGAAATGTTTCCAGATGGTACACAAATGAGTGTATTTGAACAAAAGATGGATACCAAAAGCTAGCCCTTCTCTATCGATCAACAAACACTATGTATACGTTCAACCCCTCTTGGAGAACACTACCTATATGCCTGCCTACCTGCATATATCTATGTTATCTGTATATTCTACTGGTTATACTGTCATATCGCTCGGAAATGAGGGGCATAATCGAACAGAATCAGAAGTAAGGATGCCTTCGAAGGGACTTAAATCCTCAATCCTTAAATGTCCCATTCAGTAATACATCACGCCTATTGTTGCTGCATTTGCAGGCACGTTTATCTACGTAAGGGTAGATAATTTATAAGCTTTTCGGATTTCGGAGAAAAAAACATAATGTGACAGCATTTACATTTCATTATGTTTCCCTGTAGGTGTCGTCCTATCTGACAACAGATAGGTCCCTATATCTAAGCATACATGTATATTCGACAGAGGTATGATTTTTCACACTCTCGTGTCACTCCATAATCAGGCAAGTGATAAGACAGGGCAACATTACCAACCCCTCACTCTTGTGAGATTAGAGACTCTCAGAGCTTGGCAGAAGCATACGTAAGTGCATAATGTAAGATCGTGACTTGTGTGGAGATAACATTCAAATTGTAAACGTTACAACATTTGTTCGTATGTCTTCATCCATATAATTTTGTACATCACATTTTTCAATGTTATTCTAACTCTCACGATGCTTTCCAAGAAGCTATTTTACACTTATTTACAAACTATTCTATTAAGCCTAGCAAATCTAAGACTCTACACGTATGTATTCCTGGATCACTGATCATGCCAGTGAATTAAGCGAACCGTGGAACAAACGGCATTGGGATGATTGGGATTGGAATGATTAGGATTTGGATGATAACAGTACAACCCGACCGTATCCGGTTCTCGACCCAGTGACGTTAACGTTGTTCTGTGGTCAACACGCTAACTGCGCTATCCCGCCCCAATAAACGAGGTGGGGGAAGGTGATCACAAGCCACATTCAATCGAGAACCTGAGAGGGATAGACTCGGCAGGGTGTGAAGGAATTCCTTGATAACATCATAACCAACATAAGCTACCAGCAACTTGCTTCACAACATCAGTAATATTGTCCCTTCACCAGGGCTAGCAGACCGAATCCGTGTTGTGTAGAGGTTTCCTGTAAGTCTCAAGGAGGGTCAAGTCAATCCGATGTTTTCAACTGTGGATTAACTCTGTCTGTATTTTTGAAGGACACGCTATAACCAGGGATTTGGATACATTCAAAATATTCAACCAAAAAACTATATTATTTATAAAGATAACATCAAGTACGAAAGGGAAGAAATGAAGAGCATCGTAATGAAATATTATACAAAGAAATGCAAGATTAATTGTCAGTCAGTTTAAATAAGATTGCTGATTCATCAAATAATTGGTTTTATGTTTTTAGTGTATTTGTATAAAACATAAGAAAGTAAACTATCCCAAGTGTTTACTTCTGTGCGTGTCAGAATGTATTTCTTCTTAATGTCCTTTCAAAATATTGTTATAAGATACAAAATATAGATTATCAAAAATATGAGCATTTCTTGCTCATTCTCAGCAAAGGTTAACGCTCTAGATTTAATGTATTTAAAATAGTTCACGTGTAGAAAAAGCTATGGGTTCACTCTCTCACCCACGAAAGTTGCAAACGTTGCAGTTTTACTCGGCCACCTGTCAGCGGGACGGTTGCAGAAAGCATGAACAAAGACGGTTACTAAACCGTTCCCGAGTTATTCCAGAGTTAATGTGTTGCGGCCGATCTGCAACTGGTGCTACAGGTCACACATTATCGGCTTCAGGGTTCAGGTGGAGGCCAAACGTGAACATACACATACATATACCGCTACCTCGGTCTGCACATGGACGCCAAGTGACTGCATATGAATAACGGAGGCAGGTCGTGCTTTCCATCAGCCATGTCATTAGTCTGGGACACATGATCTGGCTTACTGCTGTACTCCCTGCATGGTCCACGCTGTATGAAGAGTGTTGGTGTACGTACAGTTGAATAGGAACAAGGTCCATTGTATTAGTTTGGAGTACATGTTATACACGTTACACGTGAAGTAGAGTATTTTGTCCTTCAGTTAGATGCTACTTACTGCCATTGGTCCAGTAAAATCTTACCGTTGCATACACAATGTACATTCTGTCGTGATGCACGAACAACGTGTACATGTACACTCAGTATATTTGTTTAGTACCCATATGGTTGAAAATAACCTAGTTAATATTATTGATATGAGCACATGTGCACATATCACGTTTGCCTAGCAACCATTGTTTCACCGTGACGTCCCTTGTTTTGTCGTCTGTGACGTCATTAACCGATTGTTCGTGACGTCAGTGTAGCTTCCCGTCGCAAGAGAAGTGGGTCGTTTCCTGACTATTATTACGCTAAACAAATGGAATAAAATGGGTAATAAAGAAATTTTACACTCGAAAGTGCGTCCTATTACTTTTACTTAACTTAAAAAAATTCACACTCGTAAAATATGCCACACTTCCTCGGGTAATCTCTATATATCGACGTTTGTGAATTAAGGTCTATGGTACTATATGCACTATGTAGATATGAGAAGCTGACAACTGTTATTTCGTATATGAATGAGAAACTGTTACATTGAGAGCATTTACGTTACACTGTTCATGTGTACTATAATATTAAACCTCGCACGTGTTGAGCGGTGTGGCGCGGTATGATGGCACTGTCTGAGACATAAGGCACTATAAGATGTTACCGTTCTGTTCTTCTGTACGTGTTCAATGATATGATTCGGTGTTGCATTGTACGCCCTTCCTAGTGTGTCTAACATTTAATATAGCTAGAGTTTCATAGAAGACACTCGTTTGTTCATCGGTTGAGTGTACATGTTGTAACCCTTTACTCCGTCATGTCCCACGTGTTAACATTATTACATGCTTATGTGTAGAGTTATAAGTCAGGGCAATGTTTCTATAATCGTTAACCATAAAGTGATCAGGGGAAAACAGCCCAGGTGCACATGCCAGGACTGTAAGTGAATCATCTATATATTTCCTGTTAGATTTGGCCACTTCTTGTAATTTTACCTTTGTCTATATTTATCTGGAGACATCTGAGTTTTACTACTATAACAGTTACTATAATTGTGGATGAGTTGTGGTAATATGCAAGAGGTGCAGATTTGATTATAAAAACAACGATGGCATGAATAATTCGTTTACACAACAAATTAATAGTTTCCTTCATCCAAGTTTGGTTCTCATGAAACAAACATAAAATCGGAAAATAGTTTTAATAGTGACCAAAATAATTCAACACTTAAAGCAATTACGTCCCTTGGTTTGACGATGTTTATCTCCGTGTATATAAACTTCCTCAGGAGTGGTTAATGGCGATTACGTCATAACATGGCAGGATTCTGTTATAACGAGGTAATACTATCTGCTTTAATGCACAGGTGCGCGGAGGGGGTTAATAACTTAAATCAATTATCAACTTTTGTTAGATCTCCATCAGCTGTTAAGTCTATTTGAGAGACGATAGATCCTGCATCTCCGTGGATGAAGCTGGTGTTGACTTCACTGTACTACTGGCGTATGCTGTTCCGCCTTCACTAACCATCCATGTGCATCTTCCATCTTCTACTCGGTGCTTTTCATATTTGAGTTCACTTGATCGAGGATATTTATACATTTTACACACTTTTCTAAATCTTAAAGTTCAATGTGTTTGACGCAGAAAGATTTGAAGATTTCGATCGCGATGACATCGATTTTCTTTATCACAACTAAACTCTTGAAATTTTTTACAAGATTTATTTTAACGCAGCTGAATGATGCCCTTCATTAGAACTGATCATGATATACAGTGTTCAATTATACAACACATCTTTAACATGTGCTATCGGTTGTGCAGGACATGCGAATCATTAGAACGAGAAGAGGGAATCGTTCGTGCTAATATTTACTGATAATCTTATCATCCTATTCCTTTGATTAAACCATTGTTTTAAAACCCGTGACCTTGGCTTAATGGACTATAGTAGTTGGGAAGGCTTTGACAATAAGTGACTCATCTGATTCCTATTGTGTTAGCTTCACATTCTTAGAACTTCTAAACCGGAAATACAGTAACACAATTTATTTATATCATAATCTTTTCAAGACTTGCCTTTGAATTAGAATCATATGTGTAACATGTACAGGGAAATTAGAACGTGTTACAATGAATGATAAAGGTTATGCTGAAAAAAGAATATGTTCCCTCTTTACCGTATGACATTAAAGCATATAACGATAACATTACTTGACAATATCAGCATTAAAGTCTTCCATCAACCACATCAAACTAATTACTTGTTATTATCGTCTTAACGCTAATCATCGACAGTATGTGTAAATGTTTTACAGCTACGAGTTTAATATAGTGTCTAGGGGATTTCACATGCAAAGGCTTGATGTCTGGAACCTGAGGGCAAGTGCGTGCGAGACAAACGGCAAACAAGTTATGAAACGCTTTTTATCTTAATATGATTATAAAAAATGTTATCTCCGACAGAAATTACCAATTCACCTCATGCAGTGCAGAATCCTATACATGTCAACGGGGCTGTAGATCACAGGAAATAATTCAATTAAATAAACGATTTGAAACACGTCTAAGTTAATGCATAGAGGGCTCAGTTTACATCTACAGTTTGGTTTCCAATGGATGGAACCGTGCACGAGGTGGTGAGGCAGGGTCGCTCTCTGATAGCAGGCTTATTACTGCAGTCAATTGTGGGGCAAATGTAAGGAAATGGGAACAAATATTTATATATGTAAATAAAAATGTCCATTGTTTTTGCACAAATCCAAGAACATCTGTAATCTATATGACCCGGATGTAAAGGAAAAAACCGCGGTAATAGACGAAGGCTATAGTTCCTCATTACATATTGTTAGTATTACGGCGCTGTGTTTCTCTTATAATGTTTGCTGAAAATAGGTGTATTTCTTACTTATAATACCCTCATGCCCACGCATTATATTGTTTTCACGGATGTAATTATCGTCTATATACGCATGCGGCAATGCCCGGTTGAAGGCCAGTCTAGATTTCAGTAGAGATGAATAGGAGATAACATGTTTAAATCTTTGTAATAAAGAGAGGACATTTGTCTTAACTTGACAAATAAAATGTTTATCTCATCGAGTGAGATCAAGGCATGTGTCAATTTAAACAGATATTCTATTTATTATAACATTTTTTATGAGTTTAATGTTGAAATGGGATTTCAACAGTAAACGTACAACCTTTCGCAAGCTGACAGTATGACGTCATACCATTGTCCTAATGACGTCACACAAGTGACGATAACGTTTATCGCCTCTACTTAGAGTGACGGTACGGGTTATCGCCACTGTAGCTCTATAGAGGGTTTCTTTCACCGATAGAACTGAGTATTTCACTCCAAATTATATGAAAAGCAACTTTACATAAACCGTTTACCAAGGAGTAAATACCACACCTGCATGGCAGGCCCTTCTTGCCATAGCCTAATAAACGTCAGATTATTATATTTCATCAACTTAAAATAATTTGAATATCTAACATATTCACAACAATTGTTTTTACATTTTATAAACGGAGTAAAAAATGAAAACACAAAAGGCCGGGTCGTTTGGCGATCGATATATCTAAAATGTTAAATCTGCACAAATGACTCATTCCTTTTGCTCAACATTTAAATCGTCCAAAGCAGTGAAACAGGTTTAGAAACAAAACATTGCCTAGTCATCCATCACACTTGAATATATCAAATAGGGATGAAATCTTAAACTCAACTGGGTAGATGGGTATCTAAACTGCTTAAAATAAACAGGCGAACTTGTTAAATAACTTTAACTTACTTCCTTTCAAATGAAATCCCTGACAAGGACAAACAGAGAGGTTGTCAAGCTATGCATATTGTATACGTGTGGTCTCTAATGGAGGCGTGCAATGATGCAGCTCAGCTTGGTCAGGCATATGAAACCAGTGTCCTTGTTATAAATGGACCTTCTATGCCAGTGTGATTTTTCACAGAAATATAACGTAAAATCCACAAGTCAGCACGATTATGTATCAGTATTGTATGTATGTTCTTAGTCTTTGAGAAGAAGCAAGTGTAAACTTATTAAAATGTTATAAATTATAAATATATCACCTATGCTCCATAACTAAGAGGGTGAGACAGGCCAGACCTTGAAGCAAACACGTCCACCCTTCTATGCACACAGCACCACCACAGTTCAGGCTACACGTTATATTCATATAGGCAATCTCCATGTAATATTAAAATTTAACGTTGTCAAATGTATTGATAAAACTGCTAATATTCATATCAGAAAATACGGAAGTGCTGTTTAGTCATTGAATAACATTAAAATAACGTTGAAGAAATATGACAAACAGGAAACTGCCAAATAGCTTAATTTTTTTCTCTATCTAAATCACAGCTTTATTCTGCTGAAACGATCAGCTGCCCTAATTAAGGTTTTTCTCAACCCTCTTAATGCCCTTGCAGAAATAGTCAAACGAGCGTAAAGCAGTAAAACATCACATTGAGATAACCTTTGAGTAACACAAAAGCCAAATGCTTTGAAAGTTTTCCCTTCTATGTGAAAAATATCAATATTTAATGACTCTCTGTGAATAACAATTGAATTCGTTTTCATATTTCAATGATAGGTTGATAGGTTTACTCTCTTGGAGTTAATCCACTGAGATACAGGTATACAGCTCATGAGACATAAGTAAAGACAACTTTACCCAATACCTTATACGTTAAAATATTTTGATAATTGCAATCACATTTGTTATCTAACAAATATATTTAAAAATGATAATTTCTGTTCATTTTGAACTTTAAGGGAAACGACTTAAAAAACCTCTTATAATATTTTCTTCAGAGGAGAAAAGTGGATCACAACCACTTACATAACGCTGTGTGGACCGCATCTTCTTGAAATATAATAAAGCCGAGTTTAGCCAACGCCAGAAACATTAAACGTATATTTAGTGAAGCAGTGAAAATGGCTACCATGTAGTTGAGTAGATAATTTCAACCATACTAACGTTATTTCCACAAACCATAGTTGATCTCTTAAGTAGATAAACATCAACGAATGCCACTTCCACTCAAAACATTTTGTGGATATCAATAAAATTCATTATAATATGCAAGAAAAGGGATATAATTATGTCATCACGTTAATGTATGTCACTACGCTGTACCTTCTGGAATTCAAACCATCATAGAAGTTGTCAAAACGCAATATGTGGAAGAGGAATAGCAATCAGCGTGACATCTGTTGCTTGCTGGGTCATATTTAAAAGAAAAACAGCAGGGTTAAGTTGTTGAAATATTCATCATGGGAATAGGCCTCCTGACGTTCACACCACCATAATCTCTTGGTCCCGGAATGTATATCTCCTTACAAAACACATTGAACGTTAAACCGCTTGGGTTTCCTCTGTGCTGCCTCCTAGTGGAGCAAGACAGGAGACTCCGAGACCAGGTCTGGTAGTGTCATCAGCCCGGGCTCATCAACCCAACCAAAGGGTAACCGAAAGAAGGCAATCGGCCTCTGCTCCTGATGGAATTATCATAGCACGATTTGGGGAGATTGACAGGAAATGCTTAAATAAGAAAACTGACTTTCAATACATTGTAAAGAAGTTAAGCTAATAAGCAAAACACAAGTGGTTCACCTTTCGTTTAAAATTGTTTTAGTATTCATTCAAACCTTCCCCAGTTCATGTAAGTAAAATAATGTTCATTTCAGATGCTGCTTATGTAATTCTCTTGGCATTGACAGGACACGTCGTGTGACGCTTACGTGGTTTAAAGGACACAAACAGAAAGCCAATTTACAGTACAGAAACAGGCTGTGTTTGAAACAAAGATGACCATATTTATAACGTCTCTACGCCACAAAAATTCCAAGTGATCCTCGCAGGTTTCAACGCCATGCTTAGCAACAATGTTTGTGTGGGCTCCCGGCCTGTATTAATACCAGCAGCCGTGATAAACGTGAAATATTCTTGAAAGCGGCGTTAAACACCAAACCAACTAACCCTAATCACAACCACAGAACAAAAAAGAGTGGAATCAATCTTCCGGATCCTGTCGGATTTTACCAATTTTGGGCGGATCAGGAAGAATCCGGCAAACAGCTTCCACCCCTTTTTGTCCGGTGACCCTTATCCAACATTTTAACGTTTCCATGAATACAGCAGAAAGTTCAAGACAGCACCTAGTGTTTAAAACCGTGATGTTACAATCACATTGACAACAGGTTGCACATCTAACAGATTTCAAGCTAAGAAACTGTTGTATGATGAATGATGGGACTCGTTTTAACGAACCTTCATCTAAACCCGCATTCTGATGTTCCTATGACTGAACGAACCAGGCTAATACCCGAATGCACATGGTGTATACACGCATGTTATACTGACATCCACAAGGTGTTACACCTTGTTAAGATAAAGGATGGAAAACATTTCTTGTATGATGGATGATGCACCTTAATAAAAATGGACCTTCATACACACAACACAAGCCGACATGGTGTAACCTCCCTGTCATGTTATTTCCACGCTGTTAACAACACTGAACGTCGCATCCTTCATTGTAATAGACTTACACAGACTCGTTCGTCTTGCTTTACACTGTAATTCACTCCATTCTCGACATTCTCCAGTAGACACACGTTGCGTCTTACCTAAACCTATAGTAAAATGTTCTCATAACACCTCACCTCAATGTATAGTCACAATCAAAAAGCTGACTTTCTCACTGCACTAAGTTCAACCTACCGGTGATATGAGTATAAGATCAATTGAACATTCACCTCACTCCCACCCCAGGAGACAACAATAGGGATAGTTTTTCAAACGGCTAACACGGCCTTGTTTGTTTATTGCAATATTACATTATAAAAAAATAAAAGGATCATCATTAAATCCCAATTCCTGACACAACTACAATGCTGCTATCAAGAAGGTGACCTGGCCGAGGTTGACTCAGTGACAACATACAATGCTGCTATCAAGAAGGTGACCTGGCCGAGGTTGACTCAGTGACTACATACAATCCTGCTGTCAAGAAGGTGACCTGGCCGAGGTTGACTCAGGGACTACATACAACACTGCTGTCAAGAAGGTGACCTCGCCGAGGTTGACTCAGTGACTACATACAATCCTGCTGTCAAGAAGGTGACCTGGCCGAGGTTGACTCAGTGACAACATACAATGCTGCTATCAAGAAGGTGACCTGGCCGAGGTTGACTCAGTGACTACATACAACACTGCTATCAAGAAGGTGACCTGGCCGAGGTTGACTCAGGGACTACATACAATCCTGCTATCAAGAAGGTGACCTGGCCGAGGTTGACTCAGGGACTACATACAATCCTGCTATCAAGAAGGTGACCTGGCCGAGGTTGACTCAGTGACTACATACAATCCTGCTATCAAGAAGGTGACCTGGCCGAGGTTGACTCAGTGACTACATACAACACTGCTATCAAGAAGGTGACCTGGCCGAGGTTGACTCAGTGACTACATACAATCCTGCTATCAAGAAGGTGACCTGGCCGAGGTTGACTCAGTGACTACATACAATCCAGCTATCAAGAAAGTGACCTGGCCGAGGTTGACTCATTGACTACATACAATCCTGCTATCAAGAAGGTGACCTGGCCGAGGTTGACTCAGAGACTACGTACAATCCTGTTTCAGCAGAAAACAACACGAAATGAATTATTCCCCGTTGTTTTGTTATAAATCCTTAGGGCATGGTCTAATGAAATGAAAACTTAGAGCCATGGGCTCTGTAGCTTAACAGGGTTTATACTGTTTAATGATGAAGACTGAAATAGATTTTTAGGTCATGACCCGTGAAGCTCTTATTTGGGGCCACAGGTCACCAAATCTACAATTTAGAATCTCCATTGGCTAAAGAGTCTGTAAACATTATTTCAGCCTTCTAGGTAGTTTCTTTCAGGAGAAGAAGATGAAAATAGGTTTTAGGTCATGGCCTGTGAGGCCCTTATTTGGGGCCCTAGGGTCACCAAATATATAATTAAGAATCTATATCGGCTAAAGACTCTACACCCAACATTACACCATACTAGGTCTTTTTGTTCTGGAGAAGAAAATGAAAATAGGTGTTTAGGTCATGGCCTGTGAGGCTTTTATATCGGGCTCCAGCGTCACTTAATCTACAATTTAGAATCCCCACTGGCTAAAGAGTCTGCACACAATATAACAGCCTTCTAGGTTTTTTTGTTCTGGAGAAAAAAGGTTTTTAGGTCATGGCCTGTGAGGCCTTTATTAATTCCCCATGTTCACCAAATCTACAATTTAGAATCCCCATTGGCTAAAGAGTCAGCACACAATTTTACAGCCTTCTATGTCTTTTTGTTCTGGAGAAGAAGATGAAAATAGGTTTTTGGGTTATGGCCTCTAAGGCCCTCATTTGGGGCCACAGGGTCACCAAATCTACAATTTAGAATCCCCATTGGCCAAGGAGCCTGCACATACATTTTCAGCTCTCTAGAGTCATTGGCTCTGGAGAAAAAGTCGAAAAGTTTACGGACGGACGGATGGACGGACGGATAGATAGGCGGACGCAATGCCATGCCATAGGCCCATCGGACCTTTCATGGCCTGATGAGCTAAAAAAAGGACATCGTATTCTTGTCTTGCAAACTACGTGTCGAAATATATTTATTGAAACCCAGTTCTCTATACTCAAATCCGTTTTAATTCTACAGTCCAAGAGGATACAGTGCATCAAACATAAAGCGCAGTGTGTATGGGGCTGTAAATAATGAGCAAGCAAGCTTCCGAGTTTCCGATTTCGGTGCACATTCATTAAGATATCCTCCAGCACAAAGAATCCATGAAGAGCTGCACACGTCCTGGACTCTGGGTTGTTGAACATGTCATCAGTTTCCATGGTAAAGTACACATGACACGTGACAAATGAACTGGCGCTATCTAAGGAATGGTAACGTCTGAGACATAAATTCCAAGTGCAAAAGGAAAGATTTAAAGATTTTAATCTGTTTCAAAACAACTTGGAGAAGTGTTCTACATAAATGCCTGTTTCAATCACGTATTTGACACGATTTGATTACGTCAGTATGTTTGCATACTTCCTTTCTAACTGTCGAAGAGTGGACAAATTGTAAACTTGTGAGTTTTCTGTAAACTTAGTATGTCATTATGCAAGAAATAAATGTCTTAACCCTAACAGGCATCTTTATTCAAAGTACCATAAGGCGTTTATAATTTGTGTATAAAGTTCAGTTCATATGAATCAAATTTAGGCAGGTGTAATCAAACCAGAAAACTAACTGAATGGGTAGAGGATAACTATTTACTTCAATTAATAATTTTTCAATTTAACTTTTTTTTCTCTGAAATTTGATTTTCATTTCAGAGATCCTCCATCAGCCATCACTGTGTTGGTTGAACAACATATGTAGAGCATTACAGTACAATATCAGTGTTTATATCCGTTATAATTAGTTATCTATAACAAGAAAGTTGGTATTTAAACAGGATGAGTTAGAGATACCTGGATCTATTTAAACAGGATGAGTTAGAGATACCTGGTTCTATTTAAACAGGATGAGTTAGAGATACCTGGTTCTTTTTAAACAGGATGAGTTAGAGATACCTGGTTCTATTTAAACAGGATGAGTTAGAGATACCTGGTTCTATTTAAACAGGAAGAGTTAGAGATACCTGGTTCTATTTAAACAGGATGAGTTAGAGATACCTGGCTCTATTTAAACAGGATGAGTTAGAGATACCTGGTTCTATTTAAACAGGATGAGTTAGAGATACCTGGTACCGATGTTGAATGAGGCATGTAATTAGAATGAGCATTAACGCTACCGTTTGTTTCCAGAACATAAACGAAGTGAGTTTAAAGAGCCGTTGATATTAGTTCTGTCACATTTCACCAAAATAAGCATCATTAAGTCTCTTTGTGTAAATCTTCTGCAGTGTGTCTATTGCTTTCTCACGCCCGCAACATCTCCCTCAGTGAAGGTCATACTGCTTACTAAACGAATCAACGTGTGATGACATCTGCATCATCTACCCTGATGCAGTTAGAAAGATATGGTAATTGAAACTCATTCCTATCCAGTTATGCGTAGAAATGAAAAATTAAAACACATATACCCTAAAATAACCTTACAGATTCATGTTAGCCAAGTTGAAATTCGTTTATTGCAGAGGATAACATTAAAACAGATTGAACATGAATTACAGCCAGATATCAATGTTAAACGTAACTTGTTGAAGACGTATAACACTACCCGAGAATATTGCAAAAGAACCGTACTACCTCTGGTAATACATGGCACTATTATGGAATACAATTTCTTTATTTTGTTTAAGTTGTAATAAGGTATTGTATTATCATACAAACTTCTTAATGCCCAAGAAGAATTACATCTGGTAAGTAAAACTTTAAAAAGTCGAGACGAAAACCTATTCGATGAATAAATAATACAACGCTTATCTCAATGAACACCTAGAATGTAGGCTTTTCTGTTGTATCCAGTCGTGGAACACTTTTACCTTCCTGTTTTATCATGACAATGAACACTGAGTAGTTAGTGTAATTACCTTAAGGAGAGCATATATTTCCACATTTACAAGAAAACAATAACACTTCATCTGAACTCACTGCAAAAACTATCAACAATTCTATTTTGACGTTTCCATGAATGAAAGAGCAGGCCAGTGACAGTTGCACTATACTAAAAAAAGCAAAAAATAATATTATTCTAAACGAGAGGACAGTGAAGAAGTAATTATATAAGTTACATGAGACACAACTTAATGTCTATGTTAGAGACACCATATTTCCTTAACAAAATACGCCAGTTATGATTCGCCTTCTTGTAAGTTAAGCAAAAACGCATCTTAAAATACAACGCTCAGCCTCATTGTACAAAGCTATGGAAATATCACAATCACTTAATGTATATTTATATACGAACGTGGTAACATTCCAAACCTTTGCCCTAGTTAGTTAACCAGTCTAACCAGATACTCGTAACATGCCACGTCCTAACGTACTTTTATCATCTCTCAATCAAACTGGATTTAAGCCTTAGAAAATGTGCACTTATGATCGTTTAAAGAAGAAATCAAATCCTGCCATGGTCTACAGCGACGTTTATACTGCGATTAAGTGGCATTTAAAGACGTTTGATTTTAAAGGTCGTTTTGTGAACGAAAGTTAACATGTACATTAACATTACCCCTAACTTGACATTGTGTCTTGTTCTGGTCTGGGTGAGGTGGACGAGACTGTCTCTAGTACACGTAGCAATAAACCAACCTGTCCCCCACTTTATGGTGTTACTCGTCACTGAGCTAGACATTGCCAGCTTGTAGTTGTACTTAAACTTGAAGCTGGGGGGTGGTAAACAGAATTATTTAAAGCAAATCATCGTCCAATGTAAAAAAGCATAACACTAATGTTATGAGATGATCGGCTCACCCGCTGATTCAGTATTAAACATGACTTGGTTAACCCTTGCAATATCAAAGACACATGTTGCCTAAAGTCCAATGTTGTACAGCTACAGTCAACCTTCGTGTACTCCTCTAACATTGAACTTATATAGCTTAGTAAGTTTAAGTTTACTTAGGGCTTTGTGCAAATGGGCCTATAACATTGAACTTATATAGCTTAGTAAGTTTAAGTTTACTTAGGGCTTTGTGCAAATGGGCCTATAACATTGAACTTATATAGCTTAGTAAGTTTAAGTTTACTTAGGGCTTTGTGCAAATGGACCTATAACATTGATAGTAAGTCATTGTAGTGATATCTAATGAGATAAAATAGCCACATTAATTATAGGTTAAACCCGGAATCTGGCATGAAATAATTCCATAAACTAAAGGGTTAATGGTCCACTGTTTGGAAGTTCCCGCAGCAAATTCGAGGTTATCATATGACCCATACGTTTTAGTGTTTTTTTAAAGAAGATACAACTATTCTTTTTAGCCACATTTCACATATAACGCATATTTTGGGGTGGTGCAATTAGCACAACTGGACATTCCTGCATAGCACGTTGCTCCGAGTTAATTGATAAAACCCTGGCACGTATTGTTTAGAGTCCCTACACTGTCAACAAAACAATGCACTAAGAGGGAAAACACATCAGCTCGAAACCACTGTTATACAGCAGTGTTGAGCTGATTCCGGTCAGACCTCTTTCTATTTAGATGCAAGCATCGAAAGAAATTGTTAAAATTTGAGACATTAAATTGCCAAATCCACAAACTATGCTCGCCTATTGTTGTCGACTCTATCATCTGTTCATCTGTCTGCTTGTAAAAATACGCTATATAGATGATGATAAGAGACAGGAGCATTTAACCTGCTAATAAAATCTTTCTGTGTGCAAACTTAATGGACATCTATCGCAATAAAATATGTAATATGACGGTATACACCAGTGGAAAAAGTGTGCAAATATGTGCCTACCTTTGTGGACTCGTCTGCTGAAGTTTCAACACAAGGCCACTTTGACCATTCTTTATTCTCAGTGGATAAGTTGGAAGATCCTCGCGCGAGCTCCGCAAAGACCGAGTGCGAGAGAAACTGAAGGAGCAGACGATAGGAAGTAGTCCACTCTGGCTCGTGGTCCGCGCGAGCTTCGCGCGCAGTTGAGCAGACGATTCTTCTAGTGGTATCAGGTTGCAGGCCCTAGTCTTACCATCTCGCCCTCAGGGGGATAAAGTTTTCATTGGGGATTTAAGGTTTCTTACCCAACCTTTTTAACACAGTAGACTTTGAGATATAGGCAATGTAAGGTACCCATGAAATAGGAAATAAAGACAAATGTGCTATAGCTTCTGTGTAACAAATATAAGATTTCTGGACAGGTCAAGAATTGTTTTGACTTTTGACCGCTGAATCATATGGAATAAACAGACCTCAGGTTTAGGCCGGGGGTGGTGGGGAAATTTGGGCATAATGGGGAACTAATGGTTTCATGGTGAGGGTCACGTGACAAAACAGACGGCGAGATATTGTGGTTTTATCAAAATGAGAAGTTACCTTTTAAAACTTGAACAAAAATCAGAAATTAATTTTGTTGTTTGCTTGTAACAAAGGAACATTTTTCTTCTTCTTCTTCTTCTTCTTCTTCTTCTTCTTCTTCTTCTTCTTCTTCTTCTTCTTCTTCTTCTTCTTCTTCTTCTTCTTCTTCTTTATTTATTATAATTTAGTAATTGCACATGTGTGTTCACCTAATTCTAGTTTCTATCTTGTATACATACATATATACATACATACATACATACATACATACATACATACATACATACATACATACATACATTCATTCATAGTTTGTTATAAAGTAAGTAGTTTGGCTTTTTTTCATATTCGCTGATTTCTATTACTGATACAAAATATGAATTATGTATTCTGTATTCTGTATTCAAGGTCCATTAATATGTTGATGGTGAAACTCAATTCATTACACGTATGTTACACTTAACCAGTATCATATACTACATACGTAAACATGTGCAATATCATTTTTGCCTAGCAACAATAGTATGTCTCAAGCTGTCGTATTTCGTCGTCTGTGACGTCATAAATACATTTTCGTGACGTCACTGTAACAAATAGTACAAAATAAGTATTATACGAAATTATTACACTCGCAAAATGTGCAATGTGAAGTTTACGAAACCCACACAAATGTGCTTATAACCTTTGCTATCGCTCGCATAATATAAACAGTCAAACTCGTTCTGTAAAGTATTGACGACATATGACATATCTCAACAAAGACTACTTCTAATTAAGTGGGATCATCCGACTGGACACCAACAGATATAGTTCAGGCTTTCATGACAGTCGATAATCGTGTCACAGTATTTAAACGGGATGTCATAAACGTTTTGATATTTTAAAAAATGTGTCTGAGAAATGGCGTGATTGTCTGGCTAGACCTAGGAACCCAATATACTCAGATTTTTGAAGTCTGAAACTGTTCAACACGTGGTAACGATTACAGGAGAATGAGAGCTATATGAACACTTCCAGACCTATTTAACATTTAATGAATAACCGGCAGTTTGTGTGTCCACCAGCATGGAGACGTGACAACAGAACCACTCAAAGTGCAAAGCGTTTTAATAGACACCTTTGTTTCTAAATAAGTTTGTGTTCTTCTTGTGTACTTACATGGCCATAGACTCTTCTTGCCACGTGGTCACGTGTAATGGAAATGAACTCAGCGGGTATTTGTCCCATGGCGTCGACGTCATAGTGGATAGACGATCACAATACCGGTTTTGAATTTTGTTTCTATATGTTGTGATATAAACCAAGGATAAAAAACTTTAAAAAGAAAAGTAGTAATAGTAAAAGTCTTAATTTTAGCTCTAAAATTACTTCTATAATAAATAACATTTTATTTTTTTCTTCCAGGACTTGCCTTCGTGTAGAGGTTTTAAGCCAGCTTTGAGCACAGTACTGATTGATTATTTATAGAAGATTGTTTGCTTATTGACTGGTAAGCTCCAGCAGGTATTCAGTGTAATGTAAATGAACATCTGGCTATATCTGTAGATAGAGCAATCATCTAGATGGTTTATATGACATAGATGTGTACAGTATGATAACGGACGATATGTCTACATGTCTACAAGTCTACACGTCAAGTATGCATATATGCAAGCACCTGCAACTTGAAATCTGATTGAGTGTACCATAATGATAACATACAGACATATACACAGTGAGTGTATGTACGTATGTCATGTGTCAACTGTACTATAATGAAAACATACAGACCTATACACACTGCATGTATGTACGTATGCCATGTGTCAAATGTACCATAGTGATAACATACAGACCTATACACACTGCATGTATGTACGTATGCCATGTGTCAACTGTACCATAATGATAACATGCAGACCTATACACACTGCATGTATGTACGTATGCCATGTGTCAACTGCAGGCTACCATAATGATAACATACAGACCTATACACGCTGCATGTATGTACGTATGTCATGTGTCAACTGTAGGCTACCATAATGAAAACATACAGACCTATACACACTGCATGTATGTACGTATGCCATGTGTCAAATGTACCATAGTGATAACATACAGACCTATACACACTGCATGTATGTACGTATGCCATGTGTCAACTGTACCATAATGATAACATGCATACCTATACACACTGCATGTATGTACGTATGCCATGTGTCAACTGTAGGCTACCATAATGATAACATACGGACCTATACACACTGCATGTATGTACGTATGTCATGTGTCAACTGTACCATAATGATAACATACAGACCTATACACACTGCATGTATGTACGTATGTCATGTGTCAACTGTACCATAATGATAACATACAGACCTATACACACTGCATGTATGAATGAATGAAAGGATGAATAGTCTTTATTTCCTCCAATAGCATCGAAGAGTACAGAATTTTTTTTTAGGATTTACATATAAGTCGGTTAAAAGATAAATAATTATTTAACTATACGTTGAAGACTGCGCTGTGAACATATTTACATAGATGAGAATGTTCTATAGGTGCAGCAGGGATTTCAGATTCCATGAGGATATGTTTCTGGCTACAATGTCGATGAATTGTGCCCACTGATCAATGTTCAGATCATTCACAACATATGTTATGCCACCAAGAAGACTGACCACCTTGGTATCCTATGGGCAAACTCAAGTCTCATATATGTATCAAGAGGCATAACATCAAACAGTTCTTCATACATAGAATTTCTCTCTGCACAAAGTTCCTGGCAGTGTATCAACTGGTGGTTGATAACGTCACATACAACTTCATCACACATGAGACATGTTCCACCAGTAATAGGGAGCACTCCTAGCTTGACCAGAGCATATACAGGTCTGCTGTACAGGTTGTACATTAAGCACAGGTTCCATAGTCTGTGAGGGGATAGATGACTGTGTATTAAGTGGAATCGTTGCATCTCTGTGGAGATGGTTATTTGCCTGTTCCACTGGCTAGTCTCTCGTTCCAATACAGTTTTGTATACTATGGTTTTCCATACTCGTTTTGGTGGAAAGTATCCAGTCACTATGAATGTTTGCACATATGAAAAAATGGCATACTTGATACATATAGATAACAGATCATGTACAATAGAGGACTTATGTTGGTATCCATTAATGTACTGTCCACAACGGAAATAGAACAGCTTTTTTACCATGTGAGTAGATTTAGTGTTGCACAGTCTGCCCAGGTAAGTAAGTTTACACTTATCTATGGTGGCCTCCATTGTCCACAGACCTAGTGTTTGTATGTAGCAGTTGTGGAAGAACGACAATGAAAACCTTGAACAATTCTGGCAAAGTATCGTTGTAAACGTTCAAGTTGTTGCAGTTCAGTTCTGCTCATGTCTGCCCATAACTCACACGAGTATAAAGCACTTGCCAATATAACACGTTGCCATATTTTAGCACTCACAACAGGATTTAAACCTCCCGCCTTCATACCTATATCTTTGAGGGATGCAATAGTGCGACGGGCAGATGAACACCCACGATTAGTCCTCTCACATTGTTTTTCTGTTTGAATTAGTGAACCAGCATATATTGTGCTAGATTTGATGGGTAAACCCGATCCATTCAGCGTAAATTTCGGTTTCTTTATACTCATGGCAGAGCTTTTAAAAACTAGAACACAGCTCTTTGAGGGGTTATAACACAGACGCCACTTTGAGGAATAATCATGTACAGCATCGAGAGAAGATTGTAGGCCCTCAGTTGTTGTGCTTATCAGAGTTGTGTCGTCAGCCAGGACAACAGTCGGCACGTGTAAGTCACCAATCACTGGGCCGAGATTAAGGTTCTCCAGTTGTGTAATCATGTCATTGATGTATAACAGGAACATCCAGGCTGAACGAACTCGATCTTGTCCGACCCCTTGCTTGATTGGGAATGTATAGCTTGTGTTACCATTATACTGAATACAAGCTGATGCTTCTCTGTATGAATGGCTAATCAAGTGCAAAAGCACGACCGTCTACACCGATCTGGTATAATTTGTAGAGTAAACCATTATGCCATATACGGTCGAACGCTTTCTCATTGTCGAGGAATCCAACATAAATGTTTGAGCATCTTTCACTGTAACACGCAATAGTTTCCTTCAGAATATGTACAGCTATGTTCGCACCATGCTCCTTTCTAAAACCGCACTGCAACATGTTAGGAAAACCAGGGTGTAGGGTTTCTATATGATTTTCTATTTTGTATAAAAGTATCTTTTCGAACAGTTTACTTATAGATGAGGTCAATGTTATGCCCCTATAGCTCGCTGGGTCGGTTTTGTCTTTGTTCTTCCCCTTGTATATAGGGAGACTAGATCCTATCCTCATTGCACGGGGAATATAACACAGCCGAATCATAAGATTGAAAAGATCGGCGAGATGATCATGGAGAGTTGAGCTGGCAAAACGTAAGTGTTCATTAAAAACCTGGTCTGGACCTGGGGCTTTCCTCAGTTTCAGTGTTGTGATAACCTTTTGTATATCAGAACCCGTTATGCCATCCGCTAGTATTGGATCATGGGATGGAATGTCTCTATTTTCGATTTCATGGAGAGCTTCATTTATATGCATTTCGTGATCATCATTAAAGTGGTCACTTACATATGGAGACAAGAGGTCGCAGTAGTATTCAGCCCACAGATCGCATACTTCTGAGGGAGTTGAGGCACATTTATTCTTATATTTGATGTTGTCTTGCACAATTGAGTTATCCCGCTTTTTTTGTTTTTTCACGGTTCTATAGAACTCTGCGACGTCATCTTCACAAGATGCACTAATTTCCAAGTACTTTTCGTTATCCCATTTCCTTTCTGCCTTCCTTTTTTCCTTTTTTTAGAGGCTTTGTATATCACATATGATTGGTAGTTCTCTCCTCTTGGTTTGCTTTCAGATATCCAGGAACGCTTTGCCTGTCTCATCTGGTAGTGGAAGGAGTCGAGGTGTGAATCTTTCCAGTATGGTTTTAAGTACTGTCTATATGTCCCTCTCGGTATATGCATAGACGCTGTTGAGTGAAGACATGTTGTTACATGGCATGTATGTACGTATGCCATGTGTCAACTGTACCATAATGAAAACATGCAGACCTATACACACTGCATGCATGTACGTATGCCATGTGTCAACCGTAGGCTACCATAATGATAACATACAGACCTATACACACTGCATGTACGTATGCCATGTGTCAACTGTACCATAATGAAAACATGCAGACCTATACACACTGCATGTATGTACGTATGCCATGTGTCAACCGTAGGCTACCATAATGATAACATACAGACATATACACAGTGAGTGTATGTACGTATGCCATGTGTCAACTGTACCATAATGATAACATACAGACCTATACACACTGCATGTATGTATGTATGCCATGTGTCAACTGTAGGCTACCATAATGATAACATACAGACCTATACACAGTGCATGTATGTACGTATGTCATGTGTCAACTGTAGGCTACCATAATGATAGCACACGGACCTATACACACTGCATGTATGTACGTATGCCATGTGTCAACTGTAGGCTACCATAATGATAACATACAGACCTATACACACTGCATGTATGTACGTATGCCATGTGTCAACTGTAGGCTACCATAATGATAGCACACGGACCTATACACACTGCATGTATGTACGTATGCCATGTGTCAACTGTACCATAATGATAACACACATACCTATACACACTGCATGTATGTACGTATGCCATGTGTCAACTGTAGGCTACCATAATGATAACATACAGACCTATACACACTGCATGTATGTACGTATGCCATGTGTCAACTGTAGGCTACCATAATGATAACATACGGACTTTATGATGTCAGGTCTGTTTTTTATAGTTTAGGACAAGTTGTATTTGTTTTATTTCCCGAATCTTTATTTCATTCATCATAGAGATACAGTTTTATTCAGTAAAACGGCATTCGGTCCATAAAACAGACATGGAAATTATGTAAACGACATTTTAAATTTTCATGACAAATTCATATAATCAATTGTAATTAAATTTAAAAGCAGCTCCAGGAAATACATGTAGTCCAAAGTATCAAAGGGATGTCGAGGAAGACGAAGAGGTAAATTCAAAATAAACAATAAATGATAACCAGTGACGCCACCATCGACGCAAATAGCTAAATTGACGGGTCAAAGAAAGTATAACACTCACTTGTTTTTGACTACTTCAATATTTTAAAGCAATTAGATGCATTTGATTATGACACGATACAATAACACCTTTTGGCGGTAGTTTGAATTACTTAATTGGTGACTGTTTTATTTTTTACCTAACATATCATTATTTAAAGAAGACAGGGGTAAGAAATCAAATTTACACCAACATGACCCCTACCATGTTCAATATGTTGTAAATGTGTGCAGGACGAGGCACATGTATTGATTTTCACACAGAGTATGTGTCATATGTCGATGAACAGTTGTGTTTTATCAAAATTAATTTGGGGGAATTTCAAAATTTAAATTTTAATAAAAACAAATTTTAACCGCGTAGAGGTATTCTTTGATTGATTTAATGTTTTGGACTAATTTCACAAACTAGTCCGGTTTTGAATACGACGTCGAAAACTCGAGATATTTGACTTATACATATGATAAATACAACTGAGCCATATACTTTCTTTTGCCCGTCAGTGTATTTTCGATGTCAACAATGTTTTTTTTCTATTTTTCATGGTTTTCATGGTATTCGACGAGGAATTCTTATTCAATGTTTATTTATCACATGTCGTCATCATCTATATGACGTTTGATTGTTTAATGGTGTATGCATCCGTCGATATTGTCATCATATAGCGACATCATATTGTGGATTTACGTAAACTATGACGTCATATCTTTGAATGTTATGTCACAAATTATAACATGTTTACATTTTTTTCCATGCGTTTACTTATTTTAACCCGTTAATGTGATATTTTACAATGAAATATTTTATTTCCAGAACTGTTCAGTATGTTGATTATAACATAATTCTTGACGCCTAGATATGTCATAAGTAAACGAATACAAATACCCATTGTTTGATCTACATCTGAGCTGTTATGCTGTGTGATGTCAACAATCTGCTTGCCACTCCCGAGTCGATAGGTTCTTATTAGTGACAGTGATAAGTGACGTTTAGTATTTTTGATAATATTTATTTGGCTTTTATACGTGTTAAAATACCACATTTGCTGATTTTAGTTCAAATAATTTCACTAGAAACGTCAAATGTATGATAGTTATTTGCTTTCAATTAAAATCGGGCAACGACCTTAACATACACGTGCAGAAATCGAACTTAAACGTCTCATTTACAACATCTCATCTATACCGAATGAACTAGTTTAAAATGAGATTTTTTGCAACAGTCAGTACAACTCAATTAAATCACACCATTTACACCGTTTTACACATATCGTTCATTCAATGGTTTACATATATCTCATCTCACATATCGTTCACTTCAATGGTTTACATATATCTCATCTCACATATCGTTCACTTCAATGGTTTACATATATCTCATCTCACATATCGTTCACTTCAATGGTTTACATACATCTCATCTCACATATCGTTCACTTCAATGGTTTACATATATCTCATCTCACATATCGTTCACTTCAATGATTTACATACATCTCATCTCACATATCGTTCACTTCAATGATTTACATACATCTCATCTCACATATAGTTCACTTCAATGATTAACATACATCTCATCTCACATATCGTTCACTTCAATGATTTACATATATCTCATCTCACATATCGTTCACTTCAATGGTTTACATACATCTCATATCACATATCGTTCACTTCAACGGTTTACATATATCTCATCTCACATATCGTTCACTTCAATGATTTACATACATCTCATATCACATATCGTTCACTTCAATGATTTACATATATATCATCTCACATATCGTTCACTTCAATGGTTTACATATATCTCATCTCACATATAGTTCACTTCAATGATTTACATACATCTCATCTCACATATCGTTCACTTCAATGGTTTACATATATCTCATCTCACATATCGTTCACTTCAATGATTTACATACATCTCATCTCACATATCGTTCACTTCAACGGTTTACATATATCTCATCTCACATATCGTTCACTTCAATGGTTTACATATTTCTCATCTCACATATAGTTCACTTCAATGATTTACATACATCTCATCTCACATATCGTTCACTTCAATGGTTTACATATATCTCATCTCACATATCGTTCACTTCAATGATTTACATACATCTCATCTCACATATCGTTCACTTCAACGGTTTACATATATCTCATCTCACATATCGTTCACTTCAATGGTTTACATATATCTCATCTCACATATAGTTCACTTCAATGATTTACATACATCTCATCTCACATATCGTTCACTTCAATGGTTTACATATATCTCATCTCACATATCGTTCACTTCAATGATTTACATACATCTCATCTCACATATCGTTCACTTCAACGGTTTACATATATCTCATCTCACATATCGTTCACTTCAATGATTTACATATATCTCATCTCACATATCGTTCACTTCAATGATTTACATACATCTCATCTCACATATCGTTCACTTCAACGGTTTACATATATCTCATCTCACATATCGTTCACTTCAATGGTTTACATATATCTCATCTCACATATCGTTCACTTCAATGGTTTACATATATCTCATCTCACATATCGTTCACTTCAATGATTTACATACATCTCATCTCACATATCGTTCACTTCAACGGTTTACATATATCTCATCTCACATATCGTTCACTTCAATGGTTTACATATTTCTCATCTCACATATCGTTCACTTCAACGGTTTACATATATCTCATCTCACATATCGTTCACTTCAATGGTTTACATATATCTCATCTCACATATAGTTCACTTCAATGATTTACATACATCTCATCTCACATATCGTTCACTTCAATGGTTTACATATATCTCATCTCACATATCGTTCACTTCAACGGTTTACATATATCTCATCTCACATATCGTTCACTTCAATGGTTTACATATATCTCATCTCACATATCGTTCACTTCAACGGTTTACATATATCTCATCTCACATATCGTTCACTTCAATGATTTACATATATCTCATCTCACATATAGTTCACTTCAATGATTTACATATATCTCATCTCACATATCGTTCACTTCAACGGTTTACATATTTCTCATCTCACATATCGTTCACTTCAATGGTTTACATATATCTCATCTCACATATAGTTCACTTCAATGATTTACATACATCTCATCTCACATATCGTTCACTTCAATGGTTTACATATATCTCATCTCACATATCGTTCACTTCAACGGTTTACATATATCTCATCTCACATATCGTTCACTTCAATGGTTTACATATATCTCATCTCACATATCGTTCACTTCAACGGTTTACATATATCTCATCTCACATATCGTTCACTTCAATGATTTACATATATCTCATCTCACATATAGTTCACTTCAATGATTTACATATATCTCATCTCACATATCGTTCACTTCAACGGTTTACATATTTCTCATCTCACATATCGTTCACTTCAATGGTTTACATATATCTCATCTCACATATCGTTCACTTCAATGATTTACATACATCTCATCTCACATATCGTTCACTTCAACGGTTTACATATATCTCATCTCACATATCGTTCACTTCAATGGTTTACATATTTCTCATCTCACATATAGTTCACTTCAATGATTTACATACATCTCATCTCACATATCGTTCACTTCAATGGTTTACATATATCTCATCTCACATATCGTTCACTTCAATGATTTACATACATCTCATCTCACATATCGTTCACTTCAACGGTTTACATATATCTCATCTCACATATCGTTCACTTCAATGGTTTACATATATCTCATCTCACATATAGTTCACTTCAATGATTTACATACATCTCATCTCACATATCGTTCACTTCAATGGTTTACATATATCTCATCTCACATATCGTTCACTTCAATGATTTACATACATCTCATCTCACATATCGTTCACTTCAACGGTTTACATATATCTCATCTCACATATCGTTCACTTCAATGGTTTACATATATCTCATCTCACATATCGTTCACTTCAATGATTTACATACATCTCATCTCACATATCGTTCACTTCAACGGTTTACATATATCTCATCTCACATATCGTTCACTTCAATGGTTTACATATATCTCATCTCACATATCGTTCACTTCAATGGTTTACATATATCTCATCTCACATATCGTTCACTTCAATGATTTACATACATCTCATCTCACATATCGTTCACTTCAACGGTTTACATATATCTCATCTCACATATCGTTCACTTCAATGGTTTACATATTTCTCATCTCACATATCGTTCACTTCAACGGTTTACATATATCTCATCTCACATATCGTTCACTTCAATGGTTTACATATATCTCATCTCACATATAGTTCACTTCAATGATTTACATACATCTCATCTCACATATCGTTCACTTCAATGGTTTACATATATCTCATCTCACATATCGTTCACTTCAACGGTTTACATATATCTCATCTCACATATCGTTCACTTCAATGGTTTACATATATCTCATCTCACATATCGTTCACTTCAACGGTTTACATATATCTCATCTCACATATCGTTCACTTCAATGATTTACATATATCTCATCTCACATATAGTTCACTTCAATGATTTACATATATCTCATCTCACATATCGTTCACTTCAACGGTTTACATATTTCTCATCTCACATATCGTTCACTTCAATGGTTTACATATATCTCATCTCACATATAGTTCACTTCAATGATTTACATACATCTCATCTCACATATAGTTCACTTCAACGGTTTACATATATCTCATCTCACATATCGTTCACTTCAATGATTTACATATATCTCATCTCACATATAGTTCACTTCAATGATTTACATATATCTCATCTCACATATCGTTCACTTCAACGGTTTACATATTTCTCATCTCACATATCGTTCACTTCAATGGTTTACATATATCTCATCTCACATATCGTTCACTTCAATGATTTACATACATCTCATCTCACATATCGTTCACTTCAACGGTTTACATATATCTCATCTCACATATCGTTCACTTCAATGGTTTACATATTTCTCATCTCACATATAGTTCACTTCAATGATTTACATACATCTCATCTCACATATCGTTCACTTCAATGGTTTACATATATCTCATCTCACATATCGTTCACTTCAATGATTTACATACATCTCATCTCACATATCGTTCACTTCAACGGTTTACATATATCTCATCTCACATATCGTTCACTTCAATGGTTTACATATATCTCATCTCACATATAGTTCACTTCAATGATTTACATACATCTCATCTCACATATCGTTCACTTCAATGGTTTACATATATCTCATCTCACATATCGTTCACTTCAATGATTTACATACATCTCATCTCACATATCGTTCACTTCAACGGTTTACATATATCTCATCTCACATATCGTTCACTTCAATGGTTTACATATATCTCATCTCACATATCGTTCACTTCAATGATTTACATACATCTCATCTCACATATCGTTCACTTCAACGGTTTACATATATCTCATCTCACATATCGTTCACTTCAATGGTTTACATATATCTCATCTCACATATCGTTCACTTCAATGGTTTACATATATCTCATCTCACATATCGTTCACTTCAATGATTTACATAAATCTCATCTCACATATCGTTCACTTCAACGGTTTACATATATCTCATCTCACATATCGTTCACTTCAATGGTTTACATATTTCTCATCTCACATATCGTTCACTTCAACGGTTTACATATATCTCATCTCACATATCGTTCACTTCAATGGTTTACATATATCTCATCTCACATATAGTTCACTTCAATGATTTACATACATCTCATCTCACATATCGTTCACTTCAATGGTTTACATATATCTCATCTCACATATCGTTCACTTCAACGGTTTACATATATCTCATCTCACATATCGTTCACTTCAATGGTTTACATATATCTCATCTCACATATCGTTCACTTCAACGGTTTACATATATCTCATCTCACATATCGTTCACTTCAATGATTTACATATATCTCATCTCACATATAGTTCACTTCAATGATTTACATATATCTCATCTCACATATCGTTCACTTCAACGGTTTACATATTTCTCATCTCACATATCGTTCACTTCAATGGTTTACATATATCTCATCTCACATATCGTTCACTTCAATGGTTTACATATATCTCATCTCACATATCGTTCACTTCAATGATTTACATACATCTCATCTCACATATCGTTCACTTCAACGGTTTACATATATCTCATCTCACATATCGTTCACTTCAATGGTTTACATGTATCTCATCTCACATATCGTTCACTTCAATGATTTACATACATCTCATCTCAAATATCGTTCACTTCAACGGTTTACATATATCTCATCTCACATATCATTCACTTCAATGGTTTACATATATCTCATCTCACATATCGTTCACTTCAATGATTTACATACATCTCATCTCACATATCGTTCACTTCAATGGTTTACACATATCTCATCTCACATATAGTTCACTTCAATGATTTACATATATCTCATCTCACATATCGTTCACTTCAATGGTTTACATACATCTCATCTCACATATCGTTCACTTCAATGATTAACATATATCTCATCTCACATATCGTTCACTTCAATGGTTTACATATATCTCATCTCACATATCGTTCACTTAAATGGTTTTCATATATCTCATCTCACATATCGTTCACTTTAATGATTTACATATATATCATCTCACATATCGTTCACTTCAATGGTTTACATATATATCATCTCAACTTCTTCCTTCGGTCACATTAAACCAACCAATGACACACACAGGACAAAAAGTGGTGGAATCGGCTTGCCGGATCTTTCCGGATTCTCCCCAAAATAGGCGGATTCCACCACTTTTTGTCCTGTGAAATAAATACATAAAAATGACAATATACAAAATTTCAAAATTTGCAGGGTTTACATTGGCTTGTTCGTGGACATCCTTATTTTGGATTTACGTTGACATAAAAATACCATATCTTGAATCGTGTCAAAGGACAATTATATTAGGTTCTGCTGAATGACAGTGAACGATTGTAACATATTCAGCACAGTGTAACTTTTCATAAGGGTTATCTCTCTTGATATAAAATATGTATACTTTAAACAAAAAATTCCTACTGTAGTTGTCAACACGTTTTGCCTATCTATACGATCACAAACGTGAAATGTGCTATCTCAATAAATATATCTTTTCTGATGAATATTCATTCCCTCATTACCGGTTATCCCGGTGGTATTAGGTTATTTCTTTAATGCCAGTGCTGATGCTATCACTGTCTTCGTATTGTAAAATCATGAACAAGATTGTTGAGATAAATTTCTCCACGTGCAACCCTTCTATGAGCTGAAATGAAGTGACAGAATAATTTAACGTCATGACAAAATGTCAGAGAAGGCAAAACGTAACAGATTAGTGTTTCAAAGAACTTTTATATGCAAGCATATTCTGTATATGAATATTTTTTTAATTTAAAAACGTTCACATTAAAAATTTAGTTAAGATTTAATTTCAGATTACATTTGATTACTTTCCAAAACTAAGCATTTATTTAATTCAGATCATTTGGAAACTGCGACATATGTAAAGTGTAAACTTTGCATGTGAACATCAAATCAAAAAGATTAAATTATATCTTGCAATAAATTGAAATACGATGCAATATCAGCAACTAAACATTCAAAACGGAAATAATTATTTGCACATTTCGATTGTATTAACCGTACCGCGAGGACTACGCCTAGCAATGAAAGGAAAAGAAACTAAAATGACTAAAATCAGAGTCAAACGTCAAACATACACGCTCTGAGGCTGCTATCACTGGATCTATTTCACACTAGTTATCAAGGTAATACACGATGTGTTTTCTTCTGATGATGCTTCAACTCTCATGAGAACCAACTCATGTTTCCTGCCAACGCCCAACCCCACATCGAGATGAACTGTGGATGCCCCTAGGGTACATAGATGTTAGGGTACAGAAACATAAAACATACACTATTGAATCATTTAAAAGCAGTCTCTGAATCTAAGTTCAGCCAATGCGGAATCTGAAGCTCTGAAGAGGTTTGAATCTTAAGAGGAAGTCAGAAATCATCCATCTTTAGAGATATAATCCAAAGAATATGTTGTAAAATGCGAATGTGAAATGTAAAAATAATGAGACACGTATAAAATGTGAATGAAACATGTGAAATGTGAAACGTGAAGGGAGCATATGAAATGTGAAACGTGAAGGGAGCATATGAAATGTTAAACGTGAAGGGAACATATGAATTGTGAAACGTGAAGGGAGCATATGAAATGTTAAACGTGAAGGGAGCATATGAAATGTGAAACGTGAAGGGAGCATATGAAATGTGAAACGTGAAAGGAGCATATGAAATGTGAAACGTGAAGGGAGCATATGAAATGTGAAACGTGAATGAGACATGCATATCCGGCTCTATCACTATCAGCCATTATTTGGAACCTGAAGTTTCACCGTATTATTGAAAATCTTCACATCCAAAGAACATGTCAGAAATAATCTATCTTTAGAGATAGAATACAAACAAGTGTGGCAAAATGTGAATGTAACTGTGAACTGTGAAATGTTGACGTAACTGTGAAATGTGAACCAATCAGTGCTCTGCCAGTATCAGTCACCATTCACACACTTTTAGACATATTAAATCTAGTCTGTGAAACATTAGTCTGGGAAATGAAAACCTAGCTCATACCTGTAATACCTGGTCAAAACAGCAAAATGAACAACCAAACATTGTTATCAAGGTACAGAAAACGAAAACCGATTAACCGATTATATCGCGTATGCGCACACGTAAGAGGAAGTCTGTATATATTATATTACATATGCGAATGTTGAAAAAATGCTTTTACTTTTTCTATCCTCATCTATAACAAGTATATCGTCTTATCGAAACTATAAGTACACTTGACTGTTCATTTTAATGTTGTTTAAACACAGTATGTACGAGAGACAAACGCGAGTTCTCGCAATGTGTTTTCCAAGGCAGGTCGATTACGCATGCGAGGTAGAGATCAAAGATCGCTCAGATGTTGCAAAATGTTGCAGTGTAAACGTCTTTGTGTGTCCGATTAATAGGTTTTCATTGCTCCTTCCTCTTTTAAACCTATGCAATTATATCCCTCTAGCATTGTCTCTCCCAAAGTACTACAATATGACAATATTAATGTGTTGAGCCAAAGCAGTTGACTCAAGGTTATGCTCAAGGTCAAGGAGACAGTTATTGCAACAATCGGAGAACCATATGATGGGTTTGTTCTTCGACAGCTAACCAGTTACTTTCTGATGAGCTGAAGAGTCCAAGCTAGATGTTCCAGCACTTGTATAGACAAGAACAAGATAGCTGGTGTTCCATGGTGCTGTGATGGCAGCGATTGTGTTGAATTAGATGGCGGTAATTCAGGGTATAAGCAGGATATGGAAGTTTCAACAAACCAATGATCCTTCTGTATAAAACATTCTCTCTATCTAACGTCAGATTTGCTAAGTTAATATGACACTAAAGTTCTTAACAAACACCGCAACAACTGATTCTAGGATTGGGAACCAACTCGTGTCTCTTGGTTACAAATGGGAAATCGTTGTTTAAGCCACCCTGTGCGAGCGTTTGCTGATGTCAATCGACTCATGAACAAAATACTAATTTCTTGTTCGGAGACGAGGTAGTCTTGCACAGTTGGCGACGGTTTACTGTGTCAGTCGGGAGGGAACTGGGATTGGTTGAGGAGGGGTTCAGGGGAAGGGGGGGGGGGGGGGGGGGGGGGGGGGTAGGAGGGTTGGGGGTAAGGTCTATGGGAAGGATTTTTTTAGCAGGGTGGGGGGCTTTAGTCCTCTCTGCAACATGCTGATCAGTTTACATCCGGGCTGTAAGATCGTGACTGAACACTTGACAGCTAAAACACTTTGCATCTTTATGGAAGAAAACACGAAGAAAAAAGATTGAAAGAATTAGGTCTCCAAGTTTTGAGCGCAGCTTGTGTGTTGTGGGGGGTTGACGATGAGTGTGTTAGAATCATTAGATGACTTGTTGCTAGGCTGTCAGGCTTGTAATTCGTTTAGGTTTGGTGATCAATTCAAGAGATTTGACAGCAAACTGTCGTGTTGGTCGTGTTTGCTTCAGGAACAAATATCAAATTTGAGAGAAAATGTTATTGCTACCATTCATTTCAAGAAGGTTTAGACTATAAAAACAGTTGTGAAATCCTTGAATACTTCTGGATATATAATCCAGCGGGACATTTCCTCAAATGTAGTCTTTGAAACATGTGTCTTTGAAAATAAAACGCCTATCCTTTTATTAGCTCATCAGGTCTATAAGGCATATTTCAAGCCGCTATTAAGGCTATTTTAAAACTTCTGTGCTATTGTGAGAGGTGGTCGTTGAGTTGTATTGTACATGTCTCTAATAGAGACAAAATAATAGAAGTTCCACCATTGAAATCCACTTGATCATTCTCCCTTAGAATGCAAAGGTCTAGAATAATTAAATTGTGTGGAGACATACCTTGGCCAATGTGGATTGTGATTTATAAAGTTACCGCCTGTCCAAATCATAATAGAGATCACATAAGTATTATTTGATCTGTAACTCATTTTCTTAGAGTTAATGGCCAATGTATTACCTGATACCTGAAAGATTCGCCTTGTAAATTCACGATTCAGATGGCTATGTTTGTTAAAGGAGAATGATAGACCGTATATAAATCCCCCTTTTAATTAACAATAATGGTTTAGGACTTAGCAACGATTGGTTCATCTGTTAACTTTAAACACGAAGAAGAACTTAATATGCAAGTCTATTATTTTGAACTAACGAACCCATAACCCTGATCCTCTAAAGGAACGTGTATAGGGGGGTTAAGCAAGTCTACGACGACGGCTATAATGAACAACTCTACAGAGTATCTGATCCCAAATCAACAACTCTGCAAAGTCTTTAAAGTGTGTCCGTTCAAATATTCTATTCAAATTATTCAGCCATAAGTCCTATGTGTCTGGAAGAACCAACTAGATCCACCTCGTAAAGCGTGTGACCCCGCCCATGCGCTATGCTCTGGTTCCCACACGAGATTTGTCATTCTCAGAAGCAGCACGATTGTCAAATTGGGTAACCCAATCCTGCTCGGATCACCACGCCGCTCAAATGATAGCTAATGAGGTTTGCCAGTCTCAGTTGATCGGGGTGTGGGCCGGGGCTGGTGCTGACACCCTCATCATTAAAGAGTAGTGGGCGTTTTGAGTTACAATACAGGGACTTATGGAGCTGTTTAACAAATCCAAAACGGCGTCAACGACTCTGGGAATTTGTAAACTTTATGCAACAAGCCCCGGAACATGAATCCTATGATAATGCTATTTTCTTATCTTAATCAATTTATGAATACGGCTTTGATGATGCGTTGCTATTGGCGTATACTCTTTTTCTAATACTCTTGCTTTTGAATTGAATGAAGTCTTAATTTTGTTGTCACTTTATTACAATTCATGATATTTAATGAACAAATCGGGGAAACATGTGCAGTTTTGGATAACGTAAACAACAAGCCATTTGTCCGAACATAAATATCAGTTTGAAAACATTTAATTTCAGAAGCGATTATTCAAGGCATCTTTGTCATTATTGACAACTACTACACTCGCCCTAAGAAACTGAAGCTCTATCGTCCTCTTCTGATGATGTCTTGGTATACCCCACTAATGGACTGATGTTGAACATAAAGCAAAAAGATCACCATGCATGTTGATGTCCACTTTATTCGTAATCCATTTCCAGATACTTTGAAGAAAAAAACGTATCTTTAGCCTCTTTCTGATTCGTTCACCTCATCTTCACATATTTTCTCATGTATGATGAAGGATAACTCAATTCATCTTGACTATTATATTTTACGGAATTATTGCCCTTGAATCTGTAATTCAAATTGGTACAAATTACCGCTGTGATTCTCTTATGGGAACAACTAAGTTACCTGAAAAATATTACATCTGGGTCAATGAAATTTTGTAATAACAAAGCCAGTTCCAAAAAATATTTTAGACAATATTACGATGCTTGAATCTGTTTTCTGTACATTGTATCCTTGACATCTATGATGCTCAATGGACGGATAGCGGATGGCGTGGGTGTGTGAGCCATGCTCACTTTTTTCTTGTTTCAGTAACAACAACATGCTACAGCGCATTTAATCCTCTTCAGCGACTCCCAATATTCTCGGCAATCAGAACTAAACTCTCTGGACTGGACTGGACCGGACCACCACGTGCGTTGATAGATATGTCATTCACATATAGACAAAGAAGCCGGATACGGGCATCATATATGCTGTCAATACGCGCGAATGTACTATGGGATTTGAAAATTAAGAGTACTGTAGAAGAATTGTGATGCAACAGTAGTCCCGGAAATACGGTGTGCTGAAAGTTTAAATTTTCGTATTCAATGCAAACATGACTAAGAGCCTGAACATATTACAGATCAGTTTTTTTTCTAAACTGTTATAGACATGAGACTCTTTGGAGAAGATCTAAAATGATACTCTCCGATTGTAAACTCTGATCCCAAATACAGATTCCCACTGAATGCCACAACATGCACGACTAGGGCAGGACAGACCGTCCGACCAGGGACCTTCATATTCAACAGAAGCACTGCACTAATGTATTATCTGTGTTGTGTATGTTTATATGACGTTGTTTGCGAAATATATGACAGATTTTACTACACGGGGATCAGATAAGCGGGCTTCCAAATGAAACGCAGGGTCTGATTACGCTTTTATCTGAATGCATTAACACGTTGAGAACGGTTCCTTGTTGGCACCGAGTGCTGACATGGTCACGTGACCGAGGGTCAAAGGTTACGTTCAATGTTGAACTGACACGGTCTATTCACATTTCTCCTTCTTGAAAGGTATTGGTTCTTACATCAACTGGGCACTTAAACACTGCAGAGTAACTACTAAACTTCTTAAGTTGGAACGTTAACACTTTACATGAAAATAAAATGGTCGAGTTTCAGGATTTCGGCGTCATAAAAGTGTAGGGGTTTATAAATAATTATGAACATTTAAAAACATTTGTTCTATGTGTTTGATAGATCAACTTGATATTTTCTGATAATGAGAAATATTTTTCATGTGGTATAACGAATATATGCACACGCACTTTAAACAGAAAGTGAAATGAGTTGCGATATTTTACAGACGCTTCAACGGTCCATTCCACTTCAGTTTTAGCAGACTTTGTCAAGTATCCATAAGTGAAATTGGTTTTTCACGTTCGAACTGTTTAATTATATATTTTGTTTTAATCACAGTTCAAATTGTTATGGCATAACAAATTTATTTGTAAAAACATGTCATGGCAACCAACCACTTGACCCATACTGATCGATCCTCAACATGGACTATTTGATCAATCTACAAACGACAGTAATTAAAACATACAAGATTAAGATGACGCTTACGTTAGCAGACACCGACAAAAGAACAGAATGGGTACTGTTTATTTATCTGAAACAGTTGAAATTCATATCGTTTTACATGAAAGTGAGTATATTATCGTGAGAAACGAAAGCCGGAGTTTGAATGTGGACACACACCATGGAACCAACCAACTCGAACCAACCTGCAGAGGTTGCAGATTCTTTGAAGGGATCCTCCTTGGGGTACATATAGCATAAAAATCCTTATTTTTAACTTGATGACAGATTGTAACTTAATTTTTATAAATAACAGTAAAAATAAGTTCAAAAAACACAAAATAAGTGTTTTCCGAACGTGTGACCACCCTGCGTAGAGCCCCATCCCGGTGCAAACCAAGGGACGTAACTCTAATCTCACCACTTATCAATCTAACCCAGTCAGACAGAATAAGGGGAGGTGGGTGGCCGTACCCCAAGGAGGATCCCTTCAAAGAATCTGCAACCTCTGCAGGTTGGTTCGATTCTTTTTCAGAAGGGATCCTCCTTGGGGTACATATAGCATAAGGCAGACTCCCAAAGAAGACTTAGGATGTGGATTCTGTCTGTACACTAAAATCCCCCTAACAGTGCTCTACTCAATCCAAGAAAGGTGTCACACTTACCAGATCACGTGACCTCCCGCGCCGAGGGCTGAGGATGGGTGATCCCTTGGGGACTAACCAAATTGGCTAACCAGCCTAATTTACCGTTATCCAGGCCAAATCCCCCCCCCCCCCCCCCTCTTTTTTTTCCAAAAAGACTATTGGGGAATAATAGGAGGAAGTACTTCCCAAACAAGGCAGTGACCTAGGGACACCTGCTGTAAGGGATAAAAAATGCCCAAAACAGTGACATAACTGGTTATTAAAAATGAACAATTGTTAGTTAGTTAGCTTTCAAACAGCAACTGAACTGAACCAAACTGAACATAACTTGTAACAACAACAAGTAACTCGAAAGCTCAATCAGCTAGAGAGTTTCAACTCTGCCCACCGGAGAGAACCGACTGACCAAACCGAGCGCGCTCCCCAGAGTGCCTGTCTAGTTGGTAATGTCGAATGAACGTGCTCGGCCGGCTCCAGATAGCGGCGGAGCAGATCTCCTCGATGGGCAGAGCCGCAGCGAACGCCTTAGACGTCGCAACTGCTCTAACCGAGTGAGCCTTCAACTGACCTGGGGCTTCCAAGCCCTTGTGAACGTAGCCCATGACAATTGCAGACACTATCCACCTGGATATTGACTGCTTCGATGCCGGCAAACCAGGCTTGCTACCTCCGTAACAACAGAAAAGTTGCTGATCTTTACGGATAGCCCTGGTACGTTTGATATATATCTTAAGAACCTTGCGCACATCCAAAATGTGCGCCTGGTTCCCAGTGGACCCCGAAGAGGCCGGCTGCATAAGAGTCGGCAGTTCGATAGGAGCCGTCACATGGAACGAGTGGTCGACCTTGGGACGATAGCTGTCGGGCAGCCTGATACTGACCCTGTCTCTATGAAAGACAGTCAGTTCGGGATCAGCAGACATCGCATGAATATCGCCTACCCGCCTGCCCGACGCCAGAGCCACCAAAAAGGCGGTCTTCCACGTCAAAAGCTGTAGTGACAGTGAATTCAAATCTCTGAACCCCGGACCTGAGAGCCAATCTAAAACAATAGAAAGGTCCCAGGTAGGGCTGATACGCCGGACAACCGGACGTATTCTGTCCACACCTGCTAGGAAACGCTGTACCAGTGGATGCGATCCCAAAAGAGCACCGTCCACCGGTATGTGGAAAGCAGAAATAGCCGTAGAGTATCCCCTGACGGTCGATGCGGCTAAACCAGCATCTAACCTGGACTGGAGGAACTCCAAAACAGTGACTAGATCTGTAGAAAAGGGATCGAGAAGCCCTCTATCGCCACACCAGCGCGCATAACAGGCCCATCGATCTTCATATTGAAGGTTTGTCGAATCCCTCCTCGAAGCCAGTATTGTGTCTGCAACTCGTGCAGGAATACCGCTCTCCTGGAGGCGATTCCGGACAGTGGCCAAGCCACCCACTGAATCCTGGGATTCGGGTGTGGTGCCCCTTCCTGAAATAGTATGTCTCGTCTCGAGGGTAACAGTACAGGAGGCTGCACGAGAAACCTGAGAACGGACGGGAACCAGCTCTGAGCCGTCCAAAGTGGCGCCACAAGCACTAGGAGGCGAGCTGGTTGATTGGTCAACTGAGAAAGAACCCTGGGGATCAGAGGTACCGGAGGGAACGCCCACAGTACTCTGTCCGACCAGTCGATCGCGAAGGCGTCTCTGGCTAGAGCCCTTGGATCTGGTATTCTTGAGCAGAACACAGGTATCTGATTCGTCATCCCTGACGCAAACAGATCCACCTGGAACGACCCGAACAACAGGGAGATAGTTCCGAATATCCCCCGGTCGAGCATCCACTCGTGAGGTGTTAGGATGCGCCGAGACAAGGCGTCCGCACGGACGTTGTCCACTCCCGGGAGATAAACAGGAACCACCTGAATGCTGAACTGGTCGCACCACAGTAGGAACTGCCACGACTCCTGAAGGAGAGATGGAGACACTGTGCCGCCCTGTTTCAGAATGTAGGATAGGGCTGTCTGGTTGTCCATTTCTAGACGCACGACAAGCCCCCTGATCCGCTCCTTGAAGCACTCGAACACACGTCGAACTGCTCTGAGCTCCAGCACGTTGATGTGCAATTTCGACTCCTCCTGCGACCAAAGGCCCGAGGCTGTCTGGTCGTCCAGGACTCCCCCCCAGCCTGATAGGGAAGCGTCTGTCTGGACTATGACCGAAGGCTTTGGAGGCTCTAGCGATAGACCCTTGAGAAGGTTGCTTTCGGAGACCCACCACCGAAGGTGCTCTAGCACCCAAACCGGTGTGGTCAGAACCTTCTCGAAGCTGTCCGAGTGTGACCACATTCGTGCCAGCGCTTGCTGAACAGGTCTCATTCTCAAGCGAGCTCTCCAAACCACGTCCACTGTCGCCGCCATATGACCCAACAACTGCAGCCAAGTCCTGGCTGTGTGGGTGGGCGACTGAAGGAACAAGTGGACTGCCCCGATCACCCTGGACACCCTGTCCGGGGCCAGGGATACAGAACCGGAGGCCGTATCGAACCTTGCGCCCAGAAAGACCAGGTCCTGCCTGGGGGCGATGTCTGACTTCTTCAGGTTGATGATCCAACCCAGCTTGAGCAAGATGTCTAACACCTGCTGGGTGGCTTCCTGATTTAGTTCTTGAGACAAGGATCTGATCAGCCAGTCGTCTAGGTACGGGTGACGAAATACCGAAGGGTAACACCCGGAACTGGTAGCACGTCCCGTCGAAGGAGAACCGAAGAAGTCGGGGTGCATTGGAACATGCAGATAAGCATCCTTGAGGTCTATTGACGACAGCCAATCCCCCCTCTCTACTGATGCTATCACCGTCCTCAGGGTTTCCATCTTGAACGTTGGAACCTGAAGACTGCGATTGAGATACTTCAAATTGAGGATAGGTCTGAACCCTCCGTCCTTCTTGGGTACCAGGAAGTAGGTTGAATAGTAACCGCTCAATTCCTGACCCTGTGGTACTACCTCGATGGCTGCTTTGTCTAGCAAAGCCTGCACCTCGGCACGAAGGACTTCCGCCTTCTCGGGCAACTCGGGCACCTTCGTGTGCCGTATCCCGGAGAAAGTCGGTGGGTCGTACTTCCAAAGTGGTAAGTGGCCCTCCCTGAGTGTGGACAGGACCCAGGTATTCGAGGTGACTTTCTCCCATTCTGAGACGAAGTGAGATAGTCTGCCCCCCACTGGAAGATCTCTGGAAAGACAGTGTACCCCCGTCTCCGGCAGCATTCGAGCTGCTGGACTTTTGGGTGGTGACACGGGCTTCGGAGAACCTAGGTTTGCTTGTTTTGCCTGCCTCGGTTCCGAAAATTCCGCTGGCCCTTTTGGCCCCCACGGAAGTGCCCTTTCTTTCCCTTCCCCTTGTACTTCTTCTTGTTACCCATAGGAGCGTTCCAAGAAGCCTGGCTCGCACCCCCCGGCGCGGGGTAGAGACCATCAAGGGGGGAAGGCCGCGCTCGCTTTTCTTGCGGAGCAGGGTCCTCGAGGAGCACCTTAGAGTCCTCGAAGGCAACCTTTTGCTCGGCGGCTTCCTTAACTACAGCCTGCGATCCAGGGAAGAGGGTGGACCCCAACCTGAAAGGCAGGTTCTGCAGTGTGAGGCGTGTGGACTGTGAGTACTTCGACGTCGACAGCCACAGCCGGCGCATCCCCATAACTGCGCCCATTATCTGGCTCGCGGCACTCCGAATTGAGTCCCGGGCCAGATAGCTAGAAACTTCTGCCAGCTGCTTCTGGAACGTGGTCACCTTAGTGCCCAGTTCCTGCATCTCCGCCTGGTCCTTAGCCTGCATAGCAGCAAGGTAGGCCCCGTGCACCGCCACCTTAAGTTGTTGGGCTCCGTTCCTGAACGTGTCCTCATGGGCACAGAACTCGGCCTTGAACATGGCAGCTTGCACCGGAAATGGAGGCAGTCGCCGGCCCTGCTTGCCTAGAGAAGGCTGCGCCTGAGCGCTAGACAGGGTGACAGAAGTTAGGACGCATTCGTCAATAACCGGAAGATCGAAGAGACCCTCCTCCCCCAACTGGTACCTCTTATTCAGTTCAGGCAGATCAGCCTTCGTACGGGAACCAACAAGCTATCAATTATGCGGAGCCTTGTCGCCGGAGGCTTGCTGAGAGCGAAAGCCTCCCCCGGAAGACGGAATTCCTCGGTGACCTGCTCCGGGACGGGAACAAGCGTCTGAGGGATAGCGATCGCTATGCGATCCCGCGTCTCCCTCAGAAGCTCGGCGAGCGATACTGAACGACCGGATTCCTCATCCTCCTCGGACAAATCGGAGCCATCCTCTGACCGATCCCCGTCACCGGAGCCACTCAATAGCGACGCGGTGTCTAGAGACCGATCACGGACAGCCCGTTTGAGAGGGATGCGAAACCCGGTACCACCCACCGGTGCTCGTTCCCCAACCGGAGCCGGCCCACGAGGCAGCGACTGCACCGACGCCGAAGCGCCGGCGCCCTTACCCTTGGGGTTACCGGTGCCCCTCGACGTGCTCGGTACCGGAGTGCCTTGCACCGACGAGGGGGCTTTGTTTACCTGAGTACGAGGCAGAGCCGGAGCAGTCTCGCGGATGCCTTCGTCGGGTACCGCTACCTTGCCGGGGCCTGCGCCCGGTTCAGTAACGGTCCCGGAGTCTTTACCAACACTAGTGCCGGCCGACCCTGGAGCATCAGGTTCAGGCAGGGCGACGACAGACAACTCCTTACGGAGCTGCGCCATCATCGTCCCCACTATCCCCGTCATTTGCCCCTGGATGAGAGCTGAGATAGTCTCTGCATCCAAATTAGGATTAGTTTTAGTAGAAGTGCGAACAGGTGTGTGAGTTTGTGGTGAAAGAACTGGGGGGCGTGATGTATCCCCCACAGCAGGTGATCCCACCTCCATATCCACCTCCTCTGATGACGAAGAGGGGATAGGAGAGGAACTCACCCTTTTTTTACCTTTACCCTTGCCCTTACCACCCTTCCTCTTTTCTTTAGAGGGAGGGATCGAACCCTTAAGTTCCTGGCCCGCCTTCTGGAGGTTCCTGTAGAACAGGGTATCCATACCCCTTTCCTTCCTGGCTCTAGGCGTGAAGTTGAGACACAAATCGCAGGCCTGGTCGTCATGCTCATCCTCGACGAGGCAAACCAAACAACGATCGTGCTTGTCGGCCGGGGGCAACCGGGCCTTACACCCCGTACATTCGGTGAATGACTGCAAGTCAAACACAGAATGTTAGGGGAATGCATGTGTGTAAGTGCAATGTTTATGTTTCATAAAAGTGCATCATACAAACAAAACGCAGAGGCGATACTATAATAACTAAGCACTAGGCAAGTAATAAATAGTAAGCCACTGAAAGAAATAAAGCATGAATATACCTAGTACATCTTGCCGACTGAGACGATGACCCCGAGAATGAAAAATTCAAACAGGGAGAAATCCTCGTCAGTAAAGTGCTGCCCTACAATGCGAAGCACGATAAAGAACCTTCAAAACAAACAAATCTCAATACAAGAATAGCAAAGTACTAACACATTGCATTTTGTTTGAGATCCGCCATTTTGAGCGTTTTCCATCCGCCATTACTCGTTCAATTCGAAGCACGTGCGAATTGAAAAACGAAGTTACAACGCGACAAAAACCATATAAGTAACCTAAACATTCGCCTCTACGAATAAAAAGGGGTTACCACACATACAGTATTCTTAGTCTTGTCCATTTTCGTCAGAAATAGCGAACTCAAGTCAAAAGGTCTCTCAAACAAAAACCACGTCTTGTCTGGTCAACGACAGATTGATAAGTGGTGAGATTAGAGTTACGTCCCTTGGTTTGCACCGGGATGGGGCTCTACGCAGGGTGGTCACACGTTCGGAAAACACTTATTTTGTGTTTTTTGAACTTATTTTTACTGTTATTTATAAAAATTAAGTTACAATCTGTCATCAAGTTAAAAATAAGGATTTTTATGCTATATGTACCCCAAGGAGGATCCCTTCTGAAAAAGAATGTAGACTTTATCCACCCGCAGCCGAATGGGTGTCAACATATACAAAGTCGTACCTGCCAAACATAAACCCATCAACACCAAGAGTTCTAAACCTTAAAGTTAATAATATCAAAGCAAGAGACACCTGGTTAGAGTTTATGGAAGAAAACGACTTGATAGATCCGTGGAGAGAAAATAACCTAGATATGAAAAGATACACTTGGAGACAAAAGAACCCTTTCAAACAAGCAAGATTAGATTTCTTTATCATATCTAAAAATCTCGAAAGCTCAATCCAAGAAACTAGTATTGATGCAGCATATAGATCAGATCATTCCATAATATGGATTAAGTTAAAAATAAGTGAAATAGAAAGAGGCAAAAGTTACTGGAAATTCAACAATTCCTTACTATATGATAAAACATATGTAGATAAAGTCAAACTTCTGATTAATGAAACAAAGGAACAATATAAATCATACGTAGATGAAACTGGTAAATATATCTTCAAAATCAATGATCAACTATTCTTTGAAACACTGCTGTTAATGATCAGAGGACATACCATAAAATATTCATCATACAAGAAAAAGGAAAACATGAAGCTCAAACAAAATCTTGTAAAAATGATTGATGACCTTGAAACTGAAATTGATTCTTCAAATGATATGGATTCCAAGCTAAAATTACAAAATCAATTAACAGATGCAAACGAAAGATTAGAGATAATTAATAAAAAAGAAATAGAAGGCATACTCATGAGATCAAAAGCAAAATGGAAAGAAGAGGGAGAAAAACCAACCAAATTTTTTCTATCACTAGAAAATAGAAACTTCTTAAACAAAGCAATATATAAACTTGAAAATGACCAAAGAGAAATACTTACAAGAAAAGATGACCTTATAACGGAAACTAAATCGTTTTATCACAAACTGTACCAAACAAAACCGTGTGATAAGGTTAATCTAAAAGAATTACTAAAAGATATCGACGTACCAAAATTATCTAAAGATCAACAGGATTCCCTAGAAGGAAAACTAGAATATGAAGAAGTATTGAACAGTCTTAAAAAAATGAAAAACGAAAAAAGCCCTGGATCATCAGGTTTTACTGTTGAATTCTTCAAATTCTTTTGGTCGAATATCAATGAATATCTTATCAGGTCACTGAATTTAGCTTACGAAAAAGGAGAATTGTCACTGACCCAAAGGCAAGGTGTTATAACCTGCTTTCCTAAAAAAGGAAAACCTAAACATTTACTTAAAAATTGGAGACCAATCTCATTACTGAATGTAGCTTATAAAATTGGATCCTCAACTATTGCACACAGAATTAAAACTGTATTACCAACCATAATTAATGAAGATCAAAAAGGATTTATGTCCAAAAGATATATTGGTGAATGTACCCGTTTAATATATGATATCATTGATTATACTGAATATATGAAAATACCAGGAATTCTACTTCTTATTGACTTTGAAAAAGCCTTCGACTCTGTTGACTGGAATTTTATTCAAGAAGTCCTAAAATTCTTTAATTTTGGAACATCTATCACAAGGTGGATAAACACTTTTTTCAATAACATCCAATCATGCGTTGTTATGAATGGGTTTCTCTCAAACTACTTCGACATATCAAGAGGATGTAGACAAGGAGATCCTATTTCTCCATATATATTTCTTCTGTGCGCCGAAATTTTGGCCATAATGATTAGGAATAATGATAAAATAAAAGGGATACAAATTGGAGAAACAGAATACCTTATTTCCCAATACGCTGATGACACTTCACTTATATTAGATGGCACCGAAAAATGCTTACAGGCGACATTAGAAACACTAAGCGCATATGCCTCATTTTCAGGCTTAAAAATAAACGTGCATAAAACACAGGTATTATGGATAGGCTCAGAAAAAAATTCCCGAAAAAGATTTTGTCAGAACTGGAATTTGGACTGGTGTAACGATTCATTTATACTGTTAGGTATCATATTTACACACAATATCGCAGAAATGGTCGAGCGAAATTACAAAGATAAACTCAAGCTTTTAAAATTATCTATGAATCAGTGGTTAGCAAGGGATCTCACCCCCTTAGGAAGAAATGTTATATTGAAAAGCTTACTATTACCACAACTAAACCACCTATTCACTTCTCTCCCGAACCCAGATGATCAAATGATAAAGGAAATTGAGCAACTTTGCTTTAGATTTATATGGAGGAACAAACCTGATAAAGTTAACAGAGCTACCATCATAAAGAATTATGATCAAGGGGGGATACGAGCCCCACATATTAAAAGTCTTATTCAATCGCAAAAAATCTCATGGATAAAAAGACTAGCAAATTCTGAATCCAAAATACAGAAACTGTTACAAGCCAATATACAAACAGATATAAATAGCTTCATACAAACATGTGAAACACATATACAAGAATCCGTTATAACACCCGAAACTAATCCTTTTTGGAAAGATACGTTAAAATCTTGGGGTAGATTTTTATCTAAAAAGTCAAAGAACGCACAAAACGGAAATGATATCCTATCCCAGCCCCTGTGGCTAAATGATAATATAAAAATAGGCGGAAAACCAATTAATTATAAACATTACTCTAGCAAAGGTATTACTTACATAAATGACATGTTTGATAATCAAGGAAATTTCGTTACTGTGGAACAATTAAGAAAAACATACGGATGTACAACACATTTTTTGGAACTACAAGGAATTATACAATCCATTAAATGCTACTGTAAATTCACTAAAGTTCATTTTGAGAAGAAACTTCAAAAACCATTTCTACCTTACTTATTGCAGAATATTATAGGAGATCCAAAAGGTTGTAGAGATATTTATGACATTCTTATATTTGAAAAACCTAAAAAACCTTTAGCATACCGGGAAAAGTGGCAAAATGAATTAAATGAATCCATTGAGGAACACACTTGGGAGACAATAGAAAAAATAACATTTAAATCCCATAATAGCGTTAAAATCACTTGGTTCCAATACAGTATACTTCATAGGTTTATACCTACAAATGATTTGTTAGCAAAAATGAAATATAAAGACACTAATATATGTACTTTTTGCAAATCTGAAACAGAATCAATATTACACTTATTTCATGAATGTAAAATCATTGAGAATATCTGGAAAGAAATCGCTAAGTGGATATATGTAAAAACTGGAACAACAATAATATTCTCTAGCAAAAACATAATTTTAGGATATCCCGAAAAGAGAAACTATGTTCTAAACTTAATCATATCAGTCGTAAAATATAACATATACAAAATGAAACAAGGAGATAAAATACCAAACTTGAATCACATTAAAGAAGATATTAAAACAGCATACAATATTGACCGCTATAACGCCTACTCAGAGTGTAAATATGATAATTTCAGAAAATTCTGGTCCATATGTCATAATCTTTTCTGAATCACTGATCACTATATTTGCCAACTGCCATTTTTCATTGACCTTATTGTTAAAATGCCTGTTTTCAGACTCTGTATTTGCCTTTATAGAATATGTATTTAACATGTGTATGTATTGAACTGTTTAAATGAACTGTAACGATGGAGATTCAAAAATAAATAAAATTATAAAAAAAAAGAGTTCTAAACCTTGTGTGGTCGTGAGTGAAAATTTAACCTTTTACCGACGCTTACATGCCAGGCATTTAGATTCCAACCAGAACTCTTCAAGATGAGTATTTCAGTTGAGTTGTTTGGTTCATCAAGTGAGCCAAGAGTGTATAACATCAATCGATCTCCTCCTAGTGTTGGCAGTATAGATGACATGTCTGAGTTCTGGTCTCCTGATGTTCCTGACTGGGCTACGTGTATCCCACTGAACTGTAGATCACTCTCACCGTTCTGGACTCACACCTAAATTTGATATGAAGGGAAATTGCTCTACATAGAACACTCTCTTGGCTGAGTCATGCGACGCATGTGTCAGTGTTTTGATGGAGACGTTATGAATGCTGTTGAATTTGTTATGACTGTTTGTTCTATATTTAGTTAATCGTATGAATGTCATTTCCTAAATCTAGGAGTCGTTTGTACCAGCGAAGTCACATGTTTAAACGGCAGTGTACTGTAGTGAAGCTACCAATTCAAAAACCAATCCAAAGATTCCACGCGAGGGTTGGGGTATAAAAAACCCACGACATAACAGTTCCAGCTGTTACATCAACCTCCCTAGCTAAGCACTGTTACATCAACCTCCCTAGCTAAGCACTGTTACATCAACCTCCCCAGCTAAGCACTGTTACATCAACCTCCCTAGCTAAGCACTGTTACATCAACCTCCCTAGCTAAGCACTGTTACATCAACCTCCCTAGCTAAGCACTGTTACATCAACCTCCCTAGCTAAGCACTGTTACATCAACCTCCCCAGCTAAGCACTGTTACATCAACCTCCCTAGCTAAGCACTGTTACATCAACCTCCCTAGCTAAGCACTGTTACATCAACCTCCCTAGCTAAGCACTGTTACATCAACCTCCCTAGCTAAGCACTGTTACATCAACCTCCCTAGCTAAGCACTGTTACATCAACCTCCCTAGCTAAGCACTGTTACATCAACCTCCCTAGCTAAGCACTGTTACATCAACCTCCCTAGCTAAGCACTGTTACATCAACCTCCCTAGCTAAGCACTGTTACATCAACCTCCCTAGCTAAGCACTGTTACATCAACCTCCCTAGCTAAGCACTGTTACATCAACCTCCCCAGCTAAGCACTGTTACATCAACCTCCCCAGCTAAGCACTGTTACATCAACCTCCCCAGCTAAGCACTGTTACATCAACCTCCCTAGCTAAGCACTGTTACATCAACCTCCCTAGCTAAGCACTGTTACATCAACCTCCCTAGCTAAGCACTGTTACATCAACCTCCCTAGCTAAGCACTGTTACATCAACCTCCCCAGCTAAGCACTGTTACATCAACCTCCCCAGCTAAGCACTGTTACATCAACCTCCCCAGCTAAGCACTGTTACATCAACCTCCCTAGCTAAGCACTGTTACATCAACCTCCCTAGCTAAGCACTGTTACATCAACCTCCCTAGCTAAGCACTGTTACATCAACCTCCCTAGCTAAGCACTGTTACATCAACCTCCCTAGCTAAGCACTGTTACATCAACCTCCCTAGCTAAGCACTGTTACATCAACCTCCCTAGCTAAGCACTGTTACATCAACCTCCCTAGCTAAGCACTGTTACATCAACCTCCCTAGCTAAGCACTGTTACATCAACCTCCCTAGCTAAGCACTGTTACATCAACCTCCCTAGCTAAGCACTGTTACATCAACCTCCCTAGCTAAGCACTGTTACATCAACCTCCCTAGCTAAGCACTGTTACATCAACCTCCCTAGCTAAGCACTGTTACATCAACCTCCCTAGCTAAGCACTGTTACATCAACCTCCCTAGCTAAGCACTGTTACATCAACCTCCCTAGCTAAGCACTGTTACATCAACCTCCCCAGCTAAGCACTGTTACATCAACCTCCCCAGCTAAGCACTGTTACATCAACCTCCCTAGCTAAGCACTGTTACATCAACCTCCCTAGCTAAGCACTGTTACATCAACCTCCCTAGCTAAGCACTGTTACATCAACCTCCCTAGCTAAGCACTGTTACATCAACCTCCCTAGCTAAGCACTGTTACATCAACCTCCCTAGCTAAGCACTGTTACATCAACCTCCCTAGCTAAGCATAGTTCGAGCCAGTCGCCATCACGCGCTGCATTTCGTCATGTTCCTTCTCTGTGCGGAGTTGTCTGCCTGGAGTTCCAAGGTATGGGCTCTGTTTCATAACAGCAAGCGCTTATAATCGCTCATTGAGCGCTACATAGAGCGCTACATTGAGCGCCCATTCCTCCTGAACGACACGGTGCGAGGCCTCGAGGTTTGCTCGCTTCGCTACGTAGCGCTACATTGAGCAATCGCGTTCAAGAGAGGTTTAATGTAGCGCTCAATGAGCGATTATAAGCGCCCACTGTTATGGAACAGATCCCAGGTGCAGCCACAGGCTGGGGAGGAAATATAGATATAGGTAGATATAGGTAATACATTGCGATGCGAATCTTTACCTATAGGGCCTACCTTGCCGGGGAAGTATACGTTACATGAGAAACAACTTAGTTCCCTTGTCGCTCCTAAAGATCTTTTTTCAAGATGACAGTTTTCTTTCTTTTTCGTAACATTTAAACAAAAGACAGATTTCGAAGAACAATGAAGAGTTTATTGATCAAAGTGAGAAGGATTCTCCCCCCGATAGTTAGACAGGGCCGTCCCGCTGGAGGCTCCACTCGTAGGAAGCCAGGAAGCCAAGCCCCTGTGTGTCACGGTCCGACCGGAAGTCGATTCTCATGAAATCAACATTCGTAACTACAAACAACAAATTAGTGTGAACACATTAAACGGGAAGGGCTTTTAAAGGGAGACTGTTTAAATTTCAAGCATTTCTTTAGATTCCAACCACACATGCTTACACGTTTTTAAAGAAAACTCATATAACTAACAAAATATAAAATATCGTTAAAGGGCTCTATTTTAGAAACATGCATTTATTCTAGGGTAGTCTATTTCCAATATCTAAACATTCCACAGGGTTTACTCCCTTCATATTTTCGATCCTAACGACTGTTCTACTATGGCGGATTTCTCGTTTCTAACAAAATCCTCTAGCGGCAAAAAAAGGGTATATCCCTGCTTCTAATCCAATGGAATCACAACGTCCATCGGCAACATGGGTTACATCGACCAAGTTATTAACCTTTGAATGTATAAGGGTTGTACTTATGAGCAGGTGTCCTTCGAATATGTCTGGTGCAAATAACACAAATACATTATTTTCAATTGTTTGTCCAAGTCGGTCCTCTTTCTTTATCAGCATATTAATGATCAATTGTTTCACAAATTCCAATTGCATACATCGAAAAAAAAAACCACATTAATACAATAACATGTCACCTTTACAACGGCGTCCCAAATTGCACAATTAACTTTCAATGCAACCATTCAGGACTCTCAATTTCTAGCCGAGAAACCCGTCATTACAGAACAGAGGTTAGGATCGAAATTCTGAAGGGAGTAAACTGTTGGACGAGTGATATCTGAATAGTCTGAAATATAGTTTGGGATCCTAAATATTTGCTTCATTGAAGGTTTGCATTACAATCAAACCCAGAACAGAATATTTTCTGTTACAAGTTTAATAGAAATTGCTAACTATGAGTTTGGGATATCTCTAATACCCAGTGCCTACGAGTGACCATCCTTGTCAGAAATGATTACATGAACATTGTATCTGGTGATTTTAGCCTCGACATGTATATACCCATCACCTACCTTTGACAACCAACCAGCGACAGTTTCATAGAACGTTCCTTCTACCTGACATGGATATTTATCCGGGGTACTGGATTTTTAAAGAACGTTTTTTTGCAAATCATTTTTTCTCAAATTTGCGAAATCAAGATCCTTCCCACAGAATGTCCTGTCATGCACCTACCTTTAACAACCAGAGGCGCGTCCTTTCTGGTAATTGATCCACAGTACTTTCTGTCATCTATCATCAGGAAGTCCGGACAGTCCTCAGATGCGTGGTAGGATCGTTGCAGCATCACGTCGACTCCCTGGATGTGGATCTTATGGTCCAGCTCTATGTCCATCAGACTCACGTTAAAGACGAACGTGAACTTCCGGTTTCCGGCGCCAGGAGCGTACAGCTCCCACGTGTGCCACGAGTTCGGCTTGTAACGTGTCAACCCAATTAAACCACTGCTGTCTTCGCTCTCAACCTCTTAAAATATATATGTGCATGACAATTCGGTGGGTGTAAAATGAATGTCAATCTTATTGTTCCTATATTGTCTTTGCTTTCAACATTCAAGAGAAAATGTGTGCGATTGAATTTAAAAGAAAGTATAATTACATCTCATGGATATTTACACATCAAATACTTCAACGTGAATATGGGAAATTAAGAACGCATTCGTGAATTTCATGTTCATCAGATAAACGGACATATAGTAATATCATATTATGTCCAGGCGTTCTCTTCCCACGGATGTTACTCCAATCAGTTCTTTCATTGTAACCTCTGTTGTATATTGAGCATATTTAACGATTCTCACAAAATCCCCTGGCGGTGAAAGTTTACGTTGTTGTTTTTATCCAACCAGACATCGTTTTACATCTGCGACGGACTTCTGTATTAAAGATATATGTGCGATGTAGCAAGTCTGGAGGCCGTTCTCAAAACACTTACAATTGGCGGTATATTTACAATCAATTTGCAAAATATGTTGAAGACCGTTGAACGGGACCCCGACCATTTCAACAGTTACTGGAGTAGATGGTTCGAAAAACGTCGCTGATGTAAGTTAATGTTTGATGCAACCAAATAGGACTCTCTATTTCTTGCCCAGAAAGTTTTCCATATGCAACAGGGGTTACATTAGAAGGACAGAATGGAGTAATCTCTGCCTGAAGAGAAATATTATTGAGTGTGGTCCCTACTGTGAGTGTCGTCAGATATAAAGTAAATACAGCAAGATCTTAGTCGGGGATTGCTCAATGTTTGTTTTTCGATACTTGCAAATATTCGGATATATATGGTGGATATATAACAGATTCCTACACAGTCGCTGTACACAGTCTTTATGATTCAATTTTGTTTTAAATAAAGAAAGATTATCATGCTATTTTTATACAAACAGTAATCATGTTAGTTTGAAACACGTTTGCGACATCCAAAAAGCAAAGGCAAATAAACAATAATTATCAAACTTATCAAAAATATACCAAGCTGAAACATTTACTTACCCTCTAAATCCTTCTTATCTGAAAAAATAATTTGATATTTGATTACTCACCTACCTGAATAAATCGTTTGAATATCACAAACAAGGGCATATATACAGGCATCTTCCGCACGCATCGGGCCATATATGCACTTTTAGAAAAGGCATACTGACCCTTGCGACAACTCGAAGGGATTTCTGAGACAGGAAGTAACACGACTATTGAGCTATGGTGTAGACCAATCAAATGCGCGTTTACAAATCACGCACAGACACGTTGAGTGAACGTTTCATTTGCTCGATTAATTAGTGATAAAACTAAATTACAACGTGCGGGAAATGTAATAAACCACAATTTATTCAAGATCTGATAATAGCTCTCTTGTTAAATTTTCCCATTGAAGTTAAAATCCGTTTTGAAACTTCTATTATGCAAATGAGATTAACATCCGAGATCATTCCAAAGTATTATAAGCAATTTGTAAAGCTGTCGGCGCATTACCAATATATGGATCGTTTGGGTTGGTAACGACCGATTTGATTGGTCAATAGAGGGGACGTAACTCTCTTTGGACGATAGGTGGCGCTGACCCTGTCTCAGAAATCCTTTCGAGTTGTCGCAAGGGTCAGTATGCATTTTCTAAAAGTGCAGATATGGCCCGATGCGTGCGGAAGATAATATATACTGGCAATGTGTTTACATATGCGTGTGCATGCAAAATATAACTTTGCACACTGCCCTGCCTGAATTAATTTTAAAACACTCCTCAGTTAGATTTGGGTTACTCGAAGTAAGGGCAGGTAACTCTGCGCGACCTTAAGTGTAAACTGGTGTATTCGATACGTTATGCCAAAATAAAATTTAAGAAGTTTTCCCCCCAAATATTGTGTGTACGTACGAACGATCATAGAATCAAAGGAAAGAAGTTATGAATAAATGCCATGTTGCGTGTATTGCGCAATATGTCCTACATCAACAATCGTTAGAACTGCACGACCCAATCTGAAAACCAACAAACAGCAACCTTGAGATTAATCCTATAAAAGTCATAAATAAAAGATTTCAGCTACAATGTCTTGCTCCAACTGCAACAACAATGTTGCCGTTTATTGGTCTCTGATATAGATCCAGTTTGTGCAAATAAGTGTATAGATTAGTAATACTGAAAATGAATTACCCAGGAATTCCTCCTCGTATTCAGTTCTCTCAACAGGCATAGGAATCCCATACAGAAATACGCTACTCAACAGCAATACCAATATGTACGTGTTGGACATCTTCTGAAATTTAAACATGACCCTAGAGAAACGATGTTTGTTGAACGCATTGAAGATTATTGTCTGGGAAAGAAACATATGATATCGACACTGTAATATTCTAACACTAACTCTCCAAAAAATTGAGAATTTTTTTTTTTGCGGGGGTGGGGGGTGGTGATTTGTTGTTCGAGGGGGTCCGACTTCCCCTCCCCCCTCAAAATTTTGTGCATGGGCGCATATGGGGGAAAACATTTTGGACCCCCATGATATTCTCTGGAGAAATTTGAAGCAACAGTAACCTTTACGGAAAACTCTAGAACAACCGAATTATTTAAAAGTGTTTGTTCTGTTAAAGGAGATGGAAAACTAGATTTGAGAACGTCTTCGTCAGATATCAAGACAAGCACAGAATAACGTTGTATTGAAAATTCAATGTACTAATTGTAATATAAAAGGTGTTTACTTACGATGGTATTCACAGGAGATTTGTTGTTAAAATGCTGACAGTTTGTGAGGAGGCGGGAGGTAAAGGATAACATTAGTACTTGAATTACATAGCTTCTTCTCCAGCTGTTCATCATATCCATAGATCGAACCATGTCATTGTCAGCTGTCACGTCCCATGTATTGATAATGATGGTATCAGAAGAAAGAATTACATCAGTCCAATTCTCGAAAAAATATTACTGTTTACAAATATCTTGTGAATGTTTGTAAATGCTTGTTTTGTTGTTTTAAGGCGGTAGAATGTGTACATGTAATCGTCATAAAGTTAGTATGCACTTAGAAACTTAAAAATATTATTAACGAATTATACCATGAACATGCATGTATGCAATTCATATGAGGCCCAACAAATATAAAAAAATGTTTCTGGTCTTTATAGGCTGACAAAAATGATGTGATGACGCAATTTTTATTTTTTTTTCGAATGGAGAGATAACAACTTCTCAGCAGTAAAAAAAAATTTGGACAATTATTTATATGAATTAAGCATAAAACCTCTTCAATATGTGTTACTTTTCCAAATGGTCCAAAATGTCACCCCTCTACTCCATTTTCAAAATCCAACGTTTCTGAGGCTAAAGGATTAGAGTTATGGCCCTTTCTTTTGTTGAAACCTAGAAAACAAAGACCTGAGGCGTGGGTTTAAAACTGATGCCGGTGGAAACCAGAAACAAATTCTTTTTTTTTCTGGCCTTAGGTTTGACAGTGCTTATTGGTGCTGTAACTAACATAGACTCGTACTACTGGAGCACAGTGGTGTAGTGGTTAGGATGCTAGCCTCTCACGCCAAAGGCCCGGGATCGAATCCTAGTGGAGATGGCCTATCACTGAACAGTTTCATCACATTGGATGCACATGTCAATTGTCATAGACCTGCCATTGAAAGCTCTCATCAAATTGGATGCACATGACAACTGTCAAAGGCCCATCATTGACCAATAGTCTGGGCTGCTAATGAGAAAACAAAAGAGCGATCATCAACTTCATTCAATGTCATCACGACAATTCATTGGCTGAAAATATACATGCCATAACAAGCAAAGCTTAACCGGCCAGTAACCACTACAAGCATAACCCATCTTACATCTTATTAAGTATTCTAACTGATTAAATGTCCCTGATGAAGCGGAGTGTAGACAATTTGATCCCGGTGTCTTCTGATGATTAAAGTAACACATATGATGATTAAAGTAACACATATGATGATTAAAGTAACACATATGATGATTAAAGTAACACATATGATGATTAAAGTAACACATATGAGTGAGTGAGTGAGTGAGTTGGTGTTTAACGCCGCTTTCAAGAGTATTTCACTTATATCATGGCTGCTGGTATTATGGCAGGGAGAAAGCCTGCATCGCCATGTGGCTATGCTTTGCGGTGAAACCTGCGAGCATCGGCTGGAACTAGCGAACCATGGGTGGTACTACGCTGAAATTCAGTGTAGCATTGCACCCAAACCTTACTGCGTGTAGAACAGTTCTCTACTGCAGACAAAGTTGCCGTGCCCCTGGCTGGATTCGAACCACGGACCTCTTGATCCGAAGCCGAACGCGCTAACCACTGCGCTATCCCGCCCCCTAACACATATGATGATTAAAGTAACACATATGATGATTAAAGTAACACATATGAATGATAATGCACTGAACCATACAGGTGCCATCAAGCACTCTGGACCTTTGAACTATAAGTCATGGTTAATCTCATTAAAATCATATCTTTGATTCATTCCGATGGTTAAGCTTTAAAACTTTGTGTTGTCACTCATCAAAGTTCTTACGGAATACTGTAGAGCTCTGTGTTGCCGGATGTTGTTACTTTCCAGTTGAAAATGCATGCTTTCAAAATTCTGAAAGCGGACACGGGGCTCTACGGGATTCCGTCCGATCTTGTATGAGTGACAACCTGAAAAAGGTCTAGCCTAAGATACGAATCAAAGATATGATTTTAATGAGATTGAAGTCATGGTTGGTACTATACCAAACCATAAAATAACACTGCACCTGATGTTCATTGCATATGCACCATGTTCTATATTAAACTGCCAGGCAGAAGAAAGTACACACTTCATGATCAGTTGGTGTTCAAATGTATGTGTGTAGTTTCTTTTGCCTGGCAGTTTACATACAGTTATTAGATGACAGGGCGCAGTCTAGTCTTAGTCTCGGCATGGCTGTCCTTCAAAACATAAATCAACACATTTAAAACAATTTTTATTAAAAACACAACACATTAAGAAAAATGAATTTAACTTGCTCCCAGCACTTAACTAAAATAACAAACAAATTACGAATACATGGTGATCTAAAGAAACTGAAAGACAATAATGCCTAGAAATAAACATGCTACCAAATGGAATGAACTAGGCGACACATTGTCTTGTAAAACATGTTGTAATAGCATTGTTCATAGTTGTTTGCCTCAGACTCCAACTCAATTGACTGATCTCTTGGCTTAGGATTGATCTTCTAGGCTTCAGTTCTGTTTACACATGTATATTTCAGCATCAGAGGAACAAATCCTGGATTACAATAGCCATAATGCAATCATTGGTTTGTTTGTTACCATATCCTTTAATTTAAAACAAATAAATCATATTTTGGCTAGGGGAACTCATTTTGTAACACAGCGCCAGAAGTAGAGTATAGAAGTAACTAAAGACTTATCACTGCTCAGGCTGCTACAGCTGGGCAAGACAAGATAGTTATCAACACAACATTTGACAAGGTAGATATTAAAATAGTAAATGCATGCCTTTTATTTCCCTTTTACTGAATTCTAAACGTCAAAAGAATATTTTTCTAAGGTATATGCAACATTTCTTTTATAGAAAAATAGAAATCAGCTATTAAGAAATACAAAACATTATGAAAGGCAGCCTGGTCCTCAATTCATTTAGTTATCATTGCACCAGCAATTTTGATTCTCACAAGGTAAAAAAATTTTTCTGAAAACATGAAGACAAAACACAGAATAAAATTAAAAATATTTTGATTAAAATATGAAATACAAAATACAATGTATAAGATATCAGAAAACATATACGAGAGAATGAAAATAATGTTTTGTTGTAGAGTAGATAATGCCATAACCAAACCAAGTATCCTGTGTTCAGGTATGTAACACATATATAAAACATTGAAATATAATCAAAGCTGAAAACATATATATTATTTAAAAACTGTATTCTTTACAGATTCTTAAAAATCTTAAAATCATATCAATTGGATAAATATGGCATCTCAATGAATAAGAGAGTAAGCAAAAGAACCCATATTAAAACTGGGACAGATAAGCATACAATGAAATAAGACCTTCACTCTGTATCCTATCAGGACATGATGAAGTCTCTAAGGTTGAAGACATGAAGTTAGGTTCAAAGGATATGATATATGGGGCTGTTAGTGTTGGCCGATAAACGGACAAACAATTAGCCAGGAACATCTCAGCTTGCTTGAGCTATTTGATATGAATAAGAAGTTAAGACTTAAACCTGGAAAGATAACATTTAAATGAAGACTTGTGAAAGATCTCTAGTTCATTATGAATTCTACTGTGCCTGTTTCTTAGCATCTTCATCATATATCAAATATTCATTTGAGACATCAAAAGACATGAGGGCGAACTTCTATTTGTCTTCTAAACATCATTCTTCGTTAATTTTTATGAGAAATGTCCATGTCATCAACACAATGACAATATAGTATTGTGATATGAAGTGGTTTCTCCACAGTTTTGGATGACAAATATATAGTATTTTACACATGATACATCCTCGGTTACCCAGGGTTTTATATATGCTCCGTTACTCTCCACTATATAACCCATGGGAAACTTATCAGGAGAATCTGTGCTCAAATTACCCGCCCTTGGCTGGCGTGACAAAGTCAGTAACCATAGAAAATACTCAATACGATAAGACGGAAATGGTCAAGGGAGATAACCAGTGACGGATGGCTAACAAAATGACCTCGCGTGCTTTGCAACGAAGTGATATGAATTGTCATTGGCTCGTAGGTCCAAGCTGCGTAGCGGTTTGATTGACTCACACCAGCCAAGGGCGGGTAATTTGAGTACAGATTTCTCTGATGAAATTTCCCATGGGTGATATAGTGGAGAGTAACGGAGCATATATAAAACCATGGGTAGCCGAGGATGCACATGATAAATAATCTACATGATTTCCTCCTAATATTTCTATGCTTAATATGAGTACAAATGGCTTTTGTTTCAATAGTCTATATTGACTTTCTAGCATGTTACTAACTTGTGCAAAGCCTTTTTCGTTGTTTCGCACAATATACAATGTAACAAAAATGACGACATTAGCATAGACTTTGTAGATTGCACTTCCTATGTTCACTAAAGACTTCCTACTTTGTGGATCTAGGCAGGTTTCCCTTTTCTGAGGCTGCCAGTCTTGCAGCCTTGAGAATCTAAGTTATTGTTCCCTAAATCATAAACTGAAAAAATGATAGCAACGATATCATTTAGGTAACTAGAAGCCATGGAGCACCGATGAGCTATGGCGCAAAACACATTACAGCTTTCAGATCTTTGACATTTGGAGAAGACTGTTTTATAATATTAGCAATTTGTCCCAATATGGTGACACTTTTCTGTCTATATTTGTGGACTTGGAACTAAACAAAGGAAAATTTTAAACCAATATCAAACAAATGAACTTTCTGTTGTACAAAAACATTTTAAAAGTTAATACCAAAACATATCTAAAATCAATCAGAGGTTCATTTTCCGAACATACTCTCCACGATGTGATGAACATCGGTTTCAGATTCAGAAACAATTGATTACAGGTTTGCAACTGTCACCACAGGCGTCATCGTTTCAGCCATTCGATAGACTTGAATCATTGACCACTCTGATAACATCATCACTCTTGACCTGTAGGACAAGGACAAATCAATACTCAAAATCTGACAATCTGAAGGAGTTGCATAACTGATAAGAACACCAAAAACATTATTTGAAAACTTGTGTGCAGTTTTAATCAATGTGTCTGAGTTGATAATGTATGAATCGAAGAAATTCGAAGCTAGACAAAGGCACAATTCAATACTTTTATATATCTGTATTCAAAGTACCTTGAATGAATACAAGTAAGTTTAAAAGATATGCTATGGAAAAAAAACAATTACAGAGCTACAGTGATATGGACATACAGACAGCAACTAACTCCTATACCTCGCTATATGATAACGCTGGGGGATATAACTGATATCAGCACATTATCATATATCATATATAATAACATTGATATTCAAAACAGGCAAAGAGGCAGTGATTTTATAAGAGAAAGGTATTGCTATCACTCAAGGAGGATATCCTTAAACAGTGGTGGGAGTGAGTGTGTGATGAGGTTAAATACTTCAAGGTAAAACACAATCACTTCACATGATCAATCTATGACAATAAAACAACAAGAACAATGGCTATAACCATCATTATGTATCACCATGCAAAATTAAATCCCTAATCATATCTATAAACACTTTTGTTCATTGGGCTAGGTTGTACTTTATATCAATGTTGAAACAAAATCCTCCAATATTTTATTGCAGAGGTGAGAGTATCAATATGACAAGATGTTAAACCTTATTTGCTCATTTTCACTAACCATTGACAAACTTGTGATACAACTCATACTTTTTCAAAGTCATGTATCATTGATTTGAATATGAACATTTCACTTTTCACCAAGTGACAATTGGACATACAAAAGGGAATATAATCAGATACCATTTGAATCTCTACTACAATGAACATGTCTTTAATTCTACAATTGACTTTTCACCAATGTAAATTAAGGACTCACATCTGTACAGATTATAGCAAGTTTTAAGTTTGTATAATTTGGGCACTTATTATAGTGATATTGTTAAACTCCTAATAAATAAATCCAGGATAAAAACTTTATATAAATCTTAGCACCATTAAGCTGATTAAATACTGATTGTTTATAGTTTAATAGGGGCTGATTCTCAGGGATCATGAACTGTTAAGACTACTCTCCAGGGATAATTACAAAATCATGGACTTATCAATAGTTTTTGTATTGCCAAGTCACCGCATCATCTTTGAATCATGAATTTAAACTTTCAAAGAAGAACATGCACACATACCAATGCATCATCAACATAAACATATAAACAACAAGAAATGCACGAGTAGTCTCTCAAAACATATTCTCCTTCATGGTTATTCCAATTTATTCCACAAAATGGAAGAAGTTTATCATCCAACAACTTTGACAACTGTAGATACAATCTTCACAGTAAATGATCATTGTTGTGAGCTTTTGCCAAATCGAATGGAAACTGTATACCTACAAACTATTTGATATATATGGTATATATATGATTAATAGCAAATCGGGAGAATCATGGATGGACGTAGATAGTGCTGCAACAAAATGGATGGAAGGTGAAAACTGAACCCTGAAACTGTTCAACAAACACCGCCAGCAGCTCTCAGGCAGTAATCTGTTGCTAGGATTCCAGGGATTTTGTCAATAGTGTTTCCACAACACTAAAAGTGTCACCAATCATCATCTGCTGAGATTGCTGTAGGTGCAGGACTCATAGTGGTTCAGGAGGTCAATCATCTTGCTGTACTGCTGCTTACACTGGGCACACTTCAGGGAGTGACTTGAAGCCTTGTGCTGCTGGAGCTCCTTGAAACTCTGAAACCCCCGCTGGCAAATTCCACATACGTGCTGCACACATTCTTCCCTGCAACCTGGCCGTACACTGGATTTCTTGCAGTGAGACAAAAACTCTTTCCCCTCTTGTTTTAGTGGTAGGTTTTGGTCGTGTTCCTGTTCATTGCAATTTGCATCAAGTTCTGTTTGTTTGTTCTCCCACTGACAAGTCAGTGCCATCTCAATGAAGTTTTCACCATTGAATCCGTGCAGATCCCTAAGAGAATATCCCTGAATATCTGGCACAGTTGAACAGTCATCATCAACATCTTCCAAATCAAGATCAGCTTTCTTCATGGATGTTTCAGAAGTTGCAAGCAGCTGTTCATCAGTAATCTGACCCTCAGTTGACTCATCGTCTTCATCACAATATTCGTTTATGGTCACATAATAATCCTCATCTTCACCATCATCAACAGATACAGTCAAAGAAGAATCAGTTTCTCCAGTTCCAGCAGGACCAGTTTGTTGCTCTGGGTAAGTATATGATGAAGATGAATCTTGTTCACCGTGTGGTCTGTCAGCATCTTGAAGTGCCTCCTGCGCTATGCAGGGAAGAATTGAAGGCAAGCTTGCATACACATTTTGAGTCTCAACGATATCATTCTCACATGTACCTTTGATCAAATTCAAATGATTGGAAACTGAGAATGAGTTATCCTGAGGTGCATTTTCAAGTATTTCTTGAAGAAGTTTGTCCTGAGAGGAGGTTTCTTTGGCAGCTATGGTATCATTAAATTGAGGTAGATGCTGATCACTCAAAGGATCATTGGTGTAACTAACGACCTCGTTGTTTGAATGGTTTTGGTAGCTGGCATCTTGTTTAGACAGAGCATGAGATGAAGAACTACTGTTAGTGCTACTACTGCTCGAGAGGGATAGATTCAACCTCAGCTCGTCCTTTTCCTCAGCTGCTTCAGAGGACAGAGCTGCAAGTTGTTCCAGGGTAGGTTGAGGATTGGCTCGAGGAACACCTACGGTCGCCATAGATTCATTTGCAAGAGTGCGACTCTGGATGCTTGTTTCCTGCTTGACTTGTGGGGGCAACTGCAGCTGCTGATCCCAGCTATCAACACACTCAACAATATACTCAATGTCTCCTGTGTCACCTTGACAACCACCAGGGACATGGAATAAGTTAATGTGTTCAATAATGGCTTTCTCACTGGAGAACTTCTCTCCACAGATTCCACACTTCAGTTTCTTTTCATTGGTGTGGATCCTCATATGCATTTTGAGGAAGCTCTGTTGTGGAAAGGCCTTTCTGCATACTAAACACTTATGCATTTTCTTCTTGGCCCCTGTCAGACTGTTCAAGTTATTCTGCTTATGGACAACTTCAATGTGGACTTTGAGAAGGTTTGTATGAGGGAAGCGCTTGCCACATTTATTACAGAGATAGGGTTTCTCTCCGGTGTGAAAGATACTGACATGTCTATCAAGGTCAGATTGCATCGAATAGCCTTTAGAACATATCGAGCACTTGTAGCGCTTCATGCAATGGGTGAGATGACCATTCAATGAGGATTTACTCACAAAAGACTTACCACATAATTTACAGACACAACCATTGGTTTTTGCTGGACTGAGTGCAAGTTGTTGACCGTTATCCAAATTCTTGGTGAGGCAAGGATTAACGTGGTATAAAAGATTTGCGCATTTTGCAAATGACTTCTGACAGATATGGCATTTGTAAAGACTATCCCTCTGACTTGACCTGCACTTGTGCCTGTGAATGTTTAGTCCAGTGGCTCCTTTGCACCATTGGCCACAGGAGGCACACTTGAGTCCACTGTGACGTTGTGTAACATGAGCAATCATGGAGTTTTTAGTGCCCAAATTCGTTGCACAAAATGGACACAAAGTCTCTTCACTTGCAAGCACATGTTTTGGAAGTATTTTGGTATGGCAGGTATTCTGATGTAAACGTAGGCCAGCTTTCTGAGTGAAGTGTTCATCACAGTCTGGACATTTTATCAAGAAATGGAACTTCATCATATGAGTTGATAGTGTTTTTTCTTTCACGAAAAAGCTTGAGCACATCTTACACTTCAGCCTGGCTTTTTGTTCCTCTTGGACTCGACATGGGTACCTCCTGACAGCTCTGTTGCTGTGCTCGGGTTGCACTTGTTCCCGGTGCTCCCTTGCCATATGGTTCAACAGATAGCCCCTTTTACCAAAGTGTTTGTTACACACACTACACAGGTGTGGTTTATTCTTTGTGTGCAGTTTTGCTTTGGTTGTTGGTGCCTTGTTTGCTGTTATGCAGGACTGCAGAGAAGACATTGTCTATGGAACTCGGTGATTTCTCAAGTAACACAACAGCTTGTCTTCACCTGGCAAAAAGGAAAGGCAGCGTTATCATCAACCATAGCACATCTCAACACTTTATCATAAATGGCAGTAGACAAAAAAAATCAGTTAATGCAATCCATAGTTTACATATGACTTTGGGAAAACTGAACTAAGTACAATAGCTGAACAAAACTTTGTATCCTTACAATCAATTAAGTGCAAATATCACATATCATTACGTTTAATTTTTAATAAATATGGTTTATGATAATAAGGTTTCAACATTACATATTTCATATCCTACTCGATATTAGCCATTGACCGCTCTCTGGCCTTAAGCTCTCAGGCCTGTATGTATCTCGGCTGGATACAAGGTTCAATTTGAAATTGACATGTTTTACCCTCTAATTATCGCATACTTATCATCATGTATTGCCTTTATTTGTCTCACTAAAGCATTCATTTCTGAACATGTTATTGACCTGTATCTTGGTTGAGAGAATGTGCAAACCAATGAACAGCTGTTTCATTGTCCATTGTCATACTTCACTAGGGGCACAATCACACACTTTTCAGAATAAACAGAGGATATTTGAAATTTCATGTCGAGTAGCATGTTTATCTTATCGAGTGAAGCAGAAATCTATTTCTTCATGAATGGTGGAGGCACGATTGTAAATATATATGATTTCTATTTCAAGAGTACATGGTATCAGACGACAAATGTCAAATATTCTATTTATTTTATTTAAAAAATTATGCAGAGGTTCGCACGATGTTCATTTTATGAACGCAGTATCCAGATTGCAATGTCATCATGTGCACCATGTCAGCAGGTATATTATATGATTGGAAATGTCATTTCACTAGGTAGAATAAAATGTTATTTCACTCATTGAAATTAAAACAGTACTACTTCACTATGAAGCTATAATAAAATTGGATCTATTAAGGCATACAAACCTGCCATAGTAAACAGCTAAAAGTAAAATTCTGAAGAAGTTGAAAATACTAAAAGACACATCTACACATAACGACTTTTCCATGTATCAATTTTATTTGAGCTATGCCTTACGACTTTTGAAATCTGCTCCGGAAAAGAAAGTCCATGTTGCATATTTCAAAGGAAACAGCTAAACGGCTAAAAAACTAAAAACTAAATTCTGAAGAAGTTGAAAATACTAAAAGGCACATCTACACTTGTTGATTTTTTTTTTTAGATCTGCTCTGGAAAACGAAAATCAAAGTTGTGTTTCCATGGAAACAGGGAAAAATAAAAATAGAGCAACTGGCTCTGTAGCTCATCAGGCTTTATATACATTAAGTAATTCAAAATGTCAACTTCTAGGTGAGAGATACAACAAATAGGAAGCACTTTAAATGGAGAAGATACACAAGGTCTTAAGGTCCTTACCCCTCTGACCTATCTTTGAGGCCAGAGATAAAATCCCTATAAATAAAGACACACTTCATGACTTGAAGATTTAATTTATCACTATTGTTTCTTTAAATTACCTCCTTTTGAAGAGCACATAAAAGCACAAGATGAACATAGCTTTTCAGGTCATGACTTCTCTGACCTATATTTGGGATCGCAGGATCACAAAATCTACAATTTAAAAATTCCCATTGGCCAAGGAGTCTGTACATGAAATTTCAAGTCTCTAGGGTCAGTGGTTCTTGAGAAGAAGATGAAAATAGGTTTTAAGGTTGTGACCTCTGTGACCTATAATAAATACCTACAATTTAGAATCCCCATTGGCCAAGGAGTCTGTACAAAAAATTTCAGCTCCCTAGACCAAGTGGTTCTGGAGAATAAGGCGAAAAAGTTTAAAGTTTACAGACGGACGGACAACATGCCATGCCATAAGCCCATCAGGCCTTCAAGGCAAAATGAGGTTAAAATTGTGAAGAAGTTGAAAATGCTAAAAGGCAGATCTACACTTGTTGATTGTTACACACACCAAGTTTTGTTGAGCTATGCCCTACAGTATACCACCCCCTCCCCCTCCAGTTTACCTCTGAAAGTTTTAATTAAACTTGATTTTAGTAATCATGTAGGTGATGTCTGAAAATAAAAACTACTGGCCAAATAACAATTTCACGGGCCTTTGGCCAATTGACCACTGTATTTGTTGAGCCCTGCTTTATATGTCGCACCAATTACTTCGAACACATATAAACGACTTTCTATGTATACAGCTTATCGGGTCATATAATGAGGTGTTTTACCTCTTAGCGTACCAACATATTGTATAAATTTTAATAATAAATGGCAGATATGAAAATTGAAAAAACATGCAAGAAACGTGCTCCAGCACCTTTAAATTTTTCTGTTATTGTTCAAAAGGTTGAAATGATTGAAATCAAAATGAAGTATCACAAATATTGGCACAAAGTGTGATTCAGTCATACATAGTTCAGAAAAATAGAGCCATGGGCTCTGTAGCTCATCAGGGTTTATATTGTTTAATGATGAAGATTGAAATAGATTTTTAGGTCATTGCTTGAGGCCTTTATTTGGGGCACAACATCTACAATTTAGAATCCCCATTAGCTAAAAAGTCTGCACACAATATTACAGCCTTCTAGGTACATTTGTTCTGGAGAAGATGAAAATAGGTTTTTAGGTCATGGTCTGAGAGGCCTTTATTTGGGGCCCCAGGCCAGGGTCACCAAATCTACAATTTAGAATCCCCATTGACCAAGGAGTCAGAACTTTTCAGCTATCTGGACCTTTTGGAACTGGAGAAGAAGATGAAAATAGGTTTTTAAGGATGTGACCCCGGTGACCCCATTTGCGGTCACAGGGTCACGAAATCTACAATTTAGAATCCCTATTAGCCAAGGAGTCTGCACATAAAATTTCAACTCTGTGGAGTCATTGGTTCTGGAGAAGAAGATGAAAAAGCAAAAAGTTTACGGACGGATGGACGGACGCCGGACACAATGCCATGCCATAAGCCCATCGGGCCTTTCAGGCCTGATGAGCTAATAAAAGATAATTACTGAAAAGTACTTAACCAATTGAAATTACTACATATGTAGTCTAAAACCTGTCCAGTATTTGAGTGGAGAGATTTTGAAAAAAATAGAGCTGTGGGCTCTGTAGCTTATTATGCTTTACATACATTAACTAATTCAAAATGTCAACTTCTAGGTAAGAGGTACAACAAATAGGAAGCACATTAAATGGAGGAGATGAAATAGGTCTTAAGGTCCTTACCCCTCTGACTGAGGGTGTAACAATAGATCAAACTATTGACTTGTCGCAATAGTTTATGTGTTTATGTGTTTATCGATCCAAACGGATCACAGACAGCTAAAAATAACAACAGGAAGATGTTAGGAGTTATTATTCTTGTTGCTTTTGCACTGAATTCTGTTCATTGTTTAAAGCAAAGACTCTAAAACACTGTTTATTTTGGATTTGTTCTTTTTGGTTTATTAATAAACTATCACAATAGTAATTGTAATAGTAGGTCACAAGAGACTATCGCTATCGCAATAGTTAGTCACAATAAAGTAAGACTATCGCTGTCGCAATAGTTAGTCACAATAAAGTAAGACTATCGCTGTCGCAACAGTCTTTGTGGGTCAATAGTTAACCCTGCCTCTGATCTGTCTTTGAGGCCAGAGGTAAAATCCCCTACAAATAAAGACACACTTGAAGAATTAATTCATCACTGTTGTTTCCTTTAAATTACCTCTCTTTGAAGAGCACATAAAATCTGAAAGATGAACATAGTTTCAGGTCATAACCTCTGTGACCTATATTTGGTGTCAAAGGATCACAAAATTTAGAATTTAGAATCCCAATTGGCCAAGGGGTCTGTACATGAAATATCGAGTCTCTAGGGTCAGTGTTTATTTTTGAGAAGAAGATGAAAATAGGATTTCAGGTCATGACCTCTGTTAACTATATTTGGGGTCGCAGGGTCACTAAATCGAAGCAGAAGAAGAAGATGAAAATATATTTTTAAGGTTGTGACCCCTGTCACCCTATTTGGGGTCACGGGGTCACAAAATCTACAATTTAGAATCCCCATTTGCCAAGGAGTCTGCACATAAAATTTCAGCTCTCTAGAGTCAGTGTTTCTGGAGAAGAAGTAGAAGAAGCTAAAAGTTTACGGACGGATGGACGAACGCCATATCATGCCATAAGCCCATCGGTCCTTTCAGGCCTGATGAGCTAAAAATGAGTGTATATGGTTCGGTAAAGCCGTGGGAATCACTTTTGTAATTCGAAATAATAAAATAGGTTCACAATAAAATGGCTGCCATGCCACTTTTGCTTTATACGCAACATTGTTATTACCACTACGAATAATTGGTTTGTGTTATAAAATGTTTTACCCTGTAAAGTAAATTTAAATGACATAGACATTATAAATGGGAAATTAAAAAAAATAAAGTTTGCAAAAAATGTGCTGCAGCCTCTTTAAGCAAATGTTAACAGTTTGGTTGGTATCTATTCTCTCAACCTAGTGTATGAGACTGGCATCAGTCTTTGGTGGTGACGAGTTGATCAACTTCACTTCAGCAGGCTATGTTTGATTGAAAGCTCGGACAACCTGGTATATGTTGCTTTAGCTGCTCTACCAGCTTAACAGCTTAGCACATGAAGCAGGCCTACTCTGAAAATTCTAACCTGGTGTATGCTGCATATGTACACTGAACTACTGGATCCCGGTCACGGCGGTATACCCTGCATGTGTTTGCTGCATGTGTACATTGAACTACTGGATCCCGGTCACGGCGGTATACCCTACATGTGTTTGCTGCATGTGTACTCTGAACTATTGGCCCCTGATGTATGTTGTATGTGTACAGAGAAACTACTGGCCCAAGATGTACGCTGCATGTGTACGCTGAACTACTGGCCCCCGATGTACGCTGTATGTGTAAGCTGAACTACTGGCCCCAGATGTACCCTGCATGTGTACACTGAACTTCTGGCCCCCGATGTAAGCTGTATGTGTACGCTGAACTACTGGCCCCAGATGTACCCTGCATGTGTACACTGAACTACTTGCCCCAGATGTACACTGCATGTGTACGCTGAACTACTGGCCCCAGATGTACCCTGCATGTGTACACTGAACTACTTGCCCCAGATGTACGCTGTAAGTGTACGCTGAACTACTGGCCCCAGATGTACCCTGCACGTGTACACTGAACTACTTGCCCCAGATGTACACTGCATGTGTACGCTGAACTACTGGAACCCAGTGTACGCTGCATGTGTACACTGAACTACTTGCCCCAGATGTACGCTGTAAGTGTAAGCTGAACTACTGGCCCCAGATGTACCCTGCACGTGTACACTGAACTACTTGCCCCAGATGTACACTGCATGTGTACGCTGAACTACTGGAACCCAGTGTACGCTGCATGTGTACACTGAACTACTTGCCCCCGATGTAAGCTGCATGTGTACGCTGAACTACTGGCCCCAGATGTACCCTGCATGTGTACACTGAACTACTTGCCCCAGATGTACGCTGTAAGTGTACGCTGAACTACTGGCCCCAGATGTACCCTGCACGTGTACACTGAACTACTTGCCCCAGATGTACACTGCATGTGTACGCTGAACTACTGGAACCCAGTGTACGCTGCATGTGTACACTGAACTACTTGCCCCAGATGTACGCTGTAAGTGTACGCTGAACTACTGGCCCCAGATGTACCCTGCACGTGTACACTGAACTACTTGCCCCAGATGTACACTGCATGTGTACGCTGAACTACTGGAACCCAGTGTACGCTGCATGTGTACACTGAACTACTTGCCCCAGATGTACGCTGCATGTGTACTCTGAACTACTGAAACTGTACTGTTTGGAGAGGAAACCTCCTTAGATATCCGTTTGTATTTGCACTTTTTATTCATTGAAAAATGGTAAATTTTTATCAGACTTCTAGTTCATCCAATTAAGACTAACATAAACTTGTATACGCTGCAAATGGGAAAACTTCGCTACAGCATAACAGCAACTTGTTTATTAGTTTTATTACATGTTATGTGTTACTATGTGAATACTTTATCAGTGTATGTCTCTAGTTATCAAAAAGTTGCAAAATCGTAATGCAAAATATCCAATATGAACCCTACCTTTAAAAACAATGACTTATAACACAATGTTTCGAAATAATTTTTAAAATACTCAGGACTGAAGCTAGCCTGACGTGTGATGACTTGTCCCTATATCGATAAAATTAATTGAAGAGTTCGTTCCTGAGCGACGTAGGCCGGTCACATGTTCGGTGTATCATACCATCAACTCAAGCAATGCCAGCAGGCCAAGTCGATTCAAGACATCCGTTTACGTATTTTTTTCTATTTGATTGAATGCACAATACAAGCAACTGCATCTTTTGCTACAATATTCGATAGTCATCTTAACATTTACATATACACACAGAATGTAAACAATGCTAAATTAACACTTATAAATTACTGTTTTACCATTCGAATGTAGATTCTTCTCTGTTGATGTGACTAATAATAACTCCGTACATCGCGTAGATATCTTTTCGAATAGAGTAGGATTCGCTTTGATCGGTGCATGGAGCTGAGTAACATTTGAAAGCTCCGCACAGCGTTCTTGTTGGTTGTTGGTATTCAGAGTAAGTAAATGGGAAAATTGTAGAAATGGCAACGGCGTTTTTAACTCATAAAGAAACATAGTTTTTGGTTTGGATTTAATAACATGGTCCTACTTTAAATAAAATTGATAATCAATGTTTTATCTTAAACATTGTAGCCTATGAGTTATTAAAATAAGAAAGTGAAGCCCTAACGAATGAACCTAGTTCTTTCAATATGGAATACAATCATTTCCTCCCATGATATCAACCAATTAACAGATCACTTAAATAATAAGATTATAGTTTTATGCGATAAACATGTACCTAATAAGATCGTTACTATCAGGCCAAAAGATGCTCCGTGGATGAACAATGTAACTAGAAGTTTGATCAGAAAAAGTAATCGTTTACATAAAGTTGCTAAACAGAGTAACTTACCATCTGATCGGGAAAAAGTAAGACTATTTAGAAACATAGCTATCATTGACATCTGTTCGAACGGGAAAACAGTAACACCAGCTTGGAACATAAATCTGGTGGCGCCTTATTAAACACAACTTCCCAATACAAGGCATAACTCTTGCCTTTCTCCATTACTGGCTGATTTAGGCCTTGCAGTATTTCCTTAAGATCTCTGTGCTTGGAAATCCGGGCCCACTATGCATTTCAGGTGCAGCGACCCACTATCTTGGCACAACAAAGCGAGGGAAATACGGCAAGGCCTAAATCAGCCAGTAATCGAAACTGGCAAGAGTTATGCCTTGCGTTTGGAAGTTGGATTAAACATTACAGAAAAGGCAAACATTCATTAAATTATTTCTCCCCTTTTCTCTGTTATAATCAACTTTATGATAGTAGCGTGGACATATAACGAATGAATACGTCACAATTAATAAAAAGTTAGTTATCCAAACAGGACTATTGATGAAGTTGTTTCCTACACTGATAAATCTTTATGTGACGTGTATATATGCCCAATGAAGTTTATGATAAACGTTCTTCATTAGACACTACAAAAGCAATAGGCCCCGACGGAGTTTCTGAAAATGAATGCCCGATTACTGCTTTCTCCCTTAACAGATGTATTTAACCAATCCCTTTGTGAAGAAGTTTCCCCCAAAATTTCCCCCGTTGTAGCCCATGTCATTATTTTAAAGATGCCATTTTGAAAAAATATAAATACCTACTGTCATTTAGATTTACACATTGGTAGTTAGAGTTTGTCAAATTATTCATTCTCGTCTTAGACTTGAATGTAATGACCTTAATGCACATAAATATGAACGATCTATAATTCCACCGCAACCTGCCGTGGTGGCCATAACTATGAAGATTGTATTCATTACTTTTTTTGTATATCCTCGATTTATAGCGATATACGACAAACTACGTATTATCATACCAACGGATTTGACGTAGAATCAGTTCTGTTTGGAATTCAAAACTCTCCCCAAATTGTCAACAAAGAATTTATAATTTCAGTTCACTCGTTTATAAGTTTAAGTGGCAGATTTGATTCCAAATAATATTTCAATGACATATGATGACGAACAATGATTGGTGTGTTTTTATTTTCAGACATGAAATGTAATATACATATTGTACATTCATCATGACATGTTATGTATTGTTGGATCTCGGAGCGGTATTAACATAAGCTGTAAGTTTGTTTACCAATCCGGTTACTTTTACGGAAATAAATATGTTTAAATCAAATAAAAAAGGGTGTCTCCATGTGTTCACGTATAGGATTACTATTGTTAATTTGATGAACCAAGGATTTGTCTATTTAGCTCTACATAGTCTTATCATAAACAGCGGGCAGTATATGTGATATAGTTTTGAAAAATCCCATATTTCTTTCGATATCCTTGTTTATAAAATTGGCAAAGAGGATTTTAATGATTGTATAAAATGATTCGGTCAACAAGAACTTCGAAACACTTTAAATTGAGTGAAATGTTTATATTAGTATCGTCAGTGTCGATATTTTCGTTGGCCTATATTATATTTATATTTATCGAATATTATGGTTGTAAGGAAATATGTTTATGTTTATGAATGCCGACACATTATTATGATCATGGCGTGATGTGGCAACATGTTGCGAAATATTTACATGTAAAACACATATTGATTATGTCTGCTCGTCTGTAAGAAAAACTCTAGGCCCGACTTCGGTAGTAACTTTTGATTGGTCAGTGATGAGACCTTTCAGATAAAGTAATACGTTTTACCTTGTGAATTTGACCTATGCACAGGGAGCCTTTTCCGAAAATGTTGACCTTGGCCAATGGCCATAACTTTTGATTATAACAAGTAATACTTGACCGGGCCATCCACATGAGGTAGTGAACCTATTACTTATAGTTTATCTTGAGAACACTTTGATATTTTAATCGAAAGAATTTAACATCAGGGGCGTCAAACACATCTTAGTTAAATTGTAGTTAAATGAAATAGAACATTGAATTATTTTGTATTATTTCCATAATCCATATTTTTCATTTAACCTAACATCCATAATCTATATTTTTCATTTAACCAAACATGGGTCTACATGACACTGAGCATATAAAAAACAAATTAACTATTTCATAATCTATATTTTTAACCTGACACACCTTTTAGTACTTATTAGATCAGTCAATATCCAAAGAATAAAAATGATAGATGACAAAAACAACGATATGAATTTGAATATAAATAAAGGCAATAAATGAATGTACGTGTACAGGCATGTCCCTATTCGCTCACATTCCCATTCGCTCACATCCCTATTCGCCCACATCCCTATTCGCTCACATTCCCATTCGCTCACATCCCTATTCGCCCACATCCCTATTCGCCCACATCCCTATTCGCCCACATCCCTATATTTGCCCACATCCCTATTCTCCCACATCCCTATTCGCCCACATCCCTATTCGCTCACATTCCCATTCGCTCACATCCCTATTCGCCCACATCCCTATTCGCTCACATCCCTATTCGCCCACAGCATGTCATGATCTGTAGGTTCCTGATTACACAATGATAAACAAGCGTCACCCCTAAAATAATGTCAAAGTGGACTCGTCTTTAGTAGAAGGAAAACGGGAGGCTCTGGTTTTTGTTTTCGATGAATTGGTTTATTCTAATTTGTAACTTTTAATTCTTGAAATTCTTGAACTGTTACGAGGTCGATAAACCATTTGCTTCACCACTTCTGAAGTCTATAATAATAATAATAATAATAATGTCACAGTAAACGTTGTTCATGAAGATACCGGTTTTCGTAATTCAATTTAATAAGATGGCCAGCCGCGTCGAGAAACAAAGGGGTGATTTTTTTGCCAGTGGCAAGCTGTCTAAATATGAAACATGTTCACTATATAGTACAGTATGTGGTGTATCCTTCAAGTACTACCAATATATTACTATTATTATTTATTATATTGAATTGGTAGTGTAAACTTGATAGCGTGTCGAGAAGACACGGATAAAAAACTATATTAATCAGAGACAGACACTGATGTTTTTCGGAGGCCATGACATAATTTTTTCTGCAATAAATCCATATCCGGTTCATGACCAAAGAAACTGACTGGTTTACTGGTACAATACATAAAGAAACACGCGCGCACGCAGACAGATAGACAGACAGACACATTTTTATTCAAGTCTCGCCTCAACATGATACATAGATATTATACATAAAACATAAAATTACATAGTAAAACGTTGAGCCATTCCCTTGTGATTTATGATTTTGCAAATGTCAGTTTTTTGTGATGTAGCGGTTCTTGAGAAGGCGAAAGTGTCAAGGATAAAAAGGACATTGTCAAACACCCAAAATATGCCCTGGTTTCAAATAATTGTGCCAACTGTAGTAATATTCATTGCTAAAATGTTATCTGACGCTCTCTATAACAAGCCCCCGGTCGCGCCTGTTGAAGGAATCATTGATATATTATTCCCTCAAAAGCAGAAGGTCACATAGACAAGTACCAGTATAATTAGGTAGCTGTTCTAGCTGTAAGCGCATGGCATACCATCAAACATATTTACAGTGTCTCTTGGCTTGTAGTTCTACTCGAGTAAAGCTGACACTGCTAGAGAACCGTCGCGGCGAGCAGAGCTTCTATGGCATCAACTATGATCAACTCCTTACATAGAGGCGACTTAGTCAAAGAATTTCCTACTGCGTAACCGTGTTTAACTTTCGCAAGCTCGCTTCGTTCACAGGGGTTTGAATGAGGCTTTGACATCGTTCATTTTCCATTGCAAACACACACACTGACAATCAATTCTAAAATAGGATTTTTATTTATTGTCGCCTTAATGACGCTCTGTTACGTTCGGCATTCACAGTTAATACACTCCGACTTGTCGAATCTATAAAGTTGAGAGATTAAAAATAAAAGAAATGAATTCTATTTTATTAGAAATGATGTATTTAACGTACTTTTAGCGATTTCTGTGGATGATTTACTGCTTTTCTCATTACAACATATGAAAACATTAAGGCGATAGCTACAGTAACGCCGCAACGTCAATGTCGCCCTAATGACATCCTGTGACGGCAAAGTGTCATTCGCTACACCGCTATTTTGAAGGTCGACATTTAGAAAATCGATTTGTCTGTAATGATTAAGATAAAATTGTCATCGTGTTGGTATGTTTATATGTCAATATTATCGACTTCAATTGGAATTAACCAGGAAATGATGCCATACAGCTATATTTAAATATTTTACGAACGCTTCATTAAATAAGGAAGTCAGAATTCTCCATTTCGATCCAACAGAACAGAGGTTACGATTGAAAACCTGAAGGAGTAAATTCTGTTGGAAAATAATGACCGAAGTCATATATCTGAGGATATTGCAATATAACATCTAACTTCAGTTTGACAATCTAGACGCGGCTGCTATAGACAGAACATGACTTTTTGCATTAAAACATATTTTATTCATTTAAAAAACGGATTGGGCACAAGTTATAATTCTTATAGAAACCCTCTCTACATAATCGACAAATCATTTAACAAAGCTAAAATACATAACAGGAGAAGAAAAGAGTCTACACGTGAGGGAGATACACAGATTCAGTCGGTAAACATGTATTTAACACGTTATACAATTAGAAATATCATTGTTATGACAAATTCATTATGAACATGCATTTATGTATTAATTGAGCCACTGACTCTTTCCCATTAAAATATGAAAATGATGAAACATGTTTTCATTGACTGATTGTGGTAGATTGGATTGCCCTACAGGATTGTATTTAGATCTAATTCTGCCTGTACATGTTGCTACCAGACTGTGTTATGCAGTGACAGCGTGAACTAGGAGTACGTGTGGTTACGTATTGTCCTGCCGTATTTGTTTTATTAGATATGAAAGGCCAAACATCTATAAATTTGACACTCTCGGGCTTGTAAGTACACAAGGAATAATTTTCAAACTGAATTTACATTAGTGTCTGATATTTAACAAAGCGTTCGTAAAATATTTAAATACAGCTTTTTGACATGATTCGAATTCTTACCCATGTAGCCCATTTTACTGACATTGAACAATATAAAGAAACCAATATGATGACAATCTTATTATTAATGTTGGATTGAATGTACATGTTTATCTAACAGCACCAGTTACATAATTAAAAGTCAAACCTAGTTCCTAAATTGTCAAACTTATGCGCTTATAAATCTGTATGTTTCAACTTGTTGTTAGACTCGTACAGTGCTAGAGACATACATATATACATACTATTGTGCATGTGAGTTCTACATACATGAACTAATCGAATGCAGGATACTCAATTCCCTTCCTTAATTGACCACCATTCTTTTACAAGGTGTTCAGAGAAGAATATAACCAGGGTGTTGAAAGCTCCCATGTGTGACACACCTATTCAAATAGATTAAGATGTTATACCTTTCACAGATAAATATTCCCCGATATTCGCTATCACTAGCATACACTTGATAAACATGCACGTTAACAAAAACGTGACATTTTGCCGAGACACATGTCATCTTGGAGGCAAGATCCTTTCTTTAGAGCAAAGTTAATGGTCGTCATCGAATCCGTATTTCTAAGTTACCATGGAAACAGAAAAGCAGCTTTTCTTGAAGTGTTTGTGGTTCATCTGATGTGTGTTCTTGTTAACAGCCAAGTGTTATAGGCAAACAGGGGCGCCATGATAAACATATTGAATAACCGTTTTTTTAAAAAAAACAATCACGTGTTATCTGGATAGCAAATATGACACTCGAAGTCTTATTTGTCATAACTTTCGAGCTTCCGTAATTATACGCTAATTAGATATATTGCAAGAAATGCCAGATAACTTGATATTGTCTTATTTTTCGACTGAAAACCCGAAATCATTTGTACATGTTTGTAATTTCTAATTTCTCTTTAATAAATAACAATATCAGGTCCAGATGAAACTTAACGCATCAACGTTTCCTTTCATCTCTACCTGCAGGTTTCAAGTATGACCTTTAAACGTTTAAAAAATAATGTAAGATTTTAAACCTGTAGTTTCAATGTTTAATGTCCATTTTTCCTAAGCGGTTTGATTTAATTGCCTTTTAGTAAATATAAACTCTTAAAAACCTTTCAAGAGACATTTTGAAAAAGAAAGAAAATCTCGAAAAATAAAATTTCACTTTTTTTAATGCACTCTATCATAATAACAATAACAAAAATATCCTTGTTTGTAATTGAAGCTAGTCAACCTAATCAGTCACAATGCAGATGCAATAAGAGCTGGGTTACATATTTCTGATTTCTGATTGCTGTACAGTATGTACCTGATCAAATTTACTAGACATGCGTTACAATAAATATTTATCCTTGACATCAGTTCATGTATGACAATACGCAACAGTTATTCGACATTTCAGATGCATCAGTCACATTTCTTTTCATTGCCATGACTAAATGCCGTTTCAATCTGGCAACTTGTGATCTTAAAACGTTTCAATCGATTTTCGCCGTGTCTCATTCTAGTCTGACATTTCAAAGGTCGCCTATAGTGGGTGTTTTGTACTTTGAGGCGTGTCAGTAATGTTATGTTAGTGAGCTTACGGATGAAAACAATTTGTTGTCAATGTTCATCCAGTTAATTGTACCATTTTATAGGTCAAAATAACTGCAAAACAAAAGACTTCATTATTATGTCACGATTCAATGTCATCGTCGAATTTAAAACTTCATCTTCCCTCTACTTTAATTACACAATGGTTCTTCCCTCCGGGGATAATTGGCTCTTCAATTTCGCTTCTTCCTATTTTGTCAAATTGAACTACTTCTTAAAGAATCTTAAAGAAATAAACCCTTCCGAGTAAAATTAAATGTTTTCACTTCAAGGCGAAATAGGAACTCATGAATGTCGTTTGAATTTCCGAAAATTCTCACGTTCATGTGGCAGCATGGGCTTGTGTATTTAATACTTAAAAGACAAAATATACAAAATTACATTCAACCGTAAGAAAAGATTATCTAAGTTCAAGGGATATGTCATCGTTTGGTCACCCCTGGTATTTCCGGTGTACTGTCATCACTTCCGGCTACAATAAATACATTTCCATCAATCTCAGCTCACATATTAGTTCGGGACTCGTGCCTCAAGATTCAATCTTTCCCACTAGGTTTCAATTCCTTTCAGTTACGGTTCTGTAGAATGTCATCGTTTCAAGTCCTCTACACACCGGGGGGTTATAAGAGAACTCCAAGAAAAACTAAAAAAAGGCTTAACACTATTATATATCAGAACAGGAAGAGTTTCTGGATAACAACTTCTTTAATGTGAAAATACACGACGTTTCAGAGTTCCCATTCCACCTGATGAAGAAGTGAGTATATACTCCGAAACGTCTTGTATTTTCACTTTGAAGAAGTTGTTATCCAGAAAATCTTCCTGTTCTTATGTATACCACTTCTAAATGCCCTTCAAAGACCTCAAACAATTCCCACTCTTCACTCACTACCCCTGCACCCAGTTCCTTTCGAAACCAAGGAAATTAAATGCGTTCTCGACTACACTTCTTTATGTTGTTGACTGAAGTCTCCTGCTCTAGGTCAACGCCTGTCCGTTCCGGTAATGACTGTTTGTACTTGAAAACTATTTCATTACACCTTTAGTACTAAGCGTTGTCTGCTACATAAATAACCGAAATTTAACAAATAAGCCTTGGTTTTTAAAACTGATTATTACACAACAAAATCGTATACTCAACACATTCCAGTTAGATAGTGAACAAATGTCCCATGCAACAAGGTTAATGGTAAAAAGATTGTTTCAAAAATCGCATTTAATGGCAGCACAAGATTAAATACTATTTCCTTTCCGTGTCTCCTTAAGTTCCATCTTTTAAACAAGTTCGATTTTCCTGTGGAAATAATTGGCTCTTCAAAGTTATTTTTACTTTCTCAAGCGGAAGGAGCTCTGACAGCGTCTCAAGAAAAGAGTTTAGCTTAGGGCTTCAGCAACTTTTCAAATCATGAGGTTTCCGATTTATAGAACTATTCGGAAACCTTAATGTATTTAGTTTCCAGGCATCTTCAAATGTTCTTATGTAGGTGACGAATTTCTGATATAGCAAGCTTGAGTTAATAGAGGAAGAAAGTATATAGTTACCAAGTCGTTAACTTTCTAAACTGCATCGATGAACAACTACAGGAAATTAGTCACAGAGGGCGCGTTGCAGCCTTCGGTAGTCACTGATCATATTTCGCCAATTTTGTACATTACAGCACATCGGAGCCACGCTATGTTTGAAATCTTATTAAAATATATATCAATATCATGGAGATATGAATGTATTTATTGATTTATATGTTTCATATATTCTGTGAACTAATAAAACACATTATGCTGGGATGGTGATCTTGATTTATCACCCAAAAACTTTGTTGCACAAGAGATATCGCTTGTGTGAGATCAAGAGGCATCTTTTTGGCAGTAGATTTTGCACAACGCCAAGACATGCCATGACAATGTCATGACGTCATAAACAGGAGGATTTTGGGTGATGAATAGAATCTTACCCTATCTTTTGATATCAAATATATCAACACTCGTTGATAAAAGTAAAATTCTCCTCGGCAAGCCTAGGATATTTGTAGATTTTATCAACTCGTGATGATATATTTGATATCAACAGACACTTGGGTAGGGATATCTATATATAGGTATAAGTATACTATAGGTAATATGGTTGACGAATAATGGATTAACATGTACTTGCATACTACAGTTTAGCAACGTCTTATTTTTGCCACTGATTCTCATTCTTAAAATATAAATTATGTTTAAAGGTATTACATGTGAAATTTAATGTAACGTAACTTTACAAAACGCTTTAAATATTAATGTTGTTATGGATTGAGCTTTAAATATAACAAAAATTCTTCGAAATATGGAGTTATATTTGGTTGTGACATTTTGAATTATGCCAATGCTGCACTGATAATCGACGGTAAGAAATAATACCATCAAGTAGTTAACCCTGTCACAGCCAATGAATAAAATAAGCCGAACATACGTGTAACATGTTGGCGTTCATTCGTCCAAAATCAATGGATGTTCACCTTGTTTTACAAATATCAAACAGCGAGTGGTTACATGATGTAATTGAACCGAGTCTGGACTCAGTGTGAAACTACTTCAGCCAAAATTGTTGTATTTCCCCAAAGATTCATTAAAACTACAGAGACGTAATCAATCCCTGTATAGCTTTCAGCACGCACTGGCCCCATGTTTTATTTGTCCTCTTTAAACTATTTAATTAAAAACTGAAAGACTGTTTGTCTCAGTAGCAAATTGGTTTATTTAAAAACCGGCTGAACTGTCAGCATAATGCCTCTATGTTTCTTCAGAGAGAAATTCTGAGAATAAAAGCAAATATTCTGGGCGAGGTCGAATCCAAGGAATTTAGGAATGTTAACTTCACATGCCCTGCTCTATCAGCCATTTCATGGTTGATCCTCTTCACTGATAGGGTGATATCTTTAATGATACCATAACTAACCAGTTTAGAAACGGTGATTTGATAATAAATTCTTTCGCAATGTGACTCTCTGTGTTTGTGAGTTGATCATCTGGTGAATGATAAATTATAAAATATGAATCTCTGGGACAGTTTTTAAATTTGGCATGTTTAACTCATTTCGATCGTCTTCATGTCGGAAGAAATCTTGATTTTAGCAGGAATTAATGGTTATTAAACACATGGTAAGAACAAATGTTATTTCATATAAAATTATCTTAACTTTTGTCTGCTCAAATGTGTTTTAAATCAGACCTTATAGAGACTATCCTGGTGAGAATTCTTAGAGTTCTTATGTACATGTATACACTGAGAAAAAAGTTCAGCATTCAAAACACTCAAAACTAATTAAGGCCCCTTTACACAGAGCCGCGTCCTTCGTACGACCATTGAGCGACCAAAAAAATGGACAGGACGCTCAATGGTCGGCTGATTTCGCGAAATCCCGTTTCTGTGTAAATGCTCCTGCGATCTTCGTCCGTCCTTTGTACGACCTAAAATGCAAATAACGGTAATTTCCATGACGATCTTTGAACGACCTGCACGTTTACGGAGCCTCCACGCTGCCTTCGCTGGGCGTTCACTGTGCAACCCTAACAACATTTCAGCATCAAGGGCGATCCCCGTACAACCCGTCAGCCACCTCTGTGCCTCCTCTGTGCTTCCTCTGTGCCTTCGCTGTGCCTCCATTCACGACTATGGCGACAGTTGGCCGACCATGCAGCAACACTTCTGCCTCCTCTGCGATACCTGAACAATGCTTCAGTGATCCCTGGGAGCATTCGGCAACCTGGATAGACTAGGGTTTATAATAAGCTGCATTAGTCTCAATTGTTTCAGACCCATTCCAACAGTCAAAAACAACCAATCAGCTTTTGCAGCTGCAATAAATAAAAATAAAATTGTTTTTTACAGAAGAATATGATAAAAAAAACTAAAGAAGTAAATAAACAAAAATACATGAAATTATTAAATCCACATGTAAACATTCGAATGAAATTAGGGCTTCATCATTCAAATGGGTTACATTTAAGTTTATGAAATATTATCTGTTCATACTTCTGAAAATCATGCCTTGTAAAAACTAGTCTCTTTTTAAAATCTTCTTAACGGGGAGATAAAAAAGTAAAAAGAGAGAAAAAAGGGGATTTTTGGCTTGTTTTACGATGTCCTATTTTCGGTATTTCGTAATTTGTAAAGAAAATTACCCAACATTCTGGACCAAAAAAGCTATTCCAACACCTGTATTTGTTTGAATAAAGATCATGATAAAAGTATCAAACCCGAATGAATAAAAATTGTGCATACTTCTTTACAAAATTTACGAGGAGCTCACAGAAGGCTGAGTGAATGCAGAAAGAAGGCACAACACTCGTCATGGTCGCACAAAGGTTGTCGTGGTCGCTGCACGAAGGCAGAACGGTCGTGATATAAACGGCTCTGATTGCACAGAGGACGCAGTAGGAAGGCACAAGGGAGGCAGAGGCATCGCCCAACGTTAGCGAATTTCTTACATGGCGATCATTGAGCGTCCTTTGCGACCTTAGAACGTCCATTGTACGACCTTTCTGCATCATGGGAGCGACCCTTGAGCGACCCGAATCGTCGGCGACCCCTCTGCGGAAGTTTTGAGCATGTTCAAAATTTGTTGGCGTCCTCCGCGTTCTTGGCGATCAATGGCGATGTCTCAACATCCCTTGTGCCACCTCCTCACGACCTTAGCAACAATTCTGCCTCCCTTGAGCGTCCAACGGCGATCTGTTATGTTTTTTGGTCGCACAGAGGACGAACAACGGTCTTTATGTCTGTGTAAAGGGGCCTTAAAGGAAATGTTGCGGGGATGTTTCTATGGAAACTAAAAATGAATAATTCGGAAATCTGAAAAGATAAAAAAAACAAGAGAACTTTAGAAAGTGGGTAATATACATTAAACATTTCAGGAAAATATGATGAAGGGTTTTGAAGTTCTGCTCTGGAAACGAATCCCTGAACAAAGTCCAAATTCAACGCGTTTCTATGGAAACTAAAAAAAAACTTTTCAGAAATATCAAAAGTCACCACTTTATTTAGTAGGTAATACACATGGAAAGTTTCAGAAAAATATAACGGACGATTACGAACGGACGGACGCACATTATATCTCCAAGGCCAATAAACACATTAACATTATGTAATGGAGAATGCATGTAGAGCTGTGGATTCGTTAAAAATAATCAACGAGCACATTCTGTAATGGAGAATGCATGAGGAGCTGTGGATTCGTTAAAAATAATCAACGAGTCCCGAATGCATTCTCCATCTTAATCCATGCATGACTTCACGAAACATGCATATGTGATTATTTTTTATTTGAAACAATAAATTTCAATTTTGGAATACCAAAATCAATTGTTTTGCAAATTTCGGTGCTCATTCATCGGATATGGTACAAGTAGCTGCGGCCCTCATGAAATGGATTCTTCCACGCACGTGCAGCGCAAAACTTCCACGCGAAGCGAAGTGATTGACAGCTGAAACTCTGCCTTTCCATGCCTTCCGTGCCTTGAAAAGAACGTTGGATTCTTACTGACAAACATTCCTAAGGTTTCTAACAGCGTCTTGAGGCCTAATGGTTAGAAGCGCTGACTACCAAGCGAAGGGTTATGGAAGGGGATTTGTGCCAAAAATGAAGACACGTTGACTTGTAACTTGTTCTCAACCATACAAGTCCAATCATGCAAAACTAACATTTTAATTCTGTCAATCGTAACTTCGCATTCTCAACTTTACAAAGTTGAAATGTAATTCTAGAAATCGTCAAAGTCGAAAAGTCAACTTGTCATTTTTAATTATTAAATCAAGGACGTATATCACAAGGATAAGAAACGCTAGCAGGACCCTAATTTCATGCGCGCCTCGTGTTTACGTACGCTGTAGGGGGTCGTCAGTGCCCGATTCGCTGAGCATGCTGGGAAATCACTAAGTTCACTGACCGCAGAATCGCAAATGGAAAGCCAACTTTTCGTGGTCATTTTACGAGTTTTCCTAACTCGTAACGGTATGTATATTTATGTACATTAAATAAAAACTAGTGTGGAATACATATCTGCCAGTATTTGAGGGTACAATGTTTAGAAATAGTATAAATGACCAATTCCATACGTCAACCAGTCGCCAACATCGGCGCGATATTCAAAGAAGATGGCGGATGCTCGATTTAGGAAAAATTGTGAAAATTACGGTTACTTGAGTTCCCGATGTGGCTAATGTCTAGTAGAAAGTCCTTAGTTACAAAGGTCAGATGAGAGATACATAACCAAGGATTGTACTTCTGCCATTCAATGTGAAACTTTGTTCTGTGTATTCGATAAAAATGGCATTGAAAATGTGTAATTTTCCGTCTGATCGAGATATCTCACGAACTAATCTTAAAAATATGTCTTCAATTTATGCACAAAATATCGGTTATTACCTTTTTCACAGCCTAATTACTTGTTTCAATGCATACTACTGTATATGGTGATTGTACTCATGTAATTGTATCGGGGTTCTTTTCATATTAAAAATAAAAACGTGTATAAAATAGTCACATTTTGGTTTCTGTGTGTCTGCCTCCTGGAAGAAAGTGTATAAAGAAAGAAATGAAAATCGGGATAAAGCCTGTCTATGCTTATAGTCTAATTTTGAATAAACATATTCATGATATATATATCCATCTAATTCCTTGATTAAATCTAAATAATATGCACATTTTGTAATGTTACAAGTTACGTTTGACAAATGAGAAATGGAAAATGAGGAGTTGCAAAGTCAGCTTTGTAAAAAGGACTTTTGCATTTCGAGACTGACATGACTTGCATAGTTGCGAATGCAATGTTTCAAATTACACCTCTACATGAATTCGCATTGACCATATTTGGAAGTTTCCCGAACATTGCCGATGATTTCCGAGGACGAGAGGCATTTGCGAAAAAACGAGACCTCCCTTGCCACTGTCCCAGATGGGGAATCCCTTAGTCTATTTTGAGCACAACGCTGACGAATTGACCACGCCCCCTGAAAATCAAGGGACGTCACTCCTACAAACAAACGCACTTTGTTAGTTCACGGAGCGCTACTGTCACTTATATTCCGTTTGATAGTGTCGCTTAGTAATTAAATGCCAAACGAAAATACCAATTGAAAATTAATTCTTAGGTATTCTAATTATTATTTCATAAATTTTAAGGACATTTGACAAACAATTATTTTTTTGGCAACGCAAAACGAATGCAGAAGTAATGTAAATGAGGGATGACACTGACAGACATAAAGGATCGCATAGCTTGAATGGAAATGAAGCTATGATAAATGTATCCGATCCGTTTTCATAAAACTTATTTCACTTACATATAAAACTGCAGATTTACAAACCATATATAGACATCCTACACCCGAAAAAAATAATTACTTTCTGTGCGTTCATTTACACATTATCTTCTCTCAGTTCAATCCTGTGAAAATTCAATTTTTATACTCCAATTTACGTGTATTCAGTAAAGTCTTTTGCATTCAGAATTGTCATTTACTTATCAAGCAAACTATATTTTTCAGTAATTGAAGCAGTGAAAAGTGTATTGTTGTGGGACAGAAATATATTTGACCGTGGTTAATATGTCCATTAATTCTATATAAAGAATCAAATTACTGAATTCAAGTATGAAATGTAAATCATAAGCCTAGATCTGTTGTTTCACACTTTAATCAATAAACATTCAACTTCTACATGCCAAAATATGAAAATAATTATGAATATAGAATGCAAACTGAAAATAGAATTGTATCACTGGTAATTTCAAAAATATAATTTCACTGTTGAATTTAAAAATTTAATCGATTGTAACATATACAGGATATAATTTTTTTTTTAAAAACGTACAATTTCACTAAAATGGCCATTCATGAATACATTTACATGCGTATTGTTTTCAATAAATCAAATATGTGTTTTATTAATTCATATATGAAACGATAATAATTTGTATTTAGATAATAGTTCCGATAATTTATGGTTTACAACAATATGTCTCCCCTAAACATACGTCTTTGCCGTGTTTATTAACACTTTTCTTTGTTAGTCATTAATGTAACAAACTCATTGTAGTAGAAATATATATCAAATTATTAATTTAAAAGTTCAAAGAAAAGAAATGTTAATTCAATTAATGTGTTGTCAAGGAATAACACAACACAATCCGGCTAGAAGTTGCGGAATGGGCTTCTTTATACACATATTTCAAGGATTAGTGTGTTTGAAAAGTCCAGAAACTGTACTAAGAGTGTGACATTTTAGATGTTCAGTATATATTTATAAATAGAGCGATCTACACAAGAGAGCTGCTGAAAATCAAATATTTGTTCTTTCTGTAAATCTGAACCAGAAAGTTTCCAATATGTTTTCATAAATGTAATCACGTAAATGAATTTTGGGGGAATCGAAAGTTCCATGAACAATCGTCTTTTATCACCCAAAACTGGCTCCCTAATTAGTAGATGGTGCTTGTGTGAGATCAAGCGATAACGACAAGCGATATCTACATTGTAGATAACGCTAAAATCAATTGCAAATCTTCATAATCCTATTATATAATCAATAAATGACAGTTAATTTGTAACTTTAATGAACTCGTGTTGATATATTTGATATCAGAAGACACTTGGGTGAAATTCTCGATATATACTCTGATATTATCATATCATTACAGTAATTCAAAAAAATTAAAATATCCATAGAAAGTGTTGTAAATATTGTCAAGGATGTATCTAATGTTGCAAACATTATTCGCTCGTATATTAAAAACAACGCCTTCTTTCCATGCGAAATGGAATTTAACAATATTTCCAGGTTTGATTTTTTTCTTAGCTCTGCACATCCTTTATGAGTGTTTCACTTTTGTCTGTATACCTGTGAAATGACTTAAGAAAACATAATAACATAACATAAATAATGTTTCATTGAACTATACCTTACGGATTTTAAGTTCTGCCCCAGAAAGGAATCCAAGTTGCGTTTCCATGGAAACGGGGAAAACAAATACCGAACTGTGACCAGTGTTGCGACGATCCAAAAGGTGAGACAGGAAAATGACAATCATTTTGTGGACCCAAATCAAAGCAGTCCGTGACACTGACAGTAATTTATGTTTCGAAACCACTTGTAATAACGTAAGGTTTATTTTGAAAGTTACAAATATTTACCATCATGTATTTATTTAAAAAATGTCGATAAATTATCTAACAAAAATCGAATGTGAAAAAATGTCCCGACCAACTGTATTTTTGTGTTATTATTTTTTTTTACAAAAGACGCAATGTTTTCTTTATACCCAATTGATACAGAGTGTCTTACTTATGAAGGCATTGAATATGTAGTTTTATATTATGCCAACTCTTTATACACGTATATGTATCATTATACCCGAGTGTAAACTGTGCAATCCTGTATACCCTTTTATAATCAAATGCAAAAAATTAAAAATAATCAACACCCTTCTGGGTCACAAAAAAATGTACGATTTATTACTTGACTCACACATTTTGATAAACTAACTTACTATCATAAATGGGAATACGTCACTGATTCGAAATACACTGATCTGGATTGGGAGTGTTTTAGCTTATACATATACACAACTGCATGTAGCAAGAAAGGATTTACTCCAACTATCTTGTATATTTAAAAAAAAAAAAAATCATACATACATACAATACTATAATATCACAAAATACATATATATTAATCTTGACCAGGAAGCATATTTCTTAAAAGTGTGGTCTAGCTATTCCTATGTTATTTAGAACAAATAAATAGACAATTCACAACTTTTCTCTAAATGTATTCAATTATTCATTTTGATTTTGCTTGCATTTTGAACTGTATACTTATGTATATGGTCACCCTGGAAAGAATGTAGAGAAACAAATGTTTTATTTTCCTTTTTGTGTTTGACCAGTACCTTCCTCTACGTGAAAATTTAGATTGGCCTTCCACATATAACAAGCACATTTGCTGAAACTCCGATGTCGTATATTTAGATTACTTTGATCAATCTGACGTATCTGGCGTATCTGTCCGGAGGTCATGATTACACGTTAAATATGTGCCCGACCATCGGGCTCGCAACAGATATAACCGCGTCTCGAGCGTTCGGGCGGGCAGTTACTTCCTCCACAGTAAAATGCGATGGTCTCCTATAATTTTTTAGTCAATGTGCTTTTGTCAACAGTATGCTAATAATGGGAAAACTAGTATGCAACTTTCAAATATGTGTTAGTAGTTGCTGGGAGAAGCTTGCCAAGGGAGAAGTCATTGTTGAACATTGTTCTTGTTTGTCCTTTCTTTAGTGAAAGTAGAACAAAACTCATACCAAATCGATTTTGTAATGTTCCAACACAGCAAAAGATTGTGGAACTTTTGTTAAGTACAAATGTAAACATACTGAAAAGTTTAGCTATCTATTTGAAAAGAAATTTGTATGTATGAAATTAAGCTCGCACACCAAAATGTTCATGTATAGCAAACATTGTTTAAAGTACATTATTTTTGTATTTGTACCCTGGGTCATGTGGCCTCCAATGCTGAATAAAATCTCTCTTTCTCTCTCTCTCTCTCTCTCTCTCTCTCTCTCTCTCTCTCTCTCTCTCTCTCTCTCTCTCTCTCTCTCTCTCTCTCTCTCTCTCTCTCTCTCTCTCTCTCTCTCTCTCTCTCTCTCTCTCTCTCTCTCTCTCTCTCTCTCTCTCTCTCTCTCTCTCTCTCTCTCTCTCTCTCTCTCTCTCTCTCTCAGGATGGCTTCACACTGTCCTGATTAACATAAAAATAATTAATGCACATTTTACAACTAAGGATTGGCGATAGGGTAAAATGAGGTTTTTATAGACCCGAATAAACAGTATATTGTTTTTCACTGGAAAACTAAAGTTATTAACTAGCAAGCCTATAATTGTTCTGCTACACACTTATTCCAATTCACGATAGGGTAAAATGAGGTTTTTATAGACCCGAATAAACAGTATATTGTTTTTCACTGGAAAACTAAAGTTATTAACTAGCAAGCCTATAATTGTTCTGCTACACACTTATTCCAATTCAAGGGAGACATGTAAAGTAATGGTTGAGGTTTAGGAACAACGGACGTAGCGAGGAGAGTAGCACCCCAGCATGACGCCATGACACGACAATGTGATGTCATTACCTCTGATTTAATAACCCAAGTAAATATTGCTCTACTCTGAGACAACACTAGAACAATATTCTCCTCATCACATCACACGACAAATAATACTTACAAAATCAACAAGTTTTTCTTTAAATATTTACACAAATTAATATATTTGCCATTTATCACCTGTTACATGTTACTTGTAACTTGTTACATGCAACAATACATGGCTGAAGCAAAATTGAGGAATCCTTAATCTAAAACGGCTGAGGATTTCGTATTATAAATACTTAAAGAAAACTTGTTGATTTTGTAATTATAAGGATTGTTTTACTTGTAGGAGGGGAGGCCACTCTATTTGTTTGAGTGAGAATGAAGAGTGCAGCCATGTTCGTTGTGTGGCGTGTCATTGAATTTGAAGAATGTGTAGAGGTTATATAAAATGGTAACTATAGCATTACACATACAATACACAAACACGTTGTAAAGAATTAATATTTATTCCCATTTCAAAGGCGTATTTTCTATAATTTACTTATCAAATCTTTTGTTTATTTTTGCAGTCAATCTTTTCCAACCGTTTCAACTTTTCCAACTATTCCAACGTCGCAAGTTATATTCAAAGACTCGCAAAAACTCATAAATACTGTAAGAATGAAGAATATGAACTGTGTTACCTTAGTCAATGAATACACTATGAAACGAATGAAGAATGGAATAAACATTGGAAGTGAATTGACATTTATATATTTCTTTGAAGAATGAGAACTATGAGAACTGTGAACAGAAAGAAACACGCACACGTACACAATCCTTCATTTGTTTTCAGTATGGTTCTAACGAAAGACATACATGCCACTCTTCTGTCAATCTAATTATTAAACCGTCTAGTTGGGTTCATGTCCATACAAGCTTTGTTAACACTTTCAAAACTGAAATATACCTTTAACTTGACGAGAAATGTTTTGAATTACATGTGTCGCCCATGCGACATTTCTTTAATTCAGTTTAAAACATCATGATTTCTCGTGATGTAATCAATTCTTTAGAATGGATGTTTACTGTTTTCTCCAATATTTAATTTACAAAGTGCATTCCAGTGACTGTTTTATCAGATCATTCTTTAAGTGTGTATTATTGCCATTGTCTCGTGAGAGCGGTGAATACGAAAACATGTCTCTGAACTGTCATTCACGCGTTCTGAAAAGCAAAAAAGTGTTGTACTTGTTTGAGTCGATCCCTTGGTTTGGGCTGAAATGTTTTAATGGCATAGATTGCTATTGGACAGAATAGTGTAATAAACTTTATAATGGCAGAATTACAAAACAACTTTCATATAAGTTAGAATGACGTGAACAGTAAATAAAACTGTTTGTTTTGTTTAGACAATCGTAAATCTCTCCAAATAATTCAAACACAAAGTTGAAAATAATCATATAACAGATAGTAAAACATTGGTAATGATGCAGTCTTCCTCAGTTACGTAAGTTCACCATATTTAACCTTACGTTTACTCATCTCAAAACACGACACACCCTTGTAAAGCAAGAGTTGGGAATAAATTTCGCAATTCTCTGAGCCTCCTTTGCAATATTTCATAAAACGTAAATTTTTACGATTTTTTTCAGTGATGAGTTAAAGAGAAAATGACAATATAAAATACATCAAATTGAAATATCACTATCAGTTATGAACTGCACCAAATATTAAGAAAAAACAGGCTTAACAAGTTTCCTTCCTTACATGTAAACTTGAACAATGTTTATGGACAAAGGAATCATACTGCTTATATAAACAGTCGACATATTACGTATTTTGGCTACTGTAAAACAATAAAAATGCTGTAAATTAAAAATAATGAAAATGAGAACAGTAACGAGTTTGAACTTTTTTCAAATATACAAATTTAAATCGTAAAAATATTGGGTGACAAATGGGCATACAAATTGAAGTACGCTATGATGTTTTTTAAAAGCTTTGTTTTCTGTTGTTTATTCTGTGTTTTTTTCTGTTCAATGTGTCATCTTCTTAACATAACACAGATCATATAGAGAGTATTTCTATTGTTTAAGGTGCCATCTTCTAAACATAACACAGATCATATAGAGAGTGTTTCAATGGTTTAAGGTGCCATATTCTAAACATAACACAGATCATATAGAGAGTATTTCTATTGTTTAAGGTGCGATATTCTAAACATAACACAGATCATATAGAGATAAGTTCCATTGTTTAAGGTGCCATCTTCTAAATATAACACATATCATATATAGAGAGAGTATTTCTATTGTTTAAGGTGCCATATTCTAAACATAACACAGATCATATAGAGAGTATTTCTATTGTTACACATGTCATATAGAGATTATTTCTATTGTTAAGGTGCTATCTTCTAAATATAACACATATCATATAGAGAATATTTCTATTGAAACACATATCATACAGAGAATATTTATATTGTAACACATATCATACAGAGAGGTGCCATCTTCTCAACATAACACAAACCTTATAGAGAGTACTTCTATTGTACAAGGTGTCATCTTCTAAACATAACACATATCGTGGTCTTGGTGCAGAAAGGTACAAAGTGCATTTTGGGTACATTTTCACTTTTTAAAATTATAAATTATTGATTGCTTTAATGTTCTTCGTGTTGCGTAAAAAATTGGATTACTCTTCAACAATCACTGAAATATCTAACTACATGTATGTAAAAAGGTACCAAGTGAATAAGACAGTAAAACGTTTGTGCAGAAAGGGTCACTTGGTACCTTACAACACTGTAACTCGAGCTTAACAGTGGTTAAATGTCAGTGCAGAAAGGGATTAATTACCACCTCTGCCCCAAGTGATTGAACAAAACGGCGGTAACCATCTGCAATAATTAACATAATTAAGAAATTATGGTTGTATTTGCCAGAGACGATAAGACATGTATAGCGGAAGTTTGTGACTGAGAATGCAGACGAAGGTGGGATTCCCACAAGGAAATGCAGCTATTCATTATATTTTAGCTTTACGAAGTAGAGTTCGTAGATATTTCAATATGAGAGGGTGCATGTCGACTTTGCCAAAGCTTTCGACTCAATTAAAATGATATATTATGAATGTTCGGAAATCAAATGATGTAAGTCATATATAAAAAGCAAGGCCAGAAGTGATATTCTGCCCATTTCATGAACAGGTTTCAGCTGTTTATCGCTTTCAACATGCCTTTGACATGCTTAGCTCAGGTTTAATTAAACAAGGTTCAGCGAAATACAACCGTTTCCCCAACCAACTCATGAAAACGGATAAGAAAAAAAATCGATGTCTCTAAATTTTATTGTTTTTCGCGAAATTATTTGATTACGTAGTGCATGCCCCAGAGCAGAGGTAGATAGTAGATTAGATCAGCTCTGGCTTGTCTGTGTATGTCTGTCAAATAATAATGTCATTGTCATCAGGTGTGGAAAGTCAGAATGGAGTATGTTCCCATGTACTCTCTCAACTGTCAGACAACGTTTTGGCATACTTCCAATCATATTGAAGCCCTCGGGATACCTTCCGGTTAACCGTACCCCTGTCAAACTTCCACCAAGACGAATGTGTTCCGAAAGAACCTAGGAGTCATACTACCATATTCGCACCATCACTTTGACCAGGAAGGGCTTGGAATACACATCAACAGTATCCCTAGTTCAAGCTTTCATCACGCCCAGACAAGACAGGATACAGTACAGGATATACTATAAGATCATTCTCCTCGTGTTGCATGGTCTTGTTCAACCCTACCGTACTTCACTCCCTCAGGAATACAAACATCTATTTTTTTAAAAACAAAACAGAAGATGATTGTCAAAACTGAAACGAAAAACGTACAGTATCTCCTATGGATCCAGTGCTCCTATTAATCACGTTTACAAGTCAATGAAAAGAGTTAACTGGCCACAGAATAGCAGTGTTGAGGATGTCTTGAATGAGTGCTTGAACAACTGTGCAGATGCAGATGGTTCAGCAAGTGCTCGGAGGGTGATCCGTCGGATAATCGTGGAAGATAATGACATTATGCGCATGTGTGTTACGTTATCGTAGCTGACTGCGATCCCATCCACGACTGACCCTCCACTGTAGCTTCAGTTAGTCTCTACCATCTGCACAGTCCAGAATCAATCTACACTTCACATGATGTCGCACCAGTTGCAATAACGAACATGTAAGGTGTCTAACCCCAGTCTCCGCTTCTGCTGTGTCATTCGTACATCGAACAATGTCGTCTCCGTTTTAGACCTGCTGCTCTGAGCGTGTTATGTTCTGGTCAGTAACGGAACTGTACAGATAGACCTGGACCGCCGTCCTGTTTGTCTTGCTGATGGTCTTCATTTGACTTCATTACGGTATATAACTTAACCTCCACCTGTTCGCCGCTAATGGCTGCAACATTGACAACGTGGTTAAACTCACTCACTATCATATACCTGTGAAATGCTGCTTTGAGCCTTTTACGTAAAGCTCGTAACAAACATGTACATGTGTGACCCCCTAATGATCTACATTTAACTTCGATGCTAAACTAAATCGATTTTGTAAAATACGGAGTACATCTAGGGAAATTGCCATCACGGGGATCTTTGGCAAACATTGTTATTGTCGAACAGTTTTGGGGCGAAATTTAGTTTCAAAATGCGAAAATGTTTGTGTTCAGAAAAGTGAAGTACCACTTTTATGTTCATTGTGAAAGTATTAAAACAACTGAAAGGCACTAAGCTTGCCGATTGTGGAAATAAACGCCACGTTTTCCATTACTGGTACGGGAATGTCTGTGGTTTAACTAATGGCTGTCAACCAATGAGGGATAGGTGAAATTATAAATATAAGAAAACATAATAGTTTGAATGTATGGAAAATGCTTCAATGACGACAAAACATGAAAACCAAACCAGCGGTGTCTTCAATGGATGAGATTTCGTGAACGTTAGACATCAGCATCGTTTAAACTTAAAAGTAAATTAGTGCACACGACTGTAATTGGTAAAGTCGTAGGCCGATCTCAATAATTATAACAAGGTTTGAGTTTCGAGAAAAAACTAGTTAAGTCACAAATTATTCCGATTGTGACATAATTTGAAAACAGACTCGCAGATTAATTTCTTGCTCAATTACATTTTGATGGAAACAAGAGTAAGGTCGCTCTGACATGCGACGCATTTTCTGTGATATTCTATGACATATTCAATATGGCACTGAATTGCAGACGTGCTGTTGTCAAACCGACTAAATTGATAAGTGATACATTATAGTCTGTGATTACATTTTAAAACTGATTGTTTGAATAGTTTCCCAAATGATATCAACATATTGACCTTTTAGAAAACAAGATACACGTGAAAATCGTTTAAATAAGGAGTAGATATGTTGTTGCTAAACAACAAAAATACATGGATTTCCTCCATAAACAAAATGTCATTGAGTAGGGTAGTCTTTGGAAGTATTAACTATACGATTTTCTTTTTAAAAGTAACTTTCATTTTAAAAAATATTTATCCCTTGTTTTATTAAGAAATTGGCGAACCTTCTAGTCAAAAGGCAACCTTTGACGTTTCATTGTTCCAGTGTTTTGTTGATATGGTTTTTGTGGGGTACATACCCATGTAATAACTGGTGTAGTTTTGAGATTCTGGTTTAAGCATATTCCAAGTTTCAGTAATATATGATACATATCAATTTCCAAAACAGAATAATGAGCGTTAAAAGTGTAATCTCTCTTTTTAATCGCCAATTTAGCGTATCGATCCATGTGATTTAATTGAACACGTACATTCATTATATATCATTATATAAATTCCAGGTTACAATATAACCATAAAATACACAGAATATCTAAATAATGATGGACATCTGGTAGGATCTTAAGATTTTATACAATGATAAATTTCTCGTTAAACTACTTCAGTTTAGGGATTTGGTCGACATAACCTTGTTTAACAAAACATTTCCATAATCTATTGGAATTGATGTCATGCCGACACAGCATGTTGCGGGGTCGAGCTTTTTGTTCATGATTGGCGTTGAAGTGTGTTGCGTGATTTTCACAAACAATTTACGCCGGTGAGAGAAGTAATTATCAACTTTACACTCATCTGATTATAGTATACGGTCGCATAATGTTTCTATCAAAAGGTTAACATGACATTGAAACGTTTGACTGGTGGAGATATAGTACATGTAATGTGTTACTTCTACATGTCCTTAACATGACATTGAAACGTTTGACTGGTGGAGATATAGTACATGTAATTTGCTACTTCTACATGTCCTTAACATGACATTGAAACGTTTGACTGGTGGAGATTTAGTACATGTAATTTGTTACTTCTACATGTCCTTAACATGATGTTGAAACGTTTGACTGGCGGAGATATAGTACATGTAATTTGCTACTTCTACATGTCCTTAACATGACATTGAAACGTTTGACTGGTGGAGATATAGTACATGTAATTTGTTACTTCTACATGTCCTTAACATGACATTGAAACGTTTGACTGGCGGAGATATAGTACATGTAATTTGCTACTTCTACATGTCCTTAACATGACATTGAAACGTTTGACTGGCGGAGATATAGTACATGTAATTTGCTACTTCTACATGTCCTTAACATGACATTGAAACGTTTGACTGGTGGAGATATAGTACATGTAATTTGTTACTTCTACATGTCTTTAACATGACATTGAAACGTTTGACTGGTTGAGATATAGTACATGTAATTTGTTACTTCTACATGTCCTTAACATGACATTGACACGTTTGACTGGTGGAGATATAGTACATGTAATTTGTTACTTCTGCATGTCCTTAACATGACATTGAAACGTTTGACTGGTGGAGATATAGTACATGTAATTTGTTACTTCTACATGTCCTTAACATGACATTGAAACGTTTGACTGGTGGAGATATAGTACATGTAATTTGCTACTTCTGCATGTCCTTAACATGACATTGAAACGTTTGACTGGTTGAGATATGGTACATGTAATTTGCTACTTCTACATGTCCTTAACATGACATTGAAACGTTTGACATGCGGAGATATAGTACATGTAATTTGTTACTTCTACATGTCCTTAACATGACATTGAAACGTTTGACTGGTGGAGATATAGTACATGTAATTTGCTACTTCTACATGTCCTTAACATGACATAGAAACGTTTGACTGGCGGAGATATAGTACACGTATTTTGTTAATTCTACATGTCCTTAACATGACATTGAAACGTTTGACTGGTGGAGATATAGTACATGTAATTTGTTACTTCTACATGTCCTTAACATGACATTAAAACGTTTGACTGGTGGAGATATAGAACATGCAATTTGCTACTTCTACATGTCCTTAACATGACATTGAAACGTTTGACTGGCGGAGCTATAGTACATGTAATTTGCTACTTCTACATGTCCTTAACATGACATTGAAACGTTTGACTGGTGGAGATATAGTACATGTAATTTGCTACTTCTGCATGTCCTTAACATGACATTGAAACGTTTGACTGGTGGAGATATCGTACATGTAATGTGTTACTTCTACATGTCCTTAACATGACATTGAAACGTTTGACTGGTGGAGATATCGTACATGTAATTTGTTACTTCTACATGTCCTTAACATGATGTTGAATCGTTTGACTGGTGGAGATATGGTACATGTAATTTGCTACTTCTACATGTCCTTAACATGACATTGAAACGTTTGACTGGTTGAGATATAGTACATGTAATTTGCTACTTCTACATGTCCTTAACATGATGTTCAAACGTTTGACTGGCGGAGATATAGTACATTTATTTTGTTACTTCTACATGTCCTTAACATGATGTTGAAACGTTTAACTGGTGGAGATATAGTACATGTAATTTGTTACTTCTACATGTCCTTAACATGACATTGAAACGTTTGACTGGTTGAGATATGGTACATGTAATTTGCTACTTCTACATGTCCTTAACATGACATTGAAACGTTTGACATGCGGAGATATAGTACATGTAATTTGTTACTTCTACATGTCCTTAACATGACATTGAAACGTTTGACTGGTGAAGATATGGTACATGTAATTTGTTACTTCTACATGTCCTTAACATGACATTGAAACGTTTGACTGGTGGAGATATAGTGCATGTAATTTGCTACTTCTACATGTCCTTAACATGACATTGAAACGTTTGACTGGTGGAGATATCGTACATGTAAATTGTTACTTCTACATGTCCTTAACATGATGTTGAAACGTTTGACTGGTGGAGATATGGTACATGTAATTTGCTACTTCTACATGTCCTTAACATGACATTGAAACGTTTGACTGGTTGAGATATAGTACATGTAATTTGCTACTTCTACATGTCCTTAACATGACATTGAAACGTTTGACTGGCGGAGATATAGTACATGTATTTTGTTACTTCTACATGTCCTTAACATGATGTTGAAACGTTTAACTGGTGGAGATATAGTACATGTAATTTGTTACTTCTACATGTCCTTAACATGACATTGAAACGTTTGACTGGTGGAGATATGGTACATGTAATTTGCTACTTCTACATGTCCTTAACATGACATTGAAACGTTTGACATGCGGAGATATAGTACATGTAATTTGTTACTTCTACATGTCCTTAACATGACATTGAAACGTTTGACTGGTGGAGATATAGTACATGTAATTTGCTACTTCTACATGTCCTTAACATGAGATTGAAACGTTTGACTGGTGGAGATATAGTACATGTAATTTGCTACTTCTACATGTCCTTAACATGACATTGAAACGTTTGACTAGTGGAGATATAGTAATGTAATTTGCTACTTCTACATGTCCTTAACATGACATTGAAACGTTTGACTGGTGGAGATATAGTACATGTAATTTGTTACTTCTGCATGTCCTTAACATGACATTAAAACGTTTGACTGGTGGAGATATAGTACATGCAATTTGCTACTTCTACATGTCCTTAACATGACATTGAAACGTTTGACTGGTGGAGATATGGTACATGTAATTTGCTACTTCTACATGTCCTTAACATGACATTGAAACGTTTGACATGCGGAGATATAGTACATGTAATTTGTTACTTCTACATGTCCTTAACATGACATTGAAACGTTTGACTGGTGGAGATATGGTACATGTAATTTGCTACTTCTGCATGTCCTTAACATGACATTGAAACGTTTGACTGGTGGAGATATAGTACATGTAATTTGTTACTTCTACATGTCCTTAACATGACATTAAAACGTTTGACTGGTGGAGATATAGTACATGTAATTTGCTACTTCTACATGTCCTTAACATGACATTGAAACGTTTGACTGGTGGAGATATAGTACATGTAATTTGCTACTTCTGCATGTCCTTAACATGACATTGAAACGTTTGACTGGTTGAGATATGGTACATGTAATTTGCTACTTCTACATGTCCTTAACATGACATTGAAACGTTTGACTGGTGGAGATATAGTACATGTAATTTGTTACTTCTATATGTCCTTAATATGACATTGAAACGTTTGACTGGTGGAGATATAGTACATGTAATTTGTTACTTCTACATGTCCTTAAAATGACATTGAAACGTTTGACTGGTGGAGATATAGTACATGTAATTTGCTACTTCTGCATGTCCTTAACATGACATTGAAACGTTTGACTGGTGGAGATATAGTACATGTAATTTGCTATTTCTACATGTCCTTAACATGACATTGAAACGTTTGACTGGTGGAGATATAGTACATGTAATTTGTTACTTCTACATGTCCTTAACATGGCATTGAAACGTTTGACTGGTGGAGATATAGTACATGTAATTTGCTACTTCTACATGTCCTTAACATGACATTGAAACGTTTGACTGGTGGAGATATAGTACATGTAATTTGCTACTTCTACATGTCCTTAACATGACATTGAAACGTTTGACTGGTGGAGATATAGTACATGTAATTTGTTACTTCTACATGTCCTTAACATGACATTGAAACGTTTGACTGGTGGAGATATAGTACATGTAATTTGCTACTTCTACATGTCCTTAACATGACATTGAAACGTTTGACTGGTGGAGATATAGTACATGTCATTTGCTACTTCTGCATGTCCTTAACATGACATTGAAACGTTTGACTGGCGGAGATATAGTACATGTAATTTGTTACTTCTACATGTCCTTAACATGACATTGAAACGTTTGACTGGTGGAGATATAGTACATGTAATTTGTTACTTCTGCATGTCCTTAACATGACATTAAAACGTTTGACTGGTGGAGATATGGTACATGTAATTTGCTACTTCTACATGTCCTTAACATGACATTGAAACGTTTGACTGGTGGAGATATAGAACATGTAATTTGCTACTTCTGCATGTCCTTAACATGACATTGAAACGTTTGACTGGTGGAGATATAGTACATGTAATTTGCTACTTCTACATGTCCTTAACATGACATTGAAACGTTTGACTGGTGGAGATATGGTACATGTATTTTGCTACTTCTACATGTCCTTAACATGACATTGAAACGTTTGACTGGTGGAGATATAGTACATGTAATTTGTTACTTCTACATGTCCTTAACATGACATTGAAACGTTTGACTGGTGGAGATATGGTACATGTATTTTGCTACTTCTACATGTCCTTAACATGAGATTGAAACGTTTGACTGGTGGAGATATAGTACATGTAATTTGTTACTTCTGCATGTCCTTAACATGACATTAAAACGTTTGACTGGTGGAGATATGGTACATGTAATTTGCTACTTCTACATGTCCTTAACATGACATTGAAACGTTTGACTGGTGGAGATATAGTACATGTAATTTGCTACTTCTACATGTCCATAACATGAACTGTGCTGAAGTATACTGTCTCGGCTGACTGTTGGAGCACAGTGGTGTAGCGCTTAGTATACTGGCCTCTCACACCAAAACTCGAGGTTCGAATCCCTGTGGAGGCACCGTTTGTGACCTGTGTATCTTACTGTGTTGTGTCTTTGGGCAAGACACTTCTTCAACAGTGTACTCAGTCCGCCCTGCTGTACAAACGAATAACGGGTGTATGGGTCTGAAGGGTTCCGTGTTAGCTCCTCAAGTACAATTCCCTCAAGGTAATGATGTGGTTGCCCCTGGAGAAATTGTCGATTAATTTGATCATATAGTAGTATTACAATGTTGAAGTAGGTAAGACAACAGCTCAAATGATACCAAACGGCTGTGTGATATGATTATTCCATTAGAAATCGACTGTTATTGTACTTTTGAAATATTATCAGATGATAACCCATATATCAGATTATTTCTGAACGTTCTTAAATATGATGGATAGTTATGCCCATCCCCATCATAAATTTACAAATAAACATCGCTTTTACAGCGAAGTTAGCAAACTTTTGCAACATTTAACAAATACATTAGCAACTTTTGTTCATTTCTTAAGTTTTAATGATGTATTTATCATTTAAAACAAAAATGAATATTTGACAAAACTTTCAAAACCTGCCATTCCTGAAAAAGCAACTTCATATATCATATGTCTGTATGAAGGAGTCCTCAGGGTGCAATACAATAATGGAAACAAAATACGTAAAATGCATGATTTATTTTCACCCAGTCCCAATCCAATAAAGTGCGAGGGGAGTGGCTGGACAACACAGCACACGTCTGACCGCTGACCGTTAAGATACTGACTATAATGCAATTCGAAGATTTATGTTTTAAAATGAAGTTAACGATTCAAGAATATCTTAACTTTAGGGTAGAGCGTTACAGAAAAGAGTATAAATTCTGAAAGAAAATTCTTTTTACGTAAGTGATCTGTCTAATGATTAGCAATATTAGTTTCTGGCTATTCAGAGTATGATATCAGACTCATGGATTAAATGTTCTTGGTTTGCAACAGAATATAATGAAAGACCCACGAATTGCAGGATATGATGAAGAAGTAGTGATTCATCTCTTGCTGCAGCCCTGGAAAGAACATATAACATCATTCTCTGCATTAATATTGAAGACTCAAACTTGGGCCCGAAGCGGCTAAAGAACCGACCTGTTTTCTCCATTCTGTGCATGGTATCATTTATTAATTTAATTATGTTATGAAAACTATTTTTGCAATGTAAGAAGCTACCTAGGCCCCAGAGGCCAACTTCATTCAAATCACTTAACACATTCTTATTTTAGTTCAATGATGATGAGTGATCATATTGAACGAGTAAAACAGAAATGCATGTGAGACATCTACGAAAGGGAAACTGGTCATTTTACGATTTCCAAGGACGGGTGTGTTGTTTGAGGCTACATGTACACGATTCAGTCATCAACTATATATGTAGTTAGTAGTCAGATACCGATGTTGAGACATAACGGACACAGTATTATTTAACTTACTGATATCTAACAGGAGGCAATGCTATATGCACAATCATAATTGTCTTTCGATCAGCAGAGTTTGATCGAAATATTATTTGTCTGTGATCAATCAGCTAAATTCAGTAAATTGACGTTTCAGAACATTTTGAGGAATCTCCTTCATGTCAAATAATGCTTGATTGATATGAAGATATGCACATGAAACTTCATTACTTGGATACTGTTTACATTTGAAGATATATATTGCAAAGAGATGTGCATCTTAAACATTTGATAATCCACTGTTAAAATTGAACAGAAACTAAATTTCATTACATGGACATTTGGTAAAGAATTCTAGAGACCAACCAGTTCATGATTTTGAAAAGTCAGCATTAGATTCTTATTGATTAAATTCGGAATCAGAGTTTTCTATAATGTTGAGTACAAAGCCAAAGATGCAAAAGCTTAATTGGCAAAAACATACCAACATCGCAGACTTCGGTTTTCATGGATTTAAGAAAATGTGCATTAGATTGAAATTATTTCACATTTCTAATTATATAGGTCGATTTTCTTTCGCGTATTCAGCCTTTGAGGGGCTTAGCTTGAAGGTTTGGTTTTACAAGCTCAGCGCTGAGATTGGGGAATGTCAGGGCTAACGTGAAACAGGGACCTTATATATAATATAATGTCCCTGCGTGAAATGACTGTAACGGCCAAAATCACACTTTTATGTTAACATCCTACCCCGGTGTATTATTGTCTCATAAGGGGTATGCATTTAACCTTTTCTTTTGGAGTAACCTGCCTTGTGTACGGACTTTTCGTTCAAACATGGCTGCGCCCATGTACGCTGCATAAACAAGTTTCAAAATTTAGAAAATGCCATCACAAACAAACGGTAACTATAATTGTATCATCAATTTAATCATGTCAAAGTTATGAATTGCAGGTGTAATTTCAAATTGTTTAGTTTAACCACAGGATAATTATTTTTGTGTGCTATTTTATTTTTGGCGTCAATATTTTCAGTAAATTTAACTTCACTGTTTTTCACTTTTCTGCAATTGCCGTAAATACCCTAACATATTTTTGTGGTTTAACTAATGACTGTCAACCAATGAGAGATAGGTGCAATTATAAATATAAGAAAACATGCTAGTTTGCATGTATGAAAAATGCTTCAATGACGATACAACATGAAAACCAAACCTGCGGATGGATGAGATTTCGTGAACATTAGACACCAACACCGTTTAAACTTAAAAGTAAATTTGTGCACACGATTGTAATTGGTAAAGTCATAGGCTGATCTTAATCATATAACAATGTTTGAGATTCGAGAAAAAACTAGTTAAGTCACAAATTACTCCGATTGTGACAGAATTTGAAAACAGACTCGCAGGTCATATAATTTCCTGCTCAAATTAAATTTTGATGAAAACAAGAGTAAGGTCGCTCTGACACGAGACGTATTTTCTGTGATCTTGACATATTTAATATGGCACTGAATTGCAGACGTTTCCTTGTCAAACAGACACAACTGATGCGTGATACATTATAGTCTGTGATTACATATGAAAACTGATTGTTTGAATAATTTCACAAACGATATAAAAAATATTGACCTTTTAGAAGGCATGTTGACATGTTGTTGCTAAACAACAAAGAAAAAAAATGGTTTCTCCATGAACAAAATGTCCTTCGTCAAGGCCCCTTAAATAATTTAGAGTAATCTTTGGAAATATTAACTACTCTTTTTAAAGCGTTACTTTCATTTTAAACGATATGTATCCCTTGTTTTATTGATAAATTGGCGAACGTTCTAGTCAAAAGACAACCTTTGACGCTTCATTGTTTCTGTGTTTTGTTAATATGGTTTGTGTGGGGTCCATTTCCATGTAATAACTGTTGTAATTTTGAGATTCTGGTTTAAGCATATTCCAAGTTTCAGACTTATATGATGCATATCCATTTCCAAAACATAATAATGAGCGTTAAAAGTGTAATCTCTCTTATTAATCGTCAATTTAGCGTATCGAATCATGTGATTATTTAAACCTGTACATTCATCATATATCATTATATAAATTCCAGGTTACAATATAACCATAGAAGATATCTAAACAATGATGGAGATCGGAAAGTATCTGATTTTATACAATGTTAAATCTCTCGTTAAACTACCTAGGGATTTGCTCGACATAACCTTGTTTAACAAAATATTTCCTTAATCTGTTGGAATTGATGTCATGCCGACACAGCATGTTGCGAGTCGAGCTTTTTGTTCATGATTGGCGTTGAAGTGTGTTGAAATCGGTGTTACGTGTATTTCACAAACAATTTACGCCGGTGAGAGAAGTAATTATCAACTTTACACTCATCTGATTATATTTTTAACAAATAACTTAAGTTTTGGAGTTTTTCTTTTTTTACAAGTTTAAGAAATCTTTTCAAGTAAGTTTTGCATAAAGCTATTAATGTTTTCTTTACCATATTTTATTGCATAAGGCAATTATTCTATCACCATTGCAAAAGGAAATCCCATTTGTAAATCTCTTTACATTAGGCAAATTTAAGTAATATTTTCCATTGCTTTAAGCAGTCTTTAATTTATATTTTACATTTTAGCATAGACTAGCTATTTCTTTATTTCTCATTGCATAAGGAATTTGCCGTATTGTATCTAATTGCATAAGGCACTTATATTCATTATTTCTCAAATACCGTAGTGTTTTAGGGGTTTATGAAATGGATATTGACAAACAACTGCTTGACATGGTTTGAAAACATGAGACTTACATTGTAAATACGTTCTATTTTGTTCGTTTACCTACATACTTTGTCTTGTTCATGTAAGGGCAACGGTACCTGCTAAATCATAAGCTGGCTTCCATTTAGGTCACATAAATTCTCAGGTCTTTGAAGGGCATTTGGAAGTGGCAAACATAAGAACAGGAACATTTGCTGGATAACAACTTCTTTAATTTGATAATACACGCGTTTCGGAGGAAATAACATGATGTGCTTTCATATATTCACGTTTATATAGCAAACAAAACAACGGTGAGGAAGTCAATCAGGGAGGCTAAAAATGCATGACAATGGTATACAATGGGGATTTGTAATATACTCCGAAACCATTTTCATATTAAAGAAGTAGCAATAATTTGAAGGTGACCATTTCTTTCAGTCCGAATGAATTGAATTGTCAGATATTTCAGAACAACACAAATTAATTCTGGCGTAGTAAATGAAAACTACATTAATGGACAGAACAGAATCTTCTATCAAGTTCTAAAGGTTCTCGAATTTCTCTTCAAATGTGGATAAGACATAGTTACTGTATTAACGGTATCAGTTTTTGTATATAAAATGCTTGGTAGAACGGGTTTCTTAAAAGGTTTTGAACGTTTTAACTTCTGAGATTTGTTATATACTCTCAAACCATAACTGTTTCTATCAATAACTAAACCTTATTTCGATTTGTCTTGTAGTCCAGAGGATTAAAACTTTTAAAGTTTTGTCACCACCTAACATAAATGGATATTTTCTGTTGAGTTTATGAAACAGAATTGATGTTTTACTGTTGTCACAAATGTTTTATTAATTTACAAAGTGCATTCAAATATGTGTAATTAAAGACATTTTTGTGTTATTTCGATTATCTCCCGAGAACAGTGTGGAAGAAGGCAACCAAATAAAATAGTTTAACAAGTTTTAGAGTTGAATTAGTTCACCTGAATAACATGAATTTTAATGGCATTGTTTTATAAGAACTTTTAATCGTAAACTCGTAACGCTAAAATGCGATGTTATGCACAGATAAACAAATACATATCTTGTTTCGTGGATTTATAATCTATACAGATAAACAAATACATATCTTGTTTCGTGGATTTATAATCTATACAGATAAACAAATACATATCTTGTTTCGTGGATTTATAATCTATACAGATAAACAAATACATATCTTGTTTCGTGGATTTATAATCTATACAGATAAACAAATACATATCTTGTTTCGTGGATTTATAATCTATACAGATAAACAAATACATATCTTGTTTCGTGGATTTATAATCTATACAGATAAACAAATACATATCTTGTTTCGTGGATTTATAATCTATACAGATAAACAAATACATATCTTGTTTCATGGATTTATAATCGATACAGATAAACAAATACATATCTTGTTTCGTGGATTTATAATCGATACAGATAACGAGACAGAGAGAAAACATTAGTAATTAGGAGTCACAAATTACCTTCTAAAATACACTAAATTAATACTAAAAAAAGATTTAAAAAGTAAAAAAAGGAGCTGTTAAAATGTTTTCATCCATCAACTTGAAACCAAAGTTTCAAAACAAAACAGTAAAACTGCTAAAATTATTCGTGTAAATTAGGCAACACCAGACGATAAAGCCATTAGTTCGAAAATAATATGTTGCTACTTTCATCTTGATAATGACAATAAAGTGTATCTCAGTACGAAGTTATTTCACTACCTACGTGTCTGCATATCCATCACAACAAATAGAACAGTAAAACAGTACTTGTCGTGAGGGATACAACATGGAGTTCAGGACAAATCAACGATGAAACCATCAATACACTAATTGATTGGACATGGAGTACAAACATGTTTAGGGGATGCCAGTATTCACGTAATGGTAACTCACATAGTCCAAACTATTCACTTGAATAAATAGTAAACATAGATCTAGCTAATTTAAGACAAACGTAGAGATACCCTAACTCCAGGAGAACTTTCGTGAATAAGGACACCTATCCGATACCTTAGGGTCAACGTTTTTCATCGTTAAAATTACATACCATTTTTGCAATCTTATTACTATATATCATTTAGTAGTTCAAGTAGTGAAACAGTTTGAATAATGTTAAAGCAGAGTCACATAACAGAATGATTTCAATTTGTTTCTTTTTGCCTTGCAATAAGATCAGTTTATGCCAAATTACAACGTGGTCTTTACATGTAATTGCTTGATTTACTGGATGGTAAAGGACTCGACGCGATATCCATTAATCAAGTCAAGTTCTTGGAAAATTGAAGTTCGATAAAAACCATCACTCATCAAGATGGGAACGTATCACAGACAGATTGTGATTTTTCACTTCACGTATTAATAATTGGTCTTTTAGACTGTTCATGGCTCTGCATGTTCTTCTCGGATCATCTTGTTTATGAATCATTTTCAGTGTGTTAACCTCGTTTCCCAAATGCCTCTATAATTTTAATGTAGATGGACTCTTTTTGTACATGTACCACATAATAATACATGGTTTTATAATTTTTTAAAACCTAAATATGACCTATATACAGCCATATTGTATACGAGTACACATTATTGAAATGAGATGTGCACTTTACAATTTGTTTAGCCACTGTTACATTGTCATCATTCATCATTTGATGGCTATCCTTTCCAGAAAGAAATGTTGTTACAGATCTCAGAGGTCCGAGGTCAGAGGAATACAATGATAAAAGAACATGAGACGAGAATTTTACCTACATCAGAGATTAAAAGGTTAAAACAGACACTTTTTTCATTACATGAACATTTGGAAATGAATTATAAAGACCAGTTCATGATTTTAAAAGTTCAGGGTTACATTTTAATTGACTAAAATCATAATCTAATCATAGCTTTCTATGAGGCTGAGTACAAAGCGAACGAAGAAAAAACTTAATTGGTTTCGGGTTTCATGGATTTTATAAACTTGATATTGGATTGACACTATTTGCAGATTTCTAATCATAAAGGTCGATCTTTCTTCATGTATTCAGCCTTTGAGAAGACCGTAGTCTAAAGGTTAGGTTTTACACGCTCTCAGCACTGAGCTAGGGGAATGTCAGGGTTAACGTGAAGTACTTACAGCTGTTTAAGTATTACGACGGTAGCTTCTTACAAGAACGCCTTATTCAATTCAACTGGTGAATATAGAGATGTTTTAGGGGTTTATGAAATGGAAATTGACCCGAAAACCAAGTCAAAAGTGATTTATTACTTAATAACCAGGTTAAGTTTTTAAAAATACCTGACATTTATTTATATTCTGGAGAGTGACTACATCTTGATTGTGAAGGACAACATGTTACTATACAGTCAATTTAAAATATATTCTTGACAACCATATTGTTTTTTTTAACGATGTATCCTTTTCTGTCTGTTTAAATTTAAATGAATTTGTGTTAAACAATAGGTAGTCTTTGAGGGGAATTTAGCAGTGACATGGGTAGGAACAGAAAGATGTTCTGGATAACAATTATAGTTGTTATCGAGAAAATAACAAATACAGATGTATAGTATGTCTGCATGCCTCATCTTGTATGGTACATTACATCCTCTCACAAACAACCCCTTGACATGTTTTGAAAACGTGAGAATTACATCGTAAATACGTTCTATTTTGTTCTGTTATATACATACTTTGTCTTGTTCATGGAAGGGCAGAGTTACATGCTAATTTTTCAGGTGGCGTGCATTTAGATCAAATAAATGCTTTGAAGGACATTTACAATTGGCATACTTAAGAACATTGTTTTTCTTCTGGATAACAACTTCGGAGTATATACTCGGTCCTTCATCAGGTGGAAAAGAAAGGAAATAACAAAATGTGATACATTTATATAGCAAAAAATGGTGATGAAACTAAATCAGGAAGATTAAAAATACATGAGAATGGTATACGATAAGGATTTGTAATATACTCCGAATTGTCGTGTATTTTCAAATTAAAAACGTTGTTATCTAGAAAATAAATTCTCCCTATAATTTGAAGGCGACCCTTTCTTTCCAGCAAGAACAGCTGAATTGTCAGATACGTAGAACAACAGTTATGAATTCTAGCGTGGTAAATGAAAACTACATAGTCTCTTCCATCAAGTGCTAAAGGAATTTGAATTTCTCTTCAAATGTGTATTAGACATACTTACTCTATTGACGACGGTTTGTGTACAAAAATGCTTGGTAGAACGGATTTTCTAAAGGTTTTGAACGTTTCAACTTGTAAGATATGTTTATATACTTTTAAACCTTAAATGTACCTATCAATAACTAAACTTATTTCGATCTGCCTTGTAGTCCATGAGGATAACAGGTTTTAAAGTTTTTTCTGTAGCTTTTACAAACTATAATTTATGTTAAAGTGTTGTCACAAATGTTTCATTAATTTACAAATTGCATTCAAATGTTTGTAATTTAAGATATGTTGTGTGTTGCTTCTATTACAGTGTGGAAGGAGGCAAGTCTCGCAACTATCTGTCAAGGGACCGAAATGAAAAACAAAATGTGGTTATCATGATTTGGAATCAATTCCATGTTTTTTTTTTAAGTGCAGTTTTAGAAGGGATATATGGCTATCAAATAAACTAGTTTAACAACTTTTAAAGTTGAACCAGTTCATCTAAATAAAACTCATTTTATTGATACTGTTTTAGAAGAACCTATAACCTTAAACTCTAAAATACGATGTAATGCACATGTGAACAATTACGCATCTTGTTTCAGAGGCTTATAGTCGATACCAAAAACGAGACAAGAGAGATAACAATGGTATTAATGAGAGAGAGAGAGAGAGAGAGAGAGAGAGAGAGAGAGAGAGAGAGAGAGAGAGACAGACAGACAGACAGACAGACAGACAGACAAACAGACAGACAGGCAGACAGACAGGCAGAGACAGAGACAGAGAGAGAGTGAGTCGTATGGCCAATTTGACCTGTTCCTGGGAGCAAAGGGCTGGTATATAGATGTTATACCATTCTAGACTATTATAATCCAATACGTGTTTCCATTAGTTGTTATTGCGAACTATAAACCATAAATCATTTAGTAATTCAAGTCGTGAAACAGTTTGAATTAATGTTATAGCAGGATAACGTTACTGAGAATTATTTCATTTTGTTTCTTGTTGGCTTGCAACAAGATCAGTTTATGCCAGATTACAACGTGATTTTAACAGCAATAATGGCTTGATTTAGTGGATGTAAAAACACTCGGCGCAATATCCATGAATCATGTCAAGTTATTCGAAAATTATATGAAAACAATCTCCCATCACGATGAAACATGATATAATACTCAACACGTATAATGCATGATATAGTACTCAACACGAATGATACATGATATAATAATAATATGGATTGTTTAGCTGAGTTTTCCCCTGTATTACCAATCGGTAGAGGCTCCCTTTACAACGTTTTTTGATATTTTTTCGGTTCAGCTTTCCTAATTTGACTATGAGTTTATGGACAATATATTTTCTTCAGGTAAACAACCATCTGGTTACTCATTATCCGTACTCGTAGAGCAAGGTGTCACGTATCAAGCAAAAGGTGATTGCGGTCATTTTAGTGTGAACAATTTTAAATCATGCAAGTAAGGGAAATGTTCGCGCAGCTTAACCAAACTTCAAACTCTTCTTATTGATTAAAAGTGATTATTTAGCAAGTGGTAACAATTGTTTTCCTTTTTCGCGAGATCACCGTCTTTTCCCAGGAAAATGTGCTACAGCGCCTTTAAATCGTTTGATCCTTTTAGTCACTTGACACAAACCAATTGTATTCCCCAGTCTCAGACTGGACTGCTATATCAGGGAGACAGGATGTCGGACTTGTCTCTCTCTATAACAAGTGATTGACATGCCACAGATTATTTCCCAAAAGCAATTACATAGATTCACTGTATGCATAAAACAGATTTCCAACTCAATAATCTGGGTACCTTAATGGGTATAAACTGATGGCCTCATTTGGTCCTAAAACAGCAAAACTATGCCAATCTGATTACATATATTAATTAAAAACTTAAAGAAATAAAAATCCCATGGATATAGCAACAATATATTGAAAAATATTTATAGACTTAATGGTAACCATGCTAAGGGACTACCATAATTAGTGGATGTCGTATTTGTAAGTGTACTTGATCGCTGAAAATTATGTTAAATATGTTAAGATCAAATTCTCAGTTATGCACTGCAAATCACGCGATTGATGTCTATAAATAACATTGTAATATTTACACATCTAACAACTACTTCCAAAATTAAATGTTGTAGTTTTGCATGAAGGCCTTTTAATAACATACGGTTATGAATTTCTTGAAAATGATGCTCTCTGTTTCATGATAAATGGTGATGCATCCTCGAGAATCTATAATCTCTGCCAATCAGTTATTTAATCAACATATAATTCGGCATAATGCTATCACTGTATATCATCTTAATGTTACTAATACACGTAATTTGATCATTCCGTGACCTTGCAGATAAGTATTCTGCTCACCGATTGATTGTTTCATTGACAGAACATGAACCGTAGCTTATCTAACTGAACCACATGTACATGGACAGATTCATGGAGATACACGGGATCAAGAGGTTTATAAATGTATTTCACACGGGACTTTATGAACAACCGTTCGCTTTGGTTGGAACAAGATTTCGTAATAATCCACTAGCACAAACAATCCAATGTAACTCTCAGCCCTTGACTCGTTTAACTTGAACTTTGTGTCAGTGGGTCATGATGAAAGTGACCCTTCTGCTCTACCGTAAATCTGTATTCTCCTGACTATCAAGTTTCAATTTATAAGTTGTAATAATCGAGTGAAGTGTTCAAATCGACATTTTGTCAATGTGTGCAATCCAAAATTATTTCATTTGATAAGGATAGTGTTTAATGCAAATCTAATAACTGATTGAAAATGTAGAGCTTAAATTACAGAACCATGTCTCCAGAATGTATACACAGTAGAGCAAGGTTATAATCGTTTAAGTAATTTGCTTTCGTTCACTCCCATAATCCATACAATCTCATTTAACCTACACCCCATTTCATTGTGATTTGGTCCTACACTGCTTACATGTGAATTCACCAAATTAGCAAAAGGGCTTGGTTCATTGCTGAACATATCTGAGAATGTATATGGACAATGAGCACAAGCGTTGACTTTGTAAAATATGCAGTAAATCTGAATATTGTTTTAATTATTGTATGGATTACAAGAAAAGGTCCCCCTCCACCCAATTCCCCCTGGTTTGGCTCAAAAGGTGAAGGAGAAATGGATTGTTTTAAATAAACACAGTTAATGATGTAATTATTGCTCAAAGTTTGGGTGAATACTTGTATCTGACAATAACAAAAATCAATGCAATGCTAAGAACATGAAACGATAAATACGGCTAACAATTTAAGTGTCCGTTTTAAACTGCCACTTATAACAATGTAAAGTTGTTATGGCTAAATTCAAACAAATGCCCAAGAGTTTCATTGTTATTATTCAAGCTGTAGTTATATCCATCTACTAATACTTGTTTACCCCTTCTCTTTACTTAAATAACCGATAATATAACGTGAGTAAGAAAGCCAAAAGCTTGCAGTCATAAATGTAGAAATACAGAGGGTTTTTAATATTTCCTTGTCCAGACAGACAACCGATATGTAAATAAATGTATCAAAAGCACCAGCTGCCAGCAGTTTATACTTATTGATTGATCTAATTGCCTAGGTCACAGTGCCTCTTGGCAGCGAATAGGCCAATTGGTACTTACTGGTTCTGTGTTATAAGTTGAATGTTAATGACTGGTGAAGGAGGAGACCATTACTTTCAACAATCATTCGTTGTAACTAATGTACACACCAGTCATATGGCTGACTTCACGATAGGGATGATAGGATCTTGGTATAATATCCGTGATATGGTTATGGTTGTATGATCACACATACGTTGTGCTGTAAAACAGAAAAAGATCATTTAATGATTAACTTCACTTTATTTATTTTAATATGAATAATACAAATAGAAAAGTCAGATTGAATTTGAAATAGATAAATTAACGCTAAATGGATTGTCACACCGTTATTACTACACATGCACTATATTGACGCGGAATTATGTATTTTATATCTGTCCTCCTGATTCTGAGGAAAAGTAAAAAAACGATTAAAGTCAACTTGGCAAGAACATTTCAAGTTAATAAAGTTAAGACCATCTGATAGGTAATTTGCTATTTCAGAGGTGCGATATTTGGTTTTAACGTCGATTTCCAGAACATTTGTCTCATATGATCACGAATTGATGAAATGCCAGACAACACAATCTGTTCCTAAACTTGTAACATAAGTTTTACAAAAGAGCTATCGATTTTGAAACACATTTCCTCATCAAATTACAAATTCCTTTGGGAAAATTCTTTAAATGTCATCACATAATATGATTACATGATTACATAATGTACAATTGCGAAGATTAGAATCGTGGATGACGCTTTCAAGAGATTTTCAAAGACACATATCATTATCATTAACATCGTAAATTTTAGGAAGTAGTAAGCGAGCCAGTTTAAGAGACTAAACAGAAGGCATATGTTGGTTCATTTGGAATGAATTGTCATCGACAATCAGTTGCTGTAACACTACGTGCACATGCACCTTAGTGTAAATAGTTTCGAGAAAGGAAGATAATGCATGTGATCAGTAATATCATCAATTTACCATCCCCTGTGTCGAATTTGACCATCATTTAAACTAACAGCAACACATGATAAGTAAAGAAACCATGATTGAATCTGTCCAAATTTGGAACCGAGGTAGAATCCCCGAGGCAAATCACATTTCGTGATCCTGAGTTTTTCAAGTCACTTTGCATCGCTGGCGTTATATTTCAAGAACAAATGGGTGAATTTTTCATTATTTGACATTAAGACTTTTTTGTGACATCCAGTAGCATAGGTTTAAATTACAAATGTGTAGTTGTCGTTGCAAGCAATTACGTCGTATCTTTTAAAGCTAGTGTATCAAAACAAGTGGTATGACAATAGCATAGGTAAATAAAGTAATGATTGGGCTTTACAATAAGTTTACTGATAAATATTTTTCATGATTTGATCAACAATACCATACATATTATAATACAGTTACTGTTCTTATAATTGCAAATACTCCTAACCATTTAATCAAACTATGATATTCTGCAATGATCACTTTAGCATTATAGCTTTGTTAATATGTAATCACGATGTTTGCTCAAGCTCAATTTGTTAGCCCCTTGTAACTAGTACATACCGTGCGTATGATCAAAACATAATAATGCATTATGAACCTGATGGTAAAGATACTTATATTTTGTTCATAACTGATAAACATTGTGATAATAATGTGTGAAGTAAAATAAATATCTGTACTTTTCATGCAAAATTATTTTTATAAAATCTTGAGTTGAATTGCGAAATATTCAAAGTTCAAATTCGTTTATGTCAATATTAATATCTGAGTTAGATTAATAAATATCACCGGAAACGAAACTATTCAAATATTGGCGTGCTAACAATACGTCAGCTACTAGTTACTCTACACTACAATGGCGATGATGGTGTAAAACACATTGCATCAATAACAAAGGGACGTCAAGTACGTTAGTCAATAGAATCCAAGGCTCATATGTTCTGACGCTTTTCAGGTATAATAAAACGAAGCTTCAATTACATCACCGGATCTTAAAAACGCATACAATATTGATAAATACAATGTACATTCAACATGTAATTACACCAAATTTTTATGAAATTCTGGTCAATTTGTCATTTACGATTTCAAAATAACTAAATTTTATTTCTGCTTTGATACATCCTTGCTCCACTGCAACTAGATAGTCGTTAGATATTTGTTCGTTTCGAATCCCAAAAGAAAAGAATATGATGTTTTGATGTTTTAAACAGAACCCTACTGAATGTAAATCATTTATCTTATTGATATCACCTTAAGCCTTTCTGTCAATTGTAAAGAGATCGAACATTGTGTTATCATTTCCAATATATCAAATTTCGCGCCAATGTGGAAATACGGTACCGTATTGTACATGTGCTACACAAATAAACAAATAGAAAGAAAAAAAAAAAAAAAATCCTCCCAACAACCATACTTTCGTCGGTCGTAACATTCCGAATGCTTTCAAAATGGTGATCGTTGAAAAACATGATTTGATTTGCCAGCTATGTGATTGGGTGTTTACTGCACTTATCTGGCACTGAACACGGGCCAAATACAAATACTTCATTGTCCTATCTTCAGAAATGGAGATAGAGTACTGTACACTGCCCACATGAACACCTAAACATGTAAACATACAATCACTATCTGGTAGGTGTATGTCTACATATATTTCTTCCCTAAGATATTGACACTTTGTTCAATTGAAAGTCTTATATTTTTGTTTAGCGCGGAAAGTAATATCTTATTCACAGGACAAAAAGGGGTGGAATCCGATTGCCGGATCCCTCCGGATTCTTCCAGATTCCTCAGGATCTGCCAATATTTGGGAAAATCCGGAAGGATCCGGCAAATGGAGTCTACCACTTGTTGTCCTGTGAATAAGATATTACTTTCCACGCTAAAGAAAAATGTAAGACTTTCCTGAAAGCAATAATTCACAAAGTTCATTTCACGAACCTTCTGCAGATACATGTATGTATAACGGGGAAAGCTTTCAAATGAACAACAATGCGTGAGCGTGACTACTTGTTTAAAAAAAAAGTTTGCATATTAATTGAATGCTGAAAATAGTTGTTGTTGACATAACGAATTCTTTATCTCTAGAATGATATTTCAGTGTAGCGTAAAATAAGATGAATTAATATTGACTTGTTGTTTTCTAACATTTAATGGCAATTACGACGTCTCAAAAAGCGAATGAGAAAATCCGGAAGTGAAGGATATCTAGCTCTCTTCATGATATATCGTCCGTTCAATGGTTCATTCATGGCTCCTCTCGTCTCCTTATGCTGAAATTCTATTTGGGGTGTTCTTCAGTGGCATTCATTATTCTGCTCAAGGCAGACCTTGTGATGTATTGACAGTACACGACTCTCGTTCATCACGTTGAGATGGTGAAGATGTACACAGCTGCATGTGGATCCTCTTGAGGTAGTTGAAATATTGATCAGTGCTTGCAGATAACCAGGGATTATGCAATGGTTTCGGAATTAATAGTTTTCAAAATAAATGCCCTTAAAGGGACATTCGTTGTTTTTAAATATTTTATTTGTCTTTGATGCGTGTCAAAATACCATATGTGCTGATTTCAGGTCAAATAGTTACACTCAACTTGCATATTTCAACTTCGCAAATTATCGATACTATACACCCCATTTACATGCACAGCAGTTATATGACCTATTAAGCATTACCAACCGAAATTTGTATTTTTGTCTGTTGTATATACATTTCCAAAATAATGTGTATAATGTAGCTAATTAACGCGTGCCAATCATTTCATTTGGAGATTTTATAACAGTCATGCTGTTTTGAAGCATTCAGCTTCATTACTAGTTACGGGGGTTGGTAAGCTTTTGTTTCTAACAGTATCCTGTATACAGTATACCACATCTTCGTGGGAACAACCCGAGATAGGATCATCCATGAAAATCTTACTGAAACAGAAATGTAGGCGATTTGAATAGTTCAGAACAGCTAACAGCATAAGAATCTTGGTTTGTTGTTAGTATGTCATATTGACAAGGCAACAATTTCTTATGGCAGATAAATAGTTCATCACATACATCAATATTTCCACTATCTTCGTAATGTTAAAACCGAATATTGAATTTCAAACAACAGTATTCCCATCCCCTTGTCATACATCTGCCTACCCGCGTCATGTCACAACATTTGTTACATAAAGGACAACTAATTCCTTCTCGCGAAAATACAATGGAAAAAAATGACGTTAGCTTGCTTTTTCTTCACAAAAAACAGAGATCAAATTATAGAATGGCAGACTCAAGACTGTAACTATCGACAGTGCAGATTCCAGTTGATCAATATCGTGATTTGAAATAAACGGTTTGTTCTAGTTTAAGTAGCGGATCGACTGTGAACATGTAAACTGTCCGTTTAATGCTCAAGTAATTATAAACATATATTTCTGATATTGTCACCTTCTTTAGCAACACGTATGAACATGTTTGCACCACTCAAAATGATACAATCACTTTAATCTACAAAAAATGAACCGCGCAAATTAAAGTTAATATCAAGCATTACCAGAATCTGTTCGATGACCTTCAGGCAGATCAATGATGAAGTCTTCATTACAGCTTTACATACTTAACAAGGACTTTCGACTCGACTATATTATATTGATTCTATTGGCTGAGTCATGATGAACCAAAGGTCGGTATCAAACGAAATAGGCAATCTGATCTACTGTAAGTCGATTATGTCCCTGGTTTCGAAATACCACGTCAACGAGATAGGAAAGAAATAGTCGGACAAAATGTGACTTTATATTTAGCTATATAACTACAATCAATGGATGAACATTAAGCGAGAGTTAAATAAGGTCACATGAACTGAACTGAATAAAAATGGCAGATCCAATGTTAGCAACATCTCCACTTGACGGTTAGAGGTTAAGCTGTTTAAGGTTCTTTACATTCAACGTTTTCTCTATTCTGGGATGGAACAACTCCCGAGAAAGTCACGAGTACTGAGTATTTAGACAGGTAGAAGCTGCTTTATAGAAGAAGAAGAAAAGAAGAAAAACATAATTTATTTGGAATTGGACAGATTTGTTCCTCGTCCACAAGTCACATTGTTACAGTCATGAACATAACAAACATTTTAATATCATTTATAGAGGCTGGACATTGTATTGTTATTTAATTCTTAACTAATTAGATAATTTAATATATTTAGCTACTTTTAACAACGTAGGTTTGTTTGGATCTTTAAATAATAACACACACTTATAAACACTAGGTCTAATGCAATAGAATTTTTAAGATATATAGACCAGTCTCAGCTATATTCATATACACATGTATTCATGTACCACGTTGTACTTCCCATTTCAAAATAGCTGTGGTGTAAATTCATGTTAACTGTTAACTTTTACGACACGAGGTTTCTATGTGTACATCTTAAATTAACCTCAGGGATGATCGATTCAAACTAATTAGTAGTGTATGTATGTTAGTAGTGACCCACTGATAGTCATGGTATGTACTAGTTGTACATGCACTTTTTAAAATTTAATTTCGGGGCTGCTCTGCTTTTGCAGTGTTCCGAAAACGCTAATCTACTTGTATAATCAATGGGAATATATACTTAATTTGTGTCATAGTTTACTGTTATCATCACAACATAAATATCATTGAACAGGTAAAATGTCAATAATTTGTATTTTCACAGGACATTTAGAAACATATTAATATAATAATCGTCACATGACATACACAACCTGCAGGACGAATACAGATAAAAGCGAGTTTTCCGTGGGTTGCTATGGTGACAAGTGAAATTGACAAGTCTGCATGCCTCAGAAACGCTGGTTGATGTGAAGGGAATCCTGTTTTATGACCTCAGATTTTATTAACGCACATTAATCGAAGGGGTACCTGTCTCTGAAACCAAATTTCCTCGGATTGCCATGATATAAAAATTATATATATATCATATGTCATGTTGAAGATAAACAATTCTATAGCGATTGATAGATTGTATCATGTTATTGAAGTATGTTTTCAACCAATAATTGTGTATTTTAACACTAACATACTCGATGGCTCACAACCGATCCACTTTTGTTTGATCTGCCTCTCTCATCAAGTCACACAATTTGTTACATAAAGAACAAATAATTCAACAATAATTAAAGACCAAGATGAATTCTTTATTTGTTGTTCTTTTTTTCTTTCTTTCTTATTTCTTTTTCATTTTATTTTCTCTTACATTCCTGAGTCTTACAAGGTTTACAGTGGCTTATATTATATGTGATAATATTATATATGTTTGCAACACCTTCAATTAAATATAAAATGATACAATCACTATCTAATCTATAAAAACTGAAGTATCATGAAAGCAGAAAATCCCTTCAGGCAGATGAATAACATATTAACATATTTAACAAGGGGGAGGAGCAAGATGCTCCCCTGATAGTGTTGACTATATGTTGATTGATCCTATTGGCTGTGCCGTTAACCCCATGAGATGATGCATAGTAACCTACATACTAAGTTTATCATCATTATCATCTACAAATTACAGGCTAATGGCGATTTATCTATCTGATCCGATCTAAGCCTATTACGGCTCTGTGGTTTAGAAATACAATGTCACAAATACAATTACCATCGAACTCTGGTGTTTTGTATTCTTATCACAGTACAGAGGTCTTCTGTTCTTGAGTTGAGGAATTAGGTGATCATACAGATGACATTGCTGTATTACATATGGATGTTCATTTACAAAACGCTTCATTCTATTCACGTTTTGTCATCATTTCCAAGCAATCATTACAAGTATTCGTTTGTAAATACCTCTGGTATGTGTTTAAATTACCAAGCAAACGATATACGAAAATAAAGCTTGCATGATTTAAATTATAAAGATCAAGTTGCCAGATTCAGATGTGCCTTGTAGATTTTGTGTCGATGTTCAGTAACAGTGTCATACATGCACATTAGAAATCTAAATGACTGTATTGTTACCAATAATCGAACCATTGTATTATAGTTGTGCGAAATATTCTTTCTTTATGATAAAAACTAAACTCACGGGAAAAAGAAACGATAGGTACAACAACGCAAGGTATTTTAATCAACGAGTGATGAACAAGATTGAAACATAGTTACACCATGTCTCTAAAAGCAAACTAAGTTTGTCTGTAAATTTGAAACATTATCTCTTCATAATTCTGAAAAACACGGCTTTTTAAAAATCGTCGTTATAGAATCTCCATAACCAGATGAGATAAGGGAGTGAAATAGGGCTTTCATATTGTTTTTTTTTTTACGTCCTACAGCAACGATGCGTAATTGATTTAAAGTCAGGAAGAACATTATGTCGATACCATCTTGTACTAACATAATTTCCATATTTCATAAAATTTTACCTAAAATACCCAGAATTATTTCCCAAAATACCTTTTGAATAGATATTTCAGCACCCCATGTGTGTTTGAACAGATATAAAATATTAAGTATCATACTCTCATGAATGAAATTGTGTACATCTCTTAACGAGATATATCCTCATCACAAACAGATTTATTCGGCAGAAGTATTTTGTGTTTTTCTCTGTTGAAAAGAAGATGTACTTTCTCTTGCCCGTGAGTTTATATGTTGTTTTATAATCTACTTTCTGTGAAAAAGGTCATGTATGTTGTACTCAGTCAAGCGTCAGAGTTATATCCCTTTGAACTGAAAAGTAATCGTATCTCTGATACATCTGATTGTGTTTGGTTAAGTATATTGTTGAATAATATTTCTATAAAATAGTATATAGTATATATGTGTAACCACGAACAAATAAAACCATACTCATGAAATATGTTTGTTGTTTTAAGTAATGACGATATGAAATGAAATTGTCAAATGTAAATATATTGAGACAACGGTAACCCCGATCTTTAGCATATAAATGGATGAAGCAGGTGTTTTTCATGTAAATAGTGAATTAGCAATTTCTTGAGATTTTCTAAATTTTAAAGTAACCACTCTATTATCATTTATGATTTTGTGTAATGCTTACAGCTGTTGTATCAGTATGAACAGCTGATTTGCTACGTCATGTATGCTTAGATCAATTGGACGACAGCAAGGTGCTGTGCATTCAGATCATTCAGCCATGACAGAGCCGCGCCCATTGTTGCTTAACGCAGCGGACTGACAAGAGTGAACTGAACAATGCGCCACAACCTTTTATTGTGTTCGTTAACGGCTTATCGCGGTCTTGATCGACTTCTGTAGTTTCCCTGTTTAAAACATCGGTCCAAATTATAATTATTTTCCAAAACAGATACACAGATAAAATTGCGTAGAAGGAAAACATGATGGAAACCGTAAAGTGAAGATAACTGATTTACCCATGTCATTTTAATGACATAGTTTGGTCTAGAATCTTTCGTCATCATGTATCCAAACGCGGAAAATCGCCGTTCACAAAAATCGTGTTCGAACCTCCGTTCGACCATAAAATAAACCAATCAAAAACAAGGATTTTAAAATGTCATGGTAGAATATGCATTTACAATTATCATAAAAATTGTACTTCAAAGAACACAATGCTCTCACATTTTACATTGATGTACGTAACCGCAATAGCCCCATTAATTACTTTCTATACTAGCCCGATCTGGTATGACAAGAAACACACGGCTTTCTTGAGTAATTACGTCATAAAGGATGTCGGTTATATATGATATCATAATGTGAGCTGTATTACTGAATAACTCAATTCTGTAATTGTGATAATGATTATTTTATTTGAAGATGTGGTCATCGTTTTTCTTAGGAATACTTGATAAAATATTTGATGTAATTTTAAATAGTTTAATACACATTTTTCGCTCGTTTGACACATTCATTTACTCGTTTGATACCAATCGTATTACATTGAAAGTCGTTTAGTATCTATTGATAAGATAACTGTGCTGCTTCTAAATAATTAATCTGCACTGCTGGCTATAAATTAGATTAAGAATAGTGTGCGAGTTTTTGTTTAATACCGCTTGGGCACTATTAAAGCAATACGCAGTGAGAAATTTAAGTTAATTTAGTTAAGTGACTTTCTAAAGCAAACTAGAAAAAACATCAAGATTAATGAAATGTTAATTAAGAGGCGTTAAAGAGTTTGATTTTTCATAATGAAATATTTTCCATAGTGACACAATAGTTGATAAATTGAAAGAGCAGGATAAAAACAACCTACCTTAATAAGCCTACAATAGCATTGCTTGTACCAAACTACATACATAACATGAATGAATATTCGCAATAACACATAGTACTTACTTTGAATAATATGAAAACAAAACATTCAAATTAACATTGACAGACTACATCTCATCCGAAGTTGTTTCAATATTCATTCCTTTGATCATTACTTCATAAAAAGGACATTAAGGCATTTACCAAACTAGTAATGACAGATAAGTCATTTGAGAGAAAGATTATTGGAACGGTTTGATGTTAACAATGATAAAATTTGTTGATCAAAGGAAGTCACTGTAAAACTATACACTCATTATACAAAAGCAATTTACGAAACATAGTTGATGCATTTCCATAATGAAGATGAATCTATGATGTACAAATATGTATTCATCGCAGGATGTGATATGAATTGTTACGTGGGGTTTCTGTCATTTTTCCTTCAAAGAGAGCCTAAACACTGACGAACTATTGCACCAGCTGAATGTTAAATCAAACACTTTATTGCTATTGTTCACAGGAAGAAGGTGTGACAAAGTCGTTTATCTAAAAAGTCAAAGGCAAGTTTCATCGCCATGCCTGGACCTTCTGTTTCATTGAGAGTCAAACAACACGTAACCTATAACTTTAAAGTGGAGGGAGGAATCGAAAGTAGCTTTCGTTAAAGCTGTTTCCATTTTATCATTTATATTGCAACACATGAAATACAGGCGGATTACAATGTTGCTTTCAATAACATGTTTCAGGAGCACACAGCACATACAACAGACACATGTCCATAACTATCCACTAAACATGGGAGGTTTAAGATTGAAAACGTTTCGGAACTCTACCAATTAATGTAGATTCTCTCTTGAATGACAGTTACCTCATCAATCGGTATTGATGGGTGTCCAATAAAGTACCACACTAGAAGGGAAGGCAATCATCCCCATAGCACAATATATGGAAGTGACATACATCCAGCTCCCTTATATTCCAAACGATTCACGTGTTGAAAGCTAATCTATTTGATAAATGTTTGATTTAAACCTCTACACACACTTCGAAATGAGAGACAAAAAAACGATTATTTAAAACACGTTTAAAACACGTTTGTCTTGTCAATAATGCCATACTGTTTGTCGTACATCAAGCTTTTTCCAATCAAGGTATGTCCTCAAACCTATGACAAACAGACGTATATATTTATGATATTTTCGATATGAGAACATATACACAAATAACGTTTGCCTAGAAATCATTGTTTCAGCTCGAGTTTTCGTCTTTCTGTCTCTGACGTCATAAACAGATGTTCCTGACATCATTGTACTTTGTCAACGACAGCGAAATGGGCCGTTTTCTGGCTATTCTTCCAATTCTTCTTCGTGAAAAACAGACAGATCATTATGAGTCACCGAATCTATAAATCGACTGTCTGAAACAATTGAGACATATTGCATTGATATACTCTCGAATAAATGTTTGATTATCAAATGATACCCTGAATCAAAGGAAAACAATCGTTGTCAAGGGAGAGGTTAGTTCGTAGTTTGGGCAGGGTCCTCTGATGGCAGTACAGATGTATGAGATAATCTGTCATTTGATTAACATTTCTCTGCCAGGCCGCGACAACCTTGTTGCTGATACCGTTCTAAATACAGTAAGGCGTTGGGTTCAATGCTACACTGAATTTCAGGGCAGTATTGCCAAAGGTTCGCTAGTTCAAGGCGTTGCTCGTGACGCTCAGCTTTCATGACAGAGTCGTGTCAGACTCACTCCTGACTTGCTGCGATGGCAGTTAGGAGTAAAAACTCTTTAAAATAAGTTTGATTTCAGCAGAATGAATGCTAAAAAGTATAGCAATCCATGTTTAAAATATTATCATTAATTTCTATTCATGCAACAGATTCACAAACAAATATTGTTGTGAGTCTAATGTCAAAAATGTTACATAAAGCCTTTAAAGTATTTTCAGCTGTCAAAGTTACTCTTTCTGTGCATTAATAAACTTCAATACAAGATCAACTTCAAAGAACACAACTCTCCCATGATTTAGTTTAATGTACTGCTCTCAATATTTCCATTAGTTCTTCCCCAACATGACACCAGGCCTGGATGTGCTAGCACGAAACAGACGGTTTCATTAAATTCCTTCTGTCTCAGAAATGATGTCATATAGGAAGTTAACCATACAACATAATCACCTACGTCGCAGTAGTTGAAACTAATAAGCTCTCTTGTATCTAAATGATAGTTTGATTTAATGTTTCATTTCATTTTTTGTATTTAATCCTTTCTCCTTGGATTAAATAAGAGGTTTTTTAACAGCGTGAATACATGTTCCATCTTAAACCATTCTTATATTTAAAACTGATGAGAACCAGGTTTCCAAACAAAAGTGAAAATAATATTAAGTTGTCATAGAATATCACATAACTCTCTGTAACGGTAAGGGTTACATATTTATTCGACATACCTTGAGTCATTTGTTCAGATACATAAATGTTAACACTGATACAAATACTCTTCTTGTGCATCTCATCACAGCATGTCACTACATCCACTTTAAGGGATTCAGTTCACAAAGAAGATACATGAAGTCATTAACAGAAATAACGACTCATCAGCGGGGACATGCCAATTTCCATTTGGTATAAGTCTTGTTTTCACAAAGAAAAAAATGCTTTGTGCATTATTAATGTAATTGTTTCATAAAATGGTATCTCTAAGACTATTACCGGCAAAATTCATTAACATCCATCTCCATAACGCAATCACATTATCTAAGAGATGTGAATAGTGATTTATCTGTGGAACGTGATTTGATTCCCGTTTATTTGATAAGAGTTATGTGATGCTGACATGAATAGCTCCTCACACATTCTCCCGGGATGATGGTTACAGGAAAGTCAAGGAAAAGGAACATGCTCTTATCTGATCTGAATATGAAATTTCCATGTTTTCGATGACAGTTCGCCAAATTAAGGTAGTATATGTACAATGTACAATACACAAGACTCCATGTGAACGAGTAAGTGACAAATGATACAGGTGAAACATCGTTTATGTATATGAAATGTTTCATTTCTCTGATAAGGTGAATACACGTGTTGATACAGGTAGCCATGTTAACGTGGTTGTACTTTCAGGCTCCGCGCGACCGGATATAGGTACGTACTTTCCCGTGTTCTGGTACCCATTTAAACAGCTGGGTAGACTGAGTGCAATGTGGATGAAGTGCCTTGCCCAAGGGGAAAAACACAGTGTTAGACCCAGGTCACAAAATGTTGCAGCACGCTAACCACTACACCACTGTGTTCCACTACACCACTGTGTTCCACTACACCACTGTGTTCCACTACACCACTGTGCTCCACTACACCACTGTGTTCCACTACACCACTGTGTTCCACTACACCACTGTGTTCCACTACACCACTGTGTTCCACTACACCACTGTGTTCCACTACACCACTGTGTTCCACTACACCACTGTGTTCCACTACACCACTGTGTTCCACTACACCACTGTGTTCCACTACACCACTGTGCTCCACTACACCACTGTGTTCCACTACACCACTGTGTTCCACTACACCACTGTGTTCCACTACACCACTGTGTTCCACTACACCACTGTGTTCCACTACATCACTGTGTTCCACTACACCACTGTGTTCCACTACACCACTGTGTTCCACTACACCACTGTGTTCCACTACACCACTGTGTTCCACTACACCACTGTGTTCCACTACATCACTGTGCTATTACCTGTGAATGTAAATGTCAAGGATGTTCCCTTACCTCCGTAACATCACGAGGAAGCAACCTCTTTAACAACCAGATACATTTAATCTATTAAAATAATTTATTGAATGGTATGGTTATGGCATTAGATATCATACGTTATCCTATGTATTTAAAATACATACAAATGAAAAGGGCACCATGAAACCTCTGGTCCGGTCTTTATGAGCTAAATGGTGAGCTATAGATGATGAATGGAAATATATGTTAAAGAGCAAAGAAACACAGCATGAGAGACATGAATATTTAACAAATGATTCAGCATGATTAGATGCATTTGCGAAAATAATCATTAAAAGTCTGTCTACATTTACAATACAGGAAACATTGTCTGTCATAATCGTTGCGTCTTACTCTTCATTGACAGTCATATTATTCAGCACCTGGACACACTTGAGTAAGATATCGGCTAACTTATATTCCATGGCGAGTTTGATTTAGGTTTTAGATTTGTTTTGTTTGTTTTGAAAATCAGAGACGTGTTATACTGGATTGATAGCGAGTAAATTTAAAATTGAAACCGAACGTCTCTGATTTGTAAACACAGTAGGTTTATCTCCATTCTACCATGACCCTTTTAAAACGGGACTCTTTTATGTCGGATGCTGACAACGGCACCGCGCGAGCTTCGAATTAAGACTTACAGTACAGGGTTGTGAGTTTACGCTGTACAACAATTTCTCATTCTTTTAAGCAGGAAAAAAAGACAAAAAATAAATAAGTTCCACTAGAACGTTTTCAATTTCATTTTTAAAAGCTTCAAATGCGTAAGATATTTATGCGCCAAGTTGAAATTTCAAAATTTGAATTGGTTTCACCTGTTACAATTTGGACTCGTTGACCTACTACGATTCCCGGTAAAAGTTGTTCACCGTCACGATGGAGCAGTGTGAAAGATACAACGCGGCAGAGGCAGCGGAACTTACAGTGCTTGCCATCTGTAACGAATCTGGGAGATAAATCAATTTGATTCGATGTTGCATTTGAACCCTACATAATGGAAGATAATGCCGTTTCTGGCCAATTGACGAATCAGTGTTACAGCTCATCAACGATTGCTGGTTTTTGTACCCTGTGAGTTTGATTATCTTCCGTGCCTCGACCCATGCATGCGACAGAAGAGTCACAGTTGTCGCCCTTACACAGTGGTTGGTGTCAATGTTGCTCAAACTGGCTTCTTTTGAAATTGTTTTCATCATTTGTGTCAAAACGTAATGACCGACGGGTTTGAGAGTGTACCGCTGTGACAATTTTCTTAGGATGCTGAAAGAAAGATTCATTTCATGGATTCAATTTGGAAGAGTATTTTTTAAGGAAGCTACAGGGCACGAGGCAGTGTTTGTGGCGTAAATACGTGGTTTACTCTGAACAGTGTCATACAAATTACCTTGGTGATTTTTAGTTACTTTAGTGGGTCATAGTGATACATCCTGCACCAACATCTTTCCTTTGAACGTCAAAAGAGGCCAACTTTAAATTACGTTGGTTCTCATTGCCAAGTCCAAGCTAAAAATTTAAAGTGTTGTTGTTTTTATTTCGTATAACCAACATTAACTTTATTGTATTACCATCCTGTTTATTGCCACTGCTGCCAGCCTTTGTTTGTTCTTTAAGATCTATGGTGGGTTAACCGACCGCGTCATCCGTAGCACTCCAAATCCATTGTTGACATCAGTGCATTAAATTCTTCATCCCCAAAGTCCATGTTGTATATTTCGGAAAAAATGACCGATTTCAAACATTCCAAAATCATCGTCAAAATTATCTGCCATGTTTACATCAGCTGGCGGAAGTAGTGCCGTTCTAAATATAGATGTGTCAATACCCGGTGAAGCGGCGCTAAAGTCAGAGGAGGTTCAATCCAGAATTGATCAAGTTTGATTTTTCTGGAGAACCAATCAGAATCGAGTATCCAGCAATGTCATGGTAGAATTTTTCTTCAGAGTTAGACTTAAATCTTGGCAACGGCTTTGAAGATTAGATGGTGTTGCTTCTGTTTTAAAATGACATGAGCCACACGCATCTGTGTTTCATTATATCTGTAGGAGGCATAATAAAAACAGACTGCAATGTTAAATTCATTACCGTGTTCAAAATATTGTACCAGCACATGACACTTATATTTTTGAAAACAGCTATAATCTTGTTAAAATCCAATGAACATGATAATCTTGAGATTGGAAATGTTTTTCTATATTTATGAATGTCATTAAAATCAGTTAAAGTATGGGATGGTTGTGATAAAGGAAATTGAGGTTTTCTGGTTTATGTGCTAAGACATTCATTAAAATGACAGACAAAACATGTAATAAAACAATGGCCATTTGCTCATTTCCATACCTATACAATAGCTTCAATAACGCAGCTCCTCCTCAGAGTACTTAAGAGCAGTGTCTGAAGTGTGTCCTTCATTTCCTGGACACTAACAGTCCTCGAGGACATTTTCAGAGCCTGTCTTCAAGCATTGTTAAACAAGGTGGCCATCGAAGTAGTAATGCAGGACAAATGGAAGACCGCTATTAGTCCACTTAATTCATTGGCACCAAGAAGTACGACAATTTCAGACCATTTTTCAATCTGCACCTGTAATTGTAACTGCTAACGTGGTCGGTTTTAAACTTAATTTGCGGCTTTTGAATGACAATGAATCCCTAAAAGTTTATAAAGGCAACTGTATATCTTACAATTCATGCAATGTCTTAGTTTGTGATTTGTCACTGATCACTTTGTTTTATCAATATCTAGCCAGGAAACAAATTTTGTCACGACTTCAGAATATTCAGGATTGAAACAACTAAACGTAATTTATTTAATAACAAAATTCCCTTTCAATACAAATTATTAAATCCAAAATTCACAGCAATGTTTTACATGCATAAATTAGATGCAACAAAACATATGTTAATTTCAGAGACTGGGTATATTGGCTTCTGTCGGCGTCCTGTTATTAAGCTGATTTGAAGGAATGACCAACCCTTCATCAGGAAAATAATGGCTAATGAACTCTGATGAGCTTGACATTGGCAAAACTTATTTTTTTCTTTGCTGCGTTAAGAGAAACAGTTTATTTTCATGACGAGAATTTATTAGATCGTTTTTGTATTATTAACCCTAGTTCTTTTACTGCATTGTTAGAGAAAAACTGTGGTCACCCACACGCTCTGAAAATGTTAAAAAGCAAATGAAATCAGTACTAGATCAACAAGTCATTATCTTCTGTTATCTTAACCGCATTCATGTATTCATGTTTTTGAAATATCACCACAACCTTTAAAACATTGTGTTATTGTACCACAACCCACGTACCTTTTTCTGACTTTTTGTATGAAAGCAGACATTCATAAATATCTTAAAAGAGACGCCAACTCAAACTTATTTTGGTAAAATCGTTGTATGTGAAGGATGGGATTTATTCACAATTTGTCTATATAATTATACAGTTCAGCTAAAGTTTGAAAGTTTTGGCTGACTCAATGCACAAGAGGGATTCTTAGGCTCAATTTTATCTGGTAAACATGCTGCTTTTTGTGTGAACCGAATAACTTATTCATTGACGACTTGAGGTATTGACATCGAAGTTTAGCAAAGTAGCATCCTGCAAAGTACGGATGAATTAGAGAAAGGACAGGATCGACAAAACCAATGGAAATAGCAACATTCAAAGATTGAAAGCCAGCAAGTCCGACTCTAATCACATGTTTTTTATTTGCAAATAGATCACAGAGGACCGTTGTGACTTGGTATCTTCCTTGTTATTCGGAAAGATACTTTGTGTTACAAATTATAAAGATTTATTGTCGACAAGGAAGTTATTAATTCGCCCTTTCTACCAGAATATGATTTGACAATTCCTGGATACACATTTGGGTTGGACATGTGAAATCTAAGTGTAACAAAGTCAGTTTTCAAAATGTTTATAATTCAAATTGACAATTGAATCGAAGTCCCATCAATGTGTTCTAATCTCCGAACAGATCAAGAGCTGAATATTTCTTTGAGCTCGAAATTAACATTTTTCAAAAGATTATAAGTAATAGATAGTAATAGATTATAGAAGTAAAAACATTAAGCTTCTCAAAGTTGGTTACAAAGTGGCAGTAAGAAAAAAACAGGCAAGATATATGGTTATTAGTGATGATTCAATAATCCATTTAGCAATCAGTTACAAAAGTCCTTTCACCAAAAACATTTTGCTGAGACAATCAATATGGTCTCTTCAAGGATGCGTTGATCACCAAACTTGATTCCAAGAAAAAAGATCAGGTGTTTTAAAAAAATACTATGTTGGTTTTCAAAAGAAACTCCCAAAATTTAAACCACACAAGTTTTTCAGGTTGCATATATCATTCTAAAGAAAATGGTAAGCTGAATATCTTTCTGAAAGAAATGGACTTAATGGAATGGAATAATAGGTATGTTGATTTATATCAATCATTTTTATGAAACATATCGTAATGGAATATCATCACATGCAATCTTTGAAGATCAAAGATGAAGTGAAATAACATGTCATATGCAATCTTTGAAGATAAAAGATGAAGTGAAATAACATATCATATGCAATCTTTGAAGATCAAAGATGAAGTGAAATAACATGTCATATGCAATCTTTGAAGATAAAAGATGAAGTGAAATAACATGTCATATGCAGTCTTTGAAGATAAAAGATGAAGTGAAATAACATGTCATATGTAATCTTTGAAGATAAAAGATGAAGTGAAATAACATGTCATATGCAATCTTTGAAGATATAGATAAAGTGAAATAAAATGTCATATGTAATCTTTGAAGATAAAAGATGAAGTGAAATAACATGTCATATGCAATCTTTGAAGATATAGATAAAGTGAAATAACATGTCATATGTAATCTTTGAAGATAAAAGATGAAGTGAAATAACATGTCATATGCAATCTTTGAAGATAAAAGATGAAGTGAAATAACATGTCATATGCAATCTTTGAAGATAAAAGATAAAGTGAAATAACATGTCATATGCAATCAGTTAACTCTTCCTGTAAGACAATCATTTAATCTAAATTAGAAGAATCTACGTTTTGAACAACATCCAACTTTATTATTTATAGGAAAGAAAGACTGACAAACTGTACCTTTCCTCTACCTTTACTCGGACGAATGCTTACCTTGTATACATATGTGTGATACATTTTAATTGTCAACATTATATAGTAGAATTACGGGCAAGAACCAGGTAAATACCTCCTTTGTGTTGTTATAATTGTGGACAACAGTCTGATTAAAATAGATCGTTTCAAAGGAATAAAAGTTGCAAAATAGTTCATCTACCGGGATTTTGATCCAAATTACCCTTATGAGCTAAATGGTGAGCTATAGATGATGAATGGAAATATATGTTAAAGGGGGTAAGGACAAAGAAACACAGCATGAGAGACATGAACATTGAACAAAAGATTCAGCATGATTCAGCATTAAAAGTCTGTCAACATTTACAATACAGGAAACATTGTCTGCCATAATCGTTGCGTCTTACTCTTCATTGACAGTCATATTATTCAGCACCTGGACACACTTGAGTAAGATATCGGCTAACTTATATTCCATGGCGAGTTTGATTTAGGTTTTAGATTTGTTTTAGATTAGATGTGTTTGAAAATCAGAGACGTGTTATACTGGATTGATAGCAAGTAAATTTAAAATTGAAACCGAACGTCTCTGATTTGTAAACACAGTAGGTTTATCTCCATTCTACCATGACACTTTTAAAACGGGACTCTTTTATGTCGAGTGCTGACAGTGCGTACAACTGCACCGCGCGAGCTTCGAATTAAGACTTACAGTACAGGGTTGTCAGGTTATGCTGTACAACAATTTCTCATTCTTTTAAGCAGGAAAAAAATACAAACAATAAATGTGTTCCACTAGAACGTTTCTAATTTCATTTTTAAAAGCTTGACATGCGTAAGATATTTATGCGCCAAGTTGAAATAATTTCAAAACCTGTTACAATTTGGACTCGCTGACCTACTTAGATTCCCGGTAAAAGTTGTTCACCGTCACGTTGGAGCAGTGTGAAAGATACAACGCAGCAGAGGCAGTGGAACTAACAGTACTTGCCATCTGTAAAGAATTTGAAACGTGAGGTAACTCAAGTTGATTCGATGTTGCATTTGAACCCTGCAGAATGTAAGAATAATGCCGTTTCTGGCCAATTGACGAATCAGTGTTCTAGCTCATCAACGACTGCTGGTTTTTGTGCCCTGTGAGATTGATTATCTCCCGTGCCTCTGCATGCGACAGAAGATCACAGTTGTCGCCCTTACACAGTGGTTCGTGTAAATTTTACTCAAACCGGCTTCTTTTGAAATTCTTTTCATCATTTGTGACAAAACTTTATGACCGACGGGTTTGAGAGTGTACCAAAATCGATCTACCGCTGTGACAATTTTCTTAGGATGTTGAAAGAAAGATTCATTTCCTGGATTCAATTTGGAAGAGTATTTTTTAAGGAAGCTACATGGCACGAGGCAGTGTTTGTGGCGTAAATACGTGCTTTACTCTGAACAGTGACATACAAATCACCTTTGTGATTTCTAGTTATTTCAGAGTGGCCCATAGTGATAAATTCTGCACCAACACCATCCCTTTGATCATCAAAAGAGCCCAACTTTAAATTACGTTGGTTCTCATTGCCTCTACGAACGAAACCCAGAGTTATATCAAACCAAACTTTTTTGCTGTAATTTCATAGGAGAATCAAGACTAGAAACTGAAAGATGCTCTCTGACTTTGGTCAGATCTGCTTCCGAGATCGGCTCGTGATGGTTGGCGTTATCAAGCCACATTTTCTTAATTTTGTTCGCACTGTGAAATACAACGTCTTGCAGGATGTTAATGTTTCTTTCGAATGGTGGTGTCCTGATGTGTCTGTGAATTGAAGATCTTATACCAACGTAAGATGACTTGGCATAGAAATTTCCTTTTATTTGTGTTAAAATGCATTCTGCATAAAATGACGGAGAGAGGATGCAATAATTTTGCAATAATTATATCGGGCTGTGATCAATAAATTCGATCGAAACAAACTGTAAATGATACTTACTTTTTGAAATTACTTTATTATTCATAAAAAAAAATAATTATCATATTATTCTCACCTGAACATTTTTACGCCCCAATGAGTTATCCTCAAAGTCGATTTTGATCTTCCTTCAAGAAAAATAGGAAAAATATTTAGTGTCTCAGTAATATTTTTTAAATTTCACGTATAACAATACTGTTGTCAATGTTTAAAGAAAATAAATTGGAAGCTAACAGATTTAAGTTTTGTTGTGTTTATTTCGTATTACCAAAATTAACTTTATTGTATTTTTTGCTGCGTTAAGAGAAACAGTTTATTTTCATGGCGAGTATTTATTAGATCGTTTTTGTATTATTAACCCTAGTAATTTTACTGCATTGTTAGAGAAAAACTGTGGTCACCCACATGCTCTGAAAATGCTAAAAAGCAAATGAAATCAGTACTAGATCAACAAGTCATTATCTTCTTTTATCTTAACCGCATTCATGTATTCATGTTTTTGAAATATCACCACAACCTTTAAAACATTGTGTTATTGTACCACAACCCACGTACCTTTTTCTGACTTTTTGTATGAAAGCAGACATTCATAAATATCTTAATAGAGACGCCAACTCAAACTTATTTTGGTAAAATCGTTGTATGTGAAGGATGGGATTTATTCACAATTTGTCTATATAATTATACAGTTCAGCTAAAGTTTTATCTGGTAAACATGCTGCTTTTTGTGTGAACCGAATAACTTATTCATTGACGACTTGAGGTATTGACATCGAAGTTTAGCAAAGTAGCATCCTGCAAAGTACGGATGAATTAGAGAAAGGAAAGGATCGACAAAACCAGTGGAAATAGCAACATTCAAAGATTGAAAGCCAGCAAGTCCGACTCTAATCACATGTTTTTTATTTGCAAATAGATCACAGAGGACCGTTGTGACTTGGTATCTTCCTTGTTATTCGGAAAGATACTTTGTGTTACAAATTATAAAGATTTATTGTCGACAAGGAAGTAATTAATTCGCCCTTTCTACCAAAATATGATTTGACAATTCCTGGATACACATTTGGGTTGGACATGTGAAATCTAAGTGTAACAAAGTCAGTTTTCAAAATGTTTATAATTCAAATTGACAATTGAATCGAAGTATCCCATCAATGTGTTCTAATCTCCGAACAGATCAAGAGCTGAATATTTCTTTGAGCTCGAAATTAACATTTTTCAAAAGATTATAAGTAATAGATAGTAATAGATTATAGAAGTAAAAACATTAAGCTTCTCAAAGTTGGTTACAAAGTGGCAGTTAGAAAAAACAACAGGCAAGATATATGGTTATTAGTGATGATTCAATAATCCATTTAGCAATCAGTTACAAAAGTCCTTTCACCAAAAACATTTTGCTGAGACAATCAATATGGTCTCTTCAAGGATGCGATTGATCACCAAACTTGATTCCCAGAAAAAAGATCAGGGGTTTTAAAAAAATACTATGTTGGTTTTCAAAAGAAACTCCCAAAATTTAAACCACACGAGTTTTTCAGGTTGTATATATCATTCTAAAGAAAATGGTAAGCTGAATATCTTTCTGAAAGAAATGGGCTTAATGGAATGGAATAATAGGTATGTTGATTTATATCAATCATTTTTATGAAACATATCGTAATGGAATATCATCACATGCAATCTTTGAAGATAAAAGATAAATTGAAATAACATGTCATTTGCAATCAGTTAAGTCTTTCTGTAAAACAATCGTTTAATCTAAATTAAATTAGAAGAATCCACGTTTTGAACAACATCCAACTTTATTTATAGGATAAGACTGATTGACAATTTATTATGTGCAACGACAATCTGTTCCTTTCCTCGGACGAATGCTTACCTTGTGTACATATGTGTGATATATTTTAATTGTCAACATTATATAGTAGAATTACGTGCCAGAATCAGGTAAAATACCTCCTTTGTGTTGTAATAATTGTGGACAACAGTCTGATTAAAATCGACCGTTTCAAAGGAATAAAAGTTCTAAAATAGGGCATCTACCGGGATTTTTATGCAAATTACCCACAAAAAGCATGAAAACGAATTTCTATTTCTGGTCTCCTAATGTACAGATATTAAATTACAAAATCACAACAAGGAAGATCCACCGAGCTTCAATTCAAGTTGATTCGGCACATTAACAAGTTGGCGGAGCTGTGATTTCACATGATCTATATAAATGGACAACAGAAGCCATAAATAGGTACTGATTGGCACAGCATACATCATACTTTTCAATATCTAAGATTGATCATTAAACTGATAACAATTTATTATAACAAAGTGTTAATGAGGTAAACATAATACCAAATGAAATAAGTTTCATTATTGGAGTTCCAGCGCTTTGGATCTTTCTTGACTTTTTATTCACATTAATGCATAATAGGTAAGTACTATAAGATAATGTTCCTTATTGTCCTGAAGGGCATCCACAGCCTCTTGAGTCACAGTAACACATTTGCAAATTCAAAGAAGAAAAAGGATAAATCTACTGTACTATGATGTCAAGTGGTATTGATAGGGAATCACACAAATTATTCATATTGGATATTATTAACCATATGGTTGAAAATAACCGAGTTAATATTATTGATATGAGCACATGTGCACATATCACGTTTGCTTTGCAACCATTGTTTCCCTGCGACTTACCGTATTTTATCGTCTGTGACGTCATAAAACGATTGTTCGTGACGTCACTGTAGCTTGTCGTAGAAAGAGAAGTGGGCCGTTTCATGGTTATGTTTACAGAAATAAAAGAACGGGTAATATAGAAATTATTACACTCGGAAGTGTGTCATACGAATTTTACGACACTCGTGCAAATTTATGTATAACCCACGCTCTCGCTCGGGCAATACAAACATTCACACTCGTGTCGTAAAAGTCATATGACACACTTCCTCGGGTAATAATCTCTATATAACAAACACGTGAGAGAATTTAGCATTCAATATTCAAGAACGTGAAATTTTCATTATAATGTCAATCTCTTTGACAAGTACTTTTGACATCTGACGTTCAGACTCATGTTGTGATAGATGGGCTTATCAGAATTGTGAAACATTCTATATTATTGTGACAGTCAAAATTTTTATCGGTGGATCGGCCTCGCTTTTACAGTCTAGCTTTGTACGAAAAACCTTTTTTCTACAGCAGACAACGTTGCCCACCTCCAGGCGAACCTTTGAAGCTGTTCTCTCGGTTGCAATGCGATCTTTGATTGGAGTTGGGGTCTTATTTACAGTTGCAAATAAAACTATGTGCTTTCATTGATATTTACATTCATGTTGATCTAAACGTTCAAAGTTAAGCATATGATTTGATAAATTACATGTTGTCGATTTGTAACATTACTTATGTTCCATTTCTATTTATATCACATTATTTTTCTGTAGGCTTAGAAAATAAAACAGGTTTTTGGCGCAATGGGCAAAACAAAGCCGTCATATACACAGTAATGAACACAATTTACACCTTGTAAAGTCTAACAGAAAATCGAAACATTTTTAACAGGGATAAACGTCAGTGAAAATGGAACTGTGATAAACTGCTGATATCTTGTACGTCAGGCGTCCAATAAGAATTATCTTTCCTTACAGTAAAATACTAGTTTTTGATTGGCTAATGGTCTTTACGTCTCGCGGTTTACATATTTCGCCTGGAGGCTGGGGAGACACTGGTACAAAGATGGTACATGAGACCGTATTACCCGAGGGAGAAGCATACAACTTATATTCTTCTAGATCAGCAGCAAATAATGTAACTGATATTGAACTGTGACGTACTGGTAACAGTTTTAACTCGAAATGACATTAATACACTATGTATGTCAACATTACAGCGATGACTGGATTTTGTGATAGACGAGACTATAGTGTTCTATTAAGTTTGATTTTGATTCAATAACTTCGGTCTCTTACTATTGCCTGCTCTGAACAAACCATGCATGTTAGTCACAATTATCATCAAAATGCGACTGCAAAGAAGACAACGCATGATTTACTTAACCCAATGTTTCCATTAAGTACTTTCTTTACTGATTAAACACTGACGAAATATAACATGTACACCATCTGAAAGTTAATTCAAACACTTTATTCATTCACAGGAAGTGGGCGTGACAAAGTCAATCATCTCAGCAGTCATTTATTTCCTCACAATCAAAATACAGGAATTGTACAAATAAGGTACTTTGCATACATTTAAGAAAGGCTGGAACTGTTAGATTAACAACAATGCAATACAATATCCTACCGCACATGGAACAGGATCCTCTCTATTAAGATAGTCACGAGTAGTTAGATAGGTGTGAGCTGATTTATACAGCAGGTGTCAACTGTAAAGCTCTCTTTAATTCCCATTGCGGTAATTTGTAAGAATAGCTGTTATGTAGAACTATCATACATCTCCATGACATTTCATCTATGTGATTGGTTACTGGTGTTTCAACTCCAGAAAAAAGAGACAGCATTTCGTTTCAAATAATAATTCTATTTCCACATAAACATCTATGAGTTTTAGAAGAATTGGTTTAGGTTGTACATGTAGATCTCACAATGAAGAATTATGTGGCAGTCATAATCGTAACAATATCTTTCGCAGAGTTCACAATCTTTTGAAAATTTTGCCCTGGAGTTGAATTGTACACAAATTTGTCAAATATCTTTTAATTGTGGATAAACATGCCTAAAATAATACAATCTATGTACACCAAAAGTATTATGACTTGTGTGACATCTTGACATATCTTGTCTAACAGAGACTTGAGTAGCCCATCGTACAGTTTCACGGCATAGTTGTTAAACAGAAAGGTTAGCGGGAGTTAGACAACACGTTAAGTTGAAAGCTTGAGTGAAAGCAATAAAGACATGGGGGGAATGTCAGCTAGTACTAATCATGAGAGAATATATTAAGAGTACATGACAAAGACTTCTAATGTACGCTCACTATTTTTGTTCAGATATTCAGATATGGGTTGCGAGTGTATATTTGATATTCAATTTGCAAACCCTTACTCTATCATCATGTTAAACAAAACAACTGAAATCGAATTTTATGTGTAAAGAATTGTTTTTATTCCTCTTTTGTTTTCTTTTTCTAATTGTTCAAAGTATCATTTCATCAGTTTTTATATCTCAGCAGCCTTTAATGTAGATGTTGCCTTTAACATTATTCGATGCTAAATCAAGACTAAAACAGCTCTGAAAGTAAAAGCCTTGTCTGAGAGTCCCAGATAACCATGACATAATGCGTCCCTGAAGGCTGCTAGTCCCGTACAACTCTGATGTTTTGTATTCTGATCACAGTACAGAGGTATTCTGTTCTTGAGTTGAGGAATTAGGTGATCATACAGATGACACTGCTGTATTACATAAATATGTTCATTTACAAAAAGCTTCATTCTATTCACGTTAAGTCATGATTGCAAAGCAATCATTAGCAGTATTTGTGCGTTAATATTTCTGGTATGTGTATAAATTAACAGGCAAAATGATATTAAAAACAGGCTTGAATGATTTATCTTGCAAAAATCAATTTGAGGTGGTTTGTTTCATTCTATTCACGTTATGTTATCATCTCAAAGCAATCGTTACCATTATTCGTTTGTTAATACTTCTTCTATTTGTATAAATTAACAAGCGAATGATATTAACAAATCAGGCTTGAATGATTTATCTTTTTAAAATGAATTTGAAGAAGAAGACCCTGTGGCATGCATGTACATGTAGTTAGAAATATAAATGACGGTACGACGATATCTGACTATATGACTATATGACTATATCCCTTTGAAATGAAAAGTGACCATATCTCAGTGTTTTGAAATTATTATAGAATTAGCCTGGATGTACACTGCTGTCCGCCAAAAGAAACGCCTACTTGATTTTCCTTACAATGAAAGATGAAATAATTTCTGAAATACAGTTAATGGTGGTCTCCACGTTATGCTGAAACAATAATTCATATAAAATTTCTTTGGAATCGTAGATAAACTTGCCAAATGAACATCTTTGATGGGCATTCTAGAAGTTGAGATGATGAAGAATGAAGAACAATTTTATGGATACGCAACTTCTTTATTCTGTATAGGCGACGTTTCGACATAGATACTAATGTCGTTGTCAAGCAGGTGGTACAGTTGAACAAATTCCCAGGGTTTATATACAAGTAGTGTTGATACAATAGAGGAGGATGAGAAGATTTTGAGTTGTTATTACAGTAGATAGGCTTGATGTACACATATTGAGTAGAAGCCAGGGAGAATGAATTACAGTGTTTATACAGCAGATGAGGTTGATGTACACAGCTTGTTAAGGAGATTAAGAACAGAGCTTGTTTAAGGATATAGATGATTTAACAACATGATTATTGATAATTAAGGGTAATTAGGAGATGTACACAGCAATATGGTGATTAAAGATGAGGTAAATATGAATATGAGTGATTAACGTAGCAAGTGATGGTAGGCGTTTGGGATGTAGTATCCTTCGTCTCTGTTCAGGGCTGGTGCTATTTTCTTAATGTGGATGGCTTCGAGATATTTCCTTACTTTGTAGTTGGCCTGGTTCTTTTCTAGGACCTTGATGTTGCTCCAGTTGATGTTGTGGTCTGGGTTGGTTTTGGTGTGGTCAGAGATGGCTGACTTGGAGTCATTTTTTCTGACGGATGCTTGGTGTTCCTTAATTCTGAGGGTCAATGGTCTGGATGTTTCACCGACGTAGGAATTAAGGAACACCAAGCATCCGTCAGAAAAAAGGACTCCAAGTCAGCCATCTCTGACCACACCAAAACCAACCCAGACCACAACATCAACTGGAGCAACATCAAGGTCCTAGAAAAGAACCAGGCCAACTACAAAGTAAGGAAATATCTCGAAGCCATCCACATTAAGAAAATAGCACCAGCCCTGAACAGAGACGAAGGATACTACATCCCAAACGCCTACCATCACTTGCTACGTTAATCACTCATATTCATATTTACCTCATCTTTAATCACCATATTGCTGTGTACATCTCCTAATTACCCTTAATTATCAATAATCATGTTGTTAAATCATCTATATCCTTAAACAAGCTCTGTTCTTAATCTCCTTAACAAGCTGTGTACATCAACCTCATCTGCTGTATAAACACTGTAATTCATTCTCCCTGGCTTCTACTCAATATGTGTACATCAAGCCTATCTACTGTAATAACAACTCAAAATCTTCTCATCCTCCTCTATTGTATCAACACTACTTGTATATAAACCCTGGGAATTTGTTCAACTGTACCACCTGCTTGACAACGACATTAGTATCTATGTCGAAACGTCGCCTATACAGAATAAAGAAGTTGCGTATCCATAAAATTGTTCTTCATTCTTTGCCAAATGAAGACCGCTCTTTCTGGTTGATTCACTTGCGCACCGTAATCACGTACATCTGTAGCGTCATCATCCCTTTAATGTAAATTCGTGCCTGTATTGTAGCATGTATGGAAATCTGTTTCAAATGTTTTTCTGATCACTTATTAGTATTACTATTAATACCGATAACTCTTTAAATCATTCGGTAACCCCCAAAATGTCCTTCATATTTAAATAAAAGACATGATAAACTTTCTATTTTGGAAAAATAAACGAATTTTAAACTATTTCATTCCATCGTTCCATCTCTCCTTACAAATCATATTACTTTTAGAGTCGTGTAGTATCTATTGATAAGATATGCTATACTGGTTCTAAATATTCGAGGCGAAATGGTCGTGTGGTAAGCTGTTGGTACAGTCAATGCTGGCGACAGTTGCCTTACTCTGAGGGCGTGGGTTCGAATCCCGCATGGGACTCGGCCCGAAAAAGTACAATAATTTGTACTATTGAAGGTAGTGTTATTCCAAAATATAACCATGTTATGGTTCTAAATAACTAATCTGCACTACTGGCTATAAATCAGATTAAGCATAGTGTATGGGGTTTTGTTTATCGCTGTTTGGGCACTATTGCAGCAATCATTGGTAATACATTTTAGTTAATTTGCTACTTTTAGAAAAATGCAAAAGCAAACCAGAAAGGCGATAAAACATCAAGCTTAATTAAGGCTAATTTAGAGGCCTTAAAGATGTATTGCTTTATCATAATGAAATACGATGTTTGCAGTGGTGACAAAATAGTTGATAAATTGAAAGAGCAGGCTAGCCCACAATAGCATTGCTTGTACCAAAGTACATGTTTGACATGAATGAATATTCACAATAACACAAATACGTCCTTTGAATAAGATGAACACAAAACATTCCCATTAACTTTGACAGACTACATCTCATGTGAGATTTTTTCAGTATTCAGTCCATAAAAAGAACATAAAAGCACTTACAAAAATAGTAATGACAGATAAGTCATATCAGAGAAGATTTTTGGAACGCTATTATATTCACAATGTCAGAAATGTACAACTTTTTATTGATAAAATTGTTTGATCAAAGGATGTCACTGTAATACTTTACAATCATTATACAGAAGTCATTCATAATATATAATAGTTCTGAGAATGCATTTCCATAATGAATATTTATCTAAGATGTGCAAATATTTATTCATATCGGGACGTGGTATGAATTGTTACGTGGTGTTTCTAATTTTTTTCTCAACATCAAAGAGAAATGGGAGGACAAGCCACCTGACTAACTATTACACTATCTGAATGATAAATCAAACATTTTATTGTTAGTAACCTCAGGAAAAAGGCGTGACAACTGGCGACGTTCAGCTCATCTCAGCTCAACCACACAAAAGTCGCTTATCAATGCCGTGAGCTTCCGTTTTATTGAGATTTGTATGTTTTGAATAATGTTGGTTAAACTTTCGGACTTCGTGGTCATTTCGAAATGATGTCATAGGGCATATCGAGGTCTATGACATCATTTCCATCAATGCAAATGTCATTCAATATGGACGACTAACTATCAAACGATGTTTCGAAACACACTTAAGATTATCTAAAATCCCTGTAGCTTCAATAACAGTCTTCCTCATGTCTTGTGCGATCTGATGCACCAAATACTGGGCTATGTAACTGGTTAGCTGACCGGATATTATAAGCGATTTTATTTTTTTCAAGCGATTTTTTTTTATCACTCTGTTGGACACCCCAAACGGCTCACATGAGCAATGTGCTAATATTTAAGACTGAGAAATCATTTCCTTGTTATTATCTGATTATCCGATTTTCTCATTTTTACGTTTGATTGCTTGTTTTAAAGAAAAATGCATTGGCTTTGACGTGGCATATTATATTGAATGATAATATGATGACAACGTTTTGAAACAACACAATTTCAAACGGACATCCCTTTACTTTTTTTTTTATAGTATATGGGGCTGGATCGTCGACTTCATATGCTTTCTTATCGCTATTTTCGACAATACAAGCCCCTGTGGTTCAAGGATATGTAGGCATCTCTATCATCCATGAAATTGACTTCCCTCGGAACAAATATTTACAACATGAAGGTACAAAACAGACAGGGCCATTATGGGTGACTTGAAACATGTTGCATTAATTTATTGTCGAAGACATTTTCCATTATCAAATAATACACCGAATCAAAGGATAAGTCGTTGTCAAGGGATATGTTATGTCATAGTTTTGGCAGGGTCCTTTGATGGAAGTACTGATGTACGACATAATCTGTCACTATAGATTAACATTTCTCCCGCCAGGGGCTCGACAGCTATGTTGTAGAGACTGTTCTACGTGTTTGATTCAATGCTACACTGAAACTAAATTCCGTGTGTACATGCATTTTATATATTTCTCTGGCAAATATACCCTTTTAAGATTTTTAAGTCGAATATGTTTAGAAGAGCTTGATTTCAGCTGCTTTTCCTGTGAATGCTTATAGTACACTATGTTTTCCTATGTTTTCCTTTAATTCCTATTTATGCCATAGAAAAAACATTGTTGTGAGTCCAATATGACAAAGACGTTACATTAAGCGTTCAAAGTATTTCCAGTTGTCAAAGTTTATCTTCCTGTGCAGTAATAAGCTTTCAACACAATATCGCTAATGGCTCTTGAAAACTGTTACTCAATGTTTGCTACTATAAACACGCAACCCACAAGTCACTACTTCAAAGTACACACCTTCCCCATGATTTACAGTAATGTACTGCATCGTAATACTTCCATTAGTTATTCCCTAACATGACACCAAGTGCAGATTGTCTAGCACGAAACAAAGTGTTACATTTCCTTTTGTCTGAGAAATGACGTCATATAGGAAGTAAATCAAACAACACAATCGCCTATGTTGACTCTGATTTATTACTGAAGTTGTGGTAAGTCAGTGGTTTTCCGACAGTCTTATATACAGGGAAACTAACACACTCTCTTTTATGTAAATATTTTTTTGATTTAAAGATAGTGTAAGGGCCCTGTCACACTTTAGCGTATAGTAAGTGCGTATGAGTTGCGCATAAAAAATATTGTATACGCAACCGATACGCTCAAAATTAAAGTTCTATTTTTAGTACTTTTCCTTACTTGTTTCGCACATGAAGCGAACAGTTTGCGAACATAGCATATGAGATGCGCGTGAGATACGTATGAAATGCGTATGTGATGCATATGAGATGCGTATGTGATGCGAATGAGATTTGCGTTTCACTATTTGTTGTACCAGATGACTCACATTTTCGAATTTTTCTCCAGAACCGTAAACAAAATCACAAAAAGTAATTAAATGCACTTCTAAAAAACTTCAACTTACTATGCAGTAGAACTTTACTCAAATATATATAGTGTTTTCGTATATCTAAATAGTTTGGACGGATTAAGAGTACATGATATTCATCTTTTATTTTTTATTACAAAAAGACATAATATAAAAACAAAAGGGATATTAGGCACACCCATCTTCCTTTCTCTTCCATAAGCATGTGTGAGCCGAGACGAAAGCGTGTAAGTGCAATTTTGTAGTTCTTAACATCAATATTAGTTAAATATTCGTTATGCAAAGGGTATTTGATGTGAAAATACAATCTATAGTTGATAATTCATGATTCCACATTTTGGAATAAATATTTTTAACCAGTTGTGTAAATTCTCACACAATAGCATCACTATTAGTAACATCAGTGACCCAAATATATCCAAAACCAAACTTGAAGAACATATCTCTCAATAAAGTTTTCAATCCCAGATTTCTCATCTGAAGCGGTCAATAATGCATTGTATATCAAAATTATATATCGATCAGGTGAAGTTTTAAACATTTTAGGCCAATATTTAATAACCGTGACAAGCCGAATATCTTTTAAGTGGAATGTACCCGCCATATGAGAATGTTGATGGAGCTGACATTTTCACATATAGCATATTTTTGATAAGTTTCCCTTTCCATAGATTTAACTTACATAAAGCCCCAAACTTCACAGTCATATGGGAGAATAGGAGAAACGGTTGATTGAAATAATTGATACTGAAAATCTTGAGATATATACGCACTCCTTTTATGACTTAGATGAAATATCCAAAAGCATCCGTAATGGTATTAATTATATCATCTTTCATTATCACAGCCTTTAACATATATAAATAAGTGTGTGCGTCTGGGGGAGAAAACCAGTTAAAATTTAAGCACCATGCTTCTTGGCTGTTGAACCTTGTAGTCAGAGCTTCATGTTATATATTATGATATATAATGATCTATGTGACCTACAGGTAACCGAGGTGCAATAGCCCATCCTAGCCAGCAGAGGCAGTTCGTTATCATTTGTGTCGAAGAGAGAGAGAGAGTTCCTAAATCAGGCATATGTGTAGATGTTTTTTTCATAAACCATAAAAGGCATTCTTACATGGCTTGAGAGCAAATTAACGAGAGTTAGTGATACTGAGTTGGAGTTATATAGAATTATTTTACTACTTCTTTTAATGAGCTTAAACGCACTGATATTTGATGTTTCGTGATGAGTCATTACATTTATGTTATGAATCTATTATTTCACATGCAATGCCTGATACAAATCCTACAAAGCCTGATAACCTATAGAGCCAATGGCTCTATTTTCAAAATAATAATATATTACACGGACATATAATGGCACATACATTAATGATTAAGGAACATCAAATCTAGACTCACATCTGATATTGAATAACAGCATCGATGACATTTCGTCTGTGTTGATCTGTTGTCTGGCATTTACGATATGTGTGCTGATGTGTATGCTTGTCATACGTTCCACATAAGGACAATACGGTTTGCGATTGCAAGGAATACGGTTATGATGCTTATAATTCGTTTTGAGTTCGTTCAGCATGCGTGCTATATTCGGACCAAGTACGCTATGTGTACGTCTGTCATACGCTATTCCTATGTGGCTCGGTAGAGCAGCAAATACTGCGTATGGAGTGCATACCCACAACGTATTCATCACATACGTGCACCGCACTCGACCGATGGGAAATCGATGCATTGCGTATGAATAAGTTGCATATCATCGTACGCAGCATAGTTTTGAGCATGCCCAAAACTATCATGCGTATAGAAATGATCTATGCGTATGCCGACGTACAATAGACGACCTAAAACTTATAAGATGCCAATGAGCGGCGTATATTGCGTACGGCCGCGTATGAAAGAAATATCAAAACGCAACTCATAAGGAATGAGGATACGCAGAAGTGTGACAGGGGCTTAAGATTTATTTAATTCAGTCGTCTCTGAAGAGGTTATTCAACAACGATCAGATACATGATCAAGTTTCCATTCTTATTTTTAAAACCGATAAAAAGAAAGTTTCCAAATAAAAGGAATATGGGTGCAACATCGTATCACTAGACTCTCTTCACAAGTAATATCTGAGTAATAAATAATTATCTGTAGTAGTAAGTATTACTTATTTGTTCGACATATCTGAGTCCTTTGTTGAGATACATGTTCACAATCAAACAAACACTTTCTTTCTTTTACAGCTCATCATAGCATGTCACTTTATCCAGAGCTTCAGTTCACGGAGATGATACATGAAGTCATTAACGGAAAAAACAAGCTTCATCAGCTTCGACCTGCCAAGTTTCATTTCTAATATTAGTCTTATTTCTCAGTGAAATAAATGCATTGTGTATTGTTAATATAATTGTTTCATAAATTGATATCTCTAAGACTATTACCGGCAAAACTCATTAACATCCATCTCCATAACGCAATCACATTATCAAAGAGATGTGAATAGTGATTTATCTGTGTATCGTGATTTGATTCCCGTTTCTTTGATAAGAGTTATGTGATGCTGACGAGAATAGCTTCTCACACATTCACCACAGGATGATTAGTATGAAGAGGATAATGCTAGTATGTAATTTGAATTTTATCACCAATTGTGCAATGACATTTCTCAAAATGAATATAATGTAAGATACGAAAGACTATTTGTGAGCGAGTCAGTGACTAATGATATAGGTGAAGCATTGTTTATATATAGGTAATGATTCTTTTCTCATTATGAAAATATGACACTGAATAGCGCAAAAACCTGTTGATACATACATCCTATGTATTTGATATAAAAGTAAATACAAATGACAAGATGAAATCAACTAAATGCCAAACAGTTGAGGATGAATGGGAATATATTAACATGTAAAATATCGATATAAGTGACGTCCGAGAGCAAACAAGCACTGCATAAGAGGAATGATTCAGCATGATCTGATGTATTTGCGATAATAATCATGAAAACACTGTCTACGTTTACAATACAGGAACCATTGTCTGTCATACTCTTCCTTGATAGCGATATTATTCAGCACCTGACGACACTTGAGTAAGATATCGACTAACTTATTATTATTGATTTGTTCTTTGAGTTGTGGTTTAAGCTTGGCGACTGCTCTGGAGAGTAGATGGTCTTATTAGATTATTTGCATCTCCTAGATATATAGCTTCTGTTTTGAAATGGAATGAGCCACAAACATCGGTGTTCCATTATTGCTGTAGGGGGCATAATAAAAGCAGACTGCAATGTTAGATTCATTACCGTGTTCAATACATTGTACCAGCACATGTCACTTTTATTTTTTAAAACAGCTATAATCGTCTTGAGATTTGAAACATTTTGAAAGATTAACAGATGTCATTAAAATAAGTTATAAGTATGGGATGGTTGTGATAAAGGCAAACGAGGTAGAACTTCTGGTTTATGTGTTAAGATATTCGTTAAAATGACAGCCATTTGCTCATTTACACACCTTTATGAAGTTAAAATGACAGCCATTTGCTCATTTACACACCTTTATGAAGTTAAAATGAAAGCCATTTGCTCATTTACACACCTTTATGAAGTTAAAATGAAAGCCATTTGCTCATTTACACACCTTTATGAAGTTTAAATGACAGCCATTTGCTCATTTACACACCTTTATGAATTTAAAATGACAGTAATTTGCTCATTTACACACCTTTATGAAGTTAAAATGACAGCTTTTTACTCATTTACACACCTTTATGAAGTTTAAATGACAGCCATTTGCTCATTTACACACCTTTATGAAGTTTAAATGACAGGCATTTGCTCATTTACACACCTTTATGAAGTTTAAATGACAGCCATTTGCTCATTTACACACCTTTATGAAGTTTAAATGACAGCCATTTGCTCATTTACACACCTTTATGAAGTTTAAATGACAGTCATTTGCTCATTTACACACCTTTATGAAGTTTAAATGACAGCCATTTGCTCATTTACACACCTTTATGAAGTTTAAATGATTGAGATCCTCCTGAGAGTACTTATGAGCAAATCATTTTTTACAAACTAAATTTGTAGGTTTTGAATAAAAATGAATCCTGAAAATTGTACAGAGGCAACTGTTTATCTTGAAATATTTTGTCACGGGTCCTTAGAATGAAATATTCAGGACTGAAGGTTAAGGGACTCCTTTCAATGTAATTTATGTAAAAAAAACATTATCTCTCTTTCAATACAAATTGTAAAAATCCACCATTTTACACATTCAAATTCTGAACATAACCCCAAATTGATTTGGATGCATATGTTTTATAGCAATGTTCTTACATGCACAATTATATAGATACAAAAGAAAGCAGGTGTTAATTTCTACAGCTGCGTACCGAAAGTGTGTTCAACTGGTGGAATATTTTAGTTCAAATATCATATAATTTAAACTATTTGAGAGGCATTCTATATTAAAGAATTTATGATTTGGCATGTCTTTGAAACATCATATCAACGTGAAAACTAGACCGATCATTTTGCATTTTCGCCTTATAAAAAGACAGTTGAGTGTTCCATAACATAATCTGATTTGATATATCATAGGCAACAGTTAGAATTTTGGCAGCTCTTTGATGTGACCAGGGCTCAATCTTTTCAAAACTACAGTTTTTATTTTCTTCTGTGAAATATTCAGTAAGTGATCAACTGGTATACTTCCTCTTATACTCATGCATTGTATTTGTGATGAATTTGTCCTCATTTCATCCATCTGATAATTTTTATTCGAAAATTTATGAAATTTGAATTTTTCTAATTTTGACCACTTCTGTCTTCATCATTTGCCAAATTTGATGAACAAATACCATTAGAGATCACAGGATACATTTAATAATGATTGTTTGGATGTATGATGATTCATTGTCATTGTATGTGATGTAATTCTATTGACGTTACCAATGAACGTCAATTTACATGAAATTTGCACAAAGATTCACATGTAGGTGAACAAAGTTCCGGTACGCAGCTGTAATGGATTCTGTCCACATTCTTTTTCAAGCTGATTTGAATCAGTGAACAACCCTTTAAGAAGAAAACAACGCCTAATGAACTCTGATGAGCTTGCCATTTTCAATCTTAAATTTCTTTTCCGATTCATTTTCGTGACTAGAATAATTTTGTATTATTACTCCACACGACAACCTTTAATACATTATGTTTCTGTACCACAGCTAACATATCTTTTTCTGACTCTTTGTATGAAAGCAAACACTCATAAATAGCTTAATAATGAAAGAAACCCAAACATATTCTTGTAAAATCGTTGTATGTTGTATACAAATGAATGATAGGATTTATTCACAATTTGTCTATGTAATTATACAGTTCAGCTAAAGTTTGTAAATTTTGGTTGACCTAATGCACACGAGGGATTCTTAGGCCCAATTTGATCTGGCATGGAAGATATTTTTTGTGCAAACGGCAGAACTTATTCATTGACGTCTTGAATTGACGAAGGTATTGACATTCAGGGTAAGCTGCAAAGTACGGATGCATTAACAGAAAGAAAAACATCGGAAAAACCAATGGAAATAACAACATTCAAAGATTGTAAGCCAGCTCCCACGAGATCGACTCTCATCACATAAAATAAATAAATAGTCCATTTGTAATGCGCAATGCCTCAATGCTAAAACATGCTCGTAGCGCAGGAAGAGAAAGCCTGGTTGAACAGATGCGTTTTTAACAGTTTTAACAGTTTTTAACAGTCGTTATCTCAGATGGAAGAGGATTCCATAGTTTGACTGCAGAGGAAGAGAAAGATCGTTCTCCATAAGTTTTCAGTTTTGTACTCGGCACTTGGAGCAGGTGTTGGGATGACGATCTGAGTGATCTGACTGGATTGTGAGCCTTTAGAAGTTCTTATAGATAACAAGGTGCACCACAAGTGATACATCGATATGTCAGATACAGAACTTTGTAACTCTTTGCACTTAGGTCACAGAGGACCACTGTGACGTGGTATCTTCCTTTTTATTCAGCAAACATTTATTTCTCTCCGGGAGATAACATATGGTGTTGCAAATTATTTATTATCGACACGGAACTGATCAGTCTATTTAAATAAGGAAAGAACATAATTCAACTTAGAACTATCTTTGCAATAAAACAGAAGAGATCGATATTTCTATCCAAATTAAGTAAATAATATATTAAGGAAGTTCTTCACTCAATCGTGTTTAGCAGAATATGATTTGAAGATTCCTAGATTCACCTATTGGTTTGACAACAAACGAAATTTAGTTTTAAAGATGTTGAGAATTTTTTTTTAAAGATTTGACCATTGAAGTTTCACACATATGTATTTCTTTGACAATTAGAAAGTAATAGAGAGATGTTTCCGACTAATGGTGAAATTTTTATTTTTTAAATGTCAGGTACTGTTTTCCTGATAATAACAGTTTGGAAAGGCGTTTGAGAGCTAGGTATTTCTTCTAGTTTATGTTTAATCACGCTTTATGTTGATAGAAGACAGAAGTGTTTCAACAGGTTATCTGGCAGTTTTCATGTAAAAAGACGCCTCTTAATCTTAGATCGATTAATTTTGTTGTAAGAAAAAAAATGACAAGATGTTTGGTGTTACTATTGGTGACTCAATTATCCAATTAGCAAAATGTTTTAAAAAAAATTTTGTTTCCAAATAAACCAGTTGCTGAGACAATCAGTATAGTTTTCTTCAAGGATGTAATTGATCAATAAACTTGATTTCCAGAAAACAGATGAGATCATGTACATTTTTTCAGATCGTGCATGTTATTGTGATCATATGGTTAGCTGAAAATTGTTCTGAAATAAATGTTGATTTAGTATGTCAATCATTTTTATGAACCATATGAATATCATATTGGTATTACATCATTAGCTATCAGTTAATGTTACTTTTCATCACTTTTTTATCATCACTTTCACACTTTCAATCTTTAAGGATAAAAGATAACATATAACAAATAACATGGCATACACTGTATGCAATCATCGTTAACTTTTGATATCTAGATGTATTCGCGATTTGAACACCAGTGAAGACACATACATCTCACGTGTTTTCTGTTTATATATGGATTCTTTTTTTATATATAGAGAATTCCAAAAGAAAACATGGAAATTACTATGAACATCTAAATATTCTTCGATTTTACTTTAAATGCACATGGAGTGAAGAATATTAGTTCTTACTAGTCTTATCAACAATTCGTTTTATCCAGGTTACCCAGGAAAAGCATAAAATCGGATTTCTATTTCTGCTCTGCTAATGTACAGATATTAAATTACAGATCCACAACAAGGAAGATTCACCGATCCTCTATTCATGTCGATTCCGCGCATTGACAAGCTGACGGAGCTGTGATGAGAGATGGTCTATAAATGGATAGACGGAGCCATAAATACATTACTGATTGACACAGCATCTGACTGATTTTTTACTTATCAAGAAATAAGATTGAGCATTAAATTGACGGAAATAAAGGTTGTGTTATTATGGCGGTTTGAAAGGTCCTACATTGTGTTCCTTGTTGGATGACTAAAGTGTTAATGATGTGTCCATAATACCAAATGAAATAAATTTGTTGATGAAAATTCAGCCGAAGAGCAATTTTATGGATACACAACTTCTTTATACTGTACAGGCGACGTTTCGTCATAGATACTAATGTCGTTGTCAAGCAGGTGGTACAGTTGAACAAATTCCCAGGGAATATGTTCAACTGTCCATAAAATTGCTCTTCATTCTTCATCACCTCAATTTCTAGAATGCCCATCAAAGATGAAAATTCAGCCGATTGGATATTTCTTAATTTTGTATTCCAATACATGCATAATACATACATAATATAAGATAAGATAAACTTATGTATTTATTTATTATCCTGAAGGAAATTTGCATTACATTTAATACAGTACCCTGGTATAAAACATAAACTAGCCATATAAGCATTTTATACATTAATACATTATACTTGATCATAAAATCATGAAAGTTGAAAACTTACATGTGCAATGCAAAACAAATGATTGATGAAACCAGTGTGTTCTACTGGCCTCTTGTGACACATTAACACATTTGCAAATTCAATAACGAAGGATATATATCCTGTAACTGTATATCAAGGGTTTTCATGAGATATCGCATGAACTATTCATATTTGATAACAACGAAACCATGAGAGAATTTAACATTAGAAATTCAAGAAAGTGACATGTTCATTACAACTTCAATCTCTTTGTCAAGTATCATTACAACTTCAATCTCTTTGACAAGTTATTTTGACATATGACGTTCAGACGCATGATGTGATAAATAGACTACAGTGTTACATACGTTGTAGGTACATTATTCTGACAGTGAAGTCAAATTCAATGTTAACCAATGACCCTCGATGAAATACACCTGACACTTGACAAACTTCATTAGGTACCCTGATACGTTGTAAATCACGGTGACTAGTATTATTGAAGGGATAAAAACCTCAACACACTAGCCGTGAATCAGCATAGGATTGTACTGCACTAATATACAGTGTTGCTTTGAACCAAAACCTTACCGAACAGTTTTCTACAGCAGACAACGTTGCCGACCCCCTCGCGAAATATTACCGTTTCTTTGTTAAAATACGACCTTTGATTCCAGTTGCAAATAAAACTATAATTCACTTTTATTAATGATTACATTCATTTAGCTACAAACTTACAACGTTTTGCTTCATGAATTTGGGCGAGTAATGAACAGAATACTAAATTTCCGCCATACAATAAACATTTTTCGCTCGTTTGATACACATTCATTAACTCATTTAATACAAATCATATTACACTGAAAGACTTGTTTTATCTATTGATAAAATATTTTATGCTGGTACTAAATAACTAATCTGCACTGCTGGTTTTAAATCAGATTTAGCATAGTGTATTGGTTTTTGTTCAACGCCGCTTGGGCACTATTGCAGCAATCAGTGATGATACATTTAAGTTATGACAATTGCGGTGTTACATCATTCTAGCAGAAGTAATACATTAAGATTATCCATGTATACATCTAAATCAAATAATTGACATCATTCTGTTCAGCTTCAGCTTATATTATGATATTATATATGATAGACATCATTTATGACGAAATTGCTCAAGCAAGATGTTTGTTTCATGTCAGACTAAATCAGACTGTTTTAGTTAGTAAAGATGGTAATTAAAGGGACCACTGCGTTTAAGTACATTAGGTCTTTGAAGGACATTTAGAAGTGGTATACATAAGAACAGGAAGTACTTGAGTGGTGGATAAACAATGGCCTGTAGGCTTTATTGAAGATGTAAGTAAACACACATGATGAAACGAGGGAGGCCAATTGGCTTTATTGAAATTCTAAAAACAAACAATAATTACAGTTGATTGGAAGAGAGGTCAATTGTTGATATGGGTGGCTTTGAAGTTGGTGAATGGTGATTTGAGCTGATAGGTGTTGATTGGTGGGGACTCCTCGGATAATTTGCTCCGACAGGAGTGGATGGATGGATGTAGGGTACTTGGATTTGGTTTGGTGCTGTCGGAGCAAATTATCCGATGAGTCCCAACCAATCAACACCTATCAGCTGCAATCACCATGCAACAAATTGCAATGCGATCGGATGCGATAAAAATAGGTGCTGCATGGAGGATTCCCTATCTTACTTCATGTTTTAAACTTCTCGAGGGGGTTTCCACACTCAAACCACATGGACGGAAAGTGGGTATACCTAAGTATCATGCGTGCTATGATTATATCTTGATCCATAATTACAAATCCCGCTTTTTTATATAGTTTTGAAAGAAATGTTTTATATTATTGTTGCCGACAGATACATTTTGATGATAATAATGAAATTTCTTAGACATGTTTGTAAAACTATTATTTGGGTATAAAGAGTCTTCTTCCTCTTCCCCTTCCAATATGAGCATAGCTATGTTGGCATCCGTATCTTACTAGAGATATATATAGGACCTTAAATGAACTTTTTATAAAACGCAATATCTAACGCACTTGCTTAACGCATGTAGTGTGCCGGAAAAACGCAACGCAATGCATCACATTACACATTGCCGAAAAGATATGACATAGTGTGTGCCCAGCCAAATCCGATTTAATTCTTATTGGACGCCTGGCCTATACTATGTCAGCAGGATATCACAGTTCCATTTTCACTGACATTCCTCCTTGTAAAAAACAATGTATGGCATCGATTTTCTGTTTCATAGATGTTCTGTTTCATCGATTTTCTCGACTTTACCAGGTGTCAAATATGTTCATTACTTTGATTGCATATGATGGCTTTGTCTTGCGCATTGCACCAAACACTTGTTTTACTTTCTAAGCCTATAGAAAGTAACGTGATATAAATTGAAATTGGCATTGAATACGTTTACAAAATGACAACATTCCTTATGTATTTTATCAGAATATGTGTTTAACAGCCATTTGTGTCATAAATTCAAGATGTCCTTTAGTCTGGCACTTTTGTGATAGCGTCTGACCATTGTGACGTCACATATTTGGTCACATCAGTATTACACTCATTGAATATTGCAGTATAATATGACACTGCAGTATCTACCGTGCGCGAGTGATAAGATGATTAAAGCATTTATCTACATCAAATACCTGATAAATTATTCCTTAGAAAAACGATGACCACATCTTCAAATAAAAAAGTCATTATTACAATTAGAAAATTTACTTTATTCTTTTCAATTTCAGCTTGAATCATGAAATATGTTTGACATCCTTTATGATGTAATTACTCAAGCAAGCTGTTTGTTTCTTGTCTGACATACTCAATATATATTGTGGTTAAGTAAACGTAAAACATGAGAGCATTGTGTTCTTTGATGTCGCATTTTGATGATAATTGGGAGTTATGGTTTGTTCAAGAAGGGAATTAGTAAGAGACCAAAATAATAAATGCTTAATCAAACACAGTAGAACACGTTGTGGTTAATCGTCCTATGCATAGTTCAGTTTGATTTCACAAAATGTTGTGGTTTTCTGTTAAAAATTCATATTTATGTCATATCCATGTTTAATAATCTTAAGACTTGCAGGAAATGACTTTTTAATAGAAATATTATTACATAACAAAATTTACCATAAACAATCATATACACTGTCGGACAAGAAAAAGGCCTGTCAGATATATTATCAGATTTCGTAAAAACTATAATGAACAGTTAAGCATAGCGTGGTTTTGTTTGGGATAACACTACCTTCAATAGTACAAATTCTTGTACTTTTTCGGGCCGAGTCCTATAAAGGTGTGGGAATCCCGCATTGGACCTGGCCCGAAAACGTACAAGAATTTGTACTATTGAAGGTAGTGTTATCCCAAATATAACCATTTGTTCACTATCTAAATGGCAAGTATTTCTAACAGTTTAGCAATATAATAAAATTATGAAGTTGCATCATTTCTGCATAACGTATTTAAATTTCAGAAGTTGTCATGTCGTAAAAATTTTTGTTCAGTGCAGAATTTTATACAAACCACATGCTACAATACAGGCACGCATTCCAATTAAAGTGCTGATGACGCTATGGATGTACGTGATTATGGTGCGCAAGTGAATCAACCGGAAATAGTTGTCTTCATTGGGCATGTTTTTCATGAATCACAGATTGTTCACGATTCCAATGGACTCTCATATGAATTATTGTTTGAGCATAACGTGGAGACCACCATTAATTGTATTTAAGAAATTATTTCATCTTTCATAATAAGGAGGCATTTCTCTTGGCCGACAGTGTACATCCAGCCTAATTTTATAATAATTTTAAAACACTGAGATATGGTCACTTTTCATTTCAAAGGGAGGTAGCTCCGATGCCTGACTGAGTACAACATGACTTTTTTCACTTTAAATAGATTTGCAAAATATAGCTTTTACCATTAAAAAAAAAAAATTCACACAACTTTAATACAATGGTTTGATTCTCGTATTCCTATAGGTAACAAAACAGTCATTTAAATCTCTAATGTGCACGTGCATGCATGACACTGCTACTGTGCATGGACATAAAAACTAAAAGGCACATCTGAATCTGACAACTGAGGGTGCGCAGAAAACAAACCACCTCAAATTGATTTTTGCAAGATAAATCATTCAAGCCTGTTTTTAATATCATTGTGCCTGTTAATTTATACACATACCAGAAATATTAACGCACAAATACTGCTAATGAATGTTTTGCAATCATGACTTAACGTGAATAGAATGAAACTTTTTGTAAATGAACATCTTTATGTAATACAGCAGTGTCATCTGTATGATCACCTAATTCCTCAACTCAAGAACAGAAGACCTCTGTACTGTGATCAGAATACAAAACACCAGAGTTTTACACGACTAGCAGCCTTCAGGGACGCAATACGTCATGGTTATATGGGACTCGCAGACAAGGCTTTTACTTTCAGAGCTGTTTTTATAGTCTAATTTTTACCATGTCAAATGTTAAAAGCAACATCAACATTGACGACTGCGGAGATATAAAAACAAATGGAAGGATACTTTATACAATTTGAAATTCAGAAACCAACTGATGTATTAACTAAAACTTTATTATATTACCAAATAAAATTTCGATTACTTTTGTGTTATCTGTTATCGTATTTTGCACAAAATGTAATAAATGAAATATAAAAATACTCTGACCTGACAGAACACTGACTGTGATTCTTTAATAATATCTATTCTATAATTGGTTCCCCGATGTCTTTATTGCTTTCACTGTAGCTTTAAACTTTTAAAGTGTTGTCTAACTTCACCTAACCTTTCTGTTCCACCGTCATGTCATGTCGTGTAGTGAAATGTAATGGTCTCAACTGATGCCTTATGGGATGAAAGTGTCACTTTAAACATGGCATTCACATTCAGTCAGACTCTAATGTTGGTAATAACGAAACTGGTATATTGCACCCAAAGGGCATACTGTGCAATTAGAATATTAGTCAATTACTCAAATTGTAAGCTCACACGATAAATTGTAACCGATAAGCAATGTAATTTGTGCACATAGAAACCTTGTGTTGTAAAAGTCATATGACGCATTTGGTCTATGTAATATTCAGTCAATATGAATTTACACGACAGTTATTCTTTGCAAAATACCGAAATGGGAAGTAAAGAGACACCTTCTCTATAAATCAGCTGACACCTGTCTAACTACTCGTGACTGTGTTATTCCATGAGTGGTAGGATACTGTATTGCACTGTTGTTAATCTAAAGAAAAACAGTTCCAGCCTTACTTACATTTATGCAAAGTACCACATTTGTACAATTCCTGTTTATTGATTGAGACGAGATGAGATGAGATGAAACGTGCCCTGTTGACTGCTGAGAGGAATGACTTTGTCACGTCGACTTCCTGTGAATGAATAAGGTGTTTGAATTAACTTTCAGATTGTGTAATACACTGTAGTTCATCACTGTTTTGGTCCCATGTTCTCTCTTTTTGTTGATTTTGAAAAGAAATGTCAGAAACACAACTAGCACTGAGCATGAGTTATCTGTAATTTTGGTTTTTGTAAATGACTTTATATCCTTTTAATGAACCAACAAAACATTGAAACAAGCTTCATTGAGATGTATTCTGTCAATGTTAATTTGAATGCTAGCGTAGGCTAATCAGGGAATTTTATTTACTGACTCTTTCAATTCTATAACTGTTTATAAATCTTTAAAGTCTCTAATTTAGCTTTCAATCAACATTGTTACTGCCTCTCTAGTTCATTTTGCAATTTAACAAATTAACTTAAATAACTCTGATGGCTGCAATAATGCCCAAGCAGCGGAAATTTAACGTTAACAATAACAATAACTCCCTCACTGTTTTATGATTTATGACCATCAATGCAGATTACTTACATAACAGTTGCATCAACCAGCAGAACATATGTAATCAAACGATGATATCAAACTACCTTTAATTTTTAATAAATAAGTTAGTTAATGAATTTGTATCAAATAAGCGAAATCAAGTTTGATAACAAATCACTCACGATTTGTATTTCATGGAAGGAAATTTTGATTCTGTTTAATATGCAAAAAATTGTCAAACGATCTAAGATTTGTGCCATTCTGGCACCACTGTGACTGCATACGACCATTGCAATTTCAGAACTGCGTAATATTGTCATGTCACACTAGCTAAGATGATCAAAGTATCCATCTCAATTACATACTTGACCTTATTCTGTTCAACATCATACTATATATACTTAATACATATACTATGATATTGTACATGATAGACATCCTTTATTGCGTAATTGCTCAAGCAAGCTGTTTGTTTCGTGTCAGACTAAATCAGGTTCTTTGAGTCATTAAAGAAGGTACTTAACGGGAACATTGCGTTGATGTAAAACATGATAGCGTTGTGTCCTTTGAAGTCACATGTTGATGATAATGTGACTAACATGAAGGGTTTGTTCAAAAAGAGCAAAGATTTGTAAGAGAATAGGTAGAATAGCAGAATCAAATATAATAGTCCCGTCTATCACAAAATCCAGTCATCAATGTAATGTAGATTTACACAGTGTATTATTGCCATTTCGAGTTAAAACTGTCACCAATATATTGCAGTTTCAATATCAGTGACATTATTTGCTGCTAATCCAATTTAATTCTTATTGGACGCCTGGCCTACAATATGTCAGCAGGGTATCACAGTTCCAGTTGTACTGACATGCCTTTTTGTTGACAACAATGTATGCCATCGATTTTTACTGTTTCATCGATTTTCTTGATTTTACAAGGAGTCAAATTGGTTGCATATGACGGCTTTGTTTTGCCCATTGCACCAAACACCTGTTTTGTTTTCTAAGCCTAGAAGAAGTAGAAGAAGAAGAAGAAGTAATGTGATTGTATATATGTAACACTGTAGTCTATTTATCACATCATGAGTCTAAACGTCATACGTCCAAATTACTTGTCAAAGCGATTGAAGATTTAATGATACTTGACAAAGAAATTGAAGTTGTAATGAACATGTCACTTTCTTGAATTTCTAATGTTAAATTCTCTCATGGGTTTGTTGTTATCAAATATGAATAGTTCATGCGATGTCTCAACCATTGATATAAAGTTACAGGAAATATATCCTTTCTTTATTGAATTTGCAAATGCGTTAATGTGTCACAAGAGACCAGAAAAACACACTGGTTTCTTCAATGATTGTTCTGCATAGAACATGTAAGTTTTCAACTTTTATGATTTCATGATCAAGTGTTTTTAATGTATAAAATGCCTATATGGCTAGTTTATGTTTTATATCGGAGAACTACATTAGATGTAATGCAAATTTCCTTTAGGATAATAAATAAATACATAATATTATCTCATAGTATGTATATATTATCCATGTATGGGAAAATACAAAATAAATGAATATTCAATCGGCTGATGCTTCATCAACAAAACTTATTTCATTTGGTATTATGGACACATCATTCACACTTTAGTCATCTAACAAGGAACAATGTATGCCCTCTCAAACCGCCATAATAACACAAGTTTTATTTCCGTCAGTTTAATGCTCAATCTTGCATCTTGATAAGAAAAAGATCAGCCATATGCTGTGTCAATCAGTAATGTATTTATGGCTCCGTCTATCCATTTATAGATCATGTCTAATCACGGCTCCGTCAGCTTGTCAATGTGATGAATCGACATGAATGGAGGATCGGTGAATCTTCCTTGTTGTGGATCTGTAATTCAATGTCTGTACATTAGGAGATCAGAAATAGAACTTCGTGTTTATGCTCTTCGGTGGTAATTTGGATAAAACGAATTGCTAACAAAACACAAGTTCTGAAATTGATATACTTCACATCACGTGCATTTAAAGTAAAATCGAAGAACAATTAAAGAGTGTACAGACAGACTTAACGATGATTGCATGTGACATGTTATCTGTCTTAATCTTTTATCGTTAAAGAATGAAAGTGATCATAAAAAAGTAATGAAAAGTAACCTACACTAAAAGCTAATGATGTGATACCAATATGATATTCCATTACAATATGGTTCATGAAAATGATTGGCATACTAAATCAATATTTATTGAGAGGTCCGTTTCTTTCAGAATGATTTTCAGCTAACCATATTATCACAATAACACACAATCTGAAAAATAATATGACTCTTTTTGATGCTAACAAAGTCCTTTCTCAAAATAATATACATGATCTCATCTGCTTTCTGGAAATCAAGATTAATGATCAAGTACATCACTGAAGAAAACTAAACTGATTGTCTCAGCAACCGGTTTATTTGAAATAGGATTTTTTAAAACATTTTGCTAATTGGATAATTGAGTCACCAATAGAAAAACCATATAGCTTGTCTGTTTTTTTGTAACAGCAAAATTCATCAATCGACCTAAGATTAAGAGGCGTGTATTTACATGCAACCTTGGAGATAACCTCTTGAAACATGTAAAGTTCTATCTGTTCAGCAGAAAGCATTAACTAAACATAACCTAGAAGAATCGCCTTTACAAACTGTTTTTATCGTAAAGGCGGAAAAGAACCTGACATTAAAAATTGAAAACTTTTTTCACCATTACTCGGAAACATCTCCCTGTTTCTTTCCAAATGTCAAAGTAATACATATGTGTGAAACTTCAATGGTCAAATCTTCAATTTTGGTTTTTGAATATTTTGAAAACTTAATTTCGTTTGTTGTCAAACCCATAGGTGAATCTAGGAAGGTTCAAAGCATATTCTGGTAGACACTATTGATTGAAGAACTGCCGTAATCTATTATTTACTTAATTTGGATAGAAATGATATTACTGTTCTACTTTATTGCATGAATATTTGAATATTTGATATCTGTTTTTTCATTATTTAAATTGACAGATCAGTTCTTTGTCGATAATAAATCTTTATAATTTGCACCACCATTTGTTATCTCCCGGAGAGAAATAAATATTTGCTGAATCAAAAGGTAGATACCAAGTCATAATGGTCCTCTGTGACCTTACTGCAATGAGTTAACACGTGATGAGAGTCGAGATCTCGTGGGAACTGGCTTACAATCTTTGAATGTTTCTATTTCCATTGGTTTTGTCGATGTTTTTCTTTCTTTAATGCATCCGTACTTTGCAGCTTAACCCGAATGTCAATACCTAAAGACGCCAATGAATAAGTTCTCCCGTTTGCACAAAACAAACTTTTTATGCCAGAACAAATTGAGCCTAAGAATCCCTCTTGTGCATTGAGTCAGCCAAAACTTTCAAACTTTAGCTAAACTGTATAATTATATAGACAAATTGTGAATAAATCCCATCATTCACAAGTTTTTACCAAAATAAGTATAAGTCTCCGTCTCTATATATGGTGATATTTTAAAACCATGAATGTATGGATGTGGTTAGATAACAAAAGGTGATCTCTTGGCTTGTTTATCTAGGACTGATTTGATTTTCTTTTCAGGATTTTCAATTTAGAGCAGTGGGTTACCATTGTTTTACTATCGCAATACAGGGTAAAACAGACTGGGATAAGACAAGAAAAAAATCAGCCATATGCTGTTTCAATCAGTAATGTATTTATGGCTCCTTCTATCCATTTATCGATCATCTCTAATCACAGCTCCGTCAGCTTGTCAATGCGACGAATCGAACGTGAATAGTGGCTGGGTGAAGCTTCACTGTTGTGGGTCTGTAATTTAATATCTGTACATTAGGAAACTAGAAATAGAAATTCGATTTCATGCTCTTTTTGGCTAACTTGGATAAAACGAATTGCTGACAAGACACTTGTTCTGAAATTAGTATACTTCACTCCACGTGCATTTAAAGTAAAATCGAAGAACATCAAGATGTTCATAGTAATTTCCAATTTAGAATGCTCTATAATGCTCCTCATGTTGGTTTATATGAACATAAGATACTTCATAAGCTCTCTGTTTGATATGTTTAGCAATTTGAATAAAAACGATTCAGTACTTTGAAACAAATACAACCTGAGATGTATGTGTCTTCATTGGTGTCTGAATGTTGTTCAAATCGTGAACACAACTCTTTTAGATTAAAGATTGTAAGTACAGACAGACTTAATGATGATTGCATGTGACATGTTATTTTATCTTTAAAGATTGAAAGTGATGATAACAAAAAGTGATGAAAAGTAACATTAACTAATAGCTAATGATGTTTTGCCAATATGATATTCCATTAATATTATGATATGGTTAATACAAAATGATTGACATACTTAATCAACATTTATTGAGAAGTCCATTTCTTTTCAGAACAATGTTTAGGTAACTATATTATCACAATAACATACACACTCTGAAACATCACGTGGTTCTTCTGAAGGCTAACAAAAAATATATCTGATCACAATTGTTTTCTGGTCAATTACATCCTTGAGGAAAATCATACCAATTGTCTCAGCAACAGGTTTATTTGAAAAAGGATTTCTATTACATGTTGCTAAATGGATAATTGAGTCACCAATAGTAAGACCATATATCTTGTCTGTGTTTTAACAGCAAAACTCGTTAATCGACCTAGACCTAGATTGAGAGACTTGTTTTACATGCAAACTGGCAAATTACCTCTTGACACATGTTTACATAAAGCAGAACTAGAAGAAATATCCGGTTCTCAAACGCCTTTCCAAACTGTTATTATCAGAAAAGCGGAAAAATACCTGACATAAAAAAATTTAAAACCTATTTTCACCATTAGTCGGAAACATCGCCCTGTTTCTTTCTAATTGTCAAAGTAATACATATGTGCGAAACTTCAATGGTCTAATCTTAAATTTGATTTTTGAACATTTTGAAAACTTGAAAAACTAATTTCGTTTTTTACACTTGAGTTGTAATTCATTTCATTTGTTGTCAAACCCATTTGTGAATCTAGGAAGTTTCAAATCACATTCTGCTAAACACGATTGATTGAAGAACTTCTTTAATATATCATTAACTATCATTTGGATAGAAATAATCATTCTGTTCTGTTTTATTGCATGAATATTTCTAAATTGAATTCTGTTCTTCAGTTCCTTGACGATAATAAATCCTTATAATTTGCACCACTATGTGTTATCTCTCGGATAGAAATACATGTTTGCTGAATACAAAGAACGATAGCACGTCACAATGGTCCTCTGTTACCTACGTGCAAACAGATAAGGTGATGAGAGTCCAGCTGGTGGGAGCTGGCTTACAATCTTTGAATTTCCTTTGGTTTTGTCGATGGTGTTCTTTCTTTAATACATCTGTACTTTGCATGTTAATTTGAATGTCAATACCAAAAGACGTCAAAGAATACATTATCCGGTTTGCACAAAAAAAACCAGCTTCTATGCCAGAAGAAATTGAGCCTAAGAATCCCTCTTGTGCATTGAATAAACCAGAACTTTCAAACGTTAGCTGAACTGTATCATTATATAGACAAATTGTGAATAAATCACATCATTCACATACAACGATTGAACCGTTTCCGTCTCTATTTAGTGTTTGCTTTAATACAAAGAGTCAGAAAAATATATGTGTGCTGTGGTACAGAAACATACTGTATTAAAGGTTGTCGTGTGAGGTAATAATACAAAAAATATTCATGAAAGTAAAACAGAAACGAAATTGTTGGTCTTAACGAATCAAAGATAAAAATAAGATTGAAGATGGCAAGCTCATGAGAGTTCATAAGGCGTTGTTTTCTTGTTAAAGGGTTTGTTCACTTGTTCTAATCAGCTTGAAGAAAGAATGTGGACAGAATCCAATACAGCTGCGTACCGAAAATTATAATTTGCAACACCATGTGTTATATCTCGCTGATTAATAAATAATTTCTGAATATATACTATGTCACACTGGTCCTCTGTGACCTAAGTTCAAAGAGTTAACATGTGATGAGAGTCGATCTCGTGGGAGCTGGCTTACAATCTTTGAATGTTGCTATTTCCATTGGTTTTGTCGATGTTTTTCTTTCTTTAATTCATCCGTACTTTGCAGCTTAACCCGAATGTCAGTACCTCAAGACGTCAATGAATAAGTTCTCCCGTTTGCACAAAAAACAGCTTCTATGCCAGATCAAATTGAGCCTAAGAATCCCTCTTGTGCATTGAGGCAGCAAAAAACTTTCAAAACTTTAGCTGAACTGTATAATTACATAGACAAATTGTGAATAAATCCCATCATTCATTTGTATACAACATACAACGATTTTACCAGAATATGTTTGAGTGTCCGTCTCTATTAAGCTTTGTATAAGTGTCTGATTTCATCAGAGAGTCAGAAAAATATATGTGTGCTGTGGTACAGAAACATAATGTTTTAAAGGTTGTCGTGTGGGGTAATAATACACAAAATATTCATGAAAGTAAAACAGAAACGAAATTGTTGGTCTTAACGAATCAAAGATAAAAATAAGAAAGAAAATGTCAAGCTCATCAGAGTTCATTAGGCCTGGTTTTCTTGGTCACTGGATCAAATCAGCTTGAACAAAGAATGTGGACAGAATCCAATAGTCTTAATTATGCATTTCAGAACATTGCTATAAAACATCCAAATCACTTTGGGGTTATGTTCAGAATTTAAATATATAAAATAGTTGATTTTAACGATTTGTATTGAAAGGCAGATACATTGTTTTACATAATTTATTTTAAACACTCCTCAATCCTACATATTTCATTCTGAGTACCCGTGACAAAATATTTTAAGATAAACAGTTGCGTCTGTACAATTTTCGGGATTCATTTTTTATTCAAAACTTTGTTTATTTCAAAACCGATGATTTGCTCATACGTACTGTCAGGAGGAGTTAATGAGCAAATGTCTGTTGTTTATCGCATGTTTAGTCTTTCATTTTAACGAATAACTTGACACATAAACCAGGAGTTTTACCTTGTTTGCCTTATCACAACCATCACATACTTATAACTGATTTAATAACATATGTTAATCTATCAAAATGTTTTCAATCTCAAGACCATCATTTTCATATTCATTGGATGTTAACATGATTAAAGCTGTTTAAAAATAAATAAAAGTGACATGTGCTGGTACAATGTATCGAACAGGGTAATGAATTTAACATTTCAGTCTGCTTTTATTATGCCTCCTACAGCAATAATGAAACACAGATGCTCGTGACTCTTGTCATTTCAAAACAGAAGCTATATATCTTAGAGATGTATATAATCTAATATGACCATCTACTCTCCAGTGCAGTTGCCAAGCTTCAAGCTTAAAGTTTAAGTATGACTGAAAGAACAAATCAAACTCGCCGTGGAATATAAGCTAGCCGATATCTTTCTCAAAAGTGGTCAGGTGTTGAATAATATTGCTGTGAAGGAAACATCCTCAATCGTTCTCCATTTAGCGGATATAGACCAGTGTAATGTTTTCATCTTGACATTTGTATCTATTAGTATGTTAAATACGTAGGTTAACGTATGATATCTAAATATGATAAATCAATAAATAATTGTAATGTATCTGATTGTTAAAGAGTTTTCTTCCTCGTGATGTTACTGAGATAAGGGAACACTCTTGACATTTACAATCACAGATAATAAACTCAGCAACAATCTTATCAACCATGAAGAACATCTTTATCGGCAGTTACCATTATCTGTTCCTCTTTACTAAGAGCTCCAGAGTTGACCCACGTTAACATGGCTTCAACACGTTTTTGCTCTATTCAGTGTCACCTTTTCAATATGAAAAATGAAGCATTGCATATACCGATACAGAGTAAAACATCCCATGTTGCACGAAACTTCAACCAACCCCATCGCGATGACTCCTGTGTGATACTTGAACAAATCCAGAGCAATATCCAAGCCAAACTTGACCTGGCCGAATCTAAGTGGATATATAAACTGAACACTGTGTAACCTATTGGACTGAATGAGTATAATCCAACTTGCTAATCTTAGGCCAATCCCTCTCATCACCTCCTCTACATAAGTCTCTGCTTCAAGTTTGTAGCTTTAATCTGGAGGAAGCTTGCCCGTTGGATCAAATAATGGTTTTAGAGTAGAACAATTCTATGTTATACAAAACACTCAGATATGTCGACCCTTACTATTACAGATAATTATTTTATTATTGGATACAATGGGAAGTCTAGTGACATGCTCCTATGATAGTAATAGTCTTAGAGATATCAATTTATGAAACAATTATACTAATTAGGAGATAAACAAACTGTGTTTGAAAATCAGCGGCATAGAGCTGAATTATTATAGCTCGAACGCGTAGCATGAGGCTTTAAATGGATAACACAGTATGTTTACCACCATTCTACCATATCAACGATTTAGTATTGAACTATATTCAGACGCATTGAATCGGTAGTGATTTGTCATTCGACACCGTGCAGAAATTCCCTGCATGTTAATTACATTTATCATCAACATGCGACTTCAAAGAACAATGCTATCATGTTTTGCATCAATGTATGATGTTCTCAACCATTTATTACTTTCTTTACTTTCTAAAACAGCCTGATTAAGTCTGACACGACTTGAGCTTGAGCAATTTCGTCATAAATGATATCAATCATATATAAACATGTAAGCTGAAGGTGACTAAACATTTCAACATTTAATTTAGATATTTACTTTGATCATATTAGTGTAATACTGCTGCTAGTAAGGCGTGACAATATTGTGCAGTTCTGACATCTCGTATGCAGTCACAGTGGTGCCAGATTCGCACAAATCGTACATTCATGACACTAATGGTTTTTCGCTTGACAAATTTTGGCGAGTAATACAGAATACTAAATTTCCTTCCATAAAATACAAGTCTGGATGATTTGTGATCGAACTTGATTTCGCTTATTCGATACAAATTCGAAAGTTCATAGAAGGTCGTTTGATATCATCGTTTGATTACATATGTTCTGCTGGTTGATGCAACTTTTATGTAAGGTGAGGTGAGGTGATTGGGGCTTAACGCCACTTTCAACAGTATTTCACTTATATCGCGGCTGCTAGTATTATGGCAGGGAGAAAGCCCGCACCGCCATGTGCCTATGCATTGTGATGAAACCTGCTAGCAACGGCTGGAACTAGCGAATCATGGTGGTACTACGCTGAAATTCAGTGTAGCATTGCACCCAAACCTTACTGCGTGTAGAACAGTTCCCTACTGCAGACAAAGTTGCCGTGCCCCTGGCGGGATTTGAACCCCCGGACTTCTTGATCCGAAGCCGAATGCGCTAACCACTTCGCTATCCCTCCCCCAAACTTTCATGTAAGTAATCTGTATTGCTGGTCATATATCAGATTCAGCCTACAACAGTGAGGGAGTTACTGGTAATGTTATTGCCACCGCTTGGGCATTATTGCAGCCATCAGTGGAGAGTAATTAAGTTTAAATTAAATTAAGTAATTAAATTACAAACGAAAACTTAATCAATGTTGATTGAAAGCTAATTTAGAGACTTTAAAGAATTATAAACAGTTATAGTTAACAATTGAAAGCGTCAGAATAAAATATTCCCTGATTAGCCTACGCTAGCAATGCTTGTGTCAAACTACATGCTTGACATGAATACATATTCGCAATAACACAAGATACCCACTTTGAATGATGATGAAAACAACAAATTCAAATTAACATTAACAGATTACATTTCAACAAGGTTTGTTTCAATGTCCACTCTATTGAACATTTATTCATAAAAAAGACATAAAGTCATTTACAAATCCAATAATTACAGATACAAATGTAAGTCATTTCAGAGAATATCCTTGGAAAGGTATTTTGTTATGCAAGAAATTTATGACGTTTTAGTATGAAAATAGTTTGATCATAGGATTTCTCTGTAAAAATTACAATCACTAAAGAGAAGCCATTTATAATAAAATAGTTCTGAGGATCCATTCCATAATAAGGATATATCTAAAATTTAGAATTATTTATTCACATTAGGACGTGATATGAATTGCTGAGAGATGTTTCTACTGGAATCATCAACGAGAGAGAACAAGAGACCAAAACACTGACGCACTATTACACCATCTGAAAGTTAATTCAAACACTTTATCCATTCACAGGAGGTAGGCGTGACAAGGCCATTCATCTCAGCCGTCAACAGGGCAAGGTTCATGTCATCTTATCTCAAACAATACACAGTCGCTTATCCATGCCTTTAGCTTCTGTGTTATTGAGATTTGTATCGATGTTTGAATAATGTTGGTTAAACTTTCGGACTTAGTGGTCATACAAGTTGCTAATGCTCTTTGAAGTAACAGCTTGCAACCTATGACTACGTAGTGGAGGAATTTCAAGCAACTTTGGTTATAGCTGTTTCCAATTTATAAATAAAGGCGGGTTGCAATGATGCTTTCAATAAAATGTTGCAGAAGCACACCACAGGTGAATTATGTACGACAGACACAGTCACATAACCATTCACTAAACATGGCAGGTGTTATATTGAAAACGTTTCTCACCTCTCTTGAATAAGGTTAAGTCATCAATCGGTATTGATGGGTGCCCAATAAAGTAGCACACTAGAAGGAAGGCAATCCCTAAGCACAGCATTAAGTGACACACTTCTAGCTCCATTATATTCCAAACACTTCAAGTGTTGAAAGCTAACTTATTTATCAACTGTTCGACTTAGTCGCGATCGTCTACACTCATTTCAAAATGAGAGTCAACAAAGATGCTAATTTCAAGAGTTGAGTTGAGTGCCTTGTAAACAATACTGCCACAGTGTTTGTCGTACATCAAGCTCGTTTCAATCCAGGAAATAAGTTCCCCACAAGGTAGTTTTAACATTTTTTAACATTAACAATAATTTTTATGTAAGCATATTTTTCCAGCGATCTGATTGGTCGAGAGGGTGTAATAAAGGTATTGACGTGATTAACTAATGCCTATTTTGCTCAATTCAATATAAAATATGTATTCTCACTTGTTACAATGCCACAGCAGATTTATACTCAAACATGTGCTTCATGTTTGTCTATTCAGTTAAAAGATATGTATGCATCTCACAGTACCTGACTCTGTCCTCCATGAAATTGACTTGCCTCGGAACAAATATTTACAACATAAAAGTCCAAAACAGAAACATCACTATGGGTCACTAAATCTAGATCTACTGTCTGAAACAATTGAAATGTTACATCAATTTACTCTCGAAGACATTTTAGATTATCAAATGATATACTGAATCAAAGGATAAAGTCGTTTTCAAGGGAGATGGAAATAGTGTGGGTCCTTTGATGGAAGTACTTATGTACGAGATAATCTGTCACTAGTTTAACATTTCTCCCGCCAGGGGCTCGGTAACTATGCTGTAAAGACTATTCTATGGGTTTTGGTTCAATGCTACACTGAATGTCAGAGCAGTACTGCCCATGGTTCACTAGTTCATTCATAGTTATTGAAATAGTCTTGAAAACGGTGTTAATAACATTCACGGTAGCCATGGATGCCTTTAAACGTACTTTCAATCGGATGTGAAAAATAAATAATAAACGTTCTTGATAATAATTGTATCACAATGGAACAGAATGGAGTCCAGCACTTCACATCTCCATAAAAGTGCCCGTTTGGATTGCGGTTTGGCACGATGTCATTTGACGTCATGGAGGAAGGCGCAGTGTTCTATTGAGAGCTGCTTCCTTTTACAAGTCACAGAGCACCGTCAACGTGTTTGGAGGACCACAAATATTGCATTTGTGCCAAGAAACATGTCTTACAGACAGGAACATTTTCTCATTATGAAGCAAAATGATAAAACAATGTTATCACCCTTGACCATTGTGTGTTATCCCTTACTCAATATATATATATGCTTCTATGACAGAGTAGTCAAACTCATTCTGGACTTGCTGCGATGGCAGTTAGAACAGTTGGAGAATGTCTGTTGCTCAATTAAATTCCCTGTGTACATTTTTAGAACAACAGTTTGAATTCAGCAGCTTTTCCCGTGAATGGTAACAATTATAGTACACTATGTTTAAATAATCTTTAATTCCTATTTATGCCACAGATTAAAAAAGCGTTGTTGTGACTCTAATATAACAAAGAAGTTGCATTAAGCAGTCAAAGTATTTTCAATTGTCAAAGTTGTGCAATAAAAAACTTTCAACACAAGATCCCCTGGCTCTAGAAACTGTTACTCAATGTTGACACTATAAACACACAGCCCACAAACCACAACTTCAAAGCACACAGCTCTCCCATGATTTACTGTAATGTACTGCATTACGATATTTCTATTAGTTCTTCCTTGAGATGACACCAAGCCTAGATGTGTCTATCACGAAATAGACCGTTTCATTTCCTTCTGTCTGAGAAATGATGTCATATAGGAAGTAAATCATACAACACAATCTCCTACGTTGACTCTCATTTATTACTGAAGTTGTGGTAAGTCGGTTGTTTTCCCACAGTCTTATATATGGACATTAGTTGAAACTAACGTGCTCTCTTTTATCCAAATAATTGTTTGAATTCATGTTTGATATCATTTTGTATTTATTTCTTTCGTTTAGGATTAAATAAGAGATTATTTTAACAGCGTGAATACATCAAATTTAAACCATTTTGATATTTTAAACTGATGAAAACAAGGTGTCTAATATCCAATCATTAGTAGTATTTCATGATCATCTGTAGGGACATGCCAGGTTTAATTTCAAATATTAGTCTTATTTTCAGAAAGAAAGAAATGCTTTGTGCATTGTTAATGTAATTGTTTCATTAATTGCTATCTCTAAGACTATTACTGGCAAAACTAATTAACATCAATCACCATAACGCAATCACATTATCAAAGAGATGCGAATAGTGATTTATCTGTGGATCGTGATTAGATTCCCGTTTCTTTGATAAGAATTATATGATACTGACATGAATAGTTCCTCACACATTCACAACAGGACGATGATTACAGGCAGAAGATTTTATCTCATCTGATTATTATCACCACGTTTTCGATGACAGTTCTCAAAATAATGTATAATACAGAAATGTAAAATACCCAAGAGTCCTTGTGAGCGAGTAAGTGACTAATGATATAGGTGGAACAGTGTTTATGTATACATAATGTTTAATTTCTCATATTGATAAGGCAAAAATGGCTTTGGCGGAAACGTGTTGATACAATCGTGTAGCTGTGTTTAGGTGTTGTGACTCTGGAGCTCTTGGTGAAGAGGAACAGAACATTGCAGCTGCCGATCAAGATGTTGATGGAGCTGTTGCTGAGTTCTTTTTTCTGTGAGTATAAATGTCAAGGCTCTTACTTCAGTAACATCACGAGGAGACACACTTTAGCAATCAGATATATGATTGATTGATTATGACATTTAGATATCATACGTTATCCTATATTTTTAATATACAAATACAAATGACAAGATGAAATAGCATCCTTCAACTGGTCATGTCTTTATGCGCTAAATGATGAACAATAGGGGATGAATGGAAGCAGATAAAATAAAAGGGAAATGAACATAAGAATTAACATTTAACAAATGATTCAGCATTATTGAAGAAATAATCATAAGACACATACATCCTTTGATGTATAGCCGAACTTCTGTTTGAAATGGCATGAGACACAAGCATCTGCGTTTCATCTTTGTTGTTGGAGGAATTATAATAACGGACTGAAATGTGAGATTATTTACCGTGTCCAATTTATTGTGCAATATATATGGTTGTGATAAAGGGAATCGAGGTAAATCTCCTAATGTATGTGGCAAGTATATTCATTAAAATGAACCTTATTGACAAATTGTAAATTTTAACTTTTCATTATCAGCTTTTATTCAACTTGTGATAATACGCTGATGTTTTTACGGCCTTCGTGCCGTGTTCTGTTTTTCAATAGCAATTTTCTTTTTTAAATTAGGCTAATAAATTAAATATCTCGCCGCTAATGGCTGCAATACTGCCGAAGCGGCGTTAAACAATAACTCACTCACTCACTCATTAAAATGACAGACTAAACATGCGATAAAACACGCCTTTACAACAGTTTCAATGTTGGAGATCCTCGTTGAGAACTTAAGAGCAAGTCCTCGCAGAAATCATCAGAGCCGAACTCAAAGCATTGTTGCAAGGTGACTATCGAAGTTCTTCCTGCAGAACAAATGGAAGACAGTTGTAACTCGACTGACTTCGTTGTAACCAAGAACTACAAAGGCTTCAGGACATATTTCAGCTCTAACGCCGCCTTTGGTTTTTAAATACATTTGCGGGTTTTGATTAAATATGAATCCCTGAACTTTTACAAACACAGCGATTTATCTTACGATTAATACAACGTCTTAGTATCATAAAATAATGTTATCTATTCAGGAAAGACTGTTCCGCACATGTCCGTGGAATGAAATAAACTGAGCAAAAAAAGTTAAGGACCATTGGATTTTTGCCATATTTGGAAATGTGTGTAATGAAAACACGATTATGAATAATATTATGATGACCCGGAGTATCCCACATCCAGCTTCCTGGGCCTTCGAGCGAGAACGTAGGCCCAGGAAGCTTGATGTGGGATACTGCAGGTCAACTGAATGTCAAGGTCATCAATGGCTGATTTGGCGAACTATATGGCGATGATTTGAGACAAAAAGCTGTAGTATAGTCGGAGAAATGATATGTAGGTGTTGTAATATTTGTTTACATCTGTAATTTCACTCTGCGGTTCGAATCTGCCGATTCATAGGTGCTGTCAACATTGCTGGAATTAATAAACGATTTTAAAAGGTTTTTGTTGATTTTCGTGAGCGTGGAAATTGGCTGTGCCATACAAATTGTGTTTGATGCGAAATATGACTTTGAATGAGCATAGGATAGTTTCGTCGTTAGGACTCCTTTGTCAATTCAAATAGCAAAGAATGATCTCATACTGGCATACATTAGCGGGCAATAACGAAAAGATAAAGTTATCTCAAGTTCTCTATTCATTCATATCCTTCAATTTTACTAATAATATTGGTAGTAATCCATGGATAGTACATGTTAAACATATAATAGACACTTGTGGGTTGTCATATATATTTAAAACTCCAACAGCATGTAATACCTCTTGGTTACTCCTGTGAATCGAATCAATTCTAACAGATCAATTTTATCAATCTTGGCGTACTGATGTAACATCTAGCTCAAAGGGACAGTACTACCAACTTCTAAAAGAATTACCAAGTTTTGAAAACTATTTATTTCTTCCTAAAACCATTTCAACCCCAATACTTCGATTTACTACCGCTAACCATAGACTACCCATAGAAATTGGACGCTGGCAAAATATTGTTAAACATGATAGAATATGCAAGTTCTGTAACTCCCCTTCAATCGGTGACGAGTACCATTATTTACTTAAATGTCCTAAACTGAATAACGAAAGATCATTACTAATTGATAGCTGTTTTTACACTTGGCCTAACCTGATAAAATTTTAAAAACTAATGGCAAATAACGATATTAGAGTACTAAATAAACTTGCAAAATTTATAAACATTATCTTTAAGAACTGCTAAAAGAAATTCTTATATTTTCTTTTTTGATGAATGTTTATTTTATGTAAATATTTTATGTGAATAATAGAGAATACGTATTTAGATGGATCTATATGTGTATATTTGTCTCTCTCTGATATCTTGATTAATTTATGTATATATGTTTGTATAATTGTATTGCTCTTGTACCACCATTGGTGGCAATATTGAGCTTAATAAATGAATCTTGAATCTTGTTACATACCTTTCCTTTTATAAAGTAATAGGGTAGGGTCTATACAGGTATATGTCTTTCAAATGCTGTTTCCAAGCGATACACGCCCCTGTGCACATAACTAGTACCAGTGATATAAGTGAAATACTCTTAACAGCAGCGTTAAAACCCAAAATCACCTCACCTTTCAATACAAATAATAAAAATCCAATATTTAACATATTAAAATTCTGAACACAATCCCAAATTGGAATTGGATTTATAGCAATGTTCTTACATGCATAATTAATCATGCAAAATAAATCAGATGTTGAAAATATGGATCTACTGGATTCTGTCCTGTCTTTCAGCTGATTTAAAGAAATGACAACCCTTTATGACGAATACAACGCCTAATGAACTCTGATGAGATTGACATTTTCAAAATTATTTTATTAGGTTTTTAAAATAATAATGATAATGAGGATACTTATATCGCGCTGAACTCCACAACACAAAGGGCCATGCTCAAAGCGCTACACATATTATTACCCTGGTGTAAGGACCAACATCGTTCCTTTTTCATTCTCAACTCCCTTTGGAGCATGCAACCTGGGCTGCCAATTAAGGCGCTCGAAGGTTATCTGTCACATTGCCTGCACTTCCAAACCAGGTACTCAATTGTACTGCTGAGTGAACAGAGGCACATTTTGAATAAAGTCCCTTGCCCAAGGTGACACCACGAGCCTCTCAACTCATGTCTCAGTGTGGGGCAGGGAATCACCCTTCAAACTCTCAGTTTTTCATTCAGCAATGAGGCGGGTAACCAACCCATCCAGCGAGCCACGCCCGTTGTTGCTGAACATAACTGATAGCGGTCGACTGAGCTATGCACAGGACCACGTGCCACCACGTGATTCGTTAAGATGAACACTTTTGTTATGGTTCATGACTAGATTCATTAGATGACTTTGTATTGTTATCGCTGTTTTCTGTGATAATAAAACCACTCTTAATTGAGTACCTTGAAAAACGGATAAAATCATTATTTAAAGAAACATTATAGCACCGTTTAAAACAGTTCTTTTACCATAATTTAAGTAGCGTTCTAAGAATGCAAATAAACCTAATCATGTTCAAACGTTCTTGATGAAAAAACTTTGTTTGTGAATGATCGGATTTATAATCTATTTGTCTGTCTTATAGAGTTCAGCTCAAGTTTGAACAATTTCGTCATGCACAAGAGGGATTCGAAGCCAATTTGATATGGCAAACGTGCTGTCGTTTGTGTGAATTTATTCATTGACATGTTTGGGTTTCCACATCCAAGTCAAGCTGCAAACTACCGATGCATTAAAGAAAGAACAAATCAACAAAACCGATGGAAATAGAAACATTCAAAGATTGTAAGTCAGCTCCCACGAGTTCGACTCTCATCACATGTTAACTCCTTGCACTAAGGTCACAAGGGACCATTGTGTCTTAGTATCTTCCTTTTTATTCAGCAAACATATATTTCTGTCCTAGATAACGCATGATGGTGCAAATGTGTAAGATTTATTATCTACAAAGAAATGATCAGTCAATTTAGATAAGGAAAGAACAGAATTCAACAGAAATATTCATATTATAAAACAGCATAGAACACAATGATTAGTTTATCCAAATTAAGTTTCAATTATGTTAGTCACCTCACCTCACCCCACCTCACCTCACCTCACCTGTTAAGTTCTTTTCTAACAGACTGTGATTCGAAAATTCCTGGATTCACCTTTTGGTTTGACAAGTAAAACCTAAGTGTAACAAACGAAAGTTTAACTTGAATATTGCTCCATCGAAGTATCCCATTAATATGACATATACATAAAGACAGAAAGGAGGCAATGTTTCGGACTAATGGTGAAACAAGGTTTGTAATTTTGAATGTCAGTTAATTCTCCTGCTTTCTGACAACAACAGTATTGAAAGGAATATTTTTAAATATATCGTTTGTTGACGTTGATATCCTTATTTTCAAAATTTCTAATCTCTGAAGCGATCAACAGCAGGATATTTCTTTGAGCTCTGCTTTATCTTAAACAGCTTGAAGTTAACATCTTTCGATAGAAATGCCGGATTTCAAACATTAAGCTTCTTAATGTCGGGTACAATTTGGCGGTTAAAAAAATCCCTTTTCCAAAAAGAATGTTGCAGAGAAAATCAATATGGTCTCTTCAAGGTTGTAATTGATCACCAAACTTGATTACCAGAAAACAGATGAGCTGAAAAGTAAAAAGTACTTTGTTGTTTTTCAAAAGAAACTGTCAAACTGGGTTTTTCAGGTTCTGTGTGTTTTTGTTAAAATATGGTATTTTAATAGCTTTCTGAAAGAAATGGACTTATGAATAATTAATATCTTGATTTATTTTGTCAATCATTTTAATGAACCATATCATAATCAATTTATCATCACATGCAATATTTTAAGATAAACGATTAAGACATATAACATGTCGTTTGCACTCATCTATAAGTCTGTCTGTAACACAATCATTTAATCTAAAATAGATGTTTCCACGATTTAAACAACGTCCAACTTGATTATTTATGAGATACAGATGATAGACAATGCATTATGTGCGACCACAAAATGTACCCGACCTTGAACGACCTTTCCTAGGACCAATTCTTACCTTGTGTACATACGCGTGATAATAATCATGGACTAGTACATCAAATAGGCATTTTCTCGGACTTTCTACTTTCTACAATTTGTAAATAATTTCAACTCAATGCAAAAGTCTTTATTCAGTAGTGGATGCATCGTAGTCCAGAGTGCAAACGTGATGGAAGAAATGAAGAATGCTTGTACATAGTAACCGCAGTGATTCCGTATGAAGTATATTCATATTGTACAATACATGTAAGTCAATGACAAAATAGGAGAATTAAATATAGATTTCTATTCAAACATTATGCCAGTCCTTCCATTAGAATTGTAATTTTTTATAAAACATGTTTGCAGATAAATATATATAATTATAAAAGACTTTGAATATTTATAACGTACAGATTCCGAAATACGTTGCTGTTTAAAAGCAGTAAGGGGTTCCAATAGAGTTTTATTGTTTTTGCATTATTTATAAAATACAATATCCAAAACCATAAACATATTAGACAGAGAGCTCATACAACATATGATGCCATTATTCAATGAACTAACATACATATTCTTAGATAACACCTTCTATGCACATAGAGAAGGTTACCAAAAAAAGAGCATAAAATCAAATTTCTATTTCTGCTCTGCTAATGTACAGATATTAAATTACAGATCCACAACAAGGAAGATTCACCGATCCTCTATTCATGTCAATTCCTCGCATTGACAAGCTGACGGAGCTGTGATCAGATAGAATTGATAGAAGGAGCCATAAATACTGATTGACACAGCATCTGAGTGAGCTTTTTTTTTATCAAAATGTAAGATTGACCGTTAAACTGACGGACTAAAACTCATGCGATTTGAGAAGTCATACATGTAGTCCTTGTTGGATTTTATTGTAACAGTTAATGAAATATCCATTATACCAAATGATATACGTTTCGTTGATGGAGCTTCAGCGGATTGGATCTTTCTTTACTTTTTATTCACATACATGTATGATAGATGTACTATATAAGATACGGTATTTCTTAACATCCCGAGGGAAATTTGCATTACATCTAATACAGTTCTTCATTATAAAACATAAAACAGATAATACACTTCCGTAAGATGATAAGTTAGTATAAAGAATGTCCGTTAAAGGTGAATATGATATTTATAACACTGATTGGCGAAACCTGTTTGTTCTACTAGTGGGTATGCGCTGTCTCTTGGGGCACATTAAAGGCTCTGTAGCACGTTCTGATCACTGAAAGGTAAATTAGTGTTACGAATGACTAAATAATACTCCTGAATCAATAAAAAGAGTTATAAAACGAGTGAACATGGTTCGCTGTAGCCATGCGCCTATTTCTCATCACATTAAAATGGACGCTCGAGGCTAGTTGAAGTGATCAAACTGATGTAGCGATACCTGAACACTCAAAGTGGAGTTCTAATATGGTACAATGATGGAATGGTCAACCATCTTGCTGTTTGAACTCTCAAAATCTCAAAATCTACTACTCACACTGACGAATTCCACAAAACTGTCGCTTTATACGTCTCACCATTTTCTACCAATACCCATAACCGTTTTCTATGAGGATGGCTTATCTAGTCATGTAATGAGATTTTTTACCCTTTAATGTAACAATTTATTGATTAAATTGACAAATTTGAGAAACATATATATGCAAAAAACGTGCTTCAGCACCTTTAATACATTTGTAAATTCAGCTAAGAAAAAGGATAGATTTACTGTAATATTATGTCAAGGGTATTAATGAGGCATCACATAAACTATTCATATTCGATAATTGGATAATAACAAATCTGTGAGTGAATTTAACACTCAACATTCAAGAATATGACATTTCCATCACAGTTTCAACCTCTCTGACAAATACTTTTGACATTTGACGTTCTCTTGGGATAAATATACTTATTAGAATATTAAACTTTTGGAAAAAATGTAATATTATTATTGTGACAGTTAAATTCAATTTCCCTATGACACTCGATGAAATAAATCTGACACTTGGCAGACTCCATTTTTTATCCCCTATATGCTCTATACACGGTTATTTGTATTGTAGGGTAAATCCCGCAACACATGTATGTCTCCATGCGGTGGATCTGCATCGCATTGTACTGCACTGAAACACAGTGTTATCTGTACCAAAGCCTTATTCCATGTAGAACACTTTCTACAGCAGTCAATGTTTCTGACCCTCTGGTTCCGGTTCTCAAGCAAACCATGGTGGTACTGCACTGAAAGTCAAAAGCCTTACTGCAAGTAGAACAGTTCTAAGAGCAAACAGAGTTAATGAGCTATGGACCTCTTGATCCGAAGCTGAAGCACTGCACTATCCAGCTCCATATAATCCCGTGAAAGTGTGATACTAACCTCTGCACTATTCCGCTCCCTATAATCCTGTGAAAGTGTGACACTTACCACTGCGCTATCCCGCTCCCTATAATCTGTGAAAGTGTGTACCATGGATGCCGCCCTTATTTCAAACTAATCAAAACTCGTGTTGCATCTCTGTCTGAGTTCTGTCTGCAAAAGATATGTGCTCATCCCACAGGTGAACGAACCCCGGACCTCTCGATCCGAACATGGTTGCAAGCGAACCGCTGCGCTATCCCGCTACACAGATGAAGGAACTCAAACGGATATGGTAACATATCGAATCTCAGTTTGACACAATGTCGCTGGTAACACATCCTCGATAATCCAGCGCTATTGTTCCGATAAATCTACACACAAGCGCTGGAAAACAGTAAGGGTATTTATCCTTAACCTAGTTACCTCCCTTCGCAATGACTCAGCGAAACGATTGCTTTCTAACAACCAATGAGATCACTTGAAATCAAGGGTGAAATAACAAGCACTCTAGTGTCAGGATCTTGGCTTTCGCAGATGATTGGGAACGCCTGGTAGCACAGGGATTTTAATCATTTACCTCCACCCATGTTGATGGACATGAATACACCCTTCTTCTCGTACAGACTTCTTAAAACTTTCTTTTGAGTTTCTGTCAGGTTCTCTACGCTGAATTTGTTACAAAACTTTATCGTAATCGAGTGAGTCGGCCGCCGCCATGTTTGTTTCAACGGTAGTGATGCGTTTTGATTGGTCGAGTTGTTTACGAAGATAGTGTCTGCGTTTCGTTTCTGATTGGATAACATGGACCCAAGAGGAGGTAACTAGGTTAGGGATAAATACCCTTACTGTTTTCCAGCGCTTGTGTGTAGATTTATCGGAACAATAGCGCTGGATTATCGAAGATGCTGGTAACACAACTAACTCTGAATGCAAACAATCAGGATTTGTTATTTTTGGCCAAGAAAGCGTTCCTTTTGTCACGGGGGTTCGTTTGAAAACATGACTTGAGTTATATCTGTAGGGAGAGTTTGGGACCGTGGATGTCTGAGAATTTACCTCTATGCTTATGCTGAAGAATACAATGCAATCGTGTCTTTTAAAGTCATCTCAGTCAAATGGACCTCGTGCTTTAGTAGTGATATTTTCGGAACGCCAGTTGACTAACGTCTACAAATATAATTATTTTCTCCAGAAATAAATAGGTTGCTGACATTGGAAAATAAAACAAGATTTTGCTTTCTGATTCTCTGGTATGATTAAATGACAAGTATGAATTTTACATTCGAATATTTTTTCTAAACATAATCACGATGTATAATGGGTTAAATCTTTAGGGGTACCATTATTGGCCAGTGAAACATTAACGCATTGTGCATGTTTAAGTGTTTAAAAAAATCAAAAGCAATAGCACTTCCTAACATCATGAACTTAAAGTAACTGTATCATTTTGGTACTCAAGCTTGTTTAATTTGAAATGTTGCAAACATCATCACTAATAATAGAACAAACCATTTATTCCAAACCGATATTGACACACTAGAGCCTGCGCCGCCGATAGTTACGATCTTTGAGTCTACCATTTTATTGTATTTATTTCTTAAAGAGTCAACAAAATGATGTCCTGTTTTCATTACCTATTAGAAGGAGGAATTGCGTGTACTTTACGTTAACGAAATAACGGAGAGAGAGGCAGGTCGAACGAAAGGGGATAGGGTACGGTTGTTTGAAATTCATTATTCGATATTCGGTTATATGCAACATTAAACCTTATGAAACATATTGCAAACGTTAGATGTATGTGATGACGTATTTGCCCGACATAAAATGTATTTGTCTTGCCAACATACCACAATCCTGTTAGACGGCTATTCACGATGTAAGGAAATACTGTTTCTGTTAATCACGGAGACAAATAAAGACTGACAGTCCCATCTCGGTTACAATCACGTTATATGATCTATCTACTGTTCATCAGATTACAAGGTCTGGTGACTTGAAGTCTTCTCGGAAAGCAATCGGCAGATCAGAGGTTCATACCGAGGACTTCATCGTGTGTAAATGAGAATGACGAAGACGATGTGACATGACATTACGTGGAGTTGATTGCAGCATTGAACATTTATTTTATTTGATATTTAATTATTTTTTTTCTTTCTACATGCTCTCTGTAATACTTTCCTCATATTGGAAAGAAGTTAAATAAACTAGTGTCCAAAAGAAACGATACCATCTATTTTTTAAAATATCTTTTTACAAAGTGATTTTTTTCGTATGAACACATGGTTTTGCGTATCCCACATCCCAAATGCAGTGTATTCAATCGAAAATACCGAGAACATTTTATCACATCCGGAGAAATGGTGCACTTTGTGAAAATGACATTATTTTAGGTAGCATAGTTTGCAACTGCAGATAAAGTGTATAAAACGGCTGACCATACACGTTGGTATCAAAGCAACAAAAAGCACACAAGAAAATATCGGTTTTGACAGCCATTGAGAGTGAGGGAGTCGTTGGAATTGTAACATAACGAGTCTCACACGCCGACGACGCCAGAAGGTTCGGTTGCGCGCGCATAGCAGTCATCAGGTTAACGCAACGGTTACGTGATAGAGATCGGACAACACATGCAGGTCGAGAAGAAGGTGATTACGCTTATTGAAGACCGCCACATCCGGGTATTTCATCTCCGAAACCCATTCATTATTACGACGTTAACGTCAAAGACGTCACTCAGACACGTGATTAGCAGACAAACTTGGTAAAAGAGATTGAAGACTCATGATATCTGAACACGTCGTCCATACCACAAAACGTTCCTGAGGCCTCAACAACGAGTTAACAAACATACGAATTCAACGTTGGAAACAGAGAGATTGAGCACTGGCCATGCTCTCATATGGGAGCCGATTTTGCATCTTCAAGAGCAATGGTAGACAGCGTGTTTACCGAAGAATTAGTGATCTTTACTCTCTGAATTGCGTCCATCAAGTCAGCCAATTGCCTCCTTGATGAATGACATAGCTTATCTTCTGACGTCAACCAACGTCTGACGTCATCAACCCATAGACGTGTACTTGCCCGTTCTGACGCTCGGCATGGACATACCGAATACAAATGTGACTTAGTGACGCCTCTTTTGACATTTTCAACATTTGTCTCAGTCATTTGCGTGAATGAAATTTTCATTTTCAGACCCCTCACGTCGATACAGACCTGCACAAATGAATGCAAAGTACTGATTGAAATGAATTTTGTACACATGTTAAATGAAAGAAATCTCAAAAGAATTATACCAATTATAAATTTCTGTGTCGTTAAGTTTTCCTGTAATGGCCGCTCAAAGACGTGGTATCGTTTCTTTTGGACACTAGTTTAGAACACATATGATACAAACAATATGGGATAGTATGTTTTTGTGAGATAAATAAATGGCAATGTAAACAAATCATAAACTTGCCAAGAGATATTTTACACACAAATCTTTTCAATCACCTCTAATTGCCAGATTTTAATAATTCCTTACATTTCATCTGATGATGGAGTGAGTATATACCCCGAAACATCGTGTATTTTCACATTAAAGAAGTTGTTACCCAGAAAATCCTCCTGTTCATAATACTGCAAATATACCCATAATATATGTTTTATGTCAACAAAATAATTTGCTTTTGATGTACGCATATTATTAATGCATTATGTTATCTTAGAATCATTGCATTGAGATCAAATGATACTGACTATTTTCATTACAATTCCTCAACAATAGTAATATTAATTGTATGATAAATATGCAAGTTGCATAATGCAATGATCTTTGAATACATACAGCCGCAAAGGAATTTACATATGTACCATAACTATATTCGGGTCAAGTCATCTAACCCCTCAGAGTCAGACACCAGTTGGCGGCACTGTACCAGGGTTTCTTCGGCCATCCAGCAGTATTATATATGATATGTGACAATCAATAAATGTGTAAGGGTCATGTAGGTGTGAATTTCATGTCTTACCCCTGTCTTCATTAAACACAGATATTTTAATTAAAGTTTACACAGTCACCAATTAATTAAACTACTTCAGATAAGTATTATTGTGCCATAGTCAAATGCATCTGCTTATTCTTAAATATTGAATTAAGTATCCTCAATATATATATATATATATATATATATATATATATATATATATATATATATATATAGTGAGAATACTTATATGGCGCTTAATCCATAACACGAAGGGTCGTGCTCAAAGCGCTACACACATTATTACCCTGGTATAAGGACCAACATCGTTCATTTTGTTCATTCTCAACTCCCCTTGAAGTATGCAACCTGGATCACCAATTAAGGTGCTCGTAGGTTATCAGTCACATTACCTTCACTTCCAAACCAGTAACTCAATTGTACTGCTGAGTGAACAGAAGCACATTTTGAATAAAGTTCCTTGACACCGTGAGCCTCTCAACTCATGTTTCAGTCTTGGGCAGGGAATTCAAACTCTCCGTTTCTATTAAGCAATGAGGCGGGTAACCCACCCATCCAGCTAGCCACGCCCGCTGTTGCTGAACTTCACTGATAGCGGTCGACTAAGCTATGCACAAGACACTGCGCCATATATATAAACTCATTTGCCAGTATCTATATACCACTTGTGCTGCATAGTGTCGAAGACGTGTTTACTTCGAGTCAAGTGGGGCACATGTCAATAAAAAGTTGTAAAACATTGTTGTCATTTGCTTTTGACCAATCAGTGTGGGTGTGCCATAAAGAGTTATTTAGCGTTGAGGTTTTAATAATTAATTGTCTGATTGGCTGAGAAAATAGGTTGAGTTCTAAGACATGTTTGAGCCTTTCTGGCTGCGTTGGTCGATGTTTAAAGACCCCGCTATACATACACACTATGCGAGAAATTGTGGTGAGGTGAAATTTCAAAGCGAAGAGAATAACTTATCATCAAACGCTACGTGTATCTAGAATGTTTCTGACGTCCCAAATGTTACAAGCACATTGGGAACCAACCCCATCCTGTCATAGGGAGCTGCACTACAGAACTGCTCTACTTCGAGATATGAATGCAATGGAAAAGGTTGTCACTCTTCGGGAATGTGATATTTGAGGAAGAAAATCACATAAAATGAAGAATTGGCAAATTTCCTTAAATATTGAAAAATGAATACCAAAGAGCATCTTGACCCTCGGGACACAGTTTTGGGGGGACGTAAACATTTTAACAAATTTTATTACGTCGCGAAATATCATGTGTACGGATGCGCTTTGACGCTACACAATTGATTGAGGGCGAAATCTCCAGCTGGAACCACGACAACAGCGACGGCACCCGCACTAACAACCACTTCCAGCGATGGCAGGGGAGAATGAAAAAGTTATAAGCAAGTGTCATCCAAATATATTTGAAATGGCGCAATTTCTGCTAGACGGACAAACGCGGAATGAGTTTCGAATGGTCCAATATTGAGCTGATCAGAAACTGCCACTCAAGGAGGGAAAATAACAGAATATCAGAACTCGTTTGGACAATCTGAAACCGTCTAGCCACACCTGGAATAATCTGATGCAGCGTCGCATTTATTAAACTCAAACTAGATTTCCGGGAATCATCCGTTACAGCAGTATGTATAGAAATCCTTTAATCAGTTCTTAGTGGTATATATACTATTCAGATGTAAGTACTTCACACAGTAGAGAAGTGTTCCCCATGTTTTCAAGGGATGAACACCCTCAATTTATTCAGGTCTGATTGTAACGTGTTCAATAAACAAAATCTTTGAGGCAAGGTGAGTTTTGGTTTAACGCCGCTTTCAAGAGTATTTCACTTACATTATGGCTGCTAGTATTATTGCAGGGAGAAAGCCCGCAACGCAACTGGAACTAGCGGACTATGGGTGGAACTGCTCTAACATTCTTTGTAGCATTGTACCCAAACCTTACTGTACGTAGAACAGTTCTCCAGTTCTCGAACCCCGAACATGAGGGGCAAGTGTCAGTCATACTAATTTACATATTGTTCATAGTTTTAAGTAGCCTGGGAGAATGTAATGAATCGTATTACATTCAACTAAAATTATGAAGTTAAGGCAATACATATGTAACTGTTTAATATCCTGCTGTATACATGTACAGTACAATGTAAATGGTCATCATCTGCAGGTTTTCGTAAGTTGAGATTAGTTTCCTCTGTATTTTGGTAAAGGAATTCATATGTTTGCAGCGCCGTATGAAGGTTCTATTTAACTGGTTTTAATGCGGCAGATACAACTGCTTAAACTATGGTTTGTTTTCACGATGTGAATACCCGAATAGTTCTCAGATAACCCGGAGTGTACTTATCATCTTCCCGTCGGTGACTTTATTTATTGTTGTTCTTAGAAATCAGGTTAATCACATCAGCAGGTGAGTCCTTGTGGGACGAATGTGCATTAAAATCTATTCCTGCTTATATACCAATCCAGCTGTATAATTCAACCGGCTTAGGTGGAAGTTGTAATTAGCTCAGTATACAAAGGTTGAGAGAGAACAGCTCTGGTCATAGCGGAGGATAAAACAAACCGTCATGACCATAAAGAGCCTCTTAGTTTGAATTCCACCGTTTCACATCGCAAGTGGATACATTCCGTGTTGAGACCTGCTTGTGGCCTTCAAGAATACACATGCTCTCCATGTAGTGACTTTCATTTGTACGTTCACTGCATGAAGTGTGTGTTTTTTTTATCGTGTACTGCATGTACAAAATAACAATCGAACTGATATAGATGCCAATGCGAATATGGTTGACAGATATATGTAATATTCTATAGTAAGTGATTCTCAAACATATGGGGACATGGGGACACACACTGTTTTAAAGAGTTATCTGGAGACGTCAGAATACCATCTCCTTTTTAGATTACATTGTCAATTTGTGCTAGCTAACAAATAAAGAAAACATCTCCAACTTTATTACTGAAAAGCAAGTTCATTTGTGGTTTATGAAGTTTGTTTCTGAGTTCACGAGAAGAATAAACATATGCTATTTGCCCGTAGGATTTTCTGGACTGATATCCGACATTATTTTGTTTCATTTAGTGATTGTATAGTGAGGAGTTATATTATATTATTGTTTTATTCTCTAAAGCGACTTCATTCTGATCATGTGTGTTATTTACAAGGAAAAACATGCAAAGAATATGTGTTGACTCTAAACCTAATATACCATAATGTAATATTTATTATAAGCACAAATGACTATTCTGACACAGGTACTATCATTTTGAGAATTTCGATGTAAGAAATACTGGCAATAATGTTTTGTCGTTTAAAATGTCAAAACGACGCACTTGATAATAAAATATATCATTATGTCATTCATTAATTCGTTTCAATCATTACTATTCAACAAACAATGTAGATGTCATTTACATTATTCATTCATTGTCATGTTCAATGAAAAAATGAAAACGCACTAAGAAAGAACCTGGGGAAACAGATATGCACATAAAGGACGTATGGCTATGCTTCCAAAGTCTATCCTCGAGGTACTAAACTCTGAGATATGAGACAGTTTCGGCTGTATATCACTGTTCCAATATGGCTGTCTGTTTCCAATACCAGATAGTCCTAAAGAACAATAAATGTCATCTGTGAATGTCGTCAAGTTTTCATTATAAGACCAAAATAGCAACACTGGTATAAATGATGGAGTATTGTAGTACCCTTTCAAACGCGAGTTTTGGAGCCAATTAGATATATAGCCACCACTAGAAAACGAATAAGCATACACTGAAAGGGATTGAAAAGTATTCTTTTTAAGTGTCGAGACACAGCAAGAAAGTGAGGAACGTAGAGATTTTAAGACACATTATAAGTAAACATTCCTGAAACAAGTTCATTATGTATTTTGATGATTTTGCTGAAATGTATCAATATGCAGTTATTTAATGCAATTAGTACTCCCTTGCCGATTATATAAAAATTAACCTGATAACCATAATGTACAGTTTACTAAATAACTTGTATCAATCCTGTAAAAATATGTGAAGACATTGTTTCTGGGTTATTTTCAACACATATTTATAGCCTGTTTGGTCAAATCGAGATATTCTCGCTTGCAATACTACTTTTCAATGGGTATTTTGTTCCACATTTACAGCAATGCTTTTAGGGATAGGATTCAAGTAGATCTACGTCTTAAGCTCTGTAATCTGTATCACATCACCACGTCTCAAAGTACATCGTCGATGAATGTTTGTGGCACTGGTAGGTTTGCATCACATGTCTACCACAGGGGAGGAGGATGGGGATCGTTTCTTCTTGAAACTGCTTAACAACTCCATTCTTGTATCATCCATGAGGATGAAACTTATATTCTTTTACTTTGTTACCATAACCTCAAACACTTTTCTTATTTCAATATGCTGGACATTGTTGTTATGCACTGTGTTCCTGGAGCAGATGAGAAGGCGGGCGTTGACGGGATCTTTGTGGACCTTGATGGTTGCTCGGACATAGGGAGGCTGGGCACGCTGGACAAAGAGTTTGTTGTGGAGGGGTGGGCCTATCTGGTTGTTGTCCTGAAGTCTGTTCAGCAGGGCTCGGTGTTCTCTCTGTAGTCGGGCGGTTGGATCTTTCTTCAGCTGCTGGTAGGTGCTGGTGTCTGACAGGATGTTGTTGGTGAGCGTTTCGAAGTCGGGCGTGTCCATAATGACCCTAGACTTAATCTCCTTAACAAGCTGTGTACATCAACCTGATCTACTGTATAAACACTGTAAATCATTCTCTCTGGCTTCTACTAAATATGTGTACATCGAGCATATCTACTCAACAACTCAAAATCTTCTCATTCCCTCTATTGTTTAAACACTACATGTATATCAATTCTTGGAGTTTTTTTAACTGCACCACCTGCTTGACAACGACATTAGTATATATGTCGAAACGTCGCCTACACAGAATAAAGAAGTTGTGTATCTATACATTGTACGTCATTCTTCATCACCTCAACTTCTAGAATACCGATCAAAGATGTTCTAGGGACATAGCTGTATACGTTTACTGCCTCGTTTTGTTACTTCCATTAAAGAGGATATTTGTGTTGTGACAATCCTTGGAATTTAAGAATTGCTATATAAATGTTAGATGTAGTAACTTTAACATTGCTGTTGAATGTGGCAGGTATAGTGATATTGAATATAAAGAAAGATTATGTCCTTTCTGTAATATTACAGGTCATGTTTGTATAGAAAATTAATTTCATGTAGTATTTATCTGTAAAACTTAAAATAAACTTGAAGCTAACTGTTTACAAAGTTTACTGAAGCACACTGCTTGAAGCATTCCATCACAATCTGTTGCAAAATAGGAGTGATGAGATTATATATAATGTTGGTTTGTTCCTTTATCATGTCCCGAAGCTTATTAATTCCAGGATGTAGAGCTGCAATGATTTACTGCTCACACTTTTCAACTCATGTTATGTGCCTGTATTCTGGGCTTTAGCTCTCTCTACTCAATAAAAGTGTCTGTCTGTCTGTTTGTCTTTAAAAGGGAATGACGCATTTGGTTATCTGGATACTTACGCAAAATTCCACTGGATTGTGTGTTCTGCGTTTAATGCTATCTAACCATTAATATCTATTCTGTGGCTTTTTCTGGATACCGACGAAAGCTTGTATTTTAAATACAAATTAAAATAAAGCAGAAGTTTTTTTAAAATTCAAATATGTTTACTATTCAGTTTCATTAGCATTATATACAAACTAAATTTACAAATTACTCAATGGTATTTTCTAGTATGGCTTCAGTGGCCGCATTATGACAAATACAAACCCAGTAACATGAAATCTAACGTATTGAAATAGGACTGTTAACCAAGTGCCACTGTGTTAATCTCATTACTTGATATTCCGTTGTGCAATGATAGATTACCACACGCAAGTTAATGTCTTCCACAGGATCAGTCTGACCCAGCCATTAAGGGACAGTCGATAGGGACATAACCAGTTACTGTCTCTGTGAATATGTCACTCAGTGATTGAATCTGTCTTATTAACGTGTCAGATAACTCACCATATTAAGAGGATACATTCGACACATTTGGATCTACTTGGTACGATGTACTATAGTGCAACATTTGGTATCAAGATAGATCATTTAATTGGAAAAACTCAAAGGACATTTATTTATGCAAGCATGCACATGCATGCTTCTATCTGTCATTGGTCACACTTGTCAATTGCTGAATATATTGTGGCACGACATAAATGGTAGAGTAAAATCTACGTGGTTTTGGTACTGTTTGGCATATGAAGCCTTTTTTTCTCTACATTTTTGAATTCCACAAGATTAAACAAAGATGACATTCTTCACATCTTTCCTTCCATGTATAATATGATAAGGAATCGCGACTTTTACTTTGACAAAACAGAAACTGCAAAAACTTCTCCAAAGGCTATATCAATATCTAACATGAAGAAGTTGGGTTCTTTGATCTCGATGTCGATTATTTCCAGACTAACACGCTTCTTGCATGTTTGTCTTTGATGCAGGTGTTTTACTTGACGTATTGGGTTTCTTTCAAGTGATATTCAAACATGTAATTGTAATACTTCATTTATATTCAATTTATGCTTTTCGAAATTTGTGTGGGATAAATCAGCATTTTTTAAAAAGGGATTGCATCTTCGCATTTCATATATCGGCATAGTATATGTGTATATTGTCTATGTATGTATGTTGAATTAGAGAGATCAACTATCTGTCTTCATCAATTGCTATTTCCCGTACCAATACTGTGCCATAAGTAGATGGGAGCAAGGGAAGCCTTCTTTTGTGAAACCATTTAGTAGGATTTTCTAGTTACATGCATGATTTTGTTTATAAGCTGTTGGTAGCATCATGAAATAATGTTCTACACTGTCGGCCAAAGAAAACGCCAACCAGATATCTTATCAGAATTAGGAAAAACTATAATGAACAGTTTAACGATATTATAGCATTATGAAGTTGCACCATTTCAGCATGATTAATTTAAATTTCAGAAGTTTTCATGTCATTAAAGAATTGTGAGTGTTGAAATGAGACAACAGAAATTGTTCAGTTTTCGATCAGTGCTTGATCAGAAAAAACATTTGAAACAGATTTGTATACAACCACATGCTACAATACAGGCACACATTCGGATTAAAGTGCTGATTGTACCACAGATGTGATTACAGTGCGCAATTGAATCAACCGGAAATAGCAGTCTTCATTCGCTATGGTTTTCATGAATGTTATTGACTCGAATCACAGTTTTTCCACGATTCGAATGCACTTTCATATGAATTATTGTTTCAGCATAACATGGAGACCACCATTCATTGTATTTGTAAGGAAATTCAAGTAGGCGTTTCTTTTGGCCGACAGTGTATTTGGTGGAAATGTGGATGACAACCATGCTTGAACATCGTGTTGCATTGTTGATACAAACTTATTATAGCTAATTTCCAACGTGTTAGAATGTTTATAACTGTAGTCATTTTAGCTGAATAAGCGTTTTATGAATGGTTATCAATTAACAGCTCCTGGTCACTGACAGTAATATATTCAGAAGACAAAACGGTTCCTGATTCACCAGCGCGTTTTTCAAGTGGCAGCTGGTGATTTAGCCGAGTCGCAAAGAGGCTTGTCCCGGCAGAGCGTCTGCTAGAACGTTCTTGGCTCCCGGGATGTGCAAAGCTTGGGTAGAGAGGTTGAAACTGTCCACAACACGAAACAGCTCTATCACCAGCTTGAGAATTGAGTCTGCCCTGGTCAGCGCTTGTGGTGGCATCAGTCGGCCGGGAGCGGCGGACGTGATGGTAGAGTAAAAAGCCGGTGTGGCCTGAACATCTGACGACTTGCGCAGGGCACTACCTCGTGCACGAGCCCGCGCGTGTCACACTAGTTGAAACAGCGAGAAACCTAGACAACCACTACAGTGGAGATGCACACTGTTGAAGAAAATCAAAAACCTCTCTCCAATCCCAGGCTGGGGTAGAAGAGCTTCAAAATAGCATCAAAACACGCAAAACTCTGAGAGCAGCAAAATGGACGTCCTGTCTTGCTGGCGACAGAGAAAGAAGTGACGTCACTCGGCTAATCCACCTAGCGGGGAGCGAGGGTGTAGGGAGGTAACTTTCGTCATTTACTGTGTTATATTGGTCGAGTGATTAATTGAGAGAGACTCAATTGGCTACTGTGAGTTATCAACTAAAGTACGTAAATAATACATCTATTGTTTTTAATATATAACGAAATGATATGTACACTATATTATTCTGTCATGAAAGCTTTTCTATGTTTGTCGGTAGTGTCCATTTATCATTGAGTCTCACTCCAATGTGGATGTTCCCAAATCGCCAGAAACAAGACAACACTTTCATAATGATCAATACAACAAGTGTACAATTTATTATACAAGTGTTCCTTCCTTCCTGGATACATTTCAATGATGTGGTACCACTTTATTTCAAGTACCCGAATTTCTCAAACATAATTGGAAATGGAATATTCTGGGTTTGACCAGGGGTAATGTAAATCATACTGACAGTAGACGGCATAAACATGCTCCCCGGTTCATAGTTCCTGCTATGTTTCTGGGGACTCGAGCTAACAACAACCTAAACCATGAAATCTAACGTATTGAAATAGGACTGTTAACCAACTGCCACTGTGTTAATCTCATTACTTGATATTCCGTTGTGCAATGATAGATTACCACACGCAAGTTAATGTCTTCCACAGGATCAGTCTGACCCAGCCATTAAGGGACAGTCGATAGGGACATAACCAGATACTGTCTCTGTGAATATGTCACTGAGTGATTGAATCTGTCTTATTAACGTGTCAGATAACTCACCATATTAAGAGTATACATTCGACACATTTGGATCTACTTGGTACGATGTACTATAGTGCAACATTTGGTATCAAGATAGATAATTTAATTGGAAAAACTCAAAGGACATTTATTTGGTGATTTAGCAGAGCCGCAAAGAGCTTGTCCGGGCAGAGCGTCCGCTAGAACGTTCTTGGCTCCCGGGATGTGCAAAGCTTGGGTGGAGAGGTTGAAACTGTCCACAACACGAAACAGCTCTATCACCAGCTTGAGAATTGAGTCTGCCCTGGTCAGCGCTTGTGGTGGCATCAGTCGGCCGGGAGCGGCGGACGTGATGGTAGAGTAAAAAGCCGGTGTGGCCTGAACATCTGACGACTTGCGCAGGGCACTACCTCGTGCACGAGCCCGCGCGTGTCACACTAGTTGAAACAGCGAGAAACCTAGACAACCACTACAGTGGAGATGCACACTGTTGAAGAAAATCAAAAACCTCTCTCCAATCCCAGGCTGGGGTAGAAGAGCTTCAAAATAGCATCAAAACACGCAAAACTCTGAGAGCAGCAAAATGGACGTCCTGTCTTGCTGGCGACAGAGAAAGAAGTGACGTCACTGGGTTAATCCACCTAGCGGGGAGCGAGGGTGTAGGGAGGTAACTTTCGTCATTTTACTGTGTTATATTGGTCGAGTGATTAATTGAGAGAGACTCAATTGGCTACTGTGAGTTATCAACTAGAGTACGTAAATAATACATCTATTGTTTTTAATATATAACGAAATGATATGTACACTATATTATTCTGCCATGAAAGCTTTTCTATGTTTGTCGGTAGTGTCCATTTATCATTGAGTCTCACTCCAATGTGGATGTTCCCAAATCGCTAGAAACAAGACAACACTTTCATAATGATCAATACAACAAGTGTACAATTTATTATACAAGTGTTCCTTCCTTCCTGGATACATTTCAATGATTTGGTACCACTTTATTTCAAGTACCCGAATTTCTCAAACATAATTGGAAATGGAATATTCTGGGTTTGACCAGGGGTAATTAAAATCATACCGGCAGTAGACGGCATAAACATGCTCCCCGGTTCATAGTTCCTGCTGTGTTTCTGGGGACTCGAGCTAACAACAACCTAAACCATGGCACTGTCTGTAACATTTAAAGGATAAAATATTGTTTTCAATGAACACCAAAACACACGTAAATTTCAAACTTTTCTCCTCTTGAAACACGCTGTGTAAATATCTGAATTGCACCCGTGCATGCACGATTCTTACGAGGTTCTTTTTGTTTTTTCTTTTCATTTCGATTTTTGTACATGTTTTTGTAAACTTCGTGGCTTCTTAAAGTGGAATCTTACAGTTGAGGAAGCAAGTTTGATAGAATAATATGATACAATAGGCTCCCAAATGGGTCGTAATTAAAACAACCTATGGAGCCAACCTCATTCAATTATTGCCTGGAGTGGGATAGTGTAATGGTTATATCCACATAAACTTGGCAGATGTATCTGTTCTCAGTTCTACATGGTACATGGTTCGCTAGTTCCAGTCAACGTTCGCAGGTTTAGCCACAATAATACCAGCAGCCACGTAAGTGAAATACTCTTGAAATCGACGTTAAACCCCAAATCTATTCACCTTCATAATAAATTAAACATTATAGTTATAAGATAATCTCACGAAACTAATTGAAAAGCGAAAGTAGTTAAAATGTTTTGTTTGCCATTGTTTGATAAAGTTGCCTCGGTTTCAGGATGTGGTTCCAAATCACGCAATTGGAGTTTTGCAGAAAAAGTACAAGCATTCGCACTATCAATAATAATGTGATCCCAAATATGATATTATGATTTTAACTTCAGAAAAAGAAAATGAACACGTTTCGTTTGGTTTAAAATGAGTATTTAGTGACATATTTTCAAAAGGCTGGAATTTGTTAACTTTAAATAAATGTAGATGTCCCTCTGGTTTTATTGATTTAACAATACACCAATCAAACACACATTACGCACATACAAACACTCAAATAAACGTTTACCGTAACTATCCACATGCATTGGGTAAATGGCGGTCAGACAGACTGGAACATGTACAGCATCAACATTTTTCCTACAAGAATCTAACATATAAAAAGAAGTTTATCGAAACCGGAAATTGCTAGACCAAATACCTCTTGTATTTGAAGATTTATTATTTCTTAGGATCAGATCATATTATTATATATTACAATGATCAGATGATGTTAGTATATAACAAACTGATCAGATGATATTATTATATAGTAAAATGATCAGATGATGTTATTATATAACAAACTGATCAGATGCATAAAAGATACATGAAGTCAAGCAAATTATTCAGCTAGATGAAGAACAAAGTTGTACCGTAGTTTAAACCACATGATTTCTACTTCTAAATCCATAATTTTTATATTATATATATATATATATATATATATATATATATATATATATATATATATATATATATATATATTAGAAAGCAGTTTGATAACCATGCTTAACGTACATCATCTCACCCTTCATTCATTTCGATGTCATCCGACTTCAAAATAACGTTTTAACTTAACTTTTACTACATGTTTAGTAGTTAGTTGTTAGTTAACAGTAGCTGTACAAAGTTTACAAAAGTTGGCATTATATAGTTTGGTTTACTAAAGTTAGTGGCCACAATAACGCTAGTGAGTCGTTACTTTTGAAAGAAATAATATATACTTAAGGAGCCACTCTAACTATATTTTCCATGTTGACCAGACTGGTATGTGACAAACTGTTAAATACAAAGATTTTAAGCAATGGGAACGACACTGTGTTTATCAAGTATTAACTCTTTCGCATGTTAATACTACTATAAACTAAATTATGTCATCTCAATTGAACAGCTGAAACAGTTCCTACAGGAACATATGTCGTTACAAATCTTGATAATGGTTCAATGTCCAAACATAATTGATATGTCTCGTGTCAACAACAGAAACAGACAAGCAATAGGTATAACTAATTCAGTGCTGACGATCAACAGATGCAGTAACTTAGCTAATAGTGCCTTGATTGACATGTGGACGTTGTAGGTAGAAGAAGTACGTATCTTGTTGTCTATACATTACATTTGGTGTACATATCACTAAACTGCCACTGCATCATGTAAGCGGAACTACTGATATCTTTCTATGAGAATTGTTATATTCAATGTACTACACATGAAGCATCACTTTCTCATCAGAGGAAATGAGGTTAAGTGAGTTAATTTCACTTATATCATGACTGCTAGTATTATTGCAGGGAGAAAGCCCGCAACGCCATGGTGGCTATGTATTGCTGTGAAGTCAGTGAGTGTTCAGTAGTGGTCTAAGGCGGCGTTCGAGAGTATTTCACTTATATCACGGCTGCTAGTATTATGCCAGTGATGAATCTTGTGATACCCAGGTTTCTTGTTTCAATGAATTGCATTGACTCTGAAGCTAATGTCATTAAGTTTTAAAAAGATTTGATGCGACCTAGGGCATTCTTTAGCAATCACATAAAATGTACCGTTTATGTTACATATCTCATATTTAAGCCAACTGAACTTGTTACGGATAATTAATATGTCCTTAAAAGCAAGGTTTAACCAAAGAGATAATCACCACCTTTAATATCCAAAACAATACTGCATTAAATCAGATAGCATAAGCCTCTTTCGGGAGCTAACGAACACACAAAGTATTGTCTGATTAATACTTTATGAAAGCATGTCCTGTGTTTAAATGTCAAGAGCACAATCAATAGGGATTAAGATGAAGCAAATTCAGCAGGTTTGTGTGTGAAATTCCAAATATGTCTTTTCAGTTCAGATCAATTCAATTACAATGCAATTCATACAATAGTCGTATGCAAAAAGCATACACTGAAGACATTGTAACATTATTCAGACGTTCCCATGGAACAATTTGAAATTATTAGAAGCCAAATGGCAAAGTACAAGAATCTGAACTGTTTAAGATAGTGTGATCAAAATATGAGAAAGTTACTTTTCAAAAAGGCAGTTTGTGTTAGATTTATTTTGAAAAACTATTTGGAAATGTTAAACTCGAACGTTTCTCAGGTTTCCTTGGTCCAAAATGGTGATTTTAGTGGTAACAGAAACGCTTGAAATGCTTCTGTATTGTAAGAGTTTGTCCCCCGGGCTTTATAGACAATACACACATTGTGCTGCCCAGACGGTTACACATAGCGCACACAAATCCCTCTTTCCATGAGGCTTACAGGCTCGATCAATGCAAACAAATTAAACAACCGGTGCTTGTGATAGATACCTGCCTTTGAGGGTGGAGCTGGAATCCTATTCAAGTTAGTGTGATCCTAAGTATGACAACGTTACTGCTCAAAATGGCAGATCATGTGATCTGGTTGTCTTGGCTCAAATTATTATTTACAGTTAATTATTAAGTATTATTACACAGTGAATGCTTGTTCTTGTAAAAGCAAATAATAGCGTTGTCCCTCTGGCGTTAATGTATTGACATTATACCCGTCGAAAAGACCAGACGGTTTTAATGAGGATATACAACTACCACATCCCCTGAGGCTTTCAGATACGAGTGGTAAATATCAACATTGACTGATTGTAACAAGTGAAAATTGAACACATTGGAGATCTTAAGATCCCAAAAATCATCTTTACTATAAACAGAGGCTAAAACGAAATGGAAATGTGTTAGATGTACTATATCTCTTTTTAGGTCTTCAAGACTACGTCTGTAAGACCTATTGTTATTATCGTGGGTTTTTTTATTAGGTCTTCAAGACTACATCTTGAAGACCTATTGTTCTTATCATGTTTGTTTTTTTAAAAATTATTATTATTTGACCTTTTTTGTCCGAAGGATTCCTGCTTAACCGCTTGACCGATTTTCATGAAATTTTCAGTGACCTGTCTGTGACCTGAACTAGTGCACCACGAAGCCTGATTTTGGATTTTTCAAAACTTCAAAACTTCAAACTTCAATATCTCGAAAACTAATCAAGATAGTAATAATAGATTTTTTGCTATTTCGAAAAAGTGAATATTTTGTGAACTTTCGCAGTTTTGAGGTTATGCGTCTTAAAAAATCTTCTTCTAAATCACAGCAAGACATACAGGTATGTGTTATAGCTCAATTTAAAGCTGAATAACTGCTCATCAAAATGCTCTAGCCCAAATTTTGAATTTCGTCCTAAAACGAAAATTATTTGCCCTTGAAAATGGTCCTTTTTTAAATGTTAATTTTTCGGCTCCTTGTTCAAAGTGACATTACTCTGTCTGGAATAAAGTTATGACAATGTTGTTTATGGCAATCTCTTTATCATAACAAACTTAACAATTCCATAGCATATCATTATCAAATAAAAGTTGATAGTTTTGGCACAATTTGGACATAATCCCAAAAATGTAAAAAGTTTTGGTTTTGAGAATTTTCGAAAGGTACTTTCTTTGAAGATTTTTCGATCGTAAACCACAGAAGATATCAATATGTTTAATATCTCATTTTGCAGTACAAATGTCATTTATTGAGGACAATAAATTGCAAACATGTTTCTATCATAGATTGTATTGACAAGTCATAGAAGATTGTCATTTTTCGAAAATCGCCATTTTCAGCAAAGTTCAAAGGAACATAAGTAATTAAGATATTTATATTGTATTTACACCTTCGGATGCACACATTCAAGAAAAACAACTTTTCTGTTGCACCCTTTCATCAAAAAGTTTAAAGTTAAGCTCCGAACTTCACAAACGTTGTCTAGGGGTCAAAATTTAAGCATTTTTGAGTATTTTCTTGAATATTTAGAAAAAACATAACGCATTTATTGTGTATGCAATGGAAATGATGATTACATCTACTTAAGTGAAATTTAAAGCACAATATTTTCTATGTTGCAAATTAGTATGAAAATATTAACCATTTTGTCTTAATCATGAGAAAGTTCATATAGGGGTCCATTAATAAGCGATTGTTCCATTTTCAGAGGGTCATTGTCTTTGGAGAATTTTTGTAAAAAAATATACTGAAGATAGAGACATAAAGACATAAAGTACAGAAACTGATGAATAACCAAGAGTCCAGCATGGAGTTCAAAGTCAAGCAGAATTCTTGAAGACCTAAGTATTGCCTTGGCAATCCTAGTGCATATTATTGTGTTTCTCAGGATTACATTATATTACAAATTCTATAAATCGATCAGTGACATACGTGTTAGTAAGCAGTTTTATGTAAATAAATCAGGCACATTCGGTGAAATATAGAACCAAGTTATAACAGTCTTTTTAATCACGATCTAAAGTAATGATAGTGAATGTATACGCACACAAAGACGTGCGGGAGCAGCTGATTATTTGAGTATGTCAACGGATGAATGAATTGAAGCACATCCCCTGAGGCTTTCAGGCTTTCAGATACGAGTGGTAAATATCAACATGGGCTGATTGTAACCAGTGCAGATTGGACACATTGGAGATCTAAATATCCCCAAAATAATCTTAAAATGTGTTAGATGTGTATTGTTAATTAGTGTGTTTCTCAGGATCACAAACTGTATACATTGATCAGTGACGTACGTGTTCGTAAGCAGTTGTATGTAAATAAGTCAGGCAAATTCGGTGAAATAAATAACAAAGTTATAACAGTCTTTTTAGTCATTATCTGAAGTGATCATAGTGTATGTATACCTTAGAAGCTTCCAAACATCAGTCTACATCAGTCTGTATTTTGGGACATTTCAACTAAGGGATCTTCAGGGCAGTCTCAGAAATAGAACAATATTTAATGGAGGCGATATCAGTTGTGTTTTGGTGAATACAAAAACGCAAATTTGCCTAAAATATGTGTCATTTTGAAATCATTACCTCTTGTCTGAACAGTAAAAGTTAGATGAACACAAGCATGCACATGCGAAACTTCAAGCACAGTTCGAGAATCGAAATGCCATCAATCATATTGAATATTTTCGATCAAGATGCTCAATGGTTGTCACATTACATGCAAAATCCTATATTCTGAGGTGAGTTTGGTGTTACTTAGTGATCAGTTGACTGAAGAAACAATGTTGAATATTCAGTAACACCTACAAGTATTCCGCTTATTTAACTTTAAAAAAACATAACATATTTAGATTTATGTTCATTTGTACTTTTGGTCATCATTCATGAAAATAAGTATTTTATTATCTATGTTATAATCGGAATTTAATGCAGTTTAGCAACACTTCCAACTAGAAGACGTCAGTAGATGTGTGTGTATAAGACTTATGCCGTACACGACAACGTTTGCTCCAATCTCCTACCTAAAATGTTGCTTCATGCTTCTTGACAGCTGCTAATATGCGTCTAGGATCTCCATTAGGCTCGGTATCTATGTAGAGATAGTCCAGCTATATAATAGAGATATGTAATAGAAATCGGTAGTCCAGCCATGGGGTCTTGGACACACTATCCATAGTTTAATCTATAGAGTCAGAGATCTTATATACCAAGAACAAACTTGAAGGTCAATAACAACATTTAAAAGGGACTCGTCCTTTTCTCCTTGACTGACGTTTTTTGGCAATTACATATTAAGTTTCATGTTCAAAAGTCATTTCAAAGACATGTATCTCTGACTATATCATCAAATCCCAGAAAAGGTTAAATCAACAATATGTTTGGGGCTCTCCAAACTTCCCTATATTCCTAATATATTCAAGAAAAGTTACAAAGAAAGAACCATTTTACTTGACTGATGGTTTACTCTTTGATCTGTTTGCAGAGTTATAGCATGAACTTTGTTATTATCATTATATTCTGAAATGGTCAGAAATGATCAGAACGTTAATCTACAGCGTGTTCTCATTGATTGTTACCTATTGTACAGTGTTCATTTACCCGCACATGATCATAGTTCATACCTCCATAATGGACATTTGTATATGGATCTAAACATACAAACCAAGTCAAGAAAATATAAGGGCCGGACAAACCGTCAACACAAATCAATACAACATGGTTATCATAGGGTGAGACACGCCTTACAATGTACACAGTTAGCAGTTACTTGCTGTTTTCTAGGGAAATGAATTTCCTGTTTAGCTGCCGAGTTTTACCTATCCTGAGCTGTGTATTGTAGTAATGTATAGACTCGTCATGTTGTGTCTAATCTGGACATGCCTGTTTCTTAACATATTCAGTTCGGTGAAGGAATAGATGATAAATAAATAATCAATTATACAAACATGAATGGTGTTTCATATTTTTTTCAAAAGTCCAACTAGCCACTAAACACTCTTTAACAATCGACAATACAACAAAGCAATTACTGCATCAATATGATAATGCACACAATTGTCTACTCTGAAAGCAGTGATAATGTATTTTCGATAACACAGTACACAAGATAAGTTTACAGGGAAACAAAGAAGCAGTTTAACTTTATTTGTACAACACTCATGCTCATTTTCCTCAATTGGACTAAATTGCATGACTGTACCCACTAGCTAGATAATGACATACATGAATAAGATCCTGACTATTACTTGGTTCGTGAGAAGTATACTCTCCCCTAGTGGTCATCCGATTTTCATTGAAGATATGGCCAATCAATGGTAGTTTCCCACTCATCAAATAGCAATCATCCACAATATGTGCAGTCTTATTAGAAATTATAACCCTTCAATATGCACATTATGTGAAATAAAGTTCAAAAAGAAATTCGTGGGATGGATGATAAATGTGGATGCTTTGTGCAATATCAGGATATCAAGGTGTTACCTGTTTGTGTTACAATGTACCTGTCTTGGACGATGTCAAAGCGAGTAAATAAGAGGGTGATTGCTAAAGTCCTGCAAAATCATGTGATGCCACGCTTTGCAGGTGCAGTTAAGTTTTTCAAGATCACCATTGCCTCGAATAGTTGTAACTATGATTAAATTGTGTTGATATATTTGATATCAGAAGACACTTGGGTGAGACTCTCTGCAGCTGCATACCGAAAGTGTGTTCACCTACATGTGCATCTTAGTGCATCTTAGTGCAAATATCATGCAATTTGACATTCACTGTAACGTCAATAAAATCACAGAAAATGACAATGAATCATCCTATATCCATGTGGAAACTAATCTCAATTCTCAAACGCATCCTGTGGTGGTCACTTCAGTACATGTTCAGAGCATGTTTATTAAATTTGGCATACGGAAATAGACAGAAGGGGTCATATTTTTTAAATTAAAATTTCAATAATGTTCGAATAACATTTTCATATTGACTAAATGAGACAATGTCATCACAGATACACTGAATAATTAATAAGGGAATGTTATGATGTATGTTTGATCTAGTTGACCACCTACCGGGATTCGAATTCCACAGCAACATTGTCTTCAGTAGAAAACTGTTCTACACACAGTAAGGTTTTTAGGTGAAATGCTGAATTGAATTAAATCATAGTACCAATCATTGTTAGTTCCAACCAATGCTCGCAGGCTTCACTGCAATGCATAGCGACATGGCGTTGCGGGCTTTCTCTCTGCAATAATACTAGCAGCAGTGATATAAGTGAAATACTCTTGAAAGTGGCGTTTAACCCCAAATCACCAAAATAAAACCGATGAGAAGTGAAGTCATTAATCGGCGCTTACGAATGTTGACATTGTTGATAAGTGTAATTAAAAATTATCTGTTATGCTGTGAATAGGTTTTGAATACATATATTATATTATTTCAAAAAAATGATATTAGTAAAAATACAGCATATTTCATCTCAAGTAATGCCAGAAAGCAAAATGGCTGCGATAGAACTCAATATTAAACTGTCCCAACGCCCAACAGACCCGAACACAATCTAATATAGATCAAGGTCATCAGTGGATTATAGCAAAGGGCTGTAGAGTGGGTAGAGTGGACATAAATTGACTGATCCATAAAAGATGGCACATCAAATGAACTAGGATTTTAGAATATAGAATCTTATATACATTTGGTACATTGTACATTCAATTCAATTCATTATTTCACGTTACTTTGTTCCCTGTATGGCTACAGAGCTAATTCTACAACTAACTTGGTTCTTCAGCATCTAGGCCTCGAGCATGTAGTGATCGTTATAAACCTTTTCTTTGCACTTTCAACCAACTGGGTAACTTCGTTGAAGTTAAAGTTTATCAAAGAAATATGTAGCACCATATAAACACATAGATTCGTAAAAGTGCATGAAACTGAGCTCATCTAAATACCTTCTTATCGATATTAACAGCTGCTTAAATGTGTCGCTCGTTTGGTTCAAATTCATTAACTCTTTTAATACAAATCATATTACATTGAAAGTTTCCCCTATGAATGAGATATGTTATGCTAGTTCTAAATAACTAATCTGCTGGATATCAATACAATGTAGCCTACAATAGAGGGTTATTGATTAACTCCGCCTAAGGAAGTTTGTAGCATTAAAAAAAATTGCAAAAACAAACAAGAAAGGTTGTACAACGTAAAGGTTAATTAAAATCTTATTTAGAGATATTAAAAATGTATTGCTGTTTCAAAAAATAAAAGTCTATGTTTACTGTTAAGGCACAACAGTCGAGAAGTTGAAAGAGCGGGATAAAAGGTTTCTATGATAAGCTTAAAATTGCATTGCTTGTTCCAAACTACATGCTTGACATGAATAGATATTCACATTAACACAAAATATGTACTTTTAGAATAGTAATGAGAGGAAAACATTTAAATTAACATTGACAGACTACATCTCATCTCAGCTTGTTTCAATATTCATTCTATTGAACGTTTGTTCTTAAAAAGGACATAAAGTCACTTAAGAATACTTACTTACAGATAAGTCATTTCAGAGAACATCCTTGGAACAGTATTATTTTCACAATGCCAGAAATGTGTAAAGTTTTATTGATAAAATTGTCTGATAAAAGGATTTCGATGTACAAATTTACAATTACTGTACAGAAGCCATTTATAATAAAATACTTCGGAGAATGCATTTCTATAATAGTGATTTACCTACGATGTGAACATATGTATTCATATCAGGATAAGTGATATGAATTGTTAAGTGTTTTCTGACATTTCGTCTTAAGATCATCACAGAGAAATGAGAGAACAAGATACCAAAACACTGTCTAACCATTACACCAACTGAAGTAGGCGTGGCATAGTCGTTTATCTCAACTTAAAAACGACAGGGAGGTCGCTCATCCATCCTGGAGCTTCTGTTTCCTTGAGAGTTGTATGGATGATTTGAATAATGTTAGCTATAGATCCTTTCGGACGTCATGGCCTTACCACTATACAAGTAGCTCTATGGTCAAACAGCGTGTAACCTACAACTATTAAGTGAAGCAGTCTCAAACAGCTTTTGTTAAAGCTGTTTTCATTTCATCATTTATATTGCAACACATAAAACAAACGCGTATTACAATGATTCAATAAAATGTTGCAGATGCACAGTACAAGTTAATTACATACAGCAGACACATTCCCATAACCATCCACTAAACATGGCAGGTTTTAGATTGAAAACGTTTCAGAACTCTACCATTTAATGTAGATCCTCTCTTGAATGAGAGTTACCTCATCAATCGGTATTGATGGGTGTCCAATAAAGTACGACACTAGAAGGTAGGGCAATCCTCCCCATAGCACAATATATTAAAGTGACATACATCCAGCTCCCTTATATTCCAAACGATTCACGTGTTGAAAGTTAATATATTTATTAACTGTTTGACTTAGCCGTTTACACACATTTCAAAATGAGAGTCAAACAAAATGATAATTTAAAATATACTTGAGTACCTTGTCAACAATGACATACAATTTGTCGTACATCAAACTTTATTTATCAAGGAAAATATCTTGCCCCAAGTTATTATCTGCGAAAAATAATGTAAACACTAACATCATATATTTAAAAGATATATTGACGGTATGACAAGCAGATCTATATATTTATATATATTTTCGATATACGAGAACATATGCACATAAACGGGTGCTTAGTAAGTATTGTGTCAGTGCATGTCTGGCATTATAAAACATTTGTTCGTGATGGTATTTTACTTTGTCATCGAAAGAAAAAAGGGACAATTTCTGGCTATTCTTACGCGATTCAAATGGAATAGAATGGGTAATACCGATTTGTTTACACTTGAAAATAATAATCTCAATAAATATCTGTATCCATATGGCCAACCAAACTAATTATAAAACCTGACATACAACTTATCAAGTTTGCATTTAGGTGTAATAAACGTATTCAAATGATAAACTTCTGCCTATTATGCTCAATTCAATATAAAATATCTATTCTACGTATGATAAAATGCGACAAAAGATTTATACTCAAGCATGTGGTCCATGTTTGTTTTTCAAGGATATGCAGGCACCTCACGGTATCTTACTCTATCCTCCATGAAATTGGCTTGCCTCGGAACAAATATTTACAAGATGAAGGTCCAAACAGACAGGGTCATAATGGGTCACTAAATCTATAGATCTACCGTTTGAAACAATTGAGACATGTTGCATTAATTTACTCTCAAAGACATTTTCGATACACCGAATCAAAGGATAAAGTCGATGTTAAGGGAGATTGTATTTCATAGTTTGGATAGGGTCCTTTGATGGAAATACTGATGTACGAGATAACCTGTCACTAGATTAACATTCCACCAGCCAGGGGATCGGTAACTATGATGTAGAGACTGTTCTATAGATTTGTGTTCAATGCTACACTGGATTTCAGTGCAGTACTGCCAATTGTTCGCTAGTTCATGCATAATTAGTGAACTAGTTTTGAAAGAGGTGTTGAAAACATTCACTGTAGCCATGGATTCCTGAAAACGCACTTTCCGTCGGGTGTGATAAAATGATAAATATTCTTGATTATATCACAATTTAACGGTATGGTGTCCAGCACTCCACATCTCCATTAAGAAGCCTGTTTGGATTGTGGTTTGGCCCGATGTCATTCGCATTTGATGTCATGGAGAAAGGGGCATTGTACTAGCGAGAGCTGCTTCATACACGTCACAGATGGCCGTCAACGAGTTTGGAGGACCAAACATACTGCATTTGTGACAACAAAAAATGTCATACAGAAATGAATGTATCTGGACTTTGTCAATCTCCAAAATAGCAACGCTATATGGTAGAGTGGATAAAATTTGATGAAAGTTCTCATTATGAAACACATGTTAAAAAAAGAATATAACATGTTATCCCCCATGACCATTGTGTGTTATCCCTCACTCAATATTTTCAGTTCCATGCCAGAGTAGTGTCATACTCATTCCTGACTTGCTGCGATAGCAGTTAAAAGTCAAACAGTTGAAAACTGCGCCTGTTGCTCACATAAATTCCATATGTACATGTATATTTTATATTTCTCTGGTAAATATTACCTTTTAAGATGTTTAAGTCGAATATTTTCACAACAGCAGTTTGATTTAGCTTCTTATGTGAATGCTAAACATTATAGTAAACTATGTTTGAAATATTATCATTCATTCCTATTTACACCACAGCTTAAAAACAACTAGTGTTGTGAGTCGAATACAACAAAGACGTTACATATTTCCTTAAAGTATTTTCAGTTGTCAAAGTTAATCTTTCTGTGGATTAATAAGCTTTCAATACAATATTCCCAATAACCCTAGAAACTGTTAACACTATAAACACACACCCCACAAACCACAACTTCAAAGCACACAGCTCTCCCATGATTTACGTTAATGTACTGCATCGCAATATTTCTATTAGTTCTTCCCTAAAATGACACCAAGTGCAGATGTGTCTATCACGAAACAGACGGTTTCATTTCCTTCTGTCTGAGAAATGATGTCATATAGGAAGTAAATCATACAACACAATCTCCTAAGTTGTGGTCAGTCTGTGGTCTTCTGAAACCCTGATATACACGGACATGAGTTGAAACTAATACGCTCTCTTTTATCTACATTATATTTTGATTTAAAGATAGTGATAGTTTTTATCTAATTCTTGAATTCGTGAAGACATACTCAAACTTAAACCATTTTTTTTATTAAAAACTGATGACACAGTTTCCAAAAAAACGAATATTGGTGCAATATTGCATCATCTGAGCATGTCACTAAACTCTCTCCATAAGTGATTCTGAGTAGTACAATAATTACTGTAACATTAAAGGTTTCAGCGGGAACATGCCAAGTTTCACTTGGAATATAAGTCTTGTTTTCACAAAGAAAATAATTCGTTGTGCATTATTAATATAATTGTTTCATAAATTCGTATCTCTAAGATTATCATGGGAAAACTCATTAACATCCATCTCCATAACGCAATTACATTATTAAAGAGACGTGAACAGAGATTTATCTGCCGAATACGATTAGATTCCCGTTTCTTTGATAAGACATGTGAATAGCTCCTAACACATTCACCACAGGAGGGTCATTTCAGGAAAGTCAAGGAAGAGGATAATGCTAGTGTTTTATCTGAATAGTATCACTAATGTTTCGTTGACAGTTCACACAGTGAAGGTATTACACAGAAATGTAAAATACACAAGACTCCATGTGCGCGGTGGAACAGCGTTAATGTATATGCAATATTTCACTTCTCATCTTGATAAGGGGACAATTGATAGTGCGGAAAAATGTTCATAAATGCAGTTAATGTGGTTTTCTTTCAATACAAATCGTTTAAAACTTCTTTGTGCTATATATTAAATTTCTGAACACAACCTAAACATCATATGGATATTTCGTTGCAATGTTCTTATATGCATAACTACATACACATGGAACCAGATTTTGAGTTCAGAGGCTATGGCTATGTTGGATTCCATCAGCGTTCTTTCATCAAGCTGATTTGAAGGAGTGACCAACCAACCAACCAACCCACGCATAATGAATTCGTTAACACTTCTTTGTGATGGTTCATGACTAGGATTCATTCGATGATTTAGCATTGCTATAACAGTTTTCTTTACTCTGTATTGTGATAGTGGTGGTAAACCACTCTAAATCAAATCAAACCATAAGTTGATCAACAAGACATTACCCTTTGCTATCTAAACCGCCTTCATATTTGTGAAACATCAAAGCAGAGTTTGAAACCTTTTTTTACCACAATTTCAGAATAATTTTTGATACTTCAAAGAATTCAAACAAACCAAAACATGTTCAAAGAGATGTATTCTCAAACGTTTTTGTTAAGAAATGTATGCACTATATATCTGTCTTATAAGCTCAAGTTGGAAAAGTTTTGGCTAACTCGCTGTCTTAGTTAGCCATACATATAAGGGATTGGAAAGTTCAATTTCATATGGCAAACGTGCTGTTTTTTGTGCGAAAGGGAGATTTATTCATTGACGTATTTAGATTTTCACATGCAAGTCAAACTGCAAAGTACGGATGCATTAATGAAAACATCGACAAAACCCAATGGAACAGCAACAATCAAAGATTGTACGCCGTGGTAAACCACTCTAAATTCAATATTTAGACATTAACCTTTACCGCATTCATTTATTGTGTTTTTGTAATATCAAAACACCCCTTTAAAAATTGTGTATCTTTTTCTACAACTTCATAACAGCTTAAAGGAGACAGGAACAAAAACATTTTTGGTAAAAACATTTCTTATTTTTTTACATTTATGTGAATGATCGGATTTATACACCATTTGTCTGTATCATTATACAGTTTAACTGAAGTTGTAAACGTTTGGCTGACTCAATGCACACGAGGGATTCTTAGACTCAATTTGTTATGGTAAGCATGCTGTTTTTGAGCAAATGGCTGAACTTATTCATTGATGTCTTTAGGTATTGACATTCAGGTTAAGCTGCAAAGTACGGATGCATTAAAGAAAGAAAAACATCGACAAAACCAATGGAAATAACAACATTCAAAGATTGTAAGCCAGCTCCCACGAGATCGACTCTCATCACATGTTAACTCTTTGAACTTAGGTCACAGAGGACCGCTGTGACTTGGTATCTTCCTTTTTATTCATCAAACATTTATTTCTCTCCGGGAGATAAAACATTGGTGTTCCTTATTATAAAGATTTATTATCGACACGGAACTGATCTGTCAATTGAAATAATGAAAGTTTTTAATTGTTGATGTCAGGTACTTTTCTGTATTTTTGATAATAACAGTTTGTAAAGGCGTTTGGTAATAAATGATTTGACTGTTACCTCATCATTCGGTATTGATGGTTGTCCAATAAAGTAGTGACGTTGACGACTCGCAATCGGCATGATGTCAACATCGAAGGGCAAGGTCAGCGCAGAGTGAATATGTTTGACTTGACTAGATCATTGCAAGCTGTTCATGTCGTTCCTGGTGGTGATTAGGCTATATGATGTTTGCATTTGACATTCGCTGCATTGGAAACCTTTTGACACCGACAATGAATATGAGATGTGTCCGGATTCCCACACAACCCTTGAACTGTAAGTAAATACGGTACGTTTGCCGATAGTTACAGCTATTCGCGATATCATTGATGCATACTGCTCAAATGTGGAATGTTTGAAGCATTGACAAACTATGTTGACGCATATATCTAGCATATAAAGTTGTGAAAATGAAGTGTTACGTGTTTGTTTTTAATTCAAAAGTAGTTCCGTTTCAACTTGACCCTAACTGAGAGGTCATTGGTTATCCAATCAGATCGTTGGAACGCGGGTTCACGTCGTCGTCGAGGTCAATGTGATACGACACACGTGTGACGTACGGGATTAGTACGTCACTAGTTGTACGTTCACCACGTGTGTGATAAATCTAGCTCTCTCATATTCCAAACGGTTACCTGTTGAAAGCGAATCTATTGTATAACTGTTTGATGTAGTTGTCTAAACACATTTCAAAATGAGAGTAAAAAAAGATGATAATTTAAAACATGGTTGAGTGCCTTGTCAACAATGCCATACGATTTGTCGTATATCAAGCTTTATTAATCCAGGAAATTATTTTGTCTCAGGGTAATATCTGTAAAAACATAACTTAAACACTAACATCATATATTTAAAGCATTTGGTTCTATTGACGGTGTGACAAGCAGATGTATATGTTTATATATATATATGTAAGCAAATTACAAAAACCAGAGTGATTTTGTGCAGTTTGGCCTTGTTACAAAATGGGAAAGTGCTCAACATTTGGGAAATGGAGCAGTATATAATATAGAAATTAAAATCAGTTTTCTACAGAGTCACGGTGTGCCACTAGTGAGAACATATGCGTTTGCCTAGAAATCATTGCGTCAGCCCGAGTTTCTGTCTCTGACCTTATTGATGTTATTTCGTGACGTCATTGTACTTTGTCATCGAAAGAGAAATGGGCCGTTTTCTGGCTGTTCTGAAGCGATTCAAATGCAATAGAATGGATAATAACGATTTGTTTACACTTGAAAGTAATTATTTCAATATGCGTCTGTATCCACAAGTCCAAGACAACTAATTATGAAACCTGACATACAGCTTATCAAGTTTGCATTTAGGTGTAATAAACGTATTCAAATGATAAACTTCTGCCTATTGTGCTCAATTCAATATAAAATATTAATTCTACGTATGATAAAATGCGACAAAAGATTTATACTACGACATGTGGTCGATGTTTGTTGTTCAAGGTCATGCAGGCACCTCACGGTATCTTACTCTCTCCTCCATGAAATTGACTTGCCTCGGAACAAATTTTTAAAAGATGAAGGTTCAAACAGACAGGGTCATTATGGGTCACTAAATCTATAGATGTGCTGTTTGAAACAATTCAGTCTAAAATAGCAAAGCTATATGGTGGAGTGGATAAAATTTGATGAAAGTTCTCATTATGAAACACGTGTTAAAAAAATAATATAACATGTTATCACCCACGACCATTGTGTGCTATCCCTCACTCAATATGTTCAGTTTCCATGACAGAGTAGTGTCATACCCATTCCTGACTTCTCCAAAATAGCAACGCTATAGGTGGAGTGAATACAAGTTTATGAAAGTATGAAACACAAGTTAAAAAAACAGTAAAACATGTTATCGACAATAACCATTGTGTGCCATCTCTTACTCAATATGTTACCCTTCCATAACAGAGTAGTGTTGGAGTCATTCCTGACTTGCTGCAGTTAGGTGTCCAGCACTCCACATCGCCATAAAAGAGCCCGTTTGGATTGGTGTTTCACCCGATGTCATTCGAATTTGACGTCATGGAGAAATGTGCATTGTACTAACGAGAGCTGCTTCATACACGTCACAGATGGCCGTCAACAATTTGGAGGACCAAAAATTCTGCATATGTGACAAAATCATATCATAAAGAAATGAACTTACGCTATATGGTGGAGTGGATCAAATTTGTAGGAAAGTTCTCTATGAAACACATGTTAAAAAATAATATAACATGTTATCACGCATGACCATGTGTGTTTTCCCTTACTCAATGTATTCATTACAGAGTAGTGTCATACTCATTCCTGACTTGCTGCGATAGCAGTTAGAAGTCAAACAGTTGAAAATTGCAGCTGTTGCTCAATTGAATTCCGTGTGTACATGTATATTATATATTTCTCTGGTAAATATAACCTTTTAAGATTTTTAGGCCGAATATTTTTACAACAACAGTTTGATTTCAGTAACTTCTTGTGTGAATGCTAAAAATTATAGTAAACTATTTTGAAATATTATTATTAATTCCTATTTACGCCACAGCTTAACAAAATAGCGTTGTGAGTCGAATATAACAAAGATGTAACATAACACCTTCAAAGTATTTTCAGTTGTCAAAGTTAATATTTCTATTAATAAGCTTTCAATACAAATCCCTAATGACCCTAGAAACTGTTGCTCAATGTTTGACACTATAAACACACAGCCCACAAACCACAACTTCCAAGAACACAGCTCTCCCATGATTTACGTTAATGTACTGTATCGTTAATGTACTGTATCGCAATATTTCTATTAGTTATTCCCTAAAGGACACCAAGTTCAGATGTGTCCAGCATGAACAGTCTGTCTGAGAAATGATGTCATAAAGGAAGTATTGTATAATCTGAACATGGCACTAGACTATCTTCATAAGCCTATCTGAGTAATAAAATGATTATCTGTAATAGTAAGGGTTACATATTTGTCCGACATATCTGTGTCGTTTGTTACGATACATACACAATCACACAAACAGTCTCATCTCTCATCACAGCATGTCACTATATCCACTTTAAGGGCTTCAGTTTACAAAGATGATACATGAAGTCATTAACAGAAATAGCAACTCATCAGCGGGAACATGCCAATTTCCATTTGAAATATAAGTCTTATTTTCACAAAGAAAAAAATGCATTGTGCATTATTAAAATAATTGTTTCATAAATTGCTATCTCTAAGACTATTACCGGCAAAACTCATTAACATCCATCTCCATAACGCAATCACATAATCTAAGAGATGTGAATAGTGATTGATATGTGGATCGTGATTAGATTCCCGTTTCTTTGATAAGAATTATGTGATGCTGACATGAATAGCTACTCACACATTATCGACAGGACGATGATTACAGTCAAGGAAAAGGAACATGCTCTTATCTGATCTGCATATCATATTACCATGTTTTCGATGCCAGTTCTCAAAATTAATGTAGTATATGTACAATGTACAATACACAAGACTCCATGTGAATGAGTAAGCGACAAATGAAAGAGGTGAAATATTGTTTATGTATATGAAATGTTTCATATCTCATATTGATCAGGTGAATACATGCGTTGATACATGTTGTCATGTTAACGTGGTTCGAATCTTGATCTCTTGGTGAAGAGAAACAGATAACAGTAACTGCTGATAACACCGTTCTTTATGGTCGATAAGGCTGTAGGTGAGTTCCATTATCTGTGAATGTAAATATCAAGGGTGTTCCCTTATCTCAGTAACATCACGAGGAAGCACACACTTTAACATTCAAATACATTCAAATAAATAAAATAATTTGTTGATTAGTATTATTATGGCATTTGATATCATACGTTATCCTATGTATTTAACATAAAAATACATACAAACGACAAGATGAAAATAGCTCCATTAAACCTCTGATCTTTTTCTTATGAGGTAAACTAGATGACGAATGGAATAGATAAAAATGAAAAGTTCCACATGTATAAGTACCGATATAGGTGATATATGCGTTTCGTTATTGCTGTAAGAGGCATAATAAAAGCAGACTGCAATGTTAAATTCATTACCGTGTTCAATATATTGTACCAGCACATGTCACTTCATTTCACAGCTATAATCTTTTTAACATCCAATGAACATGATATTCTTGAGATTGGAAACATTTTGCTCGATTTACAAATGTTATTAAAATATGATGGATGTGATGGTTGTTATGAAGCGACCGAGGTAAAACTCTTGGTTTATGTGTACAGATATGCGTTAAAATGATGGACTAAACATGTTGTTTGCTCATTGTCCCAGCATTGTTCGAGAAGGTGGCCATCGAAGCGGTTTCTGTGGGACAAATGGAAGACACTTGTTACCGACTAACTTCATTGTCACCAAGAACTACGGAGGCTTCAGACCATTTTTCAATCTAACTGTAAGGCTAACGTGGTCAGTTGTATACTAAATTTGCGGTTTTTGAAATAAAATGAATCCTGGAAATATTACAAACGCAACTATTTCTCTTAAAATTCATGCAATTTCATGGGTCCGTGGAATAAAATTTCAGGATTAGGGGTTAAGAGACATATGTAAAACATATCTCCCTATCAATACAAATCATAACAATCCAATATTTTACACATTCAAATTCTGGACATACCCCAAATTGATTCGCATGTTTTATAGCAATGTTTTTACATGCATAACTATGATGAAAAATTAACCAGGTGTTAATTTCAGAAAATATGGATTCTGTCTACGTTTTTGTCTTCAAGCTGATTTGAACCATTAACGCCAAATGAAATGATGAGCTTGACATTTTCAAAACTAATTGTTTGTCCTTGATTCGTTAAGACCAAAGCTTTATTTTCTGTTTTATTTTCGTGACTATATTATTTTTGTATTATTATCCCAGTTTCTGTACCCTGTAAAACTTGCTGTAGATTTAAAATCCTGAATAGCAAATCAAATCAGTACTATGAACACAATTAACAAGACACTACCTTTGTTATCTTACATCATTCATGCATTGATGTTTTTGAAATGTCACCACAACCTTTAAAACATTGTGTCATTGTACTACAACCCACGTACCTTTTTCTGACTTTTTGTATGAAATCAAACACTCATAAATATCTTAATAGAGATGGAAACTCAAACTTATTTTGGTAAAATCGTTGTATGTGAATGATGGGATTTATTCACAATTTGTCTATATAATTATACAGTTCTGCTAAAGTTTGAAAAGTTTTGGCTGACTCAATGCACAAGAGGGATTCTTAGGCTCAATTTGATCTTGTAAACATGCTGTTTTTGATTGAACTTATTCATTGACGTCTTTAGGTGTTGACATTCAAATTACGCTGCAAAGATTAGATTGTGAGCCAGCTCCAACGAACAGCAAACATGTTTTTCTTTCCGAGAGATAAAACATGGTGTTGTAAATAATAACGAGTTATAAGGAATTGATCTGTCAATTGCAATAATGAAAGAAAAGAACTTAACTTATATTCATGCAATAAACTAGAACAGATTCTTAAATCCTTTTCCATAGAGCATTTCCAAAAATGGAAATTACTATGAACATCTTGATGTTCTTAGATTATACTCTACATGTACGTGGAGTGAAGTATACTAACTTCCGAACTTGTGTCTTGTCAACAATTCGTTTTATCCAAGTTACCCATGAAAAGCATAAAATCGAATTTCTATTTCTAGTCTTCAAAAGCATCAGAATTAAATTACAGTCCTTCAACGGGGAAGATTCAGCGATTCGTCCAAATGACAAGCTAGAGGATCTGATTAGATATGATCTATAAATGGATAGACAGAGCCATAAATACACTACTGATTGGCAGAGCATATATCCTCTTCTTGTCAAGATGTAGGAGTGAGCATTGAACTTATGGAAATAAAACCTATGTTATTGGTGAGATTTGATAATGTCTCCATAATACCAAATGAAATACGTTTCGTTGATGGAGCTTCAGCCGATTGGATCCTTCTTATTGTTGTATTCCCATACATGCATAATAGATAAAAACTAGAAGATAAGGTAAATATTTATGTACGTTCAGACTTATCCAAATTGGGAAAATAGCTATGTTATTGTGTCAAATCCAAATTTCTCTATGACACTCTATGAAATGACTCCATTAAGGTATTCTCTATACGCTGATATCTCGGTGACTTGTGTTATTGTAAATCCCGCAACACATTATTGTGGGTGCGAATTGTGATGGATCTACATCTGATTGTACAGTATTGTGGCTGTGCATTGCGGTGGATTGTACTGTACTGATATACAGCGTAGTTTGTACCTAAACCTTACTGCGTGTAGAATAGACAACGTTGCCGACTTATTCATTAATTATTAACTTTGAAGCTATTTTTAGGTTGAAATGCTACCTTTGATTCAAGTTGAGGTCTTATTACAGTTGCAAATAAAACTATAATGTACTTTCATTAATAATTCTATTCCTATAAATCGAAACTTTCAAAGTAAAGCACATGTGTTGATACAATAATATAAGGAATTTTGTTGTTTTGTAAAACTTACTCAATGTAATTTATATCACGTTTCTTTCTGTAGGCTTAGAACAAGACGGGTTTTGGTGCGTAGGGTAAAACAAAGCCATCATACAATCGAAGTTATAAACACATTTGACGCCTAATAAGATATAACAGAAAATCGATGCCATACATTGTTTTTTACAAGGAGGAATGTCAGTGAAAATGGAACTGTGATATCCTGCTGACATCTTGTACGTCAGGCGTCCAATAAGAATTGAATCGGAATGGCAGCAAAGAATGTCACTGATATTGAAACTATGATGTAATGGTGACAGTTTTAACTCGAAATGGCATTTATTATTTATTACCCTGATGATTGGATTTTGTGACGGACGGATAAACGACACTCTCTTTCAACAGAGGTTACTTAAGTCATTTCTTCCAAAGTAAGCCCTGTTACAAGTAGGCAATATTTCACGATTGTAGTAAAATCCCGTGAGATCAGGTGAGTTTTACGCCGCTTCCAAGAGTACTTGATTGCAACCTTGATGGTAAAACCTGTTAGCATCAGTTGCAACTAGCGAAGAAAGCGTTTCCTTTGTAATGGAAGGTACGTCGGAAGACATGACATGAGTAATGTATGTGGAGAGAATGGACTACGGATATCTGTGAATTAATCTCTCACTTCTATTGCTGAAGAATAAAATGTAAACGTATAATTGCAAAGTAATATCAGACAAATGATGATTTCGCAATGCTGTCAGTTGATTCGTTTACACATCCACAAATATAATTCCTTTTTTGTACGAAAATAACTGGGGTCATGAAATAGCTGATTCTTCAGTTGAGTCGAGTATGTCGAAGGAGATAGTTCATCCAGTCAAGACGTGATTATAGTTTAAACAGGATTTACTTATCATCATTAGAGATCTTACTTAAGAAGTGTCAAATATATGAAGTATTTTTGTATCATTACTTGAATGATAAATGACCTTATCATCTGAAGAGTTGTAAATCGATCCTCTACTAATTATAAAAATAGAACAGACCGTATATTTAAAATAGCGATGTTTACACACTGGAGCCTGCACTACAATTTCATTATCTGATTCTCTTTTTTATGAAGCCATAACAATCATGATATCCTTTTTTCATTGCTTATTACGTCATTATGTTAGGGAAATATTGATGGGAGAGGCAGGTCGAACGAAAGGAGATAGGGGTACTGTTGTTTGAAATTCAATATTCGGGTATGAGCAAAATTAAACCTTTTGAAAAATAGTGCAAACGTTAGAGGAAAGATTGTTGATGTGATGACGTATTTGCCTGGCATAAAAAGGTATTTACCTTGCCAGCATAATACTTTAAGACGGATATTCACGATGTAAGGAAAGACTGTTTCTGTTAATCACAGAGACAAATAAAGACTGGCAGTCCCATTTCCGTTACATTCACGTATCTACTTAATGGTCATCAGATTGGAAGGTCTTGCTGCATAAAATCCTTTGAAAAAGCAATCGGCAGATCAAAGGCTTATATCGAGGACATCATCATGTGTAAATGAGAATTACGAAAGACGACGTGACATGTCATTACGTGGAGTTGATTGCAGTATTGAAAATGATTTTATTTGATGCAAAAAAAGGGGCAGAGAGTTTTGTTTCACGTCAGTCTGGAATAAGTTGCATGATTAGGATCAGACTTGTCGACAGTTTAAAGGAGCTTTATTATTTCTCTTAATTGCCATTTAGTATAACAATTTATACAATATATTGTGAACTAAGGGGGTAAACCATCTTATTACACAGAAAGACAAGCTTATTGTTATGGATGTTCAACTTTTTTATTTCACAATGTCGACGTTTCGGTACAGATCCTTATACCGTTATCAATCATATCATTGATAATAAATAATAAAACTTGAGATATTTGCAATTGAAAATCATGCATATGATAAAATCAACACAAAAAATAGTACTTTCTTTTGCCTGGCAGTTTTGATTCTTTCTCGGGAGTGTAATTCAAATGATGACCCGCCTGCCTCGCGTTATATTTATGGCATCGGGTTATTATTTACTACGTGGCTTTATCAGCATACTGTCAAGCCCGTAGGTCTTCACCGTGCCGTAAGTTATGAACATTGTACCATTAAACAGATACATCGACAAAACGAGGGGCACAAACAGGAAGTTAAGCTACTTTTACAATCAGAACCCCACTGATAGATGGCCGAACGAACCTTGGAACATTGCTGGCGATTGGTGCCTGACTAGATGACTTGACCCGAATATAGATTTGGTACATACGTAAATCCATTAGCGGCTGGATGTTAGCAGAGATCATAGCAATGTGCAGCTTGCATATTTATCATACAATTAGTATAACTATTGAAGATGAATTGTAATGAAAGTAGCTAATATCATTTAAGCTCAAAGCACTTATTTTAAGATATCATAATGCATTAACAATATGCATAAATAAAAAGTAAAATATGTTTTGACATAAAGCATATTTACCGTATTCATCCTAATAAACGCGGAAAATAACCCCTAATAAACGCCCCCCTTTTGTATCGACTTTCCTTACTGATGTTTCACTGAAGAAGAGTTTTCAATCTTGTTGTCAACCTCTTATGTCCAGTAAAGTGTAAGGTACATGGTACTTCCAGTCACCCAGCGACTGTCGAATGTCTGTAACGATGTCTGTCACTACACATTCTATGCGACCCCCATGTTTTAAGGAACAGGAACATTTCTTGGAAGATGTCCCACAACTACAGATGACGCTAGCACACTGACCACGAATTTGTCGTGAACGTTATTTTGTTCACGTGTAGTTGTCAATGTGATTTAAATAAAGAATATCATGACCCGGAAATAATGTTAACATACTCGTTCTGCACCATTTGCTTATCAGCTGATTGTGTTTATGCTGTCGTTCATTGGTGGTTTAGATTCCTAACGAACTAAAGTTTCATTGGATAAGAGTAATGAAGCGACAAGATGGCGGATTCAATCACTCGACGTATATTCGTATGTTTTAATTAGTTTCAATTTCCATGGCAAATTGTGTATCAGTACCGGTTGGAATTTGATACAAATAATAAACTGCGACATTTAACTCTTCTTTACATTTATTTGATACACTTATTTGATTAAAACTCTGAAGTAAAATCTATGTTTCTTTTTCTTTTGGACATCAACAGACATTTTGTTTAATAAACGCCCCCTTTTTACAAATTTTTAAAGTAATTTTAATAAACGCCCCCTTTTTCCAATTTTTTAAACGCCCAGGGCTTCTATTACGGCGAATACGGTAATTAATGTGGGTCTATTTGTAGTATTAAGAACATGAAGATTTTCGGAGTATACACCCTTCATCGGGTGGAATGTAGGAATTGATTTATATCTGGCTATTTGAGGTGATTGGTAAATGTTATTTTTCACTCAGAGATTTTAGTGTAAATTATCTCTTGGCAAGATTATAATTTATTAACTTGCCATAGAATTCTTTATCGCACAAAGACTTAATATCCCATGTTGATTCTATCATATAGTTTTATTATAAGTTACTTTCAAAATGATTTGATAATTGTGTTACAGAGAGCATGTAGATTCGTAAATTGTGTTTCTCGATAGACCAATGACGCGTGTACCTTTCAAAGTTAATGTACCTTCCTAAACTCGACCTTCCATGAAATTGGTCTGTCTCGAAATGAATGCAAACCATCCTTCATTCAATATGTAACAGTCTGAACCAGACAAAACCAACTGTCTGAGACAGATCCTCTATTCATGCCCCTAGTCTCATGACTAAATAACATATCACAATCAGACATACAGGGCAAGGGTGGAAGAACTGACTAAAGCTAAGACGTTTCACTTTGGTGTTGGGAGGTTCTATATGTCAGTGATATTTTCTCAAAGTAAACTCATACTGGTATGATCAAATATAATAGATGTTTTCGATGTGTTTTCTTGCGTGTTTCAAAACAACACCATGCTTTAGTGTCAACTGTGCAATTGTTTGGTTATGTATCAGTCTGAGCTGGGATACAACTGCACTTTGGCTAATGGAAATTGTTCACAACAACATCACGCACCTGTTCTTTGCCAAACGGTATAGTGACTGAGTGAGTGGATTTGTGTTTAACGCCGTTTGGGCAATATTGCATCCATAAGTGGAGAGAAATTTGAATTTAATAAATAAGTGTTATAATATAAAGTAATGTAATTAGTAGCAAAAGCAAGTACAATAACGTCTCAAGCGTGTTTGTAATCATTCCTCTTATTAATGAAATGTTTGATAAATTCATATTGAATTTTAGTTGAAAGCTATCAATCTTATCCTCCCCGCGGAGAACGTCAAATATTGACGAAAACAATCATTATAGAAATAAATGCCTGTTTCATGAGGTCATTCTTTGAATTTAGTAAAGTAAGGTAAAACTGAAAAATACTTTCGATTGACCGAAGGAAACTTTAAAAAGTTATTTTCGATATTTACAACGAATTTTGTGCCCAAAAATGATATATCAATGATTTCACCCCTTTTGAAGTTTGATTAATGAATAATAATAATGTGTGAAGCGTCAAACTCAAAGTATTTCACTTAAGTATGTCATGGCTGCTGGTATTATTGAAGGGAGAAAGCCCGCAGTGCCATGGTGGCTATGCAAGGCGGTGAAACCTGCAAGCAGTAGCTGGAACGAGCGACTGATTGGTGGTACTGTGCTGGAATTCAGTGTAGCATTGCACCCAAACCTTACTGCATATAAAACAGTTCTCCACAGCATGATTCGAACCCTCTTGATCCGAAGCTGAACGCGCTAACCGCTGTGCTGTCCCGCCCCTCTCACTATATGAGTAACTAACTAAACCAGTAAAATGAATACCGCTTTCCTAAACCTCAGGGTCTCTTGAAGCAAATTACAAAGACGAAACATGATCAGACGTAAGGGGCACATGTCAGTGTCCAGTTTAAAACATTCGCTCTATTGTCAATAGTGTTAAGTAGCTAGGGAGTGTCAGTGAGTAGACAAATTAGTGACATTGACAGAATGTAATAAACCGTATAACATAAAACTAAAATTATGAAAGTTTATGCAATAAAAAAATCATATGTTCATAACTGTGAGTCCATTGAAAGTTTACTTATCAGGTTTCAACTCTCTATTTGGGTAAAATAGTTAATTGTGTTTGCAGCGTTGTATGGCTTCTATATTTGATTGATTGTAATGAGGCAGATTCAACTACTTACACTACTTTAACGTTTGTTTTCGCGATGTGAATACGTGAATAGTTCTCAGATGAACCAGTGTACTTATCATCTTCCCGTTGGTGACTTTATTTCATGTTTTTCTTAGAAATCCGGTTAACCAAATCACCACTTAAACACGTTCCTTACATGAAAACAAAGGTGTAGTGGTGAGTCATTGGTGGACGTAGTGTGCATTAAATGTATTCCTGCTTATAAACCAATCCAACTGTATAATTCAACCGGCTTAGGCGGAAGTTGTAATTAACACAGTATGCAAAGGTCGGGAGACAGAGCTGACCAGAGCTGTAATAGGATGAGACCATAAAGAGCCTAGCTATGGTTAGCATTTAATCCTCCCAGCGTTTCATATGGCGATTGAATGCATCCTCCTTCGACTCATGTTGAGCCTGCTCCTAGCGTTTAAGAATGCACATGCCTTCCATGCATTTTTTCGTACGTGCAGTGCAAGTATTTGGTTTTTTTTATTGTGTATTAGATTTGACGAAAAGAATAATCGTACTGTGACAAAATATACCAATGAGCAGATGGCAGACAAATATATGTAATATTCTATAGTCAGTGATTCGTACGTGCACTGCATAATTATCTGCGTTTTTATCGTGTACTGCATTTGACCAAAATAATAATCGAACTGAGTTATGTTGAAAGATGCCAATGCGAAGTTGGTTGACAGATATATGTAATATTCTATAGTCAAGGATACTCCAATTATGGAAGATATTGTGACATACACTGTTTTAAAGAGATATCTAGAGAGATACGTGAGAAAACCATCGCATTTTCAGATTCATTTGTGGTTTATTGTGTCACCATTTTATGAAGCTGTTCTCGAGAAGAATAAAGATGTGCTACATGACCGTAGGATTTTCTGGACTGATGTCAACACTATGTTTGTTTCATTTAGTGATTGTAGAGTGACTCCATTCTGATCAGTTGTGTTATTTAAAAGAAACCATGCAAAAAATATGTGTTGACGCTAAACCTAATATACCTAATGGTGGTATATAATATTATTAGCACAAATGACCACTCTGACACAGTTATTATCATTGTGAGAATAACGATGTAAGAAATACTGACAATAATGTAGATGTCATTTACAATATGTATTCATTGTCTCTTTCACTGAAAAATGAAAACACACTGAAGAAACAACCTGAAATTACTTTGCGTCTGGGAAAATAGACATGCACTATATAAGACTCATGTCTGTTCTTCCCAAGTCTATCATCGAGAGACGTTACGGTGTAAACTCTGAGATATGAGACTGTTCTAGCTGTATTTCACTCTTTCATTATTGTTGTCTTTTTTCTAACACCAAATAGCCCAAAAGAACAATTAATGTCACCCGTGGATGTCGTCAGATTTTCATTATAAGACCAAAACAGCAGCACTGGTATAGGCTAGCTGAAATATAGTAGTTCCTCGCTTTTATGCGAGTTTGGGAGCCGATTGCAAATGCAGACACTACAATACAATTAAATTAGTGGTACATCGAATGGGCGTGAAAGTGTACTTTTCCAAGTGTCAAGACACAGCGAAAACTTGAGAAACGAGGATGTAGATGTTAAGACAAACTAAAGGTAATCATTCTTGAAACAAGTTCATTATGTATTTTGATGACGTTTAATGTACTGTAGTTCTCCCGTACCGATTATATAACAATTACACCATATTACAATAATGAACATTTACTAAATGACTAGCTGTATACATCTTGTATGTAAATTATTATATGTAAAGACTCTGAGTTTAACACCTTTATGAATTTGGGGATATCTGGTTATTTTCTTGATATTTATGTCTGCTTGGTCAAATCGAGATATTTCCGCTTGCAATAATACTTTTCAATCGGTATTTTGTTCCACATTTACAACGATGTTTAAGGGAGTTCCAGTAGTCCTAAACTCTGTTACCTGTATTACATCACCACGTCCCAGAGTTCACCATCGTCCAATGTCTGTTTGCATCACATTCTTTTTGAAACTTCTTCTCAACTCCATCCATCCATCATCCATGGTGATGAGACATTTCAGACGAGGTTTTACTGTTTAACTTTGTTACCTTGATGGACACATTAACTCCTTGCTGTGGTGTATCCTGATGATCCGTATGACCATAACCGACACGACACGACACGACACGACACGACACGACACGATCATACCCGAACATCAATGTAAAAGTCTCTGGGTAAAGATAAAAACACATAAAAGAATAAATTTTGCAAAAGATCAGTACTATCTTTCTCAATAAATAAAGACTGTGGACTGAAAAGGTTTAGCACTATATAGACCTTTTTCAAAAACTTTGTTTTCAATATAGAAACAAACACTTGTAGTCAACACATTTACCACTTTGGATAATTGGTTTGTCTTATAAGATGTGTTACCCTCTAAAGTAAATATAAATGACATCATCTATCATTATAAATAGGAAATTTAAACAAAAAAAAAAATTGCAAAAAACGTGCTACTACCCCTTTAAGACCAAAACTTTATGCAAAAAGTTAGTATTTCTTCTTCCAATGGTTACAGAATGTGAAAAAAAAGAAAAAGATAAACCTCTGTGAATTCAGCACTGTAATTCAGATGCTGGTTGTCTGATGACATGACTTACATGGGGCCTGGGGAATTAGCTGTAGTAGGTTCACTGTCTCGTTTTGCTACTTTCCTAAAAAAAAGGGTGAAACATTTGGTTGAAACTTAGGCAAAATTCCACTGGATTATGTGTAATGTTTTCAATGCTATCTTATCATTAATATATATTATGTTGCTTTTTCTGGATAACAACGAAAGCGTGTATTCAAAATGAAAATTACAATAAAGCACACATTTTTAAAACTCAATGGTATGTTAATTGCCGAGTTTGAAATTTGAAAAAATAAAATTCGCAAAAAAAACGTGCTTCTGCCCTTTTAAAAACCAAATCTTTATACTAAAAGTTAGTATTTTTTCTTCAAATGATTACATAATGTGAAATAAAAAACTAAGATAAACCTCTGTCAGTTCAGCACTGTAATTCAGATGTGGTTTGTCTGATGACATGACTTACAACTCAATGGTATGTTTATTGCTAAGTTTGATTATCAGTATGTACAAAATTAAAGCGACGCCAATGGTTGCAATATTACCGAAGCTGTGTTAAACAAAAACTCACTGACTCACTACAAATTACATTTACAACAAATTACTCAACGGTATATTCTAGTATGGCTTCACAGGTCTCATTGTGACTCTGTACAATACAGACAAAGAACCTGAACTGTAACGCATTGAAAAGGGACTTGTTACCATGTGTCACTGTGTTAATCTCTATACTTGATATTCTGTTGTGCAATGATAGATTACCACACGCAAGTAAATGTCTTCCACAGGACCAGTCTGACCCAGCCATTAAGTGATAGTCGATATGGCTATAACCAGACACTTTCTCTGTGAATATGTCACTCAGTGATTGAATCTGTCCGAGTAACGAGTAAGATAAATCACCATATTAAAAGAATATTTTCAGCACATTTAGATCTACTTGGTACGATGGTGTACTACAGTAAAACATTTGGTGTCAAGACAGATCAACTGATGGGGAAAACTCAAAGGACATTGATTTATGCCAGCATTTACATATTATATTGGTTATTGGTCATGGTGGTCAATTCCTGGATATATTGTGACATGACAAAAATGGTGCAAGAAAACCTATTGTGATGTAAGTGCTGTTTGGCATATGAAGACTTTCCTATTTCTACATTTTTGTATTCCACAAGTGTAGATTAAACAAAGATGACATTATTCACATACGTGCTTCCATGTATAATATGACAAGGAATCGCGATTTCTACTTTGACAAATCAGAAACTGCAAAAACTTATCCAGTGACTATATCAGTATCTAACATGAAGAAGTTTGGTAATTGATCTCGAAGTTGATTATTTCCAGACCAATTCCATTGTTGAATGTTTGTCTTTGATGTAGGTGTTTTACTTGACGTATTGAATATATATCTTGGGTTTCCTTCACTTATTTTACACTTTTACTTTCATTTATATTCAATTTATGTTTTTGAGTGTTTTCCTCCTCTTATTTTTTTGTACGATTAATCTGAATTTTGTGTTTAAAGGGATAGCATATTCGCATTTCATATAACAATTTGATATATCGCCGGAGGTTATGTGTGTGCCGTATGTTGAATGGGAGAGATAAATTATCTGTCTTCATCGATTATCATCTCCCTTACTGTACCATAACTAGATGGCAATGGAAGCCACAGCGGCAGTGGGAGCCTTCTTTTGTGAAACCTTTATAAGTAGTATTTTTCTAGTAACAGCTATGGTTTTGTTATAAAACTTGTTGAAAGCATCATGAACGAATGTTCTATGTTATGAAGACTTGGATGACTGGCATGTTTGAACATCTTCGTGTTGCGTTGTTGTTATATGAATTATTGTTTCAGCATGTGGAGACCACCATTCATTATATTTCAGAAATTATTTCATTTGTCCTTGTAAGGAAAAAGTAGGCGTTTCTTTGACCGACATTGTATTTAATGGTAATGTGGATGACAACCATGCTTGAACATCGTGTTGCATTGTTGATACAAACTTATTATAGCTAATTTCCAACGAGTTAGAATGTTTATAACTGTAGTCAGTTTAGCTGGATAAGCGTGTTATGTATGATCATCAATTTACAGCTCCCTGGTCACTGACAATAATATACATATATTCAGAATCCAAATAGTTCATTTCTGATGAACACCATTCACATTCAGCGCATTTTTCAACAAGCGCTAATAACAAGTTATTTGTGTAGTAATTCACACATTAATAAACAACACTTTATGAAAGATATTGATTCATCAATCATAAAGAGCAGGATGTTTTTAAATATCACACATGAAAATGAATTAGCACTTAGATATTCCATTTTTATCATAAATCAAAGAAGAATTTGTTCAAACATTTCAGGGGGCGAGATAGCGTTGTGGTTAGCACGTTCGGCTTCAGACAATAGGTCCGGGGTACGGCAACTGCAGTAGTGGACAGTGCTTCATGCAGTAAGGTTTAGGTGCAATGGTACACTGAATTTAAGCGTAGTACCAACCATGATTCGCAGTTGCTCGCAGGTTTCATCACAATGCAAAGCCACATGGCGTTGCGGCCTTTCTCCCTGCCATAATACTAGCACCCGCGATATACGTGAAATACTCTTAAAAGCGACATTAAAGCCCATCTTACCTCACCTCAACCATTTTACATCTGGCAACAGAACAACCATTTGAATTTCTAAAGACATCGATCAACCATTTAGTGAATTAAACAACCAGTGAGAATTTTAAATGTATTTTCACGTGAAAAAAATAAAGATGCATAAGAAAAGCTAAAACTCTGTTACCAAGGCCTGGATGCTCTGAGTTCATCCCTCCAGGGGCTCTGCGTCTGTGTCTGGTGTAGTGAACTGTTCTACACGGAGTAAGGCATGGATTGCGTCTTTCACCGCAATGTTCAACAAAACTATTAATTACAGTTTTCTCAATTATTTCTATTTTGAAAACGAAATCGAATCAAATTTCTTGAATTAATGAATTTATTCCACGAAACATTGCTTAATTGATCAAGAAAACAAAATTGATCTTATGATGATAATACATCTACTGTTTAATATATAAATCAATGTTATGTACTTTATATTCTGTCATGAAAGATTTTCTATGTTTGTCGGTAGTGTCCATTTATCATTGAGCCTCATTCCATTGTGGATATTCCCAAATCGCGAGAAACAAGACAACACTTTCATAATGATCAATACAAGATGTACACAATTTGTTATAAATATGTTTCTTCAGTCCTAGATGCATATCAACGATTTAGTGCCAAATTATTTGAAGTAATTGAAGGGTCCGAATGTACCTCAACTTAGAGGAACTGATCATACAAAATGATCACCATAGAAGTGATGCTTGTCTTTTAATTGACATATCATTTCTGACATATAAACATTTGGTTTCAGGATAGAAATGTACCTGAAATCTCGTATTTGGCGAAGTTGGTTGACGTCCCCTATAACATAACTTTTTGCTGTTTATTTTCTATCAAAATAATTCTGCAATCAAAGATATCTATGACAGCCAAAGAGAATTGTGATTAGCTTTGACAACAATTCGAATTCATCTCTGGCAATGTTATACATAAATATATGTCAATTACCTACCAAGACATGTCCTTTGGTAAAAAATGTTAAATTAAACAAGGTTATTGAGTACTTTCTATCAGAAGTTTTAGTCAGTAGCAAATGATAGAAACACGATAATGAACATGATGGAAAACCGAATTCGATAGTGATTGCTTAGAATTTTCCTCTTACTGTAAACATGATATCATTTTATTTTCCTTCTGCAACCACGCGAACTTACAACAACCTTGAGCGCTGTCTGCACAATATAATTTATAATTGTCTGGATACAATATAATTTTAAAACACACATAAAAGTATTCTCTTCTTGAAACGCGCTATGTAAACGTTTGAATTACACTCGTTATTACCCGTTTCTTATTTGCTTTTCTTTTGTTTTTCTCTATATACATGTTTTTGGTAAACTTCTTGGAATCTTACAGATGAGGAGGCAAGTTTGATAGAAATCACAATGGGCTTCTAAATTGGTCCTAATTAAAAATGATCAATGGATTCCACTGAATTCCATACTTTCAGGGGTTAGGAATGGTTAGATCTGGAGAAACACGGCAGATTTATCTGCTGTAGAGAATAGTTGCTATTAGGTTTGGGTGAAAACTCTTAAAAGCGACGTTAAACCCCAAATGAACTCACCTTTATATAAACATTGTAATAATTAGCTAATTTCACGAAATTAATTGAAACGAGAAAGAAGTATAACCTGTCATTGCTGGCTAAAGATGCAGTTTTAAATCGTGCAATGAAGGGTTGCAGAAAGAGTACAAACATTCGTACTGTGAATGGTAATGTTGTCCCAGATATGATAATGGTACTGTTCAAATGAAAGTTTAATTATGCTTTTAACTTTAGAACAAGGTTTAAAATGAGTATTTGGCTGGTAACATATATTGTCGAAGGCTGAAAATGTGTTAACATTAAAACCCTGTGGCGTTATAGATTCGAAAATATCAATGGAACACACCAAAGGTCCATACATACTGCTTGTCCCTAAAGCTCAAATATACATTTACCGTTACTATCCGCGACAAAGGCAGGTCAGACAGCCTGGAACATGTCAACATTATTCCTACAACAAGTTAACGTATAAAAAGACGCTAATCGAAACCGGAAATTGTTAGACCAAACATCTAATTTCAAGATACATATTATTTCTCATTATCAGATGATATTATTACACAATGATCAGATGCATAATAGATACATGAAGTCAAGCCAATTCAAATCTTTTTACAGAATTTTAAACCATATTGCCAAATCAAAGTGTTCACGAAGCAGCCAACATATATCGCATTACAGAGATAAACACTAACGATATGATTATAAGCTCCATTTGAACAAAATAATAACCCGATGACAGAATGATGTTAATATGTCTTCATGTTAGCCCTAGGGCTGTATGCTCTTTATTTTTATTTAGTTTATTGTAATATCGGATCAATATACCAGGTCTCAGTACTCACTAGATTGGATTCATTAAAGATTCCTAGTCATTATTTTCGAAGTATATGATAGAAAGTAGCTTGATAAACAGGCTTAACGTATATCATCTCTCCTGTCAGTTAATTCGATGTCATCCGATTACAAAATACCAGTTGATGTTTTTGGCGAACAATCGTTTCAAGTCATAATTAAAGACAAACATTCATTTTCGAAATTGAGCTCAACTCTTAGAAGTGTGTTCATAACCTCATCATATAAATCATTACACGTTTTTAATAAATTTAACAAACAAATGGCATTTAAATAATGGATATTTTATTTTCCATGGAACATAATGGAACATTTCGAATACAATTTGCAAAGGAGCATTCCTTAGCTGCATTGTGAGCATGTCATAAAGCAATGGTGATTTTCAATATGGATTGTGTTATCAAGATGGACATACGAGACCGGGGTGTTGTTGCCGTTTTTGTCCTTGTCTTATTCCAGACTCAGGTTTTCATAATTGGTAGTCTCGTATTGTGATAATCTCTCATTGTGGCGACTGTATTCCATATTATGTCTATCATGGATCCAACCAGTACATGGATACCTAATATTCTGGACAAGATAATGATGTTTTCCATATTTGTAATCCGAAAATTGTTTGAATCAAACAAATCAGGTAAATAACATGTCTTCCTGTACTTAGTTCTTAGTAAACATGATATACAGTACATTTACAAACTTCCAAGATAGTCATAACTCATAAAGTCAAATAATGAAAATTAATATTACAATATTTCATTGTATTAGTGACGTCATGTGTTCCTCTGCAAGTAATAAATCATCCCATCCCAATTATATATATATATGATTTGGATTGCCTGGATGAATAGTTGTTTCAAACTTTCCAAAAGTTCCTCATTTTTATCTGGTGAACACAATCTTCAAACATTTCAATGTTACATGTTACATGGTTTTCCAGCACATCAGGTCATGCACGGAGAGTAACTGTAAAACGTGAACAAAAGTTGGCATTATAAAGTTTGGAACTATTAAGTTAAGATAATGACCACAAAAACGCTAGTTAATCTATTTTTTGTAAGAAAGACTTAAGGAGGGGATCTAACTATCGTTTCTGCTTTATGTTAATCAGACTGGTATGTGGCAAACTGTTAAATACAATAAGTCTAATAAGCCTTACAAAGTAAGAACATTTATAACAACTGGGAACGACACTGTTTTTTTTATGATAAAGTATTAACTCGTATGCATGTTTATATAACTGTAAACTCTAACTATTATGTCATCTCAATATAACAATTGAAACATATCTTACAGGACCACATGTCGCTACAAATCTTGAGAATGGTTCAATGTCCAATTATAATTGATGTGTCTCTCGTCTACATCAGAAACAGACAAGCAATAGGTATAACTCAGTCAGTGCTGACGATCAACAGATTCAGTAGCTTAGCTAACAGTGCCTTGATTGACATGTAGACGTTGTAGGTAGAACAAGTATGTATCTTGTTGTCTAAACATTACACTTTGTGTACAGATCACCAACTACCACTGCATCATGTAAGCTGAACTACTGATGTCTTTCTATGAGAATTGTTATATTCAATGTACTACACATGAAGCATCACTTTCTCATCAATAGAAATAAAGTGAATTGAATTGGGGATTAACGTGTAATGTCCCTTATAGACTGCTAGTATTGTAGCAGGGAGAAAGCCTGTAACGCCATGGTGGCTATTCATTGCGGTGGAGGTGAGGTGAGGTGAGTTGGGGTTTAACGCCGATTTCAAGAGTATTTCACTTATATCACGGCTGCTAATGTAGGGAGGAAATCTTGCTGATTTCCAAAGTGGCAGGTTCCTTGTTTCAATTAAAGTGAAATGACTCTGAAGCTAATGTCATTTAGTTCTCAAAAGAGTTAATGTGACATTGAACATTCTTTGATAATCACCGTTAATCACTGTTTAATTCTACATATCTCATATTTAAGCCGACTGAACTTGTTTGGGATAATCAATATTTTTTTAAAAGCAAAGCTTAACCAAAACGATAATCACTACGTTTAATATCTAAAATGATACTGCATTAAATCAGATGGCATAAGCCTATTTCAGGAGCTAACGAACATAGAAAGTATTTTCTGATACTTTATGAAAGCATGTCCTGTGTTTAAATGTCAAGCACACAATCAAGAGGGATTAAGATGAAGCCTCCTTATTAGGTGGCACGTGGTCCTGTGCTATCAATGAAGTTCAGCAACAATGGGCGCGGTTCGCCGCATGGGTAGGTTACCCGCTACATTGCTGGATAAACTGAGAGTTTGAAGGGTCATTCCCTGCCCCACACTGAGTCATGAGTTGAGAGACTTGTGCCTTCACCCTGGGCAAGTGACTTAGTTCGAAGTGTGCCTCTGTCCACCCAGCAGTAAAATAGGTACCTGGAATGATACGATGGTAGTCTGAATTTGAACCTTGAGCACCTGACAGGCGACCGGTTGTATTCTCCTCAGGGAGTGTTCTGTACTCGTGGACCAGGGGTAATATGTGGGTCGCGCCATGAGCAGGTACTAGTACGTTATAAATATCCACATTATTATTATTATTATTAAATGTTGGTGTGAAATTGATTTCAATTAAAATACAATTCCTATAATATTCCTATGCAAAAAGCAGACACTGGCAACATTATAACGTTAATCAGACGGCCCCATGGATTAATTTGAAAGTGGAACACAAATGGCAAAGTACAAGTATAGTTACTGTTTAAGATAGTGTGATCCAATAATGACAAAGTTTCTTTTCAAAATAGTAGTTTGTGTTAGAGGTCTATTAAAGATTTATTTGGAATTGTTAAACAAACGTAAAAGTCCATTGTCCAAAATGGTTATTTTACTGGTAACAGAAACGCTTGAAATGCTTCTGTGTTGTAAGAGTTTGTCCCCCGGGCTTTATAGACAATATATCCACGGCACATAGCTCCCTCTTTCCCTGAGGCTTACAGGCACGATTAATACAAATAAACACCCAGCGTGTGTGATAGATAGATACCTGCCTCTGAGGGTGGAATGCTGAAACAGACCTGTCTCGAAAATGACAACAATGTTTCCTATTCAAGTTAGTGTGATTCTAAGTATGACCTCGTTACTGTTCAAAATGGCATATCATGTGCTCTGGTTGTCTTGGTTCAAATTATTTATTTACAGGCACAACAATACAGTGAATTCTTTATCTTGTAAAAGCAAATAAAAGCCTTGTCCCTCTGGCGTTAATGTATTCACATTACACCCTTCGAACCTACCAGACAGTTTTAATGAGGATATACAGCTACCACAGCCCCCAAGGCTTTCAGATACGAATGGTAAATATCAACATGGAATGATTTTAACAAGTGCAGTGCGGACACAACGGGGAATGATATTGCCACAAACGGATCTCAAGATAATAAAAGAAACCCATCTTAATTATAAAAAGAGGCTAAAACGAAAAATAGAATGTGTTAGATGTCAGACAAACGCAAGCATACACTTCAAGGACTTCAGACAAACCTCGAGAATGAAAATTTCATCCATCATATTGCTGAACGGTTGTCCAATTGTGCATATGCTTGCCTTGGGGAATTAATAGAAGTAATATCCTCTATTCTGAGTCAAGTTTGGTGTTACTGAGCGATCAGTGGACTGGCTTGGATATACATTCATACTCCAAGTTTTAATGATCGCAAAAATGTTTATTCAAACATCTCATTTATCATCTAATTAGACGACTGGGCAATTTCAGGCTAGTCTAAACATCTGATGTTTTTAGTAACCTAACAACATTTAAAGAAGCATTGCATTGTTGAATATTCAGTATTTCGCTTATTAAACTTAAAAAACATAACATATTTAGATTTATGTTCATTTGTCCTTTTGGTCATCATTCGTGAAAATAATCAGTTTATTATCAATGTTATAATCGGAAATTATTGCAGTTTTAGCAACACTTCCAACTAGAAGACGTCAGTAGAAGTGTGTGTATAAAACCAATGCCGTACACAACAACGTTTGCTCCAATCTTGTACCTAAAATGTTGCTTCATGCTTCTTGACAGCTGCTAATATGCGTCTAGGATCGCCATTAGGCTCGGTATCTATGTAGAGATACTCCAACTATATAATATAGATATGTAATAGAAATCCATAGCCCAGCCATTGGACCACAGAGTGATCTATAGAGTCGGAGATCTTACATGTATATACCAAGACAAACTTGAAGGTCAATAACAACATTTAAAAGGGACTCGTCCTTTTCTCCTTAACTGACGTTTTTTTGGCAATTACATATTAGGTTTCATGTTCAAAAGTCATTTCAAAGACATGTATCTCTGACTATATCATCAAATCTCAGAAAAAATTAAATCAACGACATGCTGAGGGCTCTCTTAATTGTCCTATATTCTACTATATTCAAGAAAAGTTACAAAGAAATAACCATTTTACTTGACTGATGGTTTACTCTTTGATCGGTTTACAGAGTTATAGCATGAACTTTATTCTTATCATTATATTCTGAAATGGTCAGAAATGTTCAATACGTTAATCTACAGCGAGTCCTGATTGATTGTTACCTATTGTATAGTGTTCATTCACCCGCAAAGTATCATAGTTCATACCTCCATAATGGGCCTTTGAATATGCATCTAAACATACAAACCAAGTCAAGAAAATATAAGGGCCGGACAAACCATTAACTCAAATCAATACAACATGGTTATCATAGGGTGAGACACGCCTTACACTGTACAAAGTTAGCAGTAACTTGCTGTTTTCTAGGGAAAGGAATTTCCTGTTTAGCTGCCGAGTTTTACCTATCCTGAGCTGTGGTTTGTAGTAATGTAGTAATGTATAGACTCATGTGCTGTTTTATCTGGACATGCCTGTTTCTAAACATATTAAGTTCGGTGAAGGAATAGATGATAAATAAAACATCAATTATACAAACATGAATGGTATTTCATATTTGTTTTCAAAAGTCCAACTAGCCACTTAACACTCTTAATCAATCGACAATACAAGAAAGCAATTACTGCATCAATATGATAATGAACACAATTGTCTACTCTGAAAGCTGTGATAATGTATTTTCGATAACAAAGTACACAAGATAAGATTACAGGGAAACAAAGAAGCAGTTTAACTGTATGTGTACAACACTCATTCACATTTTCCTCAATTGGACTAAATTGCATGATTGTGACATACATGAATAAGACCCTGACTATTACTTGGTTCGTGAGAAGTATGCTCTCTCCTAATGATCATCCTGATTTTCATTGAAGACATGGCCAATCAATGGTAATTTCCCACTCATCAAATAGCAATCATCCACAATATTTGCAGTCTTATTAGAAATTAATAACCCTTTAATATGCACATTATCTGAAATAAAGTCCAATAAGAAATTCGTCGGATGGATGATTAATGTGGATGCTTTTAATGATGCATTTTATTGTGCAATATCAGGAAATCAAGGTGTTACCTGTCTGTAGTACAATGTACCTGCCTTGAACGATGTAAATATGAGTAAATAAGAGGGTGATTGATAAAGTCCTGCAAAATCATGTGATGCCACGCTTTGCAGGTGCAGTTAAGTTTGTCAAGATCACCATTGCCTCGGATAGTTGTAACTATGATTAAATTGTGTTGATATATTTGATATCAGAAGAATCTTGGGTGAGACTCTCTACAGCTGCATACCGAAAGTTTGTTCACCTACATGTGCATCTTAGTGCATCTTAGTGCAAATATCATGTAATTTGACATTCACTGTAACGTCAATAAAATCACAGAAAATGACAATGAATCATCCTATATCCATGTGGAAACTAATCTCAAATCTCAAACGCATCCTGTGGTGGTCACTTCAGTACATGTTCAGAGCATGTTTATTAAATTTGGCATACTGAAATAGACAGAAGGGGTAATATTTTTAAAATTAAAATTCCAATAATGTTCGAATAACATTTTCATATTGACTAAATGAGACAATGTCATCACAGATACACTGCATAATTAATAAGGGAATGTTATGATGTATGTTTGATCCAGTTGACCACCTACCGGGGTTCGAATTCCACAGCAACATTGTCTTCAGTAGAAAACTGTTCTACGCACAGTAAGGTTTTTAGGTGAAATGCTGAATTGAATTAAATCATAGTGCCAATCATTGTTAGTTCCAGCCAATGCTCGCAGGCTTCACTGCAATGCATAGCGACATGGCGTTGCGGGCTTTCTCTCTGCAATAATACTAGCAGCAGTGATATAAGTGAAATACTCTTGAAAGTGGCGTTAAATCTCAAATCACCTCATTCCAAAATAAAACCGATGAGAAGTGAAGTCATTTATCGGCGCTTACGAATGTTGACATTGTTGATAAGTGTAATTAAAAATTATCTGTTATTCTGTGAATAGGTTTTGAATACATATATTATATTATTTCGAAAAAATGATATTAGTAAAAATACAGCATATTTCATCTCAAGTAATGCCAAAAAGCAAAATGGCTGCGATAGAACTCCATATTTAACTGTCCCAACGTCCAACAGACCCGAACACAATCTAATTTAGATCAAGGTCTTCAGTGGATTATAGCAAAGGACTGTAGAGTGGGTAGAGTGGATATAAATTGACTGATCCATAACAGATGGCACATCAAATGAACTAGGATTTTAGAACATAGAATCTTATATACATTTGGTACATTGTACATGTAGAATTGTAGAATATAGAAAGATGTAAAAAATAATGGTCAACATATAGTTCACGTCATTATTTCACGTTACTTTGTTCCCTGTACGGCTACAGAGCTAATTCTACAACTAACTTGGTTCTTCAGCATCTAGGCCTCGAGCATGTAGGGATCGTTATAAACATCTTCTTTGCACTTTAAACCAACTGGGTAACTTCGTTGAAGTTGAAGAAATATGTAGCACCATATAAACACATAGATTCGTAAAAGTGCATGAAAATGAGCTCATCTAAATACCTTCTTATCGATATTAACAGCTGCTTAAATTTTTCACTCGTTTGGTACAAATTCATTAACTCTTTTAATGCAAATCATATTACATTGAAAGTATCCTCTATGAGTGAGATATGTTATGCTGGTTCTAAATAACTAATCTGCTGGTTATCAATACAATGTAGCCTACAATAGAGGGTTATTGATTAACTTCGCCTGTGGAAGTTTGTAGCATTAACAAAAATTGCAAAAACAAACAAGAAAGGTTGTACAACGTAAAGGTTAATTAAAATCTTATTTAGAGATATTAAAAATGTATTGCTGTTTCAAAAAATAAAAGTCTATGTTTACTGTTAAGGCAAAACAGTCGAGAAGTTGAAAGAGCGGGATAAAAGGTTTCTATGATAAGCTTAAAATTGCATTGCTTGTTCCAAACTACATGCTTGACATGAATACATATTCGCATTAACACAAAATATGTACTTTTAGAATAGGAATGTTAACAAAACATTTAAATTAACATTGACAGACTACATCTCATCTGCGCTTGTTTCAATATTCATTATATTGAACGTTAATTCTTAAAAAGGACATAAAGTCACTTAAGAATACTTACTTACAGATAAGTCATTTCAGAGAACATCCTTGGAACAGTATTATTTTCACAATGCCAGAAATGTGTAAAGTTTTATTGATAAAATTGTCTGATAAAAGGATTTCGATGTACACATTTACAATTACTGTACAGAAGCCATTTATAATAAAATACTTCTGAGAATGCATTTCTATAATAGTGATTTACCTACGATGTGAAAATATGTATTCATATCAGGATAAGTGATATGAATTGTTAAGTGTTTTCTGACATTTCGTCTCAAGATCATCACAGAGAAATGAGAGAACAAGATACCAAAACACTGTCTAACCATTACACCATCTGAAGTAGGCGTGGCATAGTCGTTTATCTCAACTTAAAAACGACAGGGAGGGCGCTCATCCATCCTGGAGCTTCTGTTTCCTTGAGAGTTGTATGGATGATTTGAATAATGTTAGCTATAGATCCTTTCGGACGTCATGGCCTTACCACTATACAAGTAGCTCTATGGTCAAACAGCGTGTAACCTACAACTATAAAGTGAAGCAGTCTCAAACAGCTTTTGTTAAAGCTGTTTTCATTTCATCATTTATATTGCAACACATAAAACAAACGCGTATTACAATGATTCAATAAAATGTTGCAGATGCACAGTACAAGTTAATTACATACAGCAGACACATTCCCATAACCATCCACTAAACATGGCAGGTTTTAGATTGAAAACGTTTCAGAACTCTACCATTTAATGTAGATCCTCTCTTGAATGAGAGTTACCTCATCAATCGGTATTGATGGGTGTCCAATAAAGTACGACACTAGAAGGTAGGGCAATCATCCCCATAGCACAATATATTAAAGTGACATACATCCAGCTCCCTTATATTCCAAACGATTCACGTGTTGAAAGTTAATATATTTATTAACTGTTTGACTTAGCCGTTTACACACATTTCAAAATGAGAGTCAAACAAAGATGATAATTTAAAACATACTTGAGTACCTTGTCAACAATGACATACAATTTGTCGTACATCAAACTTTATTTATCAAGGAAAATATCTTGCCCCAAGTTATTATCTGCGAAAAATAATGTAAACACTAACATCATATATTTAAAACATATATTGACGGTATGACAAGCAGATCTATATATTTAAATATATTTTCGATATACGAGAACATATGCACATAAACGGGTGCTTAGTAATTATTGTGTCAGTGCATGTCTGGCATTATAAAACATTTGTTCGTGATGGTATTTTACTTTGTCATCGAAAGAAAAAAGGGACAATTTCTGTCTATTCTTACGCGATTCAAATGGAATAGAATGGGTAATACCGATTTGTTTACACTTGAAAGTAATAATCTCAATAAATATCTGTATCCATATGGCCAACCAAACTAATTATAAAACCTGACATACAACTTATCAAGTTTGCATTTAGGTGTAATAAACGTATTCAAATGATAAACTTCTGCCTATTATGCTCAATTCAATATAAAATATCTATTCTACGTATGATAAAATGCGACAAAAGATTTATACTCAAGCATGTGGTCCATGTTTGTTTTTCAAGGATATGCAGGCACCTCACGGTATCTTACTCTATCCTCCATGAAATAGGCTTGCCTCGGAACAAATATTTACAAGATGAAGGTCCAAACAGACAGGGTCATAATGGGTCACTAAATTTATAGATCTACCGTTTGAAACAATTGAGACATGTTGCATTAATTTACTCTCAAAGACATTTTCGATACACCGAATCAAAGGATAAAGTCGCTGTTAAGGGAGATTTTATTTCATAGTGTGGACAGGGTCCTTTGATGGAAATACTGATGTACGAGATAATCTGTCACTAGATTAATATTTCTCCAGCCAGGGGCTCGGTAACTATGATGTACAGACTGTTCTATAGGTTGTTGTTCAATGCTACACTGGATTTCAGTGCAGTACTGCCAATTGTTCGCTAGTTCATGCATAATTAGTGAACTACTTTTGAAAGAGGTGTTAAAAACATTCACTGTAGCCATGGATTCCTAAAAACGCACTTTCCGTCGGGTGTGTTAAAATGATAAATATTCTTGATTATATCACAATTTAACGGTATGGTGTCCAACACTCCACATCTCCATAAAAAAACCTGTTTGGATTGTGGTTTGGCCCGATGTCATTCGCATTTGACGTCATGGAGAAAGGTGCATTCTACCAACGACAGCTGCTTCAAACACGTCACAGATGGCCGTCGCGAGTTTGGAGGACCAAAAATACTGCATTTGTGACAAAAAAAAACATGTCATACAGAAATGAATGTATCTGGACTTTGTCAATCTCAGAAATAGCAACGCTATATAGTGGAGTGGATACAATTTGATGAAAGTTCTCATTATGAAACACATGTTAAAAAAAGAATATAAACATCTTATCCCCCATGACCATTTTGTGTTATCCCTCACTCAATATGTTCAGTTTCCATGCCAGAGCAGTGTCATACTCATTCCTGACTTGCTGTGATAGCAGTTAGAGGTCAAACAGTTGAAAACTGCGCCTGTTGCTCGAATAAATTCCATATGTATACATGTATATTTTATATTCCTCTGGTAAATATTACCTTTTAAGATTTTTAAGTCGAATATTTTCACAACAGCAGTTTGATTTAGCTTCTTATGTGAATGCTGAACATTATAGTAAACTATGTTTGAAATATTATCATTCATTCCTATTTACACCACAGCTTAAAACAACTAGTGTTGTGGGTCGAATACAACAAAGACGTTACATCTTTCCTAGTATTTTCAGTTTTCAAAGTTAATCTTTCTGTGGATTAATAAGCTTTCAATACAATATTCCCAATAACCCTAGAAACTGTTAACACTATAAACACACACCCCACAAACTACAACTTCAAAGCAGCTCTCCAATGATTTACGTTAATGTACTGCATCGCAATATTTCTATTAGTTCTTCCCTAAAATGACACCAAGTGCAGATGTGTCTATCACGCAACAGACGGTTTCATTTCCTTCTGTCTGAGAAATGATGTCATAAAGGAAGTAAATCATACAACACAATCTCCTAAGTTGTGGTCAGTCTGTGGTCTTCTGAAACCCTGATATACACGGACATGAGTTGAAACTAATACGCTCTCTTTTACCTACATTATAGTTTGATTTAAAGATAGTGACAGTTTTTATCTAATTCTTAAATTCGTGAAGACATACTCAAACTTAAACCATTTTTTGTATTAAAAACTGATGCCACAGTTTCCAAATAAAACGAATATTGGTGCAATATTGCATCATCTGAGCATGTCACTAAACTCTCTCCATAAGTGATTCTGAGTTATACAATAATTACTGTAACAGTAAAGGTTTCTTTTTTGTTCGACATATCTGTGTCGTTTGTTCCGATACATACACAATCACACAAACACTCTCCTCTCTCATCACAGCATGTCACTGTATCCATTTAAGGGCTTCAGTTCACGGAGATGATACATGAAGTCATTAACGGAAATAGCAACTCATCAGCGGAACATGCCAAGTTTCACTTGGAATATAAGTCTTGTTTTCACAAAGAAAATAATTCGTTGTGCATTATTAATATAATTCTTTCATAAATTCGTATCTCTAAGATTATCATGGGAAAACTCATTAACATCCATCTCCATAACGCAATTACATTATTAAAGAGACGTGAACAGAGATTTATCTGCCGAATACGATTAGATTCCCGTTTCTTTGATAAGACATGTGAATAGCTCCTCACACATTCACCACAGGAGGGTCATTACAGGAAAGTCAAGGAAGAGGATAATGCTAGTGTTTTATCTGAATAGTATCACTAATGTTTCGTTGACAGTTCACACAGTGACGGTATAATACAGAAATGTAAAATACACAAGACTCCACGTGCGCGGTGGAACAGCGTTAATGTATATGCAATGTTTCACTTCTCATCTTGATAAGGGGACAATTGATAGTGCGGAAAAATGTTAATAAATGCAGTTAATGTTGTTTTCTTTCAATACAAATCGTTTAAAACTTCTTTGTGCTATATATTCAATTTCTGAACACAACCTCAACATCATATGGATATTTCGTTGCAATGTTCTTATATGCATAACTACATACACATTGAACCAGATTTTGAGTTCAGAGGCTATGGCTACATTGTATGTTGGATTCCATCGGCGTTCTTTCATCAAGCTGATTTGAAGGAGTGACCAACCCTTAATACGAAAACCATGCATAATGAATTCCTTAACACTTCTTTGTGATGGTTCATGACTAGAATTCATTCGATGATTTAGCATTGCTATAACAGTTTTCTTAACTCTGTATTGTGATAGTGGTGGTAAACCACTCTAAATCAGATCAAATCATAAGTTGATCAACAAGACATTACCCTTTGCTATCTAAACCGCCTTCATATTTGTGAAACATCAAAGCAGAGTTTGAAACCTTTTTTTACCACAATTTCAGAATAATTTTTGATACTTCAAAGAATGCAAACAAACCAAAACATGTTTAAAGAGAAATATTCTTAAACGTTTTTGTTAAAAAATGTATGCACTTTTTATCTGTCGTATAAGCTCAAGTTGGAAAAGTTTTGGCTAACTCGCTGTCTTCGATAGCCATACACGTAAGGGATTGGAAAGTTCAATTTCATATGGCAAACGTGCTGTTTTTGTGCGAAAGGGAGATTTATTCATTGACGTAATTAGATTTTCACATGCAAATCAAACTGCAAAGTACGGATGCATTAATGAAAACATCGACAAAACCCGATGGAATAGCAACAATCAAAGATTGTAAGCCGTGGTAAACCACTCTAAATGCAACATTTAGACATTAACTTTTACCGCATTCATTTATTGTGTTTTGGAAATATCAAAACACCCCTTTAAAAATTGTGTATCTTTTTCTACAACTTCATAACAGCTTAAAAGAGCCGGGAACAAAAACATTTTAGGTAAAAACATTTCTTATTTTTTTTACATTTATGTGAATGATCGGATTTATACACCATTTGTCTGTATCATTATACAGTTCAACTGAAGTTGTAAACATTTGGCTGACTCAATGCACACGAGGGATTCTTAGACTCAATTTGTTATGGTAAACATGCTGTTTTTGAGCAAATGGCTGAACTTATTCATTGATGTCTTTAGGTATTGACATTCAGGTTAAGCTGCAAAGTACGGATGCATTAAAGACAGTAAAACATCGACAAAACCAATGAAAATAGCAACATTCAAAGATTGTAAGCCAGCTCCCACGAGATCGACTCTCATTACGTGTTAAATCTTTGAACTTAGGTCACAGAGGACCGTTGTGACTTGGTATCTTCCTTTTTATTCAACAAACATTTATTTCTGTCCGGGAGATAACATATGGTGTTCCTTATTATAAAGATTTATTATCGACAAGGAACTGATCTGTCAATTGAAATAATGAAAGCTTTTAATTGTGGATGTCAGGTACTTTTCTGTCTTTTTGATAATAACAGTTTGTAAAGGCGTTTGGTAATAAATGATTTGACAGTTATCTCATCAATCGGTATTGATGGTTGTCCAATAAAGTACCACACTAGAACGGAAGGCATTCGTCCGCTAAGCACAATACATGAAAGTGACATACATCTATCACTCTTATATTCTTATAAGATGATAATTTAAAACACGGTTGAGTGCCTTGTCAACAATGAATATATATATATATATATATATATATATATATATATATATATATATATATATGTATATATATATATGTGAGAACATATGCGTTTGCCTAGCAATCATTGTGTCAGCCCAAGTTTCTGTTTCTGACTTTATTGATGTTATTTCGTGACGTCATTGTACTTTGTAATCGAAAGAGAAATGGGCCGTTTTCTCGCTGTTCTTAAGCGATTCAAATGCAATGAAACTAATTATGAAATATGATATCAATCTAAGCAAGTTTGCATTCCAGTGTAATAAACGGATATGAAGGATTAACCTCTTCCTATTATGCTCAATTCAATATAAAATATTTATTCTACGTATGTTAACCTGCGACAAAAGATTTATACTTAAGCATGAGGTTCATGTTTGTTGTTTAAGGATATGCAGGGACCTCACGGTGCCTAATTCTTTCCTCCATGAAATTGACTTGCCTCGGAACAAATATTTACAAGATGAAGTTTCAAACAGACAGGGTCATTATGGGTCACTAAATCTATAGATGTGCTGTTTGAAACAATTAAGTCTACAATAGCAACGCTATATGGTGGAGTGGATAACATTTGATGAAAGTTCTCATTATGATACACGTGTTAAAAAAAGAATATAACATGTTATCACCCATGACCATTGTGTGTTATCCCTCACTCAATATGTTCAGTTTCCATAACAGAGTAGTGTCATACTCATTTCTGACTTGCTGCGATAGCAGTTAGAGGTCAAACAGTTGAAAACTGCGGCTGTTGCTCAATTGAATTATGTGTGTACATGTATATTATATATTCCTCTGGTAAATATAAGGTGATGTGCATACAATTTTATGAAAGTATGAAACACAAGTAAAAAAAGAATATAACATGTTATCACCCATGACCATTTTGTGTTATCCCTCACTCAATATGTTCAGTTTCCATAACAGAGTAGTGTCATACTCATTTCTGACTTGCTGCGATAGCAGTTAGAAGTCAAACAGTTAAAAACTGCGTTTGTTGCTCAATTGAATTCTGTGTGTACATGTATATTATATATTTCTCTGGTAAATATAACCTTTTATGATTTTTAGGTCGAACATTTTTACAACAGCATTTTGATTTCAGTAGCTTCTTGTGCGAATGATAAAAATTATAGTAAACTATTTTGAAAAATTATTATTAATTCCTATTTACGCCACAGCTTAACAAAATAGCGTTGTGAGTCGAATATAACAAAGATGTAACAAAACACCTTCAAAGTATTTTCAGTTGTCAATGTTAATATTTCTATTAATAAGCTTTCAATACAAATCCCTAATGACCCTAGAAACTGTTGCTCAATGTTTGACACTATAAACACACATCCCACAAACCACAACTTCAAAGAACACAGCTCTCCCATGATTTAAGTTAATGTACTGTATCGTTAATGTACTGTATCGCAATATTTCTATTAGTTATTCCCTAAAGGACACCAAGTTCAGATGTGTCCAGCATGAACAGTCTGTCTGAGAAATGATGTCATAAAGGAAGTATTATATAATCTGAGCATGGCACTAGACTATCTTCATAAGCCTATCTGAGTAATAAAATGATTATCTGTAATAGTAAGGGTTACCTATTTGTCGGACATATCTGTGTCGTTTGTTACGATACATACACAATCACACAAACACTCTCCTCTCTCATCACAGCATGTCACTATATCAACTTTAAGGGCTTCAGTTTACAAAGATGATACATGAAGTCATTAACAGAAATACATGTAGCAACTCATCAGCGGGAACATGCCAATTTCCATTTGGAATATAAGTCTTATTTTCACAAAGAAAAAATGTATTGTGCATTATTAATATAATTGTTTCATAAATTGCTATCTCTAAGACTATTACCGGCAAAACTCATTAACATCCATCTCCATAACGTAATCACATAATCTAAGAGATGTGAATAGTGATTGATATGTGGATCGTGATTAGATTCCAGTTTCTTTGATAAGGATTATGTGATGCTGACATGAATAGCTCCTCACACATTTATGACAGGACGATGATTACAGGAAAGTCAAGGAAAAGGAACATACTCTTATCTGATCTGCATATCATATTACCATGTTTTCGATGACAGTTCTCAAAATTAAGGTATTATACACAAATGTACAATACTCAAGACTCCATGTGAACGAGTAAGTGACAAATGATAGAAGTGAAACATTGTTTATGTATATGAAATGTTTTATTTCTCATATTGATAAGGTAAATACATCTGTTGATACAGGTAGCCATGTTAACGTGGTTCGAATCTTGGTCTCTTGGTGAAGAGAAACAGATAACAGTAACTTCCGATAACATAAGGCTGTAGGTGAGTTCCATTATCTGTGAATGTAAATGTCAAAGGTGTTCCCTTACCTCAGTAACATCACGAGGAAGCAAACACTTAAACAATCAGATACATTAAAATAAATACAATAATTTGTTGATTAGAATCATTATGGCATTTGACATCATACCTTATCCTAGTATTTAACATAAAAATACATACAAACGACAAGATGAAAATAGCATCATTAAACCTCTGATCTTTTTCTTATGAGGTAAATGGCAAACAATAGATGATGAATGGAATAGATAAAAATGAAAGGTTCAATATGCATAAGTATATTGGTGATGTCCAAGGGCGAAGAAGCACAGCGAGAGGAATGAAATTTAACAAATGATTCAGCATGATTAGATGTATTTGCGACAATAATAATAAAAACTGTCTACGTTCACAATACAGGAAACATTGTTTGTCATAATAGTTGAGTCTTACATTTCTTTGACAGTGATATTATTCAGTACCTGACCACATTTGAGTAAGATATCAGCTAGCTTATATTCCTTGGCGAGTTTGATTAGTTCTTTGAGTTGTATTTTAAGTTTGGCAACTTCTCTGGAGAACAGATGGTCATATTAGATTATATAATCTCTTAGATATATAGCAAAGCTTCTGTTTTAAAATGGAATGAGCCACAAGCATCTGCGTTTCGTTATTGCTGTAGGGGGCATGATAAAAGCAGAAATTCATTACCTTGTTCAATATATTGTACCAGCACATGTCACTTTCATTTCACAGTTATAATCCTTTTAACATCCAATGAACATGATATTCTTGAGAATGGAAACATTTTGCTAGATTTACAAATGTCATTAAAATATGATGGATGTGGTGGTTGTTATGAAGCGACCGAGGTAAAACTCGTGGTTTATGTGTACAGATATGCGTTTAAATGATAGACTAAACATGCTATTTGCTCATTGTTCCAGCATTGTTCGAGAAGGTGGACATCGAAGCGGTTTCTGTGGGACAAATGGAAGACACTTGTTACCGACTAACTTCATTGTCACCAAGAACTACGGAGGCTTCAGACCAATTTTCAATCTAACTGTAAGGCTAACGTGGTCAGTTTTAAACTAAATTTGCTGGTTTTGAAATAAAATGAATCCTGGAAATATTACAAACGCAACTATTTCTCTTAAAATTCATGCAATTTCATGGGTCCGTGGAATGAAATTTCAGGATAAGCGGTTAAGAGACATATGTAAAACATATCTCCCTATCAATACAAATAATAACAATCCAATATTTTACACATTCAAATTCTGATTTGCATGTTTTATAGCAATGTTCTTCGAGCATAATTATGATGACAAATAAACCAGGCGTTAATTTCAGAAAATATGGATTCTGTCTACGTTTTTGTCTTCAAGCTGATTTGAACCATAAACGCCAAATGCACTGATGAGCTTGACATTTTCAAAACTATTTTTTTGTCCTTGATTCGTTAAGACCAAAGCTTTATTTTCTGTTTTATTTTCGTGACTAGATCATTTGTGTATTATTATCCCAGTTTCTGTACCCTGTAAAACTTTCTGTAGATTTAAAATCCTGAATAGCAAATCAAATCAGTACTATGAACACGATGAACAAGACACTACCTTTGTTATCTAACCGCATTCATGCATTGATGTTTTTGAAATGTCACCACAACCTTTAAAACATTGTGTCATTGTACTACAACCCACGTATCTTTTCTGTCTTTTTGTATGAAAGCTAACACTCATAAATATCTTAATAGAGATGAAAACTCAAACTTATTTTGGTAAAATCGTTGTATGTGAATGATGGGATTTATTCACAATTTGTCTATATAATTATACGGTTCAGCTAAAGTTCTAAAAGTTTTGGCTGACTCAAAGCACAAGAGGGATTCTTAGGCTCAATTTGATCTTGTAAATATGCTGTTTTTGATTGAACTTATTCATTGACGTCTTTAGGTGTTGACATTCAAATTACGCTGCAAAGATTGGATTGTGAGGCAGCTACCACGAACAGCAAACGTGGGTTTTTTTTCCGAGAGATAAAACATGGTGTTGTAAATAATAACGAGTTATAAGGAATTGATCTGTCAATTGAAATAATGAAAGAAAAGAACTTAACTTAGAAATATTCATACAATAAACTAGAACAGATTCTTAAATCCTTTTCCATAGAGCATTTCCAAAAATGGAAATTACTGTGAACATTTTGATGTTCTTAGATTATACTCTACATGCACGTGGAGTGAAGTATACTAACCTCCCAACTTGTGTCTTGTCAACAATTCGTTTTATCCAAGTTACCCATGAAAAGCATAAAATCGAATTTCTATTTCTAGTCTTCAAAAAGCATCAGAATTAAATTACAGTCCTTCAACAGGGAAGATTCAGCGATTCGTCCAATTGACAAACTAGAGGATCTGATTAGAAATGATCTATATATGGATAGACGGAGCCATAAATACACTACTGGTTGGCAGAGCATACATCCTTTTCTTGTCAAGATGTAGGATTGAGCATTGAACTTATGGAAATAAAACTTATGTTATTGGTGAGATTTGATAATGTGTCCATAATACCAAATGATGGAGCTTCAGCCGATTGGATCCTTCTTATTGTTTTATTCCCATACATGCATAATAGATAAAAACTAGAAGATAAGATAAATAATTATGTACGTTCATACTTATCCAAATTTGGAAAATAGCTATGTTATTGTGTCGAATCCAAATTTCTCTATGACACTCTATGAAATGACTCCATCAGGTATTCTCTATATGTTGTATATCTCGATGACTTTTGTAAATCTCGCAACACAGTATTGTGGCTGCGCATTGCGGCGGATCTACATCTGATTGTAATGTACTGATATTTTTCATTAATTATTAACTTTGAAGCTATGTTTTGGTTGAAATGCTGCCTTTGATTCAAGTTGAGGTCTTATTACAGTTGCAAATAAAACTATAATGTACTTTCATTAATAATTCTATTCCTATAAATCGAAACTTTCAAAGTTAAGCACATGTGTTGATCAAATAATATAAGGAATGTTGTCGTTTTGTAAAACTTACTCAATCATGTCAATGTAATTTATATCACGTTTCTTTCTGTAGGCTTAGAACAAGACGGGTTTTGGTGCGTAGGGTAAAACAAAGCCATCATACAATCGAAGTAATGAACACATTTGACGCCTAATAAGATCTAACAGAAAATCGATGCCATACATTGTTTTTTACAAGGAGGAATGTCAGTGAAAATGGAACTGTAATATCCTGCTGACATATTATAGGCCAGGCGTCCAATAATAATTGAATCGGATTGGCAGCAAAGAATGTCACTGATATTGAAACTGTGATGTATTGGTGACAGTTTTAACTCGAAATGGCATTTATTATTTATTACTCTGATGATTGGATTTTGTGACGGACGGATAAACGACACTCTCTTTCAACAGAGGTTACTTAAGTCATTTCTTCCAAAGTAAGCCCTGCTACAAGTAGGCAATATTTCACGATTGTCGTAAAATCACGTGAGATCAGGTGAGTACTTGACGGCAACCTTGATGGTAAAACCTGTGAGCATCGGTTGCAACTAGCGAATAAAGCGTTTCCCATGTAATGGAAGGTACGTTGGAAGACATGACATAATATAAGTGGAGAGAATGGGACTACGGATATCTGTGAATTAATCTCTCACTTCTATTGCTGAAGAATAAAATGTAATTGTAGAATTGCAAAGTAATCAGACAAATGATGTTTTCGGAATGCTGTCAGTTGACTCGTTTACACGTCCACAAATATAATTCCTTTTTTGTACAAACAAACTAGGTTGCTGAAATAGCTGATTCTTCAGTTGAGTCGAGTACATGTATGTCGAAAGAAATAGTTCATCCAGTCATGACGTGATTATAGTTTAAACAGGATTTACTTATCATCATTAAAGATCTTACTTAAGAAGTGTCAAATATAGGAAGTATTTTTGTATCATTACTTGAATGATAAATGACATTATCATCTGAAGAGTTGTAAATCGATCCTTTAATAATTATAAAAATAGAACAGACCGTATATTTAAAATAGCGATGTTAACACACTGGAGCCTGCGCTACCATTTAATTATCTGATTCTCTTTCTTATGAAGTCATAACAAGTATGATATCCTTTTTTCATTGCGTATTAACGGGAGGAAATAAGTGTACTTTACGTCACCATGTTAGGGAAATAATGACGGGAGAGGCAGGTCGAACGATAGGGGTACTGTTGTTTGAAATTCGATATTCGGGTATGAGCAAAATTAAACCTTTTGAAAAATAGTGCAAACTTTAGAGGAAAGATTGTTGATGTGATGACGTACTTGCCTGGCATAAAAGGTATTTCCCTTGCCAGCATAATACTTTAAGACGGATATCCACGATGTAAGGAAAGACTGTTTCTGTTAATCACGGAGACAAATAAAGACTGGCAGTCCCATTTCCGTTACATTCACGTATCTACTTAATGGTCATCAGATTGGAAGGTCTTTGGAAAGCAATCGGCAGATCAGAGGTTCATACCGAGGACATCATCGTGTGTAAATGAGAATTACGAAAGACGACGTGACATGTCATTACGTGGAGTTGATTGCAGTATTGAAAATGACTTTATTTGATATAAAAAAGGGGCAGAGAGTTTTGTTTCACGTCAGTCTGGAATAAGTTGCATGATTAGGATCAGGCTTGTCGACAGTTTAAAGGAGCTATATTTTTTCTCTTAATTGCCATTTAGTATAACAGTTTATACAATATATTTTTAACTTAGGGGGTAAACCATCTTATTACATAGAAAGACAAGCGTTCTTTTTTATTTCACAATGGCGACGTTTCGGTACAGATCCTTATACTGTTATCAATCATTTGATTGATAATAAATAATAAAACGGCTGGATGTAAGCAGAGATCATTGCAATGTGCAGCTTACATATTTATCATACAATTAGTATAACTATTGAAGATGAATTGTAATGTAAGTAGCTAATATCATTTAAGCTCAAAGGACTTATTTTAAGATATCATAATGCATTTACAATATGCATAAATAAAAAGTAAAATATGTTTTGACATAAAGCATATTTAATTAATGTGGGTCTATTTGTAGTATTAAGAACATGAAGATTTTCGGAGTATATACTCACCCCTTCATTGGGTGGAAGGTAGGAATTGATTTATATATGGCCATTTCAGGTGATTGATAAATGTTATTTTTCACTCAGAGATTTTTGTGTAAAATATCTCTTGGCAAGATTATAATTTATTAACTTGCCATAGAATTCTTTATCGTACAAAGACTTAATATCCCATGTTGATTTTATCATACAGTTTTATTATAACTTATTTCCAAAATGATTAAAAAAAAGTATTACAGAGAGCATGTAGATTCGTAACTTGTGTTTCTCGATGGACCAATAACGCGTGTACCTTTCAACGTTAATGTACCTTCCTAAACTCGACCTTCCATGAAATTGGTCTGTCTCGAAATGAATGCAAACCATCCTTCATTCAATATGTAACAGTCCGAACCAGACAAAACCAACTGTCTGAGACAGATCCTCTATTCATGCCCCTAGTCTCATGACTAAATAACATATCACAATCAGACATACAGGGCAAGGGTGGAAGAACTGACTAAAGCTAAGACGTTTCACTTTGGAGTTGGGAGGTTTTATATGTCAGTGATATTTTCTCAAAGTAAACTCATACTGGTATGATCAAATATAATAGATGTTTTCGATGTTTCTTGCGTGTTTCAAAACAACACCATCCTTTAGTGTCAAATGAGCAATTGTTTGGTTATGTATCAGTCTGAGCTGGGATACAACTGCACTTTGGCTAATGGAAATTGTTCACAACAACATCACGCACCTGTTCTTTGCCAAACAGTATAGTGACTGAGTGAGTGGATTTGTGTTTAACGCCGCTTGGGCAATATTGCATCCATAAGCGGAGAGAAATTTGAATTTAATTAATAAGTGTTATAATATAAAGTAATGTAATTAGTAGCAAAAGCAAGTACAATAACGTCTCAAGCGTGTTTTTAATCATTCCTCTTATTAATGAAATGTTTGATAAATTCATATTGAATTTGAGTTGAAAGCTATCAATCTTATCCTCCCCGCGGAGAACGTCAAATATTGACGAAAACAATCATTATAGAAATAAATGCCTGTTTCATGAGGTCATTCTTTGAATTTAGTATAGTAAGGTAAAACTGAAAAATAATTTCGATTGACAGAAGGAAACCTTAAAAAGTTATTTTCGATATTTACAACGAATGTTGTGCCCAAAAATGATATATCAATGATTTCACCCCTTTTGCAGTTTGATTAATGAATAATAATAATGTGTGAAGCGTCAAACTCAAAGTATTTCACTTAATTATGTCATGGCTGCTGGCATTATTGAAGGGAGAAAGCCCGCAGTGCCATGGTGGCTATGCAAGGCGGTGAAACCTGCAAGCAGTAGCTGGAACGAGCGACTGATTGGTGGTACTGTGCTGGAATTCAGTGTAGCATTGCACCCAAACCTTACTGCATATAAAACAGTTCTCCACAGCATGATTCGAACCCTCTTAATCCGAAGCTGAACGCGCTAACCGCTGTGCTGTCCCGCCCCCTCTCACTATATGAGTAACTAACTAAACCAGTAAAATGAATACCGCTTTCCTAAACCTCAGGGTCTCTTGAAGCAAATTACAAAGACGAAACATGATCAGACGTGAGGGGCACATGTCAGTGTCCAGTTTAAAACATTCGCTCTATTGTCAATAGTGTTAAGTAGCTAGGGAGTGTCAGTGAGTAGACAAATTAGTGACATTGACAGAATGTAATAAACCGTATAACATAAAACTAAAATTATGAAAGTTTATGCAATAACAAAAATCATATGTTCATAAATGTGAGTCCATTGAAAGTTTACTTATCAGGTTTCCACTCTCTATTTGGGTAAAATAGTTCATTGTGTTTGCAGCGTCGTATGGCTGTTCTATATTTGAGTGATTGTAATGAGGCAGATTCAACTACTTACATCACTCTAACGTTTGTTTTCGCGATGTGAATACGTGAAGAGTTCTCAGATGAACCGGTGTACTTATCATCTTCCCGTCGGTGACTTTATTTCATGTTTTTCTTAGAAATCCGGTTAACCAAATCACCACTTAAGCACCTTCCTTTCATGAAAACAAAAGTGTAGTGGTGAGTCCTTGGTGGACGTAGTGTGCATTAAATGTATTCCTGCTTATATACCAATCCAACTGTATAATTCAACCGGCTTAGGCGGAAGTTGTAATTAACTCAGTATACAAAGGTCGGGAGAGTACAGCACTGACCAGAGCTGTAAGACGATGAGACCATAAAGAGCCAATGGTTAGCATTTAATCCTCCCAGCGTTTCATATGGCGATTGAATACATCCTCCTTCGACTCATGTTGAGCCTGCTCCTAGCGTTTAATAATGCACATGCCTTCTATGCATTTTTTCGTACGTGCACTGCAAGTATTGGGTTTTTATTGTGTATTACATTTGACGAAAAGAATAATCTTACTGTGACAAAATATACCAATGAGCAGATGGCAGACAAATATATGTAATATTCTATAGTCAGTGATTCGTACGCGCACTGCATAATTATCTGCGTTTTTATCGTGTACTGCATTTGACCAAAATAATAATCGAACTGAGTTATGTTGAAAGATGCTAATGCGAAGTTGGTTGACAGATATATGTAATATTCTATAGTCAAGGATACTCCAATTATGGAAGATATTGTGACATACACTGTTTTAAAGAGATATCTAGAGACGTGAGATAACCATCGCATTTTCAGATTCATTTGTGGTTTATTGTGTCACCGTTTTATGAAGCTGTTCTCGAGAAGAATAAAGATGTGCTACATGACCGTAGGATTTTCTGGACTGATGTCAACACTATGTTTGTTTCATTTAGTGATTGTAGAGTGACTCCATTCTGATCAGTTGTGTTATTTAAAAGAAACCATGCAAAAAATATGTGTTGACGCTAAACCTAATATACCTTATGGTGGTATATGATATTATTAGCACAAATGACCACTCTGACACAGTTATTATCATTGTGAGAATAACGATGTAAGAAATACTGACAATAATGTAGATGTCATTTACAATATCTATTCATTGTCTCTTTCACTGAAAAATGAAAACACACTGAAGAAACAACCTGAAATTACTTTGCGTCTGGGAAAATAGACATGCACTATATAAGACTCATGTCTGTTCTTCCCAAGTCTATCATCGAGAGACGTTACGGTGTAAACTCTGAGATATGAGACTGTTCTAGCTGTATTTCACTCTTTCATTATTGTTGTCTTTTTTCTAACACCAAATAGCCCTAAAGAACAATTAATGTCACCCGTGGATGTCGTCAGATTTTCATTATAAGACCAAAACAGCAGCACTGGTATAGGCTAGCTGAAATATAGTAGTCCCTCGCTTTTATGCCAGTTTGGGAGCCGATTGCAAATGCAGACACTACAATACAATTAAATTAGTGGTACATCGAATGGGCGTGAAAGTGTACTTTTCCAAGTGTCAAGACACAGCAAAAACTTGAGAAACGAGGATGTAGATGTTAAGACAAACTAAAGGTAATCATTCTTGAAACAAGTTCATTATGTATTTTGATGACGTTTAATGTACTGTAGTTCTCCCGTACCGATTATATAACAATTACACCATATTACAATAATGAACATTTACTAAATGACTAGCTGTATACATCTTGTATGTAAATTATTATATGTAAAGACTCTGAGTTTAACACCTTTATGAATTTGGGGATATCTGGTTATTTTCTTGACATTTATGTCTGCTTGGTCAAATCGAGATATTTCCGCTTGCAATAATACTTTTCAATCGGTATTTTGTTCCACATTTACAACGATGTTTAAGGGAGTTCCAGTAGTCCTAAGCTCTGTTACCTGTATTACATCACCACGTCCCAGAGTTCACCATCGTCCAATGTCTGTTTGCATCACATTCTTTTTGAAACTTCTTCTCAACTCCATCCATCCATCATCCATGGTGATGAGACATTTCAGACGAGGTTTTACTGTTTAACTTTGTTACCTTGATGGACACATTAACTCCTTGCTGTGGTGTATCCTGATGATCCGTATGACCATAACCGACACGACACGACACGACACGACACGACACGATCATACCCGAACATCAATGTAAAAGTCTCTGGGTAAAGATAAAAACACATAAAAGAATAAATTTTGCAAAAGATCAGTACTATCTTTCTCAATAAATAAAGACTGTGGACTGAAAAGGTTTAGCACTATATAGACCTTTTTCAAAAACTTTGTTTTCAATATAGAAACAAACACTTGTAGTCAACATATTTACCATTTTGGATAATTGGTTTGTCTTATAAGATGTGTTACCCTCTAAAGTAAATATAAATGACATCATCTATTATTATAAATAGGAAATTTGAAAAAAAAACAAATTTGCAAAAAACGTGCTACTACCCCTTTAAAGACCAAAACTTTATGCAAAAAGTTAGTATTTCTTCTTCCAATGGTTACAGAATGTGAAAAAAAGAAAAAGATAAACCTCTGTGAATTCAGCACTGTAATTCAGATGCTGGTTGTCTGATGACACGACTTACATGGGGCCTGGGGAATTAGCTGTAGTAGTAGTCTCGTTTTGCTACTTTCCTAAAAAAAAGGGTGAAACATTTGGTTGAAACTTCGGCAAAATTCCACTGGATTATGTGTAATGTTTTCAATGCTATCTAATCATTAATATATAGTATGTTGCTTTTTCTGGATAACAACGAAAGCGTGTATTCAAAATGAAAATTACAATAAAGCACACGTTTTTAAAACTCAATGGTATGTTAATTGCCGAGTTTGAAATTTGAAAAAATAAAATTTGCAAAAAAAACGTGCTTCTGCCCTTTTAAAAACCAAATCTTTATACTAAAAGTTAGTATTTTTTCTTCAAATGATTACATAATGTGAAATAAAAAACTAAGATAAACCTCTGTCAGTTCAGCACTGTAATTCAGATGTGGTTTGTCTGATGACATGACTTACAACTCAATGGTATGTTTATTGCTAAGTTTGATTATCAGTATGTACAAAATTAAAGCGACGCCAATGGTTGCGATATTACCGAAGCTGTGTTAAACAAAAACTCACTGACTCACTACAAATTACATTTACAACAAATTACTCAACGGTATATTCTAGTATGGCTTCACGGGTCTCATTGTGACTCTACAATACAGACAAAGAACCTGAACTGTAACGCATTGAAAAGGGACTTGTTACCATGTGTCACTGTGTTAATCTCTATACTTGATATTCTGTTGTGCAATGATAGATTACCACACGCAAGTTAATGTCTTCCACAGGACCAGCATGACCCACCCATTACGGGATAGTCGATATGGCTATAACCAGACATTCTCTCTGTGAATATGTCACTCAGTGATAGAATCTGTCCGAGTAACGAGTAAGATAAATCACCATATTAAAAGAATATTTTCAGCACATTTAGATCTACTTGGTACGATGGTGTACTACAGTAAAACATTTGGTGTCAAGACAGATCAACTGATGGGAAAAACTCAAAGGACATTGATTTATGCCAGCATTTACATATTATATTGGTTATTGGTCATGGTGGTCAATTCCTGGATATATTGTGACATGACAAAAATGGTGCAAGAAAACCTATTGTGATGTAAGTGCTGTTTGGCATATGAAGACTTTCCTATTTCTACATGTTTGTATTCCACAAGTGTAGATTAAACAAAGATGACATTATTCACATACGTGCTTCCATGTATAATATGACAAGGAATCGCGATTTTTACTTTGACAAATCAGAAACTGCAAAAACTTATCCAGTGACTATATCAGTATCTAACATGAAGAAGTTTGGTTATTGATCTCGAAGTTGATTATTTCCAGACCAATTCCATTGTTGCATGTTTGTCTTTGATGTAGGTGTTTTACTTGACGTATTGAATATATATCTTGGGTTTCTTTCACTTATTTTACACTTTTACTTTCATTTATATTCAATTTATGTTTTTGAGTGTTTTCCTCCTCTTATTCTTTTGTACGATTAATCTGAATTTTGTGTTTAAAGGGATAGCATATTCGCATTTCATATAACAATTTGATATATCGCCGGAGTTTATGTGTGTGCCGTATGTTGAATGGGAGAGATAAATTATCTGTCTTCATCGATTATCATCTCCCTTACTGTACCATAACTAGATGGCAATGGAAGCCACAGCGGCAGTGGGAGCCTTCTTTTGTGAAACCATTATAAGTAGTATTTTTCTAGTAACAGCTATGGTTTTGTTATAAAACTTGTTGAAAGCATCATGAACGAATGTTCTATTTGATGAAGACTTGGATGACTTGCATGTTTGAACATCTTCGTGTTGCGTTGTTGTTATATGAATTATTGTTTCAGCATGTGGAGACCACCATTCATTATATTTCAGAAATTATTTCATTTGTCCTTGTAAGGAAAAAGTAGGCGTTTCTTTGACCGACATTGTATTTAATGGAAATGTGGATGACAACCATGCTTGAACATCGTGTTGCATTGTTGATGCAAACTTATTATAGCTAAATTCCAACGCGTTAGAATGTTTATAACTGTAGTCAGTTTAGCTGGATAAGCGTTTTATGTATGATCATCAATTTACAGCTCCCTGGTCACTGACAATAATATACATATATTCAGAATCCAAATAGTTCATTTCTGATGAACAACATTCACATTCAGCGCATTTTTCAACAAGCGCTAATAACAAGTTATTTGTGTAGTAATTCACACATTAATAAACAACACTTTATGAAAGATATTGATTCATCAATCATAAAGAGCAGGATGTTTTTAAATGTCACATATGAAAATGAATTAGCACTTAGATATTCCATTATTATCATAAATCAAAGAAGAATTTGTTCAAACATTTCAGGGGGCGAGATAGCGTTGTGGTTAGCACGTTCGTCTTCAGACAATAGGTCCGGGGTACGGCAACTGCAGTAGTGGACAGTGCTTCATGCAGTAAGCTTTAGGTGCAATGGTACACTGAATTTAAGCGTAGTACCAACCATGATTCGCAGTTGCTCGCAGGTTTCATCACAATGCAAAGCCACATGGCGTTGCGGGCTTTCTCCCTGCCATAATACTAGCACCAGCGATATACGTGAAATACTCTTAAAAGCGACATTAAACCCCATCTTACCTCACATCTGGCAACAAAACAACCATTTGAATTTCTAAAGACATCGATCAACCATTTATTGAATTAAACAACCAGTGAGAATTTTAAATGTATTATCACGTGAATCTGTTTAACAACTTAGGTATAATGATGCCCGCTTATGAGCTCCCTTTTAAAATATAAAGATGCATAAGAAAAGCTAAAACTCTGTTACCAAGGCCTGGATGCTCTGAGTTCATCCCTCCAGGGGCTCTGCGTCTGTGTCTGGTGTAGTGAACTTTTCTACACGGAGTATGGCATGGATTTCGTCTTTCACCGCAATGTTCAACAAAACTATTAATTACAGTTTTCTCAATTATTTCTATTTTGAAAACGAAATCGAATCAAATTTCTTGAATTAATGAATTTATTCCACGAAACATTGCTTAATTGATCAAGAAAACAAAATTGATCTTATGTTGATAATACATCTACTGTTTAATATATAAATCAATGTTATGTACGTTATATTCTGTCATGAAAGATTTTCTATGTTTGTCGGTAGTGTCCATTTATCATTGAGCCTCATTCCATTGTGGATATTCCCAAATCGCGAGAAACAAGACAACACTTTCATTATGATCAATACAAGATGTACACAATTTGTTATAAATATGTTTCTTCCGTCCTAGATACATATCAACGATTTAGTGCCAAATTATTTGAAGTAATTGAAGGGTCCGAATGTACCTCAACTTAGAGGAACTGATCATACAAAATGATCAACATAGAAGTGATGCTTGTCTTTTATTTGACATATCATTTCTGACATATAAACATTTGGTTTCAGGACAGAAATGTACCTGAAATCTCGTATTTGGCGAAGTTGGTTGACGTCCCCTATAACATAACTTTTTGCTGTTTAATTTCTATCAAAATAATTCTGCAATCAAAGATATCTATGACAGCCAAAGAGAATTGTGATTAGCTTTGACAACAATTCGAATTCATCTCTGGCAATGTTATACATAAATATATGTCAATTACCTACCAAGACATGTCCTTTGGTAGAAAATGTTAAATTAAACAAGTTTATTGAGTACTTTTTATCAGAAGTTTTAGTCAGTAGCAAATGATAGAAACACGATAATGAACATGATGGAAAACCGAATTCGATAGTGATTGCTTAGAATTTTCCTCTTACTGTAAACATGATATCATTTTATTTTCCTTCTGCAACCACGCGAACGTACAACAACCTTGAGCGCTGTCTGCACAATATAATTTATAATTGTCTGGATACAATATAATTTTAAAGGAACTCAAAACACACATAAAAGTATTCTCTTCTTGAAACACGCTATGTAAACGTTTGAATTACACTCGTTATTACCCGTTTCTTATTTGCTTTTCTTTTGTTTTTCTCTATATACATGTTTTTGGTAAACTTCTTGGAATCTTACAGATGAGGAGGCAAGTTTGATAGAAATCACAATGGGCTTCTAAATTGGTCCTAATTAAAAATGATCAATGGATTCCACTGAATTCCATAATTTCAGGGGTTAGGAATGGTTAGATCTGGAGAAACACGGCAGATTTATCTGCTCTAGAGAATAGTTGCTATTAGGTTTGGGTGAAAACTCTTAAAAGCGACGTTAAACCCCAAATGAACTCACCTTTATATAAACATTGTAATAATTAGCTAATTTCACGAAACTAATTGAAACGCGAAAGAAGTATAACCTGTCATTGCTGGCTAAAGATGCAGTTTTAAATCGTGCAATGAAGGGTTGCAGAAAGAGTACAAACATTCGTACTGTGAATGGTAATGTTGTCCCAGATATGATAATGGTACTGTTCAAATGAAAGTTTAATTATGCTTTTAACTTTAGAACAAGGTTTAAAATGAGTATTTGGCTGGAAACATATATTGTCGAAGGCTGAAAATGTGTTAACATTAAAACCCTGTGGCGTTATAGATTCGAAAATATCAATGGAACACACCAAAGGTCCATACATACTGCTTGTCCCTAAAGCTCAAATATACATTTACCGTTACTATCCGCGACAAAGGGAGGTCAGACAGCCTGGAACATGTCAACATTATTCCTACAACAAGTTAACGTATAAAAAGACGCTAATCGAAACAGGAAATTGTTAGACCAAACATCTAATTTCAAGATATATATTATTTCTCATTATCAGATGATATTATTACACAATGATCAGATGCATAATAGATACATGAAGTCAAGCCAATTCAAATCTTTTTACACAATTTTAAACCATATTGTCAAATCAAAGTGTTCATGAAGCAGCCAACATATATCGCATTACAGAGATAAACACTAACGATATGATTATAAGCTTCATTTGAACAAAATGATAAGCCGATGACGGAATGATGTTAATATGTCTTCATGTTAGCCCTAGGGATGTATGCTCTCTTTTTCTATTTAGTTTATTGTAATATCGGATCAATATACCAGGTCTCAGTACTCACTAGATTGGATTCATTAAAGATTCCTAGTCATTATTTTCGAAGTATATGATAGAAAGTAGCTTGATAAACAGGCTTAACGTACATCATCTCTCCTGTCAGTTATTTCGATGTCAAAATACCAGTTGATGTTTTTGGCGAAGAACTTAACACTTACAACAGTGACAACTCTTAGAAGGTTGTTCATAACCTCATCATATAAATCATTACACGTTTTTAATACATTTAACAAGCAAATAACACTGCAATTAAGGATGTTTTATTTTCCATGGAAAATAATGGAACATTTCGAATACAATTTGCAAAGAAACATTCGTTAGCTGCATTGTGAGCATGTCATAAAACAATGGTGAGTTTCAATATGGATTGTGTTATCAAGATGGACATACGAGACCTGGGTGTTGTTGGAGTTTTTGTCCTTGTCTTATTCCAGACTCAGGTTTTCATAATTGGTAGTCTCGTATTGTGATAATCTCTCATTGTGGCGACTGTATTCCATATTATGTCTATCATGGATCCAACCAGGACATGGATACTGTCATTTTGGACAAGATAATGATGTTTTCCATATTTGTAATCCGTACATTGTTTGAATGAAACAAATCAGGTAAATAACATGTCTTCCTGTACTTGGTTACCGTGGCAACTGAAACCAAACGATGCAAGCTAGTAAACGTGATATACAGTACATTTACAAACTTCCAATATAGTCAAATAATGAAAATTAATATTACAATATTTCATTGTATTAGTGACGTCATGCGTTCCTCTGCAAGTAATTAATCATCCCATCCCAATTATATATGTGATTTGGATTGCCTGGATGAATAGTTGTTTTAAACTTTCCAAAAGTTCCTCATTTTTATCTGGTGAACACAATCTTCAAACATTTCAATGTTACATGTTACATGGTTTTACAGCACATCAGGTCATGCACGGAGTGTAACTGTAAAACGTGTACAAAAGTTGGCATTATAAAGTTTGGAACTATTAAGTTAAGATAATGACCACAAAAACGCTAGTTAATCTATTTTTTGTAAGAAAGACTTAATGAGGAGATCTAACTATCTTTTCTGCTTTATGCTGATCAGACTGGTATGTGGCAAACTGTTAAATACAATAAATCTAAGCCCTACAAAGTAAGAAAGTTTATATGAACTGGGAACGACACTGTTATTTTTTTATTATCAAGTATTAACTCGTATGCATGTTTATATTACTGTAAACTCTAACTATTATGTCATCTCAATATAACAGTTGAAAATTTTCTTACAGGACCACATGTCGCTACAAATCTTGATAATGGTTCAATGTCCAAACATAATTGATGTGTCTCTCGTCTACATCAGAAACAGACAAGCCATAGGTATAACTCAGTCAGTGCTGACGATCAACAGATGCAGTAGATTAGCTAATAGTGCCTTGATTGACATGTAGACGTTGTAGGTAGAACAAGTATGTATCTTGTTGTCTAAACATTACACTTGGTGTACATATCACAAAACTGCCACTGCATCATGTAAGTGGAACTACTGATGTCTTTCTATGAGAATTGTTATATTCAATGTACTGAAGAATCACTTTCTCATCAATAGAAATAAAGTGAATTGAATTGGGGATTAACGTTTAATGTCCCTTATAGACTGCTAGTATTATAGCAGGGAGAAAGCCTGCAACGCCATGGTGGCAATTCATTGCGGTGGAGGTGAGGTGATTTGGGGTTTAACGCCGATTTCAAGAGTATTTCACTTATATCACGGCTGCTAATGTAGGGAGGAAATCTTGCTGTTTTCCCATGTGGCAGGTTCCTTGTTTCAATTAAAGTGAAATGACTCTGAAGCTAATGTCATTTAGTTCTAAATGGGTTAATGTGACATTGAACATTCTTTGATAATCACCGTTAATGTTTAATTCTACATATATCATATTTAAGCCAATTGAACTTGTTTGGGATAATTAATATGTTTTTAAAAGCAAAGCTTTACCAAAACGATAATCACTACGTTTAATATCTAAAATAATACTGCGTTAAATCAGATGGCATAAGCCTGTTTCAGGAGCTAACGAACATAGAAAGTTTTTTCTGATTAATACTTTATGAAAGCATGTCCTGTGTTTAAATGTCAAGAGAACAATCAATAGGGATTAAGATGAAGCCTCCTTATTAGGTGGCACGTGGTCCTGTGCTATCAGTGAAGTTCAGCAACAATGGGCGCGGTTCGCCGCATGGGTAGGTTACCCGCGACATTGCTGGATAAACTGAGAGTTTGAAGGGTCATTCCCTGTCCCACACTGAGTCATGATTTGAGAGAATTGTGCTGTCACCCTGGGTAAGTGACTTAGTTCCAAGTGTGCCTCTGTCCACCCAGCAGTAAAATAGGTAGCTGGTAAGATACGATGGTAGTCTGAATTTGAACCTTGAGCGCCTGACAGGCGACCGGTTGTATTCTCCTCAGGGAGTGTTCTGTACTCGTGGACCAGGGGTAATATGTCGGTCGCGCCATGAGCAGGTATTAGTACCTGGAGGTAGCGCGTTATAAATATCCACATTATTATTATTATTATATGTTTGTGTGAAATTGATTTCAATTAAAATACAATTCCTATAATATTCCTTTGCAAAAAGCAGACACTGGCAACATTATAACGTTAATCAGACGGCCCCATGGAACAATTTGAAAGTAGAACACAAATGGCAAAGTACAAGTATAGTTACTGTTTAAGATAGTGTGATCCATATATGACAAAGTTACTTTTCAAAATAGCAGTTTGTGTTAGAGGTCTATTAAAGATTTATTTGGAAATGTTAAACAAACGTGAACGTCAAATTTCCATTGTCCAAAATGGTTATTTTACTGGTAACAGAAACGCTTGAAATGCTTCTGTGTTGTAAGAGTTTGTCCCCGAGGCTTTATAGACAATACATCCACGGCACATAGCTCCCTCTTTCCCTGAGGCTTACAGGCACGATTAATGCAAATATACAACTGGTGCTTGTGATAGATAGATACCTGCCTCTGAGGGTGGAGCTGGAATGCTGAAACAGACCTCTCTCGAAAATGACAACAATGTTTCCTATTCAAGTTACTGTTCAAAATGGCAGACCATGTGCTCTGGTTGTCTTGGCTCAACTTATTTATTTACAGGTACAAAAATACAGTGAATGCTTTATCTTGTAAAAGCAAATAAAAGCCTTGTCCCTCTGGCGTTAATGTATTCACAATACACCCTTCGAACAGACCAGAAAGTGTTAATGAGGATATACAGCTACCACAGCCCCTAAGGCTTTCAGATACGAATGGTAAATATCAACATGGAATGATTTTAACAAGTGCAGTGCGGACACAATGGGGAATGATATTGCAACAAACGGATCTCAAGATAATAAAAGAAACCCATCTTAGTTATAAAAAGAGGCTAAAACGAAAAAAGAAAATGTGTTAGATGTCAGACAAACGCAAGCATACACGTGCGGGACTTCAAGCAAACCTCGAGAATGAAAATTTCATCCATCATATTGCTGAACGGTTGTCCAATTGTGCATATGCTTGCCTTGGGGAATTAATAGAAGTAATATACTCTATTCTGAGTCAAGTTTGGTGTTACATAGCGACCAGTGGACTGGCTTGGATATACATTCATACTCCAAGTTTTATAGATAGCAGACATGTTTATTCAAACATCTCATTTATCATCTTATCCGACGACACGGAAATTTCAGAATAGTCTAAACATCTGATGTTTTTAGTAGCCTCACGACATTTACAGAAGCATTGCGTAAAGAAATATATATTCAGTAACACCTACAAGTATTTCGCTTTTTAAACTAAACAAAAACATAGCAAAGTTAGATTTATGTTCATTTGTCCTTTTGGTCATCATTCGTGAAAATAATTAGTTTATTATCAATGTTATAATCGGAAATTATTGTAGCTTAAGCAACACTTTCAACTAGGAGACGTCAGTAGATGTGTGTGTATAAGACCAATGCCGTACACGGCAACGTTAAACGTTTGCTCCAATCATCTTCCTAAAATGTTGCTTCATGCTTCTGGACAGCTGCTAATATGCGTCTAGGATCTCCATTAGGCTCGGTATCTATGTAGAGATACTCCAGCTATATAATAGAGATATATAATAGAAATCGGTAGTCCTACCAGTGGGTCGTGGACACACTATCCGCAGTGTGATCGATACATAGATGTATCTTCTTTTCTTGACTAATACCATGGTAAACTCATCGAGTGAGATAGAACGTTTATATTTTCATGAGTGACGCAGCCACGATCAATTTTCTACCTCACGAAATGAGATAAGCATGATATTTGTCAATGATTGAGAGAGATTTATTTATTATATGAAGGTATCCTTGATATTACGCCACATCAGGGTCGTTTTCATGTTGAGCGCCCACTAAGAAGGGTCCGTCGCCACAGTAACAATGTGACGTCATGAGAGAATTACGTTACGTCAGACCATTGTTTTATGACGTTAAATGCTTGAACTTTAACCTTTGAGTAGTGATATTATATCAGTCAATGGTCACAATGAAAATGTAAGTTATTTTCACTGTAGCTTGATAGTCAGTATTGTTTATTTCACTAAGAGATCTCAGTATTTCATTGCTCGTCATATAATAAAGTCAGAGATCACATACCAAGAACCAAGAAAGTTAAAAGGGACTCTTCCTTTTCTCCTTAACTGGCGTTTTTAGGCAATTACATATTTGTGTTCATGCTCAAACGTTATTTCAAAGACATTTATTTATGACTAAGCATCAAATGTCAGATAAAACTTAAATCAACCATATGTTGAAGGTTTTCAACATTTTCCTATATTAAATCTTACTATTTGTCAAGGGATGTTACATAGAAAGAACCATATTACTTGATTGATAGTTTACTCTTAGATCTATAAGCAGGGTTATAGCATGAATTTTTATCTTATCATTCTATTCTGAAAAACTGATTATGTAATTATACAATGGTCGGATATGATCAGAACGTCAAGTTTACTGTTCAAACCATTCATTCAAATTTCCCAATGTGACATAGGATGAACTACATGCAAGTGATATAAATGTGTGTCATTTGGGTTTTATTGCTTAACCTACAGCGTGTCCTGATTGATTGTTACCTATTGTATATTGACAAGTCATCCGCAAATGATCATCATTATGTCTCCATGCTGAATATTGATCTAAACATAAAAAAAGCAGTCAATGAAAATATAAGCGTCAAATAATTATATATTATAGTATTTCACTCCTCGACTCCCACTCCTCGACTACCAGGACTTGACAAACCATTAACACACATCAATACAACATTATCAATTATCATGTGGTGACACTCCTTAAGTTGTACACAGGTGTCAGCAGTTACTTGCTGTTTTCTAGGGAAACGAATTTCCTGTTTGATTAGCTGCCGATCTTTACCTATCTTGAGCTGCGTAGTAATGTATAGGCTTTTATGTTGTGTTGCCTCATCATGCCTGTTTCTTAACATATTAAGTTCGGTGAAGAAATAGAAGATAATAATGATAAAAATCAAGTATACTGACATCGGCGGTGTTTCGTATCTTTTTTCAAACGTGCAAGTAAACACTCTTTATCAATCGCCAATCAAACAAAGCAATTACTGCATCAATATAATTATGAAAGATTATCCTACTCTGAAAGCAGTGATAATGTATTTTCGATAACGAAAGTACACTAGATAAGGTTACATGGAAACAAAGAAGCAGTTTAACTTTATGTGTACAACACTCACGCTCTTTATCCTAAATTGGACCAAGTTACATGATTGCAGTAAGATAATGACATACATGAAAAAGACCCTGACTATTACTAGGTTCTTGAGAAATATACCGTTTCCTAGTGGCCAGCAATCAATGGTAGTTCCCACTCATCAAATAACAATCATCCACAATATTTACAGTGTTATTAGAAAATATTACCCTTCAATATGCACATTATCTGTATAAATTCGTCGGATGGATGAATGATTTGGGTAAATGCTTTTAGTGATGCATTTTATTGTGCAAAATCAGGAAATCAAAACGTTACCTGCTTACTGTACCTTCTTGATCGATGTCAAACTGAGTAAATAAGTGTGATTGATAAGTCCTTCAAAATCATGTGATGCCACGCTTTGCAAGTATGTAGTTCCGTGTTTCAAGATCACCCCGACACATTGACACTTTTCAAAATCTTGTTAACGTGACATCGTGTGACCTGTTATACCAAGTGTTTTCAAACTTGGTGACATCCTTCATTGGGGGATCCGCAGACATCAGGCTAGTCGGCAACTTGGTAATCTAGACTTTATTTTCTTGGTGACCACGACACTTAGAAGACTTTTCGAACTTTGTTAATGCTATATTTCATGAACCGTATCTTCATTTTGGTAATCATCATGATACTCTTTAACAGTAATGCAATATGAGCGGCGGGGAACATTGTCATGTTAGTGGCAAACACTTGTTTCAATTTGTTTTATGTTACTAGATCAACAAATTCATTTTAGAACAGTCTTATAAAGGTTGATGATAAAGCCACAAATTTGACGTTATCTAACAGAATTTAAATTTAAGTTTAGTATTTAATGACAACTGGACCAAACTATTTTTGGGCAGTATGATTTCACATTGAAGTGAACTGAACCATGGTGACAATCTGCAGGTTACTGTATGGTATTCGATAATATGATGTCTTTAGATGTTCAACCGGGGGTCATGATAGTCCTCTCTGTTTGGGATACACTTTTTATTGTCTTAAGATCACTTTGCTTACTGATGCTTGAATGAATAAATAAAGGTTCAGCCCCATTTTATGCCGTGTTAATACAAAACGTGTATGGTTGAATAACAATTATATTTATGGAGTTGTTTATCAGGAACTCGTGATCATCTCCTGACCAGCTCCTCGGTTAGTTGAACAGAGATACAAGTGTGTTCATTGTATTATCATATTGTCATATTATCATATCACACGGTGAAATATACAGGAGTGATAAAATGTGTTGAGCAAAATTGTGAATGATAATCTTCACTATACATCGATGAAACAAACTGTTGCCATTTTACGACAACAACTCTCATGACATTGTGCTGATTGTTATCTTCATAAATCTCAATTGTAAATCAATCACATATACATACACAATTTGTTCTCCATTGAATTGTTTGGTGTTTTCCATTGCAGACTCTTGTCTTTGCATAAATACACTAAATACCAACTAAGTTTAGTGTAACTTGATAAGACTGTCTGATAAATGTAGTCGGAGATTTAACATATTGAAAAATCAATCAGGAAATCTATAATACTGTAACTGAGAATATTTAAAAAAATATTTTCTTCCCTTCGTTTAGATGAATCGGAATAATGAGCAACTTATCTTCCAACGAATGATTAAAGTGTATGTACATGAATGCATTTACACTGATCTTAAAATATATTTTTTTAAACTTGAAATCTCAATTGAGTTTTTTGCAGTTACCCATCAATCAATGCTAAGAAAGAAACTAACTATTCCAATTAAATGTTCACTTCAAGATCAGTAAGAAAACAACTACTGACAATGATTGAGCTTTTGAATCTTGAATTGCCGTCGTAAAACCTCCTCTTTGGTCGTAAAATATAGAAAAACTTCAATATTATTGACATTGAAGAAAACAACAGACTTTATAGGTGTCAAAGCCAATCTTATATGTTTAACTCATGTTTCAAATAATTTCTAAACAATGACGTAAAAGGCTTAGACTATTTCATTATTTTTTATTTATAACGAATGAAAACATGTTTAAAGAGAAGGTTCTATCGAAGTATTTTTGTGGAAAATTCGAGAGGACTCTCCGGTTTGGACATATGTGTTGTTAACAGCCAGAAACTTAGTATAACTCTGTAAATATATATCAATCTTACTTATAGTCGACATTTCCGCACAGTTGCAAATGTGTTCACACAAGGGTATCAGTTAATGTCATGGTTTATGTTGCGAGTTTTAAGTAAATGCAGGATAAATACAGTGTTATTCAAATAGAACAGTATATCAGAGAAATATGTAGAAACCTATACATACATAAATACAGAAAAGTACAGAAAAACTCTGTTGGTTTTAATTACATTGTATTAATATGCTTTATTTCGAACTAAATAAAACATTATAATGGCTTGATATGATGGCCATTTGAATGTAGAAAAAGATGAAGCATTATCTCATCTTTATCTTAAATGACTATAGATGTATCATTGGAGTGATCCTATAACCAAATAGTCGACATTCAGACGACTGATACAGAACAACATGAAGTTATGGAAATATCAAAATGATAATGTGTTACAGAGACAAGCTCCATGAATGTAGGATTTGTGAATTGAGAAGTTGACATCCATAATATTTGTCTATTATTTGAAGCTCAGTGAAGTCGATCTCAATGTCAATAACCAATTGGTAATGGTATATGTTTACGAAAGCCACATTTCCCCTAAAGTACAGCAAAACGTTGTTGTGGAATCGATTTTCACTATTACAATTCATTATCTCATTGTTCATGTTAAATAATTATTTATTACTCGCCCGTGTAAGATACTGCAGTGTAATATTTATACGGCAATATAAAACTAGTGTAATACCGCCGCGTGTATGACGTCACAATAGTTTGCGGTTATGACGTCACAATTTGAGTAACGTCGTCACAATGGTATCGGACTTGCGGGAATCATAGTTTCAGAGCCATGTCGGCTATTTCGCTGGATTATATGTTGGCGAGTAATAAACAGAATACTAAACTCCCTTCTATTGAATACCATTTTTATTAAACTCGTGAATGATTTGGTATCAAACTCGCTTTCGCTCGTTTAATAAAAATGGTATTAAATAGAAGGTCGTTTAGTATCCTCTATGTATACACAGGGACAAAAACTCTTTTGGTCAATCGGTTTTATTACAAGCTGATATGATTCTATAAAGGTACGGTGAGTTTCCATCATTTCTATTTCATTTTATTTCTATCATGAAATCAATATCTCAAGTTTCGCCAATAATGATTGATCCACTCTATTATATATTTAAATATATCTATACAATTGAAACATACACAAACATAGATACATAAGTGCAGACACGGAGATTGTTGGAATACAGTTCATATCCTCAGCAGCAGCTGCTTACCTCTTGAGGAATACTTATCTGATTTAATTGATGGATTGTTGATGTGTCAATTACATTGTATCAATATGTTTTATTTTTAAAGGGTACACTATAATGACTTACTATGATGGTTATTCGAATATAGATTATACAGAAGCCATACCTTGTTTTCATCCTAAATTAGTACACACATGTATCACTTTAATGATATGATAACCAACATATTCGACATTCAGATAATTGGCACACAACAGCATGTAATGGAAATGTCAAGATGATAATGTGTTACAGCGCTGGAATAATATCCCAAAGCATGATAGAACTTGCAAACTTTGTAATTGTAATGACATTGGTGATGAGTTTCATTATTTATTTATCTGTTCCAATTTTACAAATACAAGAATTAAATATCTTAAGCCCTATTTTTAAAACCAGATCGAATTTTCTTAAAATGATGACATAATTTAACAGTAAAAAGATAGCTACACTGAGAAGGCTAGCCTTGTTTTGTGACGTAATTGTACGTGTTTTTAAAAATTTTCGCTAATTGTAACCTCAATTATTCATGTAATTTTTCAAGTTAATCATGTATTTTTTTTTCATTCTTAATTTGTGTATATCATAATTTATAATACATCATTCCTAAACATTTCGTTTACCTGTATAAATGACAGTTTAAGATCAAATGTAAATGTATGTATGTATGTTTGTATGTGTATGTATATAATGTAAAATGTATCCTCGTATGGCGCTGCCTGCGGTCTGAGTGTAAATAAAGTTCAGTTCAGTCAAGCTCAGTGAAGTCGATCTCGACGCCAATATTAATGTGCAGAGGACAGTGCTTAAGGAAGTTTCATCTGCCCTATAGCACGACAAAACGTTGTAGTGGAATCTATTTACATTATCACGATTCATTTTATCTGTAAATAGTTGTGTATATATTGGGAGAAATAAATATTTTGGTCAACTGTTTTTGTTACAAGCTGACATGGTTTTTTTGGATGTATGAATTTCTCTCCAGTCATAATGATTGATAATCTCTAATACCAATGGTCTAAACATTTTTAATTAACATATGCATCTTCATTGGTTGTAATTAAACATATATTGAATTAAAATACTATTTAATTCTACCACAGGCAGAGACATCACGTGGGAACCTGTTGATTTATGTTCTTGTTTTCTTTCTGACAAATGCATTTTAGTACGATTCATGCAAGCTCACGCAATCAATCCTTCACAAACACTGATTTGATCATGAACACAATGGTGAAACTATGTGTTAAGCTTTATGCTGTCAAACGATTTGTTCTTGTGTGTGCTACTTTGTGTCAATGACAATTAAAGTGCGTTATGATCAAAGTCACGAGACAAGGCAATATATTGATTGCACTGATCATTGGACCAAAGCTATGACATAGTGTAATAAGTGTTCAATCGCCCCTAGATATATGCAGATGATTTTGACTCTCAGGAGTTCAGTCATCTGCCCCTTCTTGATCTATGTCTGCATCTATATTTCGAATTGACAAGGGTTCATGAACTAATCTATTGATAATATTTAAATATTTCATATTTGCAAATAGTGTTCATTATCTGATTATGAAGTATTACTTTTTGAAGAAAACGAATTGTTTTGAGTTAAAGGCGCTGTAGCACGTTTTTTGCAAAATTTATTTTTTCAAATTTCCCATTTATAATGATAGTTTATGTCATTTAAATTAACTTTAGAGGGTAAAACATCTTATTACACAAACAAATTATCTGTAGTGGTAAAAACTATGTTGCGTATAAAGCAAAAATTGCATGGCGGCCATTTTATTGTGAACACAATTTATTATTTTGTATTACAAAAACGATTCCCATGGCTTAACCAAAACATGTACACTCGTTTTAAACTTTATTTTCCGAGGAGAAAAGGATGTTTTACTATTGGTGAAATTATTTTTCAAATACATTTCATCAACTTATTTGAGCGAAAAAACGTGCTACAGCGCCTTTAATGTATTAGTTAATACATATTTTAAACTTATTACTTTAAACTATATCCTTCGGGTAGGTGATTCGTGGTCCTGAAAAATCTCAATAACATTATTGAGGAATATATAATGTATCTGTTTAATACCTTTTGATTTGATGTTAATACAATGTCATTTTAATATATGAACATCTTCTTACATATATGTAATGGTCGCCACAAATAAACAAACTATGTAACAGGCATTTTGGTCTATTCTTTTTGGGAATGACTCAAACTACCAATAAGTTGATGAGATCAAAATTAAAAAAACAGTTACAATAAATAAAGCAAAGTTATACATAGATATCTTACTACTGAAATTATGAAGTTATGAATTATTTCTAAATCAACATATTGATTAAAGCCCTGTGCAAAACGATATGATGAGACAGGATCGATGTGTAGGAGTATTATCAGTTGCTACTTTTTCTAACTAAAATGGTGTTAAAAACCAGAAATTGACAATAGTCTCAATCCACAAACCAAGTGGCTTTAGATATTGACAACATTGTCATGTCACAAAGACCGACTGTAATTTGTCTTATTGTTAACAGAACATTCATGGATTCCGTCTTTCTTCACAAACAAAACTTGTAATGCAATATACTACATTAAACACCTATTGAAACCATCTGCAACAACTGAACTTCTGGTAACTGACTGTTTTATGTCACGTTACTTAAGTTTAAAATACAGAAATCAATAATAGTTGTTCAAAGGATCTGTTGACAATGACAACAGTTACCAATAATAGCTTAAAAGGAAAGAAAACATTTGAGTAAAATGTAAGAATGGTAAATAACTATCGCTCCTGTATCTACTCCTATTCCTCATTTGACAAACAAAAGTAGACAACAACTTATAGGCAGACAGATAAATCTTATTTATCTACAGATCTTCATTAAATGAGAGACACAACAATATCAACTTCACCTGAATGAAAAAAAGCCTCTGCGTGCGAACCTCTCTCTTGATTAATTGAGGTTATCTGTCCTTTCTTGACTAATATCATGTTTATCTTCTCATGAGGTAGAACATATATAACCTTTCTACCTGGCGAGATGAGATAAACATGGTATTTGTCAAGAATTGACGGATTCTTTATTTATTTTATTATGTTATCCTTGTAATTACGTCCGAAAGGGGTCGTTTTCACGCCGAGCGGCCGCTAGGAGCAGCCCGTCAACACAGTAACACTGTGACGTCTTAAGCCAATTCGCTGCATCAGACCATTGTTTTATGACGTCAAATTATGTCAATCACTGGTCGCAGTGAAAATAAACGTTATTTTCACTGTAGCTTGATAGACAGTTTATTTCACTGATAGATAGAGACTAGTATTTCATTGCTCGTCATATAATAATATTATTTATTTACCAACAAATCAACCTTTTCCAAACTGAGTAAGAAGGTGAACAATGTTAACAAAGTTGTAAGAATTGTCTGAACCATGATGCCAATCAAACCACGGTATGATGGACTAACTTATGGTGTATGCTGCTGTTCACACACGGGTCATTAGACATGGATAATCTTCTCTTCTCCGGATGCAACTTTGATGTAACTCTGGATCACCTGTCAGGATTACATGTAATTACTTTCTTCTGAAAGCTGAGTGAATAAATTACGGTTCATAATATCCTCTTAGGGGAAGCTTTAGCCACAAACCTAGAAATGAAAGTAGTTCGTCTGATTTCGAATGTCCTTTGATGTATACTAACTGTTCTGTTACTCTCTCTAGGAGCATTAAAGTAATCTAGTTAACGATGTGTTGTTTACGAACATATGTAAGTTTAGTGAGGAAATATCCTGTGTTACCACTTAATACCTGTATAAGGAAGGTGTAAGAGAAACTAAAATAACGTGCAACGTGATTTCACTTGATGGAAAACAGACTGTCATAATTGGTTCAGTTTTTTAAAAATTAATTGTCCGGGTTTCGTTTCTGGACCAGAACTCAAAAACAGTAGGGTATAGCACAATGACACTTGGCATGTGGAAGATATGTGTGTGTAGATATGCCTTTTTTCAACTATTTTGTATTTTATCATTAGTCGTTTCATTTAACATTTCATTTCGTTTTCAATGAAACCTGGTATTTGTAACAATCACCATGTGTATGTTCCTTTTGGGGTTTTCAACTACTTTGGAAATTGATTATAAGTCGGTTCCATGGGAACATATAATTTCATTTTGTTTCTGAACCAAAACTCCAACATTGTAAGGTCTACCTCAGTGAAATTTGGTGTGTGGAGAAATCATCATGTGTATGTGACCTTTGGGGTTTTCAACTACTTTGGAATTTAATTTTAGCCATTTCCATGGAAAAACATTTTCATCTAAATTCCGGAGCAAAACTCAAAATGGTTTTTACAGTTTTGCTTTCAGAACAGAACTTGAATACTGTTAGACAGAGAGTGATATTATGGTAATACATTTTCTTCTGTAGCATGAATTTATTACCAGTTAGTGATTAAGGATTTATTATAGCATAAAGCTCCATAATCATTGTCCAATATATTTTTAACTTACTTCCACTTGGCGAGGGATATAGTAGATTCGGTCTGCTTGTTACATTAATATTATTCCTGCATTGCAAAGCTCGAATAGTTTAGTAGGAGACATTTTATGATCATGGAATGTATTTACTCATGGGCGTATAACCATGGGCTGTGCATTACGTCCTTCTCGTAATTTATATACACAGTTTTATTATTTTAAATTTTTCATTAATATTAATATAAGACACATGATATTGTAGAACATCTCTATTGGATGATTTAGTAGACCGTTTAGAAGAATTTTTTTTAAAAATCGAATTTTGTGTCTTTCCATGTCTCAGTTTTCGAAGTCAGAATTACATAATTAATGTAATTTCCTAATGGTCAAAGTGCGACTTTTGAAACATTCCTTTAGAATTGTGTTATTCACTTGCGTAATTGCATAAATTGCATGGAGGCTTGAGTCCACTTATCATATTTATCAGTTAAGCATCTAATAGTCTTCATTAACTCTCTTACAGGTTAGTGTTAAAAAGGTTAATATGTTTATGGTTACTGCAATTGTTAGACGAACCTGCTGTGTGGTATATCAGCTCTGTGCACTTTATTCATGTCATTCAAGTCTGAGTTTGGAATATAATGGTGTTAGTTTGTATGTCAGAACAAATCCAAATATTGTGTAAAATCAGTTCTTATGGTATACATCTGTTTCTATAAGATTGTTCGAGATTGACACTTAAAATGTAAGCTGTGCATCGTTTACGTCCTTGGTATCCGTCAACCTATATGTCCATTCTTTATCTCATTTGGCTCTCTCATTTGGTTCTAAAAAACTTTATATTGTTTTCTTTCAGAACTATGGAAACGTGAATGGAGGCATAAAAAGTGTGTTACTATTGATCAGCTGACAGCACTGTCTGCATCACCTCAAATAAGCGTGGTATTAGCATTTTTATTGATAGTGATTTCTTGGTTTGCAGAATGTGGACAGCACAGTGAGGCACGATAATCCAATTATGTATTGCTGGGTCAGGTAAAAAGGTTTTACAACTTTTTCGTGTTCTTTGATGACGAAAAACGCATGTATTCATAATTGTGGGGTTTTTCACAATAAGGAAGTTGCTACCAGATTTATGTTCCTTATTCTGATCACTTCATTTGACCTTCAAAGGTTAATTCGTCGAACATGTTGCTTGGATGTTAACTACAATATGATGTTTTAGCACAGGTAATCTTATAATACTTATACATTACTTCTGCAATTAGATATTAAAATGGTTTGAGACGCAATTGCACCAAAACGTAACATTTATACAGAACTTGGCTCTTCTGAGCACTGACTTGTTAAATACACTTGGTGGTTGTACACTTATTCGATATAACATTTACAATATATTAGATGTTTAATTTGAACAATGACAATATTTACATATTAATGCAGTCTTTCCCCATATTCAGTCAGTGCCCTCTGTAGACACGACTCAAGAAAAGACAACGCTTCTAAATATATCTGAATACATTCGAAAATAGAGTAATTCACTAAGTATTACGCAATTCCATTACGAAATGATTTACTTTGGTACTGAATAGATGATAACTTTTCAAAAGAGAAATATCAATTTCATGCAAATATTACACCTTATCCTTAATAATACAGTCAAGTCGCGATAGTCTGGCCACCGATAATCCGTTATATTATATATAATATTGCGTGCACAATCTGAAATGGGCAAATTCTTCAAACCTGAGTGAGTTCGTTGAATGTTTTGACATGTTTTGTGCATGTATGTCCAGAAATGATTTTGTGCAATGATTGTTTTATTAATATATGTATCCCAGTTGTTATGTGTATATGAAATAAATATTTGATATGCTAAATACGCTGTCGTCTGTATGTAGATTCAAAGGGGAGTAACTCCATCTTTTTGGTTCATTTCAGTATCATTTCACTATCCGAACGTTTTTGATGAAAAACTGAAGTGTTCGGATTATCGAGGTCTGACTGTAGTTTACTTACCGAATTATTTGTATCTTATGTATGAATGCTTTAAAGTATAGTTTGAGTCCGTTAAATATATTAAGAAAAAAGATAAAGTTTATCCAAATGAGCTTAAATTTTCTACTGTATATGTATGTAAGTATATGTTTCTTTAGACTGTACATAGAAACCATATTATTTATGAAAACTTATACACAAATATATATGGATTTCACTGTAGACTGAGGTCACTTGAGTACAATAAGAAACAGATACTAATATCGCTGTTCCAATTTATCTTCATAGTCGCATCATTGCCTATATACCATGTGTAAAGCGTGCTTAATAGGCTCAGTAACGAGTCCCAGTAGTCAGACATGACAGCCATTCATAGTGACCGACACGAATGTAGACTATTAGAAATGCTCATAGAATAATAGGATTACATACACAAGCACAATTTGGTGTTGTTGATGCAAAAGAAAGTAACTAGCTGTCCCAGAACGTTCATAATGTAAATATTCTCTTAATTTTGTGATTGCGACTTAACATTGTTTTTGTAAAACGATGATGTACTGTACGGGTGTGATCAAATTCTTACTATATCCACAACTGAAAATATAATTCCAATGACATTACATAGATACATGTATACATAGACGACACAACATTTCATTATTAATATAGAATATGCCTACAAGTACCTGTCGACAGTCCATTGTTCCTGATAAAATATCTGAGCTACATTAGTGATACTTAAGGAACCTCAGAGCTCGAGTTTTGGTGCCAGACACATTTGACAGCCTTTCTTTCCTATCGTGGCCTCTGGTGTATACATCATATCAGGAAGATTTGATTTGGACGTTTCGACCTTCAGGGTTGTTTGACCTGACTTTAAGTTAATCAATAGTATGTTTTAGTTTGTGGCCATGATTGAGCTTTTATAATGGTGTTTGCACGCTACCAATTCTTTGCAGAAATGCGTATTCTGTATGTAAGTAAATGACTGACTGTGCAGAAATTTATTTTATCAATCAGTTGGGAATGATAATGGGATACATGTTTATTTGTTAGTTTCTACTCGATAATTTTTAAAAACAGACAATGATGATCTTCATGGCCAATGACGTAACAAATTATTGCAGTATTCTATTTAACAATTTCAAATTCTATGATTCGCTATGAGTTAGTGTAAGTGATGTGTGTAACTAAACTCTATGTAGAAAACCACTAGTTCTTTAACGCTACTGACTTTATTTTATATTGGTTATCTGGGGTCATCAGTAGCTGTTGTACATGTCTCTGAACTTCTAGCAATACACTTATTTGATGGATCAACTTTTAACATTAGTCACAATGTGTAAGCCATACGACAATTATTGATTTGAACATTATAACATAGACAAATAGTTTAACACTGTAACATTGGTTTTCGTAAGGACAGTCTTGATGTTTGGGTAAAGCTGGCTATCAATAGATATAGTGCTCATTTTAGGGAAGTGGAGCAAACTGATGGCATTATATCATACATAATTCGATACGATCAGGTTTGTATCTTAATTGAAAAACACTGTTAAAATTCCTTGCTATGTAAATATATGTAAAGGCAGTACGCGTTTACAATGATATTAATCACTAACAATAATACATAGCATTTAATTTATTTTGAACAATGGAAACCCCCATCAAGTGTCTCCGACATAACCAAATAACTGTACAAATCAATAAACTTAATAATGTGACATTTTTGCAAATGATGAAAAATAGCATGAAATGTAAATGTAATGAGGATTATGTGTTTTCTGTTTCCTCGATGTCGATGTTACTGACATTCAGACGTAACCTGTTTAATCAGAGTCAAACGTGTGATGAAAATAAGGTATTTATTAATTTCAATTGACTCTGGCCCTAAATTGTGATGATAAAGATCAGCATTCAGGTGTCAATGGGTCGGGTCATTATTTTAATCATGACCATAGAGACAAAATTCAATTACTTTATCAGTATTGTTAAATCTTGTACAATCAAATGCTTCAATTTACTGATCAACATCAAATATTTAAGAATGTGATACTTAGCGATATATTCCGTGTAATACTTTTTATAATGAATTGTTTATGAAATAAATAATGAGGATTGTGTCAACATTGCACTGTGCTCTCTTTATTCTACATTCGTTGCATTAGGTCATCAATAGCAAATGTACTCATGCTCTAACTCTTCGGTTGATGCTGGTATGTCTCTCGTAGAGTAACACAGCTAATTGGTGGACTATCTTGTCAACTGGATGGTAAATACAGCTATAGCATTAGTTACAATGTATAAGCCACAAAAAATGCCAAAATCAGATTGCCAAATAGCAGAAACATATATGATACGATCACTGTAGATATCTACATGTAGTAAACTTTATAGAGTTGAAAATTATAGCATAGTCGGACAGTTTTACACATTAGCATACGTTTTCTCTTGGTGTTGGGTACATTCAGAGATCAATACGTATGTTTCTCATTTTAGATGATTTGATAAGACTAAACTTTCCATGATTAACAATAATGCCATTATGACAGTTGTATCAACATTGTCGTGCAAATACGTTGGTATTTAACTGGTATAATATTGTCTTAAGTACAGCACACTCCAGTATCTTCTACGAGGGATTAATACATAACGTTTATATGCGTTACATATGTAGGGTTGTTGTTATGTATCAATGTAATATATCACAGATTTAATATATCGCAATGTAATATATCACAATGTGTAAAAAGAAAACACAGACGACAAAAATGTACCATAGTTTCATTAAAGCTATAATTTCCATCTGAGAATCAATTGTTTGATAATCATAATTCTAAACAAAACCTCCTTCAGTAGTATGTTGAATGAATTCAGTAAAACATAATGATTTCAAAACATTAAAGTGCAACTGCTTTGACACGTGGCCAATCTTGATTCGCCATGGACATAATTCTTCATCAGTCAGTAAGCATTCATTACGGAAAGAATACCAATGACACCAGCGTCATAATAACTGATTGAATTCCTTCCCATCATGTAACAATAATATCAAATCAAATCAATGAAGTCAACATTCACAAATTGTGTACTTGCCCTATTGTAGGGATTTGTCATGTGTTTCCTCCTGCTTTTGACATACAAACCCTCATCCATCACAAATTATTTCATCGAATGAGGAAACGCTCTTATCAGTCAAAGCCGCATGCACATAATGAATGAAACAAATGTTTCTACTACAAAATGTTAAAAGATTCAATTCATGCAGAACATTACCTTTCGATCTTGTCAATAAGGAAATATAAATTTTCATTGGCAAGACTACGCTGCTCTTCGCATGAATTATATATTGAAACTGGGAGATATAAAAATATTAAAAAAGAAAATAGAATATGTCAAATGTGCAATTTGAATAATGTCGAAGATGAGTATCATTTTGTGTGTGTTTGCCCAGCATACTTATCGTTAAGAATTGTATATATAAAGAAATACTATTATGAACACCCTGAAACTTTTAAGTTTATATCATTGATGAAAACTTCTTCTAAAGTTCAATTAAAAAATTTGTCCATCTACATCCATAAAGCTTTTACTCTTAGACAAACTGTGTTGCTACCACCAAATGAATAAATGTTATATGTACTACAGGCCTGATGCCTTTCAGTATGAAACTAAAGATTGATTGAATGAAACAAAGAGATTGATTATTTAGGTGTCTGCCCTCCATGGAAAACGTTTATAGATCGACTACAATTAGAGGATGAATAATTCCATATATAAATTATGGGAATCATCATTATCGTTCCAATAAATGAACATTTACTTTTTAAAATGTACACAATGTGTACTACTGTTGTCAGTATGTCATTAATTTCCCCCTTCTCCACCCTTAACCCTCATCCATCACCACTAATTCATAGAATGAGGCTACATACATGTACAGCTTATTAATGACACAACGTGATTGTGATTGATTGTGTCTGTCCTCGAATAGATTGATTAACTAATACGGTCTGTTTGTGGATTTCAGTTGTCAGTCGCTTTACAGCTTCTCCAGAATACAGCGATCAGAATCACCTCCAGATGTCCTAAATCTGAATTCATTGAACCCAGTTGAATCGGTTGCCAATCTCATCAAGGATCCCTTCCAATCCACCCTAACATTTGCCTGAGGACATCAGCTGCTACCATCTATCATCAAAACCTGCTTCAACTCGGCAAGTGCTCGAGAACTCAAATGATCTTGATCTACTTGACATTCCAGGGACTAACATTGCCAGAGGCGAGAGGATGTTTCTGTATGATGCCCCTAAGATCCGGAATTCACCTTCGACTATCACACTCGGTACAGGGATTCCAAAGGACTCTTAACATTATCCTTTAAGTTCACAAACCAATAACCACATGTGAGTGTATGTACAGCACCTGTGAACAGCCCAGTTGAAGCTGGGGGCTATAACGTCATCTTCACATGATGTGACACTATAACCGCTTATGGCTGAAATATTGCCGAAACACTCACTCACCCATTCCCTGAGAAAGTTGACATGTCGCTTAGCAACAGTCGTGTTTCTAATCTTGAATAAAGCTGTCATAAAAGTGCTGCTGGTACCACGCATTAAGCTTACAGTAAACTCTTTCTCTCTGACTTCACTTGAACTCTCCATGTCTTGAATGCACTCTGAAACATTGGAATTAAATTAACATGAAAATCTAATCACAAAATGTGCAAATGAGCAGCAATATGCGACGTTACGGTAGAATATGTGGCTTGGAGTTATGTCTTTCCACTTTGTCACCAATGATTTTAGTATGTTGTAATGTTAGCAGGTCTATAACGCTCTTTCAAAAGTAAATAGATCATTCAGAGAAACTAAACGATAAACTACCATTAGTTAACTTAAATTACCATTATCCTCTCTTAAGTTGTTTTCCTTGTTCTTTCCTCCGAATCAACTACCAGGTCGATTATACTCATGTTAGAATCAAGCAGCTTCAGCTATCAGACGCTTCCTTGGCAGAAGAATTATGTATGTTGAAGAACATACATCATGTGATGGCCAGATGCCCAAACTGTCCGCATTGGAGACATGTAATGGTAAAGTCAAGAGGATAATTGGTTAGATAACCTTGACAATTCCAATGAGGAATTGATATCAATGGGTTTTCTTTTCCAAATGGAATCCATGATTCTGTATTTTACAATGCACTTTCATCTTAAGGAAACAAGTTCATTTTGGATATGATTTAATTATGAAAATGATAACCAAAATGATGATGGATAAACAGTGGCAGAAATATTTTACAACATTACTGTCATGCAGACATGAATTTGTAATTGTAAACAGAGGTATCTATATAATGGAGGAAATGTTGTATATCTACATACATATATGGTACTTGACTGAGAAGAATTATCTACAAGACTATACATCATTCGATAGGAGGCCCTAATACATGCATTAGAACCACCTATATATAACAAGAACATGTAATGTAAATATCATGAGGATAATTCGACATATTTACATGACAGTTCCAATTAGCAACTAACGTCAATGTTTCTCTACATATGGAGTTCAGGGCGATGTATTATAAGTAAGTGAAACACAATAAATGAATATTGATTTCGTGTAGGATAAAATACGACACACAGGTTATGCATGGGATTTAAAAACTCTCGGTTTGAAAGATGTGTTGTTGGCTCCCATTCTTATTACCGAGTTAATTGTACTGCTAAATAATTGAAATAATTTCAAAGCAGTGGTGTTTTCAGAAGAGACACAGCTGGTCAGTGGAAAAAGCATAATATTGCCATCTTTTTTATTCGATAAACGTTATCGCAGAAAAACACTTGAAATATCCTTGAAATATTGTGATGTATTTAAAAGTGTCATGAATATTACTCGAAGCACATGCGAAAACCGGTAAACTTATCTTATCAATCTCTAGTACATTACAGCAGTGGCTAGTTTGCTTACTTAGGTCTGATGGCTGCGGCTCTGATTCCGACATAATTAGGATAGTTATTTCGGATTTGGAATGTTACATGTCTAATAACAGGTAGCGTTTTTATTTAAGCTACATATAGAATATTGAATAAATTTGCCGTTTACGTCTTACATTTGAAATATAATGCCTTAACTTCCAGGGACTTATTACATCTATGGGGAAAATGGATTCCTCTAAACAATGGAAAAAATAATCCCTGAAGTGCCCAGATTAGTGCACATTAATAAACAATGAAACTTAACTATTACTATAATACCGAATGTAATACTCACTTCATTTTGTATATGCATTTATTTAACTTAAACTTTAAAACAATTGAAAACACTCAGTATGGACTGTTTTTATTGTGATTCAGTTACAGTTTCTATCATTGTCTGCAATAAAGGTTACTCATCTCCATTAAATACTGAATTAAAGAATGCTTTATAAGCGCTAAGGAATTGCAATGATTAGGGTAGGAACCATGCGTTTCGAGATGTTACAACGCTCCATCAAAATGAATTATCACATGCATATAGCTGTATTAACAAGACATTACTGCTGTCAGCGCTGCATTTTCTGATGTACGAGGTTCAGTTGAGCATAAGTCAAAATTGTCTCTCAGCTGCCGTATTTTCCAATGAGCGAGGACGAATTAAGTATAAATTGAGATTGTCTGTTACAGTTTCTCATGAAATTGGTGCTACAAAAACTCATGCATCTGATTTCACTGTACAATATCACAAATGACACTAAAGGTTTAGGTATTGTCATCTTGTGAACCTAGTGGATTGTTGTTCTAAACATGCGATGACTTCTGGTTTCTTGATGAATGGGTACCATTCTGTTCTTGACAGGACGATCATTAATTGCATGTGTCTGCATCTTTTGAATTATGTCTGGGTAATTGGCTCAGTATAATACTTGACTCACTGATGGAGGTAATGGATCTGAACTGTCAAGCAAGCATGTGATCAGATCAGTCAACAGTTACTTCATTCTTAAATTCCCAGTTAGAATAACATCATTTCCGCAGTGTTCTTTTGGTAGGTCGATCCTCGGTTTTACTATGAGAATTGTTCATATACCTGGTACCGTTGACATGTTATAGACACTAGTTTACTAATATTTTAATCTGCAGATAAATTTAAAATAAACTTCATTGAGACCATGTCCGTCTTGTGAAAACTGGAAGATAAGTAAATTCAGACGTAAATGTAGTGTCATCAACTCTCCTCACAATTCCTGAGAATTGTTTGTCTGAAATGTGATAGACTAATCATCTTTAGCAAGAAAAAATACAACAGATCAAATATCATTCCTTAGTCAATATAATGCTTTTGTATTTACTATTTTAGAGACTACAGAAGAATACAGTGTGAACATTATTTCAGTGAAATCATACGTTAGTCTGTTGGGGCTTATTATGCTTATTACTCTGTCTCATGTCCGTTTAGCATTATTTATAAGCTACATATAGCAGTATATTTCCTTATTTACGAGAAACGATGAAATATTTAAATACAAATTAATCTTGGTGTATTAAGGAAGAGAAAATTATAATAATATGCGATTGATGCTCAGATATGTGTCATATGTTTGTCATTTACATTCAATCAATTACGCATGATATGACATGCACATAGTTGTAAAACCGTTTTATATACACATTTATATACTCCAAGGTTAAGCTACGAATATTTAACAAACATGAGTACACTATGTTTTTACTACACACTTCACTTGTCTCAATGGGCCATTTAATTCTTTAAAAGACGCATTTGATACAAATAACTCATGATGGTCAATGTCATTTAGAATCGTTATGAAATTTAACAGCACAAAGCTACGTCCCGTGAGAATGAAATGATGCATTACGATTTCAATAAGATTATGGAACAACTCCACTCTGATCTATATGTGGCGCAATAGTTACAGCTCTGTTGCGCTAAAGGTGTCTAAATATCCTAAACATAGGAACTGTGCTCATACTACTCAATTAACTCTACTGATTATGATGTTAATGAATATTTTGATGCTACGTTTTCTACTTTGGCCACTTCTACTGATCTTTGTAATATGTATCCAGGGTTTCTTTGATGCTACTATGTCAACTACTAAATTACCACAGTAAATGTTAGTAAGACTGCTACTGCTAAAAGGACTATTTATTACTGCTATTGCATATCTACACCTGCTACTGAAGCTTCTACTTATTCGTGCATTATGTATAACTGTTCTGAGAAGAGTAACTGATTCAACAAAACTATTCAAATACTTCAAATAAATAATGAACCATTGCCAAAATACATTTTCTCTTTTCTTGTTAGATTCAAGTAAAGAACTTATTTTCTGTATTCGTCTTCAAATTGAAGTTCACAGTACAATACAGGGAAGCACAATTACTTTAAAATACCTTGAGCCTATGCGTTCCTATTACTGGAAAATGCAATTGTAGCTGTAAAAGAAAGGTCAGTTAATGTTATTCTCCAAAAGTGAAATATTTGAATATGTCATTATATGCTTGTGTCCACGTAAGTCTCCATTTCTTAATGGAGCCCAATGCCCATTATGTTAAAAGGACATTTACATACTTACATTACGCTAAATATACTATGTTGTTGTAAATCAGTTATATACCACTCAGAAATAATGGAGCGAGAGAACACTAGGTCAGAATTGTAATTTAATTTACTTTATTTACTGAAAGGTTCACTTCTGTTATACAAACGTATCCCCGGAGGAACACTGCCTGACAACAGTTGATGTAGGTCAACTGAAAATCCATCAAACTGTGCCAATAGCTTTGGCCCGCCTTCAAAACAGACAGTGCAATTTGCTTCACAGGATTTAGTTTTGTGGCTTCAAGAGATTGTCGTTCAGATATGTTTTCTGTTGCAAAAGAAGCAATAAAAGTGATTTTGTCTTGGTACAGTCAGTGGAGACGATTATAGCCTGAGGGTTTGGGTTCGAATCACACATTGGACTTGTCCTAAAAAACTACAATAATCTGTACAAATGCTGAAAGTGTGATCCCAAATATAACAATCGTACATTTGTTCACTATTTTAAGTGCATGTATTTCTGATTACAACGGTTGTTACTTTCGAAGAATCACAATTCGATGGGACATATCCATTTGCAAAACATACATACATAAATATACATGTCTTAGGTATACTGTGTTTTATGCTAAAGATATATTCAATATAATAAAACAATACTAAAATAATAAAATATATTAGTTTTACTTTAAAAAATCTTGTGCATGTTTGAAACGTATATCAGTGGTAAGATCGACAGCCCCTTTCAACATTGTTTGTAATGTTTGTCTAACAACAAGTTTTAGAACAAATAGTTTATTTCATGATGGTATAACTTACATTCAATAACATAATGATAAGCATTATCATAAAGATATTCTCATAAACAAGAAATTTCATCTGATAAATTAACTCTAAAAGTCTCATGATTTAAACTGCTACATTTATTTCATAATCTTTTAAACTCTGCAATTGATGTTTAGGTCTTGATATTTTAACCAAACTTGTTCCAAGTATATTTTGAATCTATTCTTTTGTAAATGAAGTTCTAGCAGAGGGTTGTACTAAATTACATACATTGCTTAAATTATAACTAGAAACAGTAAAAGAAATTGTAAGGGTACAAAATCAGGTGAGGGGCATTTGTAATCATTCATTCTTGTCCTGTTTGTTTCAATTGAGGCCAATATGACGGTATTTGAGCTTTTGTGGGGCTGAAATTATTTTACCTGCGGAAGTGGAAATCCTCATAATATGATCTTTCCACTGAAATTGTAATAATTTAAAACCTAAAAGTTAAAACTTTTAACGTTGTCTATTGTGGTATCATTATAACCTAGTCATGTTTATGCTGATGTATAAAAACTATGCTCTTTGTTTTAGATTGATTACAATCAATGAACCATGCATTTGCCTTTTTTTAAAGCTACCAAAACTTATACTTTTGTATATTCTCATTAACGTTTTTCCAATTTTTCATCATGAAAATATTTTCAAAACGTGCCCATGGTTAGAATAAGTAATCGGTGCATTAATAGGTATATGAATGTGAAACTTGTGTAACAAAACAAGAAAATAAATCTGAACTAAATGCGGATGAAGCACCAACTTCCTCCTACTCCTACTTAAAAATGTGTGTATATGAATGCATTGAAATTGTTCTTAAAATATAAACACTTGTAATTGCAACTGAATTGTTTGCAATTACCCATTAATCAATGCTAAAAAAATAAAATGTCTAATTCAATTACATGTTGACTTTCCAGATCATTAGGAAAACTAAAACTATCATGCTTGATAACGGTATAAGGATCTATAAATTGAAAATCCATAAATTCCTTGTCTGTCTATTACACCAACTTCTAGAATGCCTCTGAAACAGTTTATGACTAACACTAATTTAGCATTTGAATCTAAAATTGATGTCGTAAAAACTCATATTTGGTCGTGAGATATAGAAAATAATATTACTACAACAGTATTGACTTTGAAGAAAAAACAGACACTGTTTATTGGTAACAAAGCTAGTATTTAAGTTTTAAACAATGACAGAAAAGGCTTAAGCTATTTTATTCTATTCTATTAATCATTAGTCAATTCTTAAAAGTGCTAACGTTTTACGTACTTACTTATTAAAGAAGATTAGATTTGTGACATTAAGAGTATTTTATGGTAATAAATTGATCCGCAGGTTTTCATGTCATTAACTATACTTTGACATTGGAGGATTTTCTGGCTTAACTGCCTCAACAGTCAAACGAACTGAATACAATCTAACTATAAGGTAATCTTTTCACAGGGTAATAACAATTAAAGTAGAGTGAATACAACTTGAATGATCCATTAAAGACCGTATATCAAATGAAGAATGATGCAATATGCCTTAAACGTATCCAACACAGCGCAGCACGTCTGATCATGAAGAAGAGAAAGTTTGACCACATCACTCCTTTGCTGAAACACCTACATTGGCTTCCTGTCCCATATAGGTACAAATATAAAATTGCAGTGCTTGTGTACCGCCACTTTAATGGGTCACTGCCGCAATATCTCTCCCAAGAACTGTCTACCTACCAGCCTCCACGCACTCTTCGGTCATCTGGTGAGAAACTATTAGCAGTGCCAAAATGCAAGCTCAAGTCAGCTGGAGAGCGCTCCTTCAAATACAGCGCCCCTTCAGTGTGGAATGCTCTCCCCACGGAACTCCGAAACACTCCAACTCTTCCGAGCTTTAAAATCGCCCTCAAAACATTCTTGTTCAGGCAAGCCTTACCCTAGACTGCTCCAACAGTTGTAGACAAAGCGCAATGAGTCCCACGGGAGACTTGCGCTATAAAAGTATGATACATTATTATTATTATTAATATGAAATCGTCTTTTATAATATCAAGTATTAGCAAAAAGAAATATCAAAAGGGTATCATTAACAGATAATATCAAAAGGTAATATATTAAAGCAATATACTATAATAAACAGTTCACAATGGTTCTACATATTAGCAAAATGTTAAAATTGATAGGCCTGGCTAATTTACAGAGCTAATTCTACACTTACTAGGTCCATCAACAGAGCTTTACATCTCGGCCTCGGGCATGAATGGATCAGTATATACATGTTCTTTGCATTTTCACCCAGCAGGGTAGCTTTGTTAATTGAGGCTTACCGCCAGAAACCAAGGATGGCTCTGTAAATATAGACCAATATTCCGTATAGTTCCCAGTCAGTTATTGTAAAGGGTTTATGTTGCAATTGTAATTAAGTTAAAAGAATAGATTCAGAGTAACCACCGAGAGCATTATATCAAATAAACTCGTATGTAGAAGCATATAAATACATAGATTCATAAAAGTGCAGGAACAGAGTTCATTAAAACACATTTTGTATCCTCAATTTTAGATAAGCAGTTCTATAATCCATGTTCCAAAGGTGCATATCCAATAATAACTTTCAGTTTAAATGGCACAGAATATTTAAGAGTTAAGGATAAACTTATAGAATAGATATTTCCCTGTATCTACTCATATTCCTCATGTGATATATGAAAGCTACACAGATAAATCCTATAACAGATCTACAGATATTCACTAAATGAAACACACAAAACAATAAACTACAACAAGAAGAAATAAAAGCTAAATGATGTTGAACCTCTATGCAATCATATTATTTATTTACCATCAATCAACCTTTTTCAATCCAATAAGAAGGTGAGCAATGTTAGCAAGTTGTAAGAATTGTCTGACCGATGATGCCAATCAACCCACGGTATTATGGTGGAACTCATGGCGTATGGTGCTGTTCACCCAAGGGGCATGGATAATCTTTTCTCTGGATGCAAGTTTGATGTAACTCTGGATAACCTGTCAGGATTATATGTAATTACTTTCTTCTTTGAGCTGCGTGAATAAATAACGGTTCGTAATATACTCTTAGGGAACGCTCTAGCCACTAACCTGAAAATGAAAGTTTGTCTGATTCGAATGTCCTTTGATGTATACTAACTGTTCTGGTTTTTCTCTCGGGGCATTAAAGTACACAAAGTACAGAAAGATGAGTTGCAAGTATGTGTACTGAGGAAATATCCCGAGTTTACACTTTACCCATGAATAACATGTAAGAGGAACTAAAACAAAATACGAGATGATTTCACTGTAATAATTTTTTTTAATTAAGAATAGTTGAAAGTACACTCAACACGATATCAACAGCCGATGAATGTATTTCTAGTCATTGATGCATTGTTTGATTTCAGACATTGGCAAAATGAAATAAGCTTTGCAATCATGACAACAATTTTTTCAACTAAGAACTTGCAAAATCCTACCATGTATTTAAATCATTTCCATTTGCATCTTCCTACAGGTACATAAACAAGAACATGCTGAGTGATTCGTGTATTATGATCCAATGTGAAGAAGTAAAGTATACAACCATTGATGGGTTTATTTGTGCTTCTTTAAAGAAAAAGGATCTTTTACTTAATTTACAAACATAGTTTTCGACATTTCATTTTATTTATTGTACATCGATATTCATGTGAAACGCTTGATATTTTAGAACCTCTTTATTAGGTCATTAGTAGGACATCCTGAATGTGTATGAGTTTCGAACACATTGCATACCTTAGGTGCTTTTTCGGAATGTTTTGACTACAATGTATATCTTTGAAACTTGATATCCATAGAAATAGAAATATAAGATAATCCAGTCTTGACTTGTTATCATCTATTACCTAATGTTGAGTCAGGAGGCATATGCATTGTATATCTCAGTTTTCCAAAAGCTTTCGTGAGTCGGACAGTTCAAATGTTATCACCAAATACATTAATGTAATTGCATAAAAGCATTGACATTTCGTGTGTCAGTTATCATATTTGTGTCACTTTATCAGGTTATAGTCAAACAGATTTCTTCATTTATTGTCTTACATTTTAGCGTTTAGTTTTACTGTATTTATGGTAACATTGATCAAATGATGTCAAGCAGCAGAATGCTACCACGATAAAAGAACATGTATATCAGCTCTGCTGTCTTGTCATTCAAATCTAATTGTTATGAACTTTTGCATATAATGTTGTTTGAGTGTTTGCCTCTGAATCAGGAGATCAAATAAAAATGTTGCTTAGATTCAGCTGTTTAATGGTATACATCTGTGTTTACAAGATTGTTCGAGGTGGACACCTACAATAAAGGCTGTGCATTATATACTTCGTATGCCAAAATTATCTCATCCATTTGTGTGATATCTGAGCGATAAGTTACTAGACCTCTGTATTTTTGTTTCAGAATTATGGCAACGAGAATAGCCAGACACTGTCTGCATCACCTCGGTAGCGATTGCTTTGGTATATTAGCTCTTTGCACTTTCTTCATTTCATTCAAGTCTGATTATTAGGAATTTTTTAATATAATACTGTTTTTTTTGTTTATTGTACACACATGTTTCTACAAGATTGATCGAAACGGATACTTAAAATGTAAGCTGGCCATTGATTTCTTCCTGGTGTATGCCGATATTATATATGTCCATTCTGTATCGAGACAGAACAAGTGTGTTACTATTGAGCAGCTGACAGCACTGTCTGCATCACCTCCAAATAAGTGTGGTATTAGCATTTTTGCTTGCAGTATTTTGACAGCAAAGTAAGGCACGATAATCAAAATTATGTATTCCTCAGTCAGGTAAAACGTTTTTACAACCTTTTTAATGTTATTTGACGGCGAAAATGAAATGGTTCGAGACGAATTGCACCAAAACGCACACTTCATACAGAGTTTAGCTTTCGTTCGAGTAGTGACTTGTTAAATACACTTCATTGGTGTTCGTTGATATAACATTTACAATATATGAGGTATTTGATTTAACGATATTTACACGGTCAGTTTTCTCAGCAGATACCAATGAAGAAAACACAAAGCTTCTAAATCTATGTGAAAACAGTCGAAAATAGAGTAATAACATGATATTAACTAGTTTCTGTACGAAATGTTTTACTTTGGTATTCAATAGATGATAAACATTTATTTTTAAAATTGACTGGTAACATTATCAACTTCATACACATATAACTCCTCATGCTTATTAATAGTGTACTTACAAAAATATGTCTATCCATTTTAATGTCCTAAATTATAGAATTAGTCACGCAAATATTTAAATGAAAAATAGTATGTTAATCGAAATAAACTTTAATTTTCGCTACTGTGAAACAGTCCAGATAATGAAAACTTTAAATATTAAAAATATTAAAATTAAATATATTCTAAATATTGTATATAGAAACCGTATTTTTCATAAATACAAATGCATATAGATTCTACTAAAGTGTTTGATCACTTTTTACCATTTATCAGTCTGTCCTCCTAGTTGTAATATTGGCTATTACCACGTGTAAAACGTGCTCAATAATCTCAGTAATTGGTCTCGGTAGCCAGACATAACTAGTATCTGTATTCGCTATTCATCGTGACCAACACACAACCACACGAATGGAGATTATTATAAACTTTCTAATAAGAATATGATTACGTACACTCAAACGCGAAAGAAACGTCACCACATGTTCAATGGTGTACAAACCGAAATACTGCTGTCGAGGGAAGAGGACTTTAAATTCTTGGTAAAGGGGCATGATTTGTAAAGAGGTACCCGCAATTTCATACATCGGCAAGCCTCGGATAGTTGTAACTTTTATCAACTCGTGTTGATATATTTGATATCAGAAGACACTTGGGTGAGATTCTCTATGTACTACACCACAAAACAAGCCAGCGCACTTTTTGTCTCTCCTATCTCGTCTAGGAGATTCAAAACAACGATTTGTTAAAATATGGGTTCTCAGAAATATGACCAAATACATATTTTGAACTTTCAAATCTAGTTATGTAACTCTATTTTAGTCACTTTATTAGGCGTGGATTGAACTATCTTGTATTTCATATGGTGACGTATCTTTTGCGGTTGGGTGTATACAAGCACAGTTTGGTGTTATTCATGCAAAATAACTTACTGAACCAAAATGTTCTTGATGTAATTATTTTTTTCTGAATGTTGTGATTGCGAACCAACATTTACTTGAAGTAAGTGTTTAACATTGGTGTACTGTACTCTTATCACGTACAGTACATATGTGACCAAATACTCACTATCTACCACACCAATGAATAGTTAATGAAACTGCTGATGAGTCAAGAATACTCCTTCAACTACCTATCAACAGTCCATTGTTCCTGAGCTACATAGCTTATACTAAATGGACGTCTCGCTATTAGCAGAGTTTGAGTTTTCGTGCCAGACACAGTTGATATTTTTTGTTTCTTATCCTGGCCTCTGCTGTATACATCAAGATTTGGACTTTTCATCCGTCAGGGTTGTTATTTTAAACTGAGCTTTACAGTCTGATGGCATTGATTGACTTGATTATACACTAAAAAAATATTCTTGGTATTACTGAGTATTTTAGGGAACTGGAGCAAACTGACATTGGATAGATAGTAAAATATGCATAAACCGAAATGATCTCTATTTGCAAATGGGTTTTCAGCTGTAAACAATCTTATGTATGAAACCAAAATACTGCCTCATCTGTGACAACTCCCGGGTACACTCAGTCCGTGCTTCGTTGTATGATTACCCACGTTCGGGCTCGAAATTTGATTGATATGGCCCAATGACGATATTGGTAACGCAGACGCACGTGCATCTCGCTGTAATGTACATAGCTACCGCCATAAACTGCATGGCTAATGTCAATATGACCAAAGTTTAGAGAAAACAGAAGCAAGTTTTAGTATGTAAAGACATTTTGCACTCAAGATTAAATAGAATTCATATATAAAACGAAATACAGAAATTGATGATATTATATCATGCATTATAAGAACCTTACTCATTTGGTCATAACATAACATCTTTTCATCAAGTTTAATCGTTCGACCAGAAAGCAACATAACACAGGTTCGATCCCAGGTTTTAAATGAAACATTTGTAAATGTATTATATGTTCATATATAATCTGACATTACATAAAGTATCATCACTTAGATTTAAAATTAAGTTTACTTCAATGATTTCTCAGTTATTAAAAAGTGTAGGTATATCAGAAAAAGGGTAGGTGTATCGGCTAATACAACTACACCAAAGCAACGAGACCGGAATAGGGGTATTATTCCAAATTGAGGATCACTGTTAACATTCATGATATATAAGTGTATAAGTGTACAATGTAAACCACTACCACTAATATATTGTAGGAATATATAAGGAACAATGACAAACGCCATTAGGTATCCCCTAAATAAACGTGATGAGGGTAGTGTGTTTCATCAGTTTGCTATTATAGAGATACTTCAATTCCCCTGCCCTTGACACATAAATCCTCATCAATCAAAACTTCTTCCATCGAATGAGGGCCAATCTTATCACAAGCCACAGCTGCTTACTCCTAATGAATGAAAGAAAGTGATTGATTATGTTGATGCCTTCCCTCCAAGACAAACGTTTATATATCGACTGCAATCAGAGGTTGTGTTGTGTTGTGTTTATACCTTCTGATACTCCGTCGCTATTGTTCTTTACCTGAAAAAATTATTTTTAACAATTACCAAATCAGTGATGCATCATTAATGTTACCTTTCTCTGCCCTTAATACCCATGCATCACAAATAGTGCATATAATAAAGCTTCATACTTGTAGACCTAATTAATAACACAGTGTAATTATAATTGGCTGGATAAAACTGTTATAGACTGTTCATGTTCTTATGTACGGTTGTGTTTGGATTTCATGTGTTCTTATCGTTAGTTCTCAGTAGCCCTCATATTTACGTTTCTTAAGAATTCAGCAGTACGAATTATCTCCATCTGACCTCATCGAGCACATTAAGAAAGAGTTGAATTGGTTGTCATTCTCACCAATGGTCCATTTCAAAATCCTCATTTGCCTGAAGACATCAGCTGCTACCATCTATCATCAAAACCTGCTTCAACTCGGCAAGTGCTCGAGGACTCTACCATTAAATGATCTTGATCTGCTTGTCATTTCAAGGACAAACATTATCAGAGGAGAGAGGATGTTTCTATATGCTGTCCCGAAGGTCTAAAACTCACTGTGATACACCATTAGAATATCACTCTCAGGGCAGGGATTCAAAAAGACTATTAACCCTATTATTGTAACCTCTGACACCAATTGCCACATATATTGTAAAGCGCCTGTGAACAGTCCAGCCGGTACTAAGCGCTTTAAAGGTACATCCATTGTGTTGTTTGGGGTCTCTTAAACGGTATAAATTGTGTTATATCATCGGGAAGTACTGACTTTTGCCGAAAATTGCCATTTTTTATCTTAGTCGATTAGTATTTTGACGATATGAAGTTAAAAGTAGTGATTTCTGATCGAACACCGGACAATGTACCGGGTGCGGTGCGCGCCAATGAGTCAAACGTAATTTTGTAATCTTATTTATAACAGACAACCTGATAAATTTGGGTTGTTTGATAGGTCATACACAACTACTGTGTAAATGTAAATGGGACTTGTAGTTTTTCGCGTTCTGCATATGCATAATGATGTTATTCTATTTTATTTGGAAACTAGTCATTATGATATTTTTGGTGATTCGGGATGAATATGCAAGCCGAGTGAATTTATTTGCACTGTTAACAGCACGTATGGTGGGTCGGAACGTATAAAATTTGATACAATTTTATGAAACACAATTGCACCTTCAGCAGCATAAAAAAGTGGAATAAAATAATAACTCACTCATTTACTCAGTCTCATACATAAGTTTGATACGTGTCACTGGTCAATCATTCAATTTCGAATTTTAGATGGGGTTGTCTTAACAGTGATAAAACTGCCTCGATACCTCGTCATTAGTTTACAGTTAGTTCTTTTTTCATTCTCTCCAATTTCACATGAACTTTCTAAAAATATGATTGAAAATTTCTCTTTTTTTTTTGCTATTTTTTATAACAAATTAACTGATGGAACAAAGGTTTCGGACTCGAAAGTGTTCCAAGTTATCACATGTGTCTGCTCCCTATGCAGACTGTCGCCTGTACAAATTTATACGTCAGGTCATATATATATATATATATATATATATATATATATATATATATATATATATATATATATATATATATATATATATATATATATATATATTAATAAACACAAATTTTAACATTAACATTTAACACGGGAATTTACATGGAACAAAATTCAAAGCACAAAATGTGCAAATATTCAAAATCTGTTCTATACAAGTATCAGTATATGATACCAGTGGACTATGTTGCCTGGAGTGAAGTCCTGAAACTTACTTCCTTACCGACTCTTCAGTGTGTTGTATTGTTGACAAAATGTAATCAAGTTTCTTTCTACAGAATCAACGACCAGACCAACTATATCACTGTTAGAATCAAGTAGCTCTGACTAGCCAGGATGCCCGGTGAGTCTGCATCGGAACCACGTGCACAACAAGACCATGTAATGTCAAGAGAATAATTTTATATATAACCTTGACAAGTCCAATTTGGAATCTGTATAAATATTTCTTTCCACAAATATTCACGGGTTTTGTATTTTAACCACATATGCATCTTAATGAAACAACATCATCTTCATGTTAATTATGATTTAATTATCAATAATCATGAAAAAAATCTAAATGATTATTGATAAGCATCCAGACGGTGGCAGATATACTAAAATTTTCATGTAAACTTAATTTAAATTTATATATTGGAGGACAAATTTAATATATACGCACGTGCAAATGAAAAGTCCCCACATTTTAAAATAAACAACATAAAATTAATTATTGATGTCGGATAAAATACATTTTGAATGTATTTGATAGACACATGTTTTGTAAAGTACTGTTGACTCAGTATCATACTTTAATTTGTATATCTGTTCAAATACACCGTGGTGCTAACATCGCTTCTTGTTTGGTATTGAAGTTTAAAAACTGAAGAATAAAAAATGAATACAAGATGTTGTTGGCATAAATAACCTTCTTAAATTTGAATTGTTTATGCATCATTACTGTAGGACGTCACAACACAAACCACTTCTTTCTCATATACTTAAGGATATTCCAAAACGACGATTTCTTAAAACGTGTGTATCGCGGAAATATGAACAGGTAATTACTGTTTTGATAATTCATATTTAGTATTGTTGTGTTCTGAAGACATTTTGTATGGAGACGTTTCTTTTGCACATGTGCTTATATGTGCATCTAACATGCATGTATGGCGTTTGACTAAGAGGAATTATCTACAAGACTATCATGCGATGGCCAGATGCCCTAAAACATGCATAAGAACCACCTACATACAACAAGAACATGTAATGGAAATACATGTATCATGAGGATAATTGGAAATATTTACATGACAGTTCCAATTAGCAACTAACGCCAATGTTTCTCTCCATATGGACGGACTCCAGGGAGGTGTATTATAAGTAAGAGAAACACAACAAACGAGTATTGATTTTGTGTAGGATAAAATACGACAGAGAGGTTATGCATGAGATTTAAAAACTCTCGGTTAGAAAGATTCATTGTAAGTTCCCATTCTAATGACCGAGTAAATCAAAGTGTTGTATCTGTTGTAAAAAGTATATGAAAGAAATATTTGAAATGATTCAAAGCAATGAATTGAACGAAGGTTTTTCCAAAAGACACAGCTAGTGAATGACAAATTGACATCGTTGTTGATTCGATAAAAGTTATCCCAGAAAAATATTAACACTTGAAATTTCTACGATGGATAATGTGATGCATTTTAAAATGTCATGAAAATTAATAACTTGAAGCACTGTGAAAACCAGTAGTTTGAATCTCGTTCAGTAGATTGTTAAACACATCTAATCAATTTCTAGCTCATTACAGCAGTGGGTAGTTTGCTTGCGAGGGGTTTGATGGTTGTGAGTCCCATTCCAACTTAATTGGGATTGTTATTACGGAATTAGAAATGTTACATGTTAGCTAGATTTCCTTTGGCGAATAACAAGAATGTTGCACATTTCAGTTGAGTTACATATACAATTTTAAGCAAATTTTCCGTTTACATCCTATATTTGAAATGTAATGCCTTAACTTCAAGGGGCTTATGACATTAAATCCCTCTTAACAAGAGAGAGAATCCCTTAAGTGCCTGGATTGATGCAAAAGTATAATCAATAAAGGTAAAAAATTAGTTTATCAAAAGATATGTTTTACAAAATCAATTTTGTATATGCATTTCTTTGATTTAAAGTATAATACAAACACCCAGTATGAACATATGTTATTCAGTTAGAGTTTATATCATTGTCTGGAAGAAAGGATACTCATTTCCGTTATATACAGTATTTATTTGTCCTTAACCATTACTATTATCAAGGGAAGAGACATGCGTTGAGAGCTTTTACAGCGCTCTGTCAACATGAATTATGACATGCATTTTCCCAAGACATTTAGTACTGTACTATCTGATGTACGAGGAACAGTTGAGTATAAATCAAAATTGTCTTTCAGCTGCTGTATTTTCAAATGAGAGAGGACGAATTGAGTATAAATTGAGATTGTCTGTTAGCGCTACAGTTTCTTATGGAATTGGTGCTACAAAAACTCATGCATCTGATTTCACTGTACAATATCACAAATGACACAAAAGGTTTAGGTATGGTCATTTTGTGAACCTGGTGGATTGTAGTTCTAAACATGTGATGACTTCTGGTTTCTTGATGAATGGGTACCATTCCGTTCTTCACAGGACGATCGAGGCGATCATTAATTGCATGTTTCTTTAAGATTATCTGTGAGCTACATTTTCTTATGGAATTGAGTGTCAAGAAGGACTTGAAAGTCAACACAACATTAACTATTAATATAAGGTGCTACAATAGGTTTAAGTATGGCAATCTAGTGTATTGTTGTTCTAAAAATGTGATTTCTTGATAAATGGATACTGTATAGCTCTTGACAGGCGAACGAAGAGGCGATCAGTAATTGCATTGAGTATTTTGAATCAAGTCTGGTTAATTGGCTCAGTATAATACTGGTCACACCAATCGAGGTAATGAATCTGAACTGTCAATCAAGCATGTAATGAGATCAGCCATCGGCTATTTTATTCTTTTTCCAAGTTAAAGCAACATGATTTGATTTGATAGTTTTAATCTATACCTGATACCATTGGTATTTCAGACACTAATTTATTAATGACTTAAGGTGGAGATATACATGTATATCACAAAATGAACTTAATTGACATCAAATCAATATTGTTAAAACTGGAAAATATAGAGTAAATACCAAATAAACATTATATTCAATGCAATTTCATCGACTATTATCGCAATTCTTTTGAATATTTTCCTTAGTAAATAGAATGCCTTTGTATTTACTATTTTAGAAGTTCATGTCCTCTGAATGTCTGCTTCTTGGTTCCTTTAGATTTGTTTGTATTCCAAAAATTCAGCATCATAAATCGCCAACTGTGCATAAACACATTTTCACTGAAAAAGACACTAGGGGATTAAAACGAAATTCGTATAGCTACACATGATGGTCTCCAGAGACTGCAGATGAAACTATTCAGAATATAAAGTGAGAATTTTATTTTAGTAGTAGTCACGGCAGTCTGCAGGGGCAAGAATGTTGCTTGAAACTCAGTGTTCTGCTCGTTTACATTCATTCATTTAGCAGTTTATTTCTCTACGAGAAACGCTGATGATATATTCTTGAAAATAAATGGAATTTGAATATACAGATGTCATACACTAAGAAATAGAATTTTTTTTATAAATAACTGAGAGATTGTTGGTCAAATGTGTTTGACAATGTTCATGGAACTGTTTGTAATTCACATCCAATCAATTCTGTTATACAATGGAAAGGTTAAATGTATGATGCAGCAAAACTGTATTGTGTTACAAATTTATACTAACAAATTTGTATACTTTGGAAGCTCATGTTATTGTTCAGCTATGAATGGTATCACAATGTTGACTTAACAATTCACTTTACTTGTCTATATCCGCCTTTAATTCTGTAAAACCTCTGCGTTCCAATAACTTGACATGTAATTGTAACTGTAAGCAAAAGGCTCGTATAAGCTCTTCTCCCAAAGTAGTTGTGGTGAATATGTATAATCCTAGGTAGATGGAGCGAGCGAGAGAAAAGGTCACAAGTGTAATTTCATTTGGTTTTATTGCTGAATGGTTCACTTCTGTTATACAAAAGTATCCATGTCAGAGCATTGCATGTTAACATGAAGGTCAACCAAACATCTATCAAACCGTTTCAATAGCTTTGATTCGCCTTCCAAACATACAGTGCAGTCTGTTTCACAGGATTCAGTTTTGTGGCTTCAAAGGACTGTAGTTAAGATATGTTTTCTGTGGCAAAAGAGGCAATGAAAGTAATGTCATTTCATTTCAGAGAATTATAACTCTGACATGGAATCCCACAGGGGATCTACGGGATTTTATACAATTCATTGCTGTTATACTTCGACAGAGGAACAAAACATGTAAAACAATCCTCAAATGAGTATGCATGCATATAATTGTACTTAACAGATATTCGACATTAAGCCCATTGACGCAAAACAACTTGTAATGGAAATGTCAAGACCATAATGTGTTACAGTTCCAAGGTCAGTGAAGTCAATCTCAATCCATTTGGGAATGGCATATGTTTTTTAAAAGCCACATTCCATAAAAAAATATGACAAAACGTTGTTGTGGAGTCCATTTACACTATAATAATGCATTTTATCATTTTGCATTTGTAAATTATTGTGTGTAGACATGCATGTAGGAAGAAATACTTATTTAGTCAATTAGTTTTATTAGAATCTGAGGTTGTTGTATAAATTTATGCTGAGTTGAAAGTAAAAAAAAATGTGATTTACACACAAAGCAATCATCCACATCATTGAAAACATAATGGAATTTGGAAATATTACTTTATTCACCTATTTTAGTTTAGATATAACAGTCATAAAGACTGATTATCTGATTATGAAGTATTTATTTTCGATAAACAAATGTATTGATCGTATGTATCAGTTATAAAAACATTTTTGGTATATAGTTCAATATGGCATTTCAGGACATCAGACGGGAAAATGATTCGTGGTCCAGAAAATATTTCAATTATATTATTGATGGATCATGTTCCTGTTTAATACCATTTATATATATCATTTTAATTTAAAAAGGTCTTTTAAAGCTTTGTAATGGTCGCCGGCAGGACAGTATCACATATTTAACAAAATTCAATGGACATTTTGGTTTATTTCTTCTGTCCAATAATACCATAGTTGCTGAGTGTTTGGAGTTCAAGGTCTAGACTGGATTTGATTTATGATGAGGTACTGTTTCTTTTTAAAATGGTACTTACAAGCAGTATTTGATAATAGTCCCATTCAAAAAACGAGATGGCCTCAGATATGGGCAACACTGCCATATCACAAAGGCTTACAGAGACCGACGGATACATGTTGTATATTGACCAGAACACATATTGATTACAATCCAAACAAACGTCTTACTCTTGAGCCCCTTATGAATGTGCAGTGAATCACCAAATACAAATGTCTATACACTCTTTCCACAACAAACCGTTGTAATGCGATGCGTTTGATGCACCACCTTGAATATCCAATGTAACTGAAAGTAATTGCAAAATCTGACTGGGCATTTTAGGTTACATCAAACTTAGATAATCAGTTCTATAATCCACGTTTTAAAAGTCATTGTACATGGCAACATGACAACAACTTTAAGTTTAAAGGATACATAATATTTCAGAGTAAAATGTAAAAATATCAAATAGACATTTTCCCTGTATCTACTCCTATTCCTCATTTGATAAACACAAACTTCTTTAGCTTATAGGCAGACAGAAAAATCTTATTTCCCTACAGATCATCATTAAATGAGAGACACAACAAAATCAACTACAACATCATGAAATCAAAGTGATTTCGAACATCTATCCTAACTATTTTATTAATTTACCATCAATCAACCTTTTATAGTCAAATAAGAAGGTGAGCAATGTTAACAAAGCTGTAAGAAATGTCTGAACCATGATGCCAATCAAACCCCGGTATGATGGACTAACTTATGGTGTATGCTGCTGTTCACCCAAGGGTCATTCTACATGGATAATCTTCTCTTCTCTGGATGCAACTGTGATGTAACTCTGGATCACCTGTCAGGATTATATGTAATTACTTTCTTCTGAAAGCTGTTTGAAGAAATAATGGATCGCAATATACTCTTAGGGACAGCTTTAGCCACTAACCTGAAAATGAAAGTAGTTTGTCTGATTCGAATGTCCTTTAAAGTTTACTAACTGTTCTTGTTCTCTCTCGGGGCATTAAAGTACACTAGAGAAAGAGGAGTTGTACTGTATGGATGTTTAGTGAGGAAACATCCCGAGTTTTCTATCTGCAAAATATGCATATAAGAGAAACTAAAACAAAAAACCACATTATTTCACTTAATGTACAATAGACAACTGTCATAATGGGTTCATTTAAACATAATAATTGATGAAGAATAATTTCAAGTACAGTCAACAAGTTGTCCACAGCCGATAAATGTACTGCTTGTCTGTAGTAGTCATTGGTGAATTCAGAAACTGACAATCTTGAGTGTACTATTCAATCCTCTTAACATCCGTCTTAGCAACGGATTTGCATAATTCTGCTATTTATTTAATTTATCTTTATCTTCTTTCATCTGCCGAAAACAAGAGAATGCTGCAGAGTTGTTAAGAAAGTTTACACCTATGGACTGGAATATAGTAAAAACAAATAAATAAACACATGACAACAATGGTTTGAAATATATTTTAGGTTTCATGGCTGCTATTTAATTCCAGACATTTCAGATACTAAAATTAATAAAAGAATAAATGAACATGAACATGAAAATTGCAATTTTCAGATACATTTTCCGATGTTTGAGTTTTGTGAAATGCATTGAGATATGACGCAAGAACCGGGCTTCACCTCGTAATGTTCTGGTTACAGACAATATGTGTTTTATCATTTTAATATAACAATAACCAAGTCTCTCGTTGCATTATTTTCTCAAAAAAGAAATCTAACAATAAAGCGAAAAATCCGAGTTCACAGAAAAAATATTCTTGTCAATCATTTTTGAAGTGTTCAATGCCAATGACAGTCAGTCCATTTGCTGAAATGTTATTGGCTCGTCAATACGTTTCCACGCATCTGTTATTGCATTGTTGTCCTCTGCCCTATATACTTTAACCATTGGTGGTAAACAATCACATGTCTAATATGAAAAGTTTAACTACCTTACAGTTGGCAGAATCGATTCTTATCTAACCTTTGATGTACGGACCATGTCAAGAAGATCTGATTGAAACCTTCATCCTCTTACGTTTTCTTGCTACCTAAATATTACAGCCAGACTGTTAGTGGCAATTCTATTAATATTCGTTAATTTCGTTGTTTCATTCCGATATATTCAATATATGCAATGAAAACAGTAGAAAGTTCAACTTCAAATTTTCCGTTTTGTTAAAATGGTCCGTGACTAGCTGATGTTACATGTAAACAAGTTTCATTGCAAGTGCACAGGGGCGTGTATTGCTTAGAAATAGCATTTGAAAGACAGATGTGCCTATTAACATTATATTTAAAAGGATTGTTATAGGGTAGAGTCAATATGTCTTAATATTTCAAATCTCGTCTATACATTTCTATGCAAACCGTGATTCACTCGATTTTCAACTGTAACTAAATTGTGTGTCCGACTGTACTTTTATTGTCTCTGTATCTACAGATAATATTTATGCATGGTAAATTGTGCCTTTTTGAAAAAAAAGTATTTATCTATGACTTAATATTGATTTAATATATTATATATTTTAAAATTAAATATTATTTCTGCATTAAAAAAGCTCAAATAGGTTTGTGGGAGACATTTTATAATCGTGGGATTTATTCACTCATGGGCCTAGTTGTGCATGCATTACGTATTTTATATACACAGTTTTTTATTTTCATCAATATTTATGGGACACTTGATATTCTAGTGCCTCTCTATTAGATCATTTAGTAGGGCATGTTTTCGAATTCGGTATCAGGAACCTTAAGCTTTGCATATCTCAGTTGTTGAAGTCAAATTGACAAAATTAATCTCCTAATGGTTAAGTTATGACTTTGTTTGTATGTTTCTGAAGCATAAGATCAAATCCAAATAGTCTTTCGAATAATTTATAATGGTTTATAATTTGTCTTTCGAGACATAAACTTAAAATGTAAGCTGTACATTGTGTATTTCCTTGGTGTATGTCCAATTATGTAACTGACTTGTCAGACATCTCAGCAAAACGTTCATAAAAAAACTTTCAGAACTATGGAAACGTGAATTGAGACACAACAAGTGTGTTATAATTGATCAGTTGCCTACACCGTCTAAATCCCCACAACTAAGTGTGGTATTACCATTTTTATAGACAGTGATTGCTTGCTGTGCAGAATATGGGCAGCACTGTACACATGATGATCCAATTATGTATTGCACGGTCAAGTAAAAACCTTTTTGGTGTTCTTTGACAACGAAAAACGCATGTATTCCTAATTGTCGTTTTTCACAATAAGGTAGTTCCAGACGTGTGTTTCTTATTCGGATCATTTCAAAATGACCTTCAAAAATAAGTTCGTTGCTTGAGTGTTAACTGCAATAAGATTATTTTGGCAAAGGTAATCTAATAATACTGATACAATTTACTTCTTCCACTGTTACAAAGGTTCAAGACGCAACTGCACCAAAACGCACACATCATACAGAGTTCCATACATTAGCATGTTGGCTTGCAGTATGTGGACAGCACTATAAGGCACACATCATACAGAGCTCCATGCATTAGCATGTTGGCTTGCAGTATGTGGAGAGCACTATAAGGCACGATAATCCAAGCATGTCTTGCTCCGTCGGTAAAAACGTTTTTACAACCTTTCGATGAATATGGTTCGAGAGGCAATTGCACCAAAACGTGCACGTCATAGAGACCTTGGCTTTGTTAAAAACACAGTTTGACTGTGGTACAAGTATTTGATTTAACATTTACAATATATGAGATATTTAATTTTAATAATGACGATATTTACACGTTAATTCAGTCATTATCGGTAGATACATGTAGCACTAAAACATGACAAAGCTTCTGAAACTATGTGAATACATTCGAAAATAGAGTAACTACTTGGATTAAGCAATTTCTTTAAGGAATGTTTTACTTTAGTATTCAATAAATGATAAACATTTGTTTTCAAAATTGGCAGGTTAAGTGATCAACTTCATGCAAATATTGCACCTAATGCTTAATAATAGTTTATGTACCAAATTATATCTATCTTATTTCAATGTCCTAAATTTTAGAATTAGTCACGCAAATTTATTTGAAAATATTATGTTAATCCAAATAAACTTTAATTTTCGCTACTGTGAAACAGTTTAGATAACACATATATGGAAAACCAGATTGTACATAGAAACCATATTATTCGTAAATACAAATGCATATGAGATTTACTATAGTCCTGTTTGAGCACTTGAAATAAAAGATAGATACATGTACCATTCATCACTGTTCTGTCTTCCTAGTCGTAATAGTGGCTATCACCATGTGTAAAACGTGCTCAATAATCTCAGTAATTGGTCTCGGTAGCCAGACATAACTAGTATCTGTATTCGCTATTCATCGTGACCAACACACAACCACACGAATAGAGAATATTAGAAACGTCCTAATAAGAATATGATTACAAACACAAGCATAAGTTGATGACAAAGAAAGTAACTAACTGACCCAAATTATCATGATATAAATAATTTTCTTAGAAGTGTGTGATTGCAAGCCAGCATTTACTTGTAGTAAGAGTTAAACGATGGTATACTGTACTCTTGTCATGCAGTACATATGAGCCCAAATACTTACTATATGTACCACACCAATGAATAGTTAATGACACTGTTGATGTGTCAAGTGGAGTACTCCTTCAACTACCAATCAACAGTCCATTGTTCCTGAGCTACATAATTTATACTAAAGGGACGTCTGGCTATCAGCAGAGTTTGAGGTTTGGTGCCAGACACATTTGACAGCTTTTCCTTCTTATCTTGGCCTCTGGTGTATACACCATATCAGGGAGATTTGATTTGGACTTTTGATCCTGCAGGGTTGTTATGTTAAACTGAGTTGACTATACTTTAACATAAATGTTTTATGTCTTGGTATTACTGAGCATTTACAATGCATGTTGGCGTGATTTGAAAATTAGAGAATATTATAATTAGCAGAAAGCAAGTACATGCTTTGAAACATACTTACGTTTTAAAGTGTGTTTTTCACATGATATCTTTGTCGAAAGAAATAGTGAAGACAGATTCTTCAAGGGTTATGATGTAAATGTGATGCGTGCTACATATATATCTGTTGAAATCACCTCCCTGCTACACGAGTAATGTAACTCTATTTTCTTTATTCTTCATTCTCTGTTTACATGCTCTTACTATGTAGCTAATTATGGCATGTATCTGTATTCTTAACCTGATGAACTTAATCAATGGACCAAATGTGTTGTGTTTAACATTAGCAACACAGTGTACATGTGCCATTACCACCAAAAACAGATTGTCATATACCCATTAAACGATATAATTGGATGTACATTATTATGTAGTAAACCACATTGATATGAAAGTCAATGTCAATTGTCCCAAATCTGGAAAAGAATGTGATTGATCATTGTAGCTAATGAAGTTAACTTTATTGACTTGACAATTACAACATAGTTAGACACAAAGTTTTACACTGTAACATTAGTTCTCATTAGTGACAATCTGGATGTTAGATAAAGTCAGAGATCAATATATGTGGTCCACATTTTAGGGAACTGGAGCAAACTGATGGTGACATTGGATATTATAGTATAGTATGCAAAAACCGAGACGATCTCCATTTGGCAAATAGGTATTTATTTTCCAAATTGGGGATCACTGTTAAAATTCCTTGCTGTATATGTGTATTCCTTGAAATAAAAATAAAATGTTGTTTTCTAGTCCGGAACGATAATATTAAGCACTAACAATAATATTTAGTATTAATTATATAAGGAACAACGACAAAATTAAATATCCCCTAAGTAGTCCAGTAACTGAAGCAATCACTGAAGCATACCGTGTGGCATTATAGCATGAAATGTACATGTGATGAGGAAAGTCTTTCACCAGTTTACTTTTATAGAGATACATCAATTCCCTGCCCTTGACACATCCATCACAAATTATTTCATCGAATGAGAACCCACATAAGCCACAGCTGCATAGCCTAATGAATGGAACAAAGTGATTGATTATATATGTTGGTAAAGTCCCTCCAAGGAAAAACGTTTATAGATCGACTGCAATTAAATTATGTACAGTTGGGTTTATATACTCTGATAATCATCATTGAACACTTACTTTTCAAAATTACAAAATTAACGATACGTCATTAATTTTATCTTTCTCTGCTCTTTACTCTCATTCCTCACCAAAAATGATAACAATAGAGTTACATACATGTAGAGTTAATGAATAACATTGTGATTGATTGTGTCTAACTGGGTCACACTTTTAGACTTTTTATATTCTTTTTTTATCTCTTTATTTCTTTTTCTCTGGATACAGTATTTTTCATCTTCATTTCATAGTTGACGCAATAAATGATACAATATCTTTCACATGCTAATTCATCTACATGAATAGATTGTGGCAAGATGACCAGAATGAGACAAAAGAATCGTATTTGCACAGTGACTTAACTTTGGATTTATGTAATCTTAATTTCGGTTTCAGACCGTTCAGACAATGTTATGTTTGCCCATTTTTGATGGTAGATGTATTCTTTTTTAACATAATGATTAAATTTAGAACATTATTTCTCCTTTCTGTGAATCTCAAAATATCAACTCATATTATAAACGCATTATAACAACATTAACCTACTTACATTAAGCTCAAAATATATGTATGTTGTTGTTAATCAGTTATATACGACTGCGAAAAAATGGAGTGAAAGAACAAAAGGTCGGATGTGTAATTTAATGTATTTTATTAAATGTGCACTTCTGTCATACAAACGTATCCACAGAAGACCATTGCCTGTTAAGAGTTTATGTTGGTCAACTGAAAATCCATCAAACTGTGCCAATAACTTTGACCTGCCTTCAAAAGATTTGTTTCAAGGGATATCGTTTTGTGGCTCCAAAAGATTGTCGTTAAGATATGTTTTCTGTTGCAAAAGAGGCAATAAAAGTAATGTTGTCTCGGTACAGTCAGTACAGGCGGTTATAGCCTGACTCCAATGGTGTTGGTTCTAATCCTACAGTGGACTTGTCCCGGAGAACTACAAGAATCTATTAATATGAATCATATTACAAAGTAAAATATGTGAAGTAAATGTGATAGTATGTGATTGTAATTAAATTCATCCACAGGTTTTGATAACATTAAGAATACTTTCAACAGACTGAACGGTTTGCTTGCTTGCTTGCTTCAACAGCAAACAGACCCGAATACAATCTTTCAAAAGGTAACCTTTTCACAGGCTAATAACAATTAAAGTAAAGTAAATGCAAATTGAATGTTGCAATATGGAATCGTCTTTTATAAAATTAGTTATTAGCAAAAGATGATATCGAAAGGGTATCATTTAAAGATATATCAAATGATAATTTAGTGTTAACTAGTAAATGTTAAAGGGGCATTAGCACGTTTTTTTGCTCAAATAAGTCGATGAAATGTATTTTTATAATATTGCCACTAATAGTAAAACATCCTTCTATCTTCCGAAAATCAATTAAAAAATGAGTGTACATGGTTCCGTGACGCCATGAGAATCGTTTTTGTCATTCGAAGTAATAAAATGTGTTCACAATAAAATGGCCGCCATGCAATTTTTGCTTTATACGCAACACAGTTATTACCACTACTGTTAAGTGGTTTGTGTAATAAGATGTTTTACCCTCTAAAGTTAATATAAATGACATAAACTATCATTATAAATGGGAAATTTGAAAAACTTAAATTTGCAAAAAACGTGCTACTGCCCCTTTAACATACTATATAAGTATCCGTGTAAAGAGTATGATTTATTCTAATTCACTGGAGCATTTGATACACGTAGAAACTGAAGAATATAGATTGATGTAGAAATATATGGTCAACCTTTATTCTATATCATATTAGTACTACATCCACAATCAGCGTACAAGCAGTGATCTGTTCCCTGTACGGCTCCTGAGCTACAGAGCTAATTCCGTTAGACCATCAACAGAGATTTCGTCGTGGCCTCAGGCACTTATGGATCATTATATTCATTTTCTGTGCACTCTCAACCGACAGGGTAACTTTGTTAATTCAAGTTTACAGGCAGAAACAAAGAATGACTCTTTAAATAAAGATCAATCTTACTAATAGTTGACATCTCAGCGTATACGTTGTTGTAAATGTGTTTACACAAGGGTATCAGTTAACGTGAAAGGTTCATATTGCGAGTTTTAAGTTATATAACAGGATAGATTCAGAGTAAATAACGAGAGCATTATATCAAAGAAATATAGGAAGCATATATATATAAATGGATTCAGTGAAGTTTACAGCTAGAAACCAAGGAAAGCTCTGAAAATATAGACCAATCTTTCTTATAGCTGACATCACAGCCTCGTTGCAAATGCGTTTAGTATTAGTTAATATTACCCATACGGGTTAGGATAAACGGGTGATTATTTTTGTGATAATCGCACATGTGCTCTTTAGTGATTCTCAACGCGGATTGGTCTGAATGACACGACGATTGGTTGACGGTACTACTTTCTTGTTTCATTGATACATAGAACGTGCTGAACTCGGTCACACATCTCGATTTTAAAAATGATAACAGGGATCAAGAATCTAAATATATTTAGTTTATTACATGTTCTGTATTCGAAATTATTATATATTTATGTATATCTACATTGTCATTATTACTTTAATTTACACGTTATTGACAACAATTTTTTTTATAACGACTTCACATTGTCGTGATTTGTAAACAAACATGGCTGCCAACAGCGTAAAACATGAACAGTTCCGGACAAGAAAATGTTCAATCCATGAATAATTAGATGTACCTAACAATCAACTAGAGACAACAGCAGAAAATATTGGACAATCTATGCACCATTCTCGTTGTTTCTGAATCAGAATACTGGTAAGCATGCAGATTGAGATGAAACCTGTCGTTTGACATCGGGACTGCAGTCTGCAGTTCAATCACGCCACAATCGAAAGAATCGTTCACCAGGGCGTCCCTTTGAATGCAGTGTATCTATATTCGACATCCATTTCAATAAATATTTCCCAAGGTACACACTTCCTGGGTCCAATGTTTTGTTTTTGTAATCGTAATCTCCATCGACTTCATCATCAGTAAACGTCCGATTAGAGTAATCCTTCTTTGTTGCTGATCTACGGCTGACGTCACGTTTACTGAATCCACATTCCTGAGACGAGATATTGATTAAACTTCAAATTAATTGACCCCCTTGGCATACACATTTGATTCTAAGCATTCGTTGTAGATTCATCTTGTGGGCAATACTACTTTTAACCGTTGTCGTTTTAAAAAAATTGACAGGTTTTTCCATTTTCGGTTCGCTATGCTGTTCAGTCAATCACCCACGTCAGTCATTCATACTGTATGTACTGCAGTAAGGCGTAATGTAATGATGCACTTATAAAAATAATTTCAGGTTGCATCGTGCATGTATTTATGTAAATGTGCGTCATATATGACAACTATGTTATGGGTTATCCAAACACACCAATAAAATAGGAGATGTTCGGTGTAACACGCGCATGAATACAAATCAGCTGATCAATGTCACTTACTACAGTCTAAAAAAACAAACGGTTGTAGTTAGTAAATGTCTATTTAATTAAATTTAATAGGTAATATATAGAATATATAACTAACTCGGTGTGAGTGATTACGGGAAATATGCACTCGTCGAAATGGCGAGCGACTGAACATCATTTCGACGAGTGCATATTTCCCGTAATCCCTCGTACGGAGTTGGTTATTCTCTAAATGTAAATGGTTTATGTTATCAGGATAGATTCAGAGTAACAGCCGAGAGCATAATGTCAAAGAATATGTAGATGTATACATATAACATATAAATACATAGATTCATAAAAGTGCAGGAACAGAGTTCATTGAAATACATTTTGTATTCTCAAGTTTAGCTAAGCAATTATATAATCCATGTTTCAAATATACATATGCAATACAATAATATACATATACAATAATAACTTTCAATTTAAAGGGCAAAGAATATTTAAGAGTAAAATGTAAAGCTACTGAATAGATACTTCCTCATGTGATATATCAAAGCTACTCTAACTTAAAGGCACACAGAGAAATCCTGTAATAGATCTACTGATTTTCACTAAATGAGAGACACAAACAAATAAACTACAACAAGAAAAAATAGAGCTAAACCCTTATCGCAATTATATTATTTATTTACCAACAAATCAACCTTTTCCAAACTGAGTAAGAAGGTGAGCAATGTTAACAAAGTTGTAAGAAATGTCTGAACCATGATTCCAACCAAACCCCGGTATGGTGGACTAACTTATGGTGTATGCTGCTGTTCACACAAGGGTCATTATACATGGATAATCTTCTCTTCTCTGGATGCAACTTTGTTGTAACTCCGGACCACCTGTCAGGATTATATGTAATTACTTTCTTCTGAAAGCTGTGTGAAGAAATAATGGATCGCAATATACTCTTAGGGAACGCTTTAGCCATTAACCTGAAAATGAAAGTAGTTTGTCTGATTCGAATGTCCTTTGATGTATACTAACTGTTCTTGTTCTCTCTCGGGACATTACAGTTCACTACAGGACGAGGAGGTGCACGTATGGACGTTTAGTGAGGAAATAGTCCGAGCTACAATTATATACACGAATGACAAGTAAAAAGAAAAAAAAAATACAATGATTTCACTTAATGTACACTAGACATGTGTCGTAATTGATTGATTTATAGAGGAATAAGTTAAGGTAGAGTAAGCACGACGTCTACAGCCAATGAAAGAATTGATGGTCATTAATGCATTATTAAATTTTACACTTTGGCTTGTGAAGGGTACTATTCAGTCATTTTTGCTAGTTTTATAGTCATTATTTATATATTATGGGGAAAACAATCCCTCATTAAATTATTTTCATAGTGTACTTCGTTATGAGGAATAAATGATTCAATGGTTGATATAAATCAGGAAAGATACTCTCTGAAGGCCAATGACAGCCATCACGTTATCACGTTCCCTGTAGTATAGAGGTCAACCATTGATGATAAACAATCACCTGTCCAATATCAGAGCTTTATCAACAGTAACAGTTGACAGTATTGATTCTTATCTGACCTTTGATGTGAGAATCATGTCAGGAAGATCTGATTTGGACTTTTATCCTCTTGGGTTGTCTTGCTAACTGAAGTAAACAGCAAAACTGTTAGTTTCACACTATTGGTATTCGTTAGTTTGATTTTTTCAGCAAAAATATGCCCAAAAAAATACGCGTTTTCGATTTTGTTAAAATGATCTATCAATTGCTGATTGCAAACACGTTTCATTTCAACTATCGTGTTTATAAATAGCATTATCTTATAAAAGCGTTAGAACGGCATATATGACTATTGACTCTACCATATTAATATCATTTTAAAACTAGTGCCAATAGACATACACGTTGTTCAAAACTTTATCATTGAAATTGCTGTTACAGATATTTTACAGATGCATTGATGATCCTTGGTTATTATTTATAGAGTAAGACATTGAACTGCATTGTCCTTCATATGTGTTTTATACTGATTTTAACTTATGAATTACCACACTATTCCATTAAAAAATTAAACGAATAGATCATACACAAATGTACACTTTAAATAAAGTTTTACGGTAATACCTTATATATACCAGTATTTCACTTTCTCCATAAAATGACGAAGAAGTTCTAAACCCTGTTAGTAAGCAGCATTTCGTTAGGATATACGAGCACATCTGAAACAGTTTCATCTAAATGATATTGGCACTCTGGCACTAGATCGTAATGCTTTGTTTTTCAAAATGTTCCATGATCATTATTCAGACTAGTCCATTCTAAGTTTATATATCCCTCTCTCCACATACACATACACACTTGTGGATAGATAGTGGTCAGCAGTGTGTATGTAGAACTTTTATTGTTTGTATCTTTACTAATGATCTTTATGGACGGTAAGTTGTGCCTTGTGAAGAATGTATTATCTATTACTTACTTTTCAAAGTATAATATTTTTTATTTCAAATTCAGTATTTGTTTCTGCATTGCAAGTTCGATTTCTTTTTTTGTAGGAGACATTTTATTGTCGTGGAATGTATTCACTCATGGGCCAAGTCCTTTTCAACTTAATATACAAACAAAGTTTCCAACACTTTGCATTACGTATAGGTTAATCACCCGAACAAGGTAGTTATTTAGATTAACTATGCGAGGGCGTTAGCCCGAGCAGAGTTAATCTAAATAACTATCGCAGTTTTGGGTGATTAAACGGCTTATACCACGTGGGAATATTGTTTTTACGTACGTTTAATGAATGAGATGTAAAGAAAATGATCATTACAAGTGAAAAAAAATGTTTTTTTAATTCAAATAATTGCCCTAGGGCGGTTATCAAGGTTATGTGAAATAACCCCTCTGAGAACAATAGACATAACGGACCCTAGTGGTATAATATTTATATGAGACGCCTGATACTCAGGAACCTCTCCAGTACATAATGTGGAATATATATTAATTTATATACCTTTTCTCCCTTTTTTAAGAAACTTGTGACTACAATGCATATCTTCAAAATTGTATATCGGAGCCTCGTGATGTTCACACAAAATTTTCATATCACATACTTTACCCGTGATTTTGTAAACCTGTTATCGTCTATTACCTAATGTTCATGTCAGGAAGCATGTGCATTGCATGTCTCGGTTTTCTGACAGTTAGATTCGTAATGTTATAACCTAAGGCTTTTCTTGTGACTTTGAATCATTTTGTAACATTTTATTTATAAAGTGTGGTTGCATAAATTGCATGGAGAGTGTCACTCATTATTTTTCATCACTTAATACTATTATAGTCACAATCGTTTCATTCTCTTAAATCTCACGGGTTAGTGTTCAAAACTTGTTCTATGTTCATGGTAACATTATTTAAATGACCCTTTGCTGCAAAAGCTAGCACGGTAGCTCTGTTCATTGCTTACTCTCTTGGTATATACCAATATTATATGTCCATTCTATAACTGATTTGTCAGATGTCTCAGCAAAAAGTTCCTAAAAACTTAGTATTTTTTTGATTCAGAACTATGGCAACGTGAATCAAGACAGAACAATACAATTGATCAGCTGCCTACAATGTCTGCATCACCTTCAAATAAGTGGTATTACCATTTTATCGATAGCGATTGCTTGGTCTCACTACAGAAAGTGTGCAGCAGCAATGTAGAGCACGATAATCCAATTATGTATTGCTTGGTCAGGTGAAGCCATTTGTACAACCTTCTTGTTTTCTTTGATAACGAAAAGGCAGATGTTTCAAAAAGCCGTTTCTCACAATAAGGAAGTTGCTCCCAGAAATCTTGTTTTTCTTATTCGGTTAACCTTTAAATGACCTTCAAAGATAAGTTCGTTGTACCTTTTGCATGAGTGTTAACTGTAATAATATTATTTTGACAAAGGTTATCTAATAATACTGATACGATTTACTTCTTTACTTACATCATGAAATGGAGACGCATCTGCACCAAAAAAAATACTCTATAGAGAGCTTGGCTTTCGTTCATGTATATGTAGTGACTTGTAATAGACACATTGTAATCGTTAACTATTATTTGATATAACCGTTACATTATTTGAAATATTTGATTTGAATAATAACAATATTGCACTTTTTTATGCAAAATCATCCAGTAAAACCTTCTCTACAGATATTACTTAAGAAAAACAAAGCTTCCATTCTCTCTTCGGAGTCGTATCATTGTACATGTCTATAACCATGTGGGAAACATGCTTTAAAGTTCAGTATTGAGTCTAGGTAGCCAGACATAACGAGTATTTCTCTTCTCCAGCTATACATTGTGACCAACCAACACGAAACCACACGAATATACAGCTGGTGAACAACAGTTTGTTACATTGCTATGTTTACATGACGTTTAAGACTTAATACACAAATAACAAGTTTTTAGTATCAAAAGAAAGTACATCCACTCAGGAATATTAATATCTTTTGTTTTTCTCAGTACCTGTATTGGTTTAGACATGAATTCCTAGAACATTGCGACAGGTATCTTTTTAGACAAAATACCAATATTTATTTACCAACTTTCAAAGCTCCTAGCTTGAAGTAGGCAATCCCTTAGCAGCTGCGTTACCAATAATGTCCCAGAGAGTCCAAATAGTGTTAATGTTTTGGGAATGCCAAGGGTATTCCAATGATGGTATGTTCAGAACAGCCGAAAATGAATGACCACTCTTAGAAAATTGAGGAATGTATTTTATTTTGCATAAATCTGATTTTTTAATCAGAAATACAAGACATTCTTATTATGTTTTAAGTCGTTAATGATCCAATTCTGATATTTCTAGGAATTACAGAATACCAACCACCGTTTAAGATTCCAGCAGCAATTTTCTGACCATATCCCCAAAAATGGACTTGGGGGTTGGTGTTTCACAGTCACCTCTGGGCAATAACTTCTGTATCTCACATCTTACGAATATTGCTAAAACTTGTGAAAATAGATTTGTCAGCGAAAGGAACATGGTCCCAATTTGGCCCCCAGTAAAATCTATGTGCTCTTTTCTTATTACGTCTTAGTTTTCTCTTCAGTCATTCAAAATGAGTTTTCTGCACGAGGACCTAGCATTTAAACCCAAATTGTTGAACATGCCCGGATATAGTCATGTGGCTGATCCACAAATCAACCCTTTTCTGCACAATACCCCTCAGAATGTTAAGAGTTCTCATACACTAATTTCGTGTCAATCTCACATTTCCTTTAGTTGTGTTTCGTTGTCTGCAATATACTCCTGCAGGATAACATGTTCTGTAACATGAAATTTTTAAATCAACTTATTCACACCATGATTGTTGACCATGCACATGTATATTTCGGTCATTACTTTTGAACTGGTATCCATTCCATTCCGGTATGCCTGATGGTGGCAATCCAGGTTATTTCATTAAAAATCGTATTTCGTCACTTTAACATATTCACTGCATGATATACGTATATTACCAGTTGTCTGAGACAATTATGCCAATGAAAGCAGATAAATTATTCATTTGCAATATAAATTAGTAGAGGTAACGGGCAACAAGTTTTGAAACCTTCCCATTGGATTAGTTATGTGTTGAAGAAATATGCAATAGTTATGTTTCAAAACATTTTAAAATTGATATGCAAAACAAGAATGAACTCACCGAGACGGAACTGATGATACCTGCAGTATTCATATTTGCAACTTTAGCACTAATTTCAGTGCAACCATAATCTAACTTAATATATGCATAATATCAACAATTTCCTAACTTCATTTGCATTTACAATGATTTGACTACCTTATTATGAGAAGAAAACACTACGTTTATAAGTTTTGTGGAAAATAATGACACAAATGTTACGAGTGTTGTGAATGTAACAAACTTTTGTTCAGCAGCTGTAGACTATCAGAAATGTTCTAATAAGAATATGATTAAATACACAAGCACAAGTTGGTGGTTTGATGCAAAAGAAAGTATCTAATTGTCCTAAAATGACTATGGTGTAAATAATATTCTCTTATTTGTTTTTGTTTTTTTTTATAACGAACCAATAATTACTTGCAATAATTGTAAAACGATGATCTACTGCACACTTATCACTTAATGCATACACATGTGTGAGACCAAATACTTACTATATTATATATATATATATATATATATATATATATATATATATATATATATATATATATATATACACCACTGAAAGGTTAACGACAGTGCAGTTATTATTATTATAAGATATAATAGGCCTGCAAGTACCTGTCAAAAGTCCATTGATCCTGATAAAACATCTGAGCTTTATTATTGATACTAAAGGAACCTCTGTCTATCATTAGAGCTCGAGTTTTGGTGACAGACACATTTGACAGCCTTTCTTTCTTATCTTGGCCTCTGGTGTATACATCATATCAGGAAGATTTGATTTGGACTTTTCATCCTTCAGGGTTGTTATGTTAAACTTCGTTTTACAGTCTGTAAGTATTGATTGACACTTGGTGTTTCTTCCTGGGTGACTTTGAGCTGTTATAATGCGTTTTGGCATGATTTGAAAATTAAATAACAAAGTCATAAGTACAAAGTGATAACAGGCGTGGTGAGAAACATATGTTTATTTCCTTGTTTGACTTGATAACTTCATGGGTAATAATGTAAACATCTTACATGCTACCAACATCCCTATCTGTACAAATAATCACCTCCTTGATACACTTGGACGGTAATTATTGCATTACCCACAACGTGTTAGAAAAGCTAGATAAAGACTGCCCTTATCACATAAACAGATTGTTCTCATAGCCCTAAACACGGACTAAGTCCGTGCCCTTAAACTATATAACTGGATATACATTTTAGGTGGTAAAACGCATTGATATGAACATCCTCTACAGTACTTGTTACAAAACTGAAAAACACTATGATTGATCATTGTACCCAAATGAAGTTTGCTTTATTGATGTGACAATTATAACATAGTTAGACACACAGTTTAATACTATAACATTAGTTCTCGTTAGTAACAGTCTGCTGTTGGGTTAAGTCAGAGATCAATACATGTGGTTGTCATTTTAGGGAACTGGAGCAAACTGATGGTGACATTGGATATTTCAATACAATATGCATTAACCGAAACAATCTCCATTTTGCAAAAAGGTTATTTCAAAATTAAAACTCACTGTTAAAATTAATTGCCATGTACCGGTACGTGTATTCCTTTAAATAACAGCGGTGCCGTTTTGTAGTCATTAACGATAATGTATATAGTATTTGTGACAAAAGGACCAATGACAACCGCCATTATCTTTCCCCTGAGTAGTCAAATAGCTGCAGAAATCATAAAAGCAACCATTTGTGCAAGTTATGCATCATGAAATGTTATGAGGATGGTCTGTTTGCATATAATGATACTTCATTTGTATCATTTCTCCTGCCCTTGACATATAAACCCTCATCCGTCACAAATCAGTTCATCGAGAGAGGATCGATTCTAATCATCAGTTACAGCTGCTAATGGTTGAAACAAAGTGATTGACTATTTAGGTGACTTCACTCTAGGAAAACGTTTATAGATCGACTACAATCCGAAGATAAATAGTTGTGTTTATAGCCGTCCCTTATGTTTCAATACCTGGACAATCACGTTTTTATAATAACAAAATTACACAAAAATTTGATAATTGATTGTCCTGGTCAACACTGTTTTATCATGATAAAAGTAAGAAAAAGATCAAACATCAGCAGTTGAAAAAGGGCCAAATATTGTTCAATCCCTCCTGACATGTTAACCATTGCAATCTGGATTCCTTTCACTGCCAGTCTTAACTGTGCGTCCTTTACAGCTTTACAGAATTCAGCAGGGCAAATCATCTCCAGATGTCCTAAATCTGAACTCATCGAATACATTAAGAACGAGCTGAATTGTTTGCCAATCGCCCGAACACAGGCCTAAAGACATCATCTGCCACTATCTATCACCAAAACCTGCTTCAACTCCGCTAGTGCTCGAGAACTCTTTGGTCAAATGATCTTTATTTGCTTGGCATCCCAAGGACAGATATTATCGGTTGAGAGAGGATGCTTCAATATGTTGCCCCGAATGTCTGATATTTACTGTGATACAGCATTAGAATATCACTTTAAGTAGAGGCATTCTAAAAGACTCTAAACTCTATTTTTGCAACCTCTCACACCTAGATGCTTTAACATGATATCTGACACAACCACCTCTAATGGCTGTAATGTTGCCAAAACAGGCGTAAAACAATAACTTACTCACTCACTCATTCTCTGACATAAGTTTGATCCGTGTCAGGGGGCAAGAATCTTTTTTAGACTTTTAGATAAATCTGCCTTAACAGTTACAAAACTGTCCTGGTACGTCGTCTTTAGCTTACAGTTAGTTATATTTCTCTTTCATTTCACATAAACTCCCCGAGTCTGACATTAAGTTACTTAAGTTAAATTTAGATTATTAATGGATTGGTGGTACCATTTAATAATCTTCTTATCACGTCAATCACGTCTCATGAACTGAAAATTTCATAAAATAGTTCTAAACGTCTCCCAAGGTTCTGTTCTTGCAGACTGCAGCATGTCCATCACTTATATTGTTCTTACAAACGTTAGGTTAAATATGTGTATGTAACAGTAAATATGTGTAGGTCATATGTATATGTGTATGTAACTAAAAGTAAATATGTGTAATTAGTAAATACGCGCGAGTTCCATAGAGGTTTCGGATTTGCATGAACATTGGATGGTTTCATTTGATAACATAGACTGATTTTACTTCTCCTATGTATGTTTATGCTTATTAAATACGTGTAGTTTATTACACTGACTTTCTCACCCACTTGTTAACCCCTGGGTGAAACCGAATGGAGTTATTGCCGTGGGGCAGCCCGTCTGTCCATCCGTCCATCTGTCCGTCCCGAAAACTACCCCCACAGTTTTTTTATCAATCTTTCTTATATTTTACACATGCTTCGGATATACAACGGTGATACGCATGTGCTCTTTTGGGACCGATCGGACTCATATTGTTAGAGTTATGGCCCTTGACTTAGACCGCTCAGCTTTCCGATTTAAGACTGACTGTGTGCTGAAATCAACGCGTCTCACAGTTTTTTTATCAATCTTTCTGACCAATTGAATTAATGCTTTAGGACCAATCGGATTAATATTAAGAGAGTTATGCCCTTTGACTTTCAGTGCTCGGCTTTCTAAATGTGGCTTAAACTTTAACTAATGCTTCCTTTGACATAAGCCCATTTAAATAATCATATACTTATATTTTATCTTATAACCTTGACCTTGACGAAAGACACATTGTTTGTAACTTTAACCTTTACAAAACCTTCAATTCGTAAGCATTTGAAAATCTTATGTTTCCGATGTCACATACTGAAAATATAACCTTTGACCTTGTGACCTTGACCTGTATGTAGGATTCATTTTGTTAGAAACATAATCATGGCCATAACTTTTTATTGATCGGTGATAGGCCTTCAATATTTTACATTTTTATCTATTTTGTCTTAATTTTCAAGCTGTAAGACCTCATGTTAAATGCAAATCTAGATGGTAAGATCTAATCTTTCGTAAATTACCATTACATTTAAACTGCTTATTTGGCGGATAAGGAAGCTGGGGGTTCTTGATGCATCATAGCACTATTGTTACTCTGTTAAGGATAGACTACCATTTAACTTCTTGGTCTAGCCTTTCTCCGAATCAACTACCAGGCCGAATATATCAATGTTAGAATCAAGTAGCTACAACCATATCAGACGCTTCTCTGACTGAAAAGAATTATGTATGTGGAATACATCTTGTGATGGCCGGATGCACGACGAGTCTGCATCGGAACCACGTGTATAACAAGAACATGTAATGGTAATGTCAGGAGAGTAATGTGTCGTGTAACCTTGACAGTTCCAATGAGGAATCGATACCAATGTTTCTTTCAATATAGCATCCATGAATCTGTATTTATTCACATAATCATCTTAATGAAACAACATTACCATCATGTTGATAATCATGTCAATAATCATGAACTAATCAAGCTTACCAAAATGATGTTTGATAAACAACAAAACAGTTGAAGAAATACGTTTTAAAATATCTGTCATTTACACTTAGATTTATTTGTATAAACATATGTATCTGTATATTGGAGGAAACATGTGATATCTATATGCATCTGACATATAAATATGGGACTAAATCATGCGATGGCCAGATGCCCTAAAACATGCATTAAAACCACCTATATGTAACAAGAACATGTAATGGAAATATCATGAGGATAGTTGGACATAATTCCATGACAATTTCAGCTGGTCACTAACGCCAATGTTTCCCTCCATATAGAGTCAGTCAGGATGCTATGTTGTAAGTAAATGAAACACAACAATGAATATTGATTTTGTGTAGGATATGATACGACACAGATGTTATGCATTGACTTTAAAACTATCGTTCAGACAGATTTGTTGTTATTTCCCATTAATATTCTTATTACCGAATGTATGTGTTTTATTTGCCGTAAAAACACATATGAGAGAAATACTTGAAAGAATTTCAAAGCTATGAATTTTTTAAAAGTGTTTCAAAAAAAGATATTGCTGGTCACTGGAAAAACATGTCATTGGCATCTTTGTGATTCAATAAAACTTTTAACAGAAAAACATTAACACCTGCAATATCCACGATGGATAATTTGATGCATTTTAAAGTGTCGTGAATATTAATAACGTGAAGCACTGCGAAAACCATATCCTTATCTTTCAGGTCCATCTGTTTGCTTGCTCACGGGTCAGAAGGTTGCTGGGTGTTGTATCTGCCAGAAGGAAGCAAATGAGAGAATAAATTGAAATAATTTCAAAGCAATGAATTAAACAAATTTGTTTCTAAACAGAGGCACCGCTGAAAATTACATGTAATTGTCATATTTGTTGAATCAATGAAACTGGTAATAGAAAAACATTAACACTTGCAACATTCACGATGGATAATTTCATGCATTTTAAAGTGTCATGAATATTTATAACCTAAGGCACTGCCAAAACCATATCCTTATCTTTCAGGCCCATAAGTTTGCTTGCTCACGGGTCAGAAGGTTGTTGAGCCGATTCAAGCGTAATTGGGTAGTTGGTGAATTGGAATAGATACATTGGTAGGTTTTATATAACAAAGAGTGTTTAGTTTTCATTTAGCTATATATAGAATTTTAAGTAAATTTGCAGTTTTCATCTTTCATTTGAATAGTAATGCCTTAAAGAGCCATCACGGATGTTGGTGTTTCAAATTTTTGGAAAATATACTTATAACGTCATTCGTCAGAGAAATCTTTTATCTACAACATGGCATATGTTAAATAATTTTCATATCACGACAATGTATTGCAATTTGGTTTCAAAGAGAAGTATCACTTCGACTAGCGCGCGCTACGGGTATCTGACGTATCTAAACAGAGTCCCCTTTTTTGCGTAATACGTACTACACAAACAGCAAGCGCTTCCGAAGCGTGAAGGCTCGTCTCTAGCGCAAGTCGCCATAACAACCCATTTGCTGCACGTGCTGCACGTGTCTCTCTTGCTAAGTACCCTTGTCACACATTACTGAATGTGACGATTGCTTTACAAACTATGTTTCTAAATGTCCTGAGAATATACAAATTATTTCCTGTTTAATGTTCTTTTACTGAGATAAGACCAGCAAATTATGAATTTTTTTTACTCTCATTAATTATAAAATTCAAGAAAAATTCCTAGTTGGGTAAAACAATTATTCAAATATCTGTAGCAAATACATAATTAAATGAAATGGTAAATAAATAATCGTCGAAAAATATATATATTTCGATTACTTTCATTGCTCATATTTTGTGTTATTCTTTCGTGTCTTTGTTTACTGTGTGTGAGCAAGACCATAATGCTTTGCGCTTGAAAACAATATACTGGATCTATATTTAGACTGGAAAACACCTTTACTAATTAATGCAATTTCTCGGCTTATTTTGAGTTGGAAAAATTAGGGAAAAATTAAGTGTATTTATTTCACGGAGATAGATTTTTGGAAAAATTTTGATATTTTCATCAACATCCGTGATGGCTCTTTAACTTGGCAGAGTTGAACCTTCTACTTGTTGTACATGATGGACGCGAATGAACTGAGTGGAAATACAATAATTCTTACGTAACTCATATGTACAATGTGCTTCTTGTGAAATATGTTACTGGAGTTATGAAACCTACTGTCTTATGCAGTTTCTTTATGATTTGTCTTGACAATGTGTTCCATATAACATGTACATTCAGTAATAACCAAGGGGTACCGAACATCAGTTATCTGAATGGCTTCCTATTGGTGTTCTTACTCTTTAATTATCAAGGATACATTAAACTCTAATATGAAAAGTTGTTTGTAATTGTGTATTTCGATTCACTATAGCATAAAATAACAATTTGGTTCGTATAAAAGTAATTTAGTTTTTAAAAAGCCCACAGCAGTTGTTTCCTTGAATCTCTAAAGTTCTCCCATAGCACAATTTTTTTTTTTCGTAACACAGGATATTTAACTTTGAAAAAGTACACTCGCGTTATAGCCTATATCTTTCTCTTTCTAGAATCAGAATATATGTATAAACCTTCATGCACCCATAGCACACGAAGTTCACCACATGACACATTTATTCCTCACGTTTCCAAAACGAAGCGTTCCTACATTAAGCATTAATTGGAATTACAGTAGTGGCTGGTTGAGAAGATGCATGATACTCTCATAAAGTATCTGATGAGATGGTCACCACTTCATCATCATCTGCAGGTCTGCAGGTTTATTTGAGAGGAAAATCTATATGTTATTATTTCAAAATTATTATCTGTTGAAGATATTTCAGTGCAATATTTGTATGGCAATACTAAACTAATTTAATACCGATGCAAATATGACGTCACGATATATACATATTGAATTATATAATATTTACACGTTTGAAAAGTTTATCAAGAGTACAGTAACAACATTGAAAATAGACACAGAGCCATTTTCACTCCAACATGTTTCATTAGTATCATCAGGGAGTATACAAACCTTATTCAAAATTATCACTATTGGAAGATAATGTAATATTTATATGGCAGGATAATGCAACTGCACGTTATTTTAAAATTACAATGGTCATACAGTCGTGTCAAATATCGCTCGATTAATTTGGGCAAAAACATTAAAGACTACTGAAACTTCCTTTCATATACCATGTTTGATAAACCCGTGCATGATTTGGTATCAAACCCGCTTTTGCTAGTTTAATACTATCCAAGAAATCCATGAAATGATGGTACTGTATGAATGGGGGGGGGGGGGGGGGGGGGGGAATGGGTGACTGATATTAGGGAACTGTTGTACAATACAGGCTACGATATGTTTGGTTGGATCAGAAAAGGCCATGCTATGCTAATTTTATCACATCATTTACACAAAGAATGAAATATATGTATTTTCAATCATGGTCGGAATCTCTACTCCTATCAACTTAATGTTCATTTTACAACCAATGGAAATCGGGTATATGTTGCGAAGAGTATCTAGCAAAAGTTGACGTGAAAAAGTTTCGTATATCTCTCACTCGATTTCGTTGCTCTTCCCATGAATTATTTATTGAAACTGGCAGATACCTTGTTTTACCAAGAGAACAGAGAATATGTAAATTATGTGACCATAATGCTATAGAAAATGAATTACATTTCCCTCTCATCTGCCCTGTGTATAACTGTTTACGAACTCAGTACCTAAAACTTAATACCTAATACCCAAGCGAAAGAAAATTAATATCACTGTTAACAGATACTAACACAGAATCTTGCAATGTACATATATTTCGCAATGGATTCAAGAAAACAAAGTGTAATAGATAAGAACTTGTGATGACTAACTACTCATATGAACTGTAGATGTATTACAGGCCTGTGGCCTTTTCAGTACTGTAATAAAGATTGGATAGTTAAATACTAAATCATTAACTCATTCAATATAATGATAATGGATTGAAGGTCGTTTAGTATCCTCTATTTCTCTACCGATTTTTACTTTTATTTGGAAGTGATTGTATGGAAGTTTTAATGGTACTAATCGTAGGAGTCTTTATTTAAGTTAATCAAAGATGAAACTCGTTGTTTCATGTAAATGTAAAACTAATATAAAACATAAATTACTCACACTCTAAAACACAAAACAATTAATGAATACCATATACATACAAAACATTTACACCTTTGTTTTGGTAACAGTGATGTGTCAATTAACTATGAAAATATAACCCATGAATCTGTAGATATATAAATACCCATAAATTACTGTTTCAAACAATTATGAGTGCCATGAAACACAACATTAGTTATTAATATAAGCTGTTCATAATCTGATTTGACGGTACCATATCACACATGGCACAAGAGGTTTAGCAATGGCCGCCTCGTGATCCTGGTGGATTGTTGTTCTGAACATGGGAGGATTTCTAACTTTTTGATGAATGGGTGCAATGCAGTTCTTGACAGGCGAACGACGAAGCGATCAGTAATTGTATTGAGACATGTGTCAGAGTCTGGGTAATTGACTCGTTATAATACTGGTCACACTAATCGAGGTAATGAATCTGAACTGTCAATCAAGCATGTAATTAGATCTGTCAACAGTTATTTCATTCTAATTTCCAGCTAAAATAACATGATTTCCGCAGTGTTCTTGTATGTAGGTCGATCCTCTTTTTTACTATATGAGAAGTATGTTTTCATCTATACCTGATACCGTTGACATATTATAGGCACTAATTTACAAATATTTAATCTGCAGATAAATCTAAACTCGTCACTTTTGTGAAAACTGGAAGATACACTCGTAGACTAAATCCTAAATAAATTCAGTTGTAAATGCAATTTCATCAACACTCCTCACAATTCATTATAATTGTTTGAGTGAAATGTGATAGACTAATAAGGTTTTACAAGGAAAGAAAAACGAGATCTAATATTTTGCTTTAGTATATAGACTTCCTTGTCCGAAATTATTATTGTAGAGACTGAAGGTGAAACTACTATGAATATAAAGTTTGAACATTATTTCGGTGAAATCACATGGTAGTCTGTTGGGGCCTAAATTGTGTTTGATACTAAGTATTGTGTTCGTATAGCATTGTATATAAGCTATATTTAGTAGTATATTTCTTTATTTTTGAGAAACGATAAAAATGTAAATACATATTAATGTTAATGTATTTAGAAAAGAACATTTAAATAATGTTAGATTGGTGTTCAAATATGTTTAATAATGTTCATGAAATTATTTGTTATTTATATTCAATCACTTACAACATAATGGAAAAGGGACATACACGGAGCAGTCAAACTGTATTGCGTATCTAATTTACTGTGTTTTCTCATACAAATTTGTATAATCCAAGTTCATCCCGTTGTGGAGTTACGGACATTTTAATCAAAATACGTATTTGACATTGCATCTTCATTTTGACTAAACACTTAACTTATTTGTCTTTATGAGCAATTTAATTCTTTAAAAGACGCATTCAACACAAATGTCTCATGATATTTAATGTCATTAAGAATCGTTATGAAATTAAACAGCACAAAGCCCAAGAGAATGAGAATGATACATTACGATTTCAATTAGATTATGGAACAGCTCAACTCTGATGTAAATGTGGTGCAATATTTACAGCTCTGTTGCGCTAAAGGTGTCTAACCATCCTAAACATAGGAACTGTGCTCATACTGCTTGATTAGCCACCTGCTTGTATTTCTCTACTGATGATGATGTTCATGATTATTTTGATGCTGCGTATTCTACTTCTTCTGACCATGTCTATTGCTCTATGTAATGTATCCGGGCTTTCTTTGATGCTAATATGTCAACTGCTATATCACCACGTCCTGCACAGTAGATGTAAGTAAGACTGCAGCTATGACTAACAGTTGTATTGCAACTGCTAAAATGACTATTTACTATTACTATTGTTGTATCTACACAATGCTGCTGAAACTTCTACTTATTTTGGCACTATGTAGAACTGTTCTTAAAGAGTAACTGATTCAACAAAACTATTCAAACACTTCAAATCAATAATGAACAAAGACCAAAATGTATTTCTCTTTTCTTGTTAGATGCAAGTAAAGAATTATTTTTCTGTATTCGTGTTTAAATTGAAGTTCATAGTAAAAGGCTATCTCAAAAGCATAGAAGTACAGTTACTTTATAAGCCCTTTGAGTCTCTACGTTCCAATTACTGGACAATGTAATTGTAATTGCAAAACGAAAGGTCAGTAAATGCTCTTCTCCCAAAGTAGTTATGGTGAATATGTAATTATAGGTTAGTGTCCTCGTAACTCTCCATTCCTTAAAAATAATGGAGCTAAATATCCCAAGGGCCGGTAACCATTATGTTTAGGAAATGAAGAGTTACAAGGACATTTACCTACTTTCATTACACTCAAAGCATGGCTGTTTTAATCAATTTACATTTTAAAAGTTAACGAAATTATGTGGGGGCAACTGTCCACGACTGAGCGAGAGAACAATATGACGACGTGGCGAGTGTAATTTGATTTAGTTAATTATGCCGAAAGGTTCAGTTCTGTTATAGAAACGTACCAATGTCCGAGCATCAGGTGTATACAGTTGATGTAGATCAACCGAACATCCATCAAATTATGTCAATAGCTTTAACCCGCCTTCAAAACAGACATTGCAATTTGCTTCACGGAAATAAATTTATGGCTTCAAAATATTGCCGTCAAGATAGCAAGAAGAAATGTTGCATTGTATAATTACAGTCAGGAAAGGCGATTGTTGACTGACTCTGAGGGTGTTGGTTCGAATCCCACAGGGGACTTGCCAAGAAAAAACCCAGATTTGAAATTGTGCTGATAGTGTGATCCCTACATAGCAATGTTTCATTTTCTCACTATCCTAAGTGCATCTATTCCTAAGTGCAGCAGTTGTTTCTTTCGGGGAATCACAATTCAATGGGTAAATTCGTTATCGTTTTATCCCTTAAACGGTCACCCAACTATAACTTAAGCAGCTGTTACATCTCAAATTGAATATTTATGTCATACATTTTGTATATTTAGTATGGTTGAATGTCGAATATCGCTTCAACAAATCTAACCCTGTCAAATGGACTATTCAAGTGTGGAGGGTATTTGCTTTACTACTAAACTACTTCGTTACACAGAAACTCTTGTTATAAACAAGTAACGAGGCTAAAAGGTTAATTAATTCTTCCCTCTCCATCAGAATATCTTGCTAGACTAAACAAATAACAAAAGCAAGGGTTTCTTGTAGATTTTATTGCGTATAGTTTATACTGGCTTATCAGAGCACATTGCGGCCACCGCTCCACATATCACAGTACTACAGTTTGGCGGGAATGTGTAATACATATAAAATTCATACAAAATATGGACCAAGTATTCACCTGTCGGTTTATGTAAATGTTGCTTTATTAATAAATAAATAGTATCAATAATAAATATTGCCCTTGAGTTGTCATAAAAGTGAAAGATATCACAAACACTTATTGAAATCTTGAAACAATGCATAATCATTGTAATTGTTTGAAGATTAAAAGTTTGAAAAGTATTCAGAATTATGAAGATGTGACATTTATATTCACAAATGGATAATTTAGATAAATAGTATTAAACACATCAAATTACTGAAGCAAAGAATTATTGAAGAAATTCATTTTGTCAGAATCTTTTGAAATACTCAGAACAGCATCTTAAAAAATAAAGTAAGTAAAAGTATACAAAGAAATAAAAATATCAATGATTATTTTTGCTTTTGCGGATTCTGACATCTTTGCTTGTCACACACCACGAGAAAGATAAGAAGACATCAGCGACATTGACATATCTTAGTTGAGCAAACAGTACAGTGTTGTAAAATACAAAGGTAGAAAGCGATACTGATGTCACCAAATGCTATGGAATCATCAACTTTGGCTAAAACATCAAATCTTGTATCAATACATTGTATATATCTCTTTCTTGGAGCATATTTCTTTCCATACCGACCCAATTTCCTGCAAAGAAATGGTCTCCTAAAGCTTGAGAACTGAGAAATTCAAAGATATTCAAAGAGAGAATTTGAGATAATCGATGTCGGAGATGTAGAGTTAATGCAAAATATATGAATGATGATACAACACAACTACATCCCAAAGTGATAAACGAGTTTCGTGGATTTATAACTTCTGTGGAGATGCTAACACCGTTATCTGCAAATGATGCATCCCTAAATTAAGTGACCTGATACCCTTGATTATATTTACCAAATCCAGGCTTTTTGCTTTTGTTCATATATCTCGCGTTGAACAAACGGGTATAATTTATGTTCAACTTTATACCTTTATGAATTTGAAATAAGGCGATGAACCATTTTGGGGTGTTGTTGTATGAATGTCGGTACATTGCAGCTGAATACGATGGTTTACCCTGTATGACGTCTATACCCTAATACTATTAAACATTTCGTTGTTTCAATTGATTATGCCATTCAGCTGGGGGAGTATTCTACATTTGTTATCCAATACTGTATTACCTTATTACTTGTTGTTTCTGTATCGTGTAGAAATTCTGATGAATACGAATGAGTAAAAACTGATGGAACAATTCGAAGGGCACAAGATGAGAAGATGGAAGACCAGTGTGATTACTTTTAATTAATTACTATTTAAAGTTTGGCGATATCACTGCAATGTACTTATGAATACTCTCTTTGACTTCTTCGGGTTTATATTATGGGGAACATTTCAAAAAGTGCCCAGGATTAAGGAGGTTTGGTTCCTTTCAAATTATACCACCTGTACATTCGTACCTTAACACTTACTTCCATGGTACTAACTAACGGTTTCTTATTTACAAAATGCATGGATTGTTCCATTATCACTCGGCAAGCCTCTTTTTGACACAAAACACGTGGGTCGAATTCCCGATCCTATTCCATCTCCTGGACAGACACTGGAGACGAATGCAAACTTCCTTCCACCGGGAGCTCCATACACCTCCTCGTCCAGATCTAGCTCACTAATGCTTGGGTCCAAATCGTCGGCGTAGTCGAAACTATCCTCTATGCTGGGTCGATGAATGGACCCGTTCTGATCTACACTAGGTTCCTGCTGTAACTTCTTTCTAATATTACTGGAGTCACATTGACTTTGCGTTACAGTTCCAACTGAGTTCTGATTGGCTGAGGGCAGTTTGACCTGGAACTGGGCCCGCATAAGAGCAATGATCTTCCGTCTTTCGTACAATCCATCTTTCACTCTTTTCTCGTCTCTCTTTCTCAGGTATCGCTGTCTGTTCCTCTTGTGGTAACACCAGAAGTTCACACCGAGAAACACAATGAAGATAGCTGCTATCAGAACATACGGTATCCACAGCCATGTTACTGTTTGTGAACTTGGGGTTGACAGAGTCTCGTTGTGAGACGTCATCAAGTCATTGCTAGGACAGGAAACCGGGGAACAGAATCTGAAAGTAGAAACAGAATATACTATTCTTTCACAACATAAGAGAGAGAGATGGAGATTGCAACTTACAACAAGAAGTATAGTGAGGAGCCTGATGTATATTGGAAGACATGAACAACACAAAAGTAGTTTTAAGTACACAACAGTTTATAGCAATCAAAATGAGGGATACATTTATATGTTATAAAAACAGTACCCCATGTATCTGGAGTATCTCGAGTATCCTGTTTGTATGACTAATTCAAATCGATAGCCTGGCTGAACACGGTGAGACACTCCATTCACAAAATGATGGATGAAGCCGGGGCTTTAGCACTTGCCGAATAACGTTATAGACGGGCTACTTAATCCCCTTGAATGGCAAAGACTGGTTTTCTATGATAAACGTGAATGGTCTCGATTATTAAGATGTATGAACGGGTGTCCTCCTTCTCAATTGATCGCATATTAACACTTAACTAAATATGGCCCACGTGTATATGTCATGTGTAAAGAATATTCGAGACAACGAATTCATCAGCCCATGTAGATTTAACGTTCTCTCTCTCGTTCGTGAAAGCCACTAAAGTGCGTCCAGGATATCCAGTAACGACGGTGCCTATGACTAACAAAGATCGATGGAACAGTTTACCAGAGGAGACAGTTAATTTACACCATCATCAGTGTGGGCCGCTTTACCATCAGATAGGACAGGGTATTCAATAATCTCACACTAACATAAATCCAATGTCTAGCTCACATAACGTGACAACTGCATTAACAAGGTTGCAAGACATTGCAAACGTTCATCGAGACGTGTAAAAAACGAGGAGTTGAAACAGAAACGGTTAGACATCTAGAGGTAATCAGAGTGTCTATAACTAATAGAGAGCGATGGAACAATAGAACAAAGGAGACACTCCGTTCAGAGCATCATCCGTGTAGCAGATTTCTCACATAGAGACACAGGTACATAACTGAAAAGTGGTCAGGGTATGAATTGATCATAACGTCACTAATTGATATAAATGGATTCATCATAGGTCATCTATACTAAAACCTGATTTATACAAAGTGATGATTGCAGGAAGTTTCACACTTGATTAACAGAAACTTGGGAAAGCGAATAACTAAATCATAAGATCAATTACATCAGGTAATAACAGTGCCTGACTTATTCATGTCCAAGGTCTAGATAACTCAAGAGGAAGCCCCAGTCACAAAGTTAATAACTGATGATTGGAGTAAGGGGTCTCGTTTAAGTTTAGACATTTTGGACGTAAAACATCACACTCCCGACCACAGAAGCATAACATAAACAAAATATTTGCGTTTACAGTGTAATATCCTATATGTCCTCAAAATGAACAAAATGAGTTAAAAAATAAAATTACATTCAAATCTATTGTTTAAGTGTTTAAAAATCATATGGTTCTCGTTGTTATTCCTCTCATATGACTTGTTATGTTTGTAGAATTGATCTTTACAACAATTGACAGGTAAGCTTGCATATGAGCTGTAATCGGATCGAGACGTGATGTTCCTTGTCTCCTTCCGCTGAACTACATCCGGGTAATTGGCTCTGTATCAAACTGGTCTGGTCTTACTGCTTGGGGTAATGAATCTCAACTGCCAGTCAAGCATCTAATTAGATCAGTCATCGTCAAGGCGAGTTCACTAGTAAAGGCATCGATTCGTTAACCTGCTCGTATGAATTCTGGTCGTGTTGAAACAACTATCCTTTCCCATTGCAGAAATATCAAGGACAGTATGATAAATAGTAAACAACAATATGTTAAAGATAGTGTAGATTGTAGTCTTAATGAACTGAAACCGTTATTACAAAGCCACTGTGTTGGGTAAATCATTGATAACACCTATTACAAATCCGGGTAACAACACCGAGATGATTATAGCCAAGTGTAGAAACAAGTAAAGCCGGGTAACAACACCGAGATGATGTTAGCCAAGTATAGAAACAAGTAAATGTGCTTCCTTTTGTATTGACAGGTTACACTGGAAATCCTTAAAGCTTCACCAAAATGGACAAAACTATCATACTCCTACAGAATTGTGATACCTTAAAAGATAAACTTACGGATATTAAGTGTAAAAGACAAAGCAAAGGTGTAACTTTGATCAGTCAAATCACGATAACAAATTAGTTACAAAGTGTAAGAGACCGAATTGTGACACTTGACCGTGATGTTGTAAGGAAACAAATAGTTCAAAAGTGACTAGTTGTTCTATTTCCGGGAAAAGATTACATGTGCACGTCATAATATAACGCTGTCAAATCACCACATATAGTGCCCGCTGTCGGGGATCTGAACCAAACCGTATCTATTATTTTGACTATCCACAGTTTGTGCGTGTAAATGAATATCTAAGCAATAGACATTCTTCGCTTCAACACACGTTTAATTAAAAAAACGTCTCTTCATAGACCACATCAGTACATACATTGGCGTGTCCTGCTAATCAACATTCACAGACGTGTCTGTGGGTATCATATTAACTTGCAAAACTGGGAATATTCATTTCAACTTAGCATGATGTATTCCCTCGAAATCATTAAAGAACGAAACGAAATGTGTGTATTCACATGCGATAAGCACAAGGGAATACCTCAGAGGAGGCTTTTATACCAATCATAACGAACTGCTTCAAACTCCAATTGAAAGTCAAATCATGTGAAGAATTTTTGAAGCATTTATATAAATTTTCTGCTTTTTGTCAAAGGTGAAATTAGTGAGAAAGTCAGAAGACTGATTATGAAGTTCAGGAAACTGAACTAAACAAAACATTAAATGCATTATTTATGTTCAGTGTAAAACAAAAAACTATAGGGAAATCAAAATAGAGATTGTGTAATGGAGAATGCATTTGGAGCAGTGGATTCTTCTAAAATATTCAATGAACCTCGAGAAGTATGTTATTGAATCTAATACTCCAAATGCATGTTCCAACTTACTCCATGCATGATGTCACGAAAATCCACTTTGGTTTATTTTGCATTTTAAACAATTATATTTCATTTCTTTACCACAATAATTGGGTTTAGTAATACTTCTACTTATGCTGCTACTACTAATAACAATATAATAATACTTATATTTCTACTACAAAAACAATCACCATTGCAACTTATAAAATACTTCTTGTACTACTACTACTACTACTACTACTACTACTACTCTACTACTACTACTACTACTACTACTACTACTACAGTAACTTATCGTGAATATAAAGAATAAATCCGTATTGTCCCAAATTCACTTGGAATAATTGATTGACATAAGACCTAGATTTCTCGATTATTTCACGATCCCCAGAGGCTGTACACTTACACTGTATAACAGAGAAACCCCAGTCGGATTTATCAAATGCTAAACTTGTTCAGACACGGTTACATTTTCGTAAGCGAAACTATTTATTTAAGTGGATGATATTTCATTTCAGACGATTCTTATGCCAAAACGTTTATTTAATACCAACCAAGGTATTCTTAAATTTCAAGGGATCAGATATTCATGGTTAAATTATATGAATGTATATATCACGACATATTCGAAAGGAAATGTCTAATTTGATTGTATTTTTTTCTTGATGGTACGTTATTATTAAATTCAATATACATCTGGAACTTGGATGAGCAGCTGCAGGTCGTACTACAGCAGTATAAACTCACGTGCAAAAGAAACGTCCCCATACAAAATACAAGATATTTCAATCGACGGGCGATAAATACGACTGAAACAGCGTTACATCATGTCTTCAGAACCCAACAATACTAAATATGAATTTTCAAAACATTATCTATTCATAACTCTGAGAAACACAAGTTTTAAGAAATGGTCGTTATGGAATCTCCTTAACTAGACGAGATAGAAGCCTCAAAAAGCCAGTTGTGGCTTGTTTTGTGACGTCCTACAGTAATGACGCGTCAACAAATTTAAATCAAAGAAGGTTATTTATGTCGAGGATATCATTAATTGATTAAATTTCTACTTTTTCAATGTTTTAAACTTAAATACCAAATATTGTGGGCCAAAAACATCTTTAAAAAGCGATTTTAGCACCCCACGTGTATTTGAACAGATGTAAAAATAAAAGAAGCATACTCTGATATATGAAATTGTGAATAATTCTATACAAAACATGTGGCTACCAAATACATTCAAAATCTACTTTCTCCGACGTCAATATTTCATTTTATACTGTTTTCAAAATGTGGGGACGTTTCTTTTGCACGTGAGTTTATCAATCCTATTCTTATTTTTCATCCTATCGCACATGTTTGAGAGCAGTTCCAAGTATTACGCACTGTAATAGTAATTAGTCACAAATCAATGAGGAACCTATTCACTTGAAGAAGAATAATCCTAACAAGATCAATAGTGGGTCGTCATTTCGTAAGCTGTATACACTGTGTTCAACAAAATCATTGATTTCCCATTCCTCTTGAAAAGATATCAATTATATGTAATTACAACACGGCCTTGACACAAACGCCATTGTTATGGTTCCGTGAATAGAACCGTGTGATTAGGTATTGAAGGTCAGTTGCTATACATCTAAAGAACACCCGAGAACGTACATATTATAAATACAGTATTTAACAAATCTGAGGAGCAGCTAGCAAACAGGATTATTTTCAAAATCGATTTTTCATTACACAATCATATCATAATCCAGATGCTAAAGTTGTATGTACCAATACCAAAATATTCATTCAATGTAAATAAAGGACATAATATTTATGTAAAATATATTAAATAATAATTTATAAATATGTATTACTTTTAATCACAATTTTGGTTTCCTTAAGCATAAAACACATTTCAAAATACTACGAGAAATAAACTGCGTATCAACAGCTGACGATATATCACAAACATCCTAACAGGCATCCCTAACATATTTCTTGATGCCGGATCTTCAGATAGGCTCCCGAGCATACATCCGAGAATATGTGTAGTACGAACAAATACTGTTTAAGATATCTTAATGCGAACAGATCAATAGAACGAGGAGGTGTTCGAAAAAGAAAATATTCGTTGGAGAGAGTATTCTAAGATACTTTCTTCTGAGAATGTACTCTGAGAAGAAGGTACTCTAAGGAGAAGGTACTCTAAGAAGAGGGTATTCTAAGAAGAGGGTATTATAAGAAGAGGGTATTATAAGGAGAAGGTATTCTAAGAAGAGGGTATTCTGAGGAGAGGGTATTATAACAAGAGGGTATTATAACAAGAGGGTATTATAACAAGAGGGTATTATAACAAGAGGGTATTATAAGAAGAGGGTATTATAAGAAGAGGGTATTATAAGAAGAGGGTATTATAAGGAGAAGGTATTCTAAGAAGAGGGTATTATAACAAGAGGGTATTATAACAAGAGGGTATTATAACAAGAGGGTATTATAAGGAGAAGGTATTCTAAGAAGAGGGTGTTATAAGAAGAGGGTATTATAAGAAGAGGGTATTATAAGAAGAGGGTATTATAAGAAGAGGGTATTATAAGGAGAAGGTATTCTAAGAAGAGGGTATTATAAGAAGAGGGTATTATAAGAAGAGGGTATTATAAGAAGAGGGTATTATAAGAAGAGGGTATTATAAGGTGAAGGTATTCTAAGAAGAGGGTATTATAAGGAGAGGGTATTCTAAGGAGAGGGTATTATAAGGAGAAGGTATTATAAGGAGAGGATATTCTAAGGAGAAGGTATTCTAAGGAGAGGGTATTCTAAGGAGAAGGTATTCTAAGGAGAAGGTATTCTAAGAAGAGGGTATTATAAGGAGAGGGTATTCTAAGAAGAGGGTATTCTAAGAATAGGGTATTCTAAGGATATGGTATTCTAAGGAGAGGGTATTCTAAGAAGAGGGTATTCTAAGGAGAGGGTATTATAAAGAGAAGTTTTATAAGGAGAGGGTATTCTAAGAAGAAGGTATTCTAAGAAGAGGATATTCTAAGGAGAGGGTATTCTAAGGAGAGGATATTCCAAGAAGAGGGTATTCTAAGGAGAGGGTATTCTAAGGAGAAGGTATTCTAAGGAGAGGGTATTCTAAGGAGAGGATATCATAAGGAGAGGATATTCTAAGGAGAAGGTATTCTAAGAAGAGGGTATTATAAGGAGACGGTATTCTATGGAGAAGGCATTCTAAGGAGAAGGTATTCTAAGAAGAGGGTATTATAAGGAGAGGGTATTTTAAGGAGGAGGTACTCTAAGGAGAGGGTATTCTAAGGAGAAGGTATTCTAAGGAGAGGGTATTCTAAGGAGAGGATATTCTAAGGAGAGGGTATTCTAAGGAGAGGATATTCTAAGAAGAGGGTATTATAAGAAGAGGGTATTATAAGAAGAGGGTATTATAAGGAGAAGGTATTCAAAGGAGAAGGTATTATAAGAAGAGGGTATTCTAAGGAGAGGGTATTATAAGGAGAAGGTATTATAAGGAGAGGGTATTATAAGGAGAGGGTATTCAAAGGAGAAGGTATTCTAAGAAGAGGGTATTATAAGAAGAGGGTATTATAAGAAGAGGGTATTATAAGGAGAAGGTATTCAAAGGAGAAGGTATTATAAGAAGAGGGTATTCTAAGGAGAAGGTATTCTAAGGAGAGGGTATTCTAAGAAGGGGGTATTCTAAGGAGAGGGTATTCTAAGGAGAGGGTATTCTAAGCAGAGGGTATTGTAAGGAGAAGGTATTCTAAGAAGAGGGTATTCTAAGGAGAAGGTATTCTAAGGAAAAGGTATTCTAAGGAGAGGGTATTCTAAGGAGAGGGTATTCTAAGTTGAGGGTATTCTAAGGAGAGGGTATTCTAAGGATAGGGTATTATAAGGAGAGGGTATTCTAAGAAGAGGGTATTCTATGAAGAGGGTATTCTAAGGAGATGGTATTCTAAGGAGAGGGTATTCTAAGGAGAAGGTATTCTAAGGAGAGGGTATTATAAGGAGAAGGTATTCTAAGGAGAGGGTATTCTTAGGAGAAGCTATTATAATGAGATGGTATTCTAAGGAGAAGCTATATTAAGAAGGGGATATTCTAAGGAGAGGGTATTATAAGGAGAGGGTAATCTAAGAAATGGGTATTCTAAGAAGAGGGTATTCTAAGGAGAGGGTATTCTAAGAAGAGGGTATCATAAGGAGAAGGTATTCTAAGGAGAGGGTATTCTAAGGAGAAGCTATTATAATGAGATGGTATTCTAAGGAGAAGCTATATTAAGAAGGGGGTTTTCTGAGAGGGTATTCTAAGGAGAGGGTATTATAAGGAGAGGGTATTATAAGGAGAAGGTATTCAAAGGAGAAGGTATTATAAGAAGAGGGTATTCCAAGGAGAAGGTATTCTAAGGAGAAGCTATTATAATGAGATGGTATTCTAAAGAGAAGCTATATTAAGAAGCTTGTATTCTAAGGAGAGGGTATTATAAGGAGAGGGTATTCTAAGAAGAGGGTATTCTAAGGAGATGATATTCTAAGGAGAGGGTATTCTAAGAAGGGGGTATTCTAAGGAGATGGTATTCTAAGGAGAGGGTATTCTAAGGAGAGGGTATTCTAAGAAGAGGGTATTATAAGGAGAAGGTATTCTAAGGAGAGGGTATTCTAAGGAGAAGCTATTATAATGAGATGGTATTCTAAGGAGAAGCTATATTAAGAAGGGGGTATTCTAAGGAGAGGGTATTATAAGGAGAGGGTATTCTAAGAAGAGGGTATTCTTAGAAGAGGGTATTCTAAGGAGAGGGTATTCTAAGGAGAGGGTATTCTAAGGAGAGGGTATTATAAGAAGAGGGTATTATAAGGAGAAGGTATTATAAGGAGAGGGTATTCTAAGAAGAGGGTATTCAAAGGAGAGGGTATTCTAAGGAGAGAATATTCTAAGAAGAGGGTATTATAAGAAGAGGGTATTCTAAGGAGAAGGTATTATAAGGAGAGGGTATTCTAAGGAGAGGGTATTCAAAGGAGAGGGTATTCTAAGGAGATGATATTCTAAGGAGAGGGTATTCTAAGAAGGGGGTATTCTAAGGAGATGGTATTCTAAGGAGAGGGTATTCTAAGGAGAGGGTATTCTAAGAAGAGGGTATTATAAGGAGAAGGTATTCTAAGGAGAGGGTATTCTAAGGAGAAGCTATTATAATGAGATGGTATTCTAAGGAGAAGCTATATTAAGAAGGGGGTATTCTAAGGAGAGGGTATTATAAGGAGAGAGTATTCTAAGAAGAGGGTATTCTTAGAAGAGGGTATTCTAAGGAGAGGGTATTCTAAGGAGAGGGTATTCTAAGGAGAGGGTATTATAAGAAGAGGGTATTATAAGGAGAAGGTATTATAAGGAGAGGGTATTCTAAGAAGAGGGTATTCAAAGGAGAGGGTATTCTAAGGAGAGAATATTCTAAGAAGAGGGTATTATAAGAAGAGGGTATTCTAAGGAGAAGGTATTATAAGGAGAGGGTATTCTAAGGAGAGGGTATTCAAAGGAGAGGGTATTCTAAGGAGAGGATATTCTAAGAAGAGGGTATTATAAGAAGAGGGTATTCTAAGGAGAAGGTATTATTAGGAGAGGGTATTATAAGGAGAAGGTATTTTAAGGAGAAGGTATTCTAAGAAGAGGGTATTCTAAGGAGAAGGTATTATAAGGAGAAGGTATTCTAAGGAGACGGTATTCTAAGGAGACGGTATTCTAAGGAGAAGGTATTATTAGGAGAGGGTATTATAAGGAGAAGGTATTCTAAGGAGACGGTATTCTAAGGAGAGGATATTCTAAGGATATGGTATTCTATGGAGAGGGTATTCTAAGAAGAGGGTCTTCTAAGGAGATGGTATTATAAGGAGAAGGTATTATTAGGAGAGGGTATTATAAGGAGAGGGTATTCTAAGGAGACGGTATTCTAAGGAGAGGATATTCTAAGGAGAGGGTATTCTAAGGAGACGGTATTATTAGGAGAGGGTATTCTAAGGAGAAGGTATTCTAAGGAGAGGATATTCTGAGGAGAAGGTATTCTAAGGAGAGGGTATTCTAAGGAGAAGGTATTATAAGGAGAGGGTATTCTAAGGAGAGGATATTCTGAGGAGAAGGTATTCTAAGGAGAGGGTATTCTAAGGAGATGGTATTCTAAGGAGAAGCTTTATTAAGAAGGCGGTATTCTTAGGAGAGGGTATTCTAAGGAGAAGGTATTCTAAGAAGAGGGTATCTAAGAAAGTAGAAGGAATATTAAGAAAGGGTATTCTCAGGAGGAGATATTCTAATTTTGAGAATTGCTCCTTTCCGCAATGAATTATATATACATTTTTTAATCGAACCAACTCTTATTATTGTCCAATATTTCTGTCCACTGTGCTTGCAGTCAATACCTCACGCGGGTGTTTGGATCAATAACCACTTCAAGTGTTCAGGTGTTGAATAGTGATGTGGACCTTTTTAAAGCTGTTAATGTGAGAGGTGGCACCTGTTATAACCATGATTTTAACTCAACAATGTTTGAGATAAATAACATTCATTAGGAATCAAATTATCACATTACCAAAAGTAGAGGTTGAGGTATTGTCCATAATTTCAAACTTGGTGGTGAACGATTATAATGATGTCATATTTTATCTTCCAATAAATAAGTTTCAATAAATACGTCCGGATAAGATTATAATACCATCATTAGATGAACAATTCGAATAATTATTTACTCATTAACAGTTATTACGCATTGCCCATCATATCGATCATACTTATACATTACCACATGTCTGATGTTAAGACACACACAATGTATTAATAAGGTGATAACAGAATCCGTCGAGAACAAATTGGAGTGTAAAACATAATGAGAATGAAACAAATGAATGTTCCAGTTTCATGCACTATTATTTGATAATAGAAGAAGAATAAAACATGTTGTTATTGATTTCACGTGAAAAAATACCAAATAAAATAATAATAGCAAACATTTCATTTAAAGTAACTTAGAACTAATATTTCAGATCAGGTATAATTTATGTTACCATATTCTATTCATTGTGTTAAATTGTTCTCATTTCTTTTTATACTATAGATCACAAACGCATTATTGATATTGACATATGATACAGTATATAGAACATAGGCCTGCTGCTAAATTCACTGAAGGATATCAGACAACACGATCGTCTTCGTCAGATTCCGACGTTGATTTACTGTCACTGACTAAAAGTTCACATGAACACAGCAAGGAATATTGGCTCCTGGTATTCCTTGAAAGACAAGATAACATTGTTTTCTGGTCAGAGACAACGTGACACCCTGTTCATTTCAAATTACAGAGGCTAGTTTAAATTAAAACACTTTGAAAATAAAATAAAGTACTTTTGAATTCAATTGCACACATTCATCGTTTATCTATCAATAGTAGACATCGAAAGACAAAGTGAGAGCTATCATGATATCACATTGATATCAAAAGTCATGTTCGAGTATATATCAAGAAAACTTTAATATCAAACTGTTGTTGTCATTTCGAGCTGATGTTCATCGTAACAGTCTCATTTAAATATCATGTAAGGAGTGGCACATTATGACATTGTCATTGACATAATGGGGCTGATTCGTTACACTACATTGCCATAGCAACACCATTCTGGTGTCAGGCATGGAGACATTGTCCCCGTCTCCCCGGGCTATAGTCATGTAAAGTTACGGAAACACAGAGCATTTATTAGTTCGTTAAAATAGTCGAGAGAACAACATCATTGTGCTTGCAACTGTATATGGACGAAACGAAGAGGAAAATAATATAACACCAAAATTCATGTCAATCCCAATAAAAAAAGAATATTAATATATAAAAAATAGTATCAACTCTCTAACTTATCACACATCAGACATAAAAACCATGGTTTTCTGTTCATATCACTAAATGCAAGGAACCTTAGTTTACGTCGTCAACATGACTGATAGGACATTAACAGCTGTCTTCACCACATCGCTAGATCGCTACAAGACTATATGTTAACGTTCGGTAAAATATGGCCTGCTATTCCATGAACCATTGGTGCAGGGACGTACAATTACATTCTCACGGAATGTCTTCAACAGCGAACAAGCCTCGCAAAAAATATCAATTCATTTAGAAAACGGATCCTGGATGACGATAATGACACCTGAGGCGAATTGGCATTGGTTTTGTGTTAGACTCACAGCTGGATACAGCAACGCACCATGCATACACGTCTAGGTCGGTCTCGCCGTCATTAAACTATTTGGAACCAGAACCACCGACTACTTGCAAGCACGTGTATCATGCTGGTCAGTTTCACGAGTGGTACGAATAAGATTACTATTCATTTTGAACTGAGAGACACCAGAGAAGGAAACAAATACACAAGTTCTATTCACTAGATGACCAAATGACTTGGCAAAATCGCGTTATTTATTTACTTTTTCCGTTCAGTTGTTTGTTATTCCCAGATAATGAATGATTATGTTTTCAATGGAACTTTGCCAATTAATACAAATATTTTACACCCCTTTTGCATAGTGTATCGATACACACAGTAATATCACACATCGTATCATCAAATGTCAATGATCAAACATACTAATATTACGGTTTGTGGCACAGATAGACTAAGATGTGACCTGCTTGACGTATGTCCGTTCGAACAAAATGTCAACGGAAGTATTTGTCGTTTTACACAACATTTCAAGCTGTTAACATAAAAGAGCTAGAATGTGCATAATCATGATATTTCCAAGCAAACAAAAGCTCTGAAATACGAAATCACGGTATGGTGACGGACAATATCTTTTACGTACCATATAGCTTTATCCCTCACTCGTATCCTTCCCGCGATACTACCACCAAGTCGCTGACAGTCTATCCATTGCTTACTGTTCTCATGTGATTGCTCAAGAGCTTACACTGCCCCTCCAGTCTCTCCATGTGTCTGCTCCTCGGGGACTTGATGCCATGTGTTAGATACTTCTCTTCTGAGAGTGTGAGCAAACTCAGCTCCGAGTCTGTGCCATGTGCCAGCTCAGCTCCGATTGTCTATCATGTGCCAGCTCAGCTCCGATTGTCTATCATGTGCCAACTCAACTCAAGTCAGCTCAACTAAAGTCCGATCGTCTGCCATGTGTCAGCTCAGCTCCGATTATCTGATATGTGCTTGCCTAACTCCGAGTGTCTGCAATGTGCCAACTCAGCTCTGTGCTTCACAGAAAGCTCTTACTAATATGGAACACAGCCCATGCTGCGGCCCAGCTCTCAGTGTTTGTTCCAATGGTTACGAAGTTCTGTCTGAATGGACAACAAGAGTACGCTCGCTCCCTCTAGTTATTGATCTGGATCTAAAGATGGCAGGGAGGAACAAATGTACAAGTAGGGGTAACCAGATGGGAGGTTGGGGAGGGCTTGTAACAACATCCTGACTAATTCCCTGATATCACAGTAGTCGGGATTTGCGGGGGTCGTTCTTGTAAATCGATTTCAGCCTTCTTGTGATCCCTGTAGAATAAAGGATCTGCAAGAAAGAGTATTATATTGGTAATACAGTGAAGTGATATATATGATTTACAACTGAATGGTTTTCTTTAGGAATAGTGCGTTTGAATTTTAAAGCACTTTATTTACCCGAACGGAAATAACAGCCCACTGTTGAAATATATGTTTTATCGTCTCGAACAATTTGGAAGTACAACATGTGATAAGTGTTTTAAAATTTCAAGCATAATATTTAAATTCAATCGTAACTTAAATTGTTTTGTGATCACCAATACATCTGAAAGAATATGTTGAGGAGTATTTTCTAATGGATGAAAGTCCAAGCCCAAGCAGGTGAACTTCTGTGTATGTAAACATTGACTCTATCTGAGCCTATTAGATTTAAGTATCTGAATGAACCATTATCAATCTTACGAAACAAATTTAGATGAAAATTATAATTGTTTGACTGTACAACTTCATGAGCATTACCGGAGAAAATAATTTGATGAATTAGTCTTTATCATTTCAGTCAAGGTTTCTTTAAGGAATTGATATAGCATCAGGTGCAGTATTCTTCGTATACAAATGTCGATCATGATTGATCTGAAGATCTGACATGTAAATAAGAGTATCACATTGCTAACACCTTCTTGCCCAATATGATTGATACGACATCTGAGGGATTTTATTTTTGAAATTCAGCGTAGACCTTCTTGGATTTTGATTTGATCCTGTCGGATTTATGGATCTGCGACGCCACAGTATCATAAGGATGATTGGATTCTTTGTTGACATCGTGTACTTCATTAGTGCGTCGGATATGAAGTGAAATAAAGCTTGCAACCCGACATACACCGATATCCTCCTCCAATACGCCTTCTCTGTACTCCAAATGCATGAGTCTGGTTAATCAGGCGGGTATCTCTTTTAACTCAACAGACTCGAAGACTTAAAAGTGATGAACATGGCAACCTTATAGGATAACCATTAGCGAGTAAACGTCAGACTCTACAGCGTGTAACATACAATGTACATACCATCTGAAGTATATAACAGATTCCTACCAAAATAGACTTGACTTACATTTATTGACAAGGCCATTCTATATATATTGAGTGTATATATATGAGTGTCATCTTTCGCATTATGTTTCTGCTTATTACCCTCGGCAAGCATGTCAACAGTTCTAAATCGAGGAATTCAAATCGTTTAAAACGATTTATTTCGAATTAAACGAAACTAATTTGAAAGTTCATTCTTCGCAATGGTAATACCATTAGGGTTGTGTAATAAATATGTTAATAATAATAACCTGTTAGTTTAGTTAGTAGGCTAGCCTCTTCGATTGAAACTCATTACTGCCTGGTGGTTGGTTGGAAAATGGAAGAATGGAAATTGGATTACTTGTTCCTAATCCCTATCTTCATTGAACAAAACATGTTTAAATCAAATCAAATGTGCTTTTCCATGGCGCGGTAAGTTGTACATTTACAATATGCTTTGACAAATCCATTTTGCATAATGTGAAATCAGTAGTTATTTATACTGTACATTGTTGTAAAAAAATTTTTTTATCATACACTGGATTGTGATCTCATCATGATAGAGCCACGCTTGGTTTGTCCAGTTTGTCCAGTTGTTCAATAAACACCAGTTGAAATCCAATATTAACTGTTTGTACTCGAGGCTTGTGTCTGATACATAGCTTGTAGCTTGTAATCACATTAAGTCACACTCTTTAGAAAACATTCAACTGTTGGAATGAAAACCATTAATATGCATCATAACTGCCGAAAGACATTGTATGATGATGATGAGGTAATCATTCCTATGTGATTTAGGATGGAACATGTAAATATTCTGAATTACGAATAAACACTGAGGCTCTCAGATAAACGCTAGTTTCCAATGCAGGATGGTGATCATCTCAAAACATACTCAAATGAGGACATTTATGTAACCTATATTTAGTTTAATTCATAGAAGTTAAAACACTGTCCGCGCTAAGTTATGCAACCGAAAAGGAGAGTACTTGTCTTAAGTATAAGACAAATATAACGAGAGAAAAACGTTTGTGGTACTCATTCACCTCCTTAATATGAGAAATGAAATCCTTAACGATAACGAGTTCCTAAAGGCGTTTCAATTAGAGACTATAGAACTATCCACATATGTCGCAATTACAGGAATCGACACTTCCCTCCCGATTGCTCTGTTCAATTACACTCATATTTATGATTCCGGGGAGGAATCGATATCGTGATTACATCAAGTGTTTGAGTACAGTCGACCTCAAGTAAATATCAATGTTCTTATCCAAGGCATGGTCAAACACAGGGCAGAACTATAGACGTCCAGCAATTATCTGGTCTATGTCCGAGGACTGGTCAAGTAGAAGGGAAGATATTTACGTCCAACAAATATCACTGGTCTATATCCGAGGACTGGTCAAGTACATTGGATGGATATCGACGTCGACTAATTCTATATGACATTCTAACGTGTTTACAGTAGACTTAATGCACTATCATTACAACTACATGAATTACTCTTGTGACAATGCAGATTGACAGTTATCGACATATTATTGGAAATTGTTAAATATATTTCTTAACTGGGTTGTAATGTAGTTTTTTGTTTCGAAGGTTTACTAAACGTTGCTCTGTCTTCACTCATGAACACTGATTCATTCACAACTGTTATTTCTGTCAAATGGAAGATGTATTTTGCACAAATGTTTGGTCTTGATCTTAAGAGTGTTTTGCCTTGGTTTGTTTTGCTTTAGTTTGCCTTGCCTGTTCTGTTTTGCCCAGACTACAATGTATACAGATTTTAAGGTTTCTTAAATTTTTAAGGGCTTATAATTCCCTATTGGAGTATCACTGTCTGAATAAAATAGACTCTTCACCGAGGAATAAACGTTGCAAAATAGTACATCTACAGGAAAATGAACTCATGTCTGTCTGAAGACAGTCCTTACGTTCACATGTTCCGACGAAATTCAGTTATCCAGTCACAATATCTCCAACAGAAGCTTTCGGTGCGGGAAGCTAGGGGCAGGTAACTCCAAACAGCTATCTGTCTGTTTCCGTAACATGTAGAACATATTAGCGAATGATTCAAAATGCCTTCAAAACGGCGACTGTTTACAAACTATGATGTGATTGCTCAGCTATTTGACTGGGTTTTGTCTGCTCTAAACTGGTACAGAGCACGCGGGGTATTCTTAGACTTCTGCAGGAGCAACCTATTCTGTCGTCTACAGTACTAGTAATACACATTTGCTATTTCTACACGCACCAACAGTATGTATACTTACATCAGTTTAGTTTTACATCCATATTGCGACATAATCTGCTGTTTGTTATTTATTGTTAACCATAACGGTGTTTTGTCATTTAAAAGTACTAACGGTCACTGACAGGTTTGATTTACTCCGATCATGTACGTGGTCAAGTTCAATGGTAATAATAAACCAACTACTACTTCCAAATAAATGAAGTTTCTGTGGAATAAGTTACTTTTGAATATTATCTGTCTGTGCATAGGGGATTCTCAATATTTATGCATGCATACGACCTATGACCTTCCCGAAACGAAAGCGAGGCTAAGGCCGCTTATTTCCTGGTTCGCGTAATGGCTGCACATCGGCAGTACGTGCCGCTGCATGTGTTTTTCGGTTTCTATCGACGGGAAATGAATGAATAGGTATGGTTATATCGAATTCCAGCATTACAAGGTTTTATACAAGTGTTTTTGATAATAAAATCGACAAAGTGAAGGGTAATTCATCCAGGTTTAGCGGTAAACGACGTTTGTTTTGGATAGTTTTTTTCGTGGAAAATTCAAGTTTTATTTCGGCCCATAAACGGGAGGATCTGTATTTCTCATTTGGCTAATAATGTCAATGTTCCGTAATCATTTGGCAAAATATATCTCCATTAAAATAATGTAATTCCTGTAAAAAATCTGAATCTGTAATTATAGGGTCGGTGGCCGTCTGCAGTCACTAAACCTCTTGAAAGTGCTGCCCCATTCCTCATACACACAATGTTAATTGAAAGCTAAGTGCAGCTTTTTAAATTCGTATCGACCTAGATGGTCAGAATATTTTTCCAAAAATTAGACATTCAAATAAATCATAAATATTCTTTATTGAAATCAAGAGCTAAATATAGTGTATAAAAACTATGTATAGACATGAATAACTAAATTATTTACACCTGTACTACAGGAAACATTAAATTATACCAATCAGAATTGTACTAATGACCAGAAATATCTTAAACAGACAATTATAAAGTATATCAAAGTTGAATAAACATAAGTTTATCTTTATAATTTAGGTACTATTTGATATTTTTTAGGACCATGGGAGTAAAATTTAAGGCAGGCCAAAACTTAAATAAGGAAAATAATTGTTTGTTAAATACTAATGTTAAATCATTTACTTAGGTATAGTCATCACTAAAAAAAAAATAACAAACATAAATAACAAACAAACAAAAACAAAAAATTTAAATTGAAATAATTGAGGTTAATGTTTCAAAGTAACAAGTAACATCATGGATAATGATTGAAATATAATGTGCAATATTCACATGTATACATGCATGTTTCAATACAATCTATATATACATGATAGATTATGCTCAAGGAGGTGGTGACCATGTTTGAGAAATAGATGTTTATCTTTTTTTTAATATACAAAGAAAATTGAAATTAAATTAAAATGCACAATAGTTTTTAATTATTTATGAATTATTGATAAGAGACACAATCCCACTGAATGCTTTCTATTCTGACTTAGATGATCATCTAGAATAATTCATAAAGTAAAAAAGGGACCCTGATTGCAAAAGGCAGGTGGGTACATACTACATAGGGTATTCAAATGTTCATGCCATGTGTGACATGGGTTATAATATATCACATTAGCACTGGGAGATTGTAACATGTTACTTTATTTTGAAATGAATAGAATTCAGTAAATAAATTAAATTTGTGTAATTTAAAATAGCCATGCAATATTTAGAAAATTATTTTCCAACTTTGAAGTATAAGGAAAAATTACATATCTCCTAACTTTTGAATTGGTCTCACTCCTTTTAGTTGTATATAAAGATGTATATTTGAATTAAAAAATTGCTAAAATAACTTTAATAACAGATCATTAGCTACAAATGTACATGATTTTCAAATATGTAATTCCTCTGTTTTGTTCCACCATTCATTTAAGTGATTGTGTGTACAGTTGTCAGCTTCTTACATAAACTAAACACTATGTTTCTTTTAAAGTAGAAATCCTTTTCTTATGAAATATATTTTTTTAAACATCTGTTTAATTTTCAAAGCTTATTCACATATCTGCAAGTGCTCATAAACTGGAATCCTCACTTCATTGATGACATTGATTACTGACTGATTATTGAATAACTTTCCTCAAACCATTAATTAAATAAAGCCACAATAGATTGCAAATAATTGCTAAAGATGTTTATGTATTTCTTACACATTAATAAGAACTTTATTTTCATTGTTCAAAAATGATTTTGCTACTGCAGACATACAAATGACTTACTAAAAAATAAAAAGTAGAACAGATTATATATATGTTTATTTGATTGATTAATATCTGCTTTACTGCTTCAACAACAGAACGTAAAATAACCTGTACTAATTGGACTGTAATTGAAACTATATTCAAATGAACAATTTGAATCAATTTAGACTCCAAAATAAAAGAAAAATTAAACAAGAATTTGGTTTGTTTACAGTGAGTTGCACTGAATGACCCTTTTGAAGCTCGTAAGCATGTCACAAGAGGCGACGGTTTAAATAGCCGAATGATGGCTAAGATTTGCCCACCCAGTGACCATATACAATGATTTCTTGGCATACATGGGTAGGGTGTAAATTTTCATTCGTATTTGTTCAAATTAGAGCACTGCAATAACAACGAGTTTGACAGATTGACAGTTCAAAATGACGGTAAACACGACGAGGAAGTCCCACCGTAAATTATTCGTAAAACATCGCCTTGCATGTAAAATAGTATCCTAAGCTGTGATAATTGAAGATAATCGACAGATACATCGATCTTGAACGTTTGCCAAGTAATTTTATCATAATATTTAATGAAATTAAGTGATTTTTGAAAGAGCTACCGACTTGTCAATGCTATGTGAAAGGTACTTCCGGGTTTCGAAGCGGCCTTAGCCTCGGTTTCGATTTCGAGAGGCCCGGTTTCTTATGCCTCATGAATATTCATGAGGTAATATTAAGAATCCCCTATTGTCAGTTTTATCTGTTCATTCATTCTAATCGACGTGGACCAGTTTGTATCATTTTATTCACGCTTCCTCAACTAGTTTGTAGAATTCTGATCTCAACAGTTAAGTCTGAATAAATATATAACAGCTTTACAAAGAAATAATCTATTATTTTAATTTCTTAAACTTTTAGTCTCATATTATTAACATAAATACGACATGCTTGCAATGAGACAACCAAAATAATGGGAGATTATCAAAAATAATTTTCCATATTCGATATATATAAAGGTTATTATAAAGAGCGAAACTAAAGTAGGAAACTAATTATTGTGGTTTGTATCTGTAATCTATAAAATCATGTATGAACACCCTGTCAAGGTATGACACTTTATGTTTAAACTCCCATATATGTTTATGATGAGTACAGGTCTGTAAACGAGGTATTATGGATGTATTATATAGAAGTTATTATCTGATTATCTATGTCTTACTGTGTTTACGACACGAGTGCCTGAACATTAGGGACATACCGATATTCAGGCACGAGTGCCGTAAATATAGGTTGACACAAATATGGCATTATTTGTAATAAAGATCATGTTCTCACTATGTTGGTACTGTTATACGTAGTGACGTACGTTTGTAAAAAATTAATATATCTACTTTGATCTTTACTTATAAATGATAAGAGCAGTGGAAAAACCCCATCAGCTTTGTACATAGGCCAGACAACCTAATATCTCGAATATTCGCTCTCCCGTCTGTGTAATATGATCTAATATATTCAAGCAATGCTGATCGTGGAAGAAAGAAGTTCCCTTTATTTGTTAATCTCATTCACAAGGAAAATGTTGATTTTTACTAACGGAGGGTTCCAATAAACAACTGATTCAAATGTGATACTGATAATTGGTTGAATTGATTGAAAACACTGCCTAATGGTGTAACCTACCCGTTGTCGTTGATAGACAAGTGGAAAATACCATGTCTGTTCTTTCTCAACTGTGATATTTGTCTACATATTGTCCTCAGCTACGTGGGTTTGTTTATTATTAATTTGATGTGTGTAAGACATGACTGATGCTTTGTGATATATGAACGCTTATTCGATCCTTACCGATAAATCAATTAGCTGCAATGGGTATCAGTGATTGATTCACGTAAGTCTAAGCAGAGGACAGCGTTGTGCTTGTAGGACGAAGAAGTATGAAAAGTAAAACCATTTGGGACCTTTTTACAAGAATCATTCTCTCTTGTATCTACTTATCCTCAGGTATGTTCTTTACCAGCTTCTTACACAATAACAAAATGCGTCATCGCGACATCGAAACAATTACTAATTTATTAACATATCTCTACATCGAAAGGAATACTAATGTGTTAACTTATTCTACATCGAAAGGAATACTAATGTGTTAACTTATTCTACATCGAAAGAATTACTAATGTGTTAACTTATTTCTACATCGAAACAATTACTGATGTGTTAACTTATTTCTACATCGAAATAATATCTTAAAATCTTATTTCTACGACAGCGGGTAAAAGTTTGCTGCTGATAAACTGGAGCTCCCAACATTTTGTTGCCTGTACTTTTTGCTTTTTTTTTTGTTATGGAACATTTTGTTTAACAAGTCATGATATGTCGTCATTACATAATGTATATCATAAATGTAAAGTATATTGTTTAATTCTCAAGGTAAGTAGCCATATCTCTATTTCTATAACATACCAATACCAATCATAAACTCTGAAAATAAAGTTGCCATATTGCTTTATTTAATGTTAAAACTATTATTATATATAAACGTCTCAAGTGACTGGAAGCAACGTTAACGTTGCCCTACAGAAACCAGCCGTCCAGTCCTCCACGAGGCCAGATCAAACAGTCAATCTGGAGGCGAGCAACGCCGTGGATGGAAATCTGGACGCCAATCTGAACGATGGCAGCTGTGCTCAAACACGTCCAAAAGAAGATACAATAGCACAATGGTGGATGGTGGACCTACTCAAGGGATACGTCATCACTTCAGTCCATATTCTGTACAGACAGGATAAATGGAGTGAGTTTAGAATAGTCGTTTTAAGAAAAATAAATAATCGTATAAACGTGACATAGACGTGGTTTAAAGTTATATACATAGCAAACAAAGATTGTTCACCACTATCAGGAAAATCAACTGTGTGCTTTATCTACCACTTTAACAAAGCAAATTTCACTCAGACAACGTTTCACAATTTTGTCCAGGAACAAGTATTATTATACTGAAAACTGCAAGTCAGTATTGATTGTTTTAATATGAGTAATTCCATTCTTTCAAGTGAAGTAATGAACCTTTAGTAACTGATTTTTAACAAATGGTCGCTCGTTAAAGCAGTATGAACCTTCAAAATCAGATAGTTTGTGAAAAGATAAATTTGAACAAAGTTGCTAAATGACGATATTCGGTCTGTATTACTGTAATGACACCTCTTAATCACAGATATGTGTTTGATGAACGAATAGAACTCATAAAGATCTCAGAATCATTCCAAAATCGTATCATTATAACCTTTTTATTACTAATTGTAAGGGGGATGCAATTTTAAGATCCAGTTACTTCCATATTTTGCTTGATAAAAGATGTTTTGAGCACGGTAACAATAGTTATTTGGGGTAAAAAAACATAACCAAATACAGATGTAAATACAGTCGTAATTTCTTTAAATGTCACCATGTTCTTAGAAGAAATAAGTCATTAACTATCCTATCTTCATGTCTTGAGTGCTTAATTCAATAATTTATCCTACCATTGCCACAGCATCACATTTTAGGTATGAATGTAGAGGGTGCAACGCTTCTTGGCTATGTATAAAATGGACATTTATGAACACTCCTCAAGCTTTGGCTTATAATTTGTGCAAAACATTCTCTATACCGGAGACGTCAATTTCAACTGAATTACCTCGTTATGTTTAGTACATTGTATATTATATTATTACTCACCAGTTGAAGATATCGCGGCTTAATAAATCTACCATGTTATTACACTTAGTGAATTAGGAATTAGGAATTAAGTGGCATTTAAATAAGTGAGTAATAAATAAAATACTAAACTCGTTTCCGTTTAAAAACATAGTTATGTAACTTGTGAGATGGTATTTAACTCGCTTTTGCTGGTTAAATACAAACCACTCACTCGTTTCATAAATATGTTATTAAACGGAAACGAGTTTAGTATTCTCTATTAATGGTGCACTCATTCGATATGGACTAGGGCTGGCCTGTAGAAATACGGTTTGAGCACTTTATGCAAATGAGAGGGATTTTCTTTTACATGTAATAATTTATATTTCCCCCCAAGTCTATTCTTCAAAGAGATTATTAATTAGTAGTCTCTGAGATACAATATGTCAGCTCCGTCCGTACGGCCCTCCCGTTTGTCATTAGCGTGTTATCTCATGAAGTGCTGCATTTACTACCAGTCTTCATTGGATGAATACGCAGACACTTATCGATTTGGGTGACCTTGACCTCATTTTCAAGGTCACTACCAGACTTTGACCAGTTTTTAACATGCTGTTAGCTCGATTTAATAACAATTGAATAGAACATGAGAAGCTGACTACGCTGAGAAACTGTGTAGCCGTCCTTTAATATCATTTCTTGATTGGGGCAGGAGCATGGTCACGTTTTTTAATACTTTCTTTCAGGTGACCATATCGGAAACTTTGTGATCGAAACATTTTGGTCCAACCCAACTGTGTTTCAAAATGCTGTGTCCAACCGATGTTATCACTACACGGGCAGCAATTTCCCTGGCAATGATACCTTGACCTGTACTACACCTATTCGTGGCCGCTTCTTGAGGATCAGAAAGATTCTGCCTTCACCTTACAAAACCCTGACTCTCTGCGAGGTGAAGGTGATTGGTCATGTGAAATTAATTAAGCAACATCCATTTCTTTACAGCAAAACTGTTCTGAAAATAAAGAAGAAGAAAAAGAAGACAACGTGTCTGGCAAAATTTAATGATATTAGATATAATATAATATTACAATCAAGTAACTGTGCTGAAACGAAAGTTCATCCAAATAACGGTTCAATGTTTTATGATAACGGCTTTTACGATAGATTGATATTTATGGATCAGAAATATGAAGGGAGTATCATGTTTGGGAAAAGAATGGTTGGCTTGATCAAGTCGGAAAATGCGAAGCCGTTCCATTTTGAAGCACTCACAGTTCAAATTCTCAGAAATTCGTCAGAGAGGATAACTACATTTGCTGCAAGGCTTGAAGGCATGGATACTTCAAGGAGTTCGAAAATGAGAAGCATGCCTTTGGTTTTTCACAGATGTATTGCCCTAGTTCTCTTCAAAGGTACAACTCGTCCAACAAATATTTATAATAGAATATCCAACTATTGAGCGTAGTTTGAGGAGTTAATGCGCATCATGCTTATACAAGTGCGAGATGGTGTGAATTTTAATGAAAACCAAAATGGTGTGGGATGTTGATGATCATATCTTTTTGTTTCATAAAATTCACCACCAAGCCGCACCACAACAATGAAGATGACATCGACCTTGAAGCTAGAAACGTCAAAACTGACGAAAATGTGACGGAGCTTCAGTGTGTTATGAGATGTGTCGGGGAGGAGGAAAGATGTCAGGGTGTCAACCACAAACACCTGTCAAGCACCTGTGTTATTGTCTTTGATACCTGGGACACTGACAAATCATCGCCTGATAACTCTTGGACAATCTACAATATGTATCAATCTCTCTTCGCATGAGAGAAAGAAATGGACGATTTCATCCAATCCTTCAATCCATTGTAAATGAAGATTACCTGGCTTGTCACTTCTAATTCATTTGAAGTTACAATGCAATATTTATTTTTTGTGATGCTCCATTTGCAAACTATAAAATGTTATCGGAGCATTGGAGTTATTAATAGTTTTTATTCTGAAGAAATAAATTTTGAATTTTTGCTAAGCTATGCCAATCGTCCATTTGTCAATAAAAAATATGGATCGTTGATATCTAGTATGTTTTAAATGCGAATACTAGCAGCACCTCCGAAAAGATTTTTAAAACAAAATGTTAAAAATAGAGCTTTTGGCTCTGTAGCTCAACAGGTTTTAAATAACAAACTATGTAAGTAAATTTTCCAGAAGTATTTATCATCGCCATAAAAACAATTTCAAATGTTTTAAGTAACGGAGAAGACGATGAAAATAAATTTACTAGGTCGTGACCAAATTTAAAATTTAGAATCCCATTTCGCCAAGTTAGTCTGTAAACAACACCCTTATGCTGAATTCTTAAAAAAATATTTTTTTGGCGGCTGCATTTGCAAACTATTAAGTGTTTCCGGAGCATTGAGGCATCTTTTTAATACGCGAGCGTAATAGTTATTAAAATAAAATAGAATTTTTGCTTAGATAAAACCAATGTTCGATTTGTCAATCGTCAATATGGGTCCATGAGACATGGTATGCTTTAGTCGTGAATACTGGCAGCACCACCAAAACGATTCTTGTTATGTTTTTTAAACAAAATGTTAAAACATGGAGCTACTGGCTCTGTTGCTCATCAGATTTAAACCAACTAAATATGTAAATTTTCCAGAACTATTTATCATGGGCATACGAATTTCAAATACTTTACTTAACGGAGAAGAAGATGAAAATAGGTTTCCTAGGTCGTGACCAAATGTACAATTTAGAATCTCACAACACCCCTCTAAAATTTAGGATCCACTTTGGCCAAGGAGTCTGTACACAACGTTTAAGCTGGTACTGGAGAAAAAGATGAACATAGTTCTTTTTGATGTCAAAGCCTTACTGGCCTGATTAGCTAATAAAATCCTCACTTTTGAAAAAAATGTACCCGAGAAGCCTATTATTGTATGGAGCTCAACCATAGTGTACTAATTTATTGCATGCACAGATGATCGTTTCCTTAATTACTTTGTGTCCTTTTTATTAAATCGATGTATTCTCTAATGTCGGTAATCTTAAGTAAATTATCAGCGTACCATTTGTAATTAGTACATAAAGCTGTTCAGCTGGAGCGCGAGAAGCTCTTAGTTGTACATACCTCCCATTAGGAATGTGTTCCCTCGATGTTTAACACGACGTTTAAGCCTACTACAACTCGTATATTGGGATTTGGCCTTCATCTTCAAGCTCCGGTTGTCATGACTAATGAAGTAAACCAATGAATAATTCAAGTTAAAAATGATTGTACATGGTTCCGTAAAGCCATGAGAATCGTTTTTGTCATTCTAAATAATAAAATGTGTTCACAATAAAACGGCTTATAAAGCAAAAATTGCATGGCAACCATTTTATTGTGAACACATTTTATTATTTCAAATGACAAAAACGATTTCCATAGCTTTACGGAACCATGTACAATCATTTTTAACTTGATTTTCCAACGGGAAAAGGATCTTTTTCTATTAATGACATAATTTTTCAAATACATTTCGTTGACTTATTTGAGTGAAAAAACGTGCTCCTGCCCCTTTAAAGCTTGTTTTAACGCTTACGAAATTCTGTGTTAATGGACAACAACAGTTTGCTCATTCCCTTCCTCTGCATAGTGATCTGGATCTAATGATGGCAGGGAGGAACAGCTGTACAAACAGGGGTAACCAGATGGGAGGGTAGGGATGGCCTGTAACAACATCCTGACTATAGTCCGTCAACCTTACTTTTGGAAAACGGTTTTTTTAAAGTTGCATTTCAACAACACACACTACCAAGCTGTAATTTGTTCCATCCATAGTTATATATGGTGACCTAATGTGGTGCTGAATTTCTCACGTTTATCTGAATTATTAAAGATGTTTCTTAAGAAATTATCATGTAAAATTTCTGATAACAGCGACATTTTCACAAGGGAGTACTAGCAAGTACTGGAACAGCTATCAACAATGTCACAATTTGTGTCAACGTTTTATGTACATGCATGCACGTACATATCAAGGGAACGGAGTGTGACGTCAGATTTACAGATAGGTGTCAAGGTGTGGAAAACATGCTCTCCAAAGATGCACAGGACATTATTAATACATGTATAATATTAGTACATGCGTTTTTCAAGACATAATCCGAAAGACATAAAAACTTTATTTCGTTAAATTGCACCACGAAACGTACACATGCTGCAAACGTTTCTTGAACGACACTTCATCGTATTATCTCCCTTGACAATGATGCAGGAACTGATACTGAAACCCGCATTGGTCGGGGACCATATCAAAACATCCTAAGACAGGTAATAAAACTGGATGATTTTGATCGACGAGTTGTGAGGGATGTAATTCTGCGCTTACATAAGTCGAAAGAGTCTCTTTCTTCTAGAAAGTTGAAAAAGATACTCCAAGATGATCATGGTATCCATGTATCTATAAATACACAATATGCAAGTTATTGCTTAAAGGTACATCCATTGTGTTGATGGGGGGTCACATATTGCAAACGTTATAAATGGTGGTACTTCATCGAGAAGTACCAACTGTTACCGAAAACTACCATTTTGATGATAGTAGACTTAGCATATTGACGATATGAAGGGACAAGTAGTGATTTCCGATCGAAAACCGGACAACGCACAGCGTTTGGCGCGCGTCAATGAATCAAACGAAATTTTGGAAGCTTATTTATAACAGACAAACAGATAATGTTTAATAGGTCATATAACAAATGTGCATGTAAATGGGACGTGCAGTTTCGGTTTCTGCACACGCATAATAATGTTACTAAATTTTTTATTGGAAACTTAATTATGATATATTTGGCGATTGGGGATAAATATGCAAGCTGAGTGAATTTATTTCTATTGTAGACAGCACACGTAGTGAGTTGGAACGTATTAAAGCCAAATACAATTTTATGAAACACATAGATGCACCTTTAAATACGGATACCCATTCAAAATCTTTTAAGTTGAAATACGTCAAATGTTAAGTAAATGACAAACATATTTGTGGAATAATTGTGTGGATCATGTCATGAAAGTAGAAGAACAATACTGGCAAAAGGATGGGTTAAAACCCAAACCGATGATCATAAATTTGAACTCTGAATGTGACATTAACATTAAAGTTGGGGCTGAATCTGCATCTGAATACAAGTAAGTTTTACCTCCCTTTCTTCATCATTTGATGTTGTTTGATAAACACATGAAAAACATACATTAACATTTTCATAAAAAAAATTAAAAATCTGTCTAAAATGAAAACGTGATTATTTAAGTAGTAAAACCTTTATGAGGTACTGAATTTCATCAAATAATTGACACAATTTATCAAATATATCGCCTCTAATGGCTGCGATACTGCCGGATCGGCGTTAAGCAATAACTCACTCACTCACTCACTCACTCACTCATCAAATATACGTTGAATCTCAAGCTCACTATCAAGAAGAAGTTTGGTCGTTGCATGTTGCGTGATATAAACCAACATGAGACAATATACAAAAACATTTGATGACTGTTTGCTCACGACAGATATTTAGTGAAAAAAAGAAGTCTCTACTACAATGTATATAATCATCAAATACATTATGCTGATAGATATGTTCCTGTTGTCAAACTGGATGGTCCTAAATTTGTTATTTGTTTTCCTTAAAAATTGAAACAATACATTTACATGTAATTTAACAGTACATATATACCCACGTGGAAAAGAAACGTCCCCACATTTTTAAAAGGGTATAACATCGAAAATTGCTGTCGGAGTATCAAAGTATCAGAGTATGATACCTTTATTTTCATGTCTGTTCAAATACACTGGGGTGCTAAATCGCTTTTTCAAGAAGTTTTTTTGCCACAATGTTTGGTATTAGAAAGTAGAAATTTAATTATTATAAGATGGCGTTGACCTAAATAACCTTCTTGGATTTAAATTTGTTGACGCATCATTACTGTGGGACGTCACAAAAGAAGCCAAAATCGCATTTTAACGTCGGTATTTTGTCAGCAAAAATGTTTCATGAGAACAAAAACAATGGGATTCCAACGAGCGACAATACTTTATCGTTTTATACCGATGATCAGATATTGAAAATGCGTCATTTAGAACTATAAACGTTCATATAGATCGGTAATTTAACTAAAAGGTGCCTATACTCGTAAAAAACAGATGGTCCCCTTCCCCCAATTTACCGTATATAGAATTATCGAAAAGAAGTTCCACCTTAATGTACAAAATCCAAAATAAAATGGCTCCCCGATATCTTACTGAACCAAAAGTGTTGGTCCAATGTTTAGTACAATTTACGTAACTCCCAACATATTGTGACTCGTTACTCATGCTAAACAGTCAAGACAATCATTCATTCCAAAAGCAATATGTTCATGGAATAATTAAATAATGTCCGCAAATCAGAAAGTATCTCAGTTTTTAAAGCATGCATTACTGATAGGTAATCTCTGCTCCACAATATTGTTCTTGTGGTAAATCAAAATTAAACATTTTGCACTCAAAGTTACGATATTGTTGCAAGCACATTAAACTTTTTTTAAACAAAATTGGAATGAAATTTGATCCAAACTGTATATGTGACACTTGATGTTGTAACACTATACCATTGTTTTGAATGTTTAGTGTACATTAACACAAGCACAAACCTTATGGCATCATTTCAGCACATATACCTACTTTATGCAAATGAAATAGACCTCCTTCTATCAAGGGGACATTGATTTTGATGAAGGTAACATTTATCTGTGTGTTATAAATGTGTGTATGGTTTCGTAGTTCTATGCTGATTCCCACTGCATGTATAAATGATATATTACAACAGTTGTTTGTCCATTCCATCGCCTTTGAAAAAAGTAAACTTAAAAGTTACCCTTCTCCGTGTTTCATTCTCTAAACAGAATACCCTTCTCCGACGAAATCAATTACCCTTCTCTCGCTTCAATTTTTCAAACGCAGATTATGATGTATTTACACAGCGCCTAAACGTTAACATGACATCTACAGATTCCTTGGTGAATGCCCAAGGTATGAGCATTAATAATATGCAGGAAAATACCCAAATATAGGTGTGAAATAGATTAAAAGAAAATCTGCAAACAGCCATGTTTTGACCAGCCACCATTTTTTAAGTGGGTAACTGCAGTTCCCCTACTCAGTGTAGAAGGGGGTGCTAAAGGCGTTTCAATTAGAGACTATAGAACTATCCACATATGTCGAAGTTGCAGGATTGGACACTTTTCTGCCGATTGCTCTGATCATTTTCATTTATATTAGTGAATCCGGGAGGAATCGATATCGTGATTACATCAAGCGTCGACCTCAAGTAATTTTCAATGGTCTTTGTATAAGGCACGGTAAAACACAGAGCAGAACTATTGACGTCCGAGGACTGGTCAAGTACATTGGATGGATATTGACGCCGACTAAGTCTATGTGATATCCTCACAAGCTATCCTTACATGTTTACAGTAGACTTAATACACTATCATTACGACTCCATGAATTATTCTAATGACAATTGTATTGACAGTTATTACATATTATTGGAAATTGTAAAATCTTTTTCGTGACTGGGTTGTAGAGTGTTTCTTGCTTCGTAGGTTAACTAAAATTTGCTTTGTCATTACTCATTAACACTGACTTATTCACAATCGTTCTTCATGTTAAATGGAATATGTATTTTGCAGAAGTGTTTGCTTGCTTTGTTTAGCTCCAGTTTGCCTTGTCTGATTTGCTTTGCCTAAACAATAAAACTGTTCAGGTTTCTTAAATGTTTAAAGGGCTTATACCTCCTTATTGAAGTTAAATAACGTTATACTTGTTACTTGTCTGCAGGAGAAACCTCTTCTGTCCTCTGTTTGCTATTTCTACACTTTAGCACAGTTTAGCTTTACATCCATATTGCGTGTTTTGTTATTCATTTACTATCAAGCTATAACGGTGTTTTATGATTTTGTAGAAATTACGATTGGTCACTGATGGGTTTGATTTATGCTGATCATATACATAGTCAAGCTAATTGGTAATAATAGATCGACCAACATATCGGACAGGAATTGGGAATCGTGTCATGTTACGCATTGCTCAGTGGACCATGTGCCTTTTTAGTAATGCAAGAGAAACTAATCATTGCACACAAACATGTTTTCAATTCATCAATTGTTTCCAATAAATGAAATTTCTGTGGAATATGTAACTTTCGAATATTATCTGTGATGTCTGTTAGTGTATGTATGTACGTTAATTCACCCAAATCGACGTGGACCAGTTTGAATCATTTAATGGACGCTTCCTCAACTAATTTGTAGAATTTGTATCTCAAGAGTTAAACCTGAATGAATATTACGCTTTTCACAGAAAAAAAATTATGTTCAAACTATTAGTATCATGTTATAAATATAAATACAACATGCTTGCAACGAGACAAACGCTAACAGTGAAAGACTCGAGGAATCATGAACCAAAATAATGGGAGACTATCAAAAATAGTTTTCCATATTCGATATCATATCATATATGAACATATACATATATCATATATGAACACCATGTCAATGTATTACCTCCCATGTAACGAGGTCCTATAGATGTATGTATACGTATATGGTAGATGTAAGAACAAGTTCTCACTGTGTTCGTAGTGTTATACGTAGTCACGAACGTTATTAAACCTGGTTAATTATATTCACAAGATTTATCTTATTCTATTGGTATATCAATTTGTGATTCTAATGAATTTATCTACTTTGATCTTTACTTGACAAGAGTATTGGAGCAACCAATCAGCATGTCACATAGGCCAGCCGACCAATCAGCATGTAACATAGGCCAGCCGACCAATCAGCATGTAACATAGGCCAGCCGACCAAATCTATCAAATATCCTCGCTCACGTCTGTGTAATGTGATTTAATATATTCAAGCAATTCTGATCGTGCAATAAAGTAGTTCCCTTTGATAAAATATAAAATTGAAAATCTAATGGACGACAAGAGAAGGGGCAAACAATAGAATAACGGCTATTTGTTAATGTGAATCACAAGGGAAATATTGAGTTTTACTTACAGACGGTTCCAATAAACTACTGCATGATACTGATAAAAGACCAAATTGATTGAAAACACTGCCCAATGTTGTAACCTACCGAGATGCAATAATGCCGTTGATAGACAAGTGGGAAATACAATGACTGTTGTTTCTCAACTGGTATTTGTCTTTATATTGTCCTCAGTAACATGGTTTTGTTTACCAACAAGTTGATGTGTATAAGACGCGACTGTTGTTTTGTGATATTGTAACGCATAAATTCTATTCTTACCGATAAGTCAGTTAGCTGCAGTGGATATCAGTGATTGATTCATGTAAGTCTAAGCAGAGGACAGCGTTTTGCTTGTAGGAAGAGGAACTATGAAAACTAAAACCATATGGAAACTGGACCTTTTTACAAGAATCGTTCTCACTTCTATCTTCTTAACCTCAGGTATTTTATTAACAAGCATATTACAGAGTAATCGCGTCATCGAAACATTAACTAATGTGTTACCTTATTTTTTGGACAGCGGGCAAAAGTTTGTTGCAGATAAACAGGATTTTCTTGATTTTTGTTCTTGACCTTTTGGGAAAAAACTTTTATGGAACATTTTGTTTAACAATTTATGATCTGTCGTCATTACATAATGTATAACATAAATGTAAAGTATACCCTTTTTAATTCTCAAGTGACTGGAAGCGACGTTAACGTTGCCCTACAGAAACCAGCCGTCCAGTCGTCCACGAGGCCAGATCCAACAGTCAATCTGGAGGCGAGCAACGCCGTGGATGGAAATCTGGACGCCGATCTGAACAACGGCAGCTGTGCTCAAACCAGTCCAAAAGAAGACACGATAGCACAATGGTGGATGGTGGACCTCCTCAAGGGATACGTCATCGCTTCAGTCCATATTCTGTACAGACAGGATAAATGGAGTGAGTTTAGAAAAGTCTTTTTCTAACGTTTGTTTGTAAATAGTTAAATATTTATCAATCAGAAATGTGCAAATGGAAGAGGCATTGTTGGTATTACCGGTGCTCACTGTTCCCCACAACTTACTCTCCAAATAAGGAATAAACCCACAAAATGTACTTACCTGCCATATTTCAGTGGAATGTTCAAAGGCATCAAATAGACAATGGATAATATTTTTCATCATTTTGTCAGAACATAATTTTAAACAATGTTCAGATTATTCAGAATCAACGAAACTAAAACATTATCAAAACCTATGATAGTGAAATACATTGTCCATGCTTACCTATTAAAAATGTCTTCCAGATAAAACCCGGACATTACACTTTTATGCAATAATATTTCTTGTTTATTTTTCCAAAAATATTTTTAATGATACAATATCATTGAAGACTAGTTTTCTTTTATTTCTGATGATATTACTTATGTCGTTAGCTCATTAATATACATATACATTTATCAATTACATTTCAAATACCCGGTAATAGGGACGCTTCTGTTGAAATACACTGCACAGACAATGAATTTCCCTTCCATGTCAAAAACAATATTTTCCATAGATATGAGTTTTATTTTAGATATTTTGGAGGATATTTGCCAAGTTTTCCCATAACATAAAGATGATAAATATTCAACCAATTTTCATGGAAATATGCATGTAAATTTATAAGACCCACGATAATAGGGCCCATCTTCATAAATCATCTAAAATTGTTGGGAGTTATTTTGAATTGTGCCATTTTTATCAGCTAATAGTCCTGAGATACAATATCCCATGTCGGCTCCGGTTTATCATGAGCGTGATATCTCATGAACTGCTGCACCTAGAGTCTTCAACTGTGGTACCAGTCTTCATTTGGGGAATGCGCAGACACCTGATTGACCATGACCTCATTGTCAAATTCACTATCAGACTTTGAGTTTTTAAAATGCTTTTCACACGATATGATAAGAATGGAATATAACATGAAAAGCTGACTACTCTGTTGAAACTGTGTGTCCATCCTTACAGCTCATTTCTTGATTGCCGGTGGGGGGCATGGTCACGTTTGTGACAAATACTTGTTTTACTTTCTTTCAGGTGACCATATCGGAAATTTTGTGATCGAAACATTTTGTTCCAACCCAACTGTGTTTCAAAATGCTGTGTCCACCCCATGTTATCACTACACGGGCAGCAATTTCCCGGGGAATGATACCTTGACCTGTACTACACCTGTTCTTGGCCGCTTCCTGAGGATCAGAAAGATTCTACCTTCCCCTTACAAAACCCTGGCTCTCTGCGAGGTGACCTTGATTGGTCATGTAAGGAAAGGTGGGGCACAACTTCAAAACTATGTTGTAACATTAACAGAAACAGTGAAATTAATCAAGCAATACCCATTTTTTACAGCAAAAGTCTTCTGATAAGAAAAAAGACCATTAGTGATATTAGGTAGAACAATCAAGTAACGGTCTTGAAACGAAATTTCATCAAACTAACAGTTCAAAGTCTTATGATAACGGCTTTTACGATAGATTGATATATAATATCCCCGACTTAGTCGAGACTGCTATAAATTTTTTTACAGTTTCCACCGCCGCCGGCGCGTTTTGTTTAGGCTATAACTTTTTTCCAATAAGGTTTTAGGAACTCATATGCATAACTTCATACTTGTACCCCTGGGAAATGTTTTTGACATGTTAATATTCAAGGTCAAAGGTCAAAGGTTCCTTGTAAACACGATAATTTGAACAAATATTTGTGCTATCAAGCTCTTATTTGGTATTTATTACTCAACCGTGGTGAGATCACTCATTAGATAACAATGAGTTGGTTACACACATGTGTGATACCACCGCGTGCTGCCGTAACGTCATAATCGGCACGTGACGTCATATTCGTTTTTGGTTGACGTCACAATGTTGGCCGCGCGACTGCAATAGTGGGTGGCCTATTTGCAAGTAAGCGTCACTAAAAACGATTTTCTTGAAATTCAGCGCTGTTTACATCATGGAGTAATAAATAAAATACCAAACTCGGTCCCGTTTGATAACATGTTTATGAAACTCGTGAATGGCATCGGTATTTAACTCGCTTTCGCTCGTTAAAATACCAAACCATCCACTCGTTTCATAAACATGTTATCAAACGGGAGGTCGTTTAGTATTCTATATATATCAACTCGTTACTGTTGAGAAGCGAGCTCAAGACTTATGCATTTGTGAATATGCCTTACATTTACTGTTAACACTTTGAATCATTACATGATTACTATACTCAATGAAAAGTGATCATTGATTTTGTGACCTTGAAGGTTAAATGTCAAACGTTAAGGCCATGTTAACCCTTTGATCCAATTTTGAAATCAGAAATTATATATATAGGTTTAAAGAACAATCTTGAATATGGAATAAACTCCCACAAAACTTACGAGTCAGTGAAGAAATGTCAACCTCAGTGCCAGACTAAAGACACGCCTGTTTCAAGACATTGAATTTTCCTTGTGTACATACGTTCGACTCAAAAGCGCTTTAGAGCAGTTTTTATTCTGATTTTAGCGCTATATCCATGTGTTTATGTATGTATGTACATGTGTGTATGTTAAGTGACATAAGTGACAATTCAACTTGTTAGTTAGAACTCCAATGATGTGATTATTGTGGCTGTGCAGAAGGCGGAACAAATATCCTCAGTGTCGGGGCTGCTCTACTTTTGCGGTGTCCCGCAAACGCTAATAAAAAAAATATTATCTAGTTATGGATCCGAAATCTGAAGGGAGTTACCGCTGTGGAAAGAGAATGGTTGCCTTGATGAAGTTGGAAAATGCGAAGTGTGTAATAAATTTTTTCTGGACTCGCACTCGCAGGTAGTTAGTTGGTGGTGTCTCCAAATTCTCAGAAAGAGGATAACGGAATTTGGTGCGAGGCTTGAGGGCATGAATACTTCAAGGAGAAGCATGCTTTTGTTTTTTACAAAGTTATTGCCCTTGTTGTGGTTTTTGCTGTTCTGTTCAAATGTACAACTAGTCCAAAATATGATTTAAATAGGATAACCAACTGTTGAGTGTAGTTTGAAGACATACATACCATACTGGAGTTAACGAGGAACATACTTATTCACGTTGGATATGATTGCGAGTTTTAATGAAAACCAATTTGGTGTGAGATGTTGATGATCATGTATTTTTTTTTCAGATAATACACCACCAAACCGCACCACAGCCCTGAAAATGGTGTCTCGCACATACCTTGAGGCTACAAACGTAGACCGATACGAGAACAAGACGAAGCTTCAGTGTGTTATGAAATGTATCAAGAAGGAAAGATGTCAAGGTGTCAACCACAACCAACAGACAAGCACCTGTGTCATTGTCTACGATACATGGGACATTGACCAGTCAACGCCTAATAACTCATGGATACTCTACACCATGTAATATTGTCTATTCACTGGAGAGAAAGAAATCAGAAATCTGGACGATTTCTCGAATCCGCCAAACCATCATTATCAAGCCCATCTGGCCTGTCATGGATTCATTGGAAGTTACAATAAAACAAAATATAGTCGCAAATGACGACAAACGGAAATAGAGCATAAATGTTTTGTAATTAATTAATGTTGTTGCACATTTTTAAAAAAATGTTTCAAGTCTCAAGCAGATCTCAAGGGGTATTGAGACCCAAAGTCTGCATGTTAAAATCGAACAATTATAAAAAATAATCTAGTGGCGATTAAACCATGTCACCTACGAATTGATAATTATTATTTCTGGATGAAAATTGTGAATACAGAAATTACCCAATGTTCATTCCTGTACCATTCTATAATGGAATAAGTAGAAGCTTTCAAGTTGAAAACTTAAATAAAAATGCTCCAGCAATGCATCAAATTCCCACTCTGGTCAGTTTTCAGGTTCAATACAGAAGGTTTAAATGCATTAATTGTGTTTCGTCACATTTTTAATATTTGCTAAAATACCACATGTGCTGATTTCAGTTCAAATCATTTCGCTCAACTTGCATATTCATTCCTAATCGTCAAATATATCAAAATTACATTACTAGTTCCCAATAAACATCGAACATCATTATACATGTCCAGAAACGGAACTACTCCTCACATGTATATGCACAAACCTTTACAGCATTATCAACATAAATTGGCTAATAGATGTGCGTTAATCGTGGTGGTTTGTCCAGTTTTCGATCAGAACTACTTTTACATATATATCGTCACTATACGGAGTTGACTATCTTCGAACTGGTAATTTGCGGCTCAGTCATAACTTCCCGATGCAATAGCACCATCTATAACGTTTAGCAGGACTGACAACCCCCCCTCCAAAACAACACAATATATGCCAAAACGAAAGTAGGAATTAATTGAGGTATTAAACAATTGTTGATATTTCCGTTGTTGAGAAATGAGCATGCACCATGGAACAATGAAATAATTATCTCAAAGTCATTATCATGTCAAAATCAGACCAATTTAAAGAAAATCAGAATAGCGGCTTAACCACGAGAGCTACGACTTTGTCATGATTTACTTTTTTGCTTGTATTGTTCTTGCGCATCTTTTGTATACAGTTTCAAGTCTCTTAGTGGATTTTAAATGATTTCCCTATGTTAAAGTTTTCTTTATTATGACCGGAAAGGACTGTACGCGAGCGATTTTATTATTGATTCATAAAGACAATAGTCCTGCCTTACTCTCCTGAAACTTTTTTTCAATTCGATGGGTTGGATTTTGAATTATCGCCCCTGAAAATTTGCGGTTTTAAAACATTGCCTGATTTTGAAAGGTCACTGTGAAAAAAGTATTAGGAGTTCAGTTCAGTTACATGTAAATAAAGTTTCAGGTCTTAGGTGCAAATATCTTCGGAGTGGTGTTTCCGCAAAGGTACATGGGGTCAGAAAATTTGAAAAAGTTTTTAAAAATCAAAGACAGCGGCTAAACTACGTGACTGACGACTTCGCCATGATTTACTTTATTGCTCACAAGGTCATTGCGGATATTTAAGAAAAAGTTTAAAGTCCCTAGATGCATTTTGAAAAATTTTCCCATGTTAAAAATCGAAATTTGGATTCGAACTGGTCCTTTAATGGTTTGACAGATTGGGCCCAAAAGCTTCGTCAATTTCATAGTAAGGGTTATCAGCATGTTAAGTTTGGATGTAATAGCTGCAATCCTTCTTGCACAAAGTGCTGTCCACAAAAAAACGGTGGAATAATAAATTAAAAAACACGCCAATATCAATAAGGATTCAGCATGGCTTAAAAATAAAATAAAAATTCAGGCTACATTTGCAAACTATTAAATGTTTCCAGAGCATTGGAGCATCGTTTTAATACGTAATAGTTATTAAAATAAAATAATTGTTTTGCTTAGCTAAAGCCAATCTTCCATTTGTCAATCATCAATAAGGGTCCATGGCAGCACCTCCAAAATGATTATTGTTATGTTTTTTAAACAAAACGTTAAAACATGGAGCTACTGGCTCTGTAGCTCGTCAGATTTAAATAAACTAAATAAGTAAATTTTTCAGAAGTATTTATCATGGGCATAACAAATTTCAAATATTTTACATAACGGAGAATAAGATGAAAATAAGTTTCCTGGGTCGTGACCAAATGTACAATTTAGAATCTCATTTGGCCAAGTTAGTCTATACATAACACCCCTCTAAAATTTGGGATCCCCTTTGGCCAAGGAGTATGAACACAACGTTTCAGCTTTCTAGAGCTTTTGATACTGGAGAAAAAGATGAACAGAGTTATTTTTATATCGTAGCTTCAAATATCATTGTATGGAGCTCAACCATAGTGTACTACTTTATTGCATGTACAGATGATCGTATCCTTAATTTCTTTGTGTCCAATTTATTAAATTGATGTTATCTCTAATGTCGTTAATCTCAAGTAAATTCTCATCTCACCTTTTGTAGCTGCAAATCGTACAAATCGTATAGTGGGATTTGGCCTTCATCGCAGTTCTTCAACTCCCATTTTTATGACTAATGAATTCAACCAATGAACATTTTCAAATCAGACCTTGCTATCATGTTGCCTGGTTCTGGTGCTGAATGAATAATATAATTTTTAAGATCAGATAACATTCAAACATTTTCATCAGAATCTCAAACATACCATCATCATACGATCAGAATGCTGTGTTTTCTTCAAATAATCACTAGGCCGAACATTTATTAACAGAAACTCTTCAGTAAAATTTTATCATTTATATTTCTCCACTTAAACCATTGATTGAATAAAATATGTCTCATGTAGGAATTGCAGTACTCAACAAAGTAGGCATAAGTGATAGTCTTGTGGAAGGGTAGTCAACATGCATGATGATAACGGTTTTCATTGACCTTGAAGAGTTGAAATGTCTGGATAAGCGGTATCGTGGGGATGTACTTTGATGCATTTGATTATGGAACATTAAAATGACACCTTTCGGCGCTAGTTGGTGACTTAATTGGTGACTGGTACAGTTTTAATTAAAATATTTCTTAAAGTAGACAGGGGTAAGAAATTGAATTTACACCAACAATACCCCTACGATCTTTTAAATGTTGTAAATGTGTGCAGAACTAGGCATATTTACTGATTTTTCACATAGAGTATGTGTTATATGTCGATGAACAGTTGTGTTTTATCAAAATTGATTTTGGGGAATTTTATAAAACTCTTAGAAGTATTCTTTGATTAACTTTTTTGGACTTATTTGCGACACTTTTCACTTTTGAATAGGACGTTGAAAACTCGAGAAATTTGACAATTGTACATATGATAAATACCGTTATACTTTCTTTTGCACATCAGTTTATATTGCATGAGTTTCATCTTTCACATTATTATGGTCTGCTTGCTATCATAGACTAGTCAGCATGCAAAATCTTTAAATCGAGGAATTTTTTTTAAACGATTGTATTTTCCAAATCAACAACAAAACTAATTTGAAAGTTCATTCTTCGTAATGTTAATAGCAGAAAGATTGTGTCACAAATATGTTGATAAATATAAAACTGGTAGGTTAGTTTGAAATTGATCACTAATGCTTGGTGGATGCTTGTACATTGGTTTGTAAGTGGGAGAGGGTTACCAAAGTTGGATTACTTGTTCCAAATCCATGTCTTCATTGAATAAAATATGTTTAAATCAAATGTGCTTCTCTATGGCGGTTACAGTTGTACATTAACATTTTGATAAATCCATTTTCCATAATGTGAAACCAGTACAGTTTTTTATATTGTAAATTCTTATAAATTAAGGTTTTATCTTCCACTGGATTGTGATAGAGCCACATTAGGTTTATTCAACTATGGTCAAGAACAATGGACACCGGTTTGAATCCAATGATAACTGTTTTATTCGAAACTTGTGTCTTATACAAAGCTTGTAATCACATCACATTAAGTCGCACATTTGAGAAAACATTCATCTGTTGAAATGAAAACCGTTTATATGCATCACTAGTACCGAAAGACATTGGATGATGAAGAGGTAATCATCGAAGCTACAGTCATTGGCATCCTAGACCAGGAAAACAGAATTAACATTTTTATATAAGTTAATTAGAAGCTGAGATATTTATATAAGTTAACTAGACGCCGAGATATTGCAAAATCTATATTTGACACTGGCCATTTTGAAAATCATGTGTCTGTGCGAATGTTAACATTAGTTTTTGGATACATTATGCTTCGATGATTCCATCAATACATAGTTTTGCTAATCACCAAAACCTAAAAACTACATAGTAAACCTGACTATTAGTTCCCAATGTAGATGATCATTCCAAAACACATTAGAATGAGAACCTCTATGTAGCCAACTTATTTAGTTCAATTCATGTGGGGGGGGGGAGGGGGAAACAAAGCCACGGCTACATAATGCATCCTACAAGCAGAGTACTTTTGTTAAGTATAAAACAAATATAACAAGAAACACATAATGTGTGTCAATGCTTTTCATTTCCTTAATATGAGAATGAATTCTCAATGATAACCAGTATTTCAGGCGTTTCAATTAGAGACTATAGAAGTATCCACATATGTCGAAATTACAGGAATTGACACTTTTCTCCCGCTTACTCTGTTCAATTACACTCATATTTGTGATTCCGGGGAGTAATCATGTGTTTGAGTACAGTCGACCTCAAGTAATCATCAATGTTCTTATACAATTAGGTATGGTCAAACACAGAGCAGAAAGTTTACGTCCAGCAATTATCACTGGTCTATATCCGAGGACTGGTCATGTACAAGGACAGGGGAAGCGTATTGACATCTTGCAATTATCACTGGTCTATAGATTAGGAATGGTCAAGTACATATGAGGTATATTGACGTTGACTCATTCTATGTGACATTCTCACAATTGTTTAATTGCCCGGGCGAGAGCGACGGTTATACATAAATTTGCATGAGTTTCGTAAAAGCAATATGACACACTTTCGGTGTAATAATTTCTTTATTACCGATTTTATTCCATTTGAACTGCGTAAATTTAGCCAGGAAACGACCAGGTGCTCGTGGGATGGCAAGCTACAGTGACGTCACGAACAATAGTTTTATGACGTCACGGACGGGAAGTCGCTGTGAAACAATGGTTGCTAGGCAAACAGAATATGTGCACATGTGGTCCTATCAATATTAACTCGGTTATTTTCAACCATATGGGTAATAAAAAAAATTCTTGACTGTGTAATGTGCTTCTTGTTTCTTAGGTTTAGTAAAAGTTGCTCTGTCATCACTTATGAACACTGATTCATTCACAACTGTTATTTCTGTCAAATGGAAGATGTATTTTGCAGAAATGTTTGGTTTTGAATTCATCGTGTGAGTGTTTTTCCTTGTTTTGTTTGGCTCTAGTTTGCCTTGACTGTTTGGTTTTGCCTAGACTATAAAGATTTTCAGGTTTCTTAAATTCTTTAGGGGCTTATAATTATGTATTGAAGTTACACAGTCTGATTAAAATAGACCATTTTCCGAGGAATACAAGTTTCAAAATAGTATATCTACAGGGATACGAACTCATGTCTTTCGGAAGTTTCCTCGCAAAACCCTTAGGTTCGCATGTTCCAATGCAATTCAGTTATGCAATCACAATACCTCGAACAGAAGCTTTCGGCGCGGGAACCTAGGGGCAGGTAACTCCTAACAGCTAACATTTCGTCTGTTTCTGGAACACGTTAACGAATGATTCTGAAAGCTTTCAAAACGGCGACCATTTATATTAAAATGTAATTGGTCAGCTATTTGACTCGGTTTTTTCTGTGCTAAACTGGGACGGAACACCTGCTATATTTAGTGTTCTCAGACCTTTGTATCGAGGAATCAATAGAACCAGTTCATACCACGATATGAACTATTCTCAAGATTTGATTCCTCGGGTCGATTTTAATCAGAGTGTGAAGTAACATAGCATTACATGTGTTACTATTTCTGCAGGAGGAACCTATTCTGTCGTCTACAGTACTAGAAATGCAGGTTTCCTATTTCTACGAGCACCGACAGTATGTATATTTACATTAGTTTAGCTTTACCTCCATATTGTGTCATAATGTGGTGTTTGTTATTTATTATTAAGCTATAACGGTGTTTTATCATTTAAAAAGTACTAATGGTCACTGACGGTTTTTATTTACTCCGATCATATACGTGGTGAAGTAAATTGGTAACGATAGACAAACTAATCTGACAGGGACAGGGAATCATGTCATGTTACACATTGTGCATATTATACCATATGTCGTTTTGTAATGAAAGAGAAACCGATCTATTTCATACAGAAATGTGTTTCAATTGTAAGAAGTCAATTTGCCCTCGTGCTTCCAAATAAATTAACTTTCTGAGTTATTTTTGAATCTGTCATTTGTAATGTCAATGTATTATCTGTTAATTCATTCAAATCGACTTGGGTCAAATTGAATCATTTTACGGTCGCTTCCTCAAATAATTTGTAGAGTTTTTATTTCAAGAGTTAATCCTGAATGAATATAACAGTTTTTCAAAAAAGTTTTCTTATCTTTTATTTCTTAAAGGATGGCCGAAATATATTATTTTCTATTGAATTATTAACTGCAATTGGTTCATTAGACTATTTTGTGAAAGACGAGACCCCCAAAAGCAAACATTCGCTTACCATTTACAATGGCAAACACTGGGGAATCAGTCAGTAAATCTGTTGTATCTACGCTTTGCAACAATGCCAAATCGCTGTTCTGCTGTGAACTGTTCGAGCAATGTTGGTTATCAAATTTCACTTTACAAATGTCCCAAAATATCGTTATATATATAATATAATTGATATGAATATTGAAAGACGGTGGATTCATAGACGTTCGTAGACATAAGATAAAATAAATGATCATGAGATATATGATGACAAAATGAAACCAAGATATGATAATATGAACGAAGTAAAGTTGAGACAACGAAATTAGATATTCGGTGTTGTTGTTATTTTTGTATAAAACAAAACAACAAAGGTGAGATTAGCAGACGCCGGCGAAGTAGGCCCTACGGTAAGCCATCGACAATCAAAGCAAATCACAACATCCTGATTTTTTAACGTCGTTAATCTACCGACAACCTAATTTACTTACAGTAGATTACAACAATCAAAGCAACTCACCACACATTTTAAAACACCAAAAGAAGTTGGTTATCAATGATAATAATACGTCTATGAATCCACCTACGAAAAGACCGCATCCCAATGTTACATTTTACGATTTAGTTATCACTTATTATCACATTCAGAATCTAATAGATAATAAAATAATGTTTTCAATAACATGTGTGGTTAATCAAATCAAATCAAATAAACATCGTACTAAGTTGACATTTCAGCAAAAGTGTCAATTAATGTAAGAAAGTTACCTTATAAATGTATCCAAACGCTCAATTTGAATATCCAAATGCACATTAGACACAAATTGTAAACATTTAAATCAATGACAGTACTTGGAAACAGAAGATGGTCAAATACTAACCCTCTTTCAGTAAAAATCTGTTCGCAAATGGCAAGATAGAAAACCAAATAGGTATGATGATTTTACACAAAAAATAATTTCATTGGTACATTGGTATTAAATCCAGAGTTTTAATTGGGTAACTTGATAGTGATATGTTCCTTAGTTTCATTGGCTGACACAATCTAGACTGAATGTTGCGTTAATGTTTATTTCCTATTTCCTTTGTGTCACCAAGACGGGACGTTTGACAATAAACATATATGACATACCGGTCACCGACATGGCATTTGTTATATATATATAATTGAATCGGTCCAGTAAACTTGTTACATAATTACACTCCTTCCTTCTCACATACTCAGCGTCTTAATTGCTTAAACTAATTTGCTGTAACAACACTTCTCCCCTTTGATCTGGAAGAAACATCTATATGGTACGCTAAACTGAGAATTGTGTGTTGGTGTGCTGAAGTGACACATAAAGGCTATCAGACTATCTATTAAAACATTTCGTTTTCATTTACGAGATGTGCATGAATATGCTACTGGTAAGATAATGCTTTCTTTCGATAATGTTCGTTGTCTATATCAATCTGTGTTATCATAATGTATATGTTTGCGTGTACAATGGAGCAATCTTCATGTAAATTTCATTGAGCTTGTTGACCAATCCAGTTCATGTATTTATTCATGAAAGTGAAGTGAAAATTGTTTGCATTGCTTTACATCATATATAGAATATTTTAATTGACAAACTTCAAATACAGTAATCTTTTATATTAAATACACAATGTTATTTATAAATCTGCAATGTTGTCTCGCTTGTTTGAACAGCCAATCGTTCAGTGTTTATGAAATTATACCTACCATATTACTTTACAAAACAAAATTAACCTGCCGATTATGCAATATAATTTGATCAATTGGTGCTACTTAATCTCTCTACGCCCCGAGAGTCCCGCGAGAGTCTTCTTCCCTTGTGTCAATGTCAATTCAACTCAATTGTACTGTCATTTGGTTAATACAGGTAAGGCGAGGCATCGGCCACGTCACTTGAAATGATGGAGCTTGAAGAATAACACTCGAAAATTTGGGTTGTTTTGATGAAGTTTTCTGTCTTATATGAACAGTTTAAAAGTTGGAAAAACGCGTTAAATTAAGATTAGCGGCCATAGTGAGACTCCTCCACGTACGTCACAGCACGATACATTCAGTGACCACCGCCTGCCCACTTTCATTCTGGTCGCCGTGGCTTAATTAGGCACTTTTTCTAAAAGCCGTATATAAGTATATAAGTCGATTTCAGAAATTTAAAATCGAGCAATTGTCAAATTGAAACCCCTTTTCAAAGAATCCGAATGTGACCATATATCATTTGATCTAACCTTTAAACTGTTAGTCTCATATTAATGACATAAATCAATATGCTAGCAATGAGACAAACACTAACCAAACCTAGAAAAATGTGCATGTGATGCACTGTGCCCCCGCTCCAACATTCAATCCAACCTAATGATATTACCCTTATTTCCCAGTTATGCCAGAGAAAATATAAAAAAAAAACAATCCAAAAAGGTAAATGTATGAGAATAAATGAACTTGTTTATATTGCGTCCCTTTTCTGGCCTCTGTGTTAAAATTGTTTCCATGAGAACCAGAGTCTAAACATATACCAGGTCTCATTTAAATAATACTGAATAGATTTTTAGATAATCCGAAAACCTAAGTAACTAAAGGCTCTAACAGTTACCACACACCAAGTTTAGTAAATAATAATACATCATAGATTTTGAGATGGAGACAAGAATATCTCCCTTCCTCCTTTATGCAGTAAGTTTAAACTGTTTCCATGGAAACTCGAAAAAATATAAAAATCAGAATAACCTACAGTGTAAGTAGCAAAAGGCACCATTCCACCACTAGGTCTAAGTTTTGTAAAAATTATATTGAAATTTTCTTTCAGATATGGCCTGGAAACGAAAGCAGTTCGGAAGGATGGACATACTGAATAACGGACGGAGGAAAACTTAATGTCTCAAGCAAAGTTTTGCGGGTGACATAAAAATGGGAGATTATCACAAGTGTTTCGTTGCTATAATCTATAAAATCATATGAACACCATGTCAATGTATGACAATTTATGTTGAATCTCCAATATATGTATAATTATAATGAGTACAAGTCTGTAAACAAGGTATTATAAACATATGGCACTATATTGTAAAAAGAGAAGAACATGTTCTACTATGTTGGTACCAAAACGGGCTTGTATTGTTGAAAGACTAGCGATTAAAAAGGTATGAAGTCGACGATCCAGCCCCATATACTATTAATAAAGTAAAGGGGTGTAACGAGGTCAACACCCCATGTCCGTTTGAAATAATGTTTCCGAATGTTGACATCATTTTATCATTCAATATCAATACCACGTCAAAGCCAATACATTTTTCTTTAAAATAAGCCATCAAACAGCCAACAAAATCAAGCAGGTAATAACAAAGGTATGATTTTTCAAAGCTGTGCCCCGTCATGTTATAATTCTTGCGCGATCTGATGCACAAAATGCTGGGCTTTGTAAATATGTCACTATTAGCTGACAGGATATTTTGCGATTTTTTGTATCAAATTGCTGGGCTATGCAAATGACTTTGTTCAGCGATACACTAATATTTAAAGCTTTAAAAGATCACACCCTTTGTTATTACCAGCGCGAATTTGTTAATCTGATTCACAAGTGAAACGTTGAGTTTTCCTTTCAAAGGGTTCCAATAAGCTACTGATACAAACGTGATACTGATAAATGGTTGAATTGATTGAAACGCTGCCTAATGTTGTAACCTACCGTGATGTAATAATGATGTAATAATGTCATCGATAGACAAGTGGGTAATACCATGTCTGTTATTTCTCAACTGATATGTGTTTATATATTTCCCCAGGAACGTGAGTTTGTTTATCAACACTTTGATGTGTTTATCAACAATTTGATGTGTGTAAGACATGACTGATGCTGATATTTTAACCCTTATTCGATCCTTACCGATAAATCAGTTAGCTGCAGTGGATATCATTGATTGATTAACGTAAGTCTAAGCAGAGGACAGCGTTGTGCTAGCAGGACGAAGAAGTATGAAAACTAACACCATATTGGACCTTTTTACAAGAATCATTCTCATTTCTATCTACTTATCCTCAGGTATGTTCTTTACAAGCATCTTACACAATAACAAAATGTGTCATCGCGACATCGAAACAATTACTAATGTATTAACATATCTCTACATCGAAACAATTACTAATGTGTTAACTTATTTCTACATCGAAACAATTACTAATGTGTTAACTTATTTCTACATCGAAACAATTACTAATGTGTTAACATATTTCTACAACAGCGGGCAAAAGTTTGTTGCCGATAACAGTAGCTCCAAAACATTTTGTTTCTTGAAACTTTTGCAAATAAACATTTTTATGGAACAATTTATGCTATTTCATGATTGCATATTCTATAACATTAAGGTAAAGTATATTCTTTTTAATTCTCAAGATGAGTAGCCATATCTTTTCTTTTACATATCAATCCCTGGGAGGTTTAACAAAAGATGTTTCCATTGCCATTTTGATGATGATTTCTAAACCAATCACACAATGAAATAACGTTGCCATATTACTTTAATTAATGTTAAAACTATTATTATATATTAAGTGACTGGAAGCGACGTTAACGTTGCCCTACAGAAACCAGCCGTCCAGTCGTCCACGAGGCAAGATCCAACAGTCAATATGGATGCCGGCAACGCCGTGGATGGGAATCTGGACGCCGATCTGAACAATGGCAGCTGTGCTCAAACAGATCCAAAAGAAGATATAATAGCACAATGGTGGATGGTGGACCTACTCAAGGATTACGTCATCACATCAGTCCATATTCTGTACAGACAGGATAAATGGAGTGAGTTTTAAGAAAAATAACTCATAGTAGAAAGGTGACTTAGAGGTGGTTTGGAATCATATAATGAATTAATAAAACTCAAAGAATCTAAGGAACATTTGGAAATTGTCCTTAACATACTATATATATGAGCGCATGGTAAAGTATTTGTATTACAGGGGCCATACACTATCTTAGCGACATATTGGAATCAAATTCTGGAAGCTACGAGATTTCTGTATTGAGCTTTGATGCCAGAAATGAAAGTCACACAGTGTTCAAAATGATGCAGTTTTGTCTTCGGTGATGTTTTAACCTTGGAAGTGATATTCCAGGTTGTGGAGGGTTTGATATAGAGATATTTCTGAAAATTTTGATGACACGCATCAATATGGTTAGCAGTGGCTTGTAATAATCAAGGCAAAACATGACCTATATCGGAGACCTACTGAATTACCTCGCTATGTATGGTAAACCTTACACGCATTTGCTACGGTCTTAGCTAGCCCACTGTAGAAATACGGTTTGAGCACTTTATGCAAATGAGTTGGCATGGTCCCGTTGGTGACAAATACTTGGGTTCAGCCAAACTGTATTTAAAAAAGCCGGGGTCCACCAATGTTAAATTGAGAGGAATGTAGCACAGAAAATGAACGTTTTACAAGATACTTTTTTTCTTTCAGGCCATCCTTTTAGCTTATTGTTTGTGACAAATACTTGTTTGTTTGTTTTACTTTCTTTCAGGCACCAATTTTGGAAACTTTGTGATCGAAACATTTTTGTCAAACCCGACTGTGTTTCCAAATGCTGTGTCCACCCAATGTTATCACTACACGGGCAGCGATTTCCCTGGCAATGATACCTTGACCTGTACTACCACTGTTCTTGGCCGCTTCCTGAGGATCAGAAAGATTCTACCTTCACCGCACAAAACCCTAGCTCTCTGCGAGGTGACCGTGATTGGTCAAGTGAGGAAAGGTGGTACAAAGCTTCCAAAATAAGTAACATTAACAGAAATAGTGAAATTAATTAAGCAACAGCGATTTTTTACAGCAAAACTGTTCTGATAAGAAAGAAGACTACATGTCTTGGAACATTTTTGGTGATATTAGGTAGAACAATCAAGTAGCTGTGTTGAAAGGAAAGTTCATCAACAAAGGGTTCAACATCTTAGATTGATATTTTGGTGTTAAAATCCAAGTTCCAATATAATGAGAAATGAAAGTCAATAACTGTTAATGTGATGTGATTAGTGCCATTCTTTCAAATGACAATGACATTAATGACATACCCAAACACAGAAAAAAAACACCAAAACACTAACATATCGAGAACATTGCAAAAAGAATTAAACGAACACACCGATGATAAAACATGGGAAGCGATAGAACAAATAACATTTAAGTTCTATAATAGTGTAAATCATTATTGGTTCCAATATAGCATATTGCACAGGTGAGATAAAAAAATTTTACTAATACTTGCACATTCTGCAAAACCGAGAAAGAATCAATTATACATCTGTTACATGACTGTTAAGCTGTTAAATGGAAATATATAGAAAGAAATAGAAAAATGGTTATTTGAAAATTACGTGATGTAATATAATATGCAATATAAGCTCCTCTATAAATATCCTCCTCCTAGGATATTACGAAAAGTGAAACTACATTGTTTGTACTGAACTTGATACAACATAGTCGTCAAATACAATATATTCAAAATGAACAACAAGAAAATTACCGAATTTGAAACATGTTAAAGAAGGCATAAATACCATGTGTTACATTGACCGATTTAACTCCTATTCAAATTACAAATATGACAGCTTCTTGAAATTCTAGATCTGTCATAATCAATTTTGAGTAAGCAATGTTGCAACATCAAATATTCCATATACTTGCCCACTTCCTGTTTATATGTATAAATGCTTGCTAAGCATACCTGTGTACATCTTCAAGACCGATTTATACACTCATGTTAAAACTGAATGAGTTGTCATGTATAAGGTTCCAAAAATGAAAGAAAATGACAATGACACTTTATTAACTGACTTTTTAACAAAAGGCACTCGCTAAATCAGTTTGAACCTTTTAACTCACAAAATCACGAAACTGTCAAATTGCTTAATGAACAAATACGGTCAGTATTTCCGGTATTTGGTTTACCTAAAGCAGGAGAAGTGTATAATTAACAGATAAAACTCAAGTAATCTCAAATTTATTCACAGATCCTATGGTTGTAGGTTTTACTAGGTTTTGTTCTCATTTTATGTTCAAAAGAAGACTGAAAGTTTAATGTCTGACTAGCTTCCTATAATGAATGATAACAAAAAGTTTTGGCAAAAGAATGTCAACTTGGCACAAAAATGCTGTTTACAACAAATCAATTCTGAAGTTTGTAGTGTAGATTCTCTCCAAGGACAATAGCTATTTTGGGTAAACATTCAGTACCATCACAATTATCATCTAAAACTGGCTCCCACAGTAGATATCGCTTGTGTGAGATCAAGCGGTATCTACGTTGTAGATATCGCTACAGTCAAATCGTCGTAATCCTATTACATCATCAGTTAATGACATCACAAAGCTTTGACATCACTGAGAACACTGCTGACAATGCAATGACGTCACAATGGTGATGACAGTATGTACAATGCTATGATGTCATAATGCTTATGACGTCACAATGCTATGTCCTCACTGAGATCACTGCTGAAGAAGCAAAATGGCAGTTTTGTGTTTCAGATATGTTATTCTTCGGCTAATAATTGTTGACGAATGATTTTGAATGATAAAAAAAATCTCACTCTCGTGTCTTCTGATATCAAATATATCAACACTCGTTGATTAAAGTAAAAATATCCTCGGAAAGCCTTTGTATTTTTTGTATATTTGTAACTTGGGTGAGATTCTCTATTTGTTCTCACATTTTCATAAATGTTGCATAGGGTTGATTTTTATTTCAATGAATTATTCAATAAATAAGCAATTGTTAAATCTGGGGTGATAAAATCATTAAATTTATCCTAACGCCACATTCCTTTTTACAAATTAGGGTGTTGCCTAATTAATTTCCAAGTGTATATATTGACTTAGACATATCATGAAATGGTATATTACTTTTAGTTTTCGTTACAACTCTTTCAATCTCAAACTAAAACTTGATTTTTGTAAAAAATATTTTTTAAATAATGAGCTTTTGACCCCAATTCTAGCTTGTTTTTTTGCCACCATTTAAATGAGAATAGGAAATGTTTAATCCACTTGAACCCTAAAGCTAGCATATCTTTAATATTTACGCCAGGTTTGCCAAGCGTTTTTTAAGTTTATACCTCCATGAACTTAATATTTGTTTAAGCCAATACTTATAAATAAATATATTCGTACCTGATGTTTTGAAAAGGTTTCATTGCTACAAATATACAAATTTGCAACAATTAGAGCTGTACTATTTACACGTATGAAGACACCAAATATTAGCCCCGCCTACAACGTGTTCATCAGCCAATGAAAATGCACAACGCAACTAGCCATGAACCTGACATCATGGGGGCGTGGCTAAATGTGATGTGACGTCACGAAATTAAGTTCATGCAGGTAAGAACTGAATCTCTGTGAGAGTGTTCAGCGAATCAGATTCACGCAAAGCAATTGCTATTTATTTATATTCAAGTTAACTGTTTGGGTTTACACGGTAACGAAACTTGATGTCCTACAAATCATCATCATACTTTTCAGGCTTGGCTATGTTTTACATTTTTGGAATAGAAATATGAATTGAATGACGTAAAGTCAAATGTCATTTAATTACTCAACTATGCATATAGTGTTTATTTTTCTGAATTTTAACTTCAATTATCTTTTTTAAAATTTAGGTGGCTGCAAATTGGATCCTTTAACAGTTAGATTATTTAGGCCCAGTCAAGTGAAGTCTATTAGTACATATCGGTATTTGCTAACGCAAACAAAATTGTTTGGAGAACAAATGCAAACTCTTCGGTGATGTCTTCCACGATGGTGGGGTCAAAATTCAAAACTAAAGGGTCGTTTTGGTTATATACCCAAATACAACAGCATGCAAAAGTGTCGGGTAACCTTGGAACTCGAACACTGAGATTCCAAATCTGATGCTATGCAGATGTATCTCTGTCATGTTTAGAACTGCTGTGCAAAGGTACACCTTATTATTACCCCCGCCACAGCTTTGATTTTCCCGAGTCTATCCAAGATCAAGTAGACAGCTTTTCTCAGAAACCGTTTAAGATCTGATAACCAAATTTAGGGTTTGGCTTGAGGGTATGAAGTTATCTTGATGAATTTGGGAAATGCGAAGGATGCAATTAAATGTTAGTTATTGCCCTTGTTCCATTGTATTACATTGTTCCATAAGCACTCACACTTCGTGGTGTCTCGAAATTCTCAGAAACCTAATCTTATCTCAGGATAACCTAATTTGGTGTGAGAATGGAGGGCATGAATACTTTAACGAGTTCGAAAATGAGTTATTACCCTTGTTGTGTTTTTTCTGTTGTCAGCGAATGTGCAACTAGTCCAAAAATATTTAAAAAGGATAACCAACTTTTGAGTGTAGTATGAGTAGATAAATACATTAATGGAGTTAATGAGGATCATACGTATACATGTGGGAGATGTTTTAATGAAAACAAATTTGGTGTGGGATGTTGATGATCATGTCTTTTTGTTTCAGATAATACAGCACCAAACCACTGCAGAGCAATGAAGAGGACATCGCGCACATACCTGGAAGCTACTACGGACGTGGAAACTGAGGAAAATGTGACGGAGCTTCAGTGTGTTATGAAATGTATCAAGAAGGAAAGATGTCAAGGTGTCAACCACAACCAACAGACAAGCACCTGTGTACTTGTCTTCGATACCTGGGACACTGACAAGTTATCGCCTGATAAGTCTTGGAACTCTTGGGAAATCTACAATATGTAATAATGTCTCTTCGAAGGAGAGAAAGACATAAGAAATCTGTTGTTCCTGGACGATTTCTCGAATCCTTCAAACAATTTTAATGGAGCTTACCTGGCCTGTCACTTCTGATTTATTTTAAAGTGAAAATAAAATATTGAATTTGTGTGTGCTACATTTGCAAACTATTTATTGTTAATGCATTGGAGCATCGTATAATATGTGCGCGCAAAAGTTATCTTTGAGGAAAATAAAATTTGCTTAGTTTTGCTCCACCTAATCGTTCATTTGTCAATCGTCAATACGAGTCCGTGAGATCTAGTATGCTTTAGTTGCGAATACTTGCAGCACCTCCAAGCTGTTTTTCTGATGAAAAAGAGTCTTGCTATTCAGTCAATAATAAGAACTTCTCTTTCTCAAGAACCATCTCAAAGCACACGGTAGTACTCACATATTTGGGATTACCTCCCTTAGTATCTATACTGACTGAAGTGGAGAGCACATACAATCTCAAGAGAACTGTCCGATCCTGTTACAGTAGGTTATTTTTAGGTTGTGACCCTGTGATCCATATTAGGGGTCATAGGGTCACCAAATTTACAATTAAGAAAAAGTTTACGAACGGATGAATGGACTGACGCGGGACGCCACGCTATGAGCCCATCGGTCCTTTCAGGCCTAATGAGCTATAAAGTAAGCTATGTTTCTATGGAAATTGTAAAAAAAAAAAAAAGACACATCTACAGATGATGACTGTTTCACATAGCAAGTTTCATTGATAAAAATAAACAAAGAGAAACTTGGGCAAGTATTGCACGGATATATGACCCAGTAGTTATGAATTAGAGTCTTAAAGTTCTGCAGTAATCATGCAAATGTACGTCGGTCTTCAAGAAAAGTTTCCAATTGGCATCACTGAATTGATCTTAAAAACGACGAGGGACCGCGACACATGTTGTCATCATCCGAGGTCATCTTTTCAGACTTGCAAAACACCCCAGTGGACTGGGAGGGAAAACTACAGTTTCTAACTACCAAAATGGCGACTGAAGCAAAAATGGCTGCTCGGTGTAGATCAGAAGATAAAGTCAAATAAGAAGTGTTTTCGATGCGTAGAGTTTGGTGTTCTTCACCAATGAGGGCGAACGTAATCCCCAAACAGATGATCCTATCCATCAATCGCTTAGGAGTCTCACTCCCAAGAACACCTTTAATCCATAGACCTTCCTCTTCCCCTGTCGTGATCACTTCGTGTTGAACCGATGGCTTGCTGCATGGGTCCATAGCGCGACATTTCATCACGTTATCCAGCGTGTGGTATCTAAAAGGCCGTCATCTGTCAAGAAGCTGTGGGATTTACCAATGCTGTCTAAGTGTACCTGGAGAGACAAATTATCAGTCCGTATAATTGTTATCCGTCTCTTCACCTCGCAGATAAATCTGAATATAGTGTTACTATTTCGTCTACGTTCTTTTCTTCAAGAGGAACCAGAAATGAAGCTAAGGTTCTATGAAGCGTCTGCTGCAAATTTATTTTGTTCCTGTTACTTTGCCATTCTCATAACAAAGTTGTGGCGCATTTAATCTTTGATGTTGTGCTGTTGGCAAATCTGAAGGTCAAAATATATTATTAGATATGGTATAATGTTCAGTCAGTCAGTAAATATAGTTCAGACGAGGACGATACACCGCTAAGAGAGCAACTGAACCGAAACGAGTTGGAGACATATTTATCACTTGGTTAAACTATCTTAAAAGGAGGGGGAGAGGGAATATCTGGCACTATTCTTAGGATTTTTTCACTGGTCACGTCCAAACTACGTTACTGTAAAACTTGAATTCCATGTGTTCGTCTTCGTGCGTTATGCGTGTCACGTGATGCGTGTTGCGTAAGTTTTGCCAGTTTCCATATGTGCGTGACACATTGCAGCTTGATTATCCAATTTGAGCTTTTTGTATATGGACACGAGGTGGCGATGTCGAATAACAAGGGTCTTCAGAGAGAACAAAGTGTTCTATTTTATCCCAGACTGGCTAATGGTAAGGACAGTGATCTTCAGAAGCATTCTACCTCCAGGCGAACTAAAACAACAACACATGGAAAACGGATGGACATCCGTTTAAAAAGCATGATAAAAGCTCAAATCACAAAAATGCCCTTGCAAAATGCAAGCAACATAATAACAACAGTGTAACAGGTTTACTTCTGGAACAAGAGAATTAGTGAGCACAGCTCACTCATATACCCCCGCTTTTAACATTGATCAAAGAGAAATGTTTGAAAATAGCAAAAGGGCATCAATGTTTAAACTTTGTATGAACAGACCATTATATATAAGTATTATTAAAACAGAGTAAGTATTACATTTGTAAGCATGTTTTAGAAGTAAAAGTCGAAAAATTTGAAAAATGGCATTAAATAATGAGGGTATGAAACATACAAATATGCAAATGAGGGTATGAAATATAAAAATGACAGATGTATACATCAGTGGTTTCGTAACATTTGAACAAATAGTGTCTGAGTTATGAGTGAGTTATGAGTGGAACAAAAAAAGTGTGAATGGCGAAGATGAAAAACAGAAAATTTGCATAAATTATGCAAATGAGGGTATAAAACATACAAAAGGCAGATGTACACATCATGGTGATTGTACATATCAAGTTTCGTAACCTTTGAAGAACTGGTGTCAGAGTTATGAGTGGAAAAAAAAATGTGAATGGTTAAGTCGAAAACGGAGAAGATTTGCATAAATTATGCAAATGAGGGTATGAAACATACAAAAGGCAGATGTACACATCATGGTGATTATATGTATCAAGGTACAAGACATTTGAACAATTAGTATTTGAATTATGAGTGGAACAAAAACTGTGAATGGCAAAGTAAAAAAACGGGAGAAAATTTGCATAAATTATGCAAATGTGGGTATGAAACATACAAAAGGCAGATGTACACATCATGGTGATTGTACATATCAAGTTTCGTAAAATTTGAGCAACTGGTTTCAGAATTATGAGCGGAACAAAAACCGGACGGACGTGCTGACCGCTATACTTCGTAGCTGGGGTATAAAAATTAACCAAGGAAGAGCAGTGCAGAAGAAAGATTCTGCTTGTGCAACTGATGTGTCTCTCACACTTATCAAGGAAACTCAGAAGTTCTGATATTAAGGGGTTGCTATGGTTATCCGAGAAGACATATATCTCACCTCCCATTGTAAATGAGCAATGGATAATCCGAGCCTTGCGACTGAAGGTATTTTTCTGTTATGACACATGAAACGAGAGACATATCAAACAAAGATCAAGTCGTCATTTGTATCCGCTGGATGATTGGTCAATATGAGGTTCCTTCCACAACATCAGCGACACTTACAGAAGTTATATAAGACACACTCATCCGTTGCGCCTTACCAATATCCAAAGCATACCTAAAACTACGACAAGGCGCAGAACAAGTACTGACGTATTATGAGTACAGAGTTCTCCAAGTCCTTTGTTGATGAATCGGAAGACAAAACTCTGGTCCTCTACATGCAACCGGAAGAAACCGAGGGATCACGTGTTCATGCATTTCCCTCTGTGGAAGATTATTATCGCCAACAATGCTTTGAGGGTATAGACATCGTTTCAGATCAACTCAAATGGAGATTTTCACAGAAAGGTTTTAACACTGCCGTGAATATAGAGCAATGATTGCTGTCTGCTGCATATGGTCGTGACTTTCAGATATCTTTTGATATCAGAGCTCTACAAAGATGAGTGTTGACTTTGTTTGATTGAACACACAGCTTTCCATTTTTTTAAATCTGTCTCAAGGAAGTTACAAATATTGATACTTTTATAAGTGTTCCACTCATCACCTGTAATATGGCGCCTGTTTTGATGAACTTTCTCTGGTGGATGTTGCCCAGAAGATGCACTGATAAAAGACGCAACTACTCCGGACTTTTCTCATATGTAAAGCCCCAGTCACACTTACGTTAATTAACGTAGTGATGCAGTTAACTGTACTTAAGCCTAGTAATCCGTAGTTATCCTTGGTTATCCGTATTCAAAACGTAGACATAGACGTGGGAAAACGTAGTTTGTGATTTAACTTTTGAAAATTTTCGAATTTAGCTTTTTTGAACTACGTTTTAAGAAACGCAGTTAATTGTACTTGGACGTACTGAATTGAATTTAGTTCATTGTAGTTAAACCTAGTTAAGAATGTACTTAAACGTATTACAACTTGTCCCCGAATAACTACACCTTACTAGGTATTTAAGTCCGTTAAACTACGTTGAAATACATTCTAGTACGTTGTTCTACGTTTGACTACAGTTCACCACACTAGTATCGTTTAAGTTGAAGAACGTTTCAGAACAGAAGACTAGGTGTTAGTACGGCTAGTCTACGTTATCAAAACATTTAAATTACGCTTTGGTAGGTTTGTTATTGACACATTGACGTTAAAGTTACTTCCTATACGTCTAACTACTCTTAATTCCGCTGAATAACAATAAACCTTATTGCTTGGGGCGCATACGCCCCAAGCAGTAATAAGGTGAATTTCTCACTTTATACTGTTGGAATTTTCAAATAGAACCTTCAGCCAATGATATGCGTTGTCTTAGTATCTTTGAAATTCTATTGACCAATTACCAAAGTTGTAGCAAATTATGAACCACGTGACATTGTGGGTAATCCGAAATAATTGGCACAAATAAATGTGGATTTTGATTATCAATATTTGTCATATAGATAGAATTGTTCTTCAATGTTTCATTAGAATCAATGATAAACTTGTAATCTGCAATTCAAATCAATATCACAAGTAACAAAGCGCTTTTCTATAAGTTAAGTACATTATTTGGCATTCCAGAATCGGAAACTACGTTCCGTTTGGTTAACAGTTTTACTGGTTATGATTGATTCGGAACCCGGCGCAACACCCGGCATACGCCGCCGAAAATGGTGAAACCGGCTTCGGTTTGAAATGACAGGCGAAGGTGGCGTATAATGGCTTACAAATGCTATCCATGCGACATTTAATAACTATATTTGCATTTGACAACTAGATACTTTGACGAAGTGATTTATTTAAGAATAATACTGGTTCTTTAAAACAATGCCTAACACGCTAATAAAATGTCAATTCATGTTTGGAAGTAATTTTTTTTAAAGTTTTCTCATTTAAATGACATGTTAATTTAAGCTAGTTTGAGGGATGATGACGTCTTTCTGTTTGTACGCCGATACACTTGGTAACTTTAAGCCTGGCTTCAGAACGGTGCATGTACTCCGGTCACTTGATCGGTGTATATGCTGATGAAACGAATTAAACATAGCCACTGACCTACTTTTCCAAAATTTTGCTGACGTCGAGTTAGCGAAGGCAATGTAATAGAGTTGGTCTCCATTGATTTAAATCTTAAAATTAAAAGAATAATTCGCCACACGGTAAATTGACATATTTGTTTGAGAGCTTTCCATTGATATGATAACACACAGTGTTGTGTTGTGTTGTGCGTTGGTTGCTGTCTTGGAACTCCCGTTACATTTTGTCCTTAGGGTTAGAACAAGTCCGAATCCTTTCGGTGATACTTTTTTGGAATAATACATCCGATCGAGGTCTTTGTGATAATTGACTGTAAACATGTGATATTGCATTATTTATACAAAGCGTAGGATACAAAGGGTAATTCTAAGGAGAGAAAATAAATCATAAAAAAATAATAAAAAGTTTAAAAACAATTAAAATGCCAGTCTATAAATTTCTAACAAATAACACTTGATCTAGACATTAAGACAAATATATATAACATTCAAATCCTATGTTAATAGTTAATTAGGCTCTAATTTGTTACAGAAAATTCTTCAAAATAAGTTATATTGACATGTTATGATGTTTGGAGAGGACTATCGGACAACACCAATCAGAACTTCTTATGCAGACTTTCGAATTTTGTAAAATGGATATACTTACTTGTACACTGACTTTCATTGAGAATGAGTGAGTAAAACTTATCTCAGGTAATACATGTGTATGCAAGCTTACGTCACCTGTTAGATGTTACACGAGTAGGTCTTACGCCAACCTTTGTAATGTCAAAAATAACTAAAAATGTAACGATATAGTTATGCGAGGAACTCTTATTAATGACAATATGAAATTAAATTTGCATATGCTACTTGAAGTGAAATTATTAAGATAAGGTTTCATACAGTTGTTGAAAGTTCCTATACAAAACTAGCTAAACCGAAATATAGAATCGAATATAGAATTACTCCTTCAGCTTTTCCTCACGCAATACTTCCTTCCTTAATTGTATGTTCTTCCTCAACCCTTTCATCATACATTGTCGGACATCCATCCAGTCCATATCCAGCACCCATATTCACCTGGAATCACCTCCCACTAACAAATCACCGCCTCACGTTCCATACACTACATCTACCCAGGTGCCCCAAGCTTGCCTTTTTAAAGGCTGTTCTTGTTAGGTACACGAACTGAACGATGTTGTAATGAAACGTTAATGTAGTTGCGAAAACTGCACAGAGTTTCATCAAGTTAGAGAATGTATGGCTTCGTTCAATGAACTAGGTTAAAGTACGTCAAGTAATGTAAGTGTGACTGGGGCTTTACACTAGTTTGTTTGATTACAAGATATACTGCCATAACAATGATTACTGATTCTACCTGAATAATCCGATGGTAATGCACAACATTTGAACACGTTGAGTAATTAGAGGTTTTCAAGCAAGCGTATATATGTACATACACATAGTTTCCATAACACACTTGCAGAGTAGCCCCGCGGGAAACCATCATTACTCTTGAATAATGCCCACAGGGAGATGTTTTAACCATTACATAAACCTCCGGTTGACGACAGCCTTCCAAGGTAATATACATGCAGTAAGGTTTGGGGCACCTCACCTTACCTCACCTCGCCTCGCCTCGCCTCGCCTCACCTCACCTCACCTCACCTCACCTCACCCCACCCCACCTCGCTTCACCTAGCCTCACCCACAGCGCACTTAAAGGGACACTGTGTCGAGGATAAAAATGAGTCATCTTTATCTCACTAAGCTGATTAGAGTGTCTGCTAACGAGTTACGGTTCACTTCACTGTCTACATGCAGTAGTTTTTATGACCAATTACGTCAATTGTCTGAAATTCGGTGTCTGTGACTTATTAGCAGACTAGTTAATCAGCATAGGTAGATACATATAATCTTATTTTTTTCTCGACGCGGTGTCCCTTTAACAACACCAGTGTCTCTTTAACAGAACAAATGTTGACAAAAATAGCTCCAGGAACCTAACGTGTTCCAATAGTTGATAACATGGAATAAAATAACTTGAAACGTTGTTCCTTAAAAATAGATAAAATATGATTGTATGTTGTCGCGTGCAGGCCAAGTGCTATTAGATTAGACCTCGGTTCTCGTAATTCAAATGTATTTATCAATCTGTATTTTGTATTTTCTGTATTTTTTCAAAGATTGTTCACAACATATTACTATTTTCATCAAATATGGATCGAGTTCATTGAGGTATGGTGGTTCTAAATGATAATACTGAGCAGCAGAATTCGTGCCAGGGGCACGGTAACTTTGTCTGCAGAATAGAACTGTTCTACATACAGTAGACGTGCAGCCGACAGCGTAACAGCCGTCACATAAGTGATAAAAACTTGAAAGCGGTGTTAAATCCAAAATCACCTCACTTCATGATCATTTTGTGTGACATAATTTCTTTATGACTGCTGATTTCTACAAAGGAAACGCGAAACGCAAAATTGTGAAGATATAAGTGTCTCACTTTTTCTAAACGGTGTTTTGAACGGTTAGAAAGTTAGTTCAGTGGACAGTCGTCTAATAAAAAGCTTTGAGCTTTAATTGATATTTTCGTCGTGTGATTATCGCTCACTGGTAAACCGAAAATAAGAGACATATTTATGAGCAAAACTAAATGATTGCTCATAAAAGTTCAATTCAGGTTAGTGTTAATTGGGACGAACTTTTGTTCTCTGCTCCGTCACGAGGTGTACCCTCCCCTCATCTCGTTTACTCTTGGGAAATAAAGAGTTTATCTCTGTGATCAAATAGATAATGAAATAAAATGATAATGGAAATATATGTTAGCTTTATGCTGCCGACAACACCATCCATTGTATGATTTTACTCTTCATTGGATGTATTTGCTTCTTATACAAAATAGTGCTGCAATAAAGGATTATGTTTAAAGCCCCAATGGTAACCAATTGCAGATAAAATATAACAACAAAAAGTCCATGGAATGAAAGTTTATCAGGGATAGTGTTACATGGTGCCCGGATCAAAGATCAACACATCCTATACAATCCGTTTTGAGAATGTTTCAGTGATAGCATGACAAAATGAACGAGGTGCGCATGTTCCGATTCAAATATTATGAAAGACCGTATAATAAGTACTTATTCATACAAAGCAAATTCCATCCTATTGAATTGCAAGTATATTGTTTGACTTTGATCAATATAAGCAGAATAGTTTGTAAATTAATTACGGTTTAAGTTGTGCTTGTTATTTTGCCCGAGATTTGGACAGTTCTGAATAATATTCTGTTCGTCGAACCTCCCACAAGAAATATTACAAACTATCAAATATGTTTCAGACTAATCTAACATGCTGAAAGGGAACCTGTTGAAGCAAACACATTGCTTTAAATGCAGTTATTACTGCGTCAGCTCCAAGTCAAAAGTGCGAATTTTAAGGCGACTTTGGGTGATATCCATGTCTTGGTCAGTTTGACCAATGGGAGTGTCCAGGGATTGAAGTATGTCCATCCTTAAAACAATTAGTTGAATTCGTTTTACAAGTTTTAACGGGTATTAAACATGGTAAAGTGTCCAATTGTTATCAGGCGTTGATTGGTCAGTGTCCCATGTATCGTAGACAATGACACAGGTGCTTGTCTGTTGGTTGTGGTTGACACCTTGACATCTTTCCTTCTTGATACATTTCGCAGCACACTGAAGCTTCGACCTATCCTCGTATCTTGCCATGTTTGAAGCCTCAAGGTGTGTGTGAGACACCATCTTCAGGATCGTGGTGCGATATGGTGTCTTGCTGACTGAAATTTGAAAGCAGAAGCAGAACATCCATTTTGATCATTGCCTGAATAGCAAAACTTGACGCAATATGTCACCTGTTGAGGAATGAGATTTTGTAGAAGACGGGTCATGATCACCAGTAAAGTTGCCATGGCAACACGTATGGGACTATTTTAACTTATTTGATTTCAGATTGTTCCTAATATTCATATTCTCAAAACGCAAAAAGATGTGCAATCCAAGCAACTAAACTGCTTACGTGTTTCTTGGTATAGGATTCCTCATTTTATGGTCATATATCGTTAATAATCAATAATCGCTTTTAATCTATGTTCAAGTTTTGTACCTTTCTTCAGGCTTCCATATACCATCACCTCACAAAGGGTTAATGTTTTGTAATCGGAAGGAAGAATCTTTCTAATCCTCACAAATCGACCGCTTACTGGTTCCGTGCATGTGAGGGTAAGGTTACCAGGAAATCCGTCCTGTTCGTAATGGAAACACAGGCTTGACTCACTGGTGGCAAACACCGTCGGATTAGACCAAAATGTTTCGATCACAAAATTTCCAAAATTTGTGGCTGTAAATGTAAATATTTTTCTGTTAAACAATGGGAATATATTTAACAGCCAGTAAGAATGTCAGAGTTGTGAATTCTACAAAACTTCTACAAAAGAACGACCAACTTCAATTATGATCAATAACTTCTATTCTATAACTTAATTATTACCACAAAGTGATCTAAATCAAACTTATTGGAAACAACTCAATATTCAATGTGCACATACATAAACATAAAAGTACATAACACTGGGTGTGAAATAATTGTATAAGCTCACTCAATTTATCCTGTCTGTACATAATATGGACCGACGTGATGACGTATTCCTTGAGGAGGTCCACCATCCACCATTGTGCTATGTCCTTGGATTGTGGATTGGTTTGAGCACAACTTCCATCGATCCAGTTGCCGTTAAGGCTCCCGTCTACAGCGTTTCCAGCCTCCAAGTTGACCTTTGTAGACCCACTAGTGGAATACTGGATGGCAGGTTTCTGCAGTGCCACGTTAACATCACTTGCAGCTAGGTAAGGCAAACATATGTTTCAAGTATATGCAGAAAACATTTCTTGAACTTAAGCTGAAGTAATGCCATTTTTGTCAGACGCAAATATACACATTGAACTTAAATAACTGACATCTGATATATTTGCTAAATATGTTAATGGTTAAAGATTTTTAATTGGAGTTTCCGCAAACAAATCTTTAAATTTCGGGGTTAAAGACATCGCCAGAAGACATCAGGAATTGTATGAAATACTCGGTTTCCTGTTTGTCGGATGTGACAAAATATATAATATAATGATTTTATCACAATTCAAATGTATGGTGCAACATTGACATATCCCTACAAGAGAGCTCGTTTTCATTGGGATTTTGCCTGACGTCAGTCGAATTTGATGTCATCGAGGAAGGTTAGTTCATGGGACGAGAGTCGCTTCCTTTTTCCCATTATAGATGGTCTTCACTAATTTGGAGGACCAGAATGCTGAGTATGTGCCAATAAACAACCAGGCATCAATTCCGCTTGTGGATCAGTTATGGTCTGGGGATAAAAATGTCCATGACTAAAATCTTGATGGCGAACGATACATCGGGGACATCCTTGCCCTGCATGCACATTTTGACAATCATGCTTCGGCAAATCGTCCTTAGTTCACAGATGACAATGATTGGCGTCACAGTTCCAGAATGATGCCAGCACTCAACTCCACTGGCCTGCTATGTATTAAGATTTAAATCCCTTGGAACATGTAAGTGACATCATAAGACGTTGAATCTAAAGAACGGAAACTCATCAACATACTTTTGCTGAGTTGGAGGCTGCATTGCATCGTGAGTGGCAGCATCTGCCTTGGGAACGAATTTGTAAATTCGCTGGACATGTGTGGAACAGGTCAATGCTGTCATCCGGGCGCGTGGCGAGTATACTCGCTAGTTGTGTTTTGCCATCTTCAGACAACAATTAAAAATTTCAAACTTATCTGGACCTCAGTCGATCTCAACCACAGCAAAATTGTATGGTGGATCAATATTGATGAAATTCCCAATGATCAATAAAATGTTTTGAAAAGAATAAATGTGACATTCCACCTGAAGATGGAGTGAGTATGTACTCCGAAACGTTGTGTATTTTCACATTAAAGAAGTTGTTATCCAGAAAATATTCCTGTTCCTATTGCTGACAATGTTAGCGTCCTGTACTCTTGGTATACGTTTTGGTGGACGAAGCAGCTAATTCAATCAAAACAAGTGTTTGCCACTAACATGGCAATGTCCCCCGCCGTTAACATTAAGTTTATAATGTCATAGTCACCTTGAAAATAACGTCAAGGTCACCAAAATCGACTGGTGTCTGCGTCATCCCTCAATGTAGACTGCGCCAACTTTGACAACTTTGGTTGCTTGGGTTCATGAGATATTGCGTTAAAAAGAGTTCGAAAAGTAGTCAAAGCATTGTGGTGACCTTGAAAATAAGGTAAAGGTCATCAAAATCGACTGATGTCTGCGTAAACCACCAATATAGGCTGTCAGCAATTATTAAGACATTATATATCTAACCGGTCATGAGATATCACATTAACAAGAGACAGTAAAATGGTCGAAGTGTCGTGGTGACCTTGAAAATAAGGTCAAGGTCACTAAAATCGACTGGTGTCTGCGTCATCCCCCAATGTAGCCTGGCACCAAATTTGAAGACTTTGGGTACATCCAGTCACGATATATCGCGTTAACAAGAGTTCGAACATTGGTCAAAGTGTCGCGGTGACCTTGAAAATAATGTCATGGTCACCAAAATCGACTGTTGTCGGCGTCTTCCCACAATGTAGGCTGACACCAAATTTGAAGACTTTGAATAAAACGCTTTCCTGAGATATCGCGTTAACAAGAAATGTGACGTACGTACGGACGGATGGACGGACGGACGTACGGACGCCGCTGAATACATAGTCCCCCGTTCCACGTTGCGGCGGGGGACAATTATAACTGCAGACGGAAAAAAAAATTATGAATTGAGTTGATGTACTAAGAAGAGCTGCGATTATTTGTTAGTATTATACATGTCATTGTGTTAATTCTTTCTTAGACACATGGCTAGTATACACTGAAAAACAAAGTTAAGCACCGTATGCTTTGTTTTTGTCATGGGACTGGATTCCAAGAAATTGTAAAGTCAATACCATTCACAGTTTTTTCCTTGTGAAGATGAGCACACGGGCAACACGACAGAAAAGTAAACAAAAGGTAAAAGGTTAATTTGCACAAATACACATATCCATTTGTGAATAATGTAAGAATAAGCTCTAGGAATATGCCACCGCAGAAAACCATATTGATAACATTGAAACTATGTGACGTAAATAAACAATAGATGACTATTGTATTCAAAACTATGTCCATTGACCGTTCTGTAGCCAAACCTTTCACTCACCTATGTTTAACATCGTTGAAGTAAGAATTATTCTGTAGAAAGCCTCACGTTTCCAGAAAGTTGTCATGTTCCTTATGTTCTTCTCAACGTTTTAAGATACTGACAACTATCAGGTGTCTTGTGCAATAACTGCATCAACCAGTAAACAGTGTTTCTTAACGTGTTGACATGGAGGAACTAATGTCCCAATCAAAAACCAATCCAAACTGATTACAAATTCCTATATGTACACGAATTAACAGATCTGTTTGATCATAACAATGCAAATTGTTACTTATTTCCCAAGAGTAAACGATATTGAATAGTAAAATACGCTTCGTAGTTGAAATTAGCGTATGTGCTGATTTCAGTTCAAATAATTTCACTCAACTTGCATAGTCATCCCCAATCGCCAAATATATCACAATTACTAGTTTTTAATCGAGCAACATCATTGCATATGTACAGAAACTGAAACTACACGTCCCATCTTCATGCACAGTAGATATACGTTAAATTGAACATTATCTACCGAATATTATTCGTTTTGACTGTTGTAAATAAGTTTCCAAAATTACGTTTGACTAATTGATGCGCGTCAATCGCGATGCATTGTCCAGCTTTAGATAAGAAATCCCTACTTTTACTTTTATATCGTCACTATAGTGAGTTGACTATTATCAAAATAGTAATTTTCGGTAACAGTCAGCACTTTTCGATAAAATAACAATTTACAACACAATGGATGCACCTTTAATCATTGAAATTTAACAGACCAATGTTCAAGTTCTTTTATACAGTTTGAACCCATCGTTAAACTATGTATGTTTGATCAACTGACGGTTGGCTCTTGTAGAATTTTAATAAGAAACAGATGTCTGCCGTTAGTTAAGGATCTTATGCATGACCATTTGGGCATTAAACTACGAAAGCCAAGAGGGCCTAAAATGAAAGGGCTGTCTGGCGTCCGTTTCACTTTTTCGACTTCTTCTCCAGATCCAATAACTCTAGAGAGATGAAATTTTATGTACAGACTCGTTGGCTGAAGGGGATTCTAATTATAAATTGTAGATGTGGTCACCATGTGACCCTAAATAAGGGTCACAAGTGTCATGACCTAAAAAGCTATTTCCATCTTCTCTAGTCGCAAAAGCAAATGAATAAATTGAAGATATCATGAGATATGTGAACTGAATATGACTGGTGATAAAATGATAAGATCAAACTATTAAAAGTAGCTACATGACATCGTGACACCACATCTTCTTCTCCAGTACAGAAAAATATTCAAGTGTGTAGAAAACAACAATTAAAATATATAATTCACTAGCTGTGAGTCCAGTGTCTGCATGTTGTGTAATTGCATTGTGTTGACCTGGGCAGTGACCACTCCCTGGTAGAGAGATGCAAACAGCAGCTGTATTGCTAGTACACAGAGGTTTCAGGTTTTTAGTGAAATACTCTTGAAAGCGGCGTTAAACCCCAACTCACCTCACCTCACCTCAAATTCTTAGATCTGTTCCAGTTTGTGTGTGATACTCGTTAAAGTCTAGACTCAGATGCTCAAGAGAATTTATTAATAAAATATCAACATTTTATTAAATATTGAAAAGGAGCCTATAAGAAACAGGACTTTCAGAAACATATCAGGGCTCATATTCCTTATATAATAAATGTTGTCATTTCCAGTAAACAAATAAGAACTTAAACAATAAAATGCAAAAGTCTATTATATCTAAATGAATGTGGATTAATGTTTAACCAATTTTGATAATACATTTTAAGTTTGATGACGGGGCAATGCCTTATTATGTGATATCTTTATCTTTTCCTTATACATAATGAATAACATAGTTCCTGATGAGCTTCAGAGTCAATGGCTCTAATTTTATATATTATATTCACCAATCATTATGGATATGACAGTCTTAGAAGACGGATTCTGATGTATTCTGACCCAGAATTTTGGGAATTCTTACAAGCAGATGATAAAAACGTTGCAGCAAATCTCAATTGATTAACCTTTGACTTACTCTTTGAGTGGTGGGGTTTTGTTATCTGTTAGATTCAATTATTGTTCAATAAAACGTATTACTTGTAAAATGCTGTTCATTATGTTAGTTCAATAACATTTATGTTTATCAATCGACCGATTATAATCTGTAAAACTAGTTTTTGCGTCATTGACAGCCATTCGAGCCGCTTCAACCCTCTCTCTCCACTCTGCTCGACTTCATCTACTCTTGTCAGGTCCTCCCAATCCGCTCCACTCCACTTCAATACGCTCAATATTCTTAAATCCACTCCGCTCCGCTACATCCACTCCTGTCAGATCCACCCAATCCGTTCCACTCCCCTTGACTACTCTCAATATTCTTAAATCCATTCCGCTCCACTACAGCCATTCCTGTCAAATCCAACCCAATCCGCTCCACTCCACTTCAATACGCTCAATATTCTTAAATCCACTCTGCTCCACTACATCCACTCCTGTCAAATCCACCCCAATCCGTTCCACTCCACTTCAATATGCTCAATATTCTTAAATCCACTCTGCTCCACTACATCCACTCCTGTCAGATCCACCCCAATCCGCTCCACTCCACTTCAATACGCTCAATATTCTTAAATCCACTCTGCTCCACTACATCAACTCCTGTCAAATCCAACCCAATCCGCTCCACTCCACTTCAATACGCTCAATATTCTTAAATCCACTCTGCTCCACTACATCAACTCCTGTCAAATCAAACCCAATCTGCTCCACTCCACTTCAATACGCTCAATATTCTTAAATCCACTCTTCTCCACTACACCCACTCCTGTCAGATCCACCCCAATCCGCTCCACTCCACTTCAATACGCTCAATATTCTTAAATCCCCTCTGCTCCACTACATCCACTCCTGTCAAATCCACCCCAATCCGTTCCACTCCACTTCAATATGCTCAATATTCTTAAATCCACTCTGCTCCACTACATCCACTCCTGTCAGATCCACCCCAATCCGCTCCACTCCACTTCAATACGCTCAATATTCTTAAATCCACTCTGCTCCACTACATCCACTACTGTCAGATCCACCCCAATCCGCTCCACTCCACTTCAATACGCTCAATATTCTTAAATCCACTCTGCTCCACTACATCAACTCCTGTCAAATCCAACCCAATCCGCTCCACTCCACTTCAATACGCTCAATATTCTTAAATCCACTCTGCTCCACTACATCCACTACTGTCAGATCCACCCCAATCCGCTCCACTCCACTTCAATACGCTCAATATTCTTAAATCCACTCTGCTCCACTACATCAACTCCTGTCAAATCCAACCCAATCTGCTCCACTCCACTTCAATACGCTCAATATTCTTAAATCCACTCTGCTCCACTACATCCACTCCTGTCAGATCCACCCCAATCCGCTCCACTCCACTTCAATACGCTCAATATTCTTAAATCCACTCTGCTCCACTACATCCATTCCTGTCAAATCCACCCCAATCCGTTCCACTCCACTTCAATATGCTCAATATTCTTAAATCCACTCTGCTCCACTACATCCACTCCTGTCAGATCCACCCCAATCCGCTCCACTCCACTTCAATACGCTCAATATTCTTAAATCCACTCTGCTCCACTACATCAACTCCTGTCAAATCCAACCCAATCCGCTCCACTCCACTTCAATACGCTCAATATTCTTAAATCCACTCTGCTCCACTACATCCACTCCTGTCAAATCCACCCCAATCCGTTCCACTCCACTTCAATAAGCTCAATATTCTTAAATCCACTCTGCTCCACTGCATCCACTCCTGTCAAATCCACCCCAATCCGTTCCACTCCACTTCAATATGCTCAATATTCAAAAATCCAGTCTGCTCCACTACATCCACTCCTGTCAGATCCATCCCAATCCGCTCCACTCCACTTCAATACGCTCAATATTCTTAAATCCACTCTGCTCCACTACATCAACTCCTGTCAAATCCAACCCAATCCGCTCCACTCCACTTCAATACGCTCAATATTCTTAAATCCACTCTGCTCCACTACATCTACTCCTGTCAAATCCACCCCAATCCGTTCCACTCCACTTCAATATGCTCAATATTCTTAAATCCACTCTGCTCCACTACATCGACTCCTGTCAGATCCACCCCAATCCGTTCCACTCCACTTCAATACGCTCAATATTCTTAAATCCACTCTGCTCCACTACATCAACTCCTGTCAAATCCAACCCAATCCGCTCCACTCCACTTCAATACGCTCAATATTCTTAAATCCACTCTGCTCCACTACATCCACTCCTGTCAGATCCACCCCAATCCGCTCCACTCCACTTCAATACGCTCAATATTCTTAAATCCACTCTGCTCCACTACATCCACTCAAGTCAAATCCACCCCAATCCGTTCCACTCCACTTCAATATGCTCAATATTCTTAAATCCACTCTGCTCCACTACATCCACTCCTGTCAGATCCACCCCAATCCGCTCCACTCCACTTCAATACGCTCAATATTCTTAAATCCACTCGGCTCCACTACATCAACTCCTGTCAGATCCACCCCAATCCGCTCCACTCCACTTCAATACACTCAATATTCTTAAATCCACTCTGCTCCACTACATCCACTCCTGTCAGATCCACCCCAATCCGCTCCACTCCACTTCAATACACTCAATATTCTTAAATCCACTCTGCTCCACTACATCCACTCCTGTCAAATCCACCCCAATCCGTTCCACTCCACTTCAATATGCTCAATATTCTTAAATCCACTCTGCTCCACTACATCCACTCCTGTCAGATCCACCCCAATCCGCTCCACTCCACTTCAATACGCTCAATATTCTTAAATCCACTCTGCTACACTACATCCACTCCTGTCAAATCCACACCAATCCGTTCCACTCCACTTCAATATGCTCAATATTCTTAAATCCACTCTGCTCCACTACATCCACTCCTGTCAGATCCACCCCAATCCGCTCCACTCCACTTCAATACGCTCAATATTCTTAAATCCACTCTGCTCCACTACATCAACTCCTGTCAGATCCACCCCAATCCGCTCCATTCCACTTCAATACGCTCAATATTCTTAAATCCACTCTGCTCCACTACATCCACTCCTGTCAAATCCACCCCAATCCGTTCCACTTCACTTCAATATGCTCGATATTCTTAAATCCACTCTGCTCCACTACATCCACTACTGTCAAATCAAACCCAATCTGCTCCACTCCACTTCAATACGCTCAATATTCTTAAATCCACTCTGCTCCACTACATCCACTCCTGTCAGATCCACCCCAATCCGCTCCACTCCACTTCAATACGCTCAATATTCTTAAATCCACTCTGCTACACTACATCCGCTCCTGTCAAATCCACACCAATCCGTTCCACTCCACTTCAATATGCTCAATATTCTTAAATCCACTCTGCTCCACTACATCCACTCCTGTCAGATCCACCCCAATCCGCTCCACTCCACTTCAATACGCTCAATATTCTTAAATCCACTCTGCTCCACTACATCAACTCCTGTCAGATCCACCCCAATCCGCTCCATTCCACTTCAATACGCTCAATATTCTTAAATCCACTCTGCTCCACTACATCCACTCCTGTCAAATCCACCCCAATCCGTTCCACTCCACTTCAATATGCTCAATATTCTTAAATCCACTCTGCTCCACTACATCCACTCCTGTCAAATCCACCCCAATCCGTTCCACTCCACTTCAATATGCTCAATATTCTTAAATCCACTCTGCTCCACTACAATAACTCCTGTCAAATCCAACCCAATCCGCTCCACTCCACTTCAATACGCTCAATATTCTTAAATCCACTCTGCTCCACTACATCAACTCCTGTCAAATCCAACCCAATCCGCTCCACTCCACTTCAATACGCTCAATATTCTTAAATCCACTCTGCTCCACTACATCCACTCCTGTCTGATCCACCCCAATCCGCTCCACTCCACTTCAATACGCTCAAAGTTCTTAAATCCACTCTGCTCCACTACATCCACTCCTGTCAAATCCACCCCAATCCGTTCCACTCCACTTCAATATGCTCAATATTCTTAAATCCACTCTGCTCCACTACATCCACTCCTGTCAAATCCACCCCAATCCGTTCCACTCCACTTCAATATGCTCAATATTCTTAAATCCACTCTGCTCCACTACATCCACTCCTGTCAGATCCACCCCAATCCGCTCCACTCCACTTCAATACGCTCAATATTCTTAAATCCACTCTGCTCCACTACATCAACTCCTGTCAAATCCAACCCAATCCGCTCCACTCCACTTCAATACGCTCAATATTCTTAAATCCACTCTGCTCCACTACATCCACTCCTGTCAAATCCACCCCAATCCGTTCCACTCCACTTCAATATGCTCAATATTCTTAAATCCACTCTGCTCAACTACATCCACTCCTGTCAAATCCACCCCAATCCGTTCCACTCCACTTCAATATGCTCAATATTCTTAAATCCACTCTGCTCCACTACATCGACTCCTGTCAGATCCACCCCAATCCGCTCCACTCCACTTCAATACGCTCAATATTCTTAAATCCACTCTGCTCCACTACATCAACTCCTGTCAAATCCAACCCAATCCGCTCCACTCCACTTCAATACGCTCAATATTCTTAGATCCACTCTGCTCCACTACATCCACTCCTGTCAGATCCACCCCAATCCGCTCCACTCCACTTCAATACGCTCAATATTCTTAAATCCACTCTGCTCCACTACATCCACTCCTGTCAAATCCACCCCAATCCGCTCCACTCCACTTCAATACGCTCAATATTCTTAAATCCACTCTGCTCCGCTACATCCGCTCCTGTCAGATCCACCCCAATCTGCTCCACTGCACTTTACTACTCTCCATCTTCCCACTAAGCGCCACTTATTCACTTCACTCCACTCACTCATCTCCAATCCACTCCACTCCTCTCATTCATTCCGCTCCGCAAATTCCGCTCCTCACATTTCTATCCGCTTCGCTCCAACCCTCTTCACTCCACCCACTTCTCTCAAATCCACTCAACTCAACTCCATTCCACTCAACTCAACTCCGTTCTACTCACTCACTCCGCTCCTCTCATATATTAATCTTCAATTAAGTATGTTGACTACTTTTTAAAGTGGGGATAATACAGAGAGAAGGGTAATTCGGGGAGTAAAGGGGTAGAAAGGATAGGAGAAAGAGGGGTTAATGAAAGAGAGGGTAGGGAGATTTAACTACACCTTCGTGTTCAAGAAAAGTGGTAATTACAGGATAAAAGTAGAAATAAAAAGTTTTAAAACAAAAAATTCAAACTACCATGTTAACCCCTCTTGGCTTTAAAAAGTGGTTATTACAAGAATAAAGTGGTTAATACAAGAATAAAGTGGTAATTACCAAATTTTAAAGAGAAAACTCATTTCTTTCCGGCAACCAGAATTTAGACTGTTATTCGCTATTCGCCATTCGTCATTCGAATGACGAATAGCACATTTATTAGCTATTCGTCTTTCATTTTGTTCACATATTTGAATGACGAAAAGCACATTTATTTAGGCCATTCAAACTCAATACTCTCTTAGGTTAATGAGATCAATTCCATATATATTTCTCTAAGTTTTTTACCAGTTTGATGCCAAATTATGAAATATTTTCATCAAATATTTTATTTTATCACCAGTTAAAGACCCAGGATTTGCTCTGGGAGCAGTCTGAATTAGTGGGAAGACTTTCCCCCTAGATTGGAAAAGCTCAGAACAACTAAGACTTCACTTTGAATAATAATGTATGTGTAAAACATTTAAATATTTTTCTTTAAATAAAGATTTGATCCCAAATAACACTTACTTTTATTTATTTAGAACAAAAAATAGGAAAAGTTATTTCTGTTTGCCTTTCAAACTTTTTTTCGCCTTTCGCCTTTGAATGACGAATAGCAAATCTTTCGCTTTTCGTTATTCGTCATTCAAACTCATTGCTCTCTTAGGTAAATGAGATCAGTTCTCTACATTTCTGTAAGCTTTTAACATGTTTGGTGCCTGCTTATGAAATATTTAATCAAATATTTTATTTTAACACCAATTAAAGCCCGAGGATTTGCTCTGGGAGCAGTCTGAATTAGTGGGAAGACATTCCCCCTAGAATGGAAAAGCTCAGAACAACTAGGACCTAACTTTGAATAATATTTTTCAAAATTGAACAAAACTTTTGATTATTTTCTATTAATCACTCTTTGATCCCAAATAACTCTTAGTTTTAATAATTTAGAAAATAAAATAGCAGAAGATATTTCTGTTTGCTTTTCAATCTTTTTTTTTCGCCTTTCGCCTTTCGCCTTTGAATGACAAATAGAAAAAATTTGTTTGCTTTTCGTTATTCGTCATTTGCCATTCACCATTCAAACTCATTATGCTCTTAGGTAAATGAGGAAAGTTCCATACATTTCTCTAAGCTTTTTACCAGTTTCATGCCCAATAATTAAATATTTTAAGATAATATTTCATTTTATCACCAATTATAACCTGGGGATTTGCTCTGGGAGCAATCTGAATTTGTGGGAAGACTTTCTCCCTAGAATGGATAAACTCAGAACAAAGAGGACCTAACTTTGAAACAAAATGTGTGTTCAAAACATTTAAATTTGTTCTATAAATCACACTTTGATCCAAAATAACACTTAGTTTTAATTATTGAGAATATAAAATAGCAAAAGTTATCTCTGTTTGCCTTTCAAACTTTTTTTTGCCTTTTGCCTTTGAATGACGAATAGCAATTTGTTTCACTTTTCGTTATTCGTCATTCCTCATTCGTCATTCACCATTCGCCATTCAAATTCATTATGCTCTTAGCTAAATGAAGACTTCCATACATTTCTCTAAGCTTTTTACCAGTTTCATCCCTAATAATTCAAATTGAGTAACATCCTTATACATGTCCAGAAACCAAAACTGTACACATGCCATTTTCATGCACAGTAGTTATAACACCTCTTTAACATTATCAACCCAAAGTTGCATGTTTGTCTGGTATAAACAAAATTTCCAAAATTACGTTTGACTAATTGACGCGCGCTTGTAGCGGTGCATTTTCTGATTTTCGATCAGAAATCGACACTTTTACCTTTATATTGTATGTTTACTGAGTCAACTATCATCAACATGGCAATTTTTGGTAACAGTCAGTTCTTCTAAAAAAATTAACATAATTTATAATGTTTGGCATATGTGGCCCATAACAACACAATGGATGTACCTTTAAAGCCAAAGAAACACAATGAATGCATCCTTAATGTTTAATCCCTATAGTTCTTATGAACCACAAACTGCAGACGCGTTGTCTCTATGAGAAGTCAGATTGAGTGGTAATATTGTGTAAACAATCTTTAAAATAGTTCCTGTATATCACACACATGTTTGTGCAAATTGTATGGCTTACACTTGGGATTGTAGATTCAAAATGAGTTAACATAGTCAATGCCAAATGTCAGATAGTATTATTAACTAACTAAGTTCGTTTTGCGCCCGGCGATCACCCGGTAGGTCAGTGATAGATTCCCCGAAGTGTTACACGAAATGACATTAAACGATGGGAGTTGTTTATTCGTGCTATGTGCTGAGCATTATAAGGATATTATAACGTCTGAGCTGGCACTACATTGGGGATAGTTCAATGAACATGTTCAGCATTGTAACTCAAAAATAATGTGACGTCATAGACAATGTAGTCATTCTCTCTGAAGGCTAAATGGGAAAACTTTACATACATTGATAATGAAGCCGAACTACCAAAGAAATAAGTTCCTAAAGTTTGAATCATATGGAAACACCTGTATCTTTTTTACATCTGAGTTCATGTGCACAGTTCAGGTTATTTTCCTACATATGCTTAAGTGAAACGTTTTATTGGTACAAAGAAAAGGAAGTCCTAAAGATTTTTTAGACCCAGTCAATTACTCTTTAGCTACATCAAATGACATACATGTATCATTAATCATTTTACCTACGCTACGAATTGGCTGGGGGTATAATGTAGTCCTTCTGTTGGTCCGTCCATCCATCTTTCTGTCCGGTACATCCAAAATAACTGAGGTGTGCATTAACCAAACTTTGTACAATTGTAAGCCATGTCCGTCCTATAACGTTTGCAGTTTTCTTGGAAAAACATATTTTGTCGTTTTCATGAAAACGTAAATTTGGGACTGTATAGTAACTGTTTAAAATGATCAATGGGCACAACCTTTCTTTGAAACTATTTCACCTAGGTAAATGAAATGATGGTTGTGGGTACAGCTGACAATACTTTTGTTTGAGTTTAAAAGAAAGTTCCAGGTATTCTAATTTTAGAGTCATTACCCTTACACCAGGAATGGACTTTGTACGAATAAACACTCCAATTTTGACAATAAGTTTTCGGAAACTATAACATTAAGGTTGATGATGATTTACCAATGATTATCATGATCGAGTTCGAAAGAACCAAATGTTACAGTTAACTTTTGCAGAGTTTGACCCTTGAATCTGAAATTGAGCTAAGTAAGAGTAAATTGTGTGATATTCCAATTGGGACGAGCTTTCTGAGAAACTATTACATCTAGGTTCTTCCGTAGGTAGCCTGATGATACTCTTACTACCCCGACGTTTTATTTGATGAGGTTATTGATTCTGAAAATGTAGTTGAACTTGGTAATACTATTTAATGTGATGCACCAATAGGGGACACGTCTCTGATACGTAAATGCTTTGCACTCATACAGTTCAAACCTGTACATAGAAATAGACAAACCAACATTTGCCCTTAGCAAATACTGCATTAGTATTGTCCACACAGCAAGGGCAACATATTGCCATAAAATGGAGATTTACAGGCGCTATAGCACATTTTTTTACTGAAATAAAGTTATCTCATGAAAAGGTAAATAAGTATAACCAATGGTTAAATAATGCTCATGAATCAATAAAAACGAATGTCAATGTTAGGTAAACCATGCGAATCCATTTCCCTTCGAGAGACAGTTTAAGGTGTTCACATTAAAATGGCCGATCTGACTGATGTAGCGATAACACTTAGAGTAGAGTTTTAAATATGGTACCATGATAGAATGGTCAACCATTTTTCTGTCTAAACTCTCAAATTCGCAAGAGATCTACAAATCTACCTCTCACACTGAAGAGTCCCAAGCCACTGTCGCTTTATACGTCACACCATTTTCTTTCAATACGGATAATCGTTTTCTATGGATACGGCTTATCAGGTCAAGTAGTGAGATATTGTACCCCCCTAAAATAACACTATATTGTATATACGTTAAAAGTGCATCCAATGTGTTGCATAATGCCACTATTTCACTACGACCCGAATTGCCACGAATCACCACGAATAGGCGGCTGAATAAATTCGTGAATATTCGTGAGCATTCGGCAATATTCGTGATCAGCATTTACACTTGTACGAAATGTTTACGAACATTCGTAGCTTTTCATGCTAAAAACCTACGAAACATGTACGAATTCTTTACGAATTGTCTACGAATTGTAAGAAATGATTAAGACACAGTCACGAATGTACTACGAATTTCCACGAATAAGATACGATATCACGAATCAAGTACGAATAGTTTACGATAGTTCGTGACTATTCGGCGATTGCAAGTCATCAAACCATTATGGAGGCGCAATGGAGAGCACGTGTTGCTCTGGCACTCGAATTTGAACTTCAATATCAACATCAAATTGAATTAGCTCTTCGTAGACAATTCGTAAATGCTTCGGGGTTAATTCGGGATCAGAACATCAAAAATATCAACCACGAATTTCCAAGAATTGTTTACGAAGTTGTTACGAACGTCCCGAATTAAATACGAACAGTTTAAGAAGCAACTACGAATCTGAAATTCGTAGATGATTCGTGAAAATCTTTTGACAAACAAAAAAAATTTCACGAATGCCACGAATTACAAGAATGTTGCCGTATCAACTAGGAATCATTTACGAATATCACGAATCAATTACGAATTATCTACGAATGTTCACGAAAGTGCAAATTTTCCAATTCGTGGCGATTCGTGGCAATTCGGGTCGTATTGAAATAGGGGCATTAATTGTTATATATGCTTTAATGCGTTCCGACTCACAATATGTGCTGTTTACAGTGCAAATAAATTACCCCAGCTTGTATTGCATATTCATCCTAAATCGCCAACTATATCATAATTACTAGTGTCCTATTAAAATCGATTAAAACATCATTATGCATGTGCACGTTCCATTTACATGCACAGTAGTTATATGACCTAAAGAACATGATCAATCCAAATTTATCATTGTGTGTGTTATAAATAAGATTCCAAAATTACGTTTGATTCATTGGCGAGCGTCAATCGCGATGCATTGTCCGGTTTTCGATCAGAAACAACTACATTACCTTCAAATCGTCAATATACTAAGTCGACTATAATCAAAATGCTAGTTTTCGGTAACAGTCGGTACATCTCGATAAATTAACACCATTTATAACGTTTGGAATATGTGACCCCGAACAACACAATGGATGTACCTTTAATAATGAATAGCAAATTTGAGAAAACAAAATATGCCAAATACGTGCTACAACGCCTTCAAGAAAAATGAACTCTCTTTTTATGTTCAGGGTAAATAATAAATTATTTTTTTCAAAAGACTACACTACTAAAAATTAACACTATTAAACAAACAGTTCCACAATTCCATAGACTTCTATTATAGTTATGTAAAGTAGCTATAAAGTAGTTTATAATTAACAATCTCAATGAATCATAAAAAGGGTAAAGATTAAATGGAATTAAAATATAAAATATATTATCTGTTACAAACCTGTATGTTGTATTAGGTTATTAATGTAGAAGTTCCTTCTTTCAATTCAGATACATGATGGACATGGACATGATTTTTTGGTGATTATCTTACTCTATTCACTTTCTGTTTACAGATGACTATATATTTACAAATGTATAGATATTATTTTGGGTGGATAAAAAAACACAATGTTTCCTTTTTCGTTGTATTGATTATTAAGGATTCAACGCTACAGCGCTGAATTCTTATTGTTATTGTGAAGAGTTATTATTATTCCACCGAATGTTTTACCCAGCAATTCAACTAGAAGGAATGCAGAAAAAGCAACCAAACTTTGCCCGCCCATTAAATGTCCAGTCCGAATCTACATTTTTTTTTAACATTGGACAAATTTTCAAAATGCAGCTACAGACTTGCTTTTTTGTTAAAAGATAAGCAATGACACAGAGAACACAAAAGTAAATCATGACAAATGCGTAGGTCACGTGGTTTCGCCGCCATATTTGTTTTTTCGCACTTTTGAAAATATCCTGCTCCCTGCTCCTTTGGCAATTTCATCCTCTGAAATACGGGCTCTATTTCGCAATACCGTTTCCCCAGTTAGTACTAGAAATCTGGAAAAAAATGCCCAAAGTGCAAACTTCAAACCTCAAAAGCTCAAAGTGAATTCTCGAAGATACCGTTATGTTTAATAGCTAATTAAGTTAAGCACCGCAAACGTAATCTAAGGGTCCGAAAATAAGCATGTTAAAGTATTTTCCTAAATATTCAGAAGTACATAACACATTAATTATGTATGCAATCTAAATGATAATTAGATCTACTTAAGCGGAAATTACAGAACAATGTTTTCTATGCTACACAATCCAGAGTATGAAAATATTAACCGTTATCTTAATCATGAGAAACATACTTAATGTAGGGGTCCATTAATATGTGATTTTTCCATCGAGGCCACGCACCTCCAGCTATAGACTGTGTAAAAGTCGAATTTTCTCTTGTTATTTTTTTTCACCTGGTTTCAGCCACAACGAGAGCCCACAGTATGCATTTTTTGGTCAAATCATTAAGATCGAGTTCGAATCTAAATGTCCATTTTTAACATGGCAAAACAAATCAAAATGTAGATAGAATTTAGAATTTTTGCAAAAACGATACAAGCAATAAAGTAAATCATGGCGAGGTCACGTGCCGCCATTTTTATTTTGTTTACAAATACGCCATTTTGACATTGGATATTTGGGTCTCAATAATGCTACATGCATGTTAGAGACTTTCAGCTTTCTTCAAAAGATGCGCAATTACAATAAAAAGATGGTTAGCTTCATTGTATTTGATTCATTTATGCGCTGGATCCTTTTATCGGCACTTGTGACTATATTTTCTGTTTTTCTTTCTTTTACATTTAAAAAAAGCCTATTCCCACATGGATTTTACAGCTGATATAAAGTATCCCATGTGCTTGTAATACAAGAACTTTCTACAACTGAATCAGCAATATACTGTGAACGGCAATATTTTTCTCACTTTAGATATGACATGAGCCAAAGCCTTTTTACTTGTAATAATTATGTGTCATATTAAAACAACAAATTAAAACGGCTACAGTTAATTGTAGAGGATTAGCTAATATTCTATAGTTTTTAGAAGACATTAATATAGGAAAGGAATATATAGACTTAATGAAAAATTAATTGGGTTTGCAAAGTATAATTGCACCATGTAGATCTAACTCAAGTGGAATGTCTATACTTTTTAACAGTAATGATGATCTAAATATACATATAACAAACGAAGATGACGGATTGCTGATATAACCATTCGGGGGGAAAGATGTACACTTACAAACAAACACTGATGATTCTATTATATTTGAAAGCATTTGTTATTATGACAATGAATCCATAGCTATAGATGAAATATAAAATATAAAAATATAAAAATATTACAATCCCAAGGCAAGAAATATGGTTTAGATAAGATTTAATCACTTGATTTTGTAGATGTTATGAAAGAGCTTAATCTAGAGAAAATGTACATGGTAGAAACAATTCCATGACAACATGATTTAATTTCTTTAAATACCTCAGGACTTCTTAAATCTTATAAACAGAGATAACTTTTGCTATTTTACTTTCTAAATTATTAAAACTAAGTCTTATTTGTGATCAAAGTGTGATTTATAGAAAATAATTAAAGGTTTTGCACACACATTTTCATTCCAAAGGTATGTTCTATTAAGTCCTAGTTAAGTCCTAGTTGTTCTGAGTTTGTCCATTCTAGGGGGAAAGTCTTCCCACTAATTCAGATTGCTCCCAGAGCAAATCCCCAGGTTATAACTGGTGTTAAAATGAAATAGTATCATAAATTATTTATTTATTAGTCATGAAAGCTTAGAGAAATGTATTGCATAAAAGCTTAGAGAAATGTATGGAACTTTCCTCATTTACCTAAAACAATAATGAGTATGAATGTTGAATGGCAAATGACGAATGACGACTGACGAAAAGCAAAAAAAAATGCTATTCGTCATTCAAAGGCGAAAAAAAAGTTTGAAAAGCAAACAGAAATACCTTTTGCTAATTCATTTTCTAAATTATTAAAACAAAGGCTTATTTAGGATCAAAGAGTGATTAATGGAAAATGATTAAAAGTTTTGTTAAAAAACATTATTCAAAGTTAGGTCCTAGTTGTTCTGAGCTTTTCCATTCTAGGGGGAATGTCTTCCCACTAATTCAGACTGCTCCCAGAGCAAATGCTCGGGCTTTAATTGGTGTTAAAATAAAATATTTGATTAGAATATATTAATAAGGCATCAAACTGGTAAAAAGCTTAGAGAAATATATATGGAATTGATCTCATTTGCCTAAGAGAGTATTGAGTTTGAATGGGGAAAGGCGAATGACAAATGACGAATAACGAAAAGCGAAAAAATTTGCTATTCGTCATTCAAAGGCAAAAGGCGAAAAAAAAGTTTGAAACGCAAACAGAAATAACTTTTGCTATTTTTTGTTCTAAATAAATAAAAGTAAGTGTTATTTGGGATCAAATCTTTATTTAAAGAAAAATATTTAAATGTTTTACACATACATTATTATTCAAAGTTAAGTCCTAGTTGTTCTGAGCTTTTCCATTCTAGGGGGAAAGTCTTCCCACTAATTCAGACTGCTCCCGGAGCAAATCCTGAGTCTTTAATTAGTGATAAAATAAAATATTTGATTAAAATATTAAATAATTTGGCATCAAACTGGTAAAAAGCATAGAGAAATATATATGGAATTGATCTCATTTACCTAAGACAGTATTGAGTTTGAATGGCGAAAGGCGAATGTCGAATGACGAATAACGGAAAGCGAACAAATATGCTATTTGTCATTCAAAGGCAAAAGGCAAAAAAAAAAGTTTGAAAGGCAAACAGAAATTACTTTTGCTATTTTGTGTTCTAAATAAATAAAAGTAAGTGTTATTTGGGATCAAATCTTTATTTAAAGAAAAATATCTAAATGTTTTACTTATACATTATTATTCAAAGTTAAGTCCTAGTTGTTCTGAGCTTTTACATTCTAGGGGGAAAGTCTTCCCACTAATTCAGACTGCTACCAGAGCAAATCCTGGGTCTTTAATTGGTGATAAAATAAACTATTTGATTAAAATATTTAATAATTTGGCATCAAACTGGTAAAAAGCTTAGAGAAATATATATGGAATTGATCTCATTTACCGAAGAGAGTATTGAGTTTGAATGGCGAAAGGCGAAAGGCGAATGACGAATGACGAATAACGAAAAGCGAAAAAAAATTGCTATTCGTCATTCAAAGGCGAAAGGCGAAAAAAAGTTTGAAAAGCATACAGAAATAACTCTTGCTATTTTTTGTTCTAAATAAATAAAAGTAAGTGTTATTTGAGGTCAAATAGTGATTTAAAGAAAAATATTGAAAGGTTTTGCTTTTCGTCATTCAAATATGTGAACAATATGAAAGGCTAATAGCAAATAAATTTGCTTTTCGTCATTCATTTTTTACTTCAGTACGAAAGACGAATAGCAAATAAATTTGCTTTTCGTCATTCAAGTATGTGAACAAAATGAAAGACGAATAGCAAATAAATGTGCTATTCGTCATTCGAATGACGAATGACGAATAGCGAATAACAGTCTAAATTCTGGTTGCCTTCTTTCCCTCTTGGCTTTCATATTTTACCCATGTGATGTCTCCCCTTACTTCTCAATACTTTTTGTGATAAACTGAGGACTGATATTTCATAGACGTTTTGATTCGATTGAGCAAAATGTTAATACTTTTACGTAGGTTAATGATACGGGATAAGAAATGGGCCTACCATTAACATGCGACCCTTCTTCCCATAATATTAAAATTCAGTGAAGTAATTTATCGATGCATAGAGCACCGTTCATCTCGACTGGTTGGAGAACCAGAAGTTTATCACTGGTGTCTGCGTTCAGAGTTAATCGACCGACTGCAATACCGAGGAGGGATGTTTTACAATGAACTGTGAGGAAATGTTTTAGAATGTTATTAATGATCAAAGTGCATCCAAAGCAGACTTACATCTTGACTTGATGCTCGGACCTGTTTCACATCAATTGTTTTACTTACCCTATTATATACTTCTTTTCAATAAAACAAATAAAATAGTTTGCAAAAAACGAATGAACATCTTGTCTTTAAAAAAACACTGCTTTTCATTGTAAATGGAAGGTTCACTTTGTATTTGCTGTGAACCAATAGTACGTTTGATCTTCAGATACCTTTGCAAATACATTTTAAAACAACACTATGTGAATAAGTTTTAATCAAGTAACTGAATATTTTATTCACACCATTGTATTATAGCTGCTTTGTATCGTTTGAACATCGCATTGTGTATACTCAGCTGCATCCCGGAAGTTTCTCTGGCTTATTTGTGTGTAAATATTATGTCGTTTTTATTTCGTTTAGACGCCATTTGCATTAATTCAAATGCACTAACAAAGGATCATTATTTGTCCATGTGTACAATAATCATTCTTAAATGTGCTCGTCAGACCAGTGCTACTACATATACACTGTCGGCCAAAAGAAACGCCTATTGGATTTTCCTTAAAATGAAATATGAAATATTTTCAGAAATATAATCAATGGTGGTCTCCAAGTTGTGCTTAAAACAATTAATATGAAAGTCCATTGCAACCTTTGAAAAAACTGTGATTCGAGTCAATCACATTCATGACACATTGCAATAGTTTGAAGATGTCAGCTCAACTGCTATTTCCTTAATTTTGGATAAACTTTCATAGCAATTACAATGTATTGGTATGAAATAAAATCAATGACTGTTGTTTTTTTGGAAAATGTGGACCTCTGGTTCGCATGTTAGGTATATAGAGGAAACTAAACAACCTTCTCCTTAATAGGATTTTTTTTAAACGAAATAATAATTTTGTATAAAACGAGCGAAAGGTAGGAGGAGTTGTACTATTTATGCGTATGAAGACAGATGTCAAATCAAAACGTCATTTGATTATGAGCCGCGCCTTTAGGCGACGTTTACACTACGTCCGTTTTTTGGATGCGATGCGTTAAAAATAATCGCACAAGAACGCAACACGTTATTTTCAATGAGTTGTCATACACTACTTCCGTTTTTTTCATTCGTTGCGAAGCGATGCAAATAAAATAGAACCTGTTCTATTTTATTCGCATCGCATTCACAATCGCATTGGAATTCCCTATAAGACGTCATATTTTCATCATCTAAAGGGGTATTTCCCACCATGTGTAGGCAAAGCATTCATACAAAGCTAACTGCCAACAGACATCTGTACATCAATACATAAATACATAAATACATAAATACATATATCAATACATCAATACATACATACATACATACATGTGTACATATATTCATCGGCAGGTACATACATACAATTGTACATACATACATCAGATTCTATACATGAAACCTGTACATACACCCATTGTACATACACCTACAGAAATTACATACATATGTACATACATATACATGTACACACATTATAACATCGGACATATGATATACGCATTAAAATCGCATGCAAAACGCGTGTAGTGTAAACCCCCAAATTGCATGTGTCAACGCATTACGATATATTCGGACGTAGTGTAAACCCCGCCTTAATATGTCCATTTGTCAATGAAACTCCACAACGCAGCTAGCCATGAAGCTCACGTCATGGGGGCGTGGCTAGATGTTATATGACGTTTATGCGGGTATGAACTGAATCTCTGTGACAGTGTTCAGCGAATATAGTCCACGCAAAGCAATTGCAATTTATTTATTGTAATGTTACCTTAATATTGTCATAATAGTTCCACTAAGGTACCTACGTACAGCACAGTGGTTCGAATTACTGTTTGAACACAAATCATAAAAAGATCTACATGACAACCAGGCCTGTCCTCATATCGCCTACACCCCATATCGCCTGCACTACTATCGTCAAACAAATATGGATGAATGTACATCACATCACAACTTTTCTAAAAATATAACAAAGAAAGAATAACAAAAGAACATACTTCATATTTTAATTTCACTCTGCGTACGAAAGTTATTTGTTTGTTGAAATATCCCAGATGTCAAAGACAAGGAACGGGTGCTTGACAGTTGGTTGTGGTTTACACCCTGACATCTTTCCTCCCGGACACATTTACTAACACACTTAAGCTTCGTCTCATTCCAATATTAAAACACGTTTGTGAGCTGTGATGCGGCAAGTTGGTTATTAATTCTATTATAACCCTGTTATTTTACAATTTGTATGTGTTCGTTTGTTATGTTAAATACACTCTCTCAAAAAGGAAACGCATTCCCTGAATTTAGAAAGTGTTTTTATCAATATTTTACTTGTTATTACACATGTATTATTAAAGATAACACAATGACATTTGACATGTTTGAACTTATGTCTCTATGGTATAAAGTCACAATCTGATAAGTCTCATACAAACACTCCATTCAGATTATGGGACGTTTCTCAGTATCTCGTATGAGCCCCATGAGCTGTAATCACACCATGGAACAGAACGGATAAGACGGATAAATCCTTTCCTGGATTGTTGCTCTCCACTCCTTCTGTAATGCTGTGACCAGTGCATCTAACGTCTGCGGTTGAGGTGTATGTGCATGAATACAACGACCAAGATGGTCCCGTAGATGTTTCGATAGGGTTGATGTCTGGCGATCTGGAGCGCCATGGCAAGATGTTGACATTGGAATTCCGTAGTAAATTCACTGTTGTACCAGGGCCATGTTCAATAAGCGTTTAAAAGTAATCTCTCAATGTGCAATGTAGCAAACCTCAAGGCATCGCACCGTGTCGTTCAGGAGAGAATAAGCGCTACATTGAGCACTACATCGAGCGCTCAATGAACGATTATACGTGCTCACTGTTATGGAACAGAGCCCAGCTGTGTGAGGGCGGGCATTGTCCTGTTAACTCAGCTCCCTATGTTGGTCGATTATCGGCAGAAAAGAGGCTGTAAAATGTCATTGGTGTATGGTTGGGCCGTCGAATTGGCGGGAATGATGACCAGGCTTGATAGTTGGTTTAAGACAAAGCTCTCTAAAGCATGATGCTTCCTCCTCCAACTCTGTCGACCTGTCAAACGCAGTTCGGATCAAATTGTTCATTACCTCGTCTATAGACACATTGCCTTCCATCAACCCGATGAAGTAGAAAACGAGACTCGTCGCTGAACCAGACTCGTCTTCAGTTTCTTAGAGCCCATTTCCCCACGTTAGCGCACCACCTGAAACGTTGGCGTCTCAGGACGGGTCCGACAAATGGTCTTCGTGCACATAGATGGCCTCACGTAAACGGTTCCTGATGGTTTGGGCCGACACTCCTTTCACACCAGACACCTGTGTTGCAGTGACAGTTGGGATGGCCTGCCGATTACGTCGGTCAGTGCCCCGGATGTAGCAATCCTGAGCCGCTGTGATGATCCTTGGTCTACCACTCCTGGGGCTGTATTCAGTTGCATGGAACTGCTTGTATTGATTCCAAATGTTTTATGGACATGTAGATGAAGGGCCACAGTTCAAAATTTTTGCCCGGCCTCAATGCAACCAATGCCAATATTTCGATCTGCTATACTCAACCTGGGTATTTTCGAGTGGGTGACAAAAACTGTGTTTGGGAGCTAATACTAATCATACGCGTACATGATAAAATATTCAGATTAACGCTCAGTATTTTTGTTCAGGGGATGTTGTCTGACATTTAGATTGAGGTTGTGTATCTTTTTTTAAGAGAGTGTATTTACAAATCGAACGATGTCTTCAGACTGAGAAATATTTTTTGGAGACCACCTTCACTTGTATAAATGCCAATTGTAACGATACCACAGCTTGGACGAAGACGACTCACAGGACACACAGAAGCAGACAACACAAGTGCACACCACGAGGTTTATTACAAGACTGACTGGATTACAGTGTCACGAACTTCACGTGCAAGGCACGTACATCCGGGCAAGGCCTAGGGCGTCGGAGACAGTCATCTAGACTATTGTGTAAACGTGTAAAATACATGTTAAGTGCTAGGCCAGTTCAGGTGCAATTCTACAATGACATTCAGGTAGTACCTGTAGGTGGCAAGTTCATACATTGACCTCAAAACAGAATCAAATTATATAGTATATGCACTTGGAGACAAGAAGGCGTTAAACTCTCGATTTGTAATAATTTTCACAAACTTCAAACATATCAATGTAGATATATATGTCTACTAGTATCCAGTTTTAAACACCATTGTAGGAGTTCCAAGGGTACCCATTGAGCCTGTCCCCAAAATATCTACTTCGTTTTTTATTGTATACCTAATGTTCAGCTGTATACTAATGTCCCTTCATCTTCATTGGCCTTTACACACCAAAAAAATAGTTAAGTAGAGTATCCACGTGGATTAGAGTATCAGAGCTTCTACATATGGTAGAGTATCCGCGTGGATTAGAGTGCCACACTCACTACATATGGTACAGTATCCATGTGGATTAGATTGCCACACCCTCTACATATGGTAGAGTATCCACGTGGATTAGAGTGCCACACCCTCTACATATGGTAGAGTATCCACGTGGATCAGAGTGCCACACTACCTACATATGGTAGAGTATCCACGTGGTTTAGAGCGCCACACCCCCTACATATGGTAGAGTATCCACGTGGATTAGAGCGCCACACTACCTACATATGGTAGAGTATCCACGTGGATTAGAGCGCCACACTACCTACATATGGTAGAGTATCCACGTGGATTAGAGTGCCACACCCTCTACATATGGTAGAGTATCCACGTGGATCAGAGTGCCACACTACCTACATATGGTAGAGTATCCACGTGGATTAGAGCGCCACACCCCCTACATATGGTAGAGTATCCACGTGGATTAGAGCGCCACACTACCTACATATGGTAGAGTATCCACGTGGATTAGAGCGCCACACCCCTATACATATGGTAGAGTATCCACGTGGATTAGAGTGCCACACTCACTACATATGGTAGAGTATCCACGTGGATTAGAGTGCCACACCCTCTACATATGGTAGAGTATCCACGTGGATCAGAGTGCCACACTACCTACATATGGTAGAGTATCCACGTGGATTAGAGCGCCACACCCCCTACATATGGTAGAGTATCCACGTGGATTAGAGTGCCACAACGCCTACATATGGTAGAGTATCCACGTGGATTAGAGTGCCACACTACCTACATATGGTAGAGTATCCACGTGGATTAGAGCGCCACACCCCCTACATATGGTAGAGTATCCACGTGGATTAGAGTGCCACACCCTCTACATATGGTAGAGTATCCACGTGGATTAGAGTGCCACACCCTCTACATATGGTAGAGTATCCACATTGTTTAGAGTGCCACAACAGCTACATATGGTAGAGTATCCACGTGGTTTAGAGTGCCACACCCTCTCTATATGGTAGAGTATCCACGTGGATTAGAGTGCCACACCCTCTACATATGGTAGAGTATCCACATTGTTTAGAGTGCCACAACAGCTACATATGGTAGAGTATCCACATTGTTTAGAGTGCCACACCCTCTACATATGCTAGAGTATCCACGTGGATTAGAGTGCCACACCCTCTACATATGGTAGAGTATCCACGTGGATTAGAGTGCCACACCCTCTACATATGGTAGAGTATCCACGTGGATTAGAGTGCCACACCCTCTACATATGGTAGAGTATCCACGTGGATCAGAGTGCCCCACTACCTACATATGGTAGAGTATCCACGTGGATTAGAGCGCCACACCCCCTACATATGGTAGAGTATCCACGTGGATTAGAGCGCCACAACGCCTACATATGGTAGAGTATCCAAGAGTTATCAGGTGTTAACGGGTCTGTTTCCCAGGTTTCGATGATGACGTCACACTGTCCTGATATTGAACGGTAGTTGAAGCCCTGGCATCCTTCTTGTCGCAGACATGTATCAACGCAGTCAATCATTGTCTCACTTCCGTATGCGGTCACGTTTGTTGCGTTGAGATATGTCCCAGACACTTGCTGTAGGACTCTATTAAGAAACGGGCAGTTTTCATCTGAAATGCATTTAAATCAACGACTAAAACTTTGCTGAGACACAAAATTATCCATAAAAAATATTATATAGGATGACAGCATTGCGAAAAAAACGAGAAATATTCAAACATCAATATCAAAACGTCATTTTTTATATGTATCATTAATTAATTGACTTTCAAAATATGATATAACTAAAATTGTATTTATAATACAAATATTGCAGTGTAGTGTTACAAAAATGTTCTATCTTGACTCGGGTAAACAATATATAAAAAATCTCATAGAACCTAGTTGTACTTGTACACGACATGTTTGACCAATACTACACATCCCTCACCTACAAATCTTGGCGCGATATTACCGAACACCAGCACCTCACAGAGAACCAGCGAGCTGTAAGGTGAAGGAAGAATCTTTCTGATCCTCACGAAGCGACCAAGAACAGTGGTATTACATGTCAAGGTATCATTGCCAGGGAAACTGCTGCCCGTGTAGTGATAACATGGGGTGGACATAGCGTTTGGAAACACAGTCGGGTTCGACCAAAATGTTTCGATCACGAAATTTCCAAAATTGGTGGCTGAAAGAAATACATTATTTTCGCTTGAAATAGCATACTTTACATCATTTTCACTCATCGCAGTAATTTGTAAGCATTTTCAAAATTCTATTATCCTAAAATTCCTGAAATACATTTAAAACAGTGCTAAAATTAATCAATCAAGTATTATTCATTAACTCATTTAATCAATTTTCGAAATTTAAAAAATATACAAGTGTGTAAAACATTAATTATTCCATGCTTGATTTACATACCTTTTAATTTAATAGTTACATTAGATATTAATCGATACATTTGGAGATGAAACAGCATGGTCATATCCTAAACACCGTTTATGGTTTGATTTAAATCGCTATAATCATAAAAAAAAAAACACGAGGTGCCTAATATTGCCCAATTGCAGATTTATTTTAAAATATAGAAAACAGTCACCATACACTGTACAGGTGACTCTTTCTACCGGATTGGTTCAAGTAAGATAAATATTCTCACTGTAAAGATCCTGTCTGTACATCACGTGGACTGAGTTGATGGTGTATTCCTGGAGGAGGTCCACCATCCACCACTGAGCCACATCTCCAGATGCTGGGTCTGTGTGGGCACAGCTGTTGTGGCTCCAGTTACCATTTAGATCCCCATTTACAGCGTTTCCTGCGTCCGAGTTGCCCTCGACAGATATGTATATTGAGGACTGGACGGCAGGTTTCTGAAGGGCCACGTTAACATCACCTCTAGCTTTGTAAAAGAACACAATGAGCTAACAATTTCCGAATGCACATTTTTTTTTCGGCATAGATCGATGTTCTCAAGCATTATGGTATAAGAATAATAATAACAATAATGATGATGATTTTAACGCCTATAATCCAGCACAAATGCTGCTCACTGGCGGTACATTATTACCCTTAAGGAATTGTCCTTCGCTACTGCTACCAAGCGCGCCGCGCGACCATATAAGTCCGTACTACATTTTGCTAAGGTACTCATTTTGACAGCTGGGTTGACTGAGTGCAAGGACGCAACACAGTATGAGACCCTGGCTACAAATGCTTGGTGTCTCCACCCGGGCCATTGGCATGAGAGGCCAGCACTCTAAGCCCTACACCACTGTGCTGCTATAAGGATCAGGATCTAATTGTCAGTGAGAAGTTGAATATTCTCAAATAGTTTACTTTAATGCCAAACCAGTATCTCGGTGCAAACTCAGATAGTTCAAGATATACCAAATTATAATTGAACCGGAAGTTACAGTCTTTATTGTGCGGGGTTTTATTGAAATGTTATTGACTCGAATCACATGGTTTCACGATTTGAATGGACTTTCATATTAATTATTGTTTCAGCATACCGTTACTTTGAGACCACTGTTAATCATTTTTTTGAAATTATTAAATTATACGTCTGAAAAACGTCATGAAGGCGTTTAGTTTGCCTAACAGGGCAGAAATTAATTTTAAATCTCTTTAACATCTCCTGCCGACTTTGTACATTTATCAATTTAAGAAACAACACCTACAACAATACCCTATCTATTAAAGGTGGCATGGTATTGACTGCAAAAATAGAACCTGCAAAGCTTTCATATTCAATTTCAACATTTCGATCATTTCAGAACAAAGAATGAAATATATTTCCATGTCCCTTTTCATTTGATGAAGTAAAATATTTGTGTATTAAAACGTTGTTATATGAAACGTTTGAGCATCATATCTGAACAGCATTGAGAGCAGTGTAGGCGTAATTGTTTTTTGGAATGAAATCTATTCACTGTATATCTATCATTTTATTATTATTTTTAAAAAATCATCTATTGCAATAACGGGGGCTGAGAAATAAAGAATTGTTTTTAGATTCAAGCCCACATTATTATACATATTTTATATATATATATTATACATTCCCACGTAAACCCTGATACAAGTGGAGCGCTCTCTTGGCTAGAAATATATAATCTTGAGAGATGAATGTGCACTCAGTAATGTTATATATTTCAAAATGAGCACTTGGTCTGTACTGTTGAGAGTTCCTTTATCTGTGAAAGATGGCAGTCAAAGATGTAAGGGAACATTGTGAAATCATATAACAGTGTGGCCGCTGAGGGTTTGCTAGAATCTAGAATGTTGGCCCTTTTGTGAAAGAGGTTACGGTGGGTAAATGACAAGAGTAACCTCTGTGATGAGAGAATGGTCAGATCAGACACTGAGAACAGCAATGTAAAAAAATGTGAAAATGAATTCTTGAGAACCTTCAACATCCGTTAAAAATACTGTAATGTAACCCGTTTTCCTCAAAATATTTTGAAACACTGTCCTGTGGCTTGAAAATATAACCTTTCACTGCATATTTCACTTCAACTGTCTTAGTTGTCTTACCCTTCAGTGCTCCAAAAAGCTTTATTTCACAATTAAAAAATCAACACAACGAGTAAAGTCAAACGAGTTCAACATTGCTGCAATGAAACACACTAATTTCATTAGAACATTCTTTCTAAATCAAACTGAAAAAAAATTGTTTGTGTAAACGCAACTTATTTCCCAAGAGGAAAGCTATAAAGGGAACAAATAGCCAACAGTCGAATGTTACTAATAATTAAGTATACAAGAGATGAAAACTATGATTCTTTTTTATAATATCTCTATTTCCTTTGACCCAACATAACATAACACTGTCATTTAGTTTTGCCTTTGAAAACGAGTTTATGTTAAAAGTGTTTACCGTGTTATGAATAGTCCTAGTTTTATTAAATTGTTCTTTTTATTTTCACAACATAATGAAATAGAACTAAAGTGAGAAATATCCTCTCACGCACAGTATTTGGGGAGAATTTTTCACTTTATTCATTTCACAATAAACTCACGCCATAATGACATCTACAACCCAACTAACAAATGAGAGATTTCCCAGGTGGGAAAGATGAAAGTCCTCACAAATATTTCCAGTAGTTTTGGGAAACTCCGTTACAATATGTACTAGCATTTGATGTCTGGTTACAGTTGAATCACATTCCATTCATTAACGATTCCGATTCCATTTAAAAACAACCCACTCTGTAAACTGCCTGGACAGGTAACATAGTTAAAATGTTGGTTATCTCCGTTTAACTAATGTGAAATACAAGTTTCTGTAATGAATGATGTTATTTGCTGTTGAAGATTTGATTGGATGTATTGTGTCACTTTATACATTTGTTGAGGGGACTATGCGTACATTCTCGCTAGTGAATGTATATTTGTTTTTAAGTATTGGCCTTGGTCGAACTCATGATATACGATAATGGAATAGTATACCCAGTTAGCGATTGAAACACATTTCCCGAGCTTGAGCAAAGAAACTATAATTGTTTGAATAAACAGCTACAAACAGAAAGTTTGTTCACCTACTTGGGTATTTCATTGCAAATAACATCAATTTGGCATGTCTTTGAAGCATCGTATCAAGGCGAAATCTAAACCGATAAATTTTCATTTTCGCATTATAAGAAGACAGTTGAGTGTCCCATAACATAATGTGATTTGATGCCTCATAGTTAACAGTTACAGTTTTGGCAGCTCTTTGACGTGACTAGGGGTCAAGCTTTTCAAAACTACAATTTTTTATTTTCTTCAGTTGAATATTCAGTAAGTGATCAACTGGGTCAAAGATACATCATATATTTTCTTGTATACTCATTCATGTATTTGTGATGAAAATGTTCTCATTTAGTCGATATACAAACTTTTATTTGAAAATTAATGAAATTTTATCTATCGTAATTTGCCTCCTTCTGTCTATTTCATTATGCCAAATTTCATAAACATGCACAACTGATGTGACGATATCAGGATACATTCGAGCAGGCTTATTCTACTCGTGGATATTTGAGGATTAATTGTCAGTGTATATTATGCAATTTTATTCACGTTACAATGAACGTCAATTTACATGATATTTGCACTAAGATTCACATGTAGGTGCACAAAGCTGGAGCTGTAGAATGCCATATCAAACATACGACACATACGCAATTTAACGCAAGTGCATAAACCTTTCTGTTATATGCATTCAGCAAAATCAGTAACCCGGACTGCTAGGATGATTGCCATACTGAATTCAATCAGAAGCTGTGCTTGCGATCTTTAGTGCCTCCATGCAACTTCTTAAAGTCGAATATAGAAATACGTCATCTTTATCAATATTCTTGATGATTTAATATTGATCTTCTCAATCTTATACATCTCTGTCTAGTACAAGCCGTTCTTCAAAGGTGTTGCCATGGTGAGTTTTGGCCTGGTTAGGAAAGTTATACCAGTTTGAATATTCCTACCACATATCAATGGGACACATTCACTACGGAACGCTAGTCATTTACAAATGCACTTAATGTGATAGATATGACACAACATGATTAGTATTAAAATAACAAGCAAATAACAAGCAACAAGCAACTGGGTAAACATAATCATTGCCAACAATGCTAGCGTCCTGTATGTAAAGTATAGGTTGGTATATGTTTCCTTGAACGTAAAAAGCTAATTCAATGAAGACATTAAAGTGATGATGAAGGTTACTTTTGCCGTTAATAATTGCCGTTGGTGTTACTTAGAAGAGCGCTATTTTAATCTAAGAATGAATAATTTCATTTAGGTATGTGTTTTTGGATTAATTCTGAATAATGGTAAAGGCATTATTGTGCCTGTTAGATCTGAATGACATAAAACACCTGGGATATATGCCACTTGTACATGTCCTTCAGAGAGCCACTTGGGAGTGCATTAACCATGTATCTATGTAGACAATTAGGGTGACAAGTTTAGTATCATCTTTCCGTGGGAACACAACATTATTATATAAATAAACGCTTTACTCACCTACGGTTGTCAGAAATGAAGTAAGAATTATTCTGTGGAAAACCTCGTGTTTCAAGAAAGCTGCCATGTTCATCCTTCTGTCCTTAAGGCTTTAAAATACTGTCAACCCTAATGTTTAAAGACGGAACCGTGTGTAATTATTGCATCAATTAGTATACAGTAATTGTAAACTCTTCTCAGAGTTTAGTTATTGCTATAATCGAAAAACATTTTAAATTGAGCATAAGAATCAAACTCTTAGTTATTTCCCAAGAGTAGACGAGATGAAAGAGCTGGTCGAGCTATTCAAGAGTTGAAACATGTTGATATTGTTAACATCATTCAATGGAAAATGTTCAGAACTAACCAATTTCGGGACCCACCCCAGTTGAAAAACTACTGTCTGTCGAGAAAATTGTTGTTGACGACTGCCAACTTCCGGTTTACATGGACAGGGCTTACCCCCTGTGCGTACGTTTAACTTAATAGCCTCTTTAATTAAAGTTCAGTATAGGCTGTGAAAACAATATTTTATCAGACGGGCGTGCTCTTATTGTTGAACTTAAACACGATGCATGTTTCAGTTGTTTCCCTGGATAGCCGGTACAGGTAAATGGATGAGTGTAAAAGTGTCAATATATCTGTCAAGTGAAAATAACAAATATAAAATAACAGAAATAATAATTACGTACAAAGGTACAAAAGTATAGTCGTTTTCAAAAGTCATATTTAGTCAGATTTCAGATTAGTCAAAGAAAGTACAAAAGTGTCATACAAAAATCATTATGTTTTATGAAACGATATACTAGTATCTGCCAAGTGAAAATAAAAATATCAATGTCATAAAACAAGGGAGAATGGTTACACACTAACGTATTTTAACATAAACACGTTTTCAAAAGTTCAAAAAGTACAAAATTACGACAGTGTCACGCCAATATCACAAGTTCAGTTGACCGAAATGATGTCATTATGAAGAAAGTAACACTTTACCTGTCACCCCCGGTAACACAAAGTTATAAGTAGCGTTCCACTCCCTAGATCCTTTATGTGTTCCCTTTATCGTTTTCCTCTTGGGAAATAAGTTACCTTTCTACAAAAGATTGCACTAAATGCAACTGTGATTCATTAGAATTATATTGAATTCGTTTGAGCTTACAATTTGATTATTTTGTAGTCGATGTGTAACATTCTTACATACAACATACCATAATAGCACCTGCGTGTCGGACAGATGAGAACACTGAAGGGAAAAGAACAATGAAAGCTTATTTTTTCAAGAAACGGGGCAGTGTTTTCTCAAGAATTGTTCTGATGTTTTTAGTATTAACTCCAGGTAAGCGTTCACAAATACCTTTCATAAGCCAAGAATGCTTTGGGAAGATATTTGAAATTCTTTCTTTGTTCGGCTCCTTGGATAAAACCTAATCATATCACCCTTGACAGAAGGTTATAAACTTATTATGTTACTTGGTCTAGCTGTAACAATAATCATTACGTTGTCAATAATTTATCAGACCTCAATTCAATGAAAGGAACGCCGTCTGTTCGTCTTTTGTCCTTCCGTGCGTTTGCTTATTTCTTGTCCTAACAATACCCAAAATTTATTAATTATATTTCATTAAAGCAAAGTTGTTTGGGTGTTAAGCTTCTTCGGATTACCATGTGTGGCCGTTTCAATAGAAACTCAACTTTAGTATTTGTTTTAGGAGAAGAATTAAAATATTCTAGGGCCTAATATATGAAATAAATCTCATTTGTAAATGAGCCTTTTTGGATTTTCAAATTAGTCAGGATTTTATATTTCGACATGGAAACGTTTCTAAGGGGGTAAACAGAACAACAAAAAACCAATACTGCTTAATTAAACCAACTTGGAATGTGAAACAATCATAGATGTATATATGCTTTTAAGTAGAGAAAGAAGACGAAGAAATCGAACGCACTTACGGTAACATTTTGCGACAACGATTTAATGCTGTGATTAACCGCCACCTCTATTCGCGGTAAATATGTTATTATGTGTTATACCATTTCATACATGTCTCCAGTAAATATGTTATTATGTGTTATACCATTTCATACATGTCTCCAGTAAATATGTTATTATGTGTGTTATACCATTTCATACATGTCTCCAGTAAATATGTTATTATGTGTTATACCATTTCATACATGTCTCCAGTAAATATGTTATTATGTGTGTTATACCATTTCATACATGTCTCCAGTAAGTGATGAATATAAATCGCTTAAGCTTTGTAAATGTATACTTAACTGATATATAGTTGTTCTTAAACTAAGCACTCTTAGATTGATAGTATAATAATTACACGATAGTCAAAGTTAAACTTGAATTGATCAAAACTGCCGTGACGTCGGTTTTTTCCGTTTATGTTGGTAATTTTAAGTTGAAAACTCCTGTTGAATATGCGAAAAACGATGATAAAAAATGTATTTAAAAACTTCATAATTTTTTCCCCCTTAACAGTGTCATTTATTTTGAAAATATAAACTTGCGATGTATCCGCCTTTGTGATAAAATGGAATCTGAAAGGATTCTGAGTTTAATCATAAAACGCGCGCACTTTATTTAAGTAGGTGAAATCGGTTAAAATAGTGTAATTTGCTGAAAGGGGTGTTACTATGGTTACCGATAACTCTTTAAATCATTTGGTCATCTTAGAAACAAATCAAGTAAAAGGCCCTGAAACGCCAAATGTAGGTATACCAATAAGAAATGTCAAATTCTTGTGATTTTTATTTTTGCCTGTTTTTATGGAAACACAATCAAACTACTATATGACTTTTACAATATTTTCTAAATGAAGAAAATAATAATTTTATGATTTGAACAAAATATGCGGCACATGTAACAAACAGTACAAACATTCAAAAGTTAACAATGTGCTTTCCTCGTTTACATTTTCAACACTTCACATATCTTGTTCACACTGTCATGGTTGATACTGTAGACTGTTCAACAATAGATGGTGTTCCTTTAACTGTTTAAGTGATATCTTGACTTTTTGTGAGTAGGAAAGAAATACATTTAATAGATATTCAACTTCTCTATATATTCACTATGATGTTTCGATGTAGGTCCTTATGTGCCATGTTTGGTGTCGACATAAGACCAATACCGACTTCCAATAGACTGCGTCTTGTAGGTTCATTGCTTTATGTTTACACAGGAGGAGGTGAAGTAAACGTGGCCCTGCATAAGCCTGCCGCCCAGTCATCCACACACCCATTCGCTTCAGTCAACTCAGAGCCTGAAAATGCTGTTGACGGGGACCTAAATGGTCACTGGAAGGATGGTAACAGCTGTGCCCATACAGACCCAGCATCTGGAGATGTAGCACAGTGGTGGATGGTGGACCTTCTCAAGGAATACATCATCACTTCAGTCCATATTCTGTACAGACAGGATAAATTCTGTGAGACTTTATGTCGTGTCGCAATACTCCTTCCTACCTGATACTTGAGGTGGACCATTCTGATAGAAATATCTCACTGTTTGGTGCCTGTTTCCTGTCCAAGTTTGTACATTTCATTTTAGAGCTACTAGTAACTATAGATGAAAGTTGTGTAAACAAAGCACAGAACATGAACATTTTACATAACTGTATCAAAAACAACATCATTAATTCCCTTTCCGGGTTTCATACGAGTAGTCAAGGGAAGAAACTGACTGAATAATGAATGAATGAATTAATAATGATTGATCGATTGTTTGTTTTTGTTTGACATTCAACATATTGAATAACCATATTAATGTATTGACGATTACACATAAATTGGTATTATATGTCCTTGGCAATATACGATTGGTATCACAAACGTTCTATCTGACAAAACAACCATCGCTCGATATAAGCTCGAAACTTCAACATATCCCTGGAATTTCTTTTGACTGGTTTTGATTTTATGATAGATCTTGTCTGATTATATGATAGATCTTGTCTGATTTTATGATAGATCTTGTCTGATTTTATGATAGATCTTGTCTGATTATATGATAGATCTTGTCTGATTATATGATAGATCTTGTCTGATTTTATGATAGATCTTGTCTGATTATATGATAGATCTTATCTGATTATATGATAGATCTTGTCTGATTATATGATAGATCTTGTCTGATTTTATGATAGATCTTGTCTGATTATATGATAGATCTTGTCTGATTTTATGATAGATCTTGTCTGATTATATGATAGATCTTGTCTGATTATATGATAGATCTTGTCTGATTATATGATAGATCTTGTTTGATTATATGATAGATCTTGTCTGATTATATGATAGATCGTGTCTGATTATATGATAGATCTTGTCTGATTATATGATAGATCTTGTCTGATTATATGATAGGTCTTGTCTGATTATATGATAGATCTTGTCTGATTATATGATAGATCTTGTCTGATTATATGATAGATCTTGTCTGATTTTATGACAGATCTTGTCTGATTATATGATAGATCTTGTCTGATTATATGATAGATCTTGTCTGATTATATGATAGATCTTGTCTGATTTTATGATAGATCTTGTCTGATTATATGATAGATCTTGTCTGATTATATGATAGATCTTGTCTGATTATATGATAGATCTTGTCTGATTATATGATAGATCTTGTCTGATTATATGATAGATCTTGTCTGATTATATGATAGATCTTGTCTGATTATATGACAGATCTTGTCTGATTATATGATAGATCTTGTCTGATTATATGATAGATCTTGTCTGATTATATGATAGATCTTGTCTGATTATATGATAGATCTTGTCTGATTATACGATCGTGAGGACTTGGGTCATTTGAAGTTGTTTATTGTCAAAACAGTTCATGTAAATGTCCGACGTCGGAATATGTTCATCTTCATTCATGTTATATGGGTAGTTTGGAAGATTTCAACTGTATACAGCTATTTATAAAAGAGCGGTTATGTACAATTAGCTAGTTACCGTAAGTTGTCTCATTTATGTCATTTAACCTAATAATATCACTCAAGATTAATGTTTGGTAATCTTCTATATTTAAAGCACCTCATAATTGCGGCCATTCACATGTTTGTAGTAACCTACCAAATAGCTGACATCTTTGCCCCTGTATCAATGAATGATAAATGCAACCCTAAAGTATCATGGTGAGAGGAGTTAGACACCAGCTCTCAAGACGTTTACTATCAGATATTTAAAGAAGAACCTACTTTTGAACACCACCTGTACCTTGTAAATACATAAAGGATAGTTTCTCGTCGAATACCATGCACATCTCATCGAGTGAAGAAATGTATATTTTCGCGATGGACGCGACTACTAGTGTTAACATATTTTTTCTGCTTCACTAGATGAGATATATATGGTATCCGACGAGATCTGTCATCTGTTACATGTGAAGCGTGAGTCTTCCAACATCCGCGGCCACAGTTGATTAACAGTATTTATTTCCTATGAGGGCAATAATATCGGGGTTCATATGTATGATGCCCTAGGGCAAAATATCACTTTGCCATGGTGACGTGACGTCATAAACAATGCTGTAACGTAACACTTTGTCTTTGACGTTGCGTTGCGGCGGGTCACCAGCCTATGGTTTAAAGTGAATTTCAGCGCATTTTCATTAATTTCACTAGTTCTGTTATAAAACAGAATATTATATTTGTGTCACACTCGTGCCTGAATATCGGTATATCCCTCGGTCTCTCTCGGAAAATATTAATATTCAGGCATTCATTTCGTAAACATAACATGACAAAGACACTTCTGTAATATATCCTCTATTTAATTTACTTGGCCAAACTTTATAAAATCTACTTGGGATATAAGGAAATTGAAAACCTTCAAAATTTATCATATATTTTTAAAACATTCTGAACCGTAATTTTTAATACAATACCTATAGTTACAAGTTTGTGCTTCATATATCATTTCATTAAAAAAAGTCTTTGTAGTTAGTTTTGTGATATTCATTCACCCACACTGCTTTTGTCCATCTTGGAGTTTTGGCTTCGTTTTATATATGAACTATGAAAGTTTATGTACCATGAAAAATAAAGAATTTGAATTTGACAAGATTTCAGCAATTTACGGACAATAGAATTTTGAAAACATTTTGAAAATTGCTTTATTGTAAACTGAATGCAATTATGTTATTACAAGCGAAAATATGTTTTCTTTCAGCCACCAATTTTGGAAACTTTGTGATCGAAACATTTTGGTCTAACCCAACTGTGTTTCCAAACGCTGTGTCAGCCTCGTGTTATCACTACAAGGGCAGCAATTTCCCGGGGAATGATACCTTGACCTGTACTACACCTGTTCTTGGCCGCTTCGTGAGGATCAGAAAGATTCTACCTTCCCCTTACGGCTCTATGGTTCTCTGTGAGGTGACGGTGTTCGGCAATATCGCGCCAAGATTTGTAGGTGAGCGCCATTCGCAAACTTTCTAAAGGAACATTGCAGGTGACACCTTATTTGACCTTTAACCTATTGTGTTTAAACAGTGTAAGTTTTACTTGAACATGTCTACTTCCCTATTAACCAATGGTATTAAAATTTTATAAATATGATTAAATAGTTCATAATAAACAACAACAATTAAATGACTTTTTACCCTTTAACCATCTGTTAAACATATGTTAAACTAAGTATGTTGAAATTCGATTTTTTTTGTTAATGGTTTGGGAATGATTGATGTCATTGAATGCTCTCTGCTATCGCAATTATTTCATGTTTTATTGCTGTGTTTCCATAATTGTGACTTGTTACAGACGAAAACTGTCCGTTTCTCAATAGAGACCTACAGCAAGTGTCTGGGACATATCTCAAGGCAACAAACGTGACCGCATACGGAAGTGAGACAAGGATTGACTGCGTTGATAAATGTCTGAGACAAGAAGGATGCCAGGGCTTCAACTACCGTTCAATGTCAGGACATTGTGACGTCATCATCGAAACCTTGGAAACAGACCCGTTAACGCCTGATAACTCTTGGATGCTCTACCATATGTAGGAGGTGTGGCACTCTAATCCGCGTGGATACTCTACCATATGTAGAGGGTGTGGCACTCTAAACCACGTGGATACTCTACCATATGTAGGTAGTGTGGCACTCTAAATCACGTGGATACTTAACCATATGTAGGGGGTGTGGCACTCTCATTCACGTGGATACTTTACCATATGTAGGGGGTGTGGCACTGTAATTCACGTGGATACTTTACCATATGTAGAGGGTGTGGCACTCTAAACCACGTGGATACTCTACCATATGTAGGTAGTGTGGCACTCTAATTCAGGTGGATACTCTACCATATGTAGGGGGTGTGGCACTGTAATTCACGTGGATACTCTACCAGATATAGGGGGTGTGGCACTCTAATTTACGTGGATACTCTACCATATGTAGAGGGTATGGCACTCTAAACCACGCGGATACTCTACCATATGTAGGTAGTGTGGCACTCTAATTCACGTGGATACTCTACCATATGTAGAGGGTGTGGCACTCTAAACCACGTGGATACTCTACCATACGTAGAGGGTGTGGCACTCTAATTGACGTGGATACTCTACCATATGTAGAGGGTGTGGCACTTTAAACCACGTGGATACTCTAACATATGTAGGAAGTGTGGCACTCTAATCCAGGTGAATACTCTACTATATGTAGGTAGTGTGGCACTCTAATTCACGTGGATACTCTACAATATGTAGGGGGTGTGGCACTCTAATTCACGTGGATACTCTACCATATGTAGAGGGTGTGGCGCTCTAAACCACGTGGATACTCTACAATATGTAGAGGGTGTGGCACAGTAATCCAGGTGTACGCTCTACCATATGTAGGGGGTGTGGCTCTCTAATCCACGTGGATACTCTACCATATGTAGAGGGTGTGGCACTCTAAACCACGTGGATACTCTACCTTATGTAGGGGTTGTTGCACTCTAATTCACGTGGATACTCTACCATATGTAGAGGGTGTTGCACTCTAAACCACGTGGATACTCGACCTTATGTAGGTAGCGTTGCACTCTAATTCACGTGAATACTCTACCATATGTAGGGGTTGTTGCACTCTAATCCACGTGGATAGTCTACCATGTGTAGAGGGTGTGGCACTCTAAACCACGTGGATACTCTACCATGTGTAGAGGGTGTGGCACTCTAAACCACGTGGATACTCTACCATATGTAGGGGTTGTTGCACTCTAAACCACGTGGATACTCTACCATATGTAGGGGGTGTGGCTCTCTAATCCACGTGGATTCTCTACCATATGTAGGGGTTGTCGACTCTAAACCAAGTGGATACTCTACCATATGTAGGTACTGTGGCACTCCAATTTTCGTGGATACTATACCATATATAGGGGGTTTGGCACTCTAATTCACGTGGATATTCTACCATATGTAGAGGGTGTGGCATTCTAAACCACGTGGATACTCTACCATATGTAGAGGGTGTGGCACTGTAATCCAGGTGTACGCTCTACCATATGTAGGGGGTGGGGCTCTCTAATCCACGTGGATACTATACCATATATAGGGGGTTTGGCACTCTAATCCACGTGGATACTCTACCATATGTAGAGGGTGTGGCACTCTAATCCACGTGGATACTCTACCATGTGTAGAGAGTGTGGCACATTAAACCACGTGGATACTCTACCATATGTAGGGGTTGTTGCACTTTAAACCACGTGGATACTCTACCATATGTAGGGAGTGTGGCTCTCTAATCCACGTGGATTCTCTACCATATGTAGGGGTTGTTGCACTCTAAACCACGTGGATACTCGACCATATCCAGGTACTGTGGCACTCTAATTTACGTGGATACTATACCATATATAGGGGGTTTGGCACTCTAATTCACGTGGATATTCTACCATATGTAGAGGGTGTGGCACTCTAAACCAAGTGAATACTCTACCATATGTAGAGGGTGTGGCACTGTAATCCAGGTGTACGCTCTACCATATGTAGGGGGTGGGGCTCTCTAATCCACGTGGATACTCTACCATATGTAGGGGGTGTGGCTCTCTAATCCACGTGGATACTCTACCATATGTAAGGGGTGTGGCGCTCTAATTCATGTGGATACTCTACCATATGTAGGGGTTGTGGCTCTCTAATCTACGTGGATACTCTACCATATGTAGGGGGTGTGGCACTCTAATCCAGGTGGATGCTCTACCATATGTTAGGGATGTGGCACTCTAATCCAGGTGGGTACTCTTCCATATGTAGGCGGTGTGGCACTCTACTCCAGGTGGATGCTCTACCATATGTAGGGGGTGTGGCTCTCTAATCTACGTGGATACTCTACCATATGTAGGGGGTGTGGCACTGTAATCCAGGTGTACGCTCTATCATATGTAGGGGGTGGGGCTCTCTAATCCACGTGGATACTCTACCATATGTAGGGGGTGTGGCTCTCTAATCCACGTGGATACTCTACCATATGTAAGGGGTGTGGCGCTCTAATTCATGTGGATACTCTACCATATGTAGGGGGTGTGGCTCTCTAATCCAGGTGGATGCTCTACCATATGTTAGGGATGAGGCACTCTAATCCAGGTGGATACTCTACCATATGTAGGGGGTGTGGCACTCTAATCTACGTGGATACTCTACCATATGTAGGGGATGTGGCACTCTAATCCAGGTGGATGCTCTACCATATGTAGGGGGTGTGGCACTCTAATCCAGGTGGATGCTCTACCATATGTAGGGGGTGTGACTCTCTAATATACGTGGATACTCTACCATATGTAGGGGGTGTGGCACTGTAATCCAGGTGTACGCTCTACCATATGTAGGGGGTGGGGCTCTCTAATCCACGTGGATACTCTACCATATGTAGGGGGTTTGGCTCTCTAATCCACGTGGATACTCTACCATATGTAAGGGGTGTGGCGCTCTAATTTATGTGGATACTCTACCATATGTAGGGGGTGTGGCTCTCTAATCTACGTGGATACTCTACCATATGTAGGGGGTGTGGCACTCTAATCCAGGTGGATGCTCTACCATATGTTAGGGATGTGGCTCTCTAATCTACGTGGATACTCTACCATATGTAGGGGGCGTGGAAGTCTAATCCACGTGGATACTCTACCATATGTAAGGGTTGTGGCACTCTAATTCATGTGGATACACTACCATATGTAGGGGGTGTGGCACTCTAATCCAGGTGGATGCTCTACCATATGTTAGGGGTGTCGCTCTCTAATCAACGTGGATACTCTACCATATGTAGGGGGTGTGGCACTCTAATCCAGGTGGATGCTCTACCATATGTAGGGGGTGTGGCTCTCTAATCTACGTGGATACTCTACCATGTGTAGGGGGTGTGGCACTCTAATCCAGGTGGATGCTCTACTATATGTTAGGGATGTGCCTCTCTAATCTACGTGGATACTCTACCATATGTAGGGGGTGTGTAAGTCTAATCCACGTGGATACTCTACCATATGTAAGGGTTGTGGCACTCTAATTCATGTGGATACACTACCATATGTAGGGGGTGTGGCACTCTAATCCAGGTGGATGCTCTACCATATGTTAGGGATGTGGCACTCTTATCCACGTGGATACTCTACCATATGTAAGGGTTGTGGCACTCTAATTCATGTGGATACACTACCATATGTAGGGGGTGTGGCACTATAATCCAGGTGGATGCTCTACCATATGTTAGGGATGTGGCACTCTAATCCAGGTGGATGCTCTACCATATGTTAGGGATGTGGCACTCTTATCCACGTGGATACTCTACCATATGTAAGGGTTGTGGCACTCTAATTCATGTGGATACTCTACCATATGTTAGGAGTGTGGTTCTCTAATCCAGGTGGATACTCTACCATATGTAGGGGGTGTGGCTCTCTAATCCACATGGATACTCTACCATATGTAGAGGGTGTGGCACTCTAATCCACGTGGATACTCTACCATGTGTAGAGAGTGTGGCACTCTAAACCACGTGGATACTCTACCATATGTAGGGGTTGTTGCACTCTAAACCACGTGGATACTCTACCATATGTAGATACTGTGGCACTCTAATTTACGTGGATACTATACCATATATAGGGGGTGTGGCACTCTAATTTACGTGGATACTCTACCATGTGTAGAGGGTATGGCACTCTAAACCACGCGGATACTCTACCATATGTAGGTAGTGTGGCACTCTAATCCACGTTGATACTCTACCATATGTAAGAGGTGTGGAAGTCTAATCCACGTGGATACTCTACCATATATAAGGGGTGTGGCACTCTAATCCAGGTGGATACTCTGCCATATGTAGGGGTTGTTGCACTCTTAACCACGTGGATACTCTACCATAAGTAAGGGATGTGGAAGTCTAATCCACGTGGATATTCTACCATATGTAAGAGGTGTGGCACTCTAAACCAGGTGGATACTCTACCATATGTAAGGGATGTGGAAGTCTAATCCACGTGGATACTCTACCATATGTAGCGGGTGTGGCACTCTAATCCACGTGGATACTCTACCATATGTAGGGGGTGTGGCTCTCTATTCCACGTGGATTCTCTACCATATGTAGGGGTTGTCAACTCTAAACCACGTGGATACTCTACCATATGTAGGTACTGTGGCACTCTAGTTTACGTGGATACTATACCATATATAGGGGGTTTGGCACTCTAATCCACATGGATACTCTACCATATGTAAGGGGTGTGGAAGTCTAATCCACGTGGATACTCTACCATATGTAGAGGGTGTGGCAATCTAATCCACGTGGATACACTGCCATATGTAGAGGGTGTGGCACTCTAAACCACGTGGATACTCTACCATATGTAAGGGTTGTGGCACTCTAATCCACGTGGATACTATACCATATATAGGGGGTTTGGCACTCTAATCCAGGTGGATGCTCTACCATATGTAGAGGGTGTGGCACTCTAATCCAGGTGGATACTCTACCATATGTAAGGGGTGTTGAAGTCTAATCCACGTGGATACTCTACCATATATAAGGGGTGTGGCAGTCTAATCCACGTGGATACTCTACCATATGTAGGGGTTGTGGCACTCTAATCCACGTGGATACACTGCCATATGTAGAGGGTTTGGCACTCTAATCCAGGTGGATACTCTAAGCATATGTAAGAGGTGTGGCACTCTAAACCAGGTGGATACTCTACCATATGTAAGGGGTGTGGAAGTCTAATCCACGTGGATACTCTACCATATATAAGGGGTGTGGCAGTCTAATCCACGTGGATACTCTACCATATGTAGGGGTTGTGGCACTCTAATCCACGTGGATACTCTGCCATATGTAGAGGGTGTGGCAATCTATTTCATGTGGATACTCTACCATATGTAGGGGGTGTGGCTCTCTAATCCACATGGATACTCTACCATATGTAGAGGGTGTGCCACTCTAATCCAGGTGGATACTCTACCATATGTAGGGGTTGTGGAACTCTAATCCAGGTGGATACTCTGCCATATGTGAGAAGTGTGGCAGTTTAATCCACGTGGATACTCTACCATATGTAGGGGGTGTTGCACTCTAATCCACGTGGATACTCTACCATATGTAGGGGTTGTGGCACTCTAATCCACGTGGATACTCTACCATATATAAGGGGTGTGGCAGTCTAATCCACGTGGATACTCTACCATATGTAGGGGGTGTGGAGGTCTAATCTACGTGGATACTCTACCATATGTAAGGAGTGTGGCACTCTAATTCATGTGGATACACTACCATATGTAAGGGGTGTGGCACTCTAATCCAGGTGGATACTCTACCATATGTAGAGGGTGTGGCACTCTAATCCAGGTGGATACTCTACCATATGTAAGGGGTATGGAAGTCTAATCCACGTGGATACTCTACCATATGTAGGGGGTGTTGCACTCTAATCCAGATGGATACTCTACCATATGTAGAGGGTGTGGCACTCTAATCCACGTGGATACTCTACCATATGAAGAGGGTGTGGAAGTCTAATCCACCTGGATACTCTTCCATATGTAGAGGGTGTGGCACTCTAATCCACGTGGATACTCTACCATATGTAAGGGGTGTGGAAGTCTAATCCACGTGGATACTCTACCATATGTAAGGAGTGTGGCACTCTAATTCATGTGGATACTCTACCATATGTAGAGGGTGTGGCACTCTAATCCACGTGGATACTCTACCATATGTAGGGGGTGTTGCACTCTAATCCACGTGGATACTCTACCATAGATAGGGGGTGTGGCACTCTAATCCACGTGGATACTCTACCATATGTAAGGGGTGTGGCACTCTAATTCATGTGGATACTCTACCATATGTAGGCGTTGTGGCTCTCTAATCCAGGTGGATACTCTACCATATGAAGAGGGTGTGGCACTCTAATCCACGTGGGAACTCTGCCTTATTATATAACTAGCAATGAAATATGTGATAATACAATGAAAATATAAACCATATTTGCACATAAGCAGTAGAAAGTCATATTTTCACTGCAGTGAAAATATAACTCATATTTTCACTGCAGTGACTAACGTGTGGCCGGAATTACTTTTCATGATTGTCTCCCTTTGAAATGAAATTATGTCCCTTTGTAAAGTGATTATCTCCCTTGCTTTCCACGTCTGACGGTGAACGACGCTGTTGTGATGTTTCAGTCAATGAATGTTGACCTTTTGAGGTGTTAATATCATATTTAATATTCCATAACATTCTGAATTTCATTTATTGTTGATATGTTGCATAATAGTTATTTTATTCGTGAACAACTTGGTGCGGCGAGAGGTATGTGGCATACAATGACGAACGTCACTCGCTGTATAACTTTGCGTTTGAAATAACGACAAAACTTGCGTTCTTCAATGTTTTAGGCATCTTCACTTGACTAGATGGTACCGTAAACTATTATTGGTCTTTAATTTAAAAACATTTACAACATTTTTATTTTTGTAAAACATTATCCTGTTTTATATCGACTTATTTCAGTCGAATTAATTTCTCACTGCATTTACCGTGAACTATAGCGGGAAGTTGTTAGGATTAGGCCTATGACAAGACCGTTCTGTCCTTTCAATAGGCACGTTCTATTTGTTTTTATGTTTTTATAAGTTATATAATAAATAGACTATTTCATTGTTTTTGCCGAATATCATTTCTATCTCATCTCGTGGAGTGAGAAAGTGACATTTTCACTCGTGGCGCTATCTGTAGGAAGTGTGGCACTCTAATCCACGTGGATACTCTATCATATGTAGGGGGTGTGGCACTCTAATCCACGTGGATACTCTATCATATGTAGGGGGTGTGGCACTCTAATCCACGTCGATACTCTATCATATGTAGGGGGTGTGGCACTCTAACCCACGTGGATACTCTATCATATGAAGAGGGAGGGTGTGGCACTCTAATTCACGTCGATACTCTACCATATGTAGGGGGTGTGGCACTCTAATCCACGTCGATACTCTATCATATGAAGAGGGAGGGTGTGGCACTCTAATCCACGTCGATACTCTTTCATATGAAGAGGGAGGGTGTGGCACTCTAATCCACGTGGATACTCTACCATATGTAGGGGATGTGGCACTCTAATCCACGTGGATACTCTATCATATGTAGGGGGTGTGGCACTCTAATCCACGTGGATACTCTATCATATGAAGAGGGAGGGTGTGGCACTCTAAACCACGTGGAAACTCTATCATATGAAGAGGGAGGGTGTGGCACTCTAAACCACGTGGATACTCTATCATATGAAGAGGGAGTGTGGCACTCTAATCCACGTGGATACTCTATCATATGAAGAGGGAGGGTGTGGCACCCTAATCCACGTCGATACTCTATCATATGAAGAGGGAGTGTGGCACTCTAATCCACGTCGATACTCTATCATATGAAGAGGGAGGGTGTGGCACTCTAATCCACGTCGATACTCTACCATATGTAGGGGGTGTGGCACTCTAATCCACGTGGATACTCTATCATATGTAGGGGGTGTGGCACTCTAACCCACGTGGATACTCTATCATATGTAGAGGGTGTGGCACTCTAATCCACGTGGACACTCTATCATATGTAGAGGGAGGGTGTGGCACTCTAATCCACGTGGATACTCTACCATATGTAGGGGATGTGGCACTCTAATCCACGTGGATACTCTATCATATGTAGGGGGTGTGGCACTCTAACCCACGTGGATACTCTATCATATGAAGAGGGAGGGTGTGGCACTCTAATCCACGTGGATACTCTACCATATGTAGGGGATGTGGCACTCTAATCCACGTGGATACTCTATCATATGTAGGGGATGTGGCACTCTAACCCACGTGGATACTCTATCATATGAAGAGGGAGGGTGTGGCACTCTAATCCACGTGGATACTCTATCATATGAAGAGGGAGGGTGTGGCACTCTAATCCACGTCGATACTCTACCATATGTAGGGGGTGTGGCACTCTAATCCACGTGGATACTCTATCATATGAAGAGGGAGGGTGTGGCACTCTAATCCACGTGGATACTCTACCATATGTAGGGGATGTGGCACTCTAATCCACGTGGATACTCTATCATATGTAGGGGGTGTGGCACTCTAACCCACGTGGATACTCTATCATATGAAGAGGGAGGGTGTGGCACTCTAAACCACGTGGATACTCTATCATATGAAGAGGGAGGGTGTGGCACTCTAAACCACGTGGATACTCTATCATATGAAGAGGGAGGGTGTGGCACTCTAATCCACGTGGATACTCTATCATATGTAGAGGGTGTGGCACTCTAAACCACGTGGATACTCTATCATATGTAGGGGGTGTGGCACTCTAATCCACGTGGATACTCTACCATATGAAGAGGGAGGGTGTGGCACTCTAAACCACGTGGATACTCTATCATATGAAGAGGGAGGGTGTGGCACTCTAATCCACGTGGATACTCTATCATATGTAGAGGGTGTGGCACTCTAATCCACGTGGATACTCTATCATATGAAGAGGGAGGGTGTGGCACTCTAATCCACGTCGATACTCTACCATATGTAGGGGGTGTGGCACTCTAATCCACGTGGATACTCTATCATATGAAGAGGGAGGGTGTGGCACTCTAATCCACGTCGATACTCTTTCATATGAAGAGGGAGTGTGGCACTCTAACCCACGTGGATACTCTATCATATGAAGAGGGAGGGTGTGGCACTCTAATCCACGTGGATACTCTATCATATGAAGAGGGAGTGTGGCACTCTAACCCACGTGGATACTCTATCATATGAAGAGGGAGTGTGGCACTCTAATCCACGTGGATACTCTACCATATGTAGGGGGTGTGGCACTCTAATCCACGTCGATACTCTTTCATATGAAGAGGGAGTGTGGCACTCTAACCCACGTGGATACTCTATCATATGAAGAGGGAGGGTGTGGCACTCTAATCCACGTGGATACTCTATCATATGAAGAGGGAGTGTGGCACTCTAATCCACGTGGATACTCTATCATATGAAGAGGGAGGGTGTGGCACTCTAATCCACGTCGATACTCTATCATATGAAGAGGGAGTGTGGCACTCTAACCCACGTGGATACTCTATCATATGAAGAGGGAGGGTGTGGCACTCTAATCCACGTGGATACTCTACCATATGTAGGGGATGTGGCACTCTAATCCACGTGGATACTCTATCATATGTAGGGGGTGTGGCACTCTAACCCACGTGGATACTCTATCATATGAAGAGGGAGGGTGTGGCACTCTAAACCACGTGGATACTCTATCATATGAAGAGGGAGGGTGTGGCACTCTAATCCACGTCGATACTCTACCATATGTAGGGGGTGTGGCACTCTAATCCACGTGGATACTCTATCATATGAAGAGGGAGGGTGTGGCACTCTAATCCACGTCGATACTCTACCATATGTAGGGGGTGTGGCACTCTAATCCACGTGGATACTCTATCATATGAAGAGGGAGGGTGTGGCACTCTAAACCACGTGGATACTCTATCATATGTAGTGAACGCTCAACCAATGTAGGATATGTGTTATTCTTACTCATCTCATCATACTGTATTAAAATTACAATGCCGACGTCATACACGGCATCTTGCTTAACCCCCCTTAACAAAATGTAATCTATGTGACACTGGGAGCCGATCTTAATGATCGTATTGGAATACAAATTGGTTCATACCCTGTGAATCTTAGGCAAATCTTATATTCGTTTAATATGTCCTCAGTACAAAATAGAAGAGTAGTAATTGATATCTAGACTTCCAAGACTACCGGAAATACTTGATTCTATTGAAGGTTGGCTTTCGGGTCGGTTTTTACAAACAAAAATATTGTTTCCATGGTAAGAATTTGGAATTTATTTTAAGTTTTTTAGAAAAAAAAAATTCTGTTTCCATTGCAACAATTTGTACTTTTTCTTTCTTTTAGAAGGTAAATAACTGGAATTGAATTGGGGAAGGGGGATACATGCGTTCTTCTTTATTTAATTGTGACTTTGAGCGTAATGAGTCTGTATTATACACACTGACATACTTAATTGTTGAAAGTATACAAGCAAGCAAGTTTTACACCTTCTTTGTTGCAGTGTATATCCGTTATTTAGCAAATGATAACGATGCTAGCATCGACACCTTAACGTAACATTTCACTGAAATAAAGGAGTCTTAATCCATAAACTTCTAAATCTTCTGAAAGAAGGTACTTAATGGCTCCTTAATGCCTATTTCTTCCGAATTCCAGAATGTTCATTTTGGTCATAAACGAGTTCGATACCAATACCATTCACAAACTTCATAAACATGGTACAACATGGATCGAGTCTAGTATTACTCACCAACATCAGCAGAATGAGATCTTAGAAATGGCACAGAAAACTCTCAGGAGAACTCTTCGTGGTGATTATTCTGTATTCTTTCAATGACAATGTATCCTTAATTGAACAATACATAGTTTCTCAACTAAAACGTGTATGTTTATGTAACTTTGCATATACACCTGCGTACCGAAAGTTTGTTCACCATCATTTGTATCTTAGTGTAAATATCATGTAAATTGACGTTCAATGTAACGTCTATAAAATTGCATCACATACAATGACAACGAATCAGCATATATCCATGAGTAACATAGTATCCTGTGATCGTAACGGTGTGGTGCATGATTATGAAATTTTGCAATCTGAAATAAACAGAAGGGCCACACTTTTGAACATTCAAATTTGATTAATTTTCGAATAAAAGTTTTCATATTGACTAAAAAAAGAATATATTCATCACAAATACATTGAATGAATATAAGAGATGATATATGATGTCTTTAAATAATATAAAAAATATATTCTAAAAATGTATGAATTTAATGACGATCTTACAAAAAAGGTCGGTTTCAAAACAATTTATCAGAAGTTTCACCTGTAAATGAAAATGTCTAAAACTTATTCTGACTCCTCTAACACGCCATATTGCCTCTTCGAACATTCATGCATATGCCTCATCTTATGAGTTAGAGTGCATGTAATAGTTGTTCACGTGGTATACTTTCTTATTTAGCTGAAAGAGTTTGTAGCTTTCAATATTTAATATTGTGATAAGTCAACCACGGCGCCATGTCTCAATGTTGACAGTTTGAGGTTGGTACTTGCTGAAACACCTGACAACACCAACTCCTACTGTACAGGTATGACTGGAACTCAGCTTTGTCTAATCTACATGAAGGTATAGAGGACCCGAAACATCTTACATTGATTCAATAATAATTCATTCTTCATTGAGCTGTTTCTGATACTCTTTCATTTAAAACTAGTTTCTTCAGGCATATTTGTTAAAGTTGGACAAAAAGACTAATTGTTTGTTTTCTCTGCGTAAACGAATGCTATCTTTGCATATATTTTCGAAGTCTCAATTAATAATTTGTTGCAAACAATAACATATGTATGATGCGGTTTCTCACACATTCGTGTGACAGCTATCTTGTTTTTAAGCGTTTTAGATGTCCCCTTCCTTTGAGAATTTCATTAAGCCGTAATTACGTGCAATACTTCTACATTGATTTAATGAGCTAAATCCACTTGTTTCAATGTCTAAAACGGTATAATAAATGCTCTTAAATATAAGGTAATTTATTGTATAATGTGTATCAATGAATTCGGAAGTTTATCGGTATATTTCCTCTCTTTAAACAGAGTAACGACGATCGCATTATAAGTGAGATTAAGGTTTTCTATGTTAACTTTGATCATACACTTCATGTGCGTCTGTGTATTTCTTCCAAACATATGTACAGTGTACGCCCTTGTTGCGCTAACTAATAACAGTCACTTCATACTATGGTCGCTTTTTTAATATCATTTAAGTAAAATTCTGAAAATTAATTTTTTTTCCGATACATTAACATGTGTAACATACAGTACAGTACAAATCTTTACAAAATAAATTCACATATTGAGAATTCTTGATTTTTAATTTCTGTATTCGATTAACTTTTCTGTTAATTTGAAATTGAACGTACACACTGCTGATGGACTGTAATTGGTGAATTCGGATTTGTCACGTGATTAATGTTACTTGCCAACTCCTTGGATGTAAAGTGATTGCGTCATTTTGGTCAGACACACATTTATGGATGAGGGACAAATGTTGCATGACCTACACCGCTCACTGTTGCAAAACTTATCTGACTTACGTATTTGCCTAACCCTTACTATTGAGCTTCGAAATGTATATTGTCAGCATGGTCGGTTCATATTGACAGTGAGCACGTGAAGAGAATGAAACACTTGCGGGACGTGAAAATAATGATCAGAAACACAGTCTATTTTCAACAGAGATTCTCTCGTATCGGCCATCTTCAGAGGTGCCACACCGCATCTAAAGTTAGCTAGTGTACTTCGATGTTTCCTTGGCATGTTGACATTAACATAATTTTCGCATCCATATGCCTGTTTAAAAGTCGTATATGTTCGAAGTTTTCTGTTATCGTCTCCATTTAGGACCATATTCCATGTAAACTTGAAACTTGAAAACATAGTTTCTCCCACTGTGTTTACTTAGAGCTTCTTCTCTGTTCTCACATCTGTGTTGAATAGTTGATTTAAAATGTTCATGAAGTCTCAAATTCCAGTTACGTTTCTCCTTTAAAACTGCAATATCATCTGCCCATAAATTATTCTATTAGTTAACCGTCTCTTTGACATATTGTTCAATCGGTCCCACAGCCGGGTCACACTGACCCACTGTCTCATCTCTTGGGGCGTCCAACCTACGTCACCCGTGATTGCTAAATCCGAGGCGTACTTTCCTAACCCAAGGAAAAAGCGGATGGCCCTGTGCTGGACTGCTTTAATACATGAGTGTACTGTTGTATCCCATATCGCTGCGCCGTAGTTGAGCGTGGACCATACTGTTGCGTCAAACAGTTTGGTGTATACTCTAAAAGGCATTCCTCCCAGGCACATATATTTCGAGATTAAAAGTCCCAATGCTCTACTGGCTGACTTAGCAGCTGATTTTGCCATCACGGAATAGTCCAAGTACTCAGTCAGTACTACGCCAAGATAGTTGTAGGACTCTGTCAATTCCATATCTTTATCCCCACAAGTAAAGACCGAGTTAGTCCGCGCTACTGTCCTCGCTCTGAAATGCATAACGTGAGATTTGTCCTTGTTAATATTCATGTTGTTTTCTTCACACCAGGTATTAACAGCACTAAATAAGTTGTTAAGGTCCGTGTCACTTTCAGCGAGGAGAACAACGTCGGCGTAGGCGAGAAAACTGACGTTATCTTCACCAACTGCAACACCTTTTAACGAGCTTATTTTCACAATTAAGTCATTAATGTACAAATTAAATAAAAGGGGTGATAGGAGACAGCCTTGCTTTAGTCCCCTTGAAACTGTAAACAACTCCGTCTTCTTTCCATTGAGCCTCACACTGCACTGTACATTACGATAAAGAGTTTTAATAGCCTCACACATTTTACTGTCTATTCTACTGTTGTACAGTTTATTCCATAACATTTCACGATCTATTACATCGTAAGCCTTTTTAAAATAGATAAAAGCAATAAATGTCGATTTCCTCATGGATTTTCTTGTTTCGATAATGCTTGTAAGTGTTGATATATGATCTGTCGACCTTTGCGAAATCCATTTTGTTCATCTTTGATGACGTCATTTCTTTCGGCCCAACATGAAAGTCACTCATTCAGAACACCACAGTAAAGCTTGTAAGTTGTCGGAGCCAGAGTGATACCTCTGTAACTTATTTGGACTGGGTCAGCCTCAAAAGACATTGGAATTGGGTTAATAAGACTTTTGCACCGTAAATCTGGTATATTTCTTGAGTTAAAACAAATGTTAAAAATACGGTGTAGAAAGCCGATAGTGTTTTCGTTTTTTTAAAACTTCTGTAGGTATGTCATCAACACCGGGTGATTTTCCATTCTTTGCTCTTCTTACAGCTCTCAAAATTTTCTCAATGTTAATGTCATCACTGAGAGAAGTGACGTCATTTATCACAGGTGTGACGTCACCCGTCCCTTTCACAGTAACACCATCGCTGCTATTTAAGAGCGTTAATCATCCCTCCACTGCGTTCAAAGTTCTAGAAGCATATCCGATTGGTCTCTCTTCATATTGACAGTATAGTCCCCAACAATATTGTCTATACCTGTGATGTAATCGGCTTCGGCCCCACATCTACTGTTGAAATCACTTTCAATAAAAGCATTGTCTTCATATACATAATATTTGAGATAATAACTTATCATAAAAGTCTTGGGCATCAATGTTCCTAGTTGAATTTTCTGGTGGCAAGTAACACACACATATATATATGAGTAAGTACTGTCTATTTTATTCTGTAAACTCAACCATAAACTTCACTATCCTAGAGCAGTCAAATAATGGCGACATTCGGTTCTATCAGCGAATTGAACAAAGACGACGACTGGTTACAGTACACGGAGCGTCTGGTTCATTATGCTGAGGCTAATGGGATAGAAGAGGAAAAGAAGAAGAAGGCTATACTTCTCAGTGTTTGTGGTAGTAAAACCTATTCATTAATGAGGAATTTACTTGCTCCAGCGAAGCCAGGAGACAAGAAATACGAGGAACTCATGGAATTAGTGAGGAAGCATCGGAATCCCCCACCGGCAGAGATAGTGCAAAGGTTCAAGTTTCACACACGCCGTAGGAAGGCCGCCGAGTCAGTGAGTACGTGGCAGAACTAAGGAAATTGTCTTAATTTTATAATTTTGGAACTTATTTAGAAGACATGTTGAGAGATAGGCTTGTTTGTGGCATACATGATGAACGAATTCAGAAACGTTTGTTAGCAGAAGATTCACTGAAATTTGAAAGAGCGTTGGAAATAGCACTAGCAATAGAAACTATAGCCAAGAATACTGCTGATTTACAACTTCCTTCTGTACTCTCTACTTCTATTCATCATGTACATCACCAAATTCAGCAGTGAAGAGGAAATTATTCAAATAACAATCATAACATGGACTGTTTTCGTTGTGGAGGTAAACATTCATCATCTGTGTGTTTCTACAAGGATTCAGAGTGCTATATTTGTCATCAAGTTGGACATATTGCTCAGAAATGTAGGAATAGGAATCAGGGAAAGCCACGTACTCCCACTAACCATCGTTCAAGTAGAAATCGAGGTACATATCAGGGCAGCCGAGGCAGTCGTGGTGCACATGCACATAGAGGTAGTAGAACACATTTCCTTACTGAGATAGATAGTTCTGAGGAATCAAACATGGATTTAGCACACATGGATGTATATAGTGGAAGTGAGTGTGTTCAAGATGACTTTGGATACAATATGTTCATTTTGGAGGAAGAGAGAAGTGACCCCTACATGATCAAGTTGACAGTGAATGGTTTGAACTGGACACGGGACCCGCGGTTTCTGTAGTAGATGAATCATTTAACTATTTAAATGTGCAGAGAAATCTGAAAGTGCAACGGTCTGAGGACAAGTTTAGAACTTATTCTGGAGAAGTGATCAAGGCAGCAGGGGTTTATGTAGTGACAGTTAAGTATCATAACGAGGTTCTTGACTTGCCTCTTCGTATCACCAAAGGTAAACGTCCAAGTTTGCAAGGAAGAAATTGGATTAAAGTGCTCAACTTGAACCGAGGGATATTGCGAGGATATTCACTTTAGATCAAAGCATGATGATGGAAATTAATCAAATCCAGTCAGCATCTGTCGAAGCGTCCGAGGAACTTCACAACATCGTAGATTAGTATCCAACAATGTTAGCACCACTGCATCAACTATTACAGAAGAAATCAACATGGTCATGCTGACCTGAACAACAGAAATATTTCAACAAGGCAAAGGAAGTGTTGTGTTCAGCCGACGTTCTAGTACATTTCGACTCATCTACAGAGTTAATCCTGGCATGTGATGCTTCACCGTATGGAATTGGGGCTGTACTCGCTAATCGTATTGAGAATGGTGAAGAGAGACCAATCGGATATGCTTCTAGAACTTTGAACGCAGCAGAGAGGAATTACTCACAACTTGAAAAGGAAGGATTAGCTATAGTTTTCGCACTGAAGAAATTTCATCAATACTTGTTTGGACATCATTTTACCATAGTGACTGATCATAAACCTTTGTTAGGGCTGTTTGGAGAAACACAGGCTGTACCAACGTTAGCAGCGCCACGCATTCAGAGGTGGGCATTGGCATAAGCAGCATATGAATATACTCTAGTATTTAAGGCTGGAATCAACAACAGTAATGCTCAGTCTAAGTAAAGAAATTTTCGTCGGACAAAATTTGATACCTGCAACTGTAAGGGGAAAAAGTGGTCCAGTTTCCTGTACCGTAGAACTCTCTGATGGTCAGACGCCATCAAGATCATATCCGAGGACGTGCCACTACAACGGTTCCAGAGATGACCGAAAATCCATCAACGATGTCTGTAAACCCGTCAACGATGTCCGAAAAACCGTCAACGATTTCGATATTACCCACCAGTGAAGGTACCAGTTGAGGCCATTGAGGAGACCTTAACTCCAAGGTCTTATCCGCCAAATCACCTGTTGTGTATCAGCTGTTGTAGCAGAACTACCTGAGCCACGTGAGGTAGTGACGTCTGTTCCTGATCCAGAGACGAGAACATCCAGACGAGGGGTGAAAGCTCCCAGTTGTCTGAAAGACTATGTATGCTAGCAGTGTAAATAAGTTTCATGAACTCTAAATTCTAGTGAATAATGTTGCTATGGTGATAGGAATTTTCATGATTTTTAATTGGATTTCTTTGATTTTCTTGTGCTGTGCTACAGTGAACTGAGATTTCTTCCGGAAAAAACTTTAAATTAAAGCATTTCACTGTGAGGGATACCAACGGTGCAAGAATATAAATTTAATAATTAATATATATATTTGGGTAAAAATGGTATGCTGTAGTGTGGGAATGGATAGTTTTAACTTAGGTGGGAGGATTGTAATGTATTGATATTATAACCTTTGGTATAGAGGTTATCACGTGCAGTTATAACCGCGTGACCGGGTTTAGAGAGCATCTTTAATAGACTATATAAACGAGTACTGTAATATGACGTCACCGCGGCCATATTTGAACCTGTAATGTCGTACCTTGAATCTGTTGGGGTTAATTAAAATGTGTGAACTAAAGAAGATGTTGTGTGGCGTTATGAGAAGGTGATATACTACAGCCCTCTCGTGAGTTCACAACACTAGCGTAATCTCATCTGTTTTCCCTGCTCCGTGAATACCTGTCACTGCTGTAGCCTGCATGGTCTGTAAATGTACCCGTGTCTCTCCCCTGGTATCTGCTGTCATCGTAGTTACTTTCACCATGTGTGTCGTGTCTTGATCGTCTGTATTCGGATGTAGTACGGTCAGTTCTCTCCAGACGTGAACCGACTGCTCGTAGTCTTCCACCGCCCATGGTTTCTGCAATTGTGCGAAGATTGGCCTCATACTTCTGTTGATGTTTCTTTCTTTGCGAAGTTTAGATTTCTGAACCATAATTTGTTCTTTATCTTCTTGACTCCGACATGTGGCTACGATGACCCCCGGGTATCGCCTGTTAGTAGACTCCTTCCTCACAGCCCTAAAAACCTCAGCATCTCTCATCTTTAAACCTTCACGTATGACACTGTCCACTTTAGTGGCCACATTTTCAGTCTCTGAATAAAGCACATTTCGTAAGATAATATTCAAGTTACGATTGTCACTCATTTCCTTATCTGGGTCATTACGAGCCAGCATGCTTTCTAGCAGTTTTACACGATCGGCAAGTCCATTCAAGTCACTGGCAAGGCCAGTTTTAACATCCACGATCACCTTGCGTAAATCACTTTTCACTTTACTGCTTAGTCTGGTTTCCATTTCACGAAATCGATCGTTAAGTGAACTTTCTAGTGTCATCATTGCTTTTAGAATGAGTCGCGTTCGTAAGTCCGCATCTTCGAAGGAAAGTTCACTAATACTCACTGGACTATTCCGTAATTTATTTGCTTCTGTGGTAGGCTTCTGTGGACTAGGTGTTCGGGTCCGTTTGCTAGAGACTTGTGTAGATCGTTGATTGTCTATATTTACAGCTGGGACGTGGACGTCGGCCATTACTGTCCTGACATAATCGTTACTGTCCTCTTGAAATTCCTTCAAATATTGAAATTCTTCAATTTGGGCATTCATTCTTCTTAAACACTCAACTGATAGTCTAAAACAACTCAACAACTTACATTTGCTGAAGTATTTCACCTTGTAGTAGCATAAAACATCAAACACAATTCAAATTCGCGAGAGCGAGAAAATTGCGCAGTCCATCTCTGTAAAAAGCATGTGCAAAATGCGCTATCAACATTCATCTTGACTTCCGGTGATAACGAACATACAGACGAGCGGGACAGGAAGCAAAGCAGCTCTCCAGCTAATTTGAACTGCGCGGGACAATGTGATATGTAGGGGAATACCCTCGGGGGAAATTCACAGCAGATCTCGTTCGATGTGAGGTCTGAACTGTCTAATTGAAGTGCCGTGTAACAGGTAAGAACATCGATCAAAACAGTAGCAGAGACGAGTATATATTGCACTGAATGCTGCATATATGTATGTGCCTGATACGTGTAGGCCTACTGCATGATGTTATTATTTACCATGCTCAATAGTTTGTTGCGGACTTCGCTTCACTTATATCATCATATATTTACACCCAAATTCATCTGTTTCGAGTTAATTTGTACGAAGACCATTGACCAATATGCAAAGATATATGTATAAATACAGTTCACAAATGAATCTGTTAGCATTCACCGTCAATGGCGAAACATAAAATAATGAAATATATGTAAAATATGCTGTCTTATTGCTGTCTCAGTACTCGATTGTAAACAAAAATACAGAACATCCTGGAATACACATCAGGTTTTGTATATATTGACTTTATAGTTATCTCCAAAACAAAAATAATATTTTCATCGAAAGTTTGTTTGAACAGGATTCGGGATTTATATCCAACTTTTTTTGTGAACAACTGCACCGCCCATGGCAAACCTTCGATAATATTGACACATGAAAATGAATTTATTACACTCTCAACAGTAAATGGCACCACATAGAATATCCAGTGTTTAAAATATAGACAATGTAGATAAATATATCCCCGCCTCTCTATAAAACTGACATTGCAGTGTAATTGAAATAATGCATATTCATGGGAATTACATCATCTATATTTCCTAGATTCCAGAATGATGTATATATCATAATGTAGACAGTGAAATTATGTGGATCGCCATTCACATCCTTTATATAAGACACATTTACTGATCCCTGTAGGGTTTGATATACACAGTGAACGAGCTGAAGGGGATTCCCCGTCAGGAAAGCCCCGTCACTATCAGCAACCTAGCAGTCAACAGATGAAGCCTGTCATTGTTCTCTGAATTTGAACAACTTTATAGCAACGTATCCGGCCTTCAAGTTCAGTGGGAGGGGAACATATATGGACAAAGGTGATTTTTTACAAAGCTCTGCTTGGACCCCATTTTATGGTCGTCAGATTATTCAGAATACATTGTTAGTAGGATTAACCCTACAGGATTAACCGTTAGTCTTCAACGGGATACAAATCATTCAACTTCGTGCTATGTATATCAATAACAACATGCATATGTGGTCTTTGTAAACCATTCAGTGAAATATTTATTCATATAAAATGACATAGGCTACTCCCTATAATTGAAATGACTGTGGGCTCGCTCTATCAATAACATTTCTGTGACCCCCATTATGTTTTGGGTACCCTTGTAATGAAATATCTTATAGTTTGAAAACGAAGTAGACTAGTTACCGATCTCGCTCCATCTAGGATACTAAACAACTAAAGAGTTAAACATTCAGCTAGGTCAGCTTCTTCACTTATTAGAAAGGACCAGTATGGATCGTCGCTTTCCTTTGATATTCTCAAAACATGACCTTGCATAAAATGTTAAAAATATTACCGAATGAATAGTTTTTAAAACAATATTTTGTCTTTATATTGCGAACATTTAAATTTAGGTCAATAGGAATTTGTATCGCTATGCAAATTTTTGAAACCCTGTTCAGAAGTCAGAAAATGGGATAGATCAATGGATATTTGTATAGTTGAAATATGTATTTATTTGATCATGTATGACGTGCTGCATGTGTAGACAAGACACAACCTGCAAGGTTCACATGCATGATAGGACTTTCCTACCAGGTGTTTCCCCGGTGTGCTTTATACACTGTGTATCATCGTACACCGGAAGTAGAGAGGCGTACATCGGTGATATGTTTGTAGAAAGGAGTAGAAATCCAAACACACCGTACACAGCTGATTTCTCCTATTTCGTATTAAGTTTAGTGCATATTAATGAATACATAAAACAAAGAATACATTTTGCAAATACTGAAGGCTGTTTCAGTATACTGCGGCTTATAGAAATTATCAAAAACTTGCTTTGCTCAGTGACCCTAATGACATTTTTTATGCGATTGATGCGATGTAATTTTTGGACAATACACTGGTATGCATAATTTGACTTCTGTAGGAAAGAATCAGTGCCTAGGAAATGGTTTCAGAAAATGTTCTAGAGTGGAATGCTGTTTTTTTCCTTTCGTTGCCTGTGTACCGTTTGTAGCATATATTGCTGCTTCGCTGCACCGTTTGTAGTTTCGGTTGATGTACATGTATATCTAGATAAATTAACAATATGTAATTTCTGACACACACACACACACACACAAGCAATTCGTTATGTTTCGATATAAATGTATGTTATCATGAGGTTATTCGAAATATACGTGTAGTTTACATTTAGTTTCTGGCACTTGGATTTTTTTTAAAAAAACACGTTGCTAACTCATTGAAGGCCAGGTTTGCCCTACGAAAGACTATGATTCATATATTTGTAAATGTTTCCAAATATAATGTGAGACCAGCGGACAATATCTAAAAGAAGCAAAAATCCGATGTTTCTGATCGGAAACTGGTCAGCTGACAACAGTTTATGGAACGACATATATGTTTGTAATTGTCAATATTCTTTTCAGTTCTGTCACACGAGGGGCCATTTTAATTATATTCACTATGTTCGGAACTTAATTGGATCTAATTAGCCATCACGAGATATTTCGATATTACTACCAACGGTACACTAAATATCTACAAACTGTACACAAAGGAATTTCCACACCGATGTTTTAGAGACTTGAAATAACAAACTTGAATAGCATATTGTTATAATTCACACTGCCAAAGGTAAACTTGATGCTTAGTTGAGACATTTCTCGTGTGAGTGAAACCGAATGTAACATAATATATATTTATTAAATGATTAAATTTGTGAACACATGCCACACAAAATACAACCTCCAGGCTGAGCAACGCGAAAATACAATGATATACGTTAATATAATCACACACTTGTAATATTGTTCTTTATTTATACGTACTAGGTAAAAATTCAAGGCAAACTTGCTTTTGATAATTATCTTTCATTAGTGTTATGTCCAAATAAAACTGAAAACGTAGGCATTTTACTCCTCTCTACAAACATATCATCGATGTACACCTCTCTTCACCCGTTGTACAATGATACACAGTGTAATATGACAATTCACAAGAAAGATAAATGTGTGTTAACAACATTGTAAGTCACCAGGGAGTATCCGGTCCTACATTTTAAGTCAGGAAACAGGACAGGACATTGGTCAATTCAGTTCATATACAAGGTCATCTCAACTTGACCTGAGTATGACATTTACTAGATCACCATTGTATGAATGAAGGATATGCGAGGAATGTCATGCTGAATACGTGACAAACATAAACAGACTCATTGTCATGCGATTGTATATGAATCAACATGTATCTATGAGTAAAACAATAATTCTCAAACGTATCCCGGTATTTTCACGGCACTAGTACATGTTTATGAAATTTGGTATAATGAAAAAGACAGAAGGGGTAAAGTTTTGAAATTCAATTTTAAATTACATTGAATGAGTAAAAGAGAAAGTATATGATGTATGTTAGACCCAGTTGATCATTTACTGAATATTTCACAGAAGAAAATAAAAACTGTAGATTTACCCCCTGTCACTTCAAAGAGCTGACTATATTGTAACTGTTTACTATATCACTCAACTGTCTTTTTAACTACGTAAATGTAAAATGATCGGTCTAGTTTTCGCGTTGACATGACGCTCCAAACACATGCCAAATTTCATGATATTCGCACTAAAATACATTAGTAGGTGAACAATAATTCGGTACGCAGCTGTATAGAAGCTTATTACATAGGCAGTTTTTGACTATTTTAACTTCTTTTATCATAATTTGTACACAAAATATTAAATTAAAAAATCAAGAAGTTAAATTCCCCGACCGGTGGACATGCACAGCAACGTCATGAAGACCCCGTGATGAGGATCACTGCATAGTATGATACCAGTCGGGGATTTAATACATTAATACAAATACTTTTAGATTTTATTCATTCATCTATGACTTGAACTATGAAGAAGTTATATTATATTATTATTTCATATTTACCACCAGTTGACAAATATACACGGATTCTCGTATTATCATTTTCAATTTTGGGCGAGACTATGACTTTTCTTGCTTCAGTTGATGGTAAACGTATCAAACAGTGTGAAATTTGGAAGGGAAAATCCCACTGGTAGTTTTCTGAATGGAGATTTCAAAGGGGTTTCCCCTCTAAGGGGAGATATGCGAGATGAAGATTGCGAATATGTGAGAACCTTTCTATGATATTGAAATTTCGCATATTACTTCTCTGTTTAACCATCAATATTTAGATTATGATAGTGTGTGATTTATTGGAATTATATTTCTGTGGGAAATTGGCGAAACGAAGTGAAGCGAAACACAGCTGGTGCAACATGACCTAGTTGAAAATGCTTGGATGTGCTGTGGACTCGATGGTATGTAACTGCACGGTGTTTAAACAGGGTTTAGTACACATTATCTTATCAAATTATTGATATTTGAATAAGCATACAATAGAAGAAAGAAGAGTGTTGTTGAAACTTTGCAAGGTCCGAAGTACAACAAAATTATTCAATGTTAGCCTCTCAAAATAACAGTGTATATCTCAAGTGCGTCTCAATGTTTGGTCAATGATGGAGTCACGAGACCTCTCGGCACGGTACAATTCCTTGTTTACACAATGTCATCACTGATCTGTTACAGTTTGATTTTTCAATCAGTTTATTTACATTTATTACATTTTAATATAACTTGAACGTTAGGGAACTGACTGCTAATAATTTATCAAGTTATTATTTTTCAGATCACACTATAATATGGTAATTTAGACCCCTTTAACCAGCAACGATCTCGTCGTATACATGTAGAGACACGGAGAACCTTGGCAGCAAGTAACCAATGTTATGTTATAAACCAGGAACAAGTCATAGTAGACATTCATTCCACAAACAACATGTCAATAGCTGGTAGGTGAACCAGGAGATGACGTGTAGTACTGACCTATACTCCCTACTTACACTGACCACATACCAGCCTGTATATGTGTTATCCCTACATACACTGACCACATACCAGCCTGTATATGTGTTATCCCTACATACACTGGCCACATACCAGCCTGTATATGTGTTATCCCTACATACACTGACCACATACCAGCCTGTATATGTGTTATCCCTACATACACTGGCCACATACCAGCCTGTATATGTGTTATCCCTACATACACTGGCCACATACCAGCCTGTACATGTGTTATCCCTACATACACTGGCCACATACCAGCCTGTATATGTGTTATCCCTACTTACACTGACCACATACCAGCCTGTATATGTGTTATCCCTACATACACTGGCCACATACCAGCCTGTATATGTGTTATCCCTACATACACTGGCCACATACCAGCCTGTATATGTGTTATCCCTACTTACACTGACCACATACCAGCCTGTATATGTGTTATCCCTACATACACTGGCCACATACCAGCCTGTATATGTGGTATCCCTACATACACTGGCCACATACCAGCCTGTATATGTGTTATCCCTACATACACTGGCCACATACCAGCCTGTATATGTGTTATCCCTACTTACACTGGCCACATACCAGCCTGTATATGTGTTATCCCTACATACACTGGCCACATACCAGCCTGTATATGTGTTATCCCTACAAACACTGGCCACATACCAGCCTGTATATGTGTAATCCCTACATACACTGGCCACATACCAGCCTGTATATGTGTTATCCCTACTTACACTGACCACATACCAGCCTGTATATGTGTTATCCCTACATACACTGGCCACATACCAGCCTGTATATGTGTTATCCCTACATACACTGGCCACATACCAGCCTGTATATGTGTTATCCCTACTTACACTGACCACATACCAGCCTGTATATGTGTTATCCCTACATACACTGGTCACATACCAGCCTGTATATGTGTTATCCCTACATACACTGGCCACATACCAGCCTGTATATGTGTTATCCCTACTTACACTGGCCACATACCAGCCTGTATATGTGTTATCCCTACATACACTGGCCACATACCAGCCTGTATATGTGTTATCCCTACATACACTGGCCACATACCAGCCTGTATATGTGTTATCCCTACTTACACTGACCACATACCAGCCTGTATATGTGTTATCCCTACATACACTGGCCACATACCAGCCTGTATATGTGTAATCCCTACATACACTGGCCACATACCAGCCTGTATATGTGTTATCCCTACTTACACTGACCACATACCAGCCTGTATATGTGTTATCCCTACAAACACTGGCCACATACCAGCCTGTATATGTGTAATCCCTACATACACTGGCCACATACCAGCCTGTATATGTGTTATCCCTACTTACACTGACCACATACCAGCCTGTATATGTGTTATCCCTACATACACTGGCCACATACCAGCCTGTATATGTGTTATCCCTACATACACTGGCCACATACCAGCCTGTATATGTGTTATCCCTACTTACACTGACCACATACCAGCCTGTATATGTGTTATCCCTACATACACTGGTCACATACCAGCCTGTATATGTGTTATCCCTACATACACTGGCCACATACCAGCCTGTATATGTGTTATCCCTACTTACACTGACCACATACCAGCCTGTATATGTGTTATCCCTACATACACTGGCCACATACCAGCCTGTATATGTGTTATCCCTACATACACTGGCCACATACCAGCCTGTATATGTGTTATCCCTACTTACACTGACCACATACCAGCCTGTATATGTGTTATCCCTACATACACTGGCCACATACCAGCCTGTATATGTGTAATCCCTACATACACTGGCCACATACCAGCCTGTATATGTGTTATCCCTACTTACACTGACCACATACCAGCCTGTATATGTGTTATCCCTACATACACTGGCCACATACCAGCCTGTATATGTGTTATCCCTACATACACTGGCCACATACCAGCCTGTATATGTGTTATCCCTACTAACACTGACCACATACCAGCCTGTATATGTGTTATCCCTACATACACTGGCCACATACCAGCCTGTATATGTGTTATCCCTACATACACTGGCCACATACCAGCCTGTATATGTGTTATCCCTACTTACACTGACCACATACCAGCCTGTATATGTGTTATCCCTACATACACTGGCCACATACCAGCCTGTATATGTGGTATCCCTACATACACTGGCCACATACCAGCCTGTATATGTGTTATCCCTACATACAGTGGCCACATACCAGCCTGTATATGTGTTATCCCTACTTACACTGGCCACATACCAGCCTGTATATGTGTTATCCCTACATACACTGGCCACATACCAGCCTGTATATGTGTTATCCCTACATACACTGGCCACATACCAGCCTGTATATGTGTTATCCCTACATACACTGGCCACATACCAGCCTGTATATGTGTTATCCCTACATACACTGGCCACATACCAGCCTGTATATGTGTGTTATCCCTACATACACTGGCCACATACCAGCCTGTATATGTGTTATCCCTACTTACACTGACCACATACCAGCCTGTATATGTGTTATCCCTACATACACTGGCCACATACCAGCCTGTATATGTGTTATCCCTACATACACTGGCCACATACCAGCCTGTATATGTGTAATCCCTACATACACTGGCCACATACCAGCCTGTATATGTGTTATCCCTACATACACTGGCCACATACCAGCCTGTATATGTGTTATCCCTACTTACACTGACCACATACCAGCCTGTATATGTGTTATCCCTACATACACTGGCCACATACCAGCCTGTATGTGTGTTATCCCTACATACACTGGCCACATACCAGCCTGTATATGTGTTATCCCTACTTACACTGACCACATACCAGCCTGTATATGTGTTATCCCTACTTACACTGACTACATACCAGCCTGTATATGTGTTATCCCTACATACACTGGCCACATACCAGCCTGTATATGTGTTATCCCTACATACACTGGCCACATACCAGCCTGTATATGTGTTATCCCTACATACACTGGCCACATACCAGCCTGTATATGTGTTATCCCTACACACACTGGCCACATACCAGCCTGTATATGTGTTATCCCTACATACACTGGCCACATACCAGCCTGTATATGTGTTATCCCTACATACACTGGCCACATACCAGCCTGTATATGTGTAATCCCTACATACACTGGCCACATACCAGCCTGTATATGTGTTATCCCTACATACACTGGCCACATACCAGCCTGTATATGTGTTATCCCTACAAACACTGGCCACATACCAGCCTGTATATGTGTAATCCCTACATACACTGGCCACATACCAGCCTGTATATGTGTTATCCCTACATACACTGGCCACATACCAGCCTGTATATGTGTTATCCCTACTTACACTGGCCACATACCAGCCTGTATATGTGTTATCCCTACATACACTGGCCACATACCAGCCTGTATATGTGTTATCCCTACATACACTGGCCACATACCAGCCTGTATATGTGTTATCCCTACTTACACTGGCCACATACAGCCTGTATATGTGTTATCCCTACATACACTGGCCACATACCAGCCTGTTTATGTGTTATCCCTACATACACTGGCCACATACCAGCCTGTATATGTGTTATCCCTACTTACACTGGCCACATACCAGCCTGTATATGTGTTATCCCTACATACACTGACCACATACCAGCCTGTATATGTGTTATCCCTACATACACTGGCCACATACCAGCCTGTATATGTGTTATCCCTACATACACTGGCCACATACCAGCCTGTATATGTGTTATCCCTACATACATTGGCCACATACCAGCCTGTATATGTGTTATCCCTACACACACTGGCCACATACCAGCCTGTATATGTGTTATCCCTACATACACTGGCCACATACCAGCCTGTATATGTGTTATCCCTACTTACACTGGCCACATACCAGCCTGTATATGTGTTATCCCTACATACACTGGCCACATACCAGCCTGTATATGTGTTATCCCTACATACACTGGCCACATACCAGCCTGTATATGTGTTATCCCTACATACACTGGCCACATACCAGCCTGTATATGTGTGTTATCCCTACATACACTGGCCACATACCAGCCTGTATATGTGTGTTATCCCTACATACACTGGCCACATACCAGCCTGTATATGTGTTATCCCTACATACACTGGCCCACATACCAGCCTGTATATGTGTTATCCCTACATACACTGGCCACATACCAGCCTGTATATGTGTGTTATCCCTACATACACTGGCCACATACCAGCCTGTATATGTGTTATCCCTACATACACTGGCCACATACCAGCCTGTATATGTGTTATCCCTACATACACTGGCCACATACCAGCCTGTATATGTGTTATCCCTACATACACTGGCCACATACCAGCCTGTATATGTGTTATCCCTACATACACTGGCCACATACCAGCCTGTATATGTGTTATCCCTACATACACTGGCCACATACCAGCCTGTATATGTGTTATCCCTACATACACTGGCCACATACCAGCCTGTATATGTGTTATCCCTACATACACTGGCCACATACCAGCCTGTATATGTGTTATCCCTACATACACTGGCCACATACCATCCTGTATATGTGTTATCCCTACTTACACTGGCCACATACCAGCCTGTATATGTGTTATCCCTACATACACTGGCCACATACCAGCCTGTATATGTGTTATCCCTACATACACTGGCCACATACCAGCCTGTATATGTGTTATCCCTACATACACTGGCCACATACCAGCCTGTATATGTGTGTTATCCCTACATACACTGGCCACATACCAGCCTGTATATGTGTGTTATCCCTACATACACTGGCCACATACCAGCCTGTATATGTGTTATCCCTACATACACTGGCCACATACCAGCCTGTATATGTGTTATCCCTACATACACTGGCCACATACCAGCCTGTATATGTGTGTTATCCCTACATACACTGGCCACATACCAGCCTGTATATGTGTTATCCCTACATACACTGGCCACATACCAGCCTGTATATGTGTTATCCCTACATACACTGGCCACATACCAGCCTGTATATGTGTTATCCCTACATACACTGGCCACATACCAGCCTGTATATGTGTTATCCCTACATACACTGGCAACATACCAGCCTGTATATGTGTTATCCCTACATACACTGGCCACATACCAGCCTGTATATGTGTTATCCCTACATACACTGGCCACATACCAGCCTGTATATGTGTTATCCCTACACACACTGGCCACATACCAGCCTGTATATGTGTTATCCCTACATACACTGGCCACATACCAGCCTGTATATGTGTTATCCCTACTTACACTGGCCACATACCAGCCTGTATATGTGTTATCCCTACATACACTGGCCACATACCAGCCTGTATATGTGTTATCCCTACAAACACTGGCCACATACCAGCCTGTATATGTGTAATCCCTACATACACTGGCCACATACCAGCCTGTATATGTGTTATCCCTACTTACACTGACCACATACCAGCCTGTATATGTGTTATCCCTACATACACTGGCCACATACCAGCCTGTATATGTGTTATCCCTACATACACTGGCCACATACCAGCCTGTATATGTGTTATCCCTACTTACACTGACCACATACCAGCCTGTATATGTGTTATCCCTACATACACTGGCCACATACCAGCCTGTATATGTGTTATCCCTACATACACTGGCCACATACCAGCCTGTATATGTGTTATCCCTACTTACACTGACCACATACCAGCCTGTATATGTGTTATCCCTACATACACTGGCCACATACCAGCCTGTATATGTGTTATCCCTACATACACTGGCCACATACCAGCCTGTATATGTGTTATCCCTACTTACACTGACCACATACCAGCCTGTATATGTGTTATCCCTACATACACTGGCCACATACCAGCCTGTATATGTGTTATCCCTACATACACTGGCCACATACCAGCCTGTATATGTGGTATCCCTACATACACTGGCCACATACCAGCCTGTATATGTGTTATCCCTACATACACTGGCCACATACCAGCCTGTATATGTGTTATCCCTACTTACACTGGCCACATACCAGCCTGTATATGTGTTATCCCTACATACACTGGCCACATACCAGCCTGTATATGTGTTATCCCTACAAACACTGGCCACATACCAGCCTGTATATGTGTAATCCCTACATACACTGGCCACATACCAGCCTGTATATGTGTTATCCCTACTTACACTGACCACATACCAGCCTGTATATGTGTTATCCCTACATACACTGGCCACATACCAGCCTGTATATGTGTTATCCCTACATACACTGGCCACATACCAGCCTGTATATGTGTTATCCCTACTTACACTGACCACATACCAGCCTGTATATGTGTTATCCCTACATACACTGGCCACATACCAGCCTGTATATGTGTTATCCCTACATACACTGGCCACATACCAGCCTGTATATGTGTTATCCCTACTTACACTGACCACATACCAGCCTGTATATGTGTTATCCCTACTTACACTGACCACATACCAGCCTGTATATGTGTTATCCCTACATACACTGGCCACATACCAGCCTGTATATGTGTTATCCCTACTTACACTGACCACATACCAGCCTGTATATGTGTTATCCCTACATACACTGGCCACATACCAGCCTGTATATGTGTAATCCCTACATACACTGGCCACATACCAGCCTGTATATGTGTTATCCCTACTTACACTGACCACATACCAGCCTGTATATGTGTTATCCCTACATACACTGGCCACATACCAGCCTGTATATGTGTTATCCCTACATACACTGGCCACATACCAGCCTGTATATGTGTTATCCCTACTAACACTGACCACATACCAGCCTGTATATGTGTTATCCCTACATACACTGGCCACATACCAGCCTGTATATGTGTTATCCCTACATACACTGGCCACATACCAGCCTGTACATGTGTTATCCCTACTTACACTGACCACATACCAGCCTGTATATGTGTTATCCCTACTTACACTGACCACATACCAGCCTGTATATGTGTTATCCCTACATACACTGGCCACATACCAGCCTGTATATGTGTTATCCCTACATACACTGGCCACATACCAGCCTGTATATGTGTTATCCCTACATACACTGGCCACATACCAGCCTGTATATGTGTTATCCCTACACACACTGGCCACATACCAGCCTGTATATGTGTTATCCCTACATACACTGGCCACATACCAGCCTGTATATGTGTTATCCCTACATACACTGGCCACATACCAGCCTGTATATGTGTAATTCCTACATACACTGGCCACATACCAGCCTGTATATGTGTTATCCCTACACACACTGGCCACATACCAGCCTGTATATGTGTTATCCCTACATACACTGACCACATACCAGCCTGTATATGTGTTATCCCTACATACACTGGCCACATACCAGCCTGTATATGTGTTATCCCTACATACACTGGCCCCATACCAGCCTGAATATGTGTTATCCCTACTTACACTGACCACATACCAGCCTGTATATGTGTTATCCCTACATACACTGGCCACATACCAGCCTGTATATGTGTGTTATCCCTACATACACTGGCCACATACCAGCCTGTATATGTGTTATCCCTACATACACTGGCCACATACCAGCCTGTATATGTGTTATCCCTACTTACACTGGCCACATACCAGCCTGTATATGTGTTATCCCTACATACACTGGCCACATACCAGCCTGTATATGTGTTATCACTACATACACTGGCCACATACCAGCCTGTATATGTGTGTGATCCCTACATACACTGGCCACATACCAGCCTGTATATGTGTTATCCCTACATACACTGGCCACATACCAGCCTGTATATGTGTTATCCCTACTTACACTGGCCACATACCAGCCTGTATATGTGTTATCCCTACATACACTGGCCACATACCAGCCTGTATATGTGTTATCCCTACATACACTGGCCACATACCAGCCTGTTTATGTGTTATCCCTACATACACTGGCCACATACCAGCCTGTGTATGTGTTATCCCTACTTACACTGGCCACATACCAGCCTGTATATGTGTTATCCCTACATACACTGGCCACATACCAGCCTGTATATGTGTTATCCCTACATACACTGGCCACATACCAGCCTGTATATGTGTTATCCCTACATACACTGGCCACATACCAGCCTGTATATGTGTTATCCCTACATACATTGGCCACATACCAGCCTGTATATGTGTTATCCCTACACACACTGGCCACATACCAGCCTGTATATGTGTTATCCCTACATACACTGGCCACATACCAGCCTGTATATGTGTTATCCCTACTTACACTGGCCACATACCAGCCTGTATATGTGTTATCCCTACATACACTGGCCACATACCAGCCTGTATATGTGTTATCCCTACATACACTGGCCACATACCAGCCTGTATATGTGTTATCCCTACATACACTGGCCACATACCAGCCTGTATATGTGTGTTATCCCTACATACACTGGCCACATACCAGCCTGTATATGTGTGTTATCCCTACATACACTGGCCACATACCAGCCTGTATATGTGTTATCCCTACATACACTGGCCACATACCAGCCTGTATATGTGTTATCCCTACATACACTGGCCACATACCAGCCTGTATATGTGTGTTATCCCTACATACACTGGCCACATACCAGCCTGTATATGTGTTATCCCTACACACACTGGCCACATACCAGCCTGTATATGTGTTATCCCTACATACATTGGCCACATACCAGCCTGTATATGTGTTATCCCTACATACACTGGCCACATACCAGCCTGTATATGTGTTATCCCTACATACACTGGCCACATACCAGCCTGTATATGTGTTATCCCTACATACACTGGCCACATACCAGCCTGTATATGTGTTATCCCTACATACACTGGCCACATACCAGCCTGTATATGTGTTATCCCTACATACACTGGCCACATACCAGCCTGTATATGTGTTATCCCTACTTACACTGGCCACATACCAGCCTGTATATCTGTTATCCCTACATACACTGGCCACATACCAGCCTGTATATGTGTTATCCCTACACACACTGGCCACATACCAGCCTGTATATGTGTTATCCCTACATACACTGGCCACATACCAGCCTGTATATGTGTTATCCCTACATACACTGGCCACATACCAGCCTGTATATGTGTTATCCCTACATACACTGGCCACATACCAGCCTGTATATGTGTTATCCCTACATACACTGGCCACATACCAGCCTGTATATGTGTTATCCCTACACACACTGGCCACATACCAGCCTGTATATGTGTTATCCCTACATACATTGGCCACATACCAGCCTGTATATGTGTTATCCCTACATACACTGGCCACATACCAGCCTGTATATGTGTTATCCCTACATACACTGGCCACATACCAGCCTGTATATGCCAAATTGGACGTTATATCATCTTATCTCATCAATACTGATATTTAGCAGTATTCATAATGAAACATTCACAAAACGACGATTATATAAAACATTTGATTCCTCTTTAAATCATACGCATCAGGGCCACAAAATGACATGTCAACAGCTGTTTACCGTAAAATCTGCATGCCTGCATAAAAGTGTATTTTCCTCTTGGGGCTTTCTGGCTGGAATTTAACTACGCATGCGCGATGTATAATCAGGACACGACATGCTGTCTCCAAACATTTTTAATTGGTTCCCAAAATAACTGGGATATCCCAATTTAGAAAATTTAAACTTGATGTTACCTTCGTTTGAAAAGCAAATTCACGTTTCTTGTGAGTATGTATTCTCCTTTTAGTGGCATATTATGTTATGCATGTTTAAGCATTCACATTAAGTAAGCGCGCTGTTGATTATATCACTAACTAAACTGTTAAAAGTGTCCTGCTACCTGACTATATGGTCACTGTTCGTCGAGTACCTGGTCAACCGTTCCCTTACCCGGCTACCATCAGTCGGGCTGACACTTCAAGTATGTTGCATTTTAAATGCAGCACATTATCACTATTATATAAAGTTACTTATATATGTTATAGTCAAGGTCTACAATTAGGCGACGTGTACAATGCATGAATTAACCATTCATTGTTTACATTGTCTGATTAGTCTCGTCATTGTGTACATTGCCTGAAATTATCGTACAGATTGACTTGAATTACACTGTTGGACTTTGAATGTAAAATATATACATCAAACTACGATTTAGACTTTTGACGTAGATGTTGGATGTACATGATACCTACATTTTATATTTACTGAGTTTATCATTGGTAGTACGGTAGCCTATTTTAAAGATTTCTTCAATATAGTTTATCAACCTTAACAATACATGATCAAATCCCATGTTAGTGATATCCATGTTTAACATGACAAACATTGATGCGTAATATATATACACAATGGTGTAACCTATGTATTATAGTGCAAAGCTTATTGGTATGAAGCGGATTCAAAGTCCGGCATCTGAACGTTGAACCTCATTCAGTGTGTATGTCTGTATTACCTAAAAACATAATCGATGATAATGTTCGTAGTACATAAACTCACTATTTTTCAACTTCAAGAAATAAATTTATGAATGTTACAAGTACAGAGTAAACTTGGATAGTGAAAGAGTCATAAATAGTCATCTTCTGATTGGGGAGTGGGCTTGTAGTTCTGACTGTAGTTGGACTGAATCCATGTCCGCCATTACAAGTTTCTTCAAAGAAAAATGACTCAAGTTGACATCTTAAAGAGCCATCAAGGATGTTAGTGTTTCAAATTAAAATAATTTTTGGAAAATATACTTATAACGTCATTCGCCAGAGAAATCTTTTATCTACAACATTGCATATGTTAAATAATTTTCATATCACGAGATTGTATTGCAAATTGGTTTCAAAGAGAAGTACTACTTCGACTAGCGCGCGCTAAGGGTATCTGACGTCATATAAACAGAAACCCCTTTTTTGCGTAATACGTAGGCCCTACTACACACACAATTTAAACAGTTAGCGTTTCCGAAGCGTGAAGGCTCGTCTCTAGCGCAAGTCGCCATAATAATCCATGTGCTGCACGTGCTGCACGTGTCTCTCTTGCAAGTTTACCTTGTCACACATTACTGAACGTGACGATTGCTTTACAAACAATGTTTCTATATGTCCTGAGAATATACAAATTATTTCCTGTTTAATGTACTTTTTATTGAGATAAGACCAGCAAATTATGACAAATTTTTACTCTCATTAATTATAAAATTCAAGAAAAATACCTAGTTGGGTGAAACAATTATTCCAATATCTGTAGCAAATACATAATTAAATGAAATTGTAAATAAATAACCGCTAAAATGATATATTTCGATTTCTTTCATTGCTCATATTTTTTGTTATACTTTCGTGTCTTTGTTTACTGTGTGTGAGCTAGACCATAATGCTTTGCGCTTGAAAATAATAGACTGGATCTATATTTAGACTGGAAAACACCTTTACTAATTAATGAAATTTCTCGGCTTATTTTAGGTTGAAAATCTTTTGGAAAAATTAAGTGTATTTATTTCACGGAGATATATTTTTGGAATTTTTTTGATATGTTCATCAACATCCGTGATGGCTCTTTAGGAAAATAGGACTGAAATTGTAATGGTACACTTTTTTGGATCAAATATAACAATTGTCCTTGTGCCAAAACTACGAGATAAACTTTAGGTTTCAGGTGACAATAACAACATTTTGATACCAAGTTGACTTTCCCACATCAAATAATATTTTATCATGCAAAATAAGGAGGTAACTGTTTGGTGAAATGAAATCTTTTTTAAACACTTAATGAGAACTATCGACAAAAAGCCAATAATCGTCAGATGTTGTAATGCATTTTTGATTCTTGTGTTAAACTCTTTGTTTGTTTGTTTGTTTGCTTTAGACTTAGAGGGGGATTATTACAGTTGACACTGACCAGATTTCATTTGGCCACTTTTATTGAAATTGTCTTTTCCAAAATGTGGGATTTTGAAGGTTTTTAGTGCTGTAACTAGTGACTTCTGACTAAAAAGCAGATACTAAAGTTTGACCAGTTGATTTGAAAGAATGGAATTACTCGCAGTACAGCAAGCAATATTCACTTTCATTTCCCTGTATGACATAACATGTATTTTAGGCCTATATGCCAAAAGTTTATAAATGCAAATATCCAAAATAAAATGTTCTGTTTTAAACTGCTAGATAATGATTCTCTAATACCATATGGTTGCTTTAACTGACACACTACTGTCTTTCTTATCAGACAACTTTTGTCGGTGAAAAAATGGGTGGGTGCTTTTAAATAGTATTTAACAGTGAATGGCGTTGGAAACAGCATATGTACTGTAGAGCTCATAAATTACACAGATCCTGCACGTGATATTTCCATTATTACACTTTCAAGAAGACAAATATGGTTGCAATGTTCAGAAGATTAGGTATCCACAGCAACTGTACAATCAATGTCACGTGATAGGGGATTCCCTTCATAGAAAATTGCTGACTGTGCAGTCGCTTATATATTGCTGGTACGTGCATGTGCATATAAGAATAACAAGCATAATTAGAAGGTAGGTATGATTTAAAATAAGGGGTGTTCCAAGAAGGAAGTTGTACATTTATATTTTGCCCGGAATGCATATAGCAAATTATCTAAATCCTTGATTCTGCAGACATGTATCGATTGATCAAATAGTGGCTCGATCATGTCCAAAATGTGCAGACTAAATCACTTTTCATCACTGACCAGTTAACTTACTATTACCACAGGCTTGACAGACACATCAATGCATACCTCTCTCTACCTATATCTGAAAATGCATGCATGTATTCATGGTTATGTTGTACACGTAACTGTTATATAATTTATAGAGATAGTCGTCTTCGATTTTATTACAGCCTGTTCTTCATTTTGTCTAAGATACTGTTTCGTATTTTGCTGGGGTTAAAATATTCTGTCTATAGAATAAATTAAAATATTTTGATCGAAAATGTTGACATAGAAAATACCGTTTGCGATGAAGTGTTGAAGGGAGATAACTGTATTAACTGAGTTAAAAATAGGATAACTGGAAATATGTAATAAGGAACTAAAAGCATGAATTCCTACTTGGCATAGCAAATTTGGCTTTGAAAGAAAGACAAAATACAACGGCCATGTATGGCATATTTCATAAGGGTGGAAACACCGGGCCTGAGGGGAATCCCCTTCTAGAAACTCCGCATAATGTCGGTGTTTAGTGTATACGTGTACTTTGATTAGCATTAACTGTTGTTATGTAGACCAGTGGTAAGAAGAAGTAACTATGTAAGTTGGCTGTTTAGTATTTAAATAAACAGCTTATAGGTAAAGCGATGGATACGAATGTAAGAAAGCATATTAAAAATATGAGCACGTCATAAAACAAATTCTGAAGGTTCTTAATGCACTACTACTACTACTACTGATAAGTTATGAACTACCCTTGATTATCAATCATGCCTACTGGCATTACAAGGTTGATTTTTTTACTTTCAGTTTAACTTTCGTAGAAATATAATGACGTCACACAAACAGAAAGTAAGTTACATACGTCATATTTGTAAGTGTTGAATAGCTCTTCATGGAAATCCTGTTCCTTAATATGAATATGAATACATGTAGACACGTATATTCATGAAGCGAAATCACATGCGGTATGTATATGTAGATTTATGTTGGTGTTTTTCTGGTCTTGGGTAGATTATGCGTTCATAACAACTGAATAAAGCTTATTCGGAATTCATTTATACCAGAAATCAACACTTCCTATTGAAATGCTCAGAGAATGAACCTAGTCATGGATACAATCTGAATTGATCATATGTCATTGATCATTTCAAAACATACAATAATATTCAACTGAAGACGTGAAACTCTTGATTTTACAGTATACAGTTTATTATTGGACTTCGTATTGTGAGTTATGACTCGAGTGATTATCGTTTAGGTTATCAATTTGTTTTCTATTCTTCACGTGGCTGATGCATATGTATTTTTGTCCCCCGCCGCAACGGGGCGACTATGTATTCAGCGGCGTCCGTACGTACGTCCGTACGTCCGTACGTCACATTTCTAATTAACGCGGTATCTCATGAACCAGTGCATCCAGTATCTTCAATTTTGGTAAAAGCCTTCAATGGGTGACTATACAGACACCAGTCGAATTGCATGACCGCGACACTTTGACCACTTTTCAAACTCTTGTTAACACGATATATCATCACCTGATGGACCCAGTGTCTTCAATTTTTTTACCATCCTACATAAGGTGACTATGCAGACACCAGTCGAATTGGGTGACCTTGACCTTATTTCCAAGGTCATCACGGCACTTTGATTAACCCTTAGCATCCATTATCTTGAAATTTAGTGACATCAGTCATTAGGGAATTATGCAGACACCAGTCAACTTTAAGTGCATAACATTGTGACAACATTCTTGTTAATGATATGTCATGAACCTTAGCACCCAATGTCTTCACATTTGATATCATAATGACATTTTTTACCAGAAATGTAATAGAAGAAGAACCACATATAGAAACATGACTCAACGTTAGAGGCGGGGGGCATTGCCATGTTAGTGGCAAACACTTGTTTTTCTTCAGTTGAGAGTTGACACAAGTAAATGGTATCCTTTTATTTCTTCAGTTGAGGGTTGATATATTATGTGTAAACTGTTTGAGAGGCATTCTAGAAGTTGGTGTGATGAAGAAGACAAATATTTATGAAATTTATGAAGTTGATCATCCATAAATATTTGTCTTCTTCATATTATGTGTAGTTTATCATGTTATTTTCGTGTGACATATATTTAGTTTATTTTGTTTTATTCAGTTGACATAAGTATATACTTTTTTTCATTTGAAGGTTGACAAATTTGCATTTTAACAACAAAATCCCTAATCGCTGATGAAGCTTTGAAACGTTTCTCAGATTTTCTTCGTTTTCTCATAAACTCTTATCAGTGACATGTTGCTATGAGGACAAGACATGCAGACAGTCCAACCACAATCCATAGATATGTTTTTGTTCTGATACAAATACCTTTGTTGCAGCTCCCATGGGAATATAACGTGAATAGTGACTATGCCGATGTCATTTTCGGCTCACAACGTATACACTAGTTGTTTGAATGCTACCAAACATAATACGTATAATCCCTTTCATCTATATATGTGACTTTTTGTTTGTTTCGTAACCTTAATCTTTGTTTTTCAAACTCCATAATACTAGATTACTCATAAAATATTGAAATGTCTCTATAAGGACATGCTAGTTTCACCACACAGGTCCATCATGATACATAGATGTGCCTTTTTATAGATTTTATGGGCGGTTTCCATGACATGAACAGTGACTCTATGAGGAAGTCATTTTGTCTGTATCGTATCTCCCCAAATATCATGTTTACTTCATCAGTTGAGATTGGACATGATTTGAGTTTATCCAGTTGATATAGGAGAATTCAATTTTGGTGTGTTCGTCAATAATGTAATTGTAGTTTGACATGATTATTTATAGATATTACTAAAATATAGTTTAGTCTGTTGTCTTTCGGTAAATCTTTAATATGCCTTTAATACTTACCCTGCCATCCACATATTATAATAATAAATTTTATCTTTGATATTGAAAACCAAACTACGTTTATACCCGGGAGCATCCGTGTTCAACACATTTCTTTGCTTATGTTGTTTTAGACATACGCAGCTATACAAAATCACAAAACGACATGATGTCGCCTTACTTCCTTCACATTCAATTGTAAGTTCATATTGTCTCGATTGTATTCTCATTTGATTCCGATATATATATTTTAAAATCCACTCCGGAAAAAACTCTGCCCTTCAAATAGACAAAGTCCAAATTGTTACCATGGAAACCGAAAGAAAATGTTTTTAAAAAGTTCAAACCTCCAAAAGGCACATCTACATGATATAGAGAGGCCGTATACCAAATTTGGTAAGGTATGATCAAATAGTTTTAGAGATCTGCTCAGGAAACAAACCATACCCTTCAAATAGACAAAGTCCAAATTGTTACCATGGAAACAAAACAAAACAAAAATTAAAAAGGTTAAACCCCTAAAAGGCACATCTATTTAAGATGTCATAACGTGTTTGTTCACTGGCTTATAACCGGTTTGAAAGGTTCAAGTTTAACTGGTATAAATTCGCTGGAGCAGTACGTTACACCCTTATAGGGTTAGCTCCTGTCAAGGAAAATGATGATGATGAAATGCCGGAGCTTGTCGACGGCATTAATACTACAGTTTAACTTGAACTTTCAAACCGTTTATAAGCCAGTGAACAAACACATTATTAAATCTATGTCTTATACATTCAAACTTTACAATTTAAGCGATTTTTAATCTGTAAATAAACTTTTGAAATTCTGTAAAAAATGTAGAGTGCATGATAAAACAAATGTTTAGTATTGTCTTAAATCGGGCGTAAAGCTCCGACCACAATAACACCGCATCACTTATGTGTCACCAAGCGCAAAACGTAGTTCACAAGAAATATGATTAAAATATTTAATTTTTGGTTCTAACATGCGGTTTTAATCTTTCAATCAAACTATTCACTTTGTAAGGTTTTTAAAAAGTTCAATCAAGAAAAGAGCATGTGATAGCAGTGTCATACTTGCGTAGTAATTCAGTGATAAAGTAGTACCGCAGGTTATTTTATGTAAACGTCAGATTATGAAGGTTATCCTTTTCAGCTGTCAATCCTGGTTAATGAGAATGTATACCGGTCACATGTCCTTGTTAAATCAAATCAGCAGAGAGCATATCGCTTAAATTTCAAAGTCTGAATTTATATGATTTTGGGAGGCTGTTTACCAAATTTAGTGAAGATTGGCCAAGTAGTTTTCGAGTTCTGCCCGGAAACGATGTGATCACGGACAGACGGACGGACAGACAGATGGAGCCAACTACTTTATTCCCCCGCATTATATTACACTCAACTCAGCCCTTCGTATTGACTATAAACTCGCGAATGGTGTCAGTATCTATATAGATGTGATAAAATTTGTATGTAACGAGTGAGTAGAATTTCGTTCGTCTGATACCAAATTCAATTCACTCGTTACATAAAAATGTGATCACGTTACCATTCGTTTAGTATTATATTTATTACTCAACTGTACATTTTACTAAATAGTCAAAACAATTTCCAGCTGATTGGGAAACAGTGTATGAATATCATATCAGTCACAACAAAACAAATGGCTAATTGGTGGGTGTCTAGTACGTGCACACACGTCATACGCCTACAAACATAAAACAAAAATCAGTTTTGGTGAAATAGTTTAATTTTTTAAAATGGATTCTGAGCAATTGGCTCTGTAGCTCATCAGGCTTTGAACAAACTCAATACATTTCAAAGTGTAAATTTTCTATGAATGTTTACAGGAATAACAAACAAACAATTAAGTACTTTGGAAAAAGATGAAAAAAGGTATTTTAGGTCGTGACCCATGTGACCCTATTTGGGGCCACGGCGGGATCACCAAATCTACAATTTAGAATCCCTATTGGCCAAGGAGTGTGCACACAACATTTCAGCTCTCTAGACCTTTTGGAACCCGAGAAGAAGATTAAAATAGATTTTTAAGGTTGTGACCCTTGTGACCCTATTTGGGGTCACGGGGGTCATGAAATCTACCATTTACCAATGGCAAAGGAGTCAGCACACGACTTTTCAGCTCTCTAGACCTTTTGGAACTGGAGAAGAAGATGAAAATAGGTTTTTAAGGTTGTGACCCCTGTGACTCTATTGGGCCACGGGGTCACGAAATTTACACCTTAGAATCCCCTTTGGCCAGGGAGTCTGCACATAAAACTTCGGTTCACTAAAAGTCATTGGTTTTGGAGAAGAAGACGAAAAAGCGAAAAGTTTATGGACAGCCGGACGGCCGGACGCCATGTCATGCCATGCCATAAGCCCATCGATGAGCTTAAAATTCAATTGATTTAACAGTGATTCATGTTATTGGAAGATGTCATGTGACGTTCAAAAGTAGTTCCGTTTGTTTGCACTAATGAGTGATCTCAGCTCGGTTGAGTAATAAAACCCACTTTCATCCGTCAAATATCAAATCATACACTCTATAATGTACAAAAAGTCAAATGTCCAGGTGTATTGCTGCTTCAAATTATCAAAAAATTAAAAACATATCGCCGAGTTTCTTTCTCCTACCGGTTTCATTTCATTTTCAGGGAGAATGATTCGTTATACAGAAGGTTATGACGTCATAGTCTATATATTATGACGTCATAGTGGGGACAATGTGCATTCATTACACTGCCCACAATGGGTGTTTTATGTACAATAAATATATTGTATCTTGTATCTTGTATCTTGTATCTTCTATCTTAAATTATGCGTCAGAATTTAATAGTATTCAATTTTGGGTGGTATTTCTTTATGAAATATTCTTCTTTTAAAACTCTTTTGACCTAATTTGAGTGTTTATATATATATATATATATATATATATATATATATAGAAAAACAGTTTAAAACATCTTCCAACTCCCAGGTCTCATATAGAAAAAATAAAATGTTCGAAGAAATTACGATGATTTAATTCATCGTAATTTCTTCGAACATTTTATTTTTTCTATATATATATATATATATATATAGGTTGATCAATGATGAGACCCGTGATGGTCGAAAGCATGCTTGTGAATTATGAATAAATCATCGTGATTTCTTCGACAATTGTATTTTCCTATATGAGACCTGAGGGTTGGACAAGTTTGAACTGAATTTTATATATATATATATATAATGAATAATACATATACACATAGAAATATATATAATATATGAAATTGCATTTAAGATGTAATGTAAGTATGAATTATATATAAAGATGTAATGTAATATATAAGATGTAATGTAATTATATAAGATGTAATGTAAGTAATATATATAAGATGTAATGTAATATATAAGATGTAATGTAAGTTTGAATAATATATATAATGAATAATATTACGAATAAATCATCGTGATTTCTTCGACAATTGTATTTTCCTATATATATATATGGTATCACACGAAATATCGTTTACTATTCTTTTGTTCTATAACCATCTGTGCAACAAGTGTTTAGCTTACGGAAATAAATGAGTTGGACTTAGATTAACTGAACTTCCTTATACGGTGCGGACAAGTCCTATGTTGAAATTGCATTTAAGATGTAATGTAAGTATAGTTTATACATTTTATGAGATTCATTTCACTCGTCGTTACAGTATCATCACGTCTCGCCTATCGCGAAATTTCCATTTCGGATTTCTATGTGTCTGCTGACAAAATTAATTAATTAAATTTCCTTCTTATTGTTTGTATGTATTGTTTCAAATTCAAATTAGGTAAAATGTGTGTGTCATTATTCAAGACGTGACGTGACTTCTGTGTCGTCTTAGATTAATGTTATATGTAAAATAAATGTTCTTGTTGAATGATATTCAAATACGTGTACTCACACCTTCCCTGTTACTCCGTCAATCCAATAGCATTCAAATCTGCAATGGTGTAAGGAAAGTAGCATAAGGGGATTCCCCGAGTGGGGACGAGTGTGAGCTATTTATAGAATACAAATGGCGCATCTTTGGGACGTGAACTGGACGATGACTCAGGTTGCAGTGACATAATCTGGTAAAACCCATTTACTATCCTGAAAACTTGAACGTGTTTCACATTGGGTATCAATGTAAAAACCACGAATGATAAATGATGCCCACTTATAATGAACATGTTTACAACAGTAGACCAAGTTCTGTATAGTGACTAGTGACTACTACTACTAGTGTAACTTTCATGGCGGAGTAGGCCTAGTCTGTCACAATCTGAAGTTGCACAAAACCGCACAAAACCGCCCAAAAAGGCATTGTTGGGTGCCATGAGATCAACAGTATAATTTGTTGTGCATGTTGCTATTGGTTTTTATTTTTTTTATATACAAATAAAAACGAAGGAAACGCAACATGGCACACTTTTCATTTAATTTTATTGGCCTATAGATGTCTAGGGGCCTACCGATCGATGAAATTACATCTAGATCTAATGTGTACTGTACTGTACAGTACACCAAGCATGCAAAGATGTGAATGTGTTATTTTCTTTGGAATGATATCATTAAGTAGTACATGGATACAACTAATATATCGATGGATAAAGTCCTTTTCAACTGCAATCCCTAATCCTACAATAATTACAAAATATTGACTCTCGTCAGAGGAGGAAAATCGTTGAATCCTAGTATGTTCACTTCATGTTTTGTAAGCGAATGCTCAGATGTTAACTCCGATGTTTACATATATCATGTATTTTAATGTATCCTACCGGACATTCCAAGGAAAAACATATATAGGCCTATTAAAAGGAGGGTTATATCGAGGTATTTTTTGTGGCAGTGAAATTCCAGAGGAAATCCCCGTTTACACAAATCAGATTGTAATACATTGTTAAAACTTAAAACACAGCCAAATTAAAATGTATTATTGAAGGTAATATTTGGATGAATTTATATTTCACAACTTGAGAAAGACATGCGCAAATTTGTTGAAAATAAAAAAAAATGAGAACCATATATTCATTGGCGCTGCGAGTGACTGTGAGGAAAACTTCGCTACGGCATAACAGCAAATTGTTTATTAGTTTTATGACACGTTATGTGTTAGGCTACTATGTGAACATTTTATCAGTGTATATCATTTATTATTAAAAATTTGTAAAATATGGTACAATATAGCGTGTTTTCATTTCACGTAAATTGCACAAAATCCAAGTAGATGGCTGATTTTACCGACAGAACGGCCCTTTTAAATTGTTCTCAGAAAATTTAATCTAATTTATGTACTTCAAACAGAACTGATTTCAAATCAAGCTGAAAAGTTGTAGACTACTTTGATCCAACCAGAACTTATTTAATGAAAACCATGTATCCTGACTTATATGAGATGACCCTGCGAATGCCTTTGTCCATTGTCTGTGGTAGGCCTTTGTAGCTCAATATTTTACCTTTGTTCTGGAGTCATTACGCTACAAAACTGCCTTCCCATTTGCTATTATTTGGAACACATAAAAGTGAATTGATATTTCGACCTTTGTTCATTGAAGAATATACATTGTTACAAATTACGTCGAAATTTTTTAAATACAATGGAGATTGTTTGTGACAAGCTCTTGTTTTCTGGAAGAAGGTCTGGGTAATTCCGCTCGGTTGCCAAAAAATCTGCCATTACAAGTCTGAAGTGTTTTGTCTTGTTGTATAATTACCTCGTTTCAAAACTTTGTTATAATACGTTGTCATTTATCAAACCAAGTTTAATTTATTGAGTTATTTTGGTTTTATAATTTTATGAAACATTTCTCCCCCGCGCTTTCCGTGTCCCGATTCCTTAGGAGAATAACGGTTCAAAACGACCATTGTGCAAGTCGCAGCCACAAGGATATTACTACAATTACAAATGGGTAACAAAATACTTGAACTGAACTTTTCTAATGTCTGTTTCATAAAGAATTAATTTAAAATTCAAGAAAAATACATCGTTCATAGTGAGCGGAATTAGCCTCCATTATTTATGCAGCATAAAGTTTAATTCCGCTCACCTTATGATAGAAGGTCATTCTTTCAATGTAAATAGTTTATTTCCAAAGAGCAAAATGAAAATTATTATTTGTCTTACGTTCAATTAAATTAAATTATTGTATACACATCGTAGAGGGGTTCAATTGATTACTTCATTAAAAATAACTTATTACCATTTATGTCATATGAAATGAGAGCTAAATGACTATAAAACAATTAGAAGGACAAACAATAACATGCATTGGCAATGTGGCAAATGATATTTCAGATTGATATTCAAGAATCAACTTTGTCGAAATTAAAGATAGGTCTGTAAGAAATTTCCATTTTTAAGCTGCAGATTTGGTTTGCAAGAAAAGAATAAGAATACTGATGTACATCCAGTTGAATGATATTGAATTGAGCATCGATAGTTTCACTGTAAGACCTGCAACTTCTTTTGTTTATTACAAATATATAATAATAGGGTTTCAAATGACAGTATTTGTTGCCAAATTGACATGAATGTGTAGCAATGGATACAACTGTCATTTATATGAAAAGAAATGGAAAAGTTAACGAAGTACCTATACTGAAGAATATGATTTTTTTCATAATTGTTACAATATTGGGTTTTTAATGAAGTATCATCACTTTCAAGTATCTCGATTACGTCTGCACATGGTCGTATTCAAAAGAATGGTTATTTATGTATGAACTTTTAAATAGATTGCACTGAAAATACAAATAAAGAATTTCTGATATAATTTATTGTCTATAAACATGGGTGAATGGAATTAGCCTGTACCGAGCGGAATTGGCCTTCTTACGTATTACACCGTTCTTTTACTATTAAAATAATGGGCAATTTTCAGTAAAACGAGTGTATATGAAGTTCAATTGTATATGTTGATAGTTGAAGTAAAACAAAATATCTCTGTTCAAATGTAATAAGTATACATGGTATCGCGTTCAAAGGTGAGCGGAATTACCCAGACCTACTCTACATGTGATGATTATGATCATATTATTTTTTTCTTGTATGAATTTATTTCTGAACAAAACGGTGTAAACATTTGGCTGCATAAATAATTATTGAAAAAATAATTTGAGGTTGAAAATGTAGTACAATTTTAGAACTACTGTATTATTTCCAGTTAGTGTAAAATAATTGATATTTGAAAAATATTACATTTATTAATAATTTTACAAATCTGACGCTCTCTGCAAAACCGTGAAAACAATCCAGCAAGCTAAAGGTTAAACAAAGGAGTTAAACAAAAGCATTGGCATCCAGGCCACAAGGGAAAAGGGAAACAGAACAAGTAAATATACATCAGAACGTGTAAGTTACTTGCAGTTGCAGGCCATCACGGATCACTATCGGAGTGGTGTCGCTGAAGTCAATTTCAAGAAATTCTTCCACTGTATGAAATATTTAATTATTGTAGAAGTTACTTACCAGCAGCTTATATTTCGTGACAAATGCTTTTTCAAATGAATTAAAATTTTGAATGTTACCCGGTGAAACCTATTATCATGGGTCTTATGATTGCAAATATACATTTTCATCACATCTTTAAACTTTGTGTGTAAATTAATAACAGGACTCACTGTTAAATCCGTAGTCTGTCGAGAAATATAGGAAAATATCAAAGCAATCCGGACTCTCTTTCATTTACTTTGAATCCCACGTGGAAGAAAATCGAATGACACAAATGGCATAGATAAATATAAACCTTACGTTCGCCCGTCTCTCCGATGGTAACCAATGATATTGATCGTCTTTGCTGTGTGATATAAACTACGGTCCTCTTGGTTTGCTACGCTGCGCCACACATGCGCGCTGTACATAGCGCATCGTTGCAAACTCGGAAAACCAGACTAGCGTGTTTTGGAAATCATTCACAAGTGATACTATATTCCTGTTGACAACTTAATAGTTATTGTCCTATACAAATGTACTGGGGCGTATGTGTGACCATTGCGTCGTGTTTGAAAACCTTAGCATGTTTCATTAGAGTATTAATCAGAGTATTATTTCCGACAGCTTAAATTTATTGTTATCAGAATTTAAGTTGATTAAACATATTTTTTTCCTAATGTATTTTGTTTTCTACAGCAGGAAGTATGCGTTAGATTATATCAACGACGCATATAGGTTTATTAATGGAAACTTACGACTATGTTTTAAGCAACATCCATGTATGAATGCAGATAGAGACTCGGTAGGTATATGTGAACATGTACGGATATATTGGTTTGAAGTAATGGCTTAACCTCACATAGTTAAACAATTGTCCATAAAAAGCAATTGGTTTGAAGCATATATTAGAACGTTATAAACATAGTATTATATAAAACTGCGATACTTTCAACTAAGACAATAACTAACGAGTGATGGGAAATGACAGCTTATCTTTCCCGAATTATATTAATTGTGTAATTCTCGAGCCTTGAGTACACCTGATATTACCATGAACATAATTGGTAACACTATTGACATGTCAAAACTCTTACCAAAAATATTTTAGCATCCAATATACTCATTGCTTTACAAAAATGTACCTAGAAATACATTAGAACAATTGTGTCAATATCAAGGGAAGATTTAAGTAGAGGAATATTAGTTCATTAAAAAGAACTATTTGAATAATAAGCAGTGATATGTCAGAACTGTTACTAGTTATGTCCAATCTATTACCGATTTTCAATATGTCTATATGCAATGATAATGTTTAAAATTCATGAGTTTTGTTAGCAAATGATCATTATTCGACAAACTCTTACTTGCGTAGAACACAGCACTTGATAAAATATCATTTAAGGACAATTATGTGTTGCAATATCACAAAATGTCAAAACTGTTACTTCATTATGTCAAAAGTGTTACCAAAACATTATCCTCAAATATACTCATTGTATTACCAAAATGAACCTTCAAATATGAAAACACTTTAGAAAATATCAAGGCAAAAATATTAGAATGGTAACATTGTAAAGGATTCACCCTTTATAGTTTGAGTGAAATGCAGTGAGATGTCAGAACTGTTGCCACTTAGGCCTATGTCCAATCTGTCACCAGTTTGAACGGCAACAGAACTGACGGTAACAGTTTTGACTATTTCCTATTTTATCAGTTCTGAAACAATGATATTTTTTTTCCTGTCCTCCACTTTTGTAAAAAAAATAGGCTCATACACTTAGACCAACAACGCATATTTACACTATTTGTAGCGATGTCGCCTAGGCCTATTTATAGAGAAGTGGAAAAATCCACCTCATGTCACGTGACCGGATTCTTGGATCACAACCATAATCAGTTGGGATGAATCTTGCCGTTCGTTAGGACATACATGATATTTCAATAATGTGAACTTCCAATGGAAACCATGCTGTGTTACATAACGAGGGAAATTACCAGTGTATTCAACAAGGAATGTGTGAAACTTAATTTGAGGAGGATATTTATTGGAACGAAGTTGAAGTGTTTTAGATTGTTCATTCCATATTTTTAAGGAAATATTCAATCGACCCTTCAAGGTAGGCCTACAACCGATTTTTTTTGATTAGACACAATATGTTTCCAATATTACAGACATGTATGGTAGATTTAGTTTTGGAGTGTAGTAGGCTGTGCTTGATTGGGAGTGCGGCGCATCGTCCTGTGCATACGCCGCCGAAAGGTGTATTGTCGCTTGATTGAAGACGGGGTGTAAGCCAAAAGCCCCGGAATTCACGCCTACGTACGAGCCGGTCTGGTATACTCAAATATCAATTCAATAACATATCATTGAATAGATGCTGATGACAAGTCTGTACGCCGATACATGTTACATGCCGACCGTATGGTTGATGTACGCCACTTGTAAAAATCAAATATAGCCGTAAAATGTACGCGAATTTCGTATCCAAAACGAACTCGTCTCCGTCCGGGAAAACAAATCGAATTTGTAAAGAAAAGGGAAATCGTAACCAAATTTCATTCATTGTTTTAGTGACGTCAGTATTTATAAGTTTCACACACATTATGTTTATGTAAATGTAAACCTAGTATAAAGTAAACCTAGCATTATTTATTTAGCACATGTATATGAAGTTTCTTATCAAAAGTACTACATTAGGGTACATTCGCCATATTCCGACCCCCCAAGAACTCCTCACAGCACAGCACTGCACCAAAGCGGTGTTGTCAACCCTGCAAGGAGCGAAGGTCACAACAACCAATCGTCTTGTCGTTTACAGCTTGATTTAGGTTATAATTCGTCATTTGTGAGCGTTAGAAGTGTGTTTGTGAGACTACTGAGCAGAGAATTATTCCGACCCCTCTACCGAATATTGCGACCACGTGGAGTGACTAATTCCGACCCCGACTGCATATCTCCGACCACTATGTGTATAATTCCGACCCCCAAAGAGTGTTTTAAAAAATGGTGTGAAACGTAACAAGGAATGGCACGGGCTATCGAAATGTACAAAGTATTTTGTAGTTTACAAACACTGGATGAAAAACGTGTTTTCTTTTAACTTAATATTAGTCAAGACAACCATCGTGCGCAAACAACATGGAATTGACTGAATGGAGATGTACATCGATAAAGTGAAAGTAGACCCCTCTGTTACAATCGGAGGCATTGGGGTATGGAAATTTAAACATAATCAAACAATCATGTAACTGTGAAAAGCTGACATAATATTAGCCTACACGACCCAGGTCAGATATTACAAGCCAGTGTTTATTGTCAAATGTTGATCTGACGATGATGTGGCAAATATTGATTGTACCTTACCGACTTTCTCATCATAACATTTAAACCCAATATTACACCTTTGGCAAAACCCCATTCTCCTGTTTACAAATTCACCAGGGATGGATGGTTTGAGATAAAATTTTCCAGTATGAGAGACATCACTATCCATGAGTTTTGAAATTAAAATGGCTGAGTGTCGCTTCAGATATGCGACTTTTCGTGGACCATCAAACAATGCCACCGCATTGGGATCATGCATATTGTTCTCCTCTCTCCGTGCAACATTATATAAATATGGTTTACTTTAAAATGTTGTTTTATTTGTGTTTACACGACCTTAAACTGCATGTGTGCACTCATGCTTTTAACTTAAATGTCGCTTTGTATATTATTACATTCAATTTATGTTTCTTGTATTACAAAATAATAGCAATATTGTTTAATCGTCTCACTGAGCTTCACGCCGCTAATGGCTGCAATACTGCCGAAGCGGCGTTAAACAATAACTCACTCACTCACTCACTGAGCTTCATTCGAGTGACATTTGTTCATTTAAAATGTCATGTGTACATCTTTATATATGTCTTTCCTTTTAATGTACATATCATATTGTAATAAACAATCTGTCTGAAAACGTGTTTAATATTCATTCGGAAAATATGAATGTGTCATACATTTGAGGATGAATATGTGTAATGTGTAATTTATATCAGCAGATAAAGTATTTTGGAACGTATCAAAGTCCAACAAAACGTCAAGAAAACACCGAATCCACCAATATTTTACTTCAGCGTTGGACGCATTTATAAAGATATATTTCTTCTTCTCTGTTAACCTTCAGGGGTCTGAATAATACATATGTACACAAAACATTGGTTTAATTCCGACCACTTTTAATTAGTAAAAAATATCCGCTAAATAGAACGCAATTACATAAAATATATGTGAATTATGACCATATAGTGGATTTCGAACATATCATTGTTCACTACATTTAATTGGGTTTGTGATGGTATACCTCAGTAATAGATTGTGCTTGATGTGTTCTCTGACAGCGATGTTCAATGACAGCGATAGCAGACGCCCGGAAGCAGAGGGCGCGCATTGCACCACGTGTGTCTCAGCAGTCACTCGGTTGTAACGATCGAGTCGATTGGTTTTTAAAAATAGATAACCCTTCCATTTATTTCCGGGGTCGACGTACTTGAAACACATCTGTGAGATGATTTGATTGGAATGAATTGAAAGGGGTCGGATTTACCCGTGGGGTCGGAATATTGCTAACCTACCCTAGCAATTTATTTTTATCCCCCGCCACAACGAAGTTGGCGGGGGATATAGAAATGAGCTCCGTCCGTCTGTCCGTCTGTGCGTCCGGGCTTTTCCATTCCGGCCTCAAACTTCAAAACTATTCAATATATTTTTTCTGAAACTTTGTACAGGTATGAACCAAGTAGTCTAGATGTGCCTTTTACTATATAAAAATTTGAGAATTTCTTCTTTTTTTTTTACGAATGCAAACAGTCTGGACTTAGAACCAAGAAGAGGGAAAACTATATTCCGGCCTCAAACTTCAAAACTATTCAATATATTTTGCTGAAACTTTGTACAGGTATCAACCAAGTAGTCTAGATGTACCTTTTGCTATATACAAATTTGAGAATTTCTTCTTTTTTTTTTACAAATGCAAACAGTCTGGACTTAGAACCAAGAAGAGGGAAAACTATATTCCGGCCTCAAACTTCAAAACTATTCAATATATTTTGCTGAAACTTTGTACAGGTATCAACACAGTAGTCTAGATGTGCCTTTTGCTATATAGAAAGTAAATGCAATATATATTCAAAATGCATAAATATATTCAAAATTCCTACATGGCGGGGGATATGGCCGACTCTGTCTGCTTGTTAATTCTGATATTGATTTTTTTGCCACCGCATCGTCTTTTTAAATATTTTTTCACAAACATGTGATTTTGTTGAGAATGCATCTTCTTTTTAAATATTTTGTCCACAAAAATTGTGACTTCGAGATTACACTTGCAATTCTGCATGACATATGTTACCTAAACCTTTGTGTTGAAACTGAAACTGAATCTAGACTTTCGTCTACAGTCAAAGCTAAAAGTTGACAATAGTGTTAAACAGAGGGTTCTATCAAAGCTTTTGTGGAAAAGGAACATTCCTGTTTACACATAGTATGTTATTGATACATTATTAGACTATAACAATACAGTTGAAGCATATTACTTCTGGGAAATAGTTTGTTGACTTTATGTTGATTTAATGAATATACTAACAATGAGAAGTGAAAACATTCACTGGTACTACAAGTGTGGAAAGCTTTATCATGGCACAACAAGACATTTACTGGATAGATAACGTTAAATGTCATTGTGAAATCTGTCAGTTTTATTATTGAAAGTTGTAGAATCAATAAAAATGCAGCGCTTTTCTCATTTCACGAAATATACGTATATAACCAAAATGGCACATGCTTCGAAAGAATGATCTCTTCAACTTCAATTTTCTTCATATTATAGCTAGTACTGCTAGTAAATGCAATTACCGGTATATCTCTTCATAGTGCTTAAAATACTGTTTTCAAATTCTGCTGTATGAAATACATGTTTATCAAAGTATCCATCATTGTCCATATTAAGGGGAGTCGTCATGTGTGCAACCCTCCTATTTTAATTAATCATTATAAAAGTTAGTTTCATTTTCGTCATCATTTCTCTGTGACAATTTGCAAACAACTACAACTGTATTTCTTTTATCCATTGAGTATTTTGCACTTAACACATATATAATAGAGACTTTTTTATGTATGCCAATCATGCAGATTAACAAAAAGATAGTAAATATATACAAATATAAAACTACATTCTATGTTTGCAGTTGACACTGAGACCAATACAGTGATTTAGTCCGCCTACGATGCACGGTCAGGATGACGATGAACCCTTACAAGTTGACGCCGAGGGTGGAAACAAAGACTTTAGAGCTCTCGCCATTGAAATAGGAGACGATTTGCACGATGACGATATTGAAGGACTCAAGTTCATCAGTAGAGACTTTCTGCCTGGTGCTAAACTGGAGCGGATGAAGAACACACAGGACTTGTTTTCAGCCTGGGAGAAATATGGGAAGTTCGGCAAAAATCTCTTATACCTTGCAGAATGCTTGGCAAAAATTGGCAGGTTGGACTTATTGGAAGAGTTGGGTTATGAAGAAGAGGAAATAGACAATAGAATACAACAAGGGGGGTCGGAGATAACAGATTACAGAAAGATGTTGTTTGAGATAGGGGAAGATTTGGACTCTGAAGAATTGCAGAAGATGCTGTATCTGCTGGGTGACTTGAAGAAAAAAGACAGAGAGAAAATAAAAAGTGTTCTTGGCTTTTTTACATATCTTGAACAGAAAAAGACAATTGACCAAAATAATTTGTTTAAACTTGAAGAAATGTTGAGGACAATTGACAGAAATGATTTGGTCGAGATCATTATTAATTATAAAGGTAAGTATTTCATACTGGTGCATTCCTCCTATATCCATATATATCTCCACCAAAATCATCGCAATTCTTTTCACACATTGCAAATTAAGGCTGAGACGGGTAACCTGGATACCCGGGACGGGTGGGTACTGAGTAGGTACCTATCATGTTACCCAGAGCCTTTATCATGCAACTAAATATATAATGATTAATAATTCTGTCATAATAAAAAGATTGCAATGTTTTTGAAGATTCCAACACAAAATTCAGTTATAATTCATAATGAAAGTTAATTGAATTATCTAAGTTGCTTTATGTTTCAGCTTTCTAGCTCCATTCTTTAGCCTATCAGTTGGAGATATTATTACAAATTCAAAATTGTAGAAACTTGATGTCATGGAAAATAAAACAGGTATTCCAGTTGAGTAATAGAGGGTGGGATACCCTGGTAGGAACCAGACTCATCCCAACCCTGTTGTCAATGAACAATATGTAGAAAGTGAATAGTATTGTTGTAGTCACAGCAATATTTTAGTGATGACTTTTCTGTAATCATTACATGATCCCCTGCTTTGTGTCCGGTTCACCCCTATATAGGGACAAGAGTGTTTTCACTTGAATAAAACATTTTTTTCTACCTATGTTCATGAAAATCTTATTTAGAAATTAATTTTTTTTTTAAATAATCATATATCAACCAGAAATATCTATAGCTTATCTGTAACCTATTCTTATTTCTTTTTGAAATAGCAAGAACAGGACAAGGTCGTCCAGAGGAAGGGATGGATACAACTGATTATAGTTACAGCCACTTACCACAGGGAACGAGACCTGATATCAATCAGAAGAATGTGCAAGGGACTATTGCAGAAAGACCAGCAGCTCATGCTCCCACTGCAAGAATACCATCTTTGCGACCTCAAGCTGGGAGAATACCACCTGCAGGCCAGCCATCTGCAGGTGTAGAGAGGGAGGTTGCGCTCGGAGTTGCCTATGAAGATCCATCGAAGGGATTGAGGATTGAACGGGAGCTGACGGGATCCATTGCGTCACCGTTTATTTCTGAACTGGAGCCCGTGTCACAAAATGGTAATTAAAGTTATTCTAGTGCTTCTCTTTTGATGATAGTTCTTACACTAGTTAATGTAGCTTTTGAGAAATCACAGCTGCTGTCTGCCGACTACACAGGGTACCTGTGTGCAATACTTCTAACTGTGTCAGGAACACCTAACTCTTTAGGTTGCATGCTGTTACATAATGTGATATCATTTCAGTGTTTTTTCCTAGAGAGGTTCCTGGGTAATTGCCCATCCCTCTGGTTCAATGTCCTTTAAAATTTGGATTAGGAGCATACTAGTTTTACCATTGGAAAGAATGGAATTTGTTCAGAATTGGTTGACTCTCTCAACCGAGTATCTAGGAATTACATAGTGATCATAAATCCTTTGCTTAATTTAACAGTCAATTTGTAACACTATTTTCAACCTTTAAAATATATATGTACATATCTTGCTAGTGATACTTTGTAACACATTTATTTTATCATTTTAATGATTTTAACTATAAATAGTTATAGCTGATATTTCATTTTGATTAGCATGGGACCAATAATGAATTTGATAAATTCTTCCAAATTTGTCAGAAAGAATTTATGTGAGTTTTTCTTGCTTATGATCATGTCTATGATATCATTTCAGTTATTGTGGACACGATGCTGAAGGATATATCTGAGAGAGTTGCGAGAGAGGTGGACGGGAGCAGTTGGATAGTGTTTGGAACTCAGTTGAAGTTAACGCCAGATTTCCTGCAGAAGGTTTCCAGACAATTCCCTCAGATAAATGAGAGGATGTATTTTATGTTGACATACTGGTTACATTCGTGGGTAGGGGGATACGATACGGCCATGTCTGCCATTATTGATGCCCTTCACGAAGTTCGGATTCACCATCTTGCGGAACAGCTCAGTCACATATACAGACCACAAGGTAAACTCACAGTTCTTACTAATAGTGCAGCATCGTAGAGTTAATGTTTTCATTTAAGTTGGATATTTTTATTTTCTTGACCAAATGCTGTCTCTACTATCTAATGTTCCTGAACATTTTCAGTATACGAAATATGCCTGGAACATAACGCCCAAAAACCAGTATTTTGTCAATTTATATGGCTAAATTTAGGAAAAACTTGAACAAATTTAAATAACCAAAGGTACGAGCTGTCACACAGGCCTTATTTTATACACCGACAATGTGCTTATGTAGATCTGGATCAGTTGAGTGTTTCCAGTAGGATATTTATGAGGACACTCATCACAATTCATTAGACTGTCTGTCTGTCTGATGTTATAAACACAGTGTGGGGCATTCAGCCAAAAATACCACTAAAGTATATAAAAATAGAGATGTTCAAACAGATTTTCATCACGAAGTAACTGTACTGAGAACTGTTTTTGTTTTACATTAAACACATTGATATTTATTCACATTTCTAGAAAATAAAAGCTAATATAATATGTATTGCACTTTTTCAACCAGGATTGAGCGAAACTTCAAATGCATCGGTAACTCAAGGAACAGGGAATATTTCAGTCGGGACAAGTAAGGAGATACAAAATGATGATTATCAGATGAGATTATTTATATCAGAAACTTTTTAAATGTTGTTTATGCAATCTCAACAAAAAGTTTTCAATTTGGTTTTAATAGTATATAACAGGTAATCTCATGTTTGATTTATATGCACTCTAGTTAAAATAATTCTCAAACTTTGTTACTTTGAGTTCTAAGTGTTATACGGTCCTTGTCCTTTGCTTGTTTTATGAACTTATTTTTATCATTGTGAACATAAAAAAGTGTGAATTAAATTAAAATATGAATGTGTGTGTTTTGCTCAGATGAAGCACAGTACGACCCCCAGGCGTCAGAAGTTCCTGCAGGGAGTAGCGGCGGCAGTGAAGTGTCTGTCGTCCAAACTGTGGGGGAACCAATAGGTATGTGCAACAACTTGATGTCAGTTCAGAGATTAGCCCTCTAAACTGGTAATTGGGACTGGAATAAGTACCGGTATTGCTAGTGTGCCAGTTTAGAAAAAAAATAGTTAAGGGACAAAAATTTTATCGCCTGTTTCGAGGGCATGCCGGATTGGAGACCTGCTCGTTTTGAGGGCTTTCACTGTATAAATAAACCAATCTCTATCATAATTGAACTATTTGAAACCCTAATAATTGGTTTGAAAAATGCTTTATTGTGAAATCAAGAATGCAAAGCAGCATAATGTTGAATATCTGATTCAATTATCATGACTCCTCGCAAATTATGACATTAACTACAAAAATATGAACACCTATGATTTTCTCAATGTCTATTGTTAGTTTTAAGCTTTGACATCTGTGGTAATAAATATCAGTTATCATTCATTATTAATCTATAAAGTAATGTTGAAATGTTTATGTAAAGTACATTTAGATTACACAAATTAGTACAATCTGTATGATGTAATTATATTTTATTTGTCAGTAGAAACTGTAATCAATACTGCCCTAACGATTACCATAATGGACTCATTTTCTTTATTTAAGCGTTTGCCTCACCAGCAGTGGAACTTGTTGAAGATAAAGTCCTCCCAAGTTATAAGATGGACAGGAAGCCACGTGGTATGTTTCACAAGATTTGCTCTATTTCCACAAGGTCATTATATTATCAATAAAACATCATCTTCACAGTCCTTTAACTCATGTGTTGACCTCTTCGTATTTTTTAACTCATCAGGCCTGAAAGGCTTGATGGGCTAATGGCATGGCATGGTGTCCGTCCATCCGTCCGTCCGTAAACTTTTTGCTTTTTAAACTACTTCTCCAGAACCAATGACTCCACAGAGCTGAAATTTATGTGCAGACTCCTTGGCCAATGGGGATTCTAAATTGTAGATTTCGTGACCCCGTGACACTAAATGGGGTCACAGGGGTCACATCGTTAAAAACCTATTTTCATCTTCTTCTCAAGTTCCAAAAGGTCTAGAGAGCTGAAAAGTTGTTTGCAAACTCCTTGGCCAATGTGGATTCTAAATTGTAGATTTTGTGACCCCAATCTAGGTCAATGGTCATGACCTTAAAACCTATTTTCTTCTTTATGTCAAGTATGTAAAGCTCTAGAAAGGTGAAATGTTGTGTAGAGACTCTTTGGTCAAAGGTGATTCTTAATTGTAGGATTGGTGACCCTGACTCCAAATGTTGGTCACAGGGGTCATGATCTAAAAACCTATTTTTTGCTTGTTAACAATGTATTACTTGAGATAACTTAGATATTCAACCTTAGATAATAAATCAATGAAATCCTGATGAGCAACAGAGCCCATGGCTCTATTTTCTTCAAACTGTTTTTCACATTTTGTTTTAAGTTAGCATAACTTGAAATGCATCAATAAATTGCCAAAGACAGTATTTCACTCTGATTCATGGATTTTCTCTTCCTCTCATTGTAAACAGGGTTGTGCCTGATCATAAACATTGAGAAGTTCCATAAAAATCCCGAAGATCCACGAGCAAGAGACATGCCTAACAGAGAAGGCTCCTCAGTTGATGCAAGTAAGTATGCTTTTGTTTAATCTCCAGAAATAATGAAAGATGAGTGCAAAAGAAAAGGAAGAAAATTTTATATAAATATTTCCAGTCCTGAATGGCAAGATTTCAGTGGAGTAATGATAATCTATCTTTTGTAAAAGTATGACAGGTTTTATGGTCAGTGATAGCAAGGTAGACCACTGATTATAACCTTGCTGTAGGTCATACATACATCAGTACCAAATAATTTTATAACTACTTGTTGAGTTCAATCACTGCTGGTTTCATATCTGTATACTACTGACCAGTGTCTAAGAATGTAACCAAATCACACCCAGAATCTACCACACTGTTAGTTTTAAGGATTGGCAGGGGCAATGTACCTTTCAGAGTATCTTCAATGTATCTTCCAATGAAAGTAAGTCACACCACCTTTAACTAGCCAAGCGTCACCTTACATTTCTCTGTTCTTTGTCATCTTTATGTAAATATATTTACAAAATTTGTTTTTCAGCTAACCTCATGAACACATTCAAAGAACTTTACTTCGTGGTGCATCTTCACGAGAACCTCGTCAGTTCGGACATGGTGCGACTCATGGTACAAACAGCCCTGAGCGTCGACCACTCCAACTATGACTGTTTCGTGTGCTGTATCCTCTCCCATGGTACAACAGGCCATGTTTACGGGGCTGATGGAACGCTTGTGAACATATCAGACCTGACCGGGCCACTTAAGTCTGTCGTGTGTCCGTCACTAGCCGGGAAACCTAAGCTCTTCTTTATCCAGGCATGTCAGGGGCGGCAGAAACAACCAGGTACTTAAAGGGAAAGTTCTATTACTGATCTATCGGCAGAATCCGCCATCTTGGTTTCTTGGCATTACGTTAAATGAAAACACACTATAACTAACCCAATTTTACAATATTTCGATAGTAAAACATATACAGTGATAGAATATTCACATAGTAACACATAACATATAATAGAACTAATGAACAATATGCTGTTATGTCGGAGCGAAGTTTTCCCCACTTGCACTGCTGATGAATAGCTTCAGTTCTCATTGTTTTTATTTTTCATCAAATTTACGCTTGTCTTCATCAAGTTATGAAATATAAAGTCATCAAAATATTACCTTCATTGATATCATTCAATTTGATGTTCGTGTAGTATATAAAACGTGAATATCCTCTCGAAAATTTCCTGATAGAACCCTCCTTTTAACCCTTATTAGTGCTACACCATTTGTGATTGAAAAAATACTCAGGTTACTATTGCATTGGCAGTTTAGGGGTTAATGTTATTATGAGCTGGGTAAATCCTTTGTCCCATCACAATGGGCCTTAAATATTATTTAGATAGTTCAAATTTTATTATGGATAACGGTCAAATTAACCCTTACCTACAGACCCCAGAATATTTTTATATGCATATATGCATGTCTTATCCAGTAGCCATTATTGGATTAATTTGTCATAAATAAGTCATGTATCCTGATACTGGCCGCTCAAAATGATTTGCATTACAGCAGCCAGAATGTTGAAATGATGATGATTCTTACAATTCTATGAAATCTTAGAATTTAGGCCAAAATCATATTGTCACTTTTAATATTTCACTAAAACCTAATGTTTTTTAAAATCCTCTTGTAATCTACCTTTGATTGTTTGAAGGTTTCGAGATGGAGGAAGACGGTGTAAAATTAGACACAGATGGAATACCAAGGGAAGTAATTCCAAATGAGGCAGACTTTCTGATGGGTTACGCCACGGTTCCTGGGTTTGTTTCCTACCGAAGTAGAACCCATGGTTCCTGGTACATCACCAAGCTGTGTGATATGCTCAACAAGCACGGCACAAAGTAAGTAACTTGCCCTTTAGTTATCATTGTTTTGTTTGATAGATCATAAAAGTTGATTAAGTTGATAAAAGTAAATATTTCAATGATAGTTATGATTATAAAAGACAAGAGCGGGGTGTAGATTTTCAAAGATTCTTTAGTGCTAAGATAGTCATACGACAGTTACTTGCTTAGATTCATGTGCATGCTAGGACAGCTTTGGTAATCTTGGCCCAGTAAGTTTTAAATGCTCTAATAATATGAATACTTAGTGCCAATCTGTGCCCGAGTACCTACATTACCTCAGTCAGTTATCAAGATTTAGCCATTGGGTGTCAATTATCAATCCTCATTACCTCAGCCAGTCATCCAGATTTAGCCATTGGGTGTCAATTAATTATCATTCCTCATTACCTCAGCCAGTCATCCAGATTTAGCCATTGGGTGTCAATTATCATTCTTCATTACCTCAGCCAGTCATCCAGATTTAGCTATTGAGTGTCAATTATCATTCCTCATTACCTCAGCCAGTCATCCAGATTTAGCCATTGGGTGTCAATTATCATTCCTCATTACCTCAGCCAGTCATCCAGATTTAGCCATTGGGTGTCAATTATCATTCCTAATTACCTCAGCCAGTCATCCAGATTTAGCCATTGAGTGTCAATTATCATTCCTCATTACATCAGCCAGTCATCCAGATTTAGCCATTGGGTGTCAATTATCATTCTTCATTACCTCAGCCAGTCATCCAGATTTAGCCATTGGGTGTCTATTATCATTCCTCATTACATCAGCCAGTCATCCAGATTTAGCCATTGAGTGTCAATTATCATTCCTCATGAAGTAGGTCATCCAGATTTAGCCATAGGCGAAAAGGAAATAATGGACTCTTCCAGGGTCATGCAATCAGGTTACAGGTAAAGTTACGTCTGACGAATGAATATTTCAAAAGTTTTTTCTTGATGACTCTAGGTACGATCTGCTGAGCGTGTTGCTCCTGGTGAACAACGAAATCGGCCGCGCCAACGCGATGATGGAAGGTGGACGGTACAAGCAGTCTCCTGCACCTCTCTACACTCTGAGGAAGAAACTGATATTTTCCTGAGATGTTGGCAAGCTGTGGGTCGCTAACATGGGCATAGGCTTGGGTCATGAAACTGAATTTACTTGGATTTGTGATAGAAAGACAATTCAACGTCAAGGTGGAGATTGTGGGGGCAAATGCATGATGATTTGTAAAACATGGTGGATGATTATTGTTAGTTTCAGATTATGTAAGTCCAATGTTATCAATTGTTGTCTTTGGAGGGGAAATTATGAATTTGGATACATTTTGATGAACAAAGTAAAGTCTTGTTTAAACTGTATGTTTTTTGGAAATTGTTGTGCAAAACTTCTTATTTTTTGGACACAGATATCTAACCTCATGTCTGCTGGTTTATTTGAAGCTTTTGTAGCTTTCGTAATATATAGCTCTAGCAGTCAGAGAGTTATCTGCCCTTGTTGCATGGATACAGAACCTCCTATAACCTTCGAAACAATGCATTATTCTTCTGCATGGAGCTCTTCACAATTCCTGTCATCTGTAAACCATGCGATCTCCAGTTCAGTTTTATATTGCCAGGAACGATGTGCGAGACAGTTGATTAATTACTCTATACAACTGCGTGCGGGTTGGTTGCTCTTGACGATATGGATTTATGTAGGCAAAAAGCTGTTTTTCTTTTTCTCATATTTATATTTACAATGTGTAAACATTTTTGTGTATTTGTGTTTTAGTATTTTATTCATTATGGTAGTAAAACTACAAATCAAAGCTGATAGTGATAATGAAATTATATAAATCATCTTTATAGTAAATGATGATGCAGATATGTACATACCAGGGATGCAGATTCAAATTTTTGGCAGTCGGACATTTCATCTTTGACCCAAATAGACGAACCCGGAAGTAAAAAAATTTTTATGAATAAAGTATGAGAAAGTATTACTATTTGTTGGTTCTTCATTCATTGCATACTATTAAACATAACACGAAAGCAATTAACGATAACTATTAATTTATCATTAACATGCATAAAATGGTTCATAATTTAAAATCTAGTTTGAGCGAGTTTACACAAGCGAGTTTACAAGCGAATTTGCGTCAAGATAGACGAGAAAATTCAAATAATTTAACTGCACATAGTTCATCAAAAGTTCAAATCATGGACCAAATGATATGTACCTTCTAAATAATCATTTTAAATTCAAAGGAACTCGTTTTCAATAGCGATATAATTTATGTAAACTCACAACTTGGCAGAGCACGTGGTCAAACTATTTTCCGTACGACTATTTCCTATTCAAGATTTAGTTACGAATTTGAACTTATTCTAATAAGATTACTTTTATATTTTATTTGGAGACATATTTCGCAATTGTAAATGAATAAATATAAAATAAAAAGAACTTATTTAAACGCAAGAGAAATTGGAGTTTTTAAATTAGCATACCTCTTTATAACATGTGTCATCATGTAAATGCGATCGCATGTTTGTGGCGTCATACAAACGGTGTTTGACTACATAACGTCTCGTGAAATAATATTGCTAATTATTCGTTTTTGATAGGTTTATTATTTTATTTTATCATTCATCATTACGAGTTTCTGAGATTTAACTGTCAAAATAATCTTGTTCCCAGATGTTGACTTGAGTAGTTATCCAGATGGAAAAGACTGATTTGGTTTGATGGAAGAATGTCAGATTCAACCATTCCACATTGATACGCCTCATTCATTTTACCCATTTTTGCTCCCTTCATACTGTAACATGCTTAGCAGTGTTCAATATTATCCAGAAACAAAATTAGAGGAGGGATTTATCAGCCCTTCATGCAGAAAAGCAACTTCCAAATGCAAGGCATAACTCTTGCCAGTCTCCAGGAGACTGGCAAGAGTTATGCCTTGCATTGGGAAGTTGGCAGAAAAATTGCGAAAAAATAGGGCCTGAATAGTTATGCTATACAATACGGTACTATCCCCATTGTGATATTTGTATTAGATAACTTTCAGTGTTGATCGTGCGTCCTAGATTGGACACTGACACTGAGAGAGAGAGAGGGTTTTACTCTTACGTGAAATAAATGTATATAAAAATAAAATACTCTTGCTGTGTATCTATATATATATATCTGTTCATGTATAAAGTTACATTGTAAATACAACTTCAAAATTCAGTAAGGTCAGAACATGGAATCATCCAAAGTAAGATGATTTGCCCATGATAGCACTTCAGATGATGAGTGTAAGCACAGAAATGTCAAAGTGTTGACTTTCCTGAACATAAGTGTTTTGTTATTACTGTCAGTTTCGACTTGTAGTTTTGTACTGTTTTGAATAAGGTTGAACAGTTTGTATGTAACATCCTTCAGTAAACCAGACAGTCTTGCTTTGCTTGCTTCACTTACATGGAAACATACTGTCGCTTTCCTTTGACACTCAAAATGGGTCCTCCCCGCTGGGAAATGTACTGAATGGAGGTTCGACTTCTCTGGTATTGGTATGATGTATACAAGATTACACAGACAGGGATGTTGTACTCTGTTTCTGTACTGGGGAAAACAATTTCGGGATATTTTTATTATTATTTATAATTACAGAATATACATATATCAAGTTCTTTTGTTCAGTTTATGTACAAGAATTGGCATTCTCTGTATGTTGTCGGTTTATATTTAGCATGTAAGAGAAAATGATAGCATGTTTCCTGGGCACTGTCTATAAACAGAACAGGCTTTCCTGGATGAGTCTTATTGAGAAGTATCATTTATTACTTAACCGTGGTGAGATCACTCATTAGATAACAATGAGTTGGTTACACACGTGTGATACCACCGCGTGATGCCATAACCACAATTGGCGTGTGACGTCATAGTCGTTTTTGGTTGACGTCACAATGATAGCCGTGCTACTGCAAAAATAGCGGGTGACCTATTTGCAAGTAAGCGTCACTAACAACAATTTTCTTGCAATTCACCGCTATTAACATCATTGAGTGATAAATATAATACTAAACTTGGTCCTGTTTGATAACATGTTTATGAAACTCGTGAATGGCATCGGTATTTAACTAGCTTTCGCTTGTTAAAATACCAAACCATTCACTCGTTTCATAAACATGTTATCAAACGGGACATCGTTAAGTATTCTCTATCTCTCTCTATTTTTTCCAAAGCATAAAAATGAGCACTCTTATAAATGTATTTACAGTCTCTACCTGCAATCAATGTAATCATGTCCAAGCTAAAAAGTGTTTGACGAATCTTTTGTTTTTGTTTTTGATGTACAAAAATGTGTTTAAATCTCGAGCTACGAGTATTGTCAGTGTTACTATTAGTGGTTATTTTTCCAAGTGTTTTTCATTTGAATATTTTACGACGTAGTTGACATAGTCTTAAAGGGGGCTTGGACAGGGCACGGCACGGCTCAGAACAAAGGAGTTTGGCTAATTTGTTGTTCCCAGTCCTTCCGCCATGCAGAACAATTACAATTAGCTATAAGCTGCTAGATTTCTTTTGATTATTCTATTTGTGTTCCCTTTTGATTAAGGCTATCAAGCTTTGATCAACATGTCTAAGTATCTAATGTGTAGCGTATTTATGTTTGCTTTGTGTCTTATGTTATGAGTATTTCTGTGTACTTGTATTGTCAGTTAAACAGTTGAATGTCCACAGATCCGTCAAGTGCAAAATGCCCATGTTGGTGATTCACAGCGATGCCAGCCAATCCGGTACCCTTTGGTACCAACGATATTGGGAAAATATTGTTTGTTAACTTGAATATTAAAGAAAGTTCATTAACCAGTCAATACATTTATTATGTTATGTTTGTAAATGACAGATTAAGAGGGCAAAGTATAACCAATCCATTAATCATTATGATTGTCAAGTAATTAAGTTGGCACAATGGCCACATAAATTTTAAAAAGTCAAAGACATTTATTATAAATTCTTACAAATAAATGTATATCTGAATATTGTAAGATTTTTCTTCATAAAATTTCACAAACTTGTATGTAATATGCTGCAAGTAATAAAAGTAGAGCTATGGGCAGCAGGGATTATCTTGTTTAATGATGATGATTGAAATGAATGTTTAGATAATGGCCCGTAAGACCCTTATTTGGGGCCATAGGTCACCAAATCTACAATGTAGAATCTCCATTGGCTTAAAGGTACATCCATTGTGTTTAATGACATTTTATTATCCCCCGCCACAACGAAGTTGGCGGGGGATATAGAAATGAGCTCCGTCCGTCTGTCCGTCTGTCTGTCCGTCTGTGCGTCCGGGCTTTTCCATTCCGGCCTCAAACTTCAAAACTATTCAATATATTTTGCTGAAACTTTCTACAGGTATCAACCAAGTAGTCTAGATGTGGCTTTTGCTATATAGAAATTTGAGAATATTTTTTTTTTTTTACGAATGCAAACAGTCTGGACTTAGAACCAAGAAGAGGGAAAACTATATTCCGGCCTCAGACTTCAAAACTATTCAATATATTTTGCTGAAACTTTGTACAGGTATCAACCAAGTAGTCTAGATGTGCCTTTTGCTATATAGAAATTTGATCACTTATGAGTTATAAAAATTTTCAAGAAAGTAAATGCATTATATATTCAAAATGCATAAATATATTCAAAATTCCTACATGGCGGGGGATATGGCCGACTCTGTCTGCTTGTTTGTCTTTAATACGTTCCAACTCACTATATGTGCTGTTTACAGTACAAATAAATTGACTCAGCTTGCATATTCATCACCAATCGCCAAATATATCATAATTAATAGTTTATAATTAATAATAATAATAAATGCATATTTATATGGCGCCTTTTCCATACCCTTAGGCATGCTCAAAGCGCTACAGGATATTTACAGTTCATTGTGATGAATAAGATACAGAAAAGAGGTATGTTTTAAGTTTGGATTTAAAAATGTCAAGTGTTCCCGAGCTCTTAATCAATAATCAAGTAATATCATTACGCATGTGTAGAAACTGGAACTGCACGTCCCATTTACATGCACATTAGTTATGTGACCTATTGAACATTATCAAGCCAAATTTGCTGTAAATAAGATTCTAAAATTACGTTTAACTCATCAATCGAAATCAGAAATCACTACTTTCACCTTCATATCGTCAATATACTAAGTTGACTATCATCAAAATGGTAGTTTTCGGTAACAGTCGGTACTTCTCGATAAAGTTACCCCTAACAACACAATGGATGTACCTTTAAGAGTCTGTACACAGCCTTTTAAGTCTTTTCTTTACGGAGAAGAAGACAAAAGGTTTTTAGGTCATGACCTGTGAGGCCCTTACCTGGGGCCACAGGGTCACCACATCTACAATTTAGAATCCTCATTGGCTAAAGAGTACACACAATATCACAGCCTACTAGATCTTTTTGTTCTTGAGGAGAAGATGGAAATAGGTTTTTAGGTCATAGCCTGTGAGGCCCTTATTTGGGTTCACCAAATCTACAATTTAGAATCCCCTCTTGTCAAGGAGTCTGCACATAACATTTCAGCTCTCTAGAGTTACTGGTTCTTGAGAAAAGTTTACAGATGGATGCTGGACGCCATGCCATAAGCCTATTGGACCTTTCAGGCCGGATGAGCTAAAAATCGAAAGGATCAGGCCTTTTGATTGCAACACTACGTATTGTTTGTTAGTGCCTGTGGTGTCAGTTTATAATATAGAGTAATGATGCTAATTTAGTGGCCCTATTTTGGGTCACCAAATCTACAATTTAGAATCCCCATTCAGTCCTGCTTCATTTACTCACAAAATTTGAAAAGGACTCATAGAAATTTAAACTGCGAGTCCCTCAGATGCAAGGTTTTTATTTATACTAATAGGATTATTTGGAGGGACTCGCTTTATTTTCTGGGACTCATAAAAGCTTGTGATAGTGAGTCCCTGTACTCTAAAAGCCATATTTGTAGATTAATCACGGCCATTGGTCAAGGAGTCTGCACATAAAATTGTAGCTCTCTAGAGTCATTCGTTCTGGAGAAGAAGTAAAAAATGTGAAAAGTTTAAAGATGGATGCCACGCCATCCCATGCCAAAAGCCCATCGGGCCTTTCAGACCTGATGAGCTAAAATTTGAAGACAAAAGAATTTAGTATTGTGTTAATTTATTAAGTTTGACAACAATGATGGCATTACACATTCTCAACCAGTCATCATCACATATTGCACATAGATGGAGCAGTTCATATCTACAACACAGTGATCTGTATACAACTCTCATTATTTGTACACCTTGAACAAACATTTCACACAAAACTTAATATTCATAAATAAACATTTGTCAGTAAATCAAACTCTGTGTACAGCTTTAGTACACATCCTTATGTTCAGTTTTCGATGTCCAGGCAAAATACCAACTTCCATAACTCACACGAGTCTCTCTCACTGGCTCATTTAGATCCTTGCTGCATATTCATCAGCTTCTGTGCCAGTTTATCAGCATGCTGCTACTGGACTTACTTCTAAGTAGTAGTAGTAGTGTTCAGAATTCTTTGGCACAGAATAGTCAATGAAATGCAGCAAGGCTTACTCTGACACGCTCTATAACAACACTACAGTTACCTTGGTGACTTCAATCAATTCACCTAAGTGCTTTGTGATTGACACCCAGAACATCAATTGATCCAGTTTCTTATCCTAGAGTTCCATGGGCATGATAAAGCTCTGTTGTTACTGGCTAATACAGATATTCTCTATCGTGCTAGAGCTCCATCGGTATGGGTGGGGCAAGTTTGAGCTGAAAGTTCTCATTCTGGAAGATGGTGGACGTGGTTCTGTTGTAGGACGACCTGGAGCCGGAGTTGTCTGCCCTTGCTAGCTCCGTCAGGATCGCCAACTGTTGGACAGAGCGGAGGGAGATACAGAGAGGTTATTTAAATCTTTGAAGAAATAAACTCCCTGGAAATTGAAACTATCTCATGCTTGCGTCACTTTACAAACATGCCCTGGATATCAATTTTCTACTGTACACATCAGAAGAGCATCAGTTTGCCCATGGAGTCGGTAAGATGATTCCAGCACGTTTTTATAATTTGCTGAGAGAATACGGGTGCACTGGATTTAACACCAAATACCCATTCGTTTCCCAGAGGAAACTGATAAAACCTATCCATAGTATGATTGTATAACATGGCAAGCAAAGTAAGATAAGCTGCTTGCCAGGATGGAAGCTGATTGCATCAATTAAAGTTCTTTACTTTGCGACAATAAGAAGAGACTTTGATGTTCAGGTTAAATAGAGCGAACATTTACCCGAGAAGGTGTCTTCATGGCTCTGCGTACACTCTCAAACGCTTGTGCATGCTGGGGATCAATGGCAGACTGAAAAAGGAAGTGGAACGAGATGTGAACATGACATTGCTGAATTTCTATCAGCATGTCATATATTTGATATTGCTCAAATAAAATAATTATTTTTTCATTTCGGAATTAGAACATTGTTATATACATTTTGAAATTGGAAAATGTGCTATATTCTTCTTTTTTTTCATTGCGACTAATCACATAAACTTTTATTTAGTGCTGTCAACTCACAATAAGAATGACATCTGCAGATCCTTCAGAGTAAAAAGATTACAACAAAATCTGATTAATTCAGTATTTGCACTACTATTTTTTTTTACCGAGCCAAAAACAATACTCCATTATAAGACTGAATTAAACACAACCAACCTCTTTTGATTTCTTGTCTATTTTTGAATGTAGCTTCGCCTGGCTGGGGTTGGAGAGAGATCGATGGAACCGGGAGCTCTGAAGCCGACCGGTCCTCTTGGCGTTGCTGCACAGATAACACACCCACGTTTCCTCGCCGTCGATCAGGTGGATGGATCCGAGCACTCGCAGACACGCGATGTGGTAACTGTGTCCACACCTGAAACACGACAGCACCTTGATATATACATGGATATACATACATTGACACAACTTCCAAACGCAAGGCATAACTCTTGCCAGTTTGCATTACTGGCTGATTTAACCCTTGCGGTATTTCCCTCGCTTTGTTGTGTCAAGATAGTGAATCGCTGCACCAGAAATGCATAGCGGGCCTGGATTTCTAAACACAGATTTTTAAAGGAAATACTGCAAGGCCTAAATCAGCCAGTAATGGAGACTGGCAAGAGTTATGCCTTGCATTGGGAAGTTGACATTGACATTGCTGTGACAATTGTGGTAAAGTTTACGATTGTTCATATTCTGACTCTAAACTTGAAAGCACATCTTTAAGTGTTACAAACACAATGAGCATTAACATGTGCTAAACTGCTGCTAATGTTTCTACAACTTGTTTTGCATATAATCAAATCAAACGGAAGGGTACCAACCTGAAGATGAGAACTGGGTCGGGGTCCGCCGGATTGAAAAACATTCGGTTGCAGAGCTGACACTTGTCTCCCCGCGGTACAAACCCACGACTAGCAGCGCCCGTCAGACGACGCAGATGCAGGTGGAGGTCATGGTTCAGGAGGTTCTTGCATGTCTTCATCAGGGTCTGAGGGTGGAAGAAAGTTTAGTTGATTTATTTTTTAGAATCATACAAATCATCACACAATGACAAACCCAACAAGAAAATCATACAACTCATCACACGATGACATATCCAACGAGGAAATTATACAACTCATCACATGATGACATATCCAACGAGGAAATCATACAACTCATCACACAATGACATATCCAACAAGGAAATCATACAACTCATCACACAATGACATATCCAACGAGGAAGTCATACAACTCATCACATGATGAAATATCAAACGAGGAAATTATACAACTCATCACACGATGACAAACCCAACAAGGAAATCATACAACTCATCACACAATGACATATCCAACGAGAAATTCACAAACTCATCCCACGATGACATATCCAAAAATAGAGCCACTGGCTCTGAAGCTCATCAGGAATCATGTTATTAATTATCTCTATTGTAAAGATTAAGATTATCACATAATAAATCATTGCCCAGTCATCAAATTTAAAAGTTTTTATCAAAATTGGTTACACATTAATCCATACTCATTATAAATAATGTAGACCTTTGCAGTTTTTTGTTTTACTTCTTATTTTTATTCTGGAATTATCAACATTTATTACATAATGAAAAAGAGCCCCTATTTGTTTCTAAAAATCCTGTTTCTCATTGGCTCATAGTTTCATAGGCTCCTTTTCAATATTTAATTAATAAATTCTATTGAGCATCTGAGTGTAAGACTAAATGAGTAACACAGCAGAGAAGTAACCTGAAACCTCCGTGTATTAGCTGCTGTTTGCATCTCTGCCAGGGAGTGGTCACTCCCCAGGTCAACACCTGCAATTACACAACATGCAGACCCTGGACTCACAGCCAGTAAATTACATATTTTAAATTTTGTTTTCCCCATCTTCATTTATTTTTCTTTATTGGAAAAGAAGATGTGGTATCACAAACTCTTGTAGCTAGTTTCAAAATTCATTTTCAAAGGTTTTTTAGGCTGTGGCCAATATTTGGGGTCACAGAATCACCAAATTTACAAGTTAGAATCCCCATTGGCTAAAGAGTTTGCATACAATATTACAACAGAGTTTGCATACAATATTACAGCGTTCTAGATCTTTTTGTTCCGGAGAAAAAGATGAAAACATAATTTTAGGTAATGGCCTGTGAGGCACTTATTTGGGGCCACAGCGTCACCAAATCTACAATTTAGAATCTCCATTGGCTAAAGACTCATTACACAACATGACAACCTTCTAGGTCTTTTCGTTCTGGAGAGGAAGATGAAAATAATCTTATCTTATCATTTCACCACCAGTCATATGCAGTTCACATATCTCATGTAAAATAATAGAATTCTTAAAGAACCACAAACCTCGACCATATCACTTTTCGGTTTTTATTCAAGCATATTCCAAGATGACGAGGATTCCACTTGATGTTTGTCAATTCAACCAATAAACACCTTTTATAACGTTTTTTTTAGAACGCCGCTCAATTACGCCTCATAAAACTTTAGCCGAGAGCGAATTCCTCATGCTAGGCCTTGTGACGTAATACACAGGAGTCGCTTGGCGTCTAATGACATAATCCACTAGAATTAGCCTTACATAACTGCCTAAATAACATATTTCCCTTTGTCCTTATACAACAAAATTACATATATACACGCCCCGTAAAACGTACTATAAATGGCAGCGGATGTCAACACTGTTTAGTACTGTGACCATTGCGGGACCCGTAATTCTGCAATGTGTTTTGGAACAATTCTTATCGTTGTCCAATATGGCGGCGGCACGCATGTCAGATGATGAAGATGTTCAAACGTCACAGAGATCTATTACACATTTCATACGGATTATAACGGTGCTAACACGCCTCATTCTTGTTGAATAATTTTTGTGTTCACATTCGTCCTTATGCAAAATTATAAAATATATTTTCAGTATTTTTGTTTATCAATGTAGCGATATGTAATAAGTGATGTAGTTGCGTTATTGACACTCTAACTTAAATACATATTAAATTAGAGGGGGAATCCACACGACTGAACTATAGCCGGGGTAATATTTTTTAAATTGCGAACCAAACAACACATGTACACACGGCCAAGGTGAGTTGATTAAAGTTCTATAGCTACAATACTTTCATTTGAAATTGGGAAAGACACGTTTTCCATATTTTTATCCGAAGTGATTTAAACATTATTTTATTTCCACAAACACATGAATTGACCATCAAAAACTACATGTAATGTAAAATGCAAGGCCTTTTATATAACATGCTAGGAAAATGGTAGTGGTATTACGCTGAATCTAAGTTATTGTAAATGTACACGCCTATAGATTTAAAGGTAGCCCGAATATGTTCTTCGAAAAAGTGTAAACCAGTAACATTGATGAAAATTATAGGATTTTCTTAGTTGTAATGCAACTATTCTATTAGCAAAATAAATTCACCATGAGAAATATTGACACAGTAGATTTCAAGCTATAGGCCTCTTCGAACACAAAATCAAGCACAACAAAAAATTAACTAATACCACTCGATTGGGAAAAGAACAAATCTAAAATCAGCGATTGAATATCGAAAAATGCTCCTAAAACTCCGAAATTACTTCCTACGGACGCACAAATACCCATTCTTTCGGAAACTTATAATGTCAAAACGTACTTATTATGTTTTAAAGGATGGATGAAATGACATATGGTCCAAATCGGATTCATTAAAATGGGATGTCAATTTGACAATTGCTCGATTTTAATTTTCTGAAATCGGTCCATAAATTACTTATATACGGCTTTTTAAAAAAACGCCTGATTTAGCCCCGGCGACCAGAATGAAAGTCTGCGGGGGTGTGACCCGTGAAGGGATGACTTCTGTGACGTAAGTGGAGGAATTTGATTTTCAGCGATAGTCACAATTCAACGTAATTTCGCAACATTTTGATTGTTATTTTCACAAAGAAATCTTCAATAAACCAACTTAAATTTCCCATATATCGAATGTTTAGATATCAAACTAGGTAATTCCGCAGATGACAATTACACAATTATTACATAAACATGTCTTTTTGGCGATGTTATACACCTCATAAATTCATTTAGCGGCAGTGATAATTATCATTAATTAATTAACGAGACATCGGCGGAGAAGCTATCTAGCCGCCCCGTCTATCGCTTATCACAGTCACGCCTCAGTGAGCATTTTCAAAAGGTTTCGCCGAACAAATTGCGATAGTGTTAAAATGGGTGAATTAAAATCGTCTTAATTATCAATTGCAAGTGTATATTGTCTCGATTTTATGCTCAATTGATTCCGATATACAATATACGTAGAGGTAATCATCTGTCATTCTTGAGAAAAATGCATTTCATCTATCCTTTAAACGAATTATGAACGAAAATCGACAAATCGCCTAAGGATTTCATTAAGCAACTCCTGTGTATGACGTCACATCGCTAACAATCGTTATGCTACACTGAGGGGCCGCGGAAAACTGTTTCAAGAATGAGATAATTAGCAGGCCAATTTTACTCACTTTGAATGACAATATATTGATAAGTAGGTGACGCTTCGAAATAATCGTTTGTGTTTGCTTACTTGAAAGTATTGTCTATATGAATAAACGAATTAACGTCGAAAAAAACAGAGATATGATATTATCTTTAACCGTCTTCAATTTAGTCCTTTATGACTTGTCACAATTTTCAGTTCATAGGCTATTCAATAGTTCTCATTTCACATTGATAACATCAATTTGACAAACATGTCCACAATGTAGATTGTTATCTCAAGTCAACATACATTTCAAATAAAGTAATTGAAGTAGTCATAAAATATCAGTTCAAATTCATTTTCAAAGGTTTTTTAGGCTGTGGCCCATATTTGTGGTCACAGGGTCACCAAATTTACAAGTTAGAATCCCCATTGGCTTAAGAGTTTGCATACAATATTACAGCCTTCTAGGTCTTTTTGTTCCGGAGAAAAAGATGAAAACAGGATTTTAGATAATGGCCTGTGAGGCCCTTATTTTGGGACACAGGGTCACCAAATCTACAATTTAGAATCCCCATTAGCCAAGGAATCTGTACATATAATGACAATCTTCTAGATCTTTTCGTTCTGGAGAGGAAGATGAAAATAATCTTATCTTATCATTTCATCACCAGTCATATGCAGTTCATATATCTCATGTAAAATAATAGAATTCTTAACTCCTCTTCAATTTAGTCCTTTATGACTTGTCAAAATTTTCAGTTCATAGGCTATTCAATAGTTCTCATTTCACATTGATGACATCAATTTGACAAACATGTCCACAATGTAGATTGTTATCTCAAGTCGACTTATATTTCAAATAAAGTGATTGAAGTAGTCATAAAATATCAGTTCAAACTTCATTTTCAAAGGTTTTTTAGGCTGTGGCCCATATTTGTGGTCACAGGGTCACCAAATTTACAAGTTAGAATCCCCATTTACTAAAGAGTTTGCATACAATATCACAGCCTTCTAGGTCTTTTTGTTCCGGAGAAAAAGATGAAAACAGGATTTTAGGTAATGACCCCTGGGGCCCTTATTTGGGGTCACAGGGTCACCAAATCTACAATTTAGAATCCCCATTGGCCAAGGAGTCTGTACATAAAATTCCAGATCTCTGGAGTCATTGGTTCTGGAGAAGAAGATGAAAATAGCTTTATAGGTTAAGACCCCTTGGGCCCGTATTTGGGGTCACAGGGTCACCAAATCTACAATTTAGAATCCCCATGGGCCAAGGACTCTGTACATAAAATTTCAGTTCTCTCGATTCATTGGTTCTGGAGAAGAAGTCGAAAAAGTGAAAAGTTTACGGACGGACAGACGGACGGACGGACGGACGGATGGACGACATCCCATGCCATAAGCCCATCGGGCCTTTCAGGCCTGATGAGCTAACAAGGAAATCATACAACTCATCACACGATGACATATCCAACGAGGAAATCATACAACTCATCACATGATGACATATCCAACAAGGAAATCATACAACTCATCACATGATGACATATCCAATATTGAAATCATACAACTCATCACACAATGACATATCCAACAAGGAAATCATACAACTCATCACACATTGACATATCCAACAAGGAAATCATACAACTCATCACACGATGACATATCCAACAAGGAAATCATACAACTCATCACACAATGACATATCCAACAAGGAAATCATACAACTCATCACACGATGACATATCCAACAAGGAAATCATACAACTCATCACACGATGACAAACCCAACGAGAAATTCAAAAACTCATCCCACGATGACATATCCAACAAGGAAATCATACAATTCATCACACGATGACATATCCAACAAGGAAATCATACAACTCATCACACGATGACATATCCAACAAGGAAATCATACAACTCATCACAAAATGACATATCCAACGAGGAATTCACAAACTCATCCCATGATGACATATCCAACAAGGAAATCATACAACTCATCACACAATGACATATCCAACAAGGAAATCATACAACTCATCACACGATGACATATCCAACAAGGAAATCATACAACTCATCACACAATGACATATCCAACAAGGAAATCATACAACTCATCACACAATGACATATCCAACAAGGAAATCATACAACTCATCACACGATGACAAACCCAACGAGAAATTCACAAACTCATCCCACGATGACATATCCAACAAGGAAATCATACAATTCATCACATGATGACATATCCAACAAGGAAATCATACAACTCATCACACGATGACAAACCCAACGAGAAATTCACAAACTCATCCCACGATGACATATCCAACAAGGAAATCATACAACACATCACACGATGACATATCCAACAAGGAAATCATACAACTCATCACACGATGACATATCCAACAAGGAAATTATACAACTCATCACACAATGACATCCAACAAGGAAATCATACAACTCATCACACAATGACATATCCAACAAGGAAATCATACAACTCATCACACGATGACATATCCAACGAGGAAATCATACAACTCATCACATGATGACATATCCAACGAGGAAATCATACAACTCATCACACAATGACATATCCAACAAGGAAATCATACAACTCATCACACAATGACATATCCAACAAGGAAATCATACAACTCATCACACGATGACATATCCAACAAGGAAATCATACAACTCATCACATGATGACATATCCAATATTGAAATCATACAACTCATCACACAATGACATATCCAACAAGGAAATCATACAACTCATCACACGATGACATATCCAACGAGGAAATCATACAACTCATCACACGATGACATATCCAACGAGGAAATCATACAACTCATCACACAATGACATATCCAACAAGGAAATCATACAACTCATCACAAAATGACATATCCAACAAGGAAATCATACAACTCATCACACGATGACATATCCAACGAGGAAATCATACAACTCATCACACAATGACATATCCAACAAGGAAATCATACAACTCATCACACGATGACATATCCAACGAGGAAATCATACAACTCATCACACAATGACATAACCAACAAGGAAATCATACAACTCATCACACAATGACATATCCAACAAGGAAATCATACAACTCATCACACAATGACAAACCCAACGAAAAATTCACAAACTCATCCCACGATGACATATCCAACAAGGAAATCATACAACTCATCACATGATGACATATTCAACAAAGAAGTCATACAACTCATCACATGATGACATATCCAACTTGGAAAGCAATCCATTCCATCATCTGCTCCAGACTGACAACTTAATTTTGTTTTTAGGGATGTGTAAAAGGTTGGAATAAAGATGGATGACACTCACTTTTATGCATGTTTCACAAAGACATAGTGCATCAATCCAACTGTATTTATGAAAATCGCAAAGGAGTTCAATAGGATAATTTTGCCTTGGAACACACCATGTAAAACCCACCTGCCTAGTGCTTGATTAACATACATGCAAAGTTTTAGATAGATACAATGACCTTCTTATAAAACCTACCGTAAAAACTAGCTACACAAGGTGGCATGGTCAGTAGCAAGTCTTCATCAGGATCTGGAGAGGAGAGCTTTATTTCAGGTAACTTTTTGAGAAACATACAACTCATCTTATAGCTATAACTACAGATGATAAAACCACACCTGTCCATAGCTATAACTACAGGTGATAAAACCATACCTGTCCATAGCTATAACTACAGGTGATAAAACCATACCTGTCCATAGCTATAACTACAGGTGATAAAACCATACCTGTCCATAGCTATAACTACAGGTGATAAAACCATACCTGTTCATAGTTGTAGTTCTCCAGCATACCGATGATGAGCTCCTTCACTTCACCAAACTTCCCCGTATTGTAAGCTGGGTCCTACAACAATCATTACACTGTTACTACACATCTATCTACAGGCTATGTGCTGTGCAGTTATCAAGTTTAACACTTTAAATGCTGAATTCATCAAGTGAGTGATTTTGGGTTTAACGCCGCTTTCAAGAGTATTTCACTTATATCCCGGCTGCTAGTATTATTGCAGGGAAAAAGCCCGCAACACCATGTGGCTATGCATTGCGTTGAAATCTGCGAGCATTGGCTGGAACAAGTGAACCATGGTTGGTACTACGCTGCGTGTAGAACAGTTCTCTACTGCAGAAAAAGTTGCCGTGCTCCTGGCGGGATTCAAACCCTGGACCTCTTGATCCGAAGCCGAACGCTCTAACCACTGCGCTATCCCGCCCCCTGAATTCCTCAACTCCAAGCCATTCTTGGTGGTCAATTTACAGGAACCATAACTTGCTCAGAAAGGGAAGACACAAGATAAACTTGACCTTATATAAAGAGAGAAAGTAAATGGCAATGTGAGAAGAAATAAACAGAAAAACATATATATATTCATGCACATAACAGAGCTTGACTACTATAAGCCATAGCAACTATTCACACTGTTCCAATCAATCAGAATTGGCCTTAACAGAATTTTCAACACAGTGAAATACAAGATCAAAATTCACAACAACATTTACACTCTCCAAAGACTAAGTGATAATTTAATGTGTAATTCTTAATTCCATAGTTTCAAGAACAAAACGATCACTTTTACCTGCATAATCTTCTGTAGTATGGCCGGAGGAGCTATGTATCCCATCATGCTGTTCAACACGTGGTGCGTCATCTGCTTGAAATCTGTCAAGAAAATCAGGAGCCATCTTACTTGGTCGGTTATCCAGAAGCAACGTTAACCCTTTACATGCAGAAAGCACTTATGTGTTGCCAGCTTTCGGGAATTACAATGTACTCACAATGGGAATAATGAGGGTTTAACAAGGGGATAATGATGAAGTTATGGGTAAACACATGACAGGAAAGGAAAGTGTATTCCAAGAAGTAGGTTTGTGGTCTGACAGATCAATGTCACGCACTCACCTTCAAGGACTTGTTTGTTTGCTGCATCCTTCAGTTTCCTCTGTGGTGACATGATGGCTTCAAGTAGAGGAAACCACAGGGCCTGGTAAACAGGAAACAGATCAGAAACTATATACTTGACATACTGTATATATCTATAACAACCAAATTATTCTTATTAGCTCAATTACTGGATCTTAATCCTATTATACATGTAAGTAGATGATCTAAGATTGGTAACAAACAGTGTTCACTAGATGCATGAAAGATATCCATCCAAGAAGTCATTGACATGAACAAATAGGGAGTGAGTGAGATATTGTTTAACGCCACTTGGGCAATATTGCAGCACATGAATGTGTAACATTGTGGAATAGAAAATATCAGGAGTTATCTCCCTTGAATACCTCTCGACCAGCCTCATCCATCTTCCCAGAATTCCTCTGACAGAGTTGAATGATGACAAGTAGGACGGTCTCCATCTCTTGAAACAACATCTGCGGATCTTTAAACAACAAATAACACATACTTTGTATAATAATGATAATAATGAGGATACTTATATCGCGCTGAACTCCACAACACTAAGGGCCATGCTCGAAGCGCTACACACATTATTACCCTGGTTTAAGGACCAACATCGTTCCTTTTTTCATTCTCAACTCCCTTTGGAGTATGCAACCTGGGCTGCCAATTAAGGCGCTCGAAGGTTATCTGTCACATTGCCTGCACTTCCAAACCAGGTACTCAATTGTACTGCTGAGTGAACAGAGGCACATTTCGAATAAAGTCCCTTGCCCAAGGTGACACCACGAGCCTCTCAACTCATGTCTCAGTGTGGGGCAGGGAATCACCCTTCAAACTCTCAGTTTCCATTCAGCAATGTGGCGGGTAACCCACCCATCCAGCGAGCCACGCCCGTTGTTGCTGAACTTAACTGATGGCGGTCGACTGAGCTATGCACAGGACCACGTGCATTGACTATCATATAATAAAATTGTATGTTGTGTTTCAATGGAAATGGCTAAAGATAATTCCAAAGAAAACCCCAAAAAGGCACATCTTCAAATAATAATTGTTTCTCATATCATGTTTCATTGAGCTATGGTTTTTGAGTTCTGGTCCCAAGATGAAAGCTTGAAGTTTTGTACTGGATAATGAAGGTGTGACGAGACACGCTCACCTTTGGGAGATTTGTCTCCTTTCTGAATAACCTCTGTCAGCAGTCTCAACTTGCCCTGCAGATTCTGTAGCAGAACAGAGGACACATCACTATTGAGAAGACACATGTTACTCTCTCCAAAATTATAGGGCTAGGTCCATGGGAATCATTTGGAGGTTTTTAGTGTAACATCCCCGTCAAGTTTTAATGTAGATAGTCGGATGAATAGGGTTTAGGCTGAGACCAAACTTCCGCAGTTAACAAAGGATGGATGAGGTTATATGGAATTTTACTAAAAAGGGATTGCACAAGTTCAAATTTTAAGATTCTAGTCCTGAAGGGGTACCAGGTATATTACCAGACATGGGTACTTGCTATTTCCCTTTGTACCCTCTCTCACAAAGCACAAAATCAAACATAATCACATTTCAAGGCACATTACCTCGAGGATGATGCTGAACGCCCCCTGAATGTCCCCGGCCATCTCCAGCAGATAGGCTGTAGCTTCAGACACCTTGTGCTTCCTGCAGATCTGAAATATATGTACAGTCACTTGCATTCAATCTAAGTATCAACAATCAAGTGCTTCAATAAGATATTGATGAGTATTCAAGCAGAACTCTGTCTGTCTGTGCATTGGAATAAGGAGGTACCAGAGTGACAAGTATATGAGCATAGACATCATCAATTTGAGAAATTGTAAATCACTATTCAGCACACTAATAGAGTAGATTAGATCAGGCCAGGTAAGGGAGATAACTCACAATATTCTACAGAGGTAATCAAGTCTACTAACAACAATACGTTCATCACAAAATGTTAAAACTCTATCCTACCCAGTAAAAACTACTGCAACTTTTTTCTTCAACAAACACTGTATTGAAAAGGCTAGCATAGTATTGGAAAATAAATCTTGTGTAAACTGATTTTTGTATTTTGTAGGAACAGATATTCATGAGTTGAGTAACTAAATTATCAAAGAATATACACTGAAAATTTGCAATTTTTAAAAAGCATTCCATCTTGAAATTTGTATGAAATCTGCGCCACAAGGCCTCAATACTGTATGAAGACCTGGACTTTGTATGCAGGTATCCCCTCACCTCTAGTGTCTGTTCCAGTCGATAGCCCTCGTTCATCTTGATGAAGTTGCACACGTCGTGGGTGCGGTGTTCACACATGAGGTCGATGTACATCTCTACAATGGACGGATCAATGTTGATCTGCTTCTCTGTGTGGATAGCACTCGTACTCTGCGACTCTCTGTAATGAAAACATAGATTTTCATGTGATGTCATAGGAGCGTGCAAGAATATATAGAATACTAAAAGAGAGACTATTTCACTTATTACATATCAATACAATTCATAAATATAAAAATATTAATATATAATAAATAAATATACAATTTCATAAATATGGTCTTAGAAGAGACTAACGTTACTTCTTTTATTTACCACTAAAGAGATCTTGTGTGTAATGACACAAATCCCCAAACCAACATTGTTATGTCATATCTCTAAAATTCATCAACAGCAATATTTTCAACAAGCATCTAATATCTAAAGTCATATTTATGCATCATACAATAGACACACTTACATTAGCAGATCTATTTTCAAAGTTCACATTGCTAATTCAGTTACATAAGAAGCCTCATTTAAACCACTGACTTCAACTCACCTTCAGTGACTTTCAAACCCCTTAAACTGACACCTGCATCCAAGTTCACATTGCTAATCTAGTTTGACTATCAAGTACCGACCACAAGGATAGGATAGGTGTCTTCAGATAGGTACTCCGTTCAGTTACTGTTTGCTGCTGTGACATCATGTGCTGTATCATTTTGTATGCATTGTAATCAAATTGAATTATTGTACATATATGTAAATCTGTATATATTTTGTATACGGGCATGTGGTCTGTAGACAATAAAATCACTTGACTTGACTTGACTTGATGCATTGCACAGGGAGCAGTCCATTACTTTCGCCTGCTAGGGATACTTCATTATTACAAAGTATAACAGGTAAGGTACGCGATGTGACAGCCACCTGCTCAGCCTCACCTGTATGACACGACCCCGTGGAGGAACTCAAACAACACCCTCGGTTTACTCTTCAGCTTCTGCACCACATCGTTCAGGTTGTCTGCCAGACAGGTGATGACGGTCTGAGCAGCCTGCTTACAGTCTATAGACACCAGCTCCTGCAGATTACCAAACAATAGGTGGTTAATAGTGTAAGTACCTGGACCTAGAGTCATACAAATATCCACAATATTTTCATTATTATCAGCGCCTTATATTCACATAATATCACAAACTGCAATACAAAATGGGGCTCAATTGTTTTTTTCCGCTATAGATCTTCTATGTAAAAATCAAATATAAGCCATCGAGAAAATGCTAAGAAGCTTTTGAGAAAAGCTACCCATTTTAAAATAGAATGGCATTTGGTCTTAGCAGAATAAAAGGACTGAAACTATTTATCCTAATAAAATGTTGAATAGGAACTTATAAGAAGACACTGAGAAGATCTGGATGGCCATTAACTCTATACCTATGAATACTGGAATAAACAGTACGTGTTTACATGATCACCACAGGTCAAGGAGCTGGACTCACCTGCAACTGTTTGAGCGCCTCTGTCTGGACGAGACCCTTCTCCACAGACGAGTAGCGGTCACTCTGGATGATGCTCTCGATGTAGCTGAACGCATGGTACTGAAATGTGACAGGAAATATTTGAAAATAATTCAGATTTGTTCTTATCAGAGTCAATCCCTATCCCTATCGACAGTAAGTCAATCAAAGAAGGCACCTCATATGCTGGTTTAAGAGTTTTCACCTAAGAACATGAGGCCGTTGCTTAACATATGACACACAGAATATAAGAAAAAGAATAGACACTTGTAATAGTTAGATTATCGGGCAGTTGATGATTGATGCTTATTTTATACTTACAGAATAGATTTTCATATTTAAAATCTTCAAATGGTTAGGAATATGAAACATGATTTTTGTTTACTTTTCTGGAAGGATCTTGCAGGTAGCAGCCCAGAATGCGGTCATATTCTCGCCTCTTCTCATACAGATACTCACACACTCGGTAGCTGAAACACAAAGCATGGATCAAAGTTAAAGTATCTACTTTTGCTTTGAACTAGACTTATGGTCATGCGCAAATCATTTAAGAAAAGTTAATTCACCGATCATTCATCAAGGGACAGAACAAAATATATAAAGTATTATTTGCAATCAGAACATACAATTTCATTTAGATACAGCATGTTTGTATCACACATAAACAAAACTAGTCTTACAAACAAATGTCCCTTAGTTCATAGTTATAGCACTAAGTTAATATGAGCTCAGTCTGAGAGGATGAAGTGTTCTCGTGTACAAATTAGATCATGTCACAGAAAAGGACAAAGGGAAGCCTGTGTATCAATCACTTCGCATCAATTACTAAGATAGAAGCATAACCACTTAGCATGAAGGATAAACACTTAGCATGAAGCATAAACACTTAGCATGAAGGATAAACACTTAGCATGAAGGATAAACACTTAGCATGAAGGATAAACACTTAGCATGAAGCATAAACACTTAGCATGAAGCATAAACACTTAGCATGAAGCATAAACACTTAGCATGAAGGATAAACACTTAGCATGAAGGATAAACACTTAGCATGAAGGATAAAGCACTTAGCATGAAGGATAAACACTTAGCATGAAGCATAAAGCACTTAGCAAGAAGGATAAAGCACTTAGCATGAAGCATAAACACTTAGCATGAAGCATAAAGCACTTAGCAAGAAGGATAAACACTTAGCATGAAGCATAAACACTTAGCATGAAGCATAAACACTTAGCATGAAGCATAAACACTTAGCATGAAGCATAAACACTTAGCATGAAGCATAAACACTTAGCATGAAGGATAAACACTTAGCATGAAGCATAAACACTTAGCATGAAGGATAAACACTTAGCATGAAGGATAAACACTTAGCATGAAGGATAAACACTTAGCATGAAGCATAAACACTTAGCATGAAGGATAAACACTTAGCATGAAGGATAAACACTTAGCATGAAGGATAAACACTTAGCATGAAGGATAAACACTTAGCATGAAGCAAAAACACTTAGCATGAAGCATAAACACTTAGCAAGAAGGATAAACACTTAGCAAGAAGCATAAAGCACTTAGCAAGAAGGATAAAGCACTTAGCAAGAAGGATAAACACTTAGCATGAAGCATAAACACTTAGCATGAAGCATAAAGCACTTAGCATGAAGGATAAAGCACTTAGCATGAAGCATAAAGCACTTAGCATGAAGGATAAAGCACTTAGCATGAAGCATAACCACTTAGCATGAAGGATAAACACTTAGCATGAAGGATAAAGCACTTAGCATGAAGGATAAACACTTAGCATGAAGCATAAACACTTAGCATGAAGCATAAACACTTAGCATGAAGCATAAACACTTAGCATGAAGGATAAACACTTAGCATGAAGCATAAACACTTAGCATGAAGGATAAAGCACTTAGCATGAAGCATAAACACTTAGCAAGAAGGATAAAGCACTTAGCATGAAGCATAAAGCACTTAGCATGAAGGATAAAACACTTAGCATGAAGCATAAACACTTAGCATGAAGGATAAACACTTAGCATGAAGCATAAACACTTAGCATGAAGGATAAAGCACTTAGCATGAAGCATAAAGCACTTAGCATGAAGGATAAAACACTTAGCATGAAGGATAAACACTTAGCATGAAGGATAAACACTTAGCATGAAGGATAAACACTTAGCATGAAGGATAAACACTTAGCATGAAGCATAAACACTTAGCATGAAGCATAAACACTTAGCATGAAGGATAAACACTTAGCATGAAGGATAAACACTTAGCATGAAGGATAAACACTTAGCATGAAGGATAAACACTTAGCATGAAGGATAAACACTTAGCATGAAGGATAAACACTTAGCATGAAGCATAAACACTTAGCACGAAGCATAAACACTTAGCATGAAGCATAAACACTTAGCATGAAGCATAAACACTTAGCATGAAGGATAAACACTTAGCATGAAGGATAAACACTTAGCATGAAGGATAAACACTTAGCATGAAGGATAAACACTTAGCATGAAGGATAAACACTTAGCATGAAGCATAAACACTTAGCATGAAGCATAAACACTTAGCATGAAGCATAAACACTTAGCATGAAGGATAAACACTTAGCATGAAGGATAAACACTTAGCATGAAGCATAAACACTTAGCATGAAGCATAAACACTTAGCATGAAGCATAAACACTTAGCATGAAGCATAAACACTTAGCATGAAGCATAAACACTTAGCATGAAGGATAAACACTTAGCATGAAGCATAAACACTTAGCATGAAGCATAAACACTTAGCATGAAGCATAAACACTTAGCATGAAGCATAAACACTTAGCATGAAGGATAAACACTTAGCATGAAGGATAAACACTTAGCATGAAGCATAAACACTTAGCATGAAGCATAAACACTTAGCATGAAGCATAAACACTTAGCATGAAGGATAAACACTTAGCATGAAGGATAAACACTTAGCATGAAGCATAAACACTTAGCATGAAGCATAAACACTTAGCATGAAGGATAAAGCACTTAGCAAGAAGGATAAACACTTAGCATGAAGCATAAACACTTAGCATGAAGCATAAACACTTAGCATGAAGGATAAACACTTAGCATGAAGGATAAAGCACTTAGCAAGAAGGATAAAGCACTTAGCATGAAGCATAAACACTTAGCATGAAGCATAAAGCACTTAGCAAGAAGGATAAAGCACTTAGCATGAAGGATAAAGCACTTAGCATGAAGGATAAAGCACTTAGCATGAAGCATAAACACTTAGCAAGAAGGATAAAGCACTTAGCATGAAGCATAAACACTTAGCATGAAGCATAAACACTTAGCATGAAGCATAAACACTTAGCATGAAGGATAAACACTTAGCATGAAGCATAAACACTTAGCATGAAGGATAAACACTTAGCATGAAGGATAAACACTTAGCATGAAGGATAAAGCACTTAGCAAGAAGGATAAAGCACTTAGCATGAAGCATAAACACTTAGCATGAAGCATAAAGCACTTAGCAAGAAGGATAAAGCACTTAGCATGAAGGATAAAGCACTTAGCATGAAGGATAAAGCACTTAGCATGAAGCATAAACACTTAGCAAGAAGGATAAAGCACTTAGCATGAAGGATAAAGCACTTAGCATGAAGCATAAACACTTAGCATGAAGCATAAAGCACTTAGCATGAAGGATAAAGCACTTAGCATGAAGCATAAACACTTAGCATGAAGGATAAAGCACTTAGCAAGAAGGATAAAGCACTTAGCATGAAGCATAAACACTTAGCATGAAGCATAAAGCACTTAGCAAGAAGGATAAAGCACTTAGCATGAAGGATAAAGCACTTAGCATGAAGGATAAAGCACTTAGCAAGAAGCATAAACACTTAGCAAGAAGGATAAAGCACTTAGCATGAAGGATAAAGCACTTAGCATGAAGCATAAACACTTAGCATGAAGCATAAACACTTAGCATGAAGCATAAAGCACTTAGCATGAAGGATAAACACTTAGCATGAAGGATAAAGCACTTAGCAAGAAGGATAAAGCACTTAGCATGAAGCATAAACACTTAGCATGAAGCATAAAGCACTTAGCAAGAAGGATAAAGCACTTAGCAAGAAGGATAAACACTTAGCATGAAGGATAAACACTTAGCATGAAGCATAAACACTTAGCATGAAGGATAAACACTTAGCATGAAGCATAAACACTTAGCATGAAGCATAAACACTTAGCATGAAGCATAAACACTTAGCATGAAGCATAAACACTTAGCATGAAGCATAAACACTTAGCATGAAGCATAAACACTTAGCATGAAGCATAAAGCACTTAGCATGAAGGATAAACACTTAGCAAGAAGCATAAAGCACTTAGCAAGAAGGATAAACACTTAGCATGAAGGATAAACACTTAGCATGAAGCATAAACACTTAGCATGAAGCATAAACACTTAGCATGAAGCATAAACACTTAGCATGAAGCATAAACACTTAGCATGAAGCATAAACACTTAGCATGAAGCATAAAGCACTTAGCATGAAGGATAAAGCACTTAGCATGAAGCATAAGGCACTTCATGCGAGGCATAAAACACTTTGTGTGAAACCAAAAGCATGAAGCATAAAGCACTTAACATGAAAAACTTAAGTGAAGCTTAAAGCACTTATCATTAACCCTTAACATGCGGGTCCCGGAATTATCCGGGCGGGCTATAAGCGATTCTGAGGTACCTCAATACGGATCCCGGATCGCTTACTTAGAAGAATTCACGGCTGTCTAAGTACTTTTCTATCCCCCATACCGGGTCCCGAGTCGATTGTTTCCGCGACTCGCTGCATGAGAATGGCTGTATTTATGCCTCGCAGCCCGCAATGAGAATAAAGCTTTCTTCAGTGTCTGGTCAGAACGTCCAGCAAAATTCACACCAATTTGCGTGTGCATTGTTGACCCGTAACGCATCGATAATTAGCTTTACAAAAGGCCAATTTTGTCCTGCTTCGCTCCGATGGCTACACTGCCCGGCGGCTAATTATCACCTAAGTGTCTGCACTGCCCCGGGGTGACATAGGCCCGTACAGGCTTATCTGTCTCGCATCCCGCCACATGGGCAGATAGCCTATGCTTATCTGTCTCGCATCTCGCCACATGGGCAGATAGCCTCTAATTACGGGAAGATATTGCGATAAGCTACCTTTCTCTCGCACTTCGTATCATATGAACCAATTGGTTGTTTTCAATTTTTTTTATACCAAAATAAAGAGGAAAGAATGGCCTTTATTCCCATATAAAAATTTGCAATTGCGCTAACATAACTGAAAATACAGCAATCGCACAGAGATAGGCGACTTTCGCACTTTTGAATTTTGATACATGTGGCGCATTTACCCCAACATGCCTCGGCGCTCTATTTCTAAGAAACTACTTGGGATATTTTCATAATTTTTTTATCAGTATATAGATAAAAGAATTTTCTTCAATTCCATATAAAATACGTGTATTTTCGGCAATAACTTTTGATGCGCCAGGTGTCGCGCAGAAGGTGATATTCGGCTTTGAATAAGTGGCGCTCTTAGCATATACCATCATTACGGGCTTTATAACTTGTGAACCGCAAGTCCGATTTTTATAATTTTTACATCATTGTAAAGAGAAAAACATTGTCTTCAATTCCATGTATAATGCGCATGTTTTTGGGAAGAACTCTGCATGCGCGAAGCGCCGCGCCAAAAGGTATAATTTTCGCACTTCATAACTTTTGAACCGCAAGTCCGATTTTTATAATTTTTACATCATTGTAAAGAGGAAAAGATTGTCTTTAATTCCAGATATAATGCGCATGTTTTTGGGAAGAACTATGCATGCGCGAAGTGCCGCAATATTGATGTACGCATAAGTGAAGAAGTATGATAATATATAACTAAAATACTGTTCTTTTGATACGCAAATATAGAGCTTTATAAAAGATGAACAACTGTCATGACGGAATTTTGTTTCCAGTTTTGGAGAAAAAAAAATAACATAAAAGCGAAAATATATTTGAGTACGGGACCCGCCGCTCGGGGAAAAGCCTTTTCGTGGGAATATTTTCTCAGGAAAATATTTCACTTTTCGGAGTTTCTAAAAATGCGTGAACATTTTTGTTACTGATGCCATTTCCGAAAGGTTTGCATTTCTAAAATTCAAATGCGAGGGCGCACCTTTCCAAACCATTTGAATTGAATTTATTATTTTATCTTTTACATTATTGAATAAAAGACGTTTCATTCAATAAGATTTGAAGAATTATTTATAAGTGTAGCGGACTGAACTGAGCAGATGGAGAATTTGATTCCTCACCACTTTTATAACCAAAGTTCTTTTGTATCACAATTACTTTTTTAGGTATTAGTTTTTTCGTGAGCAGGGGAATTTTCGACGGGATTCGCCATGACATAATGAGAAAAAATTCCCATGAACATGGGCGTGGTCCGTCATCTTCGGGACCGACCCACAAGTATAAATATCTACCGGGGGGTGCGCGGACCCCCCCGCTTTTGGTCGCCACCCCCCAACATTTTTGTGCAAATTATTATTTTTTTTCTACTTTGAAATAAGGGTTTGTGTCATTCCGAGGTATGAAGGTTTCTGCTATATATGTCGAGAGGGCATGGGAACCCATTCCCAATAGAATCCGGGGTTCGTCCCATAGGATTGTTCCTCGGAGTCTCTCGTTCTCAAAAGAGAACATGGGAAACCTGTCCCGCGATTGAATCCGGGGTCCGCCGCGGAAGACGGGGACGGGAATTCCCGGAGAGCATGGGAGTATGCTCCCATGGGTCCGGGCTCCGCCTCGAGAGACCGCTCCTTGGATGCTCTGCTTCTCGAAAAGAGAAGTCATTCGCCAAATGACAACCCGAGTTTCCCTGACGTAGTAGTTTATTTTCCGGGCCTCACGCCCGGTGCTACACGTCGCCGAGGAAATCAGAAAATGGTCCGTTTGACATATGCGTCGGAAAAATCGGCGCAATGTCAGAAGCCGTCGGCGCTTGCGGCGCAGTCGTCCTAGATGCGCCGGGAGGTTCTGAAACTGGCAAATGAACGTCCATGAAACTCACATTCATTATCTCTGTATGTTTATTGTCTCTAATCACATGTTATATGTTGCATACATCTAACGCATTTTCAATCATTTACAGGTTGAAGCAGAATGCTGCGTGGACGTGGACGCAAGGCCCTGCGACGGCCTAGGGCGTTGCATACTAGGACACGCAGCTTTGAAGCCGTTTCAAGCGACGACGACTTCATCAACGAGATCCATGCTGATGAAGCCTCTGATATGGAGTCAACTGACAGTGATGGTAGCAGTGGTTTAGACAGTGATGATGCATATGATCGGGACACTGTAATAGATAGTGAACATGGTGACACAGATGGTATGAGTGATATAGAGACAGAGATTGCCAGAAAGATTCTAGCCGCCGGTAATTCCACCGAAGAAGACTTTAGTGGTTTTGAGGAGGAGTTTGCCGAAATACCACAATATAATCAAGATAATTCACAGACGTTTGATGAGTGGGTGGATGGTCCGCGGCCACGTGTAAAGTTGCCTTTCACTGGTCAAACTGGGTTGCGCCAGTTCATAGAACTTCCTGAGAACCCTGAACCTATTGACTTTTTCAATTTGTTTATACATAATGATGACTATGAGGATATGGCAACGGAAACCAATAGATATTTCAAACAAGCAATGGAGGACAAAATTCTAAGACCCCGTTCAAGAATGCAACAGTGGCAAGACACTAATGCAGAAGAGATGAAGGTATTTGTAGCCATGACAATTGCCATGTCATTGGTTGTGCAGAGAAACTTTGCTGATTACTGGTCAACAAGTGATGTTACCTCAACGCCTTTCTTCGCCAAGTGCATGCCCCGAGACAGGTTTTGGCTTCTTATAACCTACCTACACTTGGCTGACAACAGGAGGATGCCGGGCCGTAACACCCCGTGCTTTTCACCAATAAATAAACTGGGACACTTGTATAACCGGATAGTTCACCGTTTTTCAAGAGTGTATAAACCGCATCAAAACATTTCAGTCAACGAGGGCATGGTGCCCTGGAAAGGTAACTTATCTTTCAAAGTTTATCTTCCCGACAAGCCTAAGAAGTATGGGATAAAGGCTTTCATGTTGTGTGACTCGCACAACGGATACGTTTGCAAGTTCAAACTCTACACTGGAAAAACAAATGAACCGGTTTCTGAAGGTGGCAAAACTTATGATGTAGTCATGGACTTGGTGAACGACTACGTTGGACAGGGGCATCATATCTTTATGGACAACTACTATTCGTCCACAAATCTGTACATAAATTTGTGGTAGCGGGGAAAAGGTGCCACGGGGACGTTGAGAGCCAATCGAAAGGGACTTCCTGATTCAGTCAAGAAACCTAAAAATAAAGCCAAGCAAGGGGACATGACAGTTTCTCACAACCATGGCCTACTCGTTCTTCGCTACGAAGATAGAAAATCAGTGCTTCTCATGTCTACTGTTGAAGATACACAACTTGAACAAACAGGGAAGAAGAACCGGGCAACAGGGGAACCAGTTCTCAAGCCGCGCATTGTAACAACGTACAACAAGTACATGGGAGGTGTTGATCGGGCCGACCAGATGTTGTCGTACACGCCGTTCCGAGTGAAGACCCTGAAGTGGTGGAAACGGGTTTGGTTTCACGTTCTCAACGTTGCCATGTTGAACTCTTACATCGTTTATAAAGAATACAGCAAAGATAAACCTCTAAAAACAAGTTGGGAATACAGGAAGGCTTTGGCGCAACATATAGTAACATTTGCGGACAAGGAACAAGTTCCATCACTTTGCAGACGTCCCCGTGGTCGGCCGAGCACGAGCGACGAGAGTGTCACTCGTCTTCATGGACGTCACTTTCCGACGAAGATTGAGCCTGTCGGAAGGAAGAAAAACGTCACAAGGATGTGTGTGGTATGCTCTAAGGCAAAACGCGCCGTCCTCGCAAAACAGATTGAAGAAGGCAATGGGCCAGCAAGGAAGAAAAAACGAGTAGGTAGAGAGTATTCTTATGAATGTACAGATTGAAATGTTTCTCTGTGCGCCGCACCATGCTTCAAACTGTACCACACCGCCACTGACTATTCCAGGGCTTACATCACTGCCACGGAAAAAGAAAGAAATGAAGAAGGGAATGAAGAAGAAGAAAATTGAAAGTAAAGAGAGCCGAAGTGTGGACAACCAGTATATACACATTATATACATACCTTGTTAGGTCCCTAAAGCTGTTCTGCGCACAACCGCAGGTAAATATTGTGTATATTTGTACATAAATGCATTGTAATTTCATTGTAATACATGTCATTGCAAATAAAATATTTTTTATTTTATCAAAGAGACAGAGAAAGTGAATGCGAGCTTTCATTGGAAGTTCAGCCAGAACCGCATCATAAAAAACACCCATAAATGCTGAACCGGGTGGCCGATTTTCATAAAACTTACATGGGGTAAAGAGGAAAGATTCGGCTTTGATTCAATATAAAATTTATACATGCGCACGAAAAACTAAAGTTGCGGCACGTGCCCCGATATGCGCGATAGTCAAAAAGTTGCCTCAAAGTACCGAGGGTACCTTCATTTGGCACGCTATAGCTTCCGAACGAAGTTGCGCATTTTTTTTCTTTTTACATCATCGTAAAGAGCAATAAATTGTCTTCAATTCCATGTATCATATGTATATGCGCAGCGAAAAATAAACATGCGGCAAGTGATGCGCCAGATGTCGCAAAAAGTTAGTTTTTCAAAAATTAATTTTCTAAGTACTGGGGGTGCCTTCCTTACGCTCTTCATATATTGCGAACCATTTGACGTATTCCAATAATTTTTATATCATTGTAAAGAGGAATAAATTGTCTTCAAGTACATACGTGTTTCGCATGCGCGCGAAAAAAATTACGATTTTATAAAGCTGGAAATAAAGACAAACTTTACACCGCGCAACATGTATTGCGTTCGCCGCGGTGATAAGTGTATGCTGTGCTCATTAGTACCCATTAGTTAATTAGCACAGTCCCGGGGGGACCAAGCAGTGCCAGTAACTTGGTGCGCGTCGGGACGCATTTACGTGGTACTGTCGGGGTAGCGTCACTCTCCTTTGGTTAAGTCGTATTCTAATAATTTTTATGGCATTGTAAAGAGGAATAAACTGTCTACAAGCACATATAAATTTTGCAATATGCGCGCTCAGGAGTTTTGATTTCATAAAGCTGGAAATAAAGACAAACTTTAGATGACAATAGAATTATAACCATAGGTCGCATTCTAATATTTTTTATATCATTGTAAAGACAAACATCTGGTCTTCAAGTCCATATAAAAATTTCAGTAGCGCGCTCCAAATTCATGATGTTATAAGGCCCGAATTAAAGACAATCTTTACAAAGTAATAGAAAAGTAAAGAAAAATCGTAAAAAAATAATTCAAAGATGCGGGTATAAAGCAACCATTTGTGTACGGGTGCCGCGACTTGAATTTGTATTCAACGCCCGTATATAGCCCGTATTCGCCATGTAGATGCGGTATATTTCGTATAAACGGTACCGGAATCGCCGCCTGGAAATTCCGCCAGCAGAGCTCGTTAGTGCCTATGCTCAAACTACTGCTGCGAGCTGCGAGCCTGTAAATTCCGCCACAGGGGCTAAAAAGGGTAAAATATATATACGCAACGTAAGGGTTAAACATAAAACACTTGATTTGAGGCAAAAACACTTAGCATTAAGCACTTGGCATGAAGCATTTCGCATGAAGCACTTAGCATGAAACATAAAGCATTTAGCGCTTATAATTAGCGTGAGGCATAAAGCACTTAGCATTAGAGGAAGGAAGTAAAGACCATGACCCAAACACTTACAATTTAGCGTTCTCTGCAAGACGGAGTAGCCTCCCCTCATCAAACTGCTGCAGACCTCCGGCGTGTATGAGCTCCATGAGAGCCTGCTGACGCTCCTCGTGTCGGGACTCGTCCTCCGGGTTAGACAGGAACTCTAGCACCTGCAGGCACAACACGTTGTACAGTTAGTGGACGTGTCTGTTTACCTGCTTTCAGACACAGAAAACTAGTGAGAAACCTGGAAACTGTGGCTCCGGCTACATAGCTGAATTGTTGGTTAGATGATTAGAGAAAGCTTTGAACACATTGTGATATACATTACAATGGAACATGAAGGTGTTGCTGGTAGTAGCAAACCATGGCTGGTACTGCAATGATTTATTATCAAGCTCTAAGACAACTGACACAAATTGACACTGCCCATGCTAAAACAGTAAAATTTATTCAAATATCATCAAAATTTAATCTCTCTGTACTGACCTGTTCAAAAAGAACTCTGTTGACCACAATTGTGTTCTCATGCCGAGCCATCTGCCGTGCCAGGAAAGTGAACAGAATTCCAACTTGGGTCGGCTGAAATACAACATGAGAACGATTCCTTCAAAATAATTCTGATAACCTCAATTCAACCAAGGATTACAGTGATGAGAACTTCAAGCTGATTTAAAGTAATTACAGTCTTTTTAAAAAGAAATATTTAAAATGTTCACCTACCGTGAAACCAATACTTTCAACCATTATTTGTAATAAGATATCGACGACTCGCTGTCGCTTCTGAATGCTGGGAAAAAAAGAATAAATTTTTAGTGAGTAATTTCTATGATGCAAATCACATGAAAAGAAAAATCTGTACTTCATAAACATGACATTTATAATTATTATGAGTTTTGATTGTTTCCCAATTAATATCAGTCTCTTACACCAGCAGGTATGTTTGGCTCAGCTGGTTGGTTGAGATTAAAAGCAATGATGACGATCATTCATAACACATTTAGACAGTTCTAGTGTTTAAAAGCCAGGGGCAAGTAACAAGCTGTTAATCTGTTTTGTTAATGAACAATATCAACTCAAAAGGGCATGATTCAGAAATGCTTAAGATTTTAAAACTTGTGCCCTTGTTTCTCATACTGATAGTCTGTGTTTTCATTCTTCCTTACCCAGCTTCTGTGTTAAACTCCTCCTCTTCAAAAGCCTGCAAATAGATAAAGAATGTTTTATACAAGAACTATAACGAAGCTAAATTACCCTTTGATGCAGTAACTTCAAGGTCAATTTGCCATTCAACAACACAATATAATCTACAATCTAAGATCAGTTGTCAGAGGCAAAAGACAATCATGGACGTTTTGGACGACTCTGTTGTTGAACTGCACTCATATATCACAGAGTATTACTGATACATACAAGTATTGGAATATAGAACTCATATTGAAGAATGATAAAATAAAATGAGAGGTTATGTCTTAATTACTGCATTTGTTCAAATAGAGTAAGTATAGTAAGTATAGTAAGTATAGTAAGTATAGTAAGTATAGTGTGAGCCAACCCACCAGTGCTAGAACATTGAGGAACTCCCTGGTGTCGAACTGTAGTAGCGTCCTCAGGTTCGGGTAGGCGGGCTCATCTGACAATCATGGAGAAAACTACACACAATTCTCTCATGATTGTTGATTCATGAGAAACATTATACACTCCATAACTGAAATCACTGTTGATTAATATACATCTTAATTTTAATCATGTTTATTTGTGATTTGCCAAAATGAATGCATTACATTCAATGATCTATGGAAATTTAACCCAACCGATCTGAAGTCTCTAAGAGGTTTTCAGAATTTGATTTTAATCAAGATATAAAATATGTGGCAGATTTGACGAACAATAATTCACAAATCACTGATGAATTTCTGGCACTGGCAAGAAGATATAACATTAATCCTACCTTCCAAAGGCTTGCTTGTATGCAGACATGTTATCGTCTGAAATACCTGAAATTGCAATCAAGAATGTGAAATGAACAAAAACCTAACGTTCACACTGATGAAATGTCAGCAATAAGGAATCATTTAACCAAATGGACATACTTTACAAGCAATGACAGGAATAAAGTTTGAAAAAGACAAGTCTGTTTTCACCATAGAGTTTTCAAATTTGAAGGTACAAGGAGAACCCCTATCAAAGATATGGTCAAACAAAGACAAAGGAAACAGATCCACACACATACTCAGCAAGGAATATATTGGCAAAGGAAATGAAGTTATGAAGAAAAGACAATTATTTGACCTTATCTTTGACATCTTCAACTCTGTCTTCTGGTATATCACCCAGCGGGTAGGCTCGGCCAGCTAGACAGCAACTGGGAGACATTGTAATAGTTAAATGAGATACTCTGTTTATAGTGCCTGCATTATTGGGAAATATGTACAATGATTAGAAATATTTATTTTTCAGTGGTAAGTGTTGCTTCTTCATTCTGGAGTTACCTCCCTTTGCCTGATTATACTTATACAGGGCTGTTTTGAATTCATCAGCATCTGTTTATTATCTTGCAGTATTACAACCACTTGGAGCTCTACATCAAACATGGCGAACTTAAATTTAGAAAATAGGATTGAGCCATCTACTGACATTAACTTTTTCAGTAATCAGCACATTTTACTAATATAAAATATATAATAATAATAATATAAAATGAGGATGCAAAACCATAAGCTCAGATACAAGATGAAACAGTGTGTTTAATGATTTGAAATATATATTTGAATATCCAACCATTTTTGCTATTTTACTGACTTAGAAAAAATAAGATTATAACCTAGACAGTGATAGAGAACAAATATGTTACCTGATGTAAACCAGCAGCTTGTTGCCCAGTTTTATCTGGCTATCTGAAAGGCAGCAGAAAGTTTTGTTAATTTATCCAAGTAAAATACGATCAAGATCATAAAATTATATCAGAGAATTCAACAACAAAAATACATTGATACACAATAAACAAGGATACATAACAGATTTAAAGTTTTATTATCGAGGCTTTTACAGGTACCGTATACTACTGTGTATAAGACGACTTTTTTATACCAGAAAATAGGGGGTCAAAGAAGGGGGTCATCTTATACACAAGGGCTATGTTTCAGAAGAAGAAATTTTGAAGCTTCATTGACAACTCATGATGTTGAAACCGGAAACAGCAATACAGAATATTGATGTCAACTCATGCTTACAAAATGGAAATAAACTATACTTTTATAATTATTATGTTTTATTATGTTTTTTTTTATTACTATATGGAGTTAAATACATAAAATATATTTGATAATTCATTTAAACATAATAGGTTGACGGACCAAAAGTGGTACCAGCAGTCAAGCAAACGATCGATAAATTCAGTGACGTGGACCAATGAAATTCTACAACTTATCCATTCATTCATGACGTGGACCAATGAAATTCTACAACTAACCTATTCATTCATAAAACTTATCTCGATAAACACGTGTCATTGACGTAATGTTAATTCCAATCAGGGCAGTTATTCATTAACGTATCCGGTAATTATCTTAGCTTTGTTGTGTTTTTATCAGTAATTGGTCTGTATATCCTTCTCTGGATTGAAGTGGTGGTTTACATGGTCAACGTTAAATAAACACGTCTTTAGCTGGAGAAGTTTACTGCATTGAGTGGCCCCTCGCTATAACACACGTTGGGAGCCAAATACTGACAGCTGCGTAATAGAGAATCAGCGGTAAAGCGAACCAGAGTTGGAATGAAAAATAATGGCTTGACTTCAGCTATTAAACATTACCAACCTTTCAAAAGCATTCTGCAGTATTAAATACAAATAGTTCAACTTTGTTTATAAGAAGGGACAAATATTTACAACACTACGATAGAAATCTAGACATTAAATCTTGCTTGGCTTCGGGCATGCGCAATCAAGCTTGGTTATCAAAGCTCTTCACACCATTTTAATCTTATAAACACTGAAGCGACTTCTAAATCTGTGTATGGAGTATCGGCTTTGTTTAGATGTTATAACATGGCGAATATTTACGATAGATTGTTGACTGTAGTGTTGCTAATCTCGCTTGAACTGACAGGAAAATGACATATCATTAAAAAAAAATAGAGCCACTGGCTCTGAAGCTCATCAGGAATCATGTTATTGATTATCCCTTAGGAAAAGATTAAGATATCACATAATAAGTCATTGCCCAGTCATTAAATTTATTATCAAAATAGGTTACACATTAATCCATATTCATTATAAATAAGGTGAACGGACAAAATCCCCAATGGACCAAATCCCCAAGGACAAAAACTCCAAGGACAAAATCCCCAGTGGACATAATCCCCAGCCCTATAAGAACAAAATGGACAAAATCCCCAAGGTGATTAAAAATGTTTTGTTTTCTTTACTGACAATGAACTTTGGTAAATTGTTGTTTTTATAACCTAATCAACTTTGTCTTTAATCAAAGGTATTAGTTACTGAGAAGTTTGAGAAATTGTTGTTTTGACAAATGGCTGTCTTTAATCACTGGTAGTAAATGTTGTTTTGATAAATGTTTTCTTTGATCACAAGTATTAGTTTACTGAGAATGAACTTTTGTAAATTGTTGTTTTTATATCAAAATTTATTACATAATGAAAAAGAGCCCCTATATGTTTCTAAAAGTCCTGTTTCTCATAGGCTCCTTTTCAATATTTAATTAATAAATTCTATTGAGCATCTGAGTGTAAGACTAAATCAGTAACACAGCAGAGAAGTAACCTGAAACCTCCGTGTATTAGCTGCTGTTTGCATCTCTGCCAGGGAGTGGTCACTCCCCAGATCAACACCTGCAATTACACAACATGCAGACCCTTGACTCACAGCCAGTAAATTATATATTTTAAATTTTGTTTTCCCCATCTTTATTTATTTTTCTTTATTGGAAAAGAAGATGTGGTATCACAAACTCATGTAGCTAGTTTTAATAGTCTTATTTTACTTCATCACCAGTCATATTTAGTTCACATATCTAATGTAAAATAAAACATTTCTTAACCCTTTTTAAATTTTTTCTTATGCATCCTGTCACAATATTCAGTTCACAGGCTATTCAATAGTTCTTATTTCACATTGATTACATCAAACATGTCCATAATGTAGTATTACTCTTAAGCTGACATATGAAGTGCACATAAAATCTCATTATCTTCACAGCTCATTAAAACAGCTGTTTTAAGTGGTTACCCCTGTGATCCATATTTGGGGTCACAAGATCACCAAATCTACAATTTAGAATCCCCATTGGCCAAAGAGTCTGTACATAACATTTCAGCTTTCTAGAGCTTTTGGGAATGGAGAAAAAGATGAAAAATGATTTTTAGGTTGTGACCCCTGTGGCCCTTATTTGGGGTCACAGGGTCACCAAATCTACAATTTAGAATTCCCGTCAGTCAAGGAGTCTGTACATAAAATTTCAGCTCTCTGGAGTCATTGGTTCTGGAGAAGAAGATGAAAATAGCTTTTAAGGTTATGACCCCTGGGGCCCTTATTTGGGGTCACAGGGTCACCAAATCTACAATTTAGAATCCCCATAGGCCAAGGAGTCTGTACATAAAATTTCAGTTCTCTAGAGTCATTGGTTCTAGAGAAGAAGTTGAAAAAGTGAAAAGTTTACGGACGGACGGACGGACGGACCATCCCATGCCATAAGCCCATCGGGCCTTTCAGGCCTGATGAGCTAATAAGAACAAACACCGTAAGAAAACGTATGTATTTTTTATTTTGGTACATTTAAAACAATTAATTTAAAAAACAAACGATTATAACAAAACATTTATGTCATGTTACATGGTTTTTACCTGATTTTAGGGGTCTGAGAAAGGGGGTCGTCTTATACACAGGGTCGCCTTATACACATGTACATGCAATTACTTCAAATAGTAGTCCAGGTAAGCTTATCATTAGACCTTGGACAGGCAGGATTATTCACTGTGTTATTGAGTTAAAATTCTTGAAAGTAAGCCATTAGTTAGATTTCTTGAAAGTTACCCAATCAAGAAGGTTTTTTTTACAATTTAATCATCAAGTAAAGGGTTAAGGCACTGACCTGTCAGCTGTTTACCAGTCTTCAAGGCTGACCTCAGCAGCAACAGAAGCTCCTCCAGTGGTGTGGTGTAGTCAAACATTCCCTTGTTGTACACGTAGATGATAGCATCGTACAGACCATGGTCCCAGCACAGGTGAACCACCTGACAGGTGAACAATGACAATGTTCAAACATTAACAAACAGCCAGCATAAATCCATATGCCAAATACAAGGATCTATCAATGAAAATGTAACTTGTTGTCAGTAATGAAAATAACTTGAGAATGTTATCACTAATGCCTGATAATGTCAATGCTCTGACATCATCAAAACCTTACATCATTGAAAAATGCCCTAACATCATCCAGGGTTCATACAGAATTTCAAGATCCATATTTCAGGCTTTTTAAAGGCTTTTTTAAGGCTTTTCTTGACAAAATTAAGGCTAATAATCATAAGAAGCGAAGCCACACGAAGTAACTGAGCATGCGTAATAGACAGCGTATATATTCTGAAACGACGGAAATTCATGATGATTTCTGAATGTACAGAAGTTACTCAAAACTTGTTTTGCATCAGACACACATACATAAAATTTGAAAAAATCCATGAGACAGTACTAAATTTAAGGCTTTTTAGTCATTTTCAGGATTTTTAGTCATTTTTCAGGCTTTTTAAGGCTACATTAACTTTTTAAGGCTTTTTAAGGCCAAGTGCCCAAATTCTAGGCTTTTTCCAGGCTTGTACGAACCCTGTCATCAAACAATGCCCTGACATCATCAAACAATGTTCTGACATAATCAAACAATGCTCTGACATAATCAAACAATGCTCTGACATAATCAAACAATACCTTGACATCATCAAACAATGCTCTGACATAATCAAACAATGTCCTGACATCATCAAACAATGCCCTAACATTATCAATACTCAATGCTATGATGTCGCATCCCATTATCATCTTGTTATTCCCTACAGGATATTTCTTGTGATGAATGAAGTACCAAGTACCTGGTGAATGTCGAGACTTGTGATGTCCAGATGGACAATACACGCCTCCACATTATCCAACATCTCTCGAGTCTCGTAATGGTTGACGAAATCCTTCATGACTGACGGTGGAATAGACGTGAGTTTATCACTCAGGATGTAGGGCTCCAGACACTCCAGGAATGTGCCCTTGGCTATTACGTCCTCTCCAAACCGATCATAGATACGTCCAAACAAGATGTCTCTGAAAGTCAGGATATATCATGTTAGATATTAAAGTTTATGACAAGTATTGGTACTGACAATTAGTTCAGTTACTACTTAATACTTACTACTGTGCTTAAGTAGACTACTTTCATAAAACCCATTATAAATGTAATGACCATAAAACCTTTAATACTTAAAAGTGCCATAAGACCATATATGGTCTTCTGCCTCAAAACCAAGTGACATGTGCCTTGGAACTATATATATATTAGCGGTGTGAGTGCATAGCATCAACGGCTGGACACACCAATGGTTAAGTGTTCTGGATGAGTAGTGATGAAAGAGTTTTAAGATTGTTCACAAAGCACATTTACTTAAAAGTTGAAATGGTCAACACTCACGTTCTCTCGAGATGCAATGAGTAGTCCACACATACTGGAACTATTTCCTGTCAATAAAAAAGTGAAGTTAAAACAATGATAACATTGAATATTCAAAGGGGGCTTATGAATTACAATAAAATACTTCCCACCATGAGAAAATAATGCTTGATGAGAAACAAGATATGAATACCACTTGGGAAAATCTTGTAACATTTATTTGTATTCATGTGAAAGTATCAGTTACTCGTGATGAGAACTACGATATGTATACCACTTAGGAAAATCTTACAAAAATAGTTTGTGCTCTATCTACAAACACCTCAAATATCATAAAATCAAATTTTAACAAAATTACAAGTATTTTGTATATTTTTGAATGATACCTACCTCTAAACTTATATGCATTTCCTTGTTTGTTTACAAACATATAACAACAATCAATACCTTGATCAAGTCTAGAAATAGACATGTCAAACTTTTGAGTCACAGCAGTCGCACGAGCTAGCACGTGCAAAGACAAACTCACGCCCACAATCCCTCAGCCTAAGAGACCACTTTCCTTGAAGCATGCAACCCAAAGAAGCTGGTATCCGTTCCGTGGGGAGGTCCGGGCGGGTTACAAACTATAAGTTTAGAGGTAGGTATCATTCAAAAATATACAAAATACTTGTAATTTTGTTAAATTTCTTTCATTCACTACCTCTAAACTTATATGCAGATTCCCACAGATCGGCGGAGGGTAGGAGATCAGCTAGCGGTGCTGTGACTCAAAAGAGATCATGCCTTTAACCAAAAACCGAGGTCACAAGAACGAAGTTCCTGCTAAACCAAGTAATGGTAGGCTGGCCTGGACAGTCGTGGATTTACAACCGTTAACTGCCGAGGCCAACATAGGATTTCTCAGCGAGAAGGAGGAACTCCGTCCTTACAACCTCTTCAAATAAGAGTTGTAATTACCTATGCTACTGCTTGGATGACTGGACTGCACCGGCTGCGACGAACGGTCCCAGTTGGTGGAGGCCCTGGAGATCTGACTGGACATCCCTGAGGTAGAATGTTGAGAAGGTAGTCGAGGAGGCCCAATACCCAGCGGAGATGACGTCCTCAACCGAGGCAGAGTGCCAGAGGGGGGCTGACGTAGCCCAGGCTCTAATCTCATGTGAAGACACCTTACCATAAATCGGCGGAATGGACGCAGATTTATGCTAGGCTGCCTTAATCGTTTTCTTCAGCCAAGCTGAAACGGTGTTCTTGGAAATGTCCTTGTCGGAAGTAGGGAGACATGGAAGGAACAATCTATGCCTACCCCTTCTAAAGGACTTGGTTCTGTTCACGTACTCCTTCAGGGCTCGAACTGGACAGAGAAGAAGATCCTTTTCCATTCCGGCTGAAATGGCAGCGGACAGAGCCGGAACAGAGAAGCATCTTCTTCCCAAGGGACCAGCAATGGACTTCTGGTTTTTGGCTACGAAACCGGGAAGGGTCGTTAGGGAAACAGACTGCCAGTTCTTAGAATGCGTCATGGTGGAATAGTCCAAAGCATGTAACTCCGAAACCCTGCTTGCGGAAGCCAGCGCCAAGAGGAAAGCTGTCTTCCAGGATAAGAACTGCAGGGAAACATCTTTAATAGGCTCAAACGGATCTGCGAGTAGAGCTGAAAGGACCACAGACAAATTCCACTTGAGCTGAAACTTGGGAGATTTCAGATCCTCTAACTGGAACGATCTAGCCAAGCGATGAATGGTCTGGTCTCTGGCCAAGTCGACACCTTGTAAGGCCAAGGCAGATGTCAAAGCTGACTTGTAGCCATCGATCGTCCCAGCCTTCAACTTCTTCTCTTTCCTTAGAAAGAGCAAGAACTCAGCGACGAGCGGAATGGAGATAGCAGCATCAGGCTGGGATTGCTGCTTCCACTCGGTGAATTTGCTGTATCTGCAATCATAGAGGGCAGAGGTAGAAGCTCTGAGCCCTCCACGGACAGCTTCTGCAACTTCTTGGGAGAACCCACTACTCCTGAGATTACGCTGGATAACCTCCAAGCGTGAAGACAAAGGGACTCGGGATTTCGATGAAACCTGTCGGACCTTGGCTGTCTTAGTAACTTTGGAAAGACTGACAGTTGCACCGGCGGATGAGATGACGCCGTCAACAGATCCGGAAACCAAGGACGATTGGGCCACGCTGGAGCAATCAGAATTATGATGCAACTGTGACGTCTCGCCTTCTCCAATACTGCTGGAATCAATGCTGGCGGAGGGAAGGCGTAAGCATGGAGACCGTCCCAGCTGATCGACATTGCGTCTACGCGAAGGCCTGAGGATCCGGAACTGGACTGACGTAGACCGGGAGCTGTGTGTTGAGTCTGGTCGCAAACAGGTCTATCATCGGGGATTCCCACAAGTTTGAGACCATCTTGAAGGATGTGGGATGCAGAGTCCATTCTGTTGACTGGATCTGGTTCGGACGAGACAGGTTGTCTGCCAGAACATTCAGATGGCCCGGAATGTGTCTGGCCCTGATTTGACAGCCGTTCCTGTCGATCCAGTCGAACAGACGAAGACAGAGGTCTAGCAATCCCTTTGATCGAGTGCCTCCCTGGCGATTGACGTAAGCCACTACCGTGGTGTTGTCTGAGGCCAACATCAGCTTCTTTCCCTTCAGCTGGTCCTGCCAGAACTGAAGAGACTTCAGAACGGCTAACAGTTCTAGCTGATTGATGTGTAGAGGAGCTTCTTCCAGAGACCAAGACCCCTGAATCATCTGGTCCATCAGGTGAGCTCCCCAACCCACACTTGAAGCGTCCGTCACCAGCGGAACATCCTGCATGAAAGGGACCAACTGAACACCCTGCAGAACGTTCTGGTCTTGAAGCCACCAACGAAGCGAGTGGAGAATCTCTGGAGGAGGACAACAAAGAGTCGAAAGCTCGAGCGATCTGACGGAGTTGATCCAAAACTGAAAGTGACGGAGTCTCAGCCTCCCCCTGTTGGTCAAATCCTGCATGCTCGTGAGCTTGCCCAACAGGGACATCCATTGCCTTAAGGTTTGTGGAGACTGAGACATGGAATGGATCAAATTCCAGCGACCGTGACCCTGTCCTCCGGTGGTAGAACTTTCGAGATCCCCGTGTCGAAGATGGCTCCGATATACTTTACTCTCTGGGACGGAGTGAAGTCTGACTTCTCCGGATGGACGATGAAACCCAGATGTTCCAAGATAAAAACGGCAAGGTCTCTGTTCGTCTCCAGACCGCGATGAGACTGGTCTGGTAAGAGGAAGTCGTCCAGGTACCCGTGAATCCTGATGGACCTGGAGTGAAGAAAACTCAGGACCGGAGCTGTGATGCGAGTGAAAAGCCAAGGTGCTATCGAGATCCTGAAAGGAAGAACCCTGAACTGGAACAGCCTGCCGTTGAGAGCAAAACGAAGATACTTCTGGGACGCTGGGTGAATCGGGACGTGGAGATACGCATCCCTGAGGTCGAACGAGACCATCCAGTCCGCTGGTCTTAGAGCCAGTTTCAGCGCCGGTATCGACTCCATCCTGAAGTGCGGAGGTCTCTGCAGGAAGTTCCGGTTCAGAATCTTCAGATCTATGATCATCCGCAACTCGTCCGTGTCCTTCTTCGGAACCAGAAAAACTGGAGAATAGAACCCGCGGGAAACCGTGGCCAGATCCAGTTCTATAACTGCCTCCTTCAGCAAAAGCTTCTGAATTGCGTCCTCTGCTGCCACATAAGGACGACCAGAAAAATGAAAACGGGGCCCCTCCGGGATGAAAGTCGTCGGAGGAAGAGAATCGAAAATCAGTCGGTAGCCCTGGGAGACTACGGACAGGATCCAGGGGTCGTCTGAAACAAATGGCCAATTGATGGCAAATTGTTGAAGACGACCCCCGACCTGACCAGGAACTACATTCAACGGGAAGGTCGGGGGGCGGACAAGGGTTGATGACTGGATGGGAACGGGTGTTGGGTCGTCAAACCTGCTGCTGGACTCTGCCTCGGCCTCGTCCACCACTCTTGTTGGGAGTCGAGAACTTATCGTAGCGAGGGAACTTGTCAAAATTCCTCTTGGGCGTAGAGGGTCCCTGTGTCTTTTGGTAGCCTTGTTTCCTGGACGGAGTGGACGGCTTGTTCCTGGGAGACTGTCTCCTTCTGGGAGAAGCAGACAAGACAAGGTTGTGGATATCCTCATTCTTCTTTCTTTCCATCTCCTTGTCCTTGCGTTCTAAGGCCTTAGTCACTGAGTCCCCGAAGAGAGTACCTCCGAACAGAGGAGCCTGGTACAGCATCTCCTTAATCTTAGGATCTGTATTCTGGGGTAGCTGCTTCACGTAAGCAGACCGGCGAAGGAGAGTGAGCTGAGACTGGATCCAAAGCAGGTGTCTGTCCAGGTCGAGAACTGCCTCTCCTAGGGAGTCGAAGAAGGCGAACGCGGTGGCCAGAGATGAAAACGGAACTGAGGTGGAGCCAGTGGGAACCGCCGAACCGGGATGATAGGGAACTGTCTGGCTGCGGTGGCGGCGAACCAATGGATGTAAGAGGAGGTTTGCATTGCTTTATGGACCGACGTCTCCACTTCCCTCAGACGGGAATCATGCACATTAATCTGGTCCGAGGGTGTGCCCTTGCCCAAAAGGTATCTGAAGTTGTCGTCCAACAGGGTCTCCTCTGTACTGGCAAACTTCGCATTATGGGTCTTGTAAGGAAAAGACCTGTAAAAGGAGCTCCGGGCTGGTTGTTTATCAAAGGCCAGAGACCCGACCCTGTCCGAGAGTTGAGCCGCTAGCTGAGCCGAAGATTCTGGAGGAGGAAGAGAATTCGCTGGAGCGGCCTTCACCTTGGGTACCCCCCTGCTGATATCATTGTGAATATGCTGTGATTGCGCTGGAGGCCGTTCGAGGTCCGGAAAGTGGCGGTAAACCTCGTCAATCTTATCATACCAGCTTAACGTCGGAAAGGAAGATTCTTCTGAACCCCCTTCCTTCGACTTCTTTTGTGGAGGCTCTGGTTGAGACCCGTAGAAGGAGATCTCCGGAGGGTCTGTTGACTTCCTTTTGGACTGCTGACGGAGCACCGAGCGCTGGCTGTCCGATGGAGTGTGGTTGACCTGCTTGCGGTGGACGTCCCGTTGGGTATCCACGGTGCGCTGGGGATCACCGGAACGTTGGTGCTCGCTGGATCCGTGCGGGTCCAATGCGTCCTGTGGTTCCATGGAAACCTGTGGGTCCACATCCTGCTGGTCCTTCCGTGCGGACCGCCGGTCCGTACGGGGCGAGGAAGAGGAGGAGCCGGAGTACTGGACAATACTGCCGTTGGGTACCGGCGTGGCTGGAGCGGAACCGCCGGGAGGGTCCGCACGGTTCGACTTCTTGGTCTTACGGGTCCCGTTAGAGGCCGTGCCGATGTCTGCCTGGTCCTGTCGCGGGATCGTAGCAGACTTGGGAAGCTTGCCCTTGGCCTTCTTCAAGAGCCTAGGGTCCCTGGAAGACGGAGTGGGGCGGGCCGAGTCGATGGCTGAAGGGGCGTCGATGGAGATACCGTCCTCTTCATGCTTCTCTTCACCCCCCCGCCGACCAGTTATGTGGGAGACTAAGTCTCGCCCTGGCGACGGGGGAAGCCTTTGACCCTCAGAACTCGCAGCGTCGTCTGCGAAGCCCATAAGTTTGTTCACTAGGGGCATCATGGTCGCCGCCATCTTCCGGAATTCCGCCAGGTCCGCAGCTAGGTCGCCCTGACCAGGGGGAACAGAGACGGTGGACGACTTGGACGAGACCTTAGCAAGGCTTCTCTTGCGGGAGGCGATGTAGGCGTTGAAGGCTGGCTCGTCCAGACTGTCACAAAACTCACAAGTTCGGTCCAGAGAGCAGTTCACACCATAACAGCGTGGGCAGTAGAGATGAGGGTCCAGCACCGACATAAACTTGCTGCAGCCCACACACTTCTTGGAGTTATTCATGATACTGTGAACAGTTAAGGAAAATCATTAACACACAGAAAATATCAACACACTGTCCAATCAATAAATGTAGAGGACGTGATAAATTATATATATGAATATATAAATATGTATAATGTGAAATTCCCGTACATAGAAAACTCACATAAACAAAAAACAGAGATGGTTATATATATCAAAAAATATATATAAAGTAAGTGATGAATTAATATATATAAATATATATATATATATAAATATATAGAAATATAATTGTAGAGCAATGTGATATTCCCGTACATAGAATTCCACATGAAAAGAAAAAGCATTAGTTATATATAAAACAAAATATATATAAACACAACACATCATGTGGAAATTGAAGCGTCGTAAAATGACTGTAGGCGAGAAACGAAGCAGTCAACGCCCATAGAAAAAATCAATAATTGAGTCGACAAGCATACGGCCTTACCGAGCCCGAATACCGACGGAAATAAATCGAGGCAAATAAAATACCAAAAACATATTTAGCTAAGCATGAAATGGCTAAATAAGTATTATAAGGCATATAAGAATAAAAAATCAACACGAAAAATTTAACAAGATAAATTTCCGTGACGTGTTCAAAAACACATGGAAGAAAGTCGCCATTTTAGAACAATCATGTTCGAGAAAAAAAGGCGAAATACATGAGTAAATAGGATTACAAACATGAAAAGAAGATTATATGGATAAATCTCACGATATCAGGATACAGAAACACTTGGGAGGTTTCGTAGCACAAGGTAAGATAACTTTTCACAGTCAAAAACAGCAACGTCTTGACAGGTTGCGAACAACAAGGAAAGTGGTCTCTTAGGCTGAGGGATTGTGGGCGTGAGTTTGTCTTTGCACGTGCTAGCTCGTGCGACTGCTGTGACTCAAAAGTTTGACATGTCTATTTCTAGACTTGATCAAGGTATTGATTGTTGTTATATGTTTGTAAACAAACAAGGAAATGCATATAAGTTTAGAGGTAGTGAATGAAAGAAATATATCATTTCTGACGCCATCTTGTTACCTGATAATACTCCTCCAGTTCCTCTATACGTCCTTTCTCCGGACAGAGCCGCGTCATCGACAGATCCACGTAGTCGAATAACAGGTCCAACATCTAGAAGTAGATATTTTAGGATTTTCTTAATCTTATCAGATCAGTGATATTCGAACACATAGAAGGCTAGATATTCAATCATAGTGTTTCCATCATTAAGCTTTGACAGTTAGACGAATGACTTGAGCTGAAACTCAAATACTGATGCAAAGACTTCATGAATATATATTATAACCATTTTTTCAAAATGTAAACAATATATTAGCTTTGGTCAATAACTCAAAACATGGGTCCTTATTATATATATGCATGCTTTACATAAATCATTCCACTGCTTGTTGAAAAGATGAAGCACACCAAATTATTTGATTCTGATATGGAGACAGCCCATTTCTAATAAAGATGTAGTAATTAAATACCAGGGTTGTAACCGTCTCCTTCCGCTGCTTCATGGGACCGTTGAGTCCGACCACAGCCTTAGCCTTGCCCTCGTAGAATGAGAGAGCGAGGGCCAGAGCCTCCTGGTACTTGTTCTGCTTCACCAGCACATCCACTCTCTGGAACAAATTTGTTATAACATCATGAGGAGGGGTATGCAGGTAATTATGGTCTCTTGTTAGGTTCTTACTCTCACTCTATCCACTCTCAGGATTTTTTTTTTATAACATCATGAGGAAAGTTATGCAGGTATTTATGGTCACCCACAAATTCTTCATCATGATTTAAATATAAAACAGAAAGTTCATGTAACAAATTATCACCAATTATAATCTATACTTTGACAAAGCATGCATATATTTTTATATATAAATGGCAACATGAAATAAGTACTGAAGATTAGTCAGAATAGTTCAAATACTCGTACCTCACTCCAAGTCCGGATAGTAAAGACATGTACATTCTTCGTTCCCTGTAGAAAGAGCTGTCCTCCATGACTAGCGATAGACTGGTAACACGCCTGCTCTCCTGCATACGCCTACAGCACGGAACATATCACCTCGTGACTGGCACTGATTACAAGTATTTATGGGTAACAACTACTTGATCCTGAGAAGAAAATGTTTTTGTACAGTTGTCTCATTTTTTATGTACAGATTGTTGATGTCTAACTGGGAGTGATATATGTACAAACTGCAGAATAAAATAATTGATATGAACAAGCACACGATTTAGGGAACGTTAACAATGAATAGCAGGGATTACATAGTAGAAATCAGTGATACACAGAGTATGGACATTGATAACTTGGAAGAGAGTTATGTATTAATTCTATTCATGTACAGGTACACAACAGTCAGCCAGGTAGCACAGCACATCTTATTGCATTAACCCTGTACCTGGTGATACAGTATAGTATTTAACCTTTAGATGTCAGTGTATAAATATAACAGACCTTTTTAATGAAACATTAAGAAATGTTATTCAACATTTCTTTGTCTCGTATATCAAATAATGATAACGGTTTTATTGATGTATAACTCTTTAATCTTTATATATGATGTTTCGACAAAAATGTAAAAAAAATTGAAGAAGTAACACATAACAAAAGTCTAAAATGTTCACGTAAGCAGATAAGAGCAAGACACTGACCAATGCTTGACTGACATTGCCCCCTGTTGCCAGAGACTTGAAGTAGCTGGTACCGTACACGAGCTGGACCATTGACACGTCGATCACCTGACACAGAAAGCTTTCACATTAACTTGAAGGAACAGGACTTCTTGAGGGAATAATCCTGGTTGTGTATATTATTTGCTATCACTGAGACAATTTTAATGATTGGCGAAAATACATTAAACTACTATCGCTGAGATAATTCTAATGATTGGCAAAAATACAACAAACTACTATCGCTGAGATAATTCTAATGATTGGCAAAAATACATCAAACTCTACTATTGCTGTGATAATTTTAATGATTGGCAAAAATACATCAAACTCTACTATCGCTGAGATAATTTTATCTATCCCATGAGCTGCAGTAAAGAACGTCAGTGAATCAAATAAACACACCTCCAACTCCTCCTCTGATCTGACATCAATCACGTGAAGCTTCTCAGATTTATCCAGGGTGACGATGGTACGGGGGTTCATCCACTGTCAAACATACACAATATACATTTACTAATATTATAAATATAAGAAATGTGGTGGCACGTAGGCCTGTGCATAGATTTGTTGACTGAGCACTTATGAATGAAGTAAGTTCAACAACAATGAACAACATTAGCCGGATGGGTGACCAATTCATGGATGGAAACGCTGAAACATGAGTTTATTTAACTTGTGGTGTCTACTTCAGCAAAGGACATAACGAAATAGTGTTTTGGTTCACCAAGTAAGAAATAAGTGATGTTTGTGTGGAGATGACCTCTTAGCGACATATCTGGCAGTTTGTGTTAGGCCAGGGGGAAAATGCTCCAATGCAATACAAGTGAAGAGTAGCTACACGGACCTGAACACTAAGCAGCTGATAGCTGACCTCCATCTTCTGTAGACCGGAGCACCGGATGTCCTGGGCTCCCTGACAGATCACCTGTTTACATATGTTAAAAAAATAGTCCGTAAGTCAAAGGCTGAGTCCGAATCCTGCAAGGTACTCTTCCCGACAAAAGCGCAAGAATTTGTACTATTGCAGAAACTGTGATCCCAGACATAACAATTTCACTATCTAAATGTATGTATTTTGAAGTAATTTTCAGTCCTAGACTGGGGCTAAAATTACTCAAAAGATTTTCATTAACAATTCAATGTACTCATTGATAAAGATACTGTTAATGTATTACATCAAAGAAGATTTCCAACTTGCCAAATGTGTGTCAGGCCATAGGAACAGGAATCATATTTTAAAAAATCTACCTCAAAGACCAAACCAGTATCTTTCTTTTCGGAGACTGACACACAAATCAATATATGCCATATAGCCTCATAACAGGTTCACTTGTTATATCTTTAAGAGATATAATTTATAGACCTCAATTCTAATTAACTATCCTAATTGTCATTGAAACCATGACATAACTGGCAAACTGGCCAGGCTTACACAAAATTAATTGTTTAGTAAATATAAAGAAGTGAGGATCTCCACACCTGGTAGAAGTTGATTGTGTGATCTCTAGCGAAGACAAGAACTGGGTCGATGACACGATCTTTCTCCGACACCTGAATGATGACAAACTGCCATGCTAACAGGGGTAGTGTGCTCGGATCTCCCTGTAATCATGGAAACAAAACAATCAATATTGTAGAAATACAAGATGGGTGAAATGAAGTTGTTTTACATTTCATTAAAAGTAACTTAAATTTAGTCGTGGATATATGGAGAGAGATTTGAATCCTCCACTATATTCAATGTGACAGGGTCACTGATCTGGAAGAATTTAAAACATAAAACCCGTAAGAAACCAATGATTATAAACGCTGGTTTGGAGACGAGGCAAACCTTCAGAGCATGGGTAAACATCACTTTCAGCGTCGGTCTCAGAGTAACCAGCAACACCTGAAACAGATTAAATTATTCATTAAATAATTAATTATTGAGGCTCAACAGCTAAAAGTTTTATGATAGCATTTTCATAAAGAGTTGACCTTTTTCTCAAAATCTCAATGTTATGATTGAGGAGGAAGCTCACCTTAGAAAGAGAAGCCATAGCCAGAACCATGACATCTTGCATTGGGTGGTCCTTGATGGTCAGATTCATACGCAGAGGCTCGATAACACACACCTCCCCTCGACTGTAATACAAGACAACTTTTCGATAATCTTCGAGGGCACTCATATCACATTTTCCATACAAGGGCAAAATATTCCTTTGTCATCGTGGCCTGACATCATGAACAATGTTATGATGTCACGCGTCTTCTATGACGTTGCATTCAAAATGCAGTGATGGCAAACAGCCAGCCTATCCTTGGAAGTAGATTTCAGCATATTTTCTTCAATTTCATGACTTTATATTATGACCATTATAGTAGGGCTATGTCATACTATGTCTATTTCACTTGTTATCTTTAAAGTTAAAAACGTTTAATTTAGTCAATAGTGTAAACAACATACAGATTTATTTTTTTCCATCAGCACAGTGTACAGCATAATAGTGTTAATTGTTCTGTCTTCTGATTGGATGACACAGTTGCCAAGCACAATGTACAAGATTCAAGTGTTGTTACAACTTCGGAAAATAAAATAAAAGATGCATGATTTAATAAAACCTAAATCAAAATGTAAATATTCACATGTAATGAATGACTGAATGTGAAAAGACGACGGTACTTACCTTCCGGAGAAGAGACACTGGGATTCACACGTCCGCACACCTATCAGCCTCCTGTCATACAAGAGAAAATATTTAAACAAATTCATTTCCACAAATAATAAAAGAAAACAAACCATTTCAAATTTTATACAACTTAAATTATTAAGATCTTATCCTTATTTTCAACGCTGTTCAATACTGAAACTTACTTGAATTCTAGTTCAAACACGGACCCTCCACTGTCACTACATGCAGCGAGAACAAAACTATCCGTGAACTGAAACATTCATAAAACAAGTCATTGAGAAATAATAATTCTGAGTACTGGGACTATTTGTACTCAGCATAAGGGTATACTTAATTAGCACATAGTAATAAGAATTGAGTTTTGATCAGCTAAGCTTAAGTAAGCTGCGAGGCCGTGTTCTTGAAACACTGGATCAAAGCCCACATGTATGACAAAGCTTGCAGTTTTCATGCCACTGACAACTCACCTTAACATGAAGCACAGCAGTTCCCTGGGGGTGAGCGTCAGTGATGGTGCGTAGCAGCTTTCCTGTGGTGAGGTCCCACATCGTGATCTGGAAATATAGTAGACTGATATCTCAGAGTCTGATCAATGATGGTGTCTAAAACTTTACCAAGTTGTAAAATCATAGGAGGAAATTCAGACAAAGATACATATCTACATCATGTATAAATCACTTTGAAATAAAACATAGGAATTGCAACAAAATTATTCCAAAAAGCTGAATTTACAAACAAAGCCATTAAGCTGTAGACACAATGGAGACCAGTGAAGATGTGCTCAGAGTATACCAGTGGATCTGCAGAAAATCATATCCCTGAAAACATGAGCCAAGCATAAAACAATACAAAAAAGTTTCAATATTTCAATCTATATCAAAATGTCTCAACTTACCTGTCCCTTAGCGAACCCAGAGAGCAGCCTACTACAGTCCTTGTTGAAACCAAGAGCGGAGACTGCCCCGTACTGCGCACCGACCGCCGTGCTGCCTAAACACCACTTGAGTACCTGTTTGGGATCTGGGCGACACGTAATATTCAGTTAATACAGTGGACTCCCGATATACTACAAACCCTTGCTACTAGTTTCACAAGACAATGCGGTTAGGATATGCCCCTTTAAACATTTACCCAGCATTCAGCACTAGGGCTAAAGACAAACTTATGTTTTCAATAAAAAAATATTTACTTATGCAAAAATACATAGAAAATACAAATAACATCCTTTAATAATATTAGAGAATACAGAGAGAAATAGAAAGATACAAAGAGAATACAAATACATGATTCACAGAAAAGTTGCAAAGGCACAAGGTTAGATTACTTATCGGATCTGTAGAATGTACTGGGATATTCAAATGCTTGAGCAGTATTTACTATTTATATAAGTATATTTTGCACCAAATTATAAGTGATAGCAGCATTGTGTTCCAACAATAATGTATAGAGTGACATACCAAAGACCAACACTAAACCGTGGGATGTCCCTACTGCAATCAGAGATGAGACTGTCTGTAAGAAAAAACAACAGGCAAAATTTGAAATGAATCGGATGAATAGAGTCTTTCTACATTTGGTAAGATAAACTTATAAATCTCAGAAAAAGAACAGGTAAAAATATGTTTTAATTTGTTTAAATTGCATGTCATTTTCACTGCATCTCCTCTGGTACTGTAGAAGACATGAATTGAGTGAAATCTTGCAGTCTTGAATTGTATTTCCTATTTGTATATGTTTATGATATAATTATGCTCTTGTACCACCAAGAATGATAATGTAAATCGAGATTTAAATAAATTTCAGTACATGAGAATAACAATTCAATTGGAATTCTTACAATAGCTGTTGGCATCCCAGCATCAACCCGGTCCTGAAATAGAAATATCATGATCAGATGATGATGACATCACATTACACAATTAAATCTGATAAAACGTTAATCAATTTGATTTGTTTGTCACACTGAATTAATCACTTAGTACTTACAGCAGCTGACAGAATCTGTGCCGAGATGTTCTTCAGTTTACTGGGTTTCAGCACAGACCCGTGGACAGCCTTGGGGATCCTTCTTGCTCTGCAAATAACGTCAAAATCTTTATGGAACCACAGGTGCTGTTTCTTGCTACTAAAGGGGGTACACGTTGATTCAGAGTTATGTCAACAATTAATACTACCTTGGTGTCACACTAAAAAGATTTTCTTCAACCTGTTGTAAGGTGAGGTGAGTTGGAGCTTTAAAGAGTATTTCTCAACCTGTTGTAATTTTCTAACTTGTTACCACAGCTTCATTCACAATCTTCAATAGGACACAAGTGTGCACAGACTGGGTAATGACAGGTAACTATACTTATCATATATGATGATCTTAGCTAAGATATATTAGAATTACAATCATATTGAAAATCAGAAAGCACAACCTATGAGGCAATGACAATCTAAGCGATATTCGTAAATCTACAGGTACAGGTACAGAGATTATCTATATACTTGTCTCTTCTCCGGGGCCTATCGTTGAGATAGCTGTCCTGTGAACTGATAGATGAAGTTTCCCCGGAATCCCCCTTGAAAAGCTGAAGAGCACTTGGGGGGATTTCTTCATCATCAAGAACTGAACAAGCATCTTCTGGCTGTAAAATGGAAAAAACTTTCACTTCAAATTATCAAATATGGTATTTTTATGGAATAGAATTAAAGATACTTTATATACTAATTTTGAATGAAGATTTTATAATTCTTAATTTGGTACAATTTGTATACATTTTCAAACATATCAGGGATTTTCAAAAGATTGTGCAAAAGAAAAGAAATAAATTCACCTATTCTAAAAGGAATTTACAACTGATTTCCTAAGCTTTAGGTGCTTTACAAAATAAACTCAAAGTTTAGTGTTGAAATGAAATCCAACCTCATTGAGGATGCTCTCAAGTGTAGGAGTACTTTCTACTGGAGGCAGATCAAACTCGGAATCATCCAACTGAAAGATACAAGGGAACTATTTGTGTGAAAAGAATCAAAATAAGAAGGAGAACTTGATTGATAAACAAAATAAAAATGTCACCAAAAGGTGATATAGTCTGATGAAAAAGAAGACACTATTTATATGTTGAATTTTAGATGCAACTTATATTCATCGGAACAGGGTCAGATAATAATCAGACTGAAGACGATAAAAAGTTTGGTGAAGCTTGAGGCATGGAAGTTGGTATCTGTTTATTATTTTGTATTAAGCAATATATCTGGAGATACTCTGTAATGTGACTGCAGGGAACCTGAAAACTGATAATTTATATAGTTCTAGACTTACTAAGGAACTAATGTCAGTGCAAACAAAACTTCAAAAGGGTGATGCATGTGAGGAAAAAATAGATAAAGAGCCAAAAGTGTAATAATGGCGATTTATTGCTAGGAAATATCTGAACTTAATTTCTCAATATCATACACTGCACAAAGCTGTTGACTCCTCCCCCTTTTTAAGCAATGGTTTTTGACAATAAATAAATAAAATCTGCGAGTATATCTTATTTATTTCTACTCAAATGAAAATTACTGATTATGCAGGAGAAAATATTTACCTCATCAACGTCAAAATCAATCAAACTTGTAAGTTCATTGGTAGCTAACTTGCCTTCCTCTGCCATTTTCATACATTACTTCCTACATATTAGAGTTATCTACCCCTGATTTAGTTAAACTAAAACGAATCTAGAGTATTTGTCTATATGTGATACAAATTAACACAAAACATAGCTTGATAGGAATTCAAATAAATTAAAAATAATATCTATGTTTTACATAATCTTTACCACTGAAAGATAAACAGCATTATATTTATATATTTCTTCATGCGTTTTCCGTAATGAAAACGAATTCTAATTTTATACCGGAAGTTACCGTTACTCGGCTGGAAACGCGAGTAAACAAGCTTCTGCATGAAATAAAACATTCAGTGAGATCGCCATCGTCGGAAAACATTCTTCATCGCTGATAGGATCAGGTGAGTTGTGTGACTTATGGCCCTGCTAGACAACTATTTAAGTCCTAATTTTAATATGCACAGTCACATAGTGCATATTATATACGGATTTATCAACAGAAGAGTAGGCCTAAAGTTGCAGAAATGACAGAATGCTGTTTATTTGTTGACGAAAGCTTAACTTTCATGTTTTCTACTGAAATTCACGTGTCAAACATGGAATTATCAATAGTTGATTTCCATTTCCATTTCAAATTTATATTGAGAATTTCAGCTATTTTAGAATAGCAAAATTATCTTCCCCTGAAATGGAAAAAAAAACATATTTCTAGAAGTGGGGACCCAGTCTTTTTCGTAATATTAGTCCTGAGGGGACATGCCCTGCTTAAAAGTCTTATTTACACACACACATCTGACTATGTCTCTCTTTCTCAGCTAGTATCCTTCTCTGTGTCTACTATTTCATCAATTCATGTAACTATTCAAAGTAAATCAATTAAACATCTGTGTTTCTGTAGATGTGAATACCTTGTATGATGAACTTACCAATGCCTAACTTTCATTTTTCATCTGTTGTTTCCCTTCCCTTTAGCAAGCCAATCGTTGACGTAGATCTTAGCTCAACATTAGCAGAATGGTAAACAAAACAAAAAAGAATCTTTGCACGACAGTTTGGTTTTCATTTAATGCATGAAAGAATTACTTGGAAATTTATATTTTTCATTTGGAAATGTTATTGTATATTAAAAGTACAATTTAGTCATTTTCAGTTAAATTATGTTGCATGTTGGTATTTGCAGATTGTTTCAAAATGTTGGCGTTCTGAATTTTGTTGTTGTTGTTATTCATATCAATTTGCAGATTGATTCAAAATGTTGACATTTCATAAATCATTTTCAGTTGTAGTTTTGTTGTTTGGTGCCTCTTGCATGTTGAAGAGTTATGGAACACATACAAAGGACATTTTGGTGTTCCTATTGTGAAGTCTTGTTGTGATTAATATGTGTGACATATTTGAAACTGCACTTTCATTCATGATGTACCTTTTTGCATAAATTATTTAGAAATCGCCAAGACATTCAGACTTTTCAAAATGTCTTAGTAAAGAATAGATAGAAAAGATACCTATACTTATGCTAAAAATGTTATGTGTGCTCAGTCTGATTAAAATCAACCCTGTTCCAAGGAATACAAGTTGCAGTACATTGCATCTTGATAACCCAAGATATGAACTAATTCGCTGGATTCCTCTCTCCAAGTCTGAAGACGCTCTGTATGGGCGCATTTTCTCGGGCCAGTTCAGTGCAGGCAAAACCTATTCATTAGTATTCCAAACTTATAAAACTTTTTAAATTATCACAATTTGAATACATTCGGAATCATTCATGAACAAGTTCCTAATGTTATGAAAACAGACAAAAGTATGGCCATCTGGAGTTTTGATGTAAGTTTTTGTTGGAAGCCTTTTGATTGGCTAATTAGTAATGTTGCTTGAAGAGGCAGTCATCAGACCGCATGGAGAGCAAACCCTCGAGCTCTAGGAGTTTATATCCTGGTAAATGCAATATTTTGCATCTTTTCTTCTAGTAGCAACAGGGTGGATGTTAAGCAGATTGCAAAATTAAACAAACATAACTATTTAAATACTGACCATGCAATAGTTGCCTACTGGTGGATAATCAGTTATCTTTGGTCATCTTCTCCCCAATTATTATGTACACTTATGACTTTTCTATGTCTTTGTATTATCTAAAACATTGTGTAATAACATCGCATGTTTCTAATTGACATAATTTGACGATAATGACATCACAGTGTAAGTTGTGTGGTAGCAATTGCAATTGTTTTCTGTGTATTTTTGTGCAATTTGCAATTGTGGGATTTAAATTGACGATTTATAAATTATATGTTCAGTTTGGTCCTGTTTAATATCCAGTTTATGAAGCTTGTGAATGGAATCATTATCTATATATATATATACATGAAAAAAGAGAAGATGAAGTTGAAATAAGCTTGGCTAAAGTTTTAAATAGGACTACATGTCCTGCACAGCTTGAAGAAGTAGGTACATTCTGTTGAAAATGTCAGCCAAGCTAATTTCAACTTCATCTTCTCTATATAGATGTTTTGTATTTCTATTTTATTATATACCCATGTAAACTTAAGATAGTAATACAGGGGTGAAATACGGTTCCCGTGGTCGATTTCCGTATTGCACGGTGAATTCCGTATTGCACGGCTGACGGTTCTACTTTCTCTTCTACTTCGGCACTTCTCGGAATTTTCCGTACTTTTCAATGTTTACCCAATTAAATCTTCGGAATTTATGTTTTAATAATACTGCTAGTATTTGTTCAGTTGATTAGAGTATCAGCATGGATTTGGCCTAATATTAACAGCACAAGCAGTGACAATGTTGCTCAAATTATCATTAACAAGGCAGAAAAGCGCAAAGTAGAAGGGGAATCGAAAGCATCGCCGAAAGATTCGCTAGCGATGCTGCGTCACTGTGACGTCACAACCGTTTACTATTGTGACGTCATAACCATGGTTACGTCATTCGAAAGAAGCACGACGCACGGAAGCCTGAATGTTGTTTCTTATTTTCAGTTCTTTGTAATTAAATGATAATAAAGCAAATTTGATGATTTAATTATGTTACCACACTGAAGAAAATTTAACTTACAGCTCTTTTGGGCTTACAAATGAGAAAATAAAGATATTATTAAGATATCAAATCGTGAGTCGTGCTGGTCAAGCAACCGTCTGTGTATCAATACGCAGCACGTCGTCCCAGTAAATGTATGCAACTTTATTTGTTTACCAATTTGCTAATAAAAAGGGGTATATAATAAATATAGAACATCATACTTGTGCATTTGGATCGTTTGTATTGAACTCGAAGCTGTCATGGAAGCGAAGGAACAACTCGTTCTTCGAACTCGTTGTTCCTCCGCTTCCATGACATCTTCTCGTTCAATACAAACGATCCAAATGCACAAGTATGATGTTCTATATATGTATGATATACACCAGATTGTAAGGTACCTGTGTATTTCTATTGTATGATATACACCAGATTGTAAGGTACCTGTGTATTTCTATTGTATGATATACACCAGATTGTAAGGTACCTGTGTATTTCTATTGTATGATATACACCAGATTGTAAGGTACCTGTGTATTTCTATTGTATGATATACACCAGATTGTAAGGTACCTGTGTATTTCTATTGTATGATATACACCAGATTGTAAGGTACCTGTGTATTTCTATTGTATGATATACACCAGATTGTAAGGTACCTGTGTATTTCTATTGTATGATATACACCAGATTGTAAGGTACCTGTGTATTTCTATTGTATGATATACACCAGATTGTAAGGTACCTGTGTATTTCTATTGTATGATATACACCAGATTGTAAGGTACCTGTGTATTTCTATTGTATGATATACACCAGATTGTAAGGTACCTGTGTATTTCTATTGTATGATATACACCAGATTGTAAGGTACCTGTGTATTTCTATTGTATGATATACACCAGATTGTAAGGTACCTGTGTATTTCTATTGTATGATATACACCAGATTGTAAGGTACCTGTGTATTTCTATTGCAGGGAGCCGAGGAAGACAAGAAGAAAAAGGCAGCCAAGATGGCGAGACGTAAACAGGAAGTTCAACTCCAGCAGGACATCGAGACGACTGAGGAGTGGGAGGAGATGATAGCCAAGGAGGGACTTTGGGGTACAAAACTAGAAATTGATAAAAACCTGTATGAAATTTGCAACATTTTTTTCAAATTCTTGCTTCATTTTTCACACCAATCATCAAGAGGGACATTGTAAGTAGACCCATTAGGAACCAAGCTTGTAACAAATTGTATGGGCAATTAAACTTGAGTCACTTAAAAAGTAATTAAATTCTTAAGTAAGTAATTCATGCATGATGATCATTCACAAACGCATGATAAACACTGATAAATAACGTCACGTTAGTGTCAATATTACTTTGTGATGATTCACATGCTCATTTAGAGACACAACCAAAATAACCTTGACAATAGATCTTTATTTGACTCGGTTGAAAATATTGTTAGTATAGATTTTATAATATTCGAAGGAATGTTATATGCAAAAAATCTTATTATGATCGACAGTGATCATAGGGTATCCATCACTTGGCAAATTGAATGTTTAGTAAACTGACTGTTAAGCAAATTCAATGTTCAGCAAATAATGTGATGACGACCTGTTGCAGTGGTTGACATCTATCAGGAGTGGTGCGGACCGTGTGCAGCTATGATCGCAAACTTCAGACGTCTCAAGAACGAGCTGGGAGACGATCTCCTGCACTTTGCCACTGTGAGTAGGATAACTTCAGTGATATAAACTATAGGTTTTAACCATCCATTGTCTAACATTCATTTTATAAGGAATCAGTTGAAATCATCTGAATTTATTTGAAAATTTCAAGTATAAGTAATGTTATTTTTATGAATAAATTTAATTGTGTATAAAGGATGGTCAACTCATCATGAAGTGCACCTGGTTACACAGAGAGTTGTATGATCGAGAGTAGTCGAGGATATGAAAAATCTACTTTTAAGAGAATTGAAACTTTAAAAAATTCAGATTAAAATCACTTTTAGACTTCTGATAAGCTGTAGATAGTCTGATTATTAGTTAGTTATGATAGTATAAATAAATGAAACTTATATCTGACCATAATATAAAAATGCTAATTTTTAATGGCAATATTATATTTCAATCTCAATTTATCTATAGATTTAGGGTTAATTTTGCATATTTTGTCAATCTAATTCTGTCTGCAGGCAAAAGCCGATACTGTCGATGCCCTGGATAAATACAGAGGGCGCTGTGAACCTTGCTTCCTTTTCTTCGCTGTAAGTATCTTTGTAGAGCACAGAAAAACTTCCCAATAACTGACTCGATGTAAAGCCTTTGAGGATCAGTTGAAAGTGTGTAAACAAACTTAAATTATGCATAAATAAGCAAACTGTCTGGTAATAATAAGCATTTATGAATTTTCAATTCCACCAATACAAAGATTATGGAAAAAGAGGTTGATAAGTTAATTTATTACCCATATGGTTGAAAATAACCGAGTTAATATTTTTGATATGAGCACATGTGCACATATCACGTTTGCCTAGCAACGATTGTTTCACCGCTGCTTCCCGTATTATGTCGCCTGTGACGTCATAAAATGATTATTCGTGACGTCACTATAGCTTGCCGTCGCAAGGGAAGTGGGCCGTTTCCTGACTATTTTAACGCGAATCAAATGGAATAAAATGGGTAATAAAGAAATTATTACACTTGAAAGTGTGCCATATGACTTTTACGAAACTTGTGCAAATTTATGTATAACCCTCGCTCTCGCTCAGGCAATACAAAAATTCACACTCGTTTCGTAAAAGTCATATGGCACACTTCCTCGGGTAATAATCTCTATATAATTCCATGTATTATTGATGTTGAAACTGTTCATTTCACAGTCCTGCAAGTTCTGTTAAAGTATAATATCCAAGCAATCATAAGTCCAAATTTGAGAGAGATGTTATTTCCAGGGCGGTGTGCTGGTTGCTTGTATCCACGGAGCCAACTCGCCCGTCATCCTCCGAACCATCACGGAGCAGCTGGCGTCGGAACACAAGGTCATGGATGGGTCCAGCGAGAGGAAAGAGGTCAGTGCTTCTACAACTGTGAGATAATAACAACCATATTTTCCTCAAATACAACCCTGGGGTTCTATGTCGTTCAACAACGCTAACCCCCCTGGTTCTATTCGAAGCCCGGAAGTAATTAATGTTATCTACCTCACTGCAGATAAAAGATCCGCTGCTGGCAGGGCTGGATGATCGAGAGAAGGCGGAGTTTGACGAGGAGGAGAACGAGAAGGAGGAGGACGGTAGGTGCATCATCTTCTCGTCCCACTCTCTTCTAGATTTACTCATAGCTTTGTATCTGTAGTGATTCATGGACTTTTTCTTCTATGCTAGAAGAATATGGTTTTGTAACCTATTCATTGCAATGAATTAGAAGTTTTTCTCTCTTGGTCTATTGAAAATTTATTTACCAATGGTCATTTAACCAAATTGTAAAATACTTTCTGCTGGACTTGGCATTGGAGCATTTCCTATTTTATCTTTCATCAGACACCTATCTGCTAGAAGTATTGATTCATCACCTCTTTCCATCTGTGATAGTGTACTGCTGCTGCTGTTGAGGGAATCATCAACTTCTATATGTAACTTCTATATGTAACTCTCTCTAGCTTCTGATATATCTCCATTCTCCTCTCTTAGAGAATTAAGACACTATGAAAATACAGCACTCTATCTAAAGAAGTGTCTTCATGTTGTGTCAACTTATAGAATGCCAATCCATTAAGTCTCTATTGCTTAATCTGCCTTTGCACATATAATATGTGAACTATTTCATTCATTACACATCATCATCCATATTTTGTATCTCAGTTGGAGGCCAAGTCACAGGTATGGTTACAGTTACAGTGTGATGAGTTAATTAACTGGTGTGATATGCATGACTGATTGTGCACCATGTGCAATGACTACTGACATTCCTAAGTTAAATAACTCAAATTATACTTTTATGATTGATTACAAACAGGTGACTTTTTGAGGTTCAAACCTGTGATGAGTTTTTATTTTTTTATGTTTCATTGGTATAAAAAAATTAATGTATCCAACATGATTTGGATCACTTACTGAAAACATTGTCAGCCATGATGTGAAAAAAAATGATTATACTGTAACTAAATCAAAAGTATTTGAAATGTACATTTGACATCTTTGAACATCAAATCAGGTTCATGGGACAGAGATTAATTTGACAATTCGAAGACAAGAATTCACCAGACATGATAAATTATTCATTTCATCATTCATTATCAACTCTATACCCATAGAATCTGCAAGTCTTATATATGATATATATTTTCAGATGATAATGTGTTAGACTATCAAGGGGAGAGAGTAAACTATGGCGACACATTGACTGTGTCATCTTCTCCTGATCAATCTGAAGGTTAAAGCTGTTAGATATAGCTACTGCCGCTGCTGCCTGTAACACCAGTACTGTGCATGCCATCCCTTACAGAACCACCTTCTTTGTGTTTGGGGAGATTTTTTTATTGATTTTTTTTTCACTCCTCATATATGTAGTGCTCTGATTAAAAGGGCTATTTTTTTTCGTAATTTCTTTTGTCACTCTTAATTATAATACGCTGAATAGGGTGATTTTTTATTCTAAATTTATTCACTCCTATTTACAATACGCTGTTTAGGGCGATATTTTTTCTAAATTATGTCTCTCTTAATACAATACTCTGAATAGGGTGATATTTTATTCTAAATTTTATTCACTCCTAATTACAATACGCTTAATTAAGTTAATAGGGTGATATTTTTTCTACATTTTCTCACGCCTATTTACAATACGTTGAATAGGGTGGTAATTTTTTCCAAATTTTGTCACTCCTAATTACAATATATGCTTTACAAGGTGATATTTGTTTCTTCATTTTGTCACTCCTAATTACAATACACTAAGTAGGGTGATATATTTTTCTTTATTGTTCATCACTCCTAATTACACTACGCTGAATAGGGGGATATTTTTTCTAAATTTGTTCATTCCTAGTTATAGTACGGTGATGACGGGAATATTATTTACTTCATTTTGTTGTCACTCTTTAAAGTACCCTATACACAGGGTTCCTTCTTTTTATTTTTTATTTTTTTTTATTTCACAGGTTACTGTGGCCAACCCTTAAAAAGTGATAGATGTAGTGGCAATCTTTAGTCATTATTTAGCATGACCACCCCTGACAGGGATATTATGTTTATATACTTTTCATTGATGCATATGCTGGAAAGTTAAATGTATATTGGCAATCCACAGCAGTCCCTAGCATAGCATGTATAGTTCCACCCAGTATAGAGATATTTCCATCCTGCTACCTCTGTGTAGTTTCATGAGCCCGTTTTGCATATATTAAATAACTGGCCAATGAAAGAACTTCCATTCAAACAAAAGAGGCAGTACCTGGATGAGGGGTCTGATGCGCAATCATCGACATTGAAATCATGACATTTCATTCGCTAAAAAAGCACGATGTTATGCTATTTAGCAATACGTAACCAACCTACATCAAAACACCAGCGATAGGACTCCCGAGAATCAGGGTATTGTACTAGCGTAGTGGATATAAATACACAGATGGAGCAGGATGGGAAATTTCCAGCCACTATTTAGCATAGCATGTCCCTTTATAATTACACCCAGTATACGGATATTTTCAGGCAAGTGTTAACTTAATACCATGGCAACAACCTTATTTCCACAACCCAGTGAGAGATATAATTTTGTTGTTCAGGTTTATTTTGTTTGTTAAAAACAAACTTTTTATTCAATTCTGATTTGTTATATTTGTAGAAAATAGGTGTATGTTGTAACAATGTTCAAATAGAGGTATTATAACATCAAACTATTTATAATATGGCATTATCATCTGTATTTAGTGTGTTAACTGTTATGTGTCACCACATATTTACTAATTTGCCTCAGTTTGAACCTAAATCATAATTTTATACTCAACATGATATTATGTAACATTTTGTGGTGAGAATTGTAAGTATTGTACTAATACAGCACAACACCATCACTGCTACCATTGCTTCTAACAAGATCCTTCTTCGTCCATGCACTGTAACCTGACAACTTCTTATTATTATCTTCAAGCTTTCACTTAATATTCTCTCAATAATACGAAGCTCAAGATCTGTTGGAACTCAGAAACTCTAAAATTCTGTTTGTTGCATTTGGTGTAGTGACAATAACTCGAAAACAGCATGAGCTTAAAAACAAAACTCTGACATTGCTGAATATCAATTCTAGATCTGATCACCTTCAATGTATTCAAAGTAATTTCAGTTTGAATACGTAAGTGAACTGAAAACTAAACCCAATCATAAGGATTTGTGTTGTTAATCTTCCATTCAGTTATCACTATAACCACATTTCATACATATAATACATTATAACACATCTATAGCATGACTGAGTTTTTTGCTCCAATTTTGCAGAGAAGAAAGGTTTCACAGTGGCTCTCATCAAACCAGACGCTGTTCGCAATGGCAAAGTGGATGAAATCATCCAACAGGTCAGTTAACATGTGAATATTTTTATTTTTATTATTCTTGACTTGAGCTGTTCACCCGTCACCCCCTATCAGCCGAGGAGGACATTACGATCAATGTCATTCACGGTCCCAGTCACATGGACTGTCAGACACTGTAAGAGAGCTTTCTATAAAGCAGCTATGTTATGGAACAACCTTCCTGCAGTAACATCTACACAACAGTAACATGTACACAACAGTAACATCTACACAACAGTAACATCTACACAACAGTAACATCTACACAACAGTAACATCTACACAACCGTAACATCTACACAGCAGAAACATCTACACAACAGTAACATCTACACAACAGTAACATGTACACAACAGTAACATCCACACAGCAGTAACATCTACACAACTGTAACATCTACACAACAGTAACATCTACACAACCATAACATGTACACAACGGTAACATCTACACAACAGTAACATCTACACAACAGTAACATCTACAAAAACAGTAACATGTACATAACAGTAACATCTACACTACAGTAACATCTACACAGCAGAAACATCTACACAACAGTAACATGTACACAGCAGAAACATCTACACAACAGTAACATCTACACTACAGTAACATGTACACAACCGTAACATCTACACAACAGTAACATCTACACAACAGTAACATGTACACAACAGTAACATGTACACAACAGTAACATGTACACAACAGTAACATCTACACAGCAGTAACATCTACACAACAGTAACATCTACACAACAGTAACATCTACACAACAGTAACATGTACACAACAGTAACATCTACACTACAGTAACATCTACACAACAGTAACATCTACACTACAGTAACATCTACACAACCGTAACATCTACACAGCAGAAACATCTACACTACAGTAACATCTACACAACAGTAACATCTACACAACAGTAACATCTACACAACAGTAACATCTACACTACAGTAACATCTACACAGGTTTCCTATCTGAATAGAAGATCCATGTGTGCATGAGAAGCTCCCCTCTGAGCAGATTTCTGGATATAGGGGCTATATAAATGTCTAACTTGTTAATTATCATTATATAGAGTTATCAAAAATAAAACTCCTGTGTCTTTCCTATGTGGGAAATGTACTGAATGATAAACTTGATGCATGTTTATCCAGATGGAAGAGGCTGGTATAGAAATCCTGACCAAGCAAGAACGACAGCTGACGGAGGAAGAAGCGAGGGAGTTCTACTCACATCTGCAGGATGAGGTGAGATTATCATTTATAAGATTGCTTTTTGAAATTTAATTCCTTAGTTATTCAAATGAGTTGTAAAAGCTACATGAAAACCTTTATAGAGTAGTTGGTAATGGATGGAGATCAAGTTTGGACCCATTCAGTTTGTACCACAACCTCTGACAAGTGTATCTAAGAGTACTGCAAGTTTACATTATATCCATTGATTGCAGGACTACTTTGAGGATTATATCAAGTTCATGAGCAGCGGTCCGAGCTTTGCACTGGTGCTGACCAAGCGTCAAGAAGGGGAGGACATCATCCAGAGCTGGCGGGACATGATCGGACCCACCTCTGTGGAGGAGGCCAAGGAACAGGCCCCAGACAGGTGAAGTACAGTGGACATGTGGCTTTGTGAACCTGTGACAGGGGTCATGACCCAAAACTCTATTTTCATCCTCTTTTCTAGTACGAAACCTCTAGAAAATGTATAGAAATCTCTAAAATTGTAGATTTGGTGGCTCTGTGACCCAAAATATTGGAGCAATGACCTAAACACTGATTTTCATCTTCTTCTCAATTATATGAAGTACTTGAAATTTTTTATACCTCTGATAAATGCTTGGAAAATTAACATTTTGGAACTTGTTTAGTTTATAATTTAAATCCTGGTGAGCTCTATTTTTCTTTTTAACATGCCTGTCCAGTTGTTGCTAGTCAGATGTCAGAAACAATCATTGATGATTGTGTTACATTTTACAGGAATTATCACAGAATTTCTGCCATCAAGAATTGTTCAGCTACAGTTAAATTAGAAGGTTGATCGTTCAGATATAATGTATTCACTTTCATCATTAATCTTAATGAGAATAGATATATGCAAATGTCTGAAAGTGTTATAGTCATCTGATGATGCTTTTACAAAATGTGTACTAATGAACTATTTTGTCCATGACATAAAAAAGATGTAACAATTTTTTGTTTCAGTTTGCGAGCCAAATATGGAACTGACAAATACACAAATGCTCTTCACGGCAGTGACTCTCCTGAAACAGCTGCGAGGTATGCTTCTCTTGTTTTCTCTCTTCTGTATTTATGTGTGATATTATCTTAGGAATGACATAGGCTAAGCCCTACGTGGTAGACAAATAACCTAAATCTTGAGTTTTATGGTTGGGATGAGGTGAGGTTATAGGAGGTTTAACACTGTTTTCGAGAGTATTTCACTTCTATCACAGCGGCTAGTATTATTGCAGGGAGAAAGCTCACAACACTATTATGGCTATGGATTGTGGTGAAACCTGTTAGCACTGATGATACTGCGCTGAAATTCAGTGTAGCATTGCACTCAAACTCTAATTACTGCATGTAAAAAGTTCTCTACAGCAGACAAAGTTGCTGAGCCCATGGCTGGTGGGATTTGAACCCGGTGACCTCTTACACCAAACCACTGACCAGTGCACTTTCTCACCAGTTTTAGATACTAACAATGCGTAAACCATTGAATCACAAAGTCGTATGGTTAGATCATGGTAGTAGTGGTAGACAAGATCCTTAGTCTCATCATAAGTTCAGGTACCTTAACACTCTCCACACATAAGCAAGACAGCCAGGGGGACTTGTATTTGTTGTATTCATCATTTATCTTGTTACTTTCACAGAGAAATGGCATTCTTCTTCCCTGACATGTCTCAGCCCACCGTACCTAAAGCAGGAGCTAAACCCAAGTTGCAGAGAACACTAGCTCTGATCAGACCTGATGTATTGAAGGACCACAAAGGTAAAGTATCTCATTATAAGATTGACAGTCATCTCTTTATTCACCATTATTGTTTCCATTTTTATATGTGTAAGTAGAGTGTTTTCTTACTCATCAATGTGATCATTGCCGGTAATTAGAATGAAATATCTGTTTTGGTTTTTATATTATTTTATGTTGATAACAATTTAAAAATTCAGTATCATTTTAACAGCTTTTGGTAGAATGTTCTGTAATTCAAACACAAGCCTTAAATGAAACTAAAATAATTGAAATCATTTCAATCTTATTGTTTTCTTTCATTCAGTTTTCTTTTCACATACACTTTCTATTCTAAACCAAGTAACTCCACAAATATGTCACCTTTTGTTGTGACAAATTCACTTGACCATGAAACAATTAACTTTGTTAATACATTTTACAAAAAAGAAAGAGTTTTAAACCATAAAAAGTTTGTGTGTGTGTTAGTTTAACTTCTAAGATGCCATGTCCGTCAGTTTGTTATCATTGCCTATATTGTTTATATGTGAAATGTGTGTGTACCAGATGAGATCCTGGAGAAGATCCGGGAGGCGGGCTTCAAGGTGGCGCTGCAGAAGGAGATGACGCTGACGAGGGAGCAGGCGGAGGAGTTCTACAAGGAGCACAGGGACAAGGAGTACTTCGAGGAGCTCACATCTAGAATGTCAAGGTAGGTCCACCGGCCATCTTCTACTCAGCTCTTTTAGCCAGGGTGATTACTCCTTCTTATAACTAGCAGCTATGGTGCCCTAAGTTCTGAGCGGCTGTGTGCAGATTGGCTCTGTGTTGTGTTTGTAGTTTGTAATCTGGAGTAGAACAAAGGGCGATCAGAATGGATGTGGAATGGTTGAGGCTAGGCATTAAGGGACTGCTTCTTTCAAAAGTATCAACGTCTTTATTTACCCCTTTACAATGGTATGACACTGCTAGTACAATTAAAACATGCTCTCAAGGTTAACTTAGGAGTAAACACAACATTTTAACAACTGATGCTTGAATTCATTAGAATACTTTGTGTTTTCATCATTCAAGTCATAAACATTTAAATTCCTAATTGATTAACACCCTTCATCATCAATCAATGAGAGAGAAAGTGATGTAACACAAATACCCTCTATATCTCTAATTCATTCCTTCATACGTTGTGCCCACTAGTTACAAGGAAGCAATAATAACAATGATAACGTTGTGTGTTCAGTGGTCCACTGCTGGCTCTAGGTCTGGCGAGACAGGACGCTGTACAGGCATGGAGGGAACAACTCGGACCCACGCTAAATGCTAAGGATGAAGCACCAGAGAGGTAAGAGACAGATCAAATTTGTACACAGAGCACAGATCTAGATAGTTGACTACTGCACTCCTGCATACTGCTTCACCTTACAAATATAGTCTTGTAAATATGGTATTGGAAACATTGATCAAACATGATTTTCTAGTGTATAGCTTTTACTGGTATGAGACTTGAAACTGCTAAGCTTAAAAGTTTTCATCTGTGTGATATAGCTAAGATAGAAGATCTAAGGATATATGTTAAGTGAAGCCTAATGAGCTACAAAGCCAATGGCTCTAATGTTGCTTTTTTTCCCAGTTTACGAGCCCAGTATGGTGTAGAAGGCACCGACATCAACATGCTCCATGGTTCCGATGAAGCTGAGGCTGCAGAGAAAGAACTCGACTACTTCTTCCCAATGGAACAAACAATCGCTGCAATCAAACCAGATGCCTACGGAACTAAAGGTTAGTGTGTATTGAAATAGTCATGTATTGGTTTGTAATGGACAATTAGGACTGCAACCTGGGCCATTGATTCTGTTATTATTTAGAGGAGTAAAGAAACGTCTAGCTGCTAGTGCAGCTGTATTGCACGTATGTTCGGTATTAGTCCCTTTACAGATCTATGTTATTCCTGAGTCAGCGAGTAGGGTTCTTGAAAGATGCCACTAAAAAATTTTCGTTGCTAATAATTCAACCTGGAGAGGTTTAGAAAAACAATGCAAGACTTTGACTTACCTGATGAATAATTCTAGAGAGTTACTTCAAACTGTTTTGAGTAATGGTAGAATGCTTTGATAAGCTATACTTTACCGCTCTTCAACCACTTGTTTCAGATGAAATCATAGAGAAAATCCACGAGGCCGGTTTCAGGATAGCAGCAAGGAAAGAAACAACAATCACTAAAGATATCGCAGAAGAGTTTTATTCAGACCACAAAGGCAAAGATTATTTTGATGATCTTGTCAATCATATGACCAGGTAGGATGATTTTCTTGTTATATATCTTTTGTTGGATCTATTTGCATATATATTGATGACAAATTTGTTTGAACTATGACAGAGTGTGTGTAGGTGAAAGTTTTATTTTCCTCTGTGTAGTGGACCTACGATGTTCATGGTTTTGTCCCGAGGAGACGCAGTCACTGGCTGGAGAGAAGTTATAGGGCCCACTGATCCGGAAACCGCTAAATCTGATGCACCAGAATCGTAAGTGAAAGTGTTTTTACTTCTGTCTCCAAATTCTTGATGTTTAAACATGAATCATTAGTTTTTCTGTACATATCCATTTATATCTTAAAAATGATATTATTGTTATGATATAAATTAATTTCATTCAAAAGATATTTCCACATTTTACCTTTTCTTTGTGTTCAGGGATGAAAGTACTCCTTGTGTTACGCCTATTGTATGTTGATGTTCTATTTAGAATAAGAGCCAAGTTTGGGAAAGACATCCTCCACAACGCAATCCACGGAAGTTCCAACCCAGACCACGCTAAGCAGAGTATAGAGAAAGTATTCGGCCAACTGGAGTTTAACGCTGACGGTACTGTTAAAGGTAGATTTAGTTCCAGTTTGGAGTGGTGACATTGTGCGACTAGACTTTATTGTCCCCTGTGATATCGTTCTCTCTCTAGATTTGCCTGGTAACGTAAACATTTCTTCCACAAAACTTATGAATATCAGTATCCTCTATGAACATAAAGTATATCTGAAAATGTGTTGAATAACATCTAGTAATGGAGGATAATTTCATAAAGATAAATTATTAAGTCAAAATAAGTACTTGTTTAGTTAAATAATTTTAAATTTTATAACCTAATGTTAAATCTTCCTAGTTGTATATATTCAAACAAAGCCACTTGATTTAAGATAATTTTGAAGATGTTTTCTTTTATAAGTTTGTTTTGTAGATGTTTATTTCTCGCTTTATATGTGTCACAGTAATCAGACAGCCTAACATTCATCTTACTAGATTTTGAGTTATAGATTGTTGTAACCTTCGTTGTAATTTATCTAACTACTAGACCATACTAAACACATGGTGTCCATCACCGCCCTGATTTCAGGAGAAGAGAATGAAGAGGTCATACGTAAGTTGTGTGTCAGTCTCTTGTAATCTTCATCTATGTCTACATACGTTTGTAAGTCTGTGGAAGAACTCTCTTCCAGTCTTCAGATAAATTTTGGTAAATTATTCACATTTATTCATAAATCACACAATTCATGAGTTTTCATGAAAATAATTCACTATAAAAAAAACCCAAATTATTCAGAGTTGTATCATATCCATCTCACTCTCTTAGTTTCAATCTTGAACTGAATGTAAATGTTGATGAAATTTTAACTTGAACATCCACACAAGTCCCATCCCCTCATGGTAATCTCCCGGCCCCTCTAGCTGTCACTACAAAGTCGTTGTTGTTCTGCTACAAGCACAAAGAATGGTCCCTATTTGCACCTGTCTGTATGTAATATATAACAGTAACTGTTGCTGTATGCATTCCATTATACTGGCTTCGATAAATTGCTTCGGCATTGCACACTTCCTCCTGACTTTCAGCTTCTTTATGGGAGAACCTAGCCAGAAGCAAACCAGATGATCTATAGAACATCAATACCTTTACTGTTAATTGTGAACCAATCACTATCAATCATGCCCAATATTTTCAAATATCTTTTGTGGCCAAGAGGGTGCACTATTTTACTTACCATAAACAAAACAATTAGCATCTTGAGTGCTTATCTAAAATTACTCAAATATCGAAGGGCACAATGATTCACTAAGAACATTGTTATTGGGCTTTGACGTCAGAATGTAGGGGGAAAAGTAACAGGAACAAAACTAACAGTTTTGATATAAAGAAACAATAAGAGTATGGCAATGAAGTTCGAGGATTTGTATATGAGGTGGTGTATTTGCTATAAAGTACATACAACATTGTAATTGAAAACCATTATTACAATGATTATAGTCAATAATCTTTAACAAAGAAAGAGGAGTCTGAAAAACTAGACCTGCAGATTTAATCAGTACCGTATACCGGGAAATTTTCGTGGTTTGAAATTTTCGTGGTTGAGGACTCAAAGACCTTTCGTGGATTTTTATTTTCGTGGTTCAGACGTTGTCAAAAAATTACATTTTCGTGGATTTTTATTTTCGTGGTTGAAGTTATCCAAATACAAATTTTGAAATCTTGTGTTTGTGTTCCACGTGTAAGCCTGTTGATGTTATCCTGTCTGTTGACACCGCCATGTTAGTTAATCATATTGCTTTCCAAACAACTTGTTACAATCGGATTAATAGGGTCAGTAGTCATCAGTCGATCGTGTTTGTTCAACATTTATAAGGAGACCACACGAATCACATTTAGCGGCTTGTTTCAAAGATGACAATTCTAACTCAAGGTGTCAATAAAGTAATACTGTGCTCAACCAAAGGATTATCAAGTTTTTATTCATTTGTTGAATACGGCAGGCTCCTTTGTCTTTGTCACACTCTGTTGAACATGAACTACGACCCGATGCATTGTGTTTTGACACGTGTTAAGCTCCACTAATTATGTTGTGAACAAGCGTTCAAGTACCGTAGCTGGTAGAACTACATTTGTAAATATAGAGAGATAATTTGACACATTGACGAGTGTCAATCCCACTTCGCTACATATTAAGTAGAGTTATCAACGTATATATTTACAACTATCAATAAACGACAAACTGCATTAGAGCTCTATTATTAGCAGTTGCCAGTGAATAGCACTAAAATCTGGGCATGCGCTATTCTTAAAAACAGCTCGATGGTTCGTACAGTGAGTGGTGAAGATATTTTTAATGAAATTCATCGGGAAATTTTCGTGGTATGGAAAATTTCGTGGTTCAAGCTCTACCCACGAAAACCACGAAAATTACCAACCACGAAAATTTCCCGGTATACGGTATTTAAGAAAAGAACATATTGTTAGCCCTTGAAGAACAATTGCATGTTAGTAAGTCCCTGATGTAGAAGTGCTATGTTCAGTTTGATGTTGTTTCCGTGTATGTACATAGCCACATGTCATCCTCCAGCCTGGATCTCTATTACCCTGTTTTACCTCTTACCTTGTCTTACTGTTTACCTTCTTGTTTTCAGTCTCACCATGTTGTAATAGTTGTAGCTGAATTTAGCTTTGTAATGAGTTAGTACAGCCTTTTATTGTTGTTAAATAATTATAGAAATGTCTGCATGTCTATTCTGTTTATTTTTGAGCATGCTAGAGTTTTTCTTTCCAATGCACATTTGTAGAAGCTATCTATCTGCAGATATTTATCAGTTTGTTTGTAAACGTAGAGAATTGTTCTTTTGTATATTTATCATTTCAATCCTTTATGTTATACAGATGTGTTCACTCCTCGTTAGTTTCACTCCTAGAATATATGATAGCTATTTCTCGTCCTCTTCTTACCTGTGGGTGGTTTATGTAGGTTAAGGAGTCCATTTTGAGTGAACATGCGGTTTGTACATTTTTAATTCTCTGAGCTAGATTTGGATTCCCGTTTGAACAGTACTCAATTTGACAAAATGTTATTGTTCACAAGTCCACACAATTTGATAAAGCTACAGAAAATAGACACTTTTAAAATCAATGAAACATTGCATCAGTGATTGTAAAAGTTAATCCAGGGATGTTATGCAGTAGATTAGACGATCAGAGTTCTCCACTGATCTATAACTGTAGTTGTAGTCGTAAACTTCACCCACTGTTGAAGAACAAGTAGATCTAGTAGCCATTGATGAATAAGGCGGTCGACAAAGGACATGATAATTGGGAAATTTTGTTTGTTAACCAATTCTTACTTTCAATATTGACTATTTACAGAAGAACAACAACCGGCCAAGGAACAAGAAGAACAAGGTAAGAGATCTTGACAATAAAGTCTGTTTGTTTTCTTCTGTCAGTTTTAAAATGCTTCTTTTAACCAGAACACGTCAAATTATTTAAAGGTGATCTCGACCAATGGAAGATTGAATTGATTAGAAACATTGGGGGTCACTTGAAGGTTCACTGCAGTACTACAGGGTGTTTGAGTGTACGTGTTCTGACACATAAAGACTCAACTCCAATTAATACTTTGTATCATGTTGATAATTACCACTGTTCAAAGTAAATTTTAAAAGTAACCCCAAAAACCTTGACATGCACCGTCATGGACATGTTAGACATTGAAAGGTATTCTACAACGAATGAAACTTTCACAAATCACAATGAAGAGACGGGTAATTAGAATACAAGAAATGACCAGTACTATTTGTTTAGTTAGAGTTAAAAACTAAATATATAACACGTGGTGTCTTTCTGACTGCTACTAGCGGTAGTGGACACAGGGGCCGGGGAGGAAGCGGCAGATGTGGCTCCGGAGTTCAGGAATGAGGAGACAGGTCAGGGCGGTCACTAAAACTGACCAGTAGACTAGCGGTCACTGACACCTCCCATTATCCTCCTAACAGTGATCTGTTTGCACTCACCTGTACCTGTCGTGCACTACTCCTACCTGCACCATGCTGCTTCTATACCTTAACCCTTAGTCGGCTGATGCAGTAACAATCCAGCTATGTCTACCATTAACTCTCCACCAATCATCTTATCAATTTCAGGATTTCATATTCTGGGGTACTACATTTTCATGGGAACCAATAATCATCAACTGTAATGCAGTATCAACCGAGAACAAAGATATATATACTGACCCTAAAAATATAATTGATAGAGATCCTACGGTTAAAATATAGTTGACAATGCCTGAGGGTTAAAGAAGACATTCAAACTGGATTCTGAGGCTAAAAAATAGTTTGAAATGAAAATAATTCATGTGCATTTCGATAAAATGCATTCTTGCCTGTTTATCTATGATTTCACTTATCAATTCAGTAGGTAAGGGTTAATCAATGTAGCGGTGTAAGTTACACCGTGTAACCCTCACTAGATCCCCTTTGCACTCTCCAGAAACTGTCCTCTGTTTAGTTTCTAGTTCTTGACAACAGAAGTTAAAGTGGCTCCTTTATAGGCTCCACGATCGTTAGTTTCTCCTGTTGCTCTGTTGCCTATGTGCTTATGCTCAGCACAGTCTTTTAGTCATGTTGTCATATACTAGTTCTTGTTCAGTAGAAGTTATAGTGGTGACGGTGAGTGTCTCACTTCAACAAAGCTGTCTGTTTCTACTAGTTCTTGTTCTTGTCTGCCTATAATTCGCAAATGAGTAGTTCTTACATTATTTAGTCTCTCTGTAGGAAATGACTAAAGGAGCATTTTACATTGGATAGTTCTTAGAATTACCAGCTTCTCAACTACCTTGGAATCTTTTGCCCTCAAGAAGAGTAGGTCTATCAATTTACAATCAACAACATAATCTTACGGTATTCAGAAGAATTTAAACTATTTTTTAGATAAGAACATGAAGATTTTCTGGATAACAACTTCTTTAATGTGAAAATACACGACGTTTCGGAGTACATACTCACTCCTTCATCACATTCCACCTGATGAAGGAGTGAGTACGTACTCCGAATGCCCTATTTTTTAGATATTAACATCTGATAATGCTATTTCATAATGGCTCTTAATCTGTGCTGAAAACATTTCTGAACCAATGTTTTAAAGATCCCTGCCCATCATGTCTTGCTATTTACACATGTGGACATATGAACCCCATTATTATGTTTAACTCCCTCCCCAGATATATCCACCCTGTAAGATTTGAAATGTTTCTACTACCAGTGTGAATGTTGTTGAAATGTCCAAGAACTTCATGATTACCCGATGTCTCTTCCTAAACCGTCTTCCCTTAACCCAAACAAAACAAAGTTTTTCTTGTCCCTAACTCCAATTAGTGCTGAGTTATAAACAAGCTTTCTTACAACCCATTTAAAATGCTTCTAACAATGTGTTCATATGGCATAAACCAATCTGAATATTTTGTATTGATAAATTAAATAAAATACTGATAATACTTTTCACACACAATGATACATTTTAAACTTTTTCAAACTATCAATTTAAAAAAAAAGAAGAGTGGACTTAACAGAAATATTGGCATAAATTGAGAGATAATATATATGATAGTATAATTAACAGTGTATAGAGTATACAGTAGATGACATGTTGAAGCTCTTACAGAAGGAGATTCTCAAGAAAGCAAACAACAGGAAACTCGTGACGACACAGAACAAGGTACACTACCTCAAGGTCTCGTGTCAGTGGGCGAGTGTTGTCAGTGAGATGACTCTGAAGAGAGTTTACTCAATTGAAAAGATAGGGTCCCCAAAATACTGAATAGAAAGTCTTGTATAATAAAAGTACTAAGTATTTCCTAACTTATAGGATTTACTCTACTTTATCTGCCCTTATTGTTAGGATTTGTCCTAGTAGGGACACCTTTAACAATTTGTTGGTGAAGCTGATTTTCTCTCATAGATACCTGGTCCAAAGTACAAACAATTTAATATATGCAAGAGAAATAAAAGAAATTGAAAGCAAATTTATGCAACACCTAGTAAGATCGTTTCTAGCACTTGTGGTGTCATTGTCTACATGTCTTTGTGTCATGTTGCAGTGCTTATGCAAGTGTTCGATATGTGAAAATTTGTTCAGTAAATGTGTATGTTTTGTATTTCTCATCTAGCACATGTTCCTTACCACTTAATATTGTCAATGATTGAATACTTCACATGCATGTACTTTTGTTATTAAATTTTGGTTTTCCAAGGAAATAAGTCAAAATATATAATACGAAATCACATTTTAATCAATATTTAAATTCTTGAAGCTTAACTTTGAAAAACAAATAAAGCCTGAATTTTGGTACATTTTCTTTATTTTCCTTGTAAAACAAAGTTCACTGTTCACATGTTGATACATCTGTGTCAGGGTTTGAAGAAATTATAATGAGTCTGTTCGACATTTTATTTTCTTAAGATTTCGATTCATCGTGTGATTGGAAGTGAACGGAAATAACAACCTTAGTGCTGGGAGAGTTAGATTATCCCAGCCCGCACCTGTTAACTGCTAACTGATGGCCCAGCAAGACTTTCTGTCAGATCCTGACACATGGAATTCTAACAACACATTGTATGTGTTCACTGTATGATATTGTACATGTTCACTGTATGATATTGTACATGTTCACTGTATGATATTGTACATGTTCACTGTATGATATTGTACGTGTTCACTGTATGATATTGTACGTGTTCACTGTATGATATTGTACGTGTTCACTGTATGATATTGTACATGTTCACTGTATGATCACCTGCACAGCACTGTTCTCTCTCACCTCACAGCCCAGTCAGAAGGCACCGCACAGCAGGGGGAGGAGGTGCAGACGAAGGAGGGGGGACAGGACTCCCAGTCTAAAGCGGAGGGGGAGGAGCAGGAAGCTAAGGGGGGTAGTGGGGAGGAACAGGCAGAGTCCAAGCAGGAAGGTTTGTAATGGACTCCTACAGTCGCGTGCAGCTTCTCCAGAATGTTGACGAGTGTAATGCTGCTTTGTCATCCAGTGTAGTCTCAGCTGACAATCGTAGAGTTCATCACAATACACAGTCGTGGTGTTCAGCTTGGCTATTCACGGATCTAACTAAATATCCAGGTTAATGACATCATGTATTTATCATTTTATACAATCAGGATAGATTTGTAAGCAGTTGTACTTTATCACTGATTAGATTTGTCCAGTATACATTTTACTGAGGACAAACTCAATCTGCTCGTACCTCTGTAACTCTTCTTATTCTCTCTCTCTCTCTCTTACAGAAGGTGCGTCGGAGCAGAAGGAGTCCAGCGAAGAAACAAAGGATGAGGCTAAAGGAGAGGACAAGACTGAGGAGAGTAAAGGAGAGGACAACGCAGGGGAAGCAAAGGGAGAGGACACTAAGGGAGAAGACAGCAAAGAGGAAGAGAGTAAAGGAGAGGAGGCAAAAGGAGAAGAGAGTACGGCTGATGATGCTAAGGGTGACAATTCTAAGACAGAAGACGCTAAAGGTGATGATACAAAGACTGATGACGCTAAAGTCGATGACGCTAAAGGTGATGATGCTAAGTCTGATGATGCTAAGGGTGATGACGAGAAGAAGGAAGAAGAGAAAGGAGAAGCTGCTAAGACGGAAGAAGGAGAGAAGAAAGGAGAGGAGGAAGGAAAGAAGGACGATGAGAAGACAGAAGAAGCCAAAACATAAGGTATTGATCTTAACTAACCAATCACCTGCTATATCAATCAGTCAGTGCCAAAATAATATTCAGCACTGATCAAAGGAAATAATTTTTAAAATCGGGCCAAGTATTTTATCCAAAACTTATTCAGCAGTTCTTTATATTCATCTGACAGTCTTGATGCCTCCATCTTAAGAAGAAAACCCAACTAAATTGTATTGAAAAAAGTATATATTGCTGATACCAGTACATCTAGTTTAAAAACATAAGGTATTGAAAGTTTATTGAAAATGATATTAAGTATATTTGAAGAATTCTATGCCACTCAGTAAAATAATTCAGCATAAATACAATTGATGTCTTTTTGTTATCCAGATCACCCTCATCCATAGAAGATCCAAGAATTGTTATCTGTTACGAAGAAGTCTTTAAAATTGATTCAGTATTTGTGCCATCACTGCAGCATTAACAACACTTCCTTATCACAATGATACCAAGGAGCTTCGATACCAAATCTGATTTGTATAATTCACTCCGTCCATGAAGTTAGACTTACTGAAATCTCACTCATGTATAATATGTCTGTGATATTTTACTGTTCAGAGACTTTTTCACATCATTTTATTCTCTGGTATTTATCATCTCCAGTATTGACAACATTTTTGAATTATTTATTAAACAAAAATTCAGAATTATGTTATGACGTTATTATAAACATTATTGTTGCCAGACATTCCCTTCAGCGTTACACACTTGCTGATTGTCATTTGTACATACGTGCTATCTGTGATGATTTTACTCATATGTTTATTTTGTATATTTTAAAATATATTATGAATATTATTTATTAAATGCATTTGAAGGTTACCAGTTGTTGTTGAAAAGAAATTTTTCCCCTGTGTTGTTCATAAGTGCTCATCTTTTTCAAAATCGATAATATTATGGTCTGTGGGAAAAGTTTTCATTGACTTTTTATTCATGTTAGAAGGATATGATGTTCCATGAGTACCAACATAAAGTTTTGCTCATCGAGTTGTACAGTCAAATACATTTTTCTGGCGACAAGCTTGTTGTGGAGACACAGAAGGAGCAGAATGTTGTTGCATGTTTCAGGGATTGAACCCCCTTTGAAATTTGAAATGACATACATAAGACAAGCAAAGTTTCTGGACAACAACTTCCCTATAATGATATGATAACATCTTCTATGTAGTCACACATACACACTGCTTTGGAGGAAATGCTAATGTAACCACAATCCACCAGATGAGTGAGTGAGTGAGTTATTGTTTAGCGATGGTTCGCCATTAGCAGGGAGACACCTGATGAAGGAGTAAGCATATACTCTCAAACAATGTGTATGGGTCACAGAGAAGGAGTTATACAGTTATCTCGCTATTCTTCTGGCATATCTCTTAATACATATACATTTGTAAGTTTGAATTTAAGCATGATATGATCACACAATAGACCAATCCAGTTGAGAACTTTCATACATCTAACAATGGCGGTGAAAGACGGGACACAAATGAATGATTTATGATTTTATTGTTCCATTGGTTAACAGTGTACAATTCCTCACAATGCTATTGTTATTCTCTTTTGAAAACTGTCAAATACTAGAGGATGAATCTTAACAATATAGAAACTCCATCACATCTGGATATTCTACTGGATAGAATGTAGAGCACACTTACGACAAAGACGCGTATAAAATTACGAAAACATGATCAATTGCATATTTCACTCCCGGTTGTCTAAATAGGCACTAAAGTTGAGCATTTATTCTCCGCATCTGAATTAAAATATTTTTTAGGAATGAAGGAGAAATGAACTTTGAAACACATTATTGTATCTATTAAATTAACAAATGAAAAATTCCTGTCTTAAGAGTTTTAGTAAAGCATAACCCTATTTCTTTCTTGAGGCACATTTCTTCTTATTGCAAAATACTTATTGAGGATGGTAAAGGCAATGAAAACCATTAAACAACAAAGGAACCGCACTACAGAAAGCAATCAGATGTTTTATGAAAAAGACATCAGTTTGACAGAAAACAAATATTAAATTTGAACTTCTTGTTTTTGTGAGTAAAAAAAACTATGGTTAAAGAACATTTGAATGTGAATTTAAAACAGAAATAACTTTGATACATGATATGTTTACACACTGTGTTAAGGAAGATAGAAACAATAAACAAACTTCTTAGTTTTCTTGAAGCAGATGTTATTGAACAGATAAATATTTACTAACATCCATAATTTCATCACTCTTCTCTTATAGGAGTGCAACACTGTCTCTCGTTTTCAAAATTATAAATGTTATGACATTGACCTATTTCAAGATCACTCTTAACCCAAATATTGCTTATTACAATTTAACTGACATGTCTAATAAATATCTATTGCACTTAATACATGAGTATTGGAATAATATGCTCATTTTTTGGTTTGGTTATGAACCTACAGAGGTATTTATATAAGCTGTGCAGAAAGATACACACAATCAACTCCTGATAGTAGGGCATTGTCTAAATATAACTGCCAGTGTACATATCAGATATATATCAGCTGTAACAGAACCCACTCCATCTAGCAACAAACACAGTATGTCATTGTCTATTCGTTTATACACACATATATATATATATATTAACTGTCTATTTACAAATACATGTTCTCTAAATATTGATTCCCATCTACATTGCTCCTTTCATTAGTTAGCTGAATTCCTGGAATTACTCTGCATTTGATTCTTACTGAATATTTGCAGAGCAGGGCAATTCTCGTCACTCGCCCTTCTAGTGATTAGATATTCTGAATGGTCAGTTTACTGGATTTACAGATTGTTAACATGGGGAATACTTCAGGCTTTACAGATTGTTAACATGGGGAATACTCCAGGCTTTACAGATTGTTAACATGGGGAATACTCCAGGCTTTACAGATTGTTAACATGGGGAATACTCCAGGCTTTACGACAAGCTGAAGATACGCTCCCCCCAGATAACTACGGCACGAGTGTTAACTTGCTGGATTAACCCTACAGCTGCTGTTATAGTAATATAGTAGGTATGTCTGTTATTAGCCAGTACTAGGTTCTTCATTATTCCCTTGATATATCATGTGCAAGTGAGGAGTTGTTTGGTACAGATTAAACCTGTATGTTAGGGTTAATACGGCCAAGCTATTCCTACTGGAAATATTCCAGGACACAGAAAGTAAGATCCAGGAACAACAATGGACAACCATTGACTTCCTGAATATATTTGGATCAGCAGATTTAGGGTTAAGAAATAAATAGATGTTTGATAAATGAGAATTCATTGTAAAATGCACCATTTTCAGGTGATGGTAACACAGGCAAACTGATTCTGAAAACTAAGGTGGATTAAATAGTAGAAAATCAAGTGCCAATATTATCACAGCTATATCTAAGTTTGCCATAATTTCACGATTGGTCAAAGAAAGAGACATTGAGAGGGTTAAAATCATTATTTAAATTGATTTAATTTAAATACAAATTAAATTAAATACAAAATTTGGAAAAGAATTTTAGTTTAATTAGAATTATTAGTTTGAACACAAGCTGAACACTGTTAGTATAATGGAAAGTAGTAAATAAGATCTTCATGCAGTGAAGAGACCAGACAAATGAGACGTTTGCATAAGTGAATAAACAATCAAACGGCAATGGAATGAAAGGCGACAATAAAGCTCAAAGGGCATCTCTTATATTTAAAAACATCATCACACATGTTTTGAGAAAAAACCTCTTTACCAAATGGAAGTCCGAATAGGCGACACCCCTCTACATAATGCCGGTCAAAGACCTATGAAATATACCTTCATCTTCTGGAATTAATAAAATATGTCATCTACTTCAATTCTCTAACGACATTGTCAATATATTTGTCTATCTATACATGATTACTCTCATTCTTACAGATAAAATTAGTAAAAATTTACAATAATAAATATAATAAAATCTTTTAATTCTTTAACATAACAAATGTTTTGATTCTCTCTGAGATTGTCATTTTGTAAGTAGTGAATAAATACCCAAATTTTAATATTTGATTGCCTCATTATGTTTCTCTTGTTTCTCATCACTGTCAGATTCTAACATCCAGCCCTCCTCATCTAATGATGTATTTATCATCTTTCATCTCGACTCTGTGGACATACACTTGGCAGTCCACTGTGCAGAATTGCCTAATCTCCTTAAGGGGATGTGTGAACATGTTGCAGTTTTATATTTGTCGTTTTAAAGTGTACCATAAGAAAGTTAGTCAGAATCTATTAGTTCCCACGTATGTTCTGGTTCCACCTTGTTAAGGAGAGATGGTACCCAGAAATCGAACTCCCTTACGGTAACATTTTGTGACAACAACTTATTGTAGTGAATAAGTCTAAAATATATGGATTACGTTGTTTTTGGCATACGCTTATCCATACACTAAAGGGAAACGCTTAAAATTGCCGTAACGCCCTTTAAACGGTCATTTTACGACATGACGCATAACGTTATCGTCACCTTTATTTGCGGTAAATATGTTACTGTGTGTGTAATTCGAATTACATACGTATCTTTAGTTACTGACGAATTTAAATCGCCTGGTATAATCAACTGATAGTTATTATTTCACCATACACTCTTAGATTGATAGTATGTTCAATAATGATTACACGGTAGGCCGTCAAAATTACACTTGAAACCATCAAAATTGCCGTGACTTGAGTTTTTTTACGTTTATGAAGGTAATTTAAAAAATGACGTTAAAGTGATGAAAAACCTCCGGTGACCCCCTATTTTTATTTCTGAATTTGTTTGTTTATTCAAATGTGCACATTATATTGCATTTTTAGCAATATCTAAAATATGTGTGTCAGTGAGAAATCCTGTTGAATATGCGAAAAACGATGCGAATAAAAAGTACTTAATTTAATTTTGTTTCTCTTTCCAGTGTCATTAATTTTCAAAATATAGACTTGCTATACATCCCCGTATGTAACTGAAATGTATTTGAAAGGATTCTGAGCTTATTACTTGTCAGCGAGCGCTTCATTTAACTACATCAAATCACTAAAAAATGGCGTAATTTGCCGACGCGAGTATTATTATTAATGCCGGTAACTCTTTAAATCGTTTGGTGACCCCCAAATTTACTTACATTTTTGGATAAAAGACACAATAAACCTTCTATTTTGAAAAAAAAAAACGAATTGTAAAATATTTTGTTTCATCGTCCCATCTCTCCTTAAACAGTTATCCTTTTCTGAAATTGTTTGTTTTGTGTGCTCCAGACGTTGCAATTTTCATTCAAATCTAACAGTTCAGTAATCCATTACTCTAAAATCTAAAATCTGCATCTGTGTACAACGATAGTTCAGGACTGCCAGGTACCAATACTCTACAATGGTACAAGTAGGTGCCTTGTATCTGAGACAGACTGTGATGAGAAACAGGATATTAATCTTAGGAGGAATACACTCTATCTAAACTGATTTTTCCTTTTAATACAATATTTTGATATGTTAATTTCAAATTAACAAAAAACATAAATTCGTAAAATGCAAAACATGGACAAATGAAAAACATGCACCACTTTACTGCCTGAAAGAAAAATGTTACAACAACCACAACAAAAAATGCTCAAAAACAGATAAAACATTTTTCCAACATAAACAACATATAGATATCAATCATTTACATCAACACATGCAAGGTTGAGTTTAGTAAGTTACTGAGTTCCTTTGTACCAGCCCACACTGGGTGCCGTTGGACCTTTCTGTATTTCAACCAGCGGTACTATAGGGGTAACGTAGTTTTTCAGGGCATTATCATTTGCAGAAGCCCAAGGTCTTCACATAACTGCCCGAAGAAGGAGGGCAGTTGAAGAAGACCTCGGGCTTCTGCAAATGATAATGCCCTGAGAAACAACGTTACCCCTGTTATAGCTCAAATGGATGGGATTTGTTCTTTTGTACCCAAATTCTTTTACAAGTTTTATTTACAGTTGTATATGAACAAAACAGCAAAAAATGCATTGTGTTATTAAGTATAGGATGCATGCATACTTAGGCTATCGAAATCTAACATTGAAGGTCTACCGAAGGTGGCGGAGAACGATATTCTTCTTTATTTTGTTTATAACACTTACAAATCAGTGAGGTTGTACTGTCACATTGTGTTTATGATATTATTTGACAAAATTACGTGTCCTAGTTTGAAAGAAAGACATGTTAAACGTTTTAAAATGTTCGAGTCGATACGCTCATTTGATCGCCATATTTGCTGAAATATCAAGAGGAGATTCTAAACTGACGTCACTTAGAAACATAGTGACAATGGCCCGTCGTCCACACTGAGAGGGCCATTATCATTTGCAGTGGCTCGCTCATTTCTGACAACACGAGGGCGGTTTCATGATAATTCCATCCATTTTAGCTATAAATCACTATAACTGGTATTTCTGCAGTGAGGAAACCTACCTGTAATACCTTTGTGTATATGCAACATGGTGGATCAACAAGTGTACAGACTGAAACCAGTAGAGGCAGATTCACAGGGGGACCCAGGGGAGAGTTGAACCAGCATGATACGTTACACCACACGCTTGCTGCAACCCATGGGGTTGGTTAGATCCATTCTGATTGAAGTATCATTTTCAGATTGTGATGATATTCCAAGAGTGAACAAGATACCGACTACAGAACGGAATGATACCCAGTAACGTTACTAGAGACAAGCCACGCAGGGGAAGATGAGAGTCTTAAGCTTATGATCACAGAAAGCTTCAAGTTATCTAATTATGATACAATAAAATAAAACTTGGCAACAACATTTGTTCATTTGGCAAGAGCCTATTTGTTGCAAACATCTGGCTCCAAGTTGAAAACAACTCAGTGAAAACAATTGGACATTCAAATTGCTGACTCGTAACAACAGATTCATAAAGATTTATCCAGCATATTGTGGTCAACTATCTAAATCCACATTCACATTGTAAAACAAGTTCTTAATAATATATTAAATTGATCATTTACAGGTAATCAACTTACTATCACACAAATTTTTTTTTTTACAAAAGTTAATCACTACTTGATATTTGGACAATGGACATAATCTTAAACCCATTCACAAACAAATTATTTTGTTTAGAAACATTCAACTCTGATTCTCTGAAAGGATTTGCTTGAAGGAGAAAAATCATTACATATTCATAGGTATTAACTATATTTTAATCAGACCTAATGCCATTTCTTCAATTTTCAGCCTTGTTTTTGCTCTATTGTTCATCTCGTACACTGTACCATTTATGTGAATATTATTGAAGTAACACTACAGAGTGCACAAGTTATAACGTGTACATTCTTAATCTTATCACTTTCAATTTATTGTACTGATGTGTGTATATTCAAACATTTTTTCACTGTAAAACCTTTACATACAATGAGTAAACATTTCACCAATGGAGGTGAACATGCATATACCATCCATCAATGGTGTGCTTAAGTCGTCTTTTAGTGGAAACATGTTTATTGTACATTTTACATTAATAAATAATACCACTGAAACACAATGAATCCTGCAGGTACTTGCAATTACATGTTTGTGGTTTGATAAAATTATATGCATTTCATCAATGTGCTTTTATTGCATGGGGAAATAAAGTAAAGATCGTATTTTAAAACACCTCGTAGTATCAACATCATATGCTTGTCACTGGCAACATTGTGTGTCCGAATTGACAAACGCAACAATCAAATAGGACAAACAGCACACCTGATTAATACCTGGAGCCCTATGATATTGCTGCTCACTCAGGTAGGACATCTTTTATCATTGACATCAGATCAAGAACAAGGACTACTCCCCTATATCTATTGTTTTCTTATATAAGTAACGTCTGCACATTCCACTTCGGGTTCCTTCCTTCTCTTTGGAGCCTCTCTACAAGTTACTTAAGTATCTTTCTTTTCTTCTGTGGCCTCTAGGCGATTAATATCCTCTATACCTTTCTTCTCTTTTCGAGTCTCCAGGCTACAAACATTCTCTATACCTTCTTTGAGAATGTTTTGAAGAACTTTTGTTCTACAATCTTCAGCTTGAGGGAATGTTTGTATAACACACTGCAACATTCTAGTATAAGTTATAAATAGGTTGACAATCCATCTCAAATTTTATAAACAGCATATCTATGAATTCTTTAATAATAGTTCATGACATTTCTGAATCTAAAACATCTAACATCCTGCTAGAACATGCACACCAGTCCTGGGAAAGTAGTACAGTATCACTCGTTAAACTCTCAGTCTCCATGTACAAGAATATTTGCTAGTGAGAAGGTGGTCCCTCTTGGCATTATTCTCAGATCATTGGAAAGTTTAAATAATATTCAATAAATTGACTAAGCAGTGATGAATTCATAACAAGTGTAAAGTTTGTGGATACCTTAATGAGTTCAAACAAGCAAGCACTTACAATAGGCTCTCACTCAGTTTTCATTGTGACATAAAAAACATGTGATCTAGGAAAATCTTGTAACACTGATACTCTCATAAATTGAATTTTTCTGCTGGCAGAACTACAGGAAATATTTCTGGTACCTCGGAAAAGCAATAACCTTTCCCTGGATATACATTCAATATGAACAAGTTCACAGCTCAATATTGCCTCGGACGTAAGCCAACCCTCGTCAAGGACCTCCAGGCACCATCTATAAAGTCATCTTTCTCTGTAGGCCAATCCACAGCAAACTGGTCAGCATGGCCGACTGGCTTATACACATGGCCTGTACGCTAGGAGTGACAAATGTCAAATCTCTCACTAATTGTCTCTTGGCATATTTCTTTCTCTCTGGAAGGAAAGTTCTCCAGTCCGGTTCTCCGGTCTACACTGATGAGTTACCTGGAGGTTACATTGTATCTTTTGTGACCTCTGTCTATCTCCAGTTAAATTTTATCAGGTCTTCCTATGTTCCAATAACATTGAAGATGTGAAATGCATTTGCTTCACTCTGTGTATCTGCAACTTTCTAACCTCTAGCTTCTATGTAATCTGTTCTAATCGTCGGTTCCAAAAATGATGAGATATATCTCTCGCAAGTGTCTGATCTTCCATCTGTCCAATCAATGACGAGGATCACTTATAACTCTAGCCTGTCAGTGAAGTTATCTAATCTCCGGGCGTCCCTTGGTTCCGACGATGATGAGTTTGCCGTCGCGGAGTCCGGCCAGGATGTGACTGCTACCGCTGGTCACTGTTAGACACTGGATGGGAACAAGCAGCTGCATTGTGGTCAGGTTCTGTAGTCTGTAGAAAATAGATACACGACAAGATGAAATGGTTCAATGATTTCAAATGGACTAAAAGACCTTTCAGGTTAATGCTTCAGGTTAAACAAGATCCCTATGTCAAACAAGTTCATATACTTCTGAAAAAAAAAAAACCATTTTGTTCTTTTCTCTGGATTAAAAGTTGTGAAAATCTGCTTATCCTCTCTTCTTTCACATTTATTTATGGTATCAAATTCTCGACTTGTAGTCAATATCATACTACTTCTAGTTCAAACATTATGTTTTGAGCAAAGAAGAGTGCTACTTACCCGAACAGCTCCTTGATGAGCAGGTGTCCCTGACTATCCCCCGCCACCAGGTATTTACCGGCCACCACCATGTGTCCGAGTGGGTATCTCACGTCCTCCGAGAACAGGTGCTTGCCGTTCACCGAGTACAGATGTAGTGAGTACTGCTCCTGTAGTTAGATCATTGGGTTTTCAAGAATGTATTTAATGATGACTAAAAGTATCTTCTATACCAGGATAATTCTACTGTTTCAAGTCCCTAACTAGATTTCACTTCTCTGGCCTATTTTCATTAGCTCTTGTTATATTGTCAAACAAAATATAAATATATATAAATATATATAATGAATACATAGCACTTGATAGAAGATATCTTCACTAGATTTTGTTGAGCATTTCTCTGTTTTAAATAAGCATGCAAGTACTTTGATCAAGATAAATAAATATCACAGATATATATTCGCTTGGTTTGTGGGTTTATATTACACATTCAAGGATGATTAAATCACACTCCATTTGAAATACTGCGAGTGCTTATTTTGGTGACTAAACATTAAGACAAAGGTAGAATTACTCTCGTCCATTTCTGAAAGACAGTACTCACGAGACAGTCCTTGGTGTACTCCTGACAGTAGAGAAGAATCTGTCCCACCTCGGACACACACATGAGGGGGATGGAGAGAGAGGAGTTGGGGGCACACGGGGGGAACAGGGTCCGCATGTAGTGACCCTTCCTCACTGTGTGGATAATCACTGTCCCGTCCTGTGTGGTAGAGTAAACTAACATTATAACAGTGTATGCTGCTGACTGAATAATCAGATATAATCAATCTTCAGACACAAGACTTTAGAAAGCCAGGTTTTCAATCATTCAATAGCAAGATATGACTCTGTATTGGATATATTTGAGATAATGTATGGTCAAAATTTTATTGAAAATTATTCTAAAATAGACAAATAACCATCCTCAGCCAGGGAAAAGTTTGTAAGTAAAGACAGTGTGATTCGAGGCCTGCTCCTTACGATGTCTGAACTTTGTCCAAACATCCGGTACCCCAAAAATTTTGTTCAGAGTCATGTCCTTTCACTTGACGCATGTACCAGATGTTTGGAACCGTACACTTCGGTCATCAAAAGGAGCTGGGGTAACATAACGTTACATACTTGGGTCATATGACCAAGGGGAGGTAACTCAGGTGGGAAACTGCATACTACTAGTTATAATATTTTCTTTTTCAATTGTACTCTGTACATTTCACTTGCAGCCGAAGAAAAGGGCAGCACAATCCAGAAGGAACATCTACGCTAACAGTTCGATCATTTGCTTTGGGTATGAGACCCACTCCATGATATGTGGTTTATTCTCCAGCCACTTCAAGTGATCTCTGATAGACTCATACTTCTTGCCCTCATACATACCTTAGAGGCGGAGACGGCCAGGTCGAGCTCCACGGATATATGTACAGCGGACACCTCGCCGTCATGTCCGTACAGGGTCTGTACTGGCTTGTTGAATACATTGCTGGAGAAGCCACTCTGTTCACAAACAAACAGTCCACAAGTTTACTTATCATTCCTTTATTCATGCTAAGGTTTATACTCACAATTACATCTAGGTAATCGTTCTTGGATTTAATAATTTTAAACACAAACTTTAATAAAAGAGTCACAACTACCATGCTATACTTGGTACAATTGTATATATTTTTGTAATAAAGAATCAATTGTTACAATGATCAATGTATACACATGTTGATTTCTTGATTAGTTGCTTATAAACAATTCAGGTGACATTGATTGGAATGTGTAACTAATTCTGAAAGCTATTGTTTCTGTAAATACTCCTGTAATGCAAGAAGGACTAGAATTACATAGTTCTTAAATATTCCTTTCATCCATCTCAGATTAACTCATTTGTAAACAATTAGAGATCAGTCAGACAGGAAAAGCACATATTCAGCAGGTTAGTGTTAGAGTATTGTTGGAGCACTCACCTGTTGTTGGACCTCCCAGATCATGCAGGTCGTGTCTCGTGATCCAGTGATAAGATGGCTGCCACAGTGGTCCAGCGCTAGACACGTCACGATGTCTGAAACAAAACGTCATTTGCTATTTACACTTACTTTAAAGAGTATGACTCTAATATCACGATGGCTAGTCATACTGCAGTAACATATCCATTGTCAGGAAAGGAAAAAAGGTTTTAAAATAGTTCATTTGAACAACAAATCAAAAGCATAAGGTTTGGGTTCCAGGGTAGAAAATACGAAAGAAATTGCACCCATTCAAAACAAGGAAAATATGCAGATCAAGGAAAAGCATGGTGGATATAGACTGTGATGAACCTTTAGTTGGTATTACACTGATTTTTGTTATGAACATCATTTTGAAAAATCCTATTTTGCAAATAGTATGATGAACATTTCTGGAATAGTAGCACTTCACTTTTGTGACAAGAACAAAATGTAAACCAGCATGCAGGTATTTTAACTCACCAATATGGCGGACAATGTGGTTGACTCGTTTAGCCTTGCTGAGGTTGTAAACCTGCAGACTGTTGTCCCAGTAACCGACACTGAACAGCAGCTTGGCATCATGGGATACCGCAAACAACTTGGGATCAACACGTATACCGGGCGCAAACGGACCTCCTACTCGCTTCTTTGTTCTGAAAAAGGATTCATTGATCGCCACATTATACACGTCATGATTTAGGCAAAGTATGGCTCTTGAGTTATTGTGGTCAAATTGAGACCATCAACGAGAAGGCAGAAGTGAAACAGCAACTCTAGGCCCTGGATCACATAGAGAGCTTTTAGACTGAGATGATTGTAACCCATGTTACTAACAATGTTCAAACGTACACGCATTCTTACGATTCTACAAAAGAGAAATGGCACGGTTCCACGAGTGGCAGTAGGGGAAACTATTCCAAAATTTGTAAATGGATACAATGAAGGATGCCAGTTGGTGCTGTTAATGAGACATTAGATGAAGGATGCCAGTTGGTGCTGTTAATGAGACATTAGATGAAGGATGCCAGTTGGTGCTGTTAATGAGACATTAGATGAAGGATGCCAGTTGGTGCTGTTAATGAGACATTAGATGAAGGATGCCAGTTGGTGCTGTTAATGAGACATTAGATGAAGGATGCCAGTTGGTGCTGTTAATGAGACATTAGATGAAGGATGCCAGTTGGTGCTGTTAATGAGACATAAGATGAAGGATGCCAGTTGGTGCTGTTAATGAGACATTAGATGAAGGATGCCAGTTGGTGCTGTTAATGAGACATTAGATGAAGGATGCCAGTTGGTGCTGTTAATGAGACATTAGATGAAGGATGCCAGTTGGTGCTGTTAATGAGACATTAGATGAAGGATGCCAGTTGGTGCTGTTAATGAGACATTAGATGAAGGATGCCAGTTGGTGCTGTTAATGAGACATTAGATGAAGGATGCCAGTTGGTGCTGTTAATGAGACATTAGATGAAGGATGCCAGTTGGTGCTGTTAATGAGACATTAGATGAAGGATGCCAGTTGGTGCTGTTAATGAGACATTAGATGAAGGATGCCAGTTGGTGCTGTTAATGAGACATTAGATGAAGGATGCCAGTTGGTGCTGTTAATGAGACATAAGATGAAGGATGCCAGTTGGTGCTGTTAATGAGACATTAGATGAAGGATGCCAGTTGGTGCTGTTAATGAGACATTAGATGAAGGATGCCAGTTGGTGCTGTTAATGAGACATTAGATGAAGGATGCCAGTTGGTGCTGTTAATGAGACATTAGATGAAGGATGCCAGTTGGTGCTGTTAATGAGACATTAGATGAAGGATGCCAGTTGGTGCTGTTAATGAGACATAAGATGAAGGATGCCAGTTGGTGCTGTTAATGAGACATTAGATGAAGGATGCCAGTTGGTGCTGTTAATGAGACATTAGATGAAGGATGCCAGTTGGTGCTGTTAATGAGACATTAGATGAAGGATGCCAGTTGGTGCTGTTAATGAGACATTAGATGAAGGATGCCAGTTGGTGCTGTTAATGAGACATTAGATGAAGGATGCCAGTTGGTGCTGTTAATGAGACATTAGATGAAGGATGCCAGTTGGTGCTGTTAATGAGACATTAGATGAAGGATGCCAGTTGGTGCTGTTAATGAGACATAAGATGAAGGATGCCAGTTGGTGCTGTTAATGAGACATTAGATGAAGGATGCCAGTTGGTGCTGTTAATGAGACATTAGATGAAGGATGCCAGTTGGTGCTGTTAATGAGACATTAGATGAAGGATGCCAGTTGGTGCTGTTAATGAGACATTAGATGAAGGATGCCAGTTGGTGCTGTTAATGAGACATTAGATGAAGGATGCCAGTTGGTGCTGTTAATGAGACATTAGATGAAGGATGCCAGTTGGTGCTGTTAATGAGACATTAGATGAAGGATGCCAGTTGGTGCTGTTAATGAGACATTAGATGAAGGATGCCAGTTGGTGCTGTTAATGAGACATTAGATGAAGGATGCCAGTTGGTGCTGTTAATGAGACATTAGATGAAGGATGCCAGTTGGTGCTGTTAATGAGACATAAGATGAAGGATGCCAGTTGGTGCTGTTAATGAGACATTAGATGAAGGATGCCAGTTGGTGCTGTTAATGAGACATTAGATGAAGGATGCCAGTTGGTGCTGTTAATGAGACATTAGATGAAGGATGCCAGTTGGTGCTGTTAATGAGACATTAGATGAAGGATGCCAGTTGGTGCTGTTAATGAGACATTAGATGAAGGATGCCAGTTGGTGCTGTTAATGAGACATAAGATGAAGGATGCCAGTTGGTGCTGTTAATGAGACATTAGATGAAGGATGCCAGTTGGTGCTGTTAATGAGACATTAGATGAAGGATGCCAGTTGGTGCTGTTAATGAGACATTAGATGAAGGATGCCAGTTGGTGCTGTTAATGAGACATTAGATGAAGGATGCCAGTTGGTGCTGTTAATGAGACATTAGATGAAGGATGGCAGTTGGTGCTGTTAATGAGACATAAGATGAAGGATGCCAGTTGGTGCTGTTAATGAGACATTAGATGAAGGATGCCAGTTGGTGCTGTTAATGAGACATTAGATGAAGGATGCCAGTTGGTGCTGTTAATGAGACATTAGATGAAGGATGGCAGTTGTTGCTGTTAATGAGACATTAGATGAAGGATGCCAGTTGGTGCTGTTAATGAGACATTAGATGAAGGATGCCAGTTGGTGCTGTTAATGAGACATAAGATGAAGGATGCCAGTTGGTGCTGTTAATGAGACATTAGATGAAGGATGCCAGTTGGTGCTGTTAATGAGACATTAGATGAAGGATGCCAGTTGGTGCTGTTAATGAGACATTAGATGAAGGATGCCAGTTGGTGCTGTTAATGAGACATTAGATGAAGGATGCCAGTTGGTGCTGTTAATGAGACATTAGATGAAGGATGCCAGTTGGTGCTGTTAATGAGACATTAGATGAAGGATGCCAGTTGGTGCTGTTAATGAGACATAAGATGAAGGATGCCAGTTGGTGCTGTTAATGAGACATTAGATGAAGGATGCCAGTTGGTGCTGTTAATGAGACATTAGATGAAGGATGCCAGTTGGTGCTGTTAATGAGACATTAGATGAAGGATGGCAGTTGGTGCTGTTAATGAGACATTAGATGAAGGATGCCAGTTGGTGCTGTTAATGAGACATTAGATGAAGGATGCCAGTTGGTGCTGTTAATGAGACATTAGATGAAGGATGCCAGTTGGTGCTGTTAATGAGACATTAGATGAAGGATGCCAGTTGGTGCTGTTAATGAGACATAAGATGAAGGATGCCAGTTGGTGCTGTTAATGAGACATAAGATGAAGGATGCCAGTTGGTGCTGTTAATGAGACATTAGATGAAGGATGCCAGTTGGTGCTGTTAATGAGACATTAGATGAAGGATGCCAGTTGGTGCTGTTAATGAGACATTAGATGAAGGATGGCAGTTGGTGCTGTTAATGAGACATTAGATGAAGGATGCCAGTTGGTGCTGTTAATGAGACATTAGATGAAGGATGCCAGTTGGTGCTGTTAATGAGACATTAGATGAAGGATGCCAGTTGGTGCTGTTAATGAGACATTAGATGAAGGATGCCAGTTGGTGCTGTTAATGAGACATTAGATGAAGGATGCCAGTTGGTGCTGTTAATGAGACATAAGATGAAGGATGCCAGTTGGTGCTGTTAATGAGACATTAGATGAAGGATGCCAGTTGGTGCTGTTAATGAGACATTAGATGAAGGATGCCAGTTGGTGCTGTTAATGAGACATAAGATGAAGGATGCCAGTTGGTGCTGTTAATGAGACATTAGATGAAGGATGCCAGTTGGTGCTGTTAATGAGACATTAGATGAAGGATGCCAGTTGGTGCTGTTAATGAGACATTAGATGAAGGATGCCAGTTGGTGCTGTTAATGAGACATTAGATGAAGGATGCCAGTTGGTGCTGTTAATGAGACATTAGATGAAGGATGCCAGTTGGTGCTGTTAATGAGACATTAGATGAAGGATGCCAGTTGGTGCTGTTAATGAGACATTAGATGAAGGATGCCAGTTGGTGCTGTTAATGAGACATAAGATGAAGGATGCCAGTTGGTGCTGTTAATGAGACATTAGATGAAGGATGCCAGTTGGTGCTGTTAATGAGACATTAGATGAAGGATGCCAGTTGGTGCTGTTAATGAGACATTAGATGAAGGATGCCAGTTGGTGCTGTTAATGAGACATTAGATGAAGGATGCCAGTTGGTGCTGTTAATGAGACATTAGATGAAGGATGCCAGTTGGTGCTGTTAATGAGACATAAGATGAAGGATGCCAGTTGGTGCTGTTAATGAGACATTAGATGAAGGATGCCAGTTGGTGCTGTTAATGAGACATTAGATGAAGGATGCCAGTTGGTGCTGTTAATGAGACATTAGATGAAGGATGCCAGTTGGTGCTGTTAATGAGACATTAGATGAAGGATGCCAGTTGGTGCTGTTAATGAGACATTAGATGAAGGATGGCAGTTGGTGCTGTTAATGAGACATAAGATGAAGGATGCCAGTTGGTGCTGTTAATGAGACATTAGATGAAGGATGCCAGTTGGTGCTGTTAATGAGACATTAGATGAAGGATGCCAGTTGGTGCTGTTAATGAGACATTAGATGAAGGATGGCAGTTGTTGCTGTTAATGAGACATTAGATGAAGGATGCCAGTTGGTGCTGTTAATGAGACATTAGATGAAGGATGCCAGTTGGTGCTGTTAATGAGACATTAGATGAAGGATGCCAGTTGGTGCTGTTAATGAGACATTAGATGAAGGATGCCAGTTGGTGCTGTTAATGAGACATTAGATGAAGGATGGCAGTTGGTGCTGTTAATGAGACATAAGATGAAGGATGCCAGTTGGTGCTGTTAATGAGACATTAGATGAAGGATGGCAGTTGGTGCTGTTAATGAGACATTAGATGAAGGATGCCAGTTGGTGCTGTTAATGAGACATTAGATGAAGGATGCCAGTTGGTGCTGTTAATGAGACATTAGAAGTGTAGGGCAGGGGGGTGAAGAGTTCAAACATTGACAAAAACCGTTTTGACTTCAAGGATAGTGTTTATTATCACGTCTGATGAAGAATAACATTTTCCTTGAAGTCAAACCTGTTTTTGTTAACATTTGGATGGTACAACCCCCTCCTCTATTCTTAGGTTCAAAGATGTACAGATTAATGTTATTCACACTATGTGGACGTGCGGATGGAGAGTTGAGCACCTACTTGGCATTATGCATGGAGGGGTCCTTCTCGAAGGTGTAGTAGTTGGAGATGGACTTGTCAAACGGCAGCCAGCCATGCATCCCTATGATACCGTTCTCAGTTACAGTAATCTGAAACAAATTTTAACAAAATATGAATAAACCATTTTTATCAGCAGGACCATTAAAACAAATTTTGAGTCCATTATAGTAGATAAAACGATGGATCTTCCAAGGATTTTCTTCCCCTCAGATGAAGGATAGTTTTGGGGAATTCTTTTTACCTCATACCTAAATGTTATAAAACTTGCTGGACACTCAGTATGAAGAGGAAAGATCTGACAAACTAATGCTGGGATCAATTTCTCCATGTATATACCACATATAACATATTAAACTAATGAGGATCATTATGTGATGGATGTTGTCTCTAGCTCATTCCAGGATGTAATATTCCAGCTCACCATGCTGTCGGGCATGCCGTGTTGGATGATGGAACGCGCCTGACTGCGGGGAATGTTCACAATCACCAGCGGGTCCTGATCCGTTGAAACCTGGAAACAGGCGGACAAAACTATCAACCATTGATAGAATTACAATCACTAGTTACGTTCGTATCACTGCAGCCTTTACTCATACAGATACACAGCCTTGTATCTATCAAGATTTGTTTCTGACAATCACTGTAATACACAGTAAAAGCTCACCTCTACAAAGAATGGTTTCAGTTGTCGGTGAAAGTTGAAGATACTCAGAGGCTTTCCGGACTTAGCAGCTTTAGCCACAGCATCGTCAAACGCTAGTCTCCTTGGGTGCGGTTCCTGTAAAGAAAGTTATCAAGTCATATCTATTAGGGAAACTTCAGCAATCACAGGTTTTCATCGACTTTTCTTATAGTTGATATCAGAGCCAATCTAACTGTGTACACAATTCTCATACTGTTTTGGGGACAAGCCCATTTCAGGATTCAAATCCTCACCCTCAGAGTCAGGTAACAATTGCCAGCACTGAATGTCCAAACAGCTTAACCAGTCAGCCACCAAGCTTCATTTTGTAAGAGAACTTAAATTGAGGAACACAAGCATCTGCTGATCATCTCCCTTGTGAACATACCACATTACGAGAAGTCTACGTACCTTGAGCAGCTGTGTGGGAGTCTGACCGAAGTTGTTGATCATTCCTTCCAGAGCTTTCCTCTCCTTCTCATTCTCAATAGCGTCAAGATCTACCGCTCCTGTGTATGGAATATAATGATAAAACTCGAGTTAAGCATTTAAACCAGTACCAAAATTAATCAAGCATGAAATGAGTTTTCTGATTTTATGGATGATCAACTTTTTTATTTCAGTGGCGACGTTTCGGTATAGATCCTTTGACCGTTATTAAGCATACCGTTATAATATGCTTGATAACGGTATAAGGATCTATACCGAAATGCCATCATTGTCTTTCTATTGCACTAACTTCTAAGTTGTCTCTTAGAAAGAATGGTTAGTCATATTCCTAGGAGATCTCTTTGCAGATATAGTTGTATTGACAGTTGCAATTCTTTTAAACTAGAATATGCCAATTTCAAATGTAATGCCATCAGAAAATTAAACTCAGTTGTCTGATTCAAGATAAGCACGGTAGGTCTCACTTACCTTCGTAGGTGCAGTAGTAGAAGACATTGAGAGCGTCGACAGCAGCGAGACCTTTCTGTTTGTAGCCGAAGATGAGGTCGATCCAGTGGTGCAGAAACCTAGAGACGTACTCTGACTCCTGGTGGAGAATCATAAAGAGTGTTATAGTTGTGGAAAATCCTCATACAACAATACTGTAACCACTTACAACTCACAGTCCTTGCAATAGCTTTAAAACGTATCAATATAATGTAATAATCAAAATGCTAATTCCCTTGTAGCTCCCATGACAGAATATTTGAACCTCGGAGTTCACTGTCGGGTTTTGCCTTAGGAACTAACTGACACCGTCCACCCAATTTCCCAGACAACTTATATCTGGTATTTTGTAACTGACCGGTAGTTGCTCGCCAGTATGGCATTGGTAATGATTGGATGGGAGAACAACTGAGTCCCTTTCCCATATTTGTATGATAAAGACATAACAGATCAATTACCAGTGCCTCTCTGTGCTTGTAGATGAATTCTTCAGGAGTGGCCGCCCAGGGAGGCAGAATAACATCTTCTACCTTCTCCTTCTTGCCTTGTAGACAGCCAAGGTCAAAATCTGGGAATAGAGAGGAAGACATAATATGATCTCAGGTTGTTACAGTTTATAACAGCACAACTCAGAGTTGTGATTCCAGTAAGTTTACTACTCAGAATGGTTTTACAGTAGACAAAGTGAAATTTAAAATCAAGGTATGGATCTGACTCCCCACCACATAATCAGTTTTGCCTTTTATTTTCAAATTTGTTTGTAGGACTTGATTTGTATTTTACCAAAGAGAGACCTAGAAGGTTCATAACTTGGTCACGTAATAATAATAATAATAATAATAATAAAACTTTATTACCTCGAAAGGAATTCATTTTGTAACAGCCTAAAAGTAAATTTTAAGAAAAACAAAAAGTTAATTCTTTGAAAAAACAAGCATAAAAGCTGTGGTAAGACTCACTATCAGCATTAACCAGGAACTCCGGGAGATAGTAGAACTCTGGAATCAGTTCCTTCACATCATTCGGGTTGTCGTACAGAGATTGCCAGCTGCCCGGTACCGAGTGGAACTGACGATCAGCGACGTCAAACCTGTCACAGGGAAAACATGCTCAAGCAAAGACGGGCCTCCTTTCACAAAAAATCTTTAATGAGTTTAATCAATACTCTTACTTTTTAACATTACACTAAGATGAAGAGATGCAGCCATTATCTTTATTGTACTTTAAGAGGATAAAGCCATTAACCCCCTAAACACAATATTCTTTCAGCGTATATCCCCATGCGTTGATGGGGGCTTTATCCTCTTTTTTAATTATCGAAAACTTTAGTTTGGTTACGTCTATGTATCCTTAATTCTAAACATGGTGTTTTCAATATAGTTTCTTGGTCTTTGTTCACAAAGCGGGCTGTTTGTATTAGAATTGCATTTAGAAAACTCAATTTCATTCTATAGTCAACAAGAATTTGAAGTTGAAAAGATTCTAACCATCATATCTATAATTAATGTAGAAACATCATATAACACAAACTAGTTTGAAGTACTGACTTGCCGCTCTGGAGCTGTATGTGCAGTGTAGTGAAGGGCTCCATCCGCACCATGTAGTGCATCACACTGGCGGCGTTGGAGTAGTGCGTCCCGTAGTGGAATTTCTCTATTGTCCCACTCGGGTCCTCAAACGTGTCGTATCTGCAGATTAAGGTAACATTAGACCAATGATAATCCTGGTTTGCGTTTTAAGATAAGAATGACCCCTTAAATGAACAAGACACGGATCTTGCTATTAGTTATTTAGGGAGAATGGGAGAAGGACAGGAGTTATAACTAATCAACTTAGTGTTCTCTCTTTAAACACACGGTCATCCTCGGTCCAGACGATGTATGCTGTCACTGACGATTAATTTAAATCTAACTGGACTTTATATATTAACATACAGCACCCTAAAGTAGTCAGCAGTAATCTGTGTACAGGAGCCTCATGCTAAATGTAGCAGCAGCAGGAAGGTAGCACTTACTTGTCCCTGACCTCTGCTTCAGTTTTAGGGTTGAGGACTCCCATGGGTTTGCTGAGGTCACGGTACACTCTGTGGTCCTCCAGGTCGAGTGTCGGGGACGTGTAGTCACTCAACACCCATGGGAACTGCACCGGAACAACATAGTGATTGAGTTAATGTTAACCCATAGTAACTGATAGTCAACAACCTCAATTAGTCACAGAATTATTTGAATGGAACCAGAATAGGAGGGAATTCTATCTGGTCCAGCTGGTACAAACTTTTGTTTTCAATGACAGCTGATAGTGAAAAAGACTTCAAGTATTCTGATGGTGTCAGTGACACGTTATCTCTCAACAAACAGGGATATGCAAGAGGAGGAGAATCCTCATAAGTTCATCTACAACAGCCGAGAGTCAACAAAACATGGACAACATCTAACTTCATTTTCTAATGATCTATGTGATGTAACCATAAGGCTAGCGGAAGCTACTTACCACAGGGTACTGACTCAGATCGTTGTACGTCCGACCTGCTATTGTGTTCAATTGCATCAAGTACTCAAAGTTGGAAATCTCTCGTTGGACCCATTTCTGTCAGCAAAACAAATTGCAAATGATTAACAAACAAATGATTTCTTGTCTTGTGCTATCTCTCCTGAACCTCAGTCTTTCATCTAAAAAATAATCATCCCATTCTTCAACTTACATAGCCATTACCAACATTTTCAAAAGAAACAAACCATTCTTCAAGTGACCAAATTACACAGCAGAGAGTAAAGGATTAACAGAGATAACTCCAGCAGAGGAACTGTCAACAAGAAGATCTATGTGTTACCTGTGTAAGCCCGGACGCCTTGAGAAGTTCGGCGGGTGACCGAGTGCCGTAGTAGCTGAGATTGGAGGGACGAAGACTCAGGATTCTGCTGTAGATCTTGTTTCTCACATGCTGTTGTTGATAAAAACAAGATGTCTTTTAGTGCAATTACCAAATCAATGAAATTATTAGCAGACCATCTCTCATATGCCACACAATTAGAAACTCAAGTACACAGAACTGTACATCAAAGTCACTTGCACAGATATGTTTCTCTTCTGTTCTGTTCCTTGTCAATATTACAAAAACTTTACATGACAAACACACACATATAGATGTAGAATATCTTATAAGATACATTTCATATAAACATACCTTAAAAGAACAGATGCTATTTATTAATACAAAATGCTATACTATTTTATAGACAATGTGTAGTACCTTCTTAGGAAAGTTGATGAAGTAGTTTGTTTGGTCCACAAGAAAGACCTCAAGGGCGGATCTGCGTAGATTGTACCGACGGAAGTGGATCTCCCTCAACTGAGCTAGGGACCACTTGAAGTCCTCTCCACCTGAACGTATTAGACTTTGACTTTTTAACATGTTAACATTTCGGGTAAGGACAATGATATGCATTTGACCAGGTTAAAAGTAGGCTTTGTAGTTCAAGCTTTTAAAATTCAACAACTGCTGCACTGTGAGAACTGATGAATCCAATTTCATTTAAATTAAACTAAAAATTCATACATCGCTGTGTTTCTGATCTGAGTACTGCATCAAAGAGGTCACGTCAGGTGACCTTTCACTCCAGCCAATCAGCGATGAGGCTTGATAGCCAACGGGCTAACATGAGTCATACAAAACACAACATTCAATGTCATGTCTAAGAAGGCCTCTGATTGGCTGAATTTATTGAGGTGAAAGGGCACAGTGAATGTCTAAACTTTGGTTGATCTTCATGTTCTGACTTCAACTTGCTGAACAGGTTGCAGGCAGTCTTTTATTTTATTTTTTGTTCAAAGTCTCAGACTGCTAAATAAAAGATCTGCTGTGATCAACTGACCATCTTCTTTGTTGGAACTGCAGTCGAAGAAGTAGACGTGGGTGGTGGTGATCTCGAGACGACCCCGGATGACCTCGACCAGCGTTATAAGTTCACAGTCCTCGGAGAACACCAGCTTCTCCCTCCCTACATACTCCTCACTGGCGGCGCTGTAACAGAATAAGGAAATATTCATAGTGGAGAGTTGACAATTGCTGTGACGCGTATACAGGAAATATTCATAGTGGAGAGTTGACAATTGCTGTATACAGGGTATCTCATGATGGAGACTTAACAACCACCTACACAACAGGCAGTACATCTGGATAATGTCACTGATTGGTTGTCCTTTTTCCTATGCATAGTTAATAAGAATATATATGGTTTATAAGCAATGTGTGATATTTGTCTCTTTCAGGACTATTTCACTACAAAGGCGGTGACTAGTTTCATTGCATGGTAATAGCCTACAACAAAATGTAAATACATTTTTATTAAACCTGCAAATGTTGACTGAAAGTAGTAAACTACTTAATTTTATGGTAGCATTACACTCAAACCATACAGATAATCCAACAGTTTTCTACAGTCGAGTAGCTATGCTCCTAACAGAATCTTGACCCCTAACCTCATGGTCAGAAGTCAAACATGCTGACCTCTATGCTCCCTCCTCCCCCACCGGCTGATGGGTTAGTGCGTAAGCAACTGCTTTAATAGGAAGTGTAAAGGAACACACAACAAATGCTATAATAGGAGATGGCTAAGTAAGGAGCACATAGGAGAAGTTACCTGGAGGCACTGATGACATTCCAGTCCTCGTCTCCCAGAGCGTCATCAGCCATGTTCTCTTTGGATACCAGTGCCTCTTTTGCCACTTTAATATTCTGCACTTCCTCCTCGTTCTCGTAGTCAGTCATACCTGCAACAGTCACATCAGGATTAAAGGGACAGTTTGAGGGGGCTATGTGTTGTTGAGACCAAATTCAAGGGGTTAACACACAATTAAATGAAACATATTATTGAGGGAGCTTTTATATTTGACAAATTGACGAAGAACGGAGCACATTCATTGAAAATAAAACAGTGATGAATCAGCGGTGAATCCTTTCTACGGCATGACAAGACACTGTTGATCAGTCTATAGACTAGTCTAAGTCTAGACTACCTACACCATCAATGGAGTTGAATAGTAATGAGTTCTTATCTATAAACATTAAAAAGTATTCCCATCTAACAAATCCCGACGAGACAGGTACCTAGATTGTCCCTCAGTCGACTGGGTTCTGTGTGTTGGTCGAAGTTGTAGTTCTGGGTCAACTTGACCTTCATCCTCATGAAGTTCTCCTGGTTGGACAGCTTCCAGTGAAGTACTTCCTGCTCCGTGCTGCAACCAGGTCACATGTTCAGAAAACATTGCTTACACTTTGAAAACATTGACAGAAGAATACTGACCAACTATTAAACCGAGACACACACGTATAAATGTTATATATAATGTTATGTTGACCTACAACTTACCCGACATGCCAGGCCCCTCTTTCCTCCCCCGGCCCTGACTCACCCGACATGCCAGGCTCCTGTTCCCTCCCTCAGCACTGACTCACCCGACATGCCAGGCCCCTCTTCCCTCCCCCAGTCCCTGACTCACCCGACATGCCAGGCCCCTCTTCCCTCCCTCAGTCCCTGACTTACCCGACATGCCAGGCCCCTCTTCCCTCCCCCAGTCCCTGACTCACCCGACATGCCAGGCCCCTCTTCCCTCTCTCAGTCCCTGACTTACCCGACATGCCAGGCCCCTCTTCCCTCCCCCAGTCCCTGACTTACCCGACATGCCAGGCCCCTCTTCCCTCCCCCAGTCCCTGACTTACCCGACATGCCAGGCCCCTCTTCCCTCCCTCAGTCCCTGACTTACCCGACATGCCAGGCCCCTCTTCCCCCGGTGAAGAACCTCTTGTTGGCTCTCCAGTGTCTCATTGTGGACAAGTGTTGATTTCGATGTTGAGTTGTCACATTTTGAAATCGACGATACTCTTGTGATGCCTTTGACTTAAAAGGGTCAAAGATTTGTGCCTGATAAGAGATAATGACATGTTACTTTCCTCCTACACATTACAACATCCTGATAACAGTTGTTCTTTAGAATCCCTACTTCAATCAACTTCGCACATAAAACATCAACATGGTGGTTTATGGTGGGCAATATATTCTAAAACAGTGCAGACATTACAGACAAACTCATTCTACAATCGATAGAAGAAAGTCTGGTCTACCAATGCAGTACGAGATGAATATAATATGAAATGACGCTTCACCTGTAACTTGAGTTTACTGTCCCCGATGTCCCTGTTGCGCTTATGCATGTTCAGCATCATGTTCTCGTGACACTCTCTCCAGAACCCATTCGTTGCGGTATGTGACTCTCCAAAACTCGAGTCCACAAAATGAAGTCTTTGTGGATAAATCTGGAATAAATGGATCAAAATGATCTCATCTGGTTCATATTGTCATATATAATTAATCATTACTTACATATATATCACATTGGGGTTCGTATGTTGTGTCCGTGTCATTCTATGTTCATCACATCTCAGTGCATCCCTTGCTCATACTTTGCAAATACAAAATATTTTGGCATTTGTGATAAAAACATGGACACTCATATTCTCTATACACAAATTCTCATTATATACTTGCAACATATTTTTTGTCCCTTTATTCTTGAATCACTGACTCTCTAACCAGTTCAAACCAAGTTAATGAACAATAAATACAACACTATGCACAAAATAAGTGACTTTTGTAACATAAACCTACATAATTTGTCACAAAGTTCTTCCACTCTTCAGTGTGACAGTAACTGCGGAAGTCATCAAAGAACGTAGGACTCATGCTAGTTTTGGGCAGATTGGGAAGGTTGACGTCAATGTTGAGTAGTGTATGAGACTTGTCCACCAGAGCTTTCAGGACTGGCACCAGGAACGAGTAGTTGTCCGTGTTCTCTGTGGACACCAACAACATCCTGTCAGAGGGAGAAAATAGCACAAGAACCCATGGGTTCCTTATCATCCTATCATCCTTATCATTGCTATAGATAAAAGAGTGAGTGGGGTTTTTGTACAGCTGGGTTATTGGTTGCTTGTTAGACATGATATTTAACTACAGTACTGAAGCATCAATCTTCAGTACTAAAAGGTACGTTTAGTCAAAATTATTCACAATCAAAATAATCAAACCCTGAGAGCTGGTAGAGATAGTAAATTGTTAAAGGAAAAGGAATTGGAATTTGTAGTATAATTCTTCAAGGGATTCACTGTCAGAGTATCATTGGATCTGCCCAACAAGCTGGGTACCACATGTAAACAAAATGAAGAATTCATTGCAATAAAGAAGCCCATACGTCTTGGTTTTCCTTCATTTCTTCAACTTCTAACGTGCCTCCCAAAAAAATGTATAACTTACCATCGACAGCTCTAATGATGATTGAGTTGAGCGTGCCGATAATGTAGGATGCCTCTGCAGAGCTGCTGATGAGTTTGGTCTGCACCAGTGCATGGAGCTTAGCCGTAGCCACGGCACACATCTACAAGCAGCAGAACATTGTCTGTCTCAGTTACTGTGCTTAGCAGTGTGAAAAACTGATTACAGTGAAATATCCAACCCTATCTTATATAATTTCATCTTAGATATTCATTTTAACTTTGAGTCAAAGTTAACCCATTTATGCATGACCTCTCAGATTTTCATTTAATTGTGAGAATTTATAGTTCATAACTTGCAATGAAGTGAATCAATGGTTATTTTTACCTCAAATAATTTTTTCTGTGTTATTTTGATGATAGAATTAGTGTCCCATATACGTCATGCACGAGAGGGTACAGGTTTTTTATATGCACATGAAAAAAAAAAATTGTTTGACAGATAATAAATTTTGGTTGGAAAACATCTTAGGGACTTCCTCTTTCTAAAATGCAAACCATTTCTGAATTTCAGATTACAGGTGTACTACAGCAGAGCAATCAATCGATTTTTGCGTGAAAAACGTAGTATATATCGTATTCAAACATTTAAAATTTCTGCAGAGAGCGGGAAAAGTAATATTGACCACCACTTTTGTTTCTTCATGAGATACTATTAGCACATGCAATGCTCTGATTTACTCATTTCCTCCTTAAAACCGTCCTCATCTTCAAAATAATCTGTGGCACCAGAAAAATCCGATATGTCAATATAGATATAGGTCAGCAGAGGGAAAGTCAGTAAACAACATACCCTGTTGTGCATGTCGTCCCATATGTGGGACGCTAATTTGACAAAACTTTGAGCATGGACAAAAATATAGTTGACAGAATCTCTTATTTTTACTTAAACTATTTAACATTGAACAACCTTAAAAACAAATCAATTGAGTTCAACTGGAAAGTTCAATTATTCATTAGTACCACAAACTTTGGCAATTTGCTAAATTAGTATCTCCTCTGTTTCAGGTTGTCAGATTTAACCATATTTAAATCTACAACTATTTAACTTGGTTGACATATAAATACAACATCTTCCCTTTAAAAAACAGCTTACAGCAAATATTTATCTTATATATCAACAGAGAACCAGATCATTGAATTAGCGTCCCATTTATGGGACGTCATGCATAAATGGGTTAATGGATTATTTGTGTGGTTAAATTAAAATAAGATCATTCTTTATGCCACGAAAGTGAATTTTTCTTACATATGAGTAAGTATTTAAAGGCACACAAAACATTCATGGTTATTTAAAGTTAATAGACATTTTCACAAAAGAAACTTTAGTTCGTAATACCATTGAAACACATGACAGCGACCGTGAAGTTTATTTGAAGCTGTAAGGTCAGTGCGTTCCCTTCATTCAGTTCACCTTGTCTTTAGCAAGTACTATTTATGATTGTTCCTGTTAAGTTTGTTTGCAGCTTATATATAATGCCTTAGGTTTATAACTGCAACATGATTTCTATACTCACGTCTAGATTGGGTAGTTTAGCGAAGGCCAGGAGGACGCTGAGTGCCAGGTGGACCATCTCCTTCCAGCCCAGCCCTGTCTCAACGTCCCACACACCGAGAATATCCATCAATGCCATCAGGTCCTCAAGCAGCTACAACAGAGAACCAGTGAAACAGTGAGAACATAGGACAGTGAGAACATAGAACAGTGAGTGGAGTTCATTCTTATCCTTTGACCTGCTAATGCAGTAATATAAACCTATATAACTTTGCGCGTGATATTTCAACATGGATACGGGAAACAGGACCTGTTTACATCAAACATCATGTCCTAACTTCTCAGCAATATGCTCTACAAACCTATTTATACATTTCAGCTATTTTAATTTTTAATTTAAATCCAGATTTTGTGAAATTTTAATTCCAATTATGTCTATGAAATTAGGACACTCTGTCAAAATAAATATTGTTACTATAGACAAAAGTTAAAAACAGTGGTATCAATGAAAATATGAAACTATGAATTGGGATCTTGTTGTTTAGACTTTTGACTAAATCTTATATTGAACATACCCTCTCACTATATTTGACTTCATTATCACAGCTGTCATCAGTCACGAAGTTGCGGACAATCCGCACCAACTCTATTGCATTCTCTGTGTGGACGGATATAGCTTGACCTGGAGTAAACAACGTTCAAACACACGACTCATATCCATGTCTGCACTGGCAAAGCAGCAAAATTCAAATAAAATGGTGAAAATCACTAGGTTTACAAAATAAATATAACAAATTATAAGAGAGGTTTCAATTAAAGTGCTGATAAATGTATGTGTCAAGTTCCATATAACTAAGTGAAACACAATTACCTGTAGTGAATCAGAACAAAGACCTAAACCTGTTTGTGTGTATACAGCCTGTGATCATTCCGTCAAAATGATATCTGACCATACTCTGCTCTTGTTGAGGAACTATCTATCTCTAAGTGACACAGAAGTGGAGTGACATCCTCCGTACATATTCACCTGCTTCTTTAATGTCTGCAGTACACGAGTGAAGCATCATCTCCAGCAGTCGACGCTTCAGCTCATGTTTGGGACGGACTAGACTATGAGTATCACAGATGTGGTCAATACAGGAAAACACCTCCCCTCGATCCTGCAACATAACAAATCAACATACATCAAAGTAGGAAAACTTGTGTCAATATCGATGAACAATTCTTTAAGAGGCACTTTAGAAGAATTACGCATAAATATTTATATAAGTCGCTTTTGGAAGATGCATGACATTTCTAACTGACAAAATATGCAATGCTAAACTATTTGTTGATATATTCGCAAGTTGACAGAAAAAGGAGATACCTACCCTCCATACATTTTTGTCCGAGCCCTCCATGCCTTTCCACATGATAGTGAGGAGGGTGATGAGGACATTCTGACACACCTCCTCAGTTTGTTCCACAGCGTCTCGTACATAAGTCTTCTGCAGCCCCAGGTTGTCCAGAGCTCGCTGCAGGTTGTCGGCAGGTGCTACCGACTCACGACGAGACTCCCCGGATGCCTCGGCCAGGTCGGAGGTGCTCTCACTGAGAGAAAGACTGCTCTGACTCTGAGACAAGGAGTCCCGGTGCTCCGCCCTCTGTCCCAGTCCACTCAGGTCCTCCGTACTGGCGCTAGAGCTCCGACTCATTGACCTTGTTGGAGATGAGAGAAGAATGTGATGTGTGTGGAGTGACCTACAGCTTTGATTTTTATGCTCCTATTGCTAAGATTCAGTTATCAAAGTCTAATCAATGGTGGATATCTTCCTTTCCTGTGACATGCGTCAAATATCTACTTTTCTACCTCACTTATTAACTCACAGTAAACTAACAGCCTTCAGAAGCTGACACTATGACACAAAAACACTGTCCAAATGATGTCACGCGAGAAGGTTAAAATGTACAGGTAAAATTGGCTTATGTATCATGATTGTTTAATGGCATCCACATATGTGGATTGACACTCTTTATAAACCACTTTTTTATTATAATGTCTTCACCTCTGTCTCTCCTCTTCAGACATATTCAAGTCGTCGAACCTCTGAGACTGGATGAAGAGCGGCGTTGATGGTGTTCTAGTTGAAGCCAGATCCAACTGACTCCCACCGCTACCGGAGATATCCAGATGGTCAGGCCGCAGAGCGCTATCACGAAGTTGACTCGACAGCCTTCTCCCGTTGACGTCTCCGTTCATATACGTGCTGTTGGCGGTGCCGACCCCCTCCTCCGGACTGGGGACCTGCAGCACTGGGTTCATCAGCTGGGCCGAGTTGTTGCTGTTGCCAGTCAGGGGTTCCTGGATCAGGAGTCGTGCCACCGTGTCCTGCCAACACAGCTGCTTGGCGAACCCTTTAGCAGCACCGGGCTTCGTCACCAGGATCGACAGCAGCTGGACAACAAGATGGCGTCGTCTTAAGGATACAAATTAAACTTCCAGAAGGAAATTCCTCAAACTAATTATAGTCTCTCTGTAAACCCATCTCTTAATATTGGCTGTTTGTTGGGTTAATATAACTCTGAGTCACTGTCATAAGGGAACTGTCAGAAATCTAATATAGTTTAAAGTTAGAACTGTCCCCATTATTAATTGATGCAGTACAGTCTATTTAAGGACAATAAACTAACAAAGAACAGAAGGATAACACAAAACAATGCACCTTTCAGCAGAATGATGGTATTAATTTTTTTTAATGCATAATTAAACTTTGGAGCACCAGAATTAGACGTCTTTCATCAAAATAGAAACAGTATACAGTAGTTATTAGCAGACTACTATTATCAACTATGATGAGAAACTCTTCACAGTACGACGTGTATCCCACCTGTCTACTAGCCTCCAGCTTGATGTCCAGTCCACTGTTGTGGATCAGAGTCAGGATTGCCAGGATCGCGTTGTACGTCTGCTGAGTTTCTGTCAGATCAAACACAAAACACGTTAAATCTTTGCCTGTTCAATTCATCAGAGAATAACCTTTCCTACCTGCTGAATTACTGTTGCTTGTGATACAAAGCTTGGGGAAAAGGGAATACCAGTTATGAGTTTAAAAAACTGATAATATTAGAATTTTGAATAGCTAATATGATGCTCACTTGCATAAAATCTTGATTATGATGTCACAATAACTTGCATTACGCATGGTTATTACACAATGGGTAATAAAATTATAGGTTTATTAAACAGCGATATAGGGATGAGCAATACATATCATCAATCAATCTTATCATTCCTTTTTATTTTATCATTCCATTAATATGAAAACCTTCCATATTTCATGAGAACACGATAAATATTCTGAAACCTTTCTGTTAGTTCGAGATATTAAACAAAGTTCAAAGTTCACAGACATGATTCATAAATACTTCAGACAACTCACCAATGAATGACACCTGTTCTATGAAACGTTTAATCATCGGCACTGAGAGGTTATATCCCTGCATCAGAGATATGAGTCCAAGATGGCCGCAATCTGTCAGACGTAGACGCAGCTTTGACTTGTCGTAAACTCGCTCAGATCTCAGCAGCATGTGCAGAACCTACAATACATCATAAACTGTTTTTGAAGAAAAGTGTTATGAGAGAGTAAAAGAAATTGAAAGAAGAGATAATGACAAATACATGGATGACAAGTTCTAATATCATTCAGATTCAGCACACCTGAGAATGTTAGGAAGAAGTCAAATGCAGTAGAAATTAATTTAAATTAATTGTTATAATTTAATGTAATATCAATGTAATATTTGATACAAAACCATTTTTGGTGATCAAAAACCTGGGCTCTTTCAATGAAGTTCTATCACTTTCAGACATGGCAAAGCTTAAGCATCAGGAGAAAACTTAGGACACACATTAGATGGCTCCATTAACAGGAGGAGGTGCTGTATTTAAACATTTAATTCTTCTCCACATCTCACCTTGACAATCTTCTCGTAGTAGATAACGGAGTAGTTCTTGTAGGTGAGCAGCACGTAGAGCATCTCGGCCATCTCAGGTTCGAACATCAGCAGACAGAGTTGGTCGTGTTTCTTCCTGCTCTCCAGCAGCGACAGCAGGACATCCAGACACTCACAGATCTGAAACATTGTCTCACAGGTCTGAAACATTGTCTCACAGGTCTTAAACATTGTCTCACAGATCTGAAACATTGTCTCACAGGTCTGAAACATTGTCTCACAGGTCTGAAATATTGTCTCACAGATCTGAAACATTGTCTCACAGATCTGAATCATTGTCTCACAGATCTGGTGAGGTGAGGCAAGTTGGGCTTTAACGCTGCTTTCAAGAGTATTTTACTTATATCGCGGCTGCTAGTATTACGGCAGGGAGAAAGCCCGCAACGCCATGTGGCTATGTATTGCGGTGAAACCTGCGAGCATCGGCTGGAACTAGCAAACCATGGGTGGTACTACTCTGAAATGCAGTGTAGCATTGCACCCAAACCTTACTGCATGTAGAACAGTTCTCTACTGCAGACAAAGTTGCTATGCCCCTGGCGGGATTCGAACCCCGGACCTCTTGATCCGAAGCCGAACGTGCTAACCACTGTGCTATCCCGCCCCCTCTCACAGATCTGAAACATCATCTCACAGATTCAAAACATTGTCTCACAGAATTGAAACATTGTCTCTAGATCTGAAACATTGTCTCACAGTTATGAAATATAATCTAACAGATTTGTGATACTGTCTCACATGAATAAGGCATTTCAGCAAGAACTGTGATGTATTGGATATGTAGGAAAAAATGTTTTTCAAGATAAGGGTGGCTGTAAAATATATCAGATGTTATATATAGTATCACAGATACATCAAAGAGCCCAAGCCTTACATTTTTGAAACATTAAGACTCTCAATATTTAAAATCTGTGTGCTTGAAACTCATAAAATCTGCAGTCATGAACCTTGCTATCAGAAAGCAAGATGTCCGCTATAAGTGACTGACTGACCAAGTTCTCCTCCTTGACGACGGTGAGGAAGTTGATGATGCTGGAGAGCTCCTCCACAGTGATGTCTCGCACGATGTAGAACTTGATCAGGTTGAAGAGAGACACGCGGATGGTTCGACCGTCCTCATCTGAGAGCCCACTTGCTGTAGTTGAGCTGAAACATGAGATGTAGAGGTAATAAGACAAACTTGTATGTTTTTGATTTGTCCATATATCTTGCAAGGCTATGCAAAGCTACATGACATTTCAGGCTGTTCGATTTAGTGAAGCTGATGCAATGAAGAGTATAGAAAATAGTAAACATAGTAAAAGGCATTTAGACTTGCCTTCATAAAGTTACTGAATAAACAGTTGGGAGTAAATGTAATGGTCAAACTTCTGTTCCATGTCCGTTATCAACAGTAACATCTTGACCACTGACAAACACACCAGCTTTCTTCACACCATCTTTATTAAAACTAACTTTCTGACATACAATGTCGTAGATTGCATGAAACCTTAATAATATGAACAATGAGTGATGTTGCTACTTATATTAACAAACAATTAACTTATATATTTCAAGTAGAAGTAATAACAGTTTGTTTATTGATGTGTGACAAAGACAACAAGACAATCCACGTACCAGTAGTAGGTCCTGACGACATCCAGGATGTACTGCACTCCATACTTCTTCCGGAAGTACTTCCTCTCGTCCTTGATGATCGTTGATAGATACTGAATGTGACCTGGTAAAAGATGATGTCAAAATCACAGTGAAAAATTATCCATAATAATAGATAAATAACTTTGTACATTTTGAAAGAAATAATTTGAGATTTTATTTGGTGTCTTAAACAAATCTGCAAGTTATTACGTCTGACAACAAGAAGCTAAACATATACACACTCACCGATCCTGACAGGGAAGTCACTCTTGCTCCAGACCCGGAAGTCGAAGAGAACGAACTGGTAGAGGTGCTGCATGAGAACCTTGTTACACGTGACACACGACTCAACCAGCAGCTGCACCGCCATCAACACGTTCACGTCAATCAGCTTCTGGTTCACCTTCAAACATGAACATCGCTAGTTCAAACAGATGTCCTTGTGGTTAATCCTCAAATACATGTGGTGTACAATCAAACACTGATATATAACCCTTCGCATCCTTCTATCTGCACCTCTAAACCTCCACTACGTTCACGCACCGCAAATACCACCCTTATCCAATAAGATCCTGCAAAACTACTATCTTAACAAAATTATAATCATTTTGTATATTTCTGAATGATACCTACCTCTAAACTTATATGCATCTTCTTGTTTGTTTACAAACACACCAACAACAATAGCAAGTCTAGAAATAGACAACTTAAACCTGTGAGTCTGCCTACCGCTCAATATATACAAATATTCTCTCAAAGCCCGGACTGGACAGAGAAGAAGATCCCTTTCCATGCCGTCAGATAACGCAGCGGACAAGGCCGGAACAGAAAAAGATCTTCTTCCTAATGGTCCGGAGATAGACTTCTATTTTTTAGCGACGAAACCCGGGAGGGTAGAAAGGGAAATCGTCTGCCAATTCTTAAATTGTGTTAAGGAAGACATATCCAAAGCATGAAGTTCTGACACCCTCCCTGCTGAGGCCAGAGCCAGCAGGAACGCTGTCTTCCAAGACAAGAACTGTAGAGAAACTTCCTTCAAAGGCTCAAACGGATCTGCTAAAAGAGCCGAAAGCACCACCGACAAGTTCCACTTTAGTTGAAAACGAGGTGACTTCAGATCCTCCAAGTGAAACGACCTGGATAAGTTGCGGATTGTCTGATCTCCAGTCAAGTCGACCCCCTGTAACGACAAGGCAGATATTAAGGCGGACTTGTACCCATCGATTGTTCCTGCTTTTAGTTTATTCACTTTCCTCAGAAAGAGCAGGAACTCTGCGACTAGGGGGACGGAGACCACAGCATTAGGTTTAAACTGCTGCTTCCACTCCAAGAACTTGGCGAACCTGCAGTCGTAGAGGTTGGAAGTAGAGGTTCTGAGCCCTCCTTTGACAGCTTGTACAACTTCCTCCGAGAATCCCCCTTCTCGGAGATTGTGGTTGATAGTCTCCAGGCGTGCAGATGTAGAGACTCTGGATTCCGGTGGAACCTGTCTGACCTTGGCTGTTTTAACAGTGTTGGAAACACCGGAAGCTCTACGGCTGGATGTGTTGCTTCCATCAACAGATCCGGATACCACGGACGATTGGGCCATGCTGGAGCAATTAGAATGATGATGCAGCTGTGACGCCTCGCCTTCTCCAAGACTGCTGGAACCAGCGCGGGTGGAGGAAACGCGTAGGCGATGAGGCCGTCCCAGCTGATCGACATCGCGTCCACTGCAAAGGCCTGTGGATCCGGTACTGGGCTGACGTAAATTGGAAGCTGATTGTTGAGCCTTGTTGCAAACAGGTCCACCATCGGTGACTCCCAAAGTCCTGACACCATGGAGAAAGTTTCGGGATGTAGAGTCCATTCCGTGGACTGGATCTGGTTTGGTCGGGACAACCTGTCTGCCAGAACATTCAGATGACCTGGAATGTGTCTTGCCCTGACCTCGCAACCGAACTGATCGATCCAGTGAAATAACTGGAGACACAGATCCAACATGTCTTTTGATCTTGTCCCTCCCTGTCTGTTGATGTAAGACACCACCGTGGAGTTGTCTGAGGCAACCATCTCCCTCTTCCCTGCAATCTGCTTCTGCCAATGCCAAAAAGCTTTCAGTATGGCCAACGTCTCTAGCAGATTGATGTGAAGAGAAGACTCTTGCAGAGACCAAGTCCCTTGAACTGTCTGGTCGAGAAGATGGGCACCCCAACCCACGTTGGAAGCGTCCGTCACTAGAAGGACATCCTGTACAAAGGGCACCAGTTGAACGCCTAAAAGAACATTCTGGTCCAGATGCCACCAAAGAAGGGATCGTAGAATCTCCGGAGGAGGACAGCAAGCGGTTGAGAGATCGAGATATCTCACGGAGTTGATCCAACGCTGAAACTGTCGAAGTCTCAGTCTCCCCCTGTTGGTTAAGTCCTGCATGCTCGTGAGCCTGCCCAACAGGGACATCCACTGGCGTAGGGGTTGAGGAGACTGAGACATAGAACGGATCAGATTGCGAGCTACCTCTACTCTGTCCTCCGGAGGAAACAGTCTGGCATTCTCCGTGTCGAAGATGGCCCCGATGTACTTGACCTTCTGCGACGGAACCAGGTCGGACTTGTCTGGATGGATGATGAAACCGAGATGCCCCAAGATAGAAATGGCAAGATCTCTGTTGGACTCCAGATTCTTCTGAGACTGATCTGGGAGGAGAAAATCATCCAGATAGCCGTGCATCCGAATCGAACTGGAATGCAGAAAGTTCAGTACCGGAGCTGTGATCCTGGTGAAAAGCCAAGGAGCGATCAAGATTCCAAACGGAAGAACTCTGAACTGGAACAACCTGCCGTTGAGAGCAAACCGAAGATACTTCTGAGACACTGGATGGATCGGCACGTGGAGATAAGCATCCCTGAGATCCAACGACACCATCCAGTCTCCTGGTCGTAGAGCCAGTTTCAACGCTGCTATAGACTCCATCCTGAAGTGAGGAGGTCTCTGCAGGAAGTTCCGGTTCAGAAACTTCAGGTCGATAATCATCCTGAGTTCGTCCGTATCCTTCTTGGGCACCAGGAAGATGGGGGAATAAAACCCTTTCGTCACAGTCTTCGGGTCCAGTTCCAGCACTGCCATCTTCGAGAGAAGTTTCTGAATGGCATCCTCTGCTGCCACCAGAGAAGGCCCGGAAAGATGAAAACGAGGACCCTGTGGAAGGTGGGTTGTCGGAGGAAGAGTGTCGAATTGAAGTCGATAGCCCTGAGAGACAACTGACAGTCCCCAGGGGTCGTTTGAAACAATCGACCAGTTGGTGGCAAATTGTTTCAGACGACCCCCGACCTGTCCCGGAACTACAGACAAGGGGAAAGATGGTGGACGGGCGAGGGTCGGTAACTGGAGAGGAGGGGGAATAGGGACGTCAAAAACGTTGAGGTTGCCCTCTGCCTCGGCCTCGGCCAGCGTCCTTGCGGGGCGTAAATGTCTTGTCAGCCGTCCTGTCCTGTCTGTCGTAATTACGTCTAGGAGTGGTCGGAGCCTGCTGCTTGACGTAGTTCTTCTTGGGAGTTGATTGCTTCTTCCAAGGAGACTGAGACTGGGTTCTTTTTGGCGAGACTGATAAGGCGAGCTGATGTAAATCCTCGTTTCTCTTCCTCTCTAGTTGTTTGTCTTTAATCTCTAGAGACTCCGCCACTGAATCCCCAAAGAGAGAAGCTCCAAAAAGAGGCGCCGAGTAAAGCTTGTCTTTTATCTTGTTGTCGGTTGTCTGAGGCAACTGTTTGATAAAGGCGGTCCTTCTGAGGAGAGTAAGTTTCGCATTGATCCATAGAAGGTGTCGATCTAGATCCAACACAGCACTCCCCATGGAGTCAAAGAGGTCGTTAGCCGTTGACAACGCTGAACAAGGGATAGGCGTAGACTCGTCCGGTTCCGCATCCAACGGTATAGCAGGGAGTTTCCTGGCAGCAGTAGCGGCAAACCAATGGATGTAGGTGGAGGTCTGCATGGCCTTGTGCACCGAAGACTCGATCTCCCTAATCCTGGCATCCCCGATCTTAATCTGTTCCGATGGCGAACCCTTGCCCATCAGATACCGGAAATTGCTGTCCAAACGGTTTCCCCAGGCTTGGCAAACTGGGCGTCATGCACCTTGTAAGGAAATGATCGGTAAAAGGAACTCCTAGAGGGTTGCTTGTCAAAGCCTAAGGTCCCCACTCGCTCCGATAGTTGGGCCGCCAGCTTGGCCGTGGAATCCGGTGGTGGTAGCGAGGTAGCCTTTGTCGTGATAATCTTGGAAGAGCCTCTGCCTATTTCACTCTGGATAGGAGCCGAAGGAGCCGGAGGGCGGGAAATGTCCGGGAAATGCTGGTATACCTCGTCTAACTTGTCATACCAAGACAGACCTGAGAGTGCTGATTTGTCTGCAGCATCCGCCTTTTTCCCTTTCTTCCCCGAAGAATCCGCTGACGTCCCGTAAAAGGACAGGTCGGGGGGCCCCGTGGATTTCCGTTTGTTCCCCGCAGGCCGTTCATTTTCCCTGGCTAGGCGATGGTTCCTCTCCCGGTTGGCCTGCTCCGAATGGGACGACTTGGAAGAGGTAGAGGTATTGTAGTCCACAATAGATCTATTCAGGCCCCCCGAATCCCTGGGATGGCCCGTAGAGGAGGCCGGGTCCGTGGCGGCCGGGTCCGTGGAGGCCGGTGGCGGGTCCGCTGCACCCTCCGTCGGCAACGTGACGGGCTTAATCTTGGATCCGTGGAGGCCCGTGACGGTTCCCTTGGAGTCCTTTTTGGCCTTGACCTTCCCCGTAGGTTCGGTCCCTGGATCCCCAACTTTGACATCTCCCGGCTGGACTGCCTTGCGGGCCGCATCCGCCGCACGGGATCCACTAATCCGGTGGGCTTTCTTCAGAAGACGAGGGTCCCTCGATCCCGGAGTCTGCTTAATGGATTCCACCACCGAAGGAGCCAGTATAGAGATGATGTCTTCATTTTTCTCTTCACCCCCCCAGCCGCCCAGTTATTTGAGAGATATTATCTCTCCCTGGTGACGGGGTGAGCCTTGATCCGGTCTTCTCCACCTTGTCCGCTAACTCGGGGATGTTGAGCAGCTTAGACATGAGAGGCATCATCTCGGCAGCCATGGACTTGAATTTGGCCAGGTCCGAGGCCAGAGAGGACGGTTGAGGGACCGAAATAGTAGACGACTTCGACGAAGAACGGGCCAAGCTCCTTTCTCTCGAAGTCACATAGGCCTGGAACTCGTCAACTTTAAGGTTGGCACACTCATCGCAGGGTACATCGTAGGTACAGGATACCCCATAGCAACGTGGACAGCAAGGGTGAGGGTCAGCTGCAGCCACGAATTTATTACAGCCCTCGCATCTCTTCGAAGCGCTCATGATTTCTGTGAAAAGTTAAGGAGAATTAACACACAGAAAAACCATAATGAACAAATATAAGAGACCGAAATTTCATATAAGTGTATAAAATACTATATATAAATATATAGAATGAGTATATGATTATGATAACATGAAATAGTTTATCATAAAACATAGAAAATGCAGAGAAAAGGAAACTTTACCATAAAAGGTAAAATTGAAACTTATCCCCTCATAGTAAAACATAACAATATTTATTAATAAACATGAATAAATACCATCAAAAACTATACCGTATGAGAAATTAAATATCAAGAAATAATTTCTGATAATACATAAGGTAGATAAAATTAGCTAAACAAAAGGCGAAGCAAAAACTATACAGATACGCATAGTAAAATATAGCAAGGAAGCGGCCTTAAAATCACCACGCAACGTCTATGCAATGCGAGGTGAAGTGACACAACACTATACAGCAAAAATCGATAAGTGAACGGGGATACCAATCCCGCACTAACAAAATTTAATTCTATCAAGAGATAAAATATAAAATACGTTTGTAATATAGTTAAATATACCACAAAACATAAATATATAAATAATATGAATATTAGCACTGAATTGAATAAATGAAGCTTCAAGCCCGATGCTAGAAAGACATGAGGAAGCCGCCATTTTACAAGCCACGTGGAAACATTTGATCCACTAAAAAGGCGAATAATAGCATCCAAATTCATAATCAAGTGAAAAAACAAATGGAAACAACAATCTCACGGTATCAGGATACGTATGGGATAAAGGTTTCGTCGATAAGGTAAGGAATTTTAACTCAGTTGGTGTGAGACGTGTTGACACGTTGAACAACAAAAAGTAGTGAAGGTATTTGACAGGTCACATGACTGTGTATGCGTGTGCACGGGCTTTCCGTGAGCGGTAGGCAGACTCACAGGTTTAAGTTGTCTATTTCTAGACTTGCTATTGTTGTTGGTGTGTTTGTAAACAAACAAGAAGATGCATATAAGTTTAGAGGTAGTGAATGAAGGAAATTTACTCTTATGTGAAGTGTACAGAAATATCAACAGATGTTATTTTCTTCCATCTCACCATTACCCCTAATATCAGTTTTGAAAATAGTCATCCCTCTGCCAGCACTGTCAGAATGGGTCAATTGTAATGCTGGGTAACAAGCAAGTAATTCTTTTGACAAAATAAGTGTCTACACATTGAAGGACTTGTCAAAATGTAAAAAGGACTGGAATTTTTCAAACTTCAAGTCCTATCCAAGAACAAGACAAACAAGCAGACAGAGTCGGCCATATCCCCCGCCTTTGGGAAAATTTATTGAAGAATAGTTGTTGAATAACAGTGACTATGAACCAAGGAGTTTGCACACAAAATTTCAGCTCCTTAGACCAAGTGGTTCTGGAGAAGAAGACAAAATGCGAAAAGTTTACAGACGGACGGACGGATGGATGGACAGACAGAGGCCGGACACCGTGCCATGCCATGAGCCATTCGAGCCTTTCAGGCCAGATGAGCTAAAAATACATCCATGGCAGTTTTTGAGTTCTGCTCCTGAAATAAATTATTAAGTTATGTATCCATGGAAATGGTAAAAATTAAACAAATAAAAAATTGTGAATAAGTTGAAAACCCAAAAAGGCACATCTACACATGATGATTGTTCCACACACCAAGTTTCGTTGAGATATGTCTTATAGTTTTCGAGTTCTGATCCGGAAACGAAATTCTAAGTTACATTTCCATGGAAACGATCAAAAAAAATAACTCGAAGAAGTTGAAAACCCCAAAAGGCACATCTACACATGATGATTGTTCCACACACCAAGTTTCGTTGAGATATGTCTTATAGTTTTCGAGTTCTGATCCGGAAACGAAATTCTAAGTTACATTTCCATGGAAACGATCAAAAAAAAATAACTCGAAGAAGTTGAAAACCCCAAAAGGCACATCTACACATGATGATTGTTCCACACACCAAGTTTAGTTGAGATATGTCTTATAGTTTTCGAGTTCTGATCAAGAAACGAAATTCTAAGTTACATTTCCATGGAAACGGTCAAAAAAAATAACTCGAAGAAGTTGAAAACCCCAAAAGGCACATCTACACATGATGATTGTTCCACACACCAAGTTTCGTTGAGATATGTCTTATAGTTTTCGAGTTCTGATCCGGAAACGAAATTCTAAGTTACATTTCCATGGAAAGGGTCAAAAAAAATAACTCAAAGAAGTTGAAAACCCCAAAAGGCACATCTACACATGATGATTGTTCCACACACCAAGTTTCGTTGAGATATGTCTTATAGTTTTGAAGTTTGAGGCCGGAATGGAATGGACGGACAGACGGACAGACGGACGGACGGAGCTCATTTCTATATCCCCCGCCAACTTCGTTGTGGCAGGGGATAATTATATATTTTACACTGCACACAACCCACATGGTACCCACCTTCTGCAGTAGCGCCCCGACGGTGGCGGCGCCCTGGGTTCTGATGAACATGTCCTGGTTCATCACCTTCGTCTGCAGCATGTTGCGCAGTAGGTTCAGGAAGGCGGCCACCTGGTTCTGCTCCAGCTTCGTGTCTGCAACAGGGTGGCAGTGGTCTTATAGGCGATAATACGTCTTCAGTCAAAATTCATTTTGAAACACGGACGAAAAAATTCCCAACAAAAACAATTAAATATCTGGCTTGGACTTAAAGGAAAAGATAGATAAAGCAAACCATTACTGAATCAATGGATTTGTTCACATAAGTAAGACTTCAAAGCTTGACTTTAGGCACTAAATATAAATCATTCCCACTTCAATGGCAGAGTCCACTTCAAGGTAAGATGTATCAATAGCTTCAATTATTTTCCATTGATGTATTCATCTAGGATTGACAAAGTGACTTCAGTAGCAAATAGAATTTCAACTTTACCAAAGAAAGTTCTGAATGAACAAACCTGCATAGGAGCTGCTGGGTACAATGACCCAGTCCTCGGGGTCCTCTGATGTGGAGCTGTCGGGGGAGATGGTGTCGGGACTACCCTGGCGGGACGGGGACGACTTGTCTACCTGCTCTAGTAGCGGGAACAACACCTGCATCCCTCCGATACAGTTGATTACATCCTGCGGTGATCATGAAGAGTCCATTTCACTCAAAAGAATCCGATCAATGTACAGAACGATTCCAAGGGAAAAATGTAAGAGGAAGAATATTTCAAGAGGGAAATGCTGAAGACTTTAAATATAAATATGATTTCTGAGATAGATAACCTGTGGTCATTATCCTGATTCCCTTATGCAAAACTAAATATCTCACTAAGCCAAAGCAGACTATATTGTTTGACACTGTTAGACATGAAAATAAAAACTTGAAGCAAACTACTCCATCAGTTGGCTGCAGAAACCATTGTGTATCTACTACAGCACTGTTCATGTGAGCACTTTCAGACAACTTATTTTACTTCCACCATTTTATCTTGCTCCGTCACCAAAATGTTAAGCACTTTACTAAGTGACAAGACCAAACTACATAAAACCATGTTGGTTTATGAACTTTACTTATATATACATACCTTGATGTCCCAGGTGATACACTTCTGTCCGTGCAGCTGTCCGTGGTTCTGATACGGAGACAGATCTACACACACATTCTCTTTACAGGCCTGTTTGAGAAAACAAATTAACTTGTAACATATATATCTTTTGTACACAACCCTCATTTTCTCAGAACATGAACTGGCATTTAAATTTATTTTCATAAGTGCCCTTCTTTGAGATGTTTTGTAATTACTATATATGATGTATTGAACTTCAGTTGAACAGTGAAAATACCGAGTTATATCAAGTTGAAACAAATATAATTCCATGTCGATTTTACAAGTTCAACATGTTGAAAATACAAACTGTATCCGTTAAAAGTACCTTAGCTTTCTGTCCTCATTAGAGACAAGCTGAAATTTGTTTGACATTTGACTTTATGTCTATCCATACTGAGAATCAACGCGAACACAACACAAACCTTTGCGTTGTAGTGAACCACAAGTTTAGCCAGCAAGTCGGACACCTCCGGGTCTTCACTGAACATATTCATGTGGTTTGGTCCTGAAGTAGAACACCAAATTTTAACATATAAGAAAAAGATCCTTTGCAGACCTACATTGAGGCTACAATCTTATTCTTTATGTCGGAAGACATTCAACTGGTGTTGGGCTACCAAATCATACAAGAACTACACCAATATTTGTCCTAAAAACCAAGTTAGTGACTGACCATCAATATACCAGTTTTGTTACCAGTTTTCTCACAAAACCGCTATACAGCCTGAAGTCACATGAACGAAGGGAGATAAATCATTCTAATTCATAGATATTGCTTACCAATTATACTTTCTGATATTATGTTTATCTGATCCTTTACTTTAACTCTCTGTGAGGAAACACCCTGATTCATGAAGTAAGAACGTCGACTCACCTTGAGTGAAAAGAGCTCGGACCTGGCCAGGCTGCAGGGCTTCTTGGAAGACACAGATGGAACTCAGCTGGCCGTGTACAGAGATGGGCGGACCGAGAACCTCGTCCTGGGTCCCGGCCGGGATGCTGTCGATACCGGGCTGGTGTCCGGTCGTCCTGGTTGCAGTCTGGAGGAACGACTTCAGCATGGACTGCTTCTTGTGGTCTCCGGCCTGTAGGCTGAAGTGGGGGCGGTCCATCAGGACCTCCATAGCTGTCCGCAGGCCAGGTGAACCGATTCGGCAGTTCGTGAAAGACTGTTTGTTGGAATGAATATGATCATTTTTAACTCTGTTATTAGTAAGGTAACGTAGTTGGCACATATTTCTTTTTAGATAGATATAGCCAGGCTAAGGTTTTTCTGACAAACAGACGAACAGACAGGTGAAAAACCAATTTCGGGGCATAAAAATTTTCATGAAATAGTGACAATTGGTGGTTGATTCATTCATGTCCAATTTTAGCAACCATCTGACTCTGTATATACAATGAAAATGAGGAATTTAGACTGTACTTTCTTAACCAATGATGAAATCCATGGTACAATACGTATTGTTTCACCTTTAGCTATCCTATGGGAGAGTTAAGATAACTCTTGTTGCATATCAGATAGTTCTTCCATTACATCACCTCTTGATCACCGAATATATGAATATATTAAACGCGATAACCTTATATTTGGAGTGTTCAACAGTGGTTTATATCTGTACAGTTTATCACTAGCAACCATCAATTGACTAAATATATTAGCCCTTAACATGCGGGCGACGGAATAATCCGGGCGGGCTATAAGCGATTCGTAGGTACTCCAGTACGGATCCCGGATCGCTTACTTAGAAGAATTCACGCCTGTCTATGTACTGGGCTAGCCTCCATACCGGGTCCCGAGTCGACTGTTTCCGCGACTCGCTGCATGAGAATGGCTGTATTTATGCCTCGCAGCCCGCAATGAGAATAAAACTTTCTTCAGTGTCTGGTCAGAACGTCCAGCAAAATTCACACCAATTTGCGTGTGCATTGTTGACCCGTAACGCATCGATAATTAGCTTTACAAAAGGCCAATTTTGTCCTGCTTCGCTCCGATGGCTACACTGCCCGGCGGCTAATTAGCACCTAAGTGTCTGCACTGCCCCGGGGTGAGATAGGCCCGTACAGGCTTATCTGTCTCGCATCCCGCCACATGGGCAGATAGCCTATGCTTATCTGTCTCGCATCTCGCCACATGGGCAGATAGCTTCTAATTACGGGAAGATATTGCGATAAGCTACCTTTCTCTCGCACTTCGTATCATATGAACCAATTGGATGTTTACATTTTTTTTTATACCAAAATAAAGAGGAAAGAATGGCCTTTATTCCCATATAAAAATCGCAATTGCGCTAACATAACTGAAAATACAGCAATCGCACAGAGATAGCCGACTTTCGCACTTTTGAATTTTGATACATGTGGCGCATTTACCCCAACATGCCTCGGCGCTCTATTTCTAAGAAACTACTTGGGATATTTTCATAATTTTTTTATCAGTATATAGATAAAAGAATTGTCTTCAATTCCATATAAAATACGCGTATTTTCGGCAATAACTTTTGATGCGCCAGGTGTCGCGCAGAAGGTGATATTCGGCTTTGAATAAGTGGCGCTCTTAGCATATACCATCATTACGGGCTTTATAACTTGTGAACCGCAAGTCCGATTTTTATAATTTTTACATCATTGTAAAGAGAAAAACATTGTCTTCAATTCCATGTATAATGCGCATGTTTTCGGGAAGAACTCTGCATGCGCAAAGCGCCGCGCCAAAAGGTATAATTTTCGCACTTCATAACTTTTGAACCGCAAGTCCGATTTTTATAATTTTTACATCATTGTAAAGAGAAAAACATTGTCTTTAATTCCAGATATAATGCGCATGTTTTTGGGAAGAACTATGCATGCGCGAAGAGCCGCAATATTGATGTACGCATAAGTGAAGAAGTATGATAATACATAACTAAAATACTGTTCTTTTGATACGCAAATATAGAGCTTTATAAACGATGAACAACTGTCATGACGGAATTTTGTTTCCAGTTTTGGAAAAAAAATTATAACATAAAAGTGAAAATATATTTGAGTACGGGACCCGCCGCTCGGGGAAAAGCCTTTTCGTGGGAATATTTTCTCAGGAAAATATTTCACTTTTCGGAGTTTCTAAAAATGAGTGAACATTTTTGTTACTGATGCCATTTGCGAAAGGTTTTTATTTCTAAAATTCAAATGCGAGGGCGCACCTTTCCAAACCATTTGAATTGAATTTATTATTTTATCTTTTACATTATTGAATAAAAGACGTTTCATTCAATAAGATTTGAAGAATTATTTATATGTGTAGCGGACTGAACTGAGCAGATGGAGAATTTGATTCCTCACCACTTTTATTACCAAAGTTCTTTTGTATCACAATTACTTTTTTAGGTATTAGTTTTTTCGTGAGCAGGGGAATTTCCGACGGGCTCCGCCATGACATAATGAGAAAAAATTCCCATGAACATGGGCGTGGTCCGTCATCTTCGGGACCGACCCACAAGTATAAATATCTACCGGGGGGTGCGCGGACCCCCCCGCTTTTGGTCGCCACCCCCCAAACTTTTTGTGCAAATTATTTTTTTGTTTCTACTTTGAAATAAAGGTTCGTGTCATTCCGAGGTATGAAGGTTTCTGCTATATATGTCGAGAGGGCATGGGAACCCATTCCCAATAGAATCCGGGGTTCGTCCCATAGGATTGTTCCTCGGAGTCTCTCGTTCTCAAAAGAGAACATGGGAAACCTGTCCCGCGATTGAATCCGGGGTCCGCCGCGGAAGACGGGGACGGGAATTCCCGGAGAGCATGGGAGTATGCTCCCATGGGTCCGGGCTCCGCCTCGAGAGACCGCTCCTTGGATGCTCTGCTTCTCGAAAAGAGAAGTCATTCGGCAACTGACAACCCGAGCTTCCCTGACATAGTAGTTTATTTTCCGGGCCTCGCGCCCGGTGCTACACGTCGCCGAGGAAATCAGAAAATGGTCCGTTTGACATATGCGTCGGAAAAATCGGCGCGATGGCAGAAGCCGTCGGCGCTTGCGGCGCAGTCGTCCTAGATGCGCCGGGAGGTTCTGAAACTGGCAAATGAACGTCCATGAAGCTCACATTCATTATCTCTGTATGTTTATTGTCTCTAATCACATGTTATATGTTGCATACATCTAACGCATTTTCAATCATTTACAGGTTGAAGCAGAATGCTGCGCGGACGTGGACGCAAGGCCCTGCGACGGCCTAGGACGTTGCATACTAGGACACGCAGCTTTGAAGCCGTTACAAGCGACGACGACTTCATCAACGAGATCCATGCTGATGAAGCCTCTGATATGGAGTCAACTGACAGTGATGGTAGCAGTGGTTTAGACAGTGATGATGCATATGATCGGGACACTGTAATAGATAGTGAACATGGTGACACAGATGCTCTGAGTGATATAGAGACAGAGATTGCCAGAAAGATTCTAGCCGCCGGTAATTCCACCGAAGAAGACTTTAGTGGTTTTGAGGAGGAGTTTGCCGAAATACCACAATATAATCATGATAATTCACAGACGTTTGATGAGTGGGTGGATGGTCCGCGGCCACGTGTAAACTTGCCTTTCACTGGTCAAACTTGGTTGCGCCAGTTCATAGAACTTCCTGAGAACCCTGAACCTATTGACTTTTTCAATTTGTTTATACATAATGATGACTATGAGGATATGGCAACGGAAACCAATAGATATTTCAAACAAGCAATGGAGGACAAAATTCTAAGACCCCGTTCAAGAATGCAACAGTGGCAAGACACTAATGCAGAAGAGATGAAGGTATTTGTAGCCATGACAATTGCCATGTCATTGGTTGTGCAGAGAAACTTTGCTGATTACTGGTCAACAAGTGATGTTACCTCAACGCCTTTCTTCGCCAAGTGCATGCCCCGAGACAGGTTTTGGCTTCTTATAACCTACCTACACTTGGCTGACAACAGGAGGATGCCGGGCCGTAACACCCCATGCTTTTCACCAATAAATAAACTGGGACACTTGTATAACCGGATAGTTCACCGTTTTTCAAGAGTGTATAAACCGCATCAAAACATTTCAGTCGACGAGGGCATGGTGCCCTGGAAAGGTAACTTATCTTTCAAAGTTTATCTTCCCGACAAGCCTAAGAAGTATGGGATAAAGGCTTTCATGTTGTGTGACTCGCACAACGGATACGTTTGCAAGTTCAAACTCTACACTGGAAAAACGAATGAACCGGTTTCTGAAGGTGGCAAAACTTATGATGTAGTCATGGACTTGGTGAACGACTACGTTGGACAGGGGCATCACATCTTTATGGACAACTACTATTCGTCCACAAATCTGTACATAAATTTGTGGGAGCGGGGAATAGGTGCCACGGGGACGTTGAGAGCCAATCGAAAGGTACTTCCTGATTCAGTCAAGAAACCTAAAAAGAAAGCCAAGCAAGGGGACATGACAGTTTCTCACAACCATGGCCTACTCGTTCTTCGCTACGAAGATAGAAAATCAGTGCTTCTCATGTCTACTGTTGAAGATACACAACTTGAACAAACAGGGAAGAAGAACCGGGCAACAGGGGAACCAGTTCTCAAGCCGCGCATTGTAACAACGTACAACAAGTACATGGGAGGTGTTGATCGGGCCGACCAGATGTTGTCGTACACGCCGTTCCGAGTGAAGACCCTGAAGTGGTGGAAACGGGTTTGGTTTCACGTTCTCAACGTTGCCATGTTGAACTCTTACATCGTTTATAAAGAATACAGCAAAGATAAACCTCTAAAAACAAGTCGGGAATACAGGAAGGCTTTGGCGCAACATATAGTAACATTTGCGGACAAGGAACAAGTTCCATCACTTTGCAGACGTCCCCGTGGTCGGCCGAGCACGAGCGACGAGAGTGTCACTCGTCTTCATGGACGTCACTTTCCGACGAAGATTGAGCCTGTCGGAAGGAAGAAAAACGTCACAAGGATGTGTGTGGTATGCTCTAAGGCAAAACGCGCCGTCCTCGCAAAACAGATTGAAGAAGGCAATGGGCCAGCAAGGAAGAAAAAACGAGTAGGCAGAGAGTCTTCTTATGAATGTACAGATTGTAATGTTTCTCTGTGCGCCGCACCATGCTTCAAACTGTACCACACCGCCACTGACTATTCCAGGGCTTACATCACTGCCACGGAAAAAGAAAGAAATGAAGAAGGGAATGAAGAAGAAGAAAATTGAAAGTAAAGAGAGCCGAAGTGTGGACTAGTATATACACATTATATACATACCTTGTTAGGTCCCTAAAGCTGTTCTGCGCACAACCGCAGGTAAATATTGTGTATATTTGTACATAAATGCATTGTAATTTCATTGTAATACATGTCATTGCAAATAAAATATTCTTTATTTTATCAAAGAGACAGAGAAAGTGAATGCGAGCTTTCATTGGAAGTTCAGCCAGAACCGCATCATAAAAAAACACCCATAAATGCTGAACCGGGTGGCCGATTTTCATAAAACTTACATGGGGTAAAGAGGAAAGATTCGGCTTTGATTCAATATAAAATTTATACATGCGCACGAAAAACTAAAGTTGCGGCACGTGCCCCGATATGCGCGATAGTCAAAAAGTTGCCTCAAAGTACCGAGGGTACCTTCATTTGGCACGCTATAGCTTCCGAACGAAGTTGCGCATTTTTTTTCTTTTTACATCATCGTAAAGAGCAATAAATTGTCTTCAATTCCATGTATCATATGTATATGCGCAGCGAAAAATAAACATGCGGCAAATGATGCGCCAGATGTCGCAAAAAGTTAGTTTTTCAAAAATGAATTTTCTAAGTACTGGGGGTGCCTTCCTTACGCTCTTCATATATTGCGAACCATTTGACGTATTCCAATAATTTTTATATCATTGTAAAGAGGAATAAATTGTCTTCAAGTACATACGTGTTTCGCATGCGCGCGAAATAATTTACGATTTTATAAAGCTGGAAATAAAGACAAACTTTACACCGCGCAACATGTATTGCGTTCGCCGCGGTGATTAGTGTATGCTGTGCTCATTAGTACCCATTAGTTCCACGCGCGCTCGGCTCTGGCACCCTCGAGGAGGTCTCGAGGAGGTCTCGAGGAGGTAACGGTACTGTAATTAGCACAGTCCCGGGGGGACCAAGCAGTGCCAGTAAATTGGTGCGCGTCGGGACCATTCACGTGGTACTGTCGGGGTAGCGTCACTCTCCTTTGGTTGGTTATATTTTCTGAACCATAAGTCGTATTCTAATAATTTTTATGTCATTGTAAAGAGGAATAAACTATCTACAAGCACATATAAATTTCGCAATATGCGCGCTCAGGAGTTTTGATTTCATGAAGCTGGAAATAAAGACAAACTTTAGATGACAATAGAATTATAACCATAGGTCGCATTCTAATATTTTTTATATCATTGTAAAGACAAACATCTGGTCTTCAAGTCCATATAAAAATTTCAGTAGCGCGCTCCAAATTCATGATGTTATAAGGCCCGAATTAAAGACAATCTTTACAAAGTAATAGAAAAGTAAAGAAAAATCGTAAAAAAATAATTCGAAGATGCGGGTATAAAGCAACCATTTGTGTACGGGTGCCGCGACTTGAATTTGTATTCAACGCCCGTATATAGCCCGTATTCGCCATGTAGATGCGGTATATTTCGTAAAAACGGTACCGGAATCGCCGCCTGGAAATTCCGCCAGCAGAGCTCGTTAGTGCCTAAGCTCAAACTACTGCTGCGAGCTGCGAGCCTGTAAATTCCGCCACAGGGGCTAAAAAGGGTAAAATATATATACGCAACGTAAGGGTTAGCTAACAATCAGAGGCACACTTTTCTCCAGGGAGTAACTATATATCTCACCTCTGTCATGCTGGGGAACTTGAGCTGGGAGTTGAGTCTTTGCTTCCCGTCGATGTAGACCGACAGCTGGCTCTGGGTGAAGGGGCGGCGCGAGCTCGTGTGAATGATGTCTACACAGTGCTGAAACACAGGCGGATTTGTTAAATAAAAACTTGAAGAGATTAAAGAACTAAAAAGTCTTGAACTAACATCTGTTTGCATAAAAGCTGTCTTAATCATGATTGCCAGATTAAAAAAACATAAGATTTCTCATCATGAGCGTTTTAATTAGAATGGAGGTAACAGATTGTCAATACGCTCTTCTGGATGACCTACCCACTGGCCGTCCTTGAGAGGCGAGTCTTGTACGAGCACCGTGCAGTACTCCTTCTTGCTGTACACGGCCACCACCAGCTGACAGTCAGGGGTGAAGAATGCCTCGAATCCGTGTCCCCCGGTGCTCGGGAAACTGGGAACACATTAAGAATACTGTCAAATATGTTAAGGTAAACAAGAGGGCTTGGGTTCTTCTTAAATAAAGAATCTATACTTGAGAGTGGGCAGCAATGAAAATGCAGTTAGTTTGAGCTGAATTAAGAGGGTGAAGAGTAAAAAGTTACTTGTAGAGCTGTCTGCGGTAGAGGTGCTGATCCTGAAGATTGTGTTGGCTCACGTTGATGTCCGTATCGAGACAGAGCCAGACATGTACTGCGTACCCAGACCCCGGCCACTTCCTCAACCCTGGCAGAGCTATACCCTGGAAACATTGCACAGACAAGAACTATAGCTCAAATGACTTTTTTTAATGACATTTGTTTGGAGCATTTTTCTAAAGAGTGAGTGTTAAATGTGACTTCTTAAACAAAATGTACACATTTTCAGCAAATATTGATTGCTATTTAGTGAATCTATAAAAGTATATAATAAAATATTCACATCGGCCGGCTCCTGTATATCGAAGAAGTGTAGTGCTCCCTCTTTCCCCTCTCTCCGAGCCATGGTGGACACTGCCCGCATGAATCTCGTACAGTATGGCCTCTGAAGTGTTAGTAACAAGTCAATGTTAAATAGAAAGTTTCTGAAGTTTTGATAAAAATCATCACAATTGCCATAAACACCTATATACCCCTATATAAACAAAGAAACAATGACATCAAATTTTACCAATGACTTAAGAAAATGCAATTCATGGAAAAGATTGTTAAAAATGTTATTGACCACTACTGACCTGTTTCCCTTCCTCATCCAGCCGAAGATGACCAATCAACTGTTTGAGTTCCGACGCCGTCACAGAGTAAGTGCCAAGTGACTCCAACAAACCAATGAGATGACCTGAAACATAAAGGTGCGTAGTTATTGGTTCAGTTTCACCAGCAGCATAATACCCTTTACATGTGGCTCAAGAAATATTAATGGACAGCCTACTTTTAAGCCTTTAGTTGATTCCTGTAAATCAACGATTCAGGATTCAGGCACCAATTTACTACGCTGTTAAATAGTTAACATGCCCAATGAATTTTCAGTGCAAACCCTTTATGAGTAATGGACTATAAAGAATCCTAACTTGTTGTGTAAGTGGCCACTTATTTCAAACCACCATACATGTAGAATATGATAGATATTTTCAGAAAAATCTAAAAGAATGAAGGTTACATAAACTGAAATTTTGACAAAGTATATAGTCAAATTATGCACTTGCTTTTTCAAGAAGAGGCGTCAGACAGAGCAAGAAGTTATACTCACCTACAGCTTTATGGTTGATTTGCTTCTCTCTGTCCAGCACCATGAGTATCGTGCTGATCATTCCCTCGTTACAGCAGTTCATACGGTTCCGATGTCCAACACCGCAGAGTTGACGCAGCCGCTCGGACAACCAGATCTGGAGGTCATGTGACTGGATGTCTGGCAGCCATTGGAGGAGCATGAGAGAAGCCTGAGTGTTGTGGACGATCTGTTTGTCCTTCTCGTTGAACTCTCCATCTACCACCTGTAATATGATTATCCACATCACTAACAGGTGAGGTGAGGTGTGGTGGGGTTTAACACCGCTTTCAAGAGTATTTCACTTATATCCGGCTACTGGTATTACGGCAGGGAGAAAGCCCGCAACACCATGTGGCTATGCATTGCGGTGAAACCTGCGAGCAACGGCTGGAACTAGCGAACCCGTGTCACTAACAGTGTAAATAAATCTCTCACAAATGAAGACGATGAGTCAATCAAATACTACTGACAAATCAGAATGTAATGCAATAAATGATTGAAGAAGTAAACTATGTTTTTTTAATTCATTTCATGAAAATCATGTTTATGGAGAAATAATTATACACACTATGTTTTTTGGGAACATTTTAAGAAGACTTTAACTTACCAGATTTAGAACGGACTTTAAAAGTTCTACGGACGGTTGTCCTAGACTCTTGAGTACTTCCACAAACTTGATGTAGCCAACTTTGTTCTTGAACAGCAACTGAATTACAGAAAGTTTATATTTATTTCCCAAATAATAATTGGTCAATACTGAAAATGATCTGTGAATATTTGATTTAAAGACTTCAAATAAATATCATATTTCACATACAAAACATTATTGATGTATTGTAAAGAACTTTCATTTACAACATTCATGAATGATTCATTTAGAATATGCAAAAAATCTCATACTCCTGTATCCAGAAAGCATGCAATGTTTTGGTGGGCTTCAGATAGTGCCAACCAAGAGTTATCTACCTTTGCACTTGATGACCCGGAGAGGATTCCCTGCATCACTCGGATGACAGATATAGCTAACTGTTGGGCCTTGGATCCAGTCAACTTTGCAAAAGAAAAACAATACTGGATACTGTCGCCTGCACTTATGGTATTTCATATTTGCTTATAGAGCACGGCAACAACAACACTTTTAAATAACATCTATAAACACTTGGAAAGTTATAGTTCTTATGTCCAAATAATGTTTGTTGGAAACAAATTGCATTCAAAACCATTTTCAAAGTTAATACTGTCGCCTGCAATTATAAATTACTGCTTCCTGCAGTTATTGAGCAAGTTCCACTGAAAATAATAAATGTGCTGTTAAATCATGATGAAAGAAAAGAGTTCTAAACAACTATTTCAATTTGATTTTCATCGCTAAAATCTACTTTTTCAATAATACAATAATTAAATCTGAACATAAAGTTAACAGTCAAATCAATGGATGAAATTCAACATTTTCCTGAAAACATGAAAAGAAGTTGACAAGACTGGAGCATGCTACTCACCGATGTCTGCTGGAGGAGCGAGACGAAGGATGAGAAAGTTCCGCCAGACACCATGAGGATCTGTAGAGCTGCTTTATCGTTGCACACCATCATCTCGCTGATTGTGTCTGTAAGAAACGGCACACAAACTTTCATGTCAGAACTGATACAACCAAAAGGTAAGAATGATAACAGTGTTCAAATACAATTTTTTTAATGAGTTTGTTTGATGCTATGACTGTGTCAAAAGGTTGGCAAAAGTAACAATTATTGGGAATTATCCTAAGGTATAAAAATTTAAAGCGAAACGTTGCTACTGCATAATAAAGAAGCTCAATATTACCAAATGTCATATTTGTCACTAACAACTTCTAGAATTTCATTCAACTAACTTCTTTTCAATGTCCTACAACAATACTATCAGTCATCTTATTTCCAATGAGCTGAACTTACTGATCATAGTGAGCTGCATGTTATTTTCACTCTCTGGGTCGTCCATGGCGTCTCTCTGCACCGTCAACATCACCTGCATGTACCCCTGCATCACCTCCATCACCTCCACCTGTCTCTGTCATATCATACAGATGGAGGGTAAGTAACTGCATTTATTATATGACGAACAAAGACAGATATCCTCTACTTTTTATATAATTTAGAGTTAGATACTCAATTATATCAGTGAAATAAACCCTCTATCAAGCTACAGTGGCGATAACCTTTATCACCACTCTAATGAGTAACGTCATCGGGACAATGTCATGATGTCATATTGGTGTCGGCTTGCAAATGCTATATGTTTGCTTGGAAATCACACAACATAATCAATCAACCAGGTCAACATAAAACACAGAAATAATGATAATAAATAGAATATCTATAAATAGAAATGACAGCTATCCTCTACGTATCCCTGCATCAGCTCTGCGACATAATATGGTTAAGCAGCTGCAGGTATATTCGCGGAACTATATTTCCAAGATTGTAACCCATGTTTCTATTTTCTTCAACACCCTTTCAATCCCTGGTTCTATTTAAGACTTGGTTTATGGTTATATTAACCCTAAAGGTTCTTTACAAGTCCCAGCTTCTGTACAAAGACAGGTGTTGCCAATCACTGGTCCAGATGAAGGAGTGAGAATATTTTCAGAAACATTGTGTATGTTCATAATAAAGAGGTTGTTATCTTGATTTATTATACATATACATTTCATTTCCAATGCCCTTCAAAGAGTGTATCCTGCAAATCTGTCCTTGACAAATAAAACGGTCTGGTATAAAAGAATTCAAAAGGTCAGTGTATCATCAATGGTGTAGACCTTTGTGAAAATTAACACAGAATTTGAGACAAAAGTTTGTAAATCAAACCATTTTTTTCACTGATAATTGATCATTATTACAGTGTTTCCAATACTGTAAGTAGACCAAGTGTGTATTGAGCAGTGTCCTAACATAAAGTTCTGCGTCACTAACCTGGTCCGGACTACAGCAGTGTATGGTGTGCACCATGCGTACAATGTTCTTGAGAACAAGATCCTTCAGACACGAATGTTCCTGCCGCTGTTCATTGGTTGGGCCTTCTCGGTGGTTCCCTGAGAGGATTTTGAGTAGAACGTCCAGAGTGGCGGGAGTTATGGCTTTGAGTGCATTATGCTGAAAGAAAACGTCCCCTTAATTATGCATATCAGAGATAGTGAAAGTGCAAATTATGCTTCTGAGCGAGTGATCATGTGAGTGAGTGAGTGTTTTCTGCTGCATACACAGTATTTCAGCCATCAGCACAGTATATGGCCCATGCTACTTTGAGGTCAACATCGTTACAAACTTAAATACTGAAGCCAATCATTCTCTTAGAAACATAGCTTCCACTTACTGATTTACTATTATTCAATTTCACCCAAATGAATTTGATGTCGCATTAGTGTGAGTATGCATTTGTTTCTCCACAAACCTGAGCTCCCGACATTATGGCCCCAAACATGTGTAAAAGTCGCAGTTGTATATCTGTAGACAGTTTCTCCCTTTGAAAACAATCTGAAAACATATATGGATAGACATGTATGTCAAGATGGTGAAATGTACATGTCAAGATGGTGAAATGTACATGTCAAGATGGTGAAATGTACATGTCAAGATGGTGAAATGTACATGTCAAGATGGTGAAATGTACATGTTTAGTTTGGGACAAGAAAACTACCTCATAGAGTTAGTGGCAATGACATATTTTATGAGTGCTTCAAATACAAGAAAGTTAAACGAATACGAAAATATGCATAAAATTATCAGGAAACAATACGAGGCGTACCGTGGAAGAAAGGAACAACTTCATTATGCAGTAGAGCTGGCCGAAACTTGAGTCTTGTTTTGTCGATCTTCCAACTGAAACAGAGATAAGCAAACCCAGTAAGAAGAAGTATGGAACACTTCTAAAACTCTTTATAAAATTATTTTCTAACTGATTAGAATAAAATGTATATTTTTGTCAAGAAGTGGCATTAAGTTTTGATTTCCCTAACAGGACATCACATTATCGAATATAAAATGTTTTCTAATAAACTATTACCAAGTCTGCATTTTTCTAATAAACTGATGTAAATTCTTCATTCCTCTAACAGACTGAACCAAGTCTAGATTCAATGATTGGATCAAATCTTTAATTCTATCAAAGGTTGGCATCAAAGCACAAAGTCTCATTGTTCATCAAAAGACTAGCACAAAGTCTTGATTTTAATCAGAAGACCAGCACAAAGGGTTGATGTTCATCAAAGACTGTCACAAAGGGTTGATATTTCTAAATTGTTGGCATAAAATCTATACTTCTATAAATGCTGGCACAAAGTATAGATTTTCAAGATAAAAGACTGGCACAGAGTCTACGATTTCATCAACGTCTGGCACCAAGTCTAGAAATTCATCAAAGACTGGTCACAGAGTCTAAAGTTACATCAAAGAATGGTGATCGACCGAGTCTAGATTTTCATCAAAGAATGGCACCAAATTGACATAAACTGTTGATTTGTATCAGAGATTGGCACCACATCCAGGTTCTCTTACAGACTGTCACCATACTCGCTTCAAGTCTACAAGTTTCTAACAGACTGGTTGCCGTTCAGATAAAAACATGACATTATTCATTCAATACGAACCATCTGAGCTTCTTCCTCCATATAAAGTAGGGGTCGTAGAGACACTCGAACAGATGCAGGGTGTGCTTCACAAACAAGACCAGGTTCTCTCTGGAGGCTTGTGTGTTATCCTCATCCCGACATAGCTGCAACAGCATCAGGATACAAGCGGCTTAAATATTGGCTAAGACGTTTAGATGCCAGAGAGTAAGTGTCCGCAATGGTTACTGATATCCTCTCATTTTGAAAACTCAACATCTATAAATGTAAGAACTAGGGGTGGAACGGGTAACCTTAATACCTGGGCACTGAGCAGCTGGGGGACCTACTTGATACCAACACATTACTCACATCCTTTATTATCATGTAACTAAATACAGAATAATCTAATATGATATTCTTCATAATGAAAAGATTGCAAAAGAATCATGTCCACCAAAATATCAATGAAAGAATTGGCAAACAATGTTATCTCATCAGCAATCATCGGGTAGATAATTGCGATAATAATGACACATTTTAACATCAAGCTCAATTTTGATGGCAATTAAAAGAACTATGTGTCATTACGTGATATGTACTTATTGACCTACCTGATCAATCACAGAGGTTGCTATGACAACCGTATTGCTGACAAATTCACAGGACGCAACGAGAGGCACGTTGTCATAATTCCTGAAGAGACAGAGTGCTTGTGATAAAGCATGTTCCATAAATCATGAAAAGATTTTTGTCAGTTGTTTCAGTAACTTTAAAAAGCATCATAATTTCCTGGCATGATTTATGAAATGAAAGATTTCCTAGGTAGGCTTTAAGTTAAGTTTAAGAAAGAGAAAAAAGAAACAAACAAGAGATTATTTTATTATGAAAAAGTATAAATTATTCTTATTTCTTAGAGTGTGTAGCTTCACCCTACAGCAGGGTACACCATGTGATAAATCTAAAGCCAAGACGATCTTGATCTATCACTGAACTAACCTGCACATAACAATGAGACATTTGAGTATGCTCTCCGCGAAGGCAAGGGCTTGAGGGTTGAACCCCCCTAGGAACTGGTCGCTACATCGGGACAGGTGATTGCCGAGAACCTCGAGGATTCCGTCCGGCAGACGGGTGAGGTGAGGGCCCTCCTCTGAGAACCTGAAAGATATTTGTGGAGTTGACATAAACTGAGAGCCACATGCAGATTATAGGCAGAGCCTGAAATTTTCAAAGGGGAGAGGGGGATGGGAGGGTTTATTTGAAGGAGGGGGGGGGGGAGGACTCTGGTGGTTTAGAGACCCCCTCTGGATCTGCCACTTAAGTTGACTCTTGTCCTGCTAATACTGTAATGTCTCTAGTGTATCTCTCAGTAACTGCTCGAACCAGGAATATATCATCTGTTAATTCTCGAAGCAAGCAACATGGTTTGGCAATATGAAAGTTAATGTTTTAACTTAAAGAAATATCCAAACATTATTCATTTGAAAGAGAGCCCCGAAGTCATGAGTCAGGAATTACATGCAGGTGGTGTGTGCCGTACTCTACAGCAGGGTGTGAAGCCACATTGGTGGAACATTTCCCAGTTTGCTGGCAGTCTTCCAGTTCTGCAGTGGGCTAATTATCAGAACATTCATTTCCTCTCAGCCGTCTAGGAGGCGTTTTGACAAATATTTGAGATAAGTTGTGGAAATTAAAAATTTGATGCTGAATGAATAAGTGCCAAACCATTACATGTGACCAATTTACAAGAATCACAACTTGTTTGGAGAGAGAATAATCTGGGTTTGAGTGAGGGCTAAAGATGGGCCAACAGGCTATGGGTAAAACACTGTGCCACATTGTGCGTTTTAAGATCATTTAAGAATCCACTTTTCCAACTTTAAGTGCATGTAAGGCTCTCTTCGTATTACTTTTGATTTTTATTCTGCAACTTTTGATGACAAATTGATTAACATATAAACCTAAAATAGACAATTTTCAATTTAGGGAAATTTTATTTTTGTTTCTAGAATTAATCTGCTGTGATGATGATTGAGAGTAACATATTTACCCATCATTTAAATGGTTGAATTCAATATCCACCAACTCTTGGTGTGTCTCCAGAAAGAAGCTAATGAATTCCTGAAGATGTTTGATGTCATTCTGAAATAAAAAATATATTGAAATCATCTGGTGCTGAATCAAAGATATAATGTGATATGGTTCTATCGGCAAATTGTTAAGAAATTGGAATTAATTAAATTGTACTTTCCATTGACATCAATTATTCACATGAAATATAAGAAGCAATAGGCTACATGTCATGACAATGAACAGAAAGAATGAGGTCATTTCTAAACATAGATTCATGTCAATGAACTCATTATCACTGTGTCCAGTGAATCAATTACACATCCTGATTTTACAAACAATGACCTTCCCAGTTATTTAATGGCAGGTGCATCCATCAAATTCCTTATCATGGAGACATGTCTGATGAATGTAAAAATATTTTCATTATCTAATTACAAAAATATGAATGCAAAATTATTTTTATTTTACATCAAATGGTATAGGCTATGCTGTCTTAAACTCTTTTAAGATATTTATTGTTAACCCTTGGCTTGCTGAGGTAGAAGTGTTGCACTGTGAGAGTGTTACAATTATCTCACACACGTTTGTATGAATGTTGCAAATAGTTATCTTCAATTAAAGATCAATATATATATTAAGTCATTATTTATGCATAATTTCACAATCAAGTTATACATTTCATTCTGATTTCCAAGCATTATGCCATATTGCAAAGAATGAAATATAAATGAAATATTATTTCAAGTGTCACATATTTTGACTGTTAACAATTAAACAAAATCCCTCATTTCAGTATAATATTTATATGGCATCACTATCTTTTTTCCAAATACAATAGCTTAAACACAAATTACATGACACTATCCTTTTGTTGATAAGGTTAATTAGGCTAGATTAATCAATTAGTCAAACAAATGTATTCCAACCATTGATCAGTTTTTGAAGCTATCTGGTGGATGCTTATCGAATGTTCACATTTATTTCATGTTCATGGACTGTCAGATTGTGAAACAAATAATATTTGTGATGAAATGTTCTGACGTCTTCAGCTGGGCTGGGCCCAAGATTGCATACCGCTAAGAAAACTGGACACGAATGGAATAAAAACAAGTGCGCTAAACTCTTACCTTGGAAGTGTATATCATCCACAATTGAAACAAATTTTCCTTTGCATTTAATTCGTCCATTTCTGCGATCATCAAATGAATTTGATGCCGCAAACCATGGGTAATAAACTTGCAGCTTACTCGTTACCCAAAACAGAATTCACACCTCATCGGCCATATTGGAGTCACATACTACTAGTGATACAACTAATTGTAATAAAGTATAATTTTACATCCAGAGCGATTCCTTTTCGCGAGGACTATAATATAAGGCCTTGCTTTTCGCAAATGAAAGCGGTTGGCAAGTTTGATTAAAGCTTGGATTTTTAAAAAAGTTAATTAAGATAATTACATACACCTACATACGTTTCTCCAGGGTTGGGTAAGGGGAAAGGGCGAGGAGTTTTCTTTGCGTTGATGGCAAAAATGATCAGAATTGAATTCGCCTGTATCTGTCCTCTCACTCAGGTTATTAAAGTTGCATGCAGATATATTCTGTCCGATGCCTATCAGAGTAAACAGTAAAACTCCTTTGTTAGCAGTCTACTAGCTAGCTAGGACTGATCGATTATATCATTAACTTGATACAACCGTGCATGGCCGTGGTTGTGGTAACACTGTTACAACCTACCCCAGTTTGAGTGTTACAATTAACCTACCCAAAACCACGTGACCATTATGCTAACGCCCGTTAAAGGTTTAGTGAATATGATAGGACTAGTACAGTAAATGTAAACGTGAGGCAGGTAGTTGTTGTTATCCATAGTATCTAATCGTGACCAACACCATGAATACGCTGAGTTCAGAAGACGTGTATCCAACACCACTAAATATTACTCTAGAGGTCTAAAAATTGGTCTTCCCTTGTTGGAAACGAGCCGTCAGCGGAGGCGCCGTTTACATTATCACGGACAGAGAGACCGCTGATGACAATGGGCAGGCAACCCCGTGATTGGTTGAGATGAACATATTAGGAGTTATTTGCCTTAATTTGTTACAACCTACCCGTGTTACAACCAACCCCTACAACGGACCTCGTACCTGTAACTGGGCCAATACAGAAATACTTAATTAATAACATTATATTATTCAATAACTATCAATGTTATGGCATGTATACGGTATTACGGCCTAGACCATATGATTCGACAACTGGGCCAATACGGGCAAACTGGGCCAATACGAGACAAACTGGCCATGGGCCAATACGGGATAAACTGGGCCAATATGAGTCTCAGCATGCGCAGTCGCACATTTGGTGAAAGCCCGAAGCTGTCGCTTTACAACTTTGACCCATGGTATCTGTTCACCAATCTTGTTTATAATTGTTATTTCAATATAAATAAGATGTTTAGTGTTGTGCAAATAGAATGAAAAGAGGTCAATTCATAACATTGTCATTAATTACGTTTTTCCGTATTGGCCGAGTTACAGGACCTCGGTGCGTTGTATTGTACTTCGTCTCGGGCCAATACAACGGACCTCGGACCTGTAACTGGGCCAATACGGAAATGCTTAATTAATAACATTATATTATTAATTAACTATCCATGCTATAGCATGTATATACGGTATTTACTGCCCAGGCCATATGATTCGACAACTCGGCCAATACGGGGAAACTTGGCTAATACAGGAAAAACAGGGCCAATATACGAGACAAACTAGGCCAATATGAATCTCAGCATGCGCAGTCGCACATTTAGTGAAAGCCCGAAGCAGTCGCTTCACAACTTTGACCCATGATATCTGTTCACCAACTTTTTTTATAATCATCATTTCAATATAAATGAGATGTTCAGTGTTGTGCAAATAGAATGAAAAGAGGTTAATTAATAAAATTAATTAATTAAGTATTTCCGTATTGGCCGAGTTACAGGTCTTCGGGGCAGGATATCTGCTTCTATTTCCATGACTTCTATGGGTGTTGTCCTCAGTGTTCCGGTCATTAGGCGTAGAGCTGTATTTTGGACCTTTTTGAGTTTTGCGAAGTGTGTTTTTGCACACGATGACGTGCCATACCTATGTTCTGTAAATGATCTTGCTCCGAATGTAGGCAATGTATATTGTCCGCAGAGTGGTGAAATCAGCACCCCAATCTTGTGATGCGATGACTTTCATCAGGTTCAGCCGTTTCTAGCAGGTTTATACCAGCATGGTGAGGTGGTTCTTCCAGCTGAGTGTTGGGTCTTGTATCAATCCCAGGATCTTTGGGTTCTTGTTGTAGCCTATTTTCTTGCCCTTGATGTGGATGTTCAGATCTTCTAGAGGTGTTGAATGTTTCCTCTTCTTGGTCATGATGGTATATTCAGTCTTCTTTTCAGATAGCGTAACTTCCATTTTTCAGTCCATTTTTGGACATTGTCTAGTGCAGTGTTTATTTGCGATGGCGTTTAGGCATTTGTCTGTCTTGAACATTGACCCATCATCGGCGAAGGAGACTTGTCCGCATCCTCGGGGTACTGCTATTGGAAGGTCATACATCATTATGTTGAAAATAGTGGGACTGATGACTGCACCTTGAGGTGTGCCAGAGTTGATGTGGTATTTGCCGGAAGTAGCTCCTCCTATTTGGACTATAAGGAAGCCATCTTTGAGGAAGTTATTGATACACTTGAGCATACGTCCCTTGATACCAATACTGGCAGCCGTAGCAACAACTCCTTCCCGACTATCTGCCATCGTTGTTGTAGCGAGTTCTGTAGAATGGGAGGGGGTTTAATGGGGGGTTTGTCAGAATTGGAAATAGATGGGAGTCTGGTAAAACTTGTTCAGGCGAGTGTGAAGGATGATGATTCAGAATTAGAAACCCTCCGTAATGGAAAGCTGACATTTCAATAGGTGTTGCATCTATGCTACTTATCGATCCGAAACTCCCTCACTTCCAAAGTGTCAGTGATTAAAGGAGTGAGCTAGATCCCGGCAAATGCCAACTGTACCATGCAGCGATTAAACGTTGGTAATTCTTCGTTCAACCATTAGCATACAATAGATTTGCCTCCATCTTGGGCACATTACTTTGGTCATACACAAATACCCCTCGTGATGGAGATAACCTGTCACAATCATGCTATCATCAAAAGATTTGAATGTCGTACACTGAGTACCCACCACGAAACAGCACGTTCAAGTGATACAACGGAGTTGCAGGAGGTTTCCCTCGGGACCTCTGCTTTAATCATCGCCCGAAATTAATAAATTGAACTTGATTTAGTTTTCACTTGAATGCTTCCTTTCCACATGGATTATATCAATGATTGCTTATATAGGAGACCATGTCGTTCCCTTGTTTGTGCAGAAGTCTAGCGACGTCATGGTATCAAAGAGCCTGTTTTTGGAGAAGCAACTGTAGTTTTGTTACTTTACTCTCCCAGTCATTATTAAATATTGCAGAAACCAACATGAATTCAAGAGACAATCAGTAACTATTAACTCGATTGTTTTCAAACCGTTTTCTTTATCAAAAATAAAGTAGAACACAGCTAAATAGTATTTAAATGTATTAAACAAATGTTTTATGTAAATAGAGAGATTGCATATTTTCTACTCGCAAAAAGATATCGAATCCCTTCTTATGGTCATTTTGTTTTTAAATTTAAAACATACATTATTGTTCTCCCGTTCTTGTTTCTAATCTGTATCTCAAAATACTTTTGTTAAATTTTCTTCAATAATGAATTTATGTGACTTGAAACACAGTTTATCATATTATTGGTAAAGGATTAACCTTTTCTGTGTCAGCAGACGCCTAGCCAAGTTCACAACGAACTAAAAGATGTCCTTAGGGAAATAACACTTTTAATCACCAGCGGATGTACACGGAAGTTTATCTATTTTTATCTAACAAGTACATGAAGTAAGCCTAATAGAGGCATATCAATCATTTACAACATTATTACACGACAATTGTACAAAATGTACATCTATTTAAATAAGTACAAGTGATTAATATTTTCGATTTACAATTCTCCTTTCTTTGTTATTTTATTTTTTTCTTCTAATCATTTAATTTTTTAAAACCATTCTTAAATAAAATGTATAAACTTATAGCGAGAAAGTTATCTTATCTCAACATGGATAAATTAATGTTTTTATTTTGCATAAAATTAATATTTAATTTAATAAATATTTTACAGACTATAGTTATTTCATCATATTCTTATCGTTTTATAGCTTATATTTACATGTGGGTAGTAAATTAAAGGCCCTAAGTACATTAGAAAACCATGTCAAATATCTCTGGGTTGTACCTTTACCATTTCCCCAGAAAATAAGAATATTTGTTCAGGAATTTGCGACTCCTAGCGAGGTTACAGTGCAGATAGACTGCCTGTCTATTAAAATAGCTGGAGCACTTCGTTACGCAATCCCCTTGCTTTGAAGCCGGGCATCGTGTGCTCCACTAGTCTTACCATATGTCGTTGAAGAAACAGGTATTTATTTTTAGAGCAAACAAATTTGTCTAGGCAAAGTTTACCCCTCTTCAGTCTCCAGAGCTTAATTATATACAATAGGGCATGACCTCTTTACAATATACAGGCCTATATATATATATATCCGTCTTTAAGCGAATATAATTTCGATAATAACATGTTTTAAATAAATGAATATCGATTATTTTAACGTGAAGTTTATACTGTTTTTCATATTGTATTATCTAATGATTAATGTGATTAATTTACGTAGGCCTACAGAAGACATTAATATTTCATGTAACATGAAAGACGTTATCTTGAATGCTGCATAAGAAAACTATTGATCATATATTTAGACACTATCATATTCTCGACCTCAATGAAGTAGTCGTTAAAATCCTTTCATTAAATTTACACGAACGTATATTTTGTTGCTACTATAGGTGCTACTAGGCTAAACTTGAATTTTAAATAAGAATAGGGTAACGTAAGTATTTCGCCTGTTATAAAAAAAAATCTGTATTTACTAATCATGTGATGTTCAATAAATCACATTATTATATACCTATCTATAATATGTGATGTTTTGCATATGTGATAGAGGCATCGACACACCGCCCATATTGCTGCCTGGTCCGCATATCCATATCAATATCAGCCCGGTCCGCATATCCATATCAATATCAGCCCGGGTGACGTTAGCGGTTAGGTTTATAATGTTATTAATTAAGTATTTCCGTATTGGCCCAGTTACAGGTCCGAGGTCCGTTGTATTGGCCTACAAATTTATTAATTAACTTCTTTTCATTCTATTTGCACAACACTAAACATCTCATTTATACTTAAATAATATTTATAAACAAGATTGGTTAACAAATAGCACGGGTCAAAGTTGTGAAGCGACAGCTTCTGGCTTTCACCAAATATGCAACTGCGCATGCTCAGACTCATATTGGCCCAGTTTGTCTCGTATTGGCCCGGTTTTTCCCGTATTGGCCCAGTTTCCCCGTATTGGCCTAGTTGTCGAATCATATGGTCTGAGCCGTAAATGCCATATAAGTACCATAACATTGATAGTTAATTAATAAAGAGTGATATATCTCCATTTGCTTACACGCACAGCAGTTTAACCGGATTTCGTTTTAGTCTCCGAACAAGGATGTTGTTCACGCTTTTACCTTAATATTGTTTTTATTGAAGGGACAGTAGCAAGTTTTATATCCATAAACGTTGTTTTCATTCATATCCACAATTATGAATGCAATATTCTAAAATCTTTCCCTTTTAGTATAAACTACTTAATAATGGCAACAAGTTCTGAACTCGAAACTGCTATTTTGTTGATTAAAATAGTAGAACTAAACAGATTATTAATAAACAGAGCCATCGGGCACTGTACCCATCAGATTTAGTACTGGTTGATGTTGTAGAAATAAATTAATAGTTTTCAATCTCTTGTCCTAATTTTGCAACACAAATCACAAAAAAACTGCTAGTGTCATTGCACAAGTCCAAGCCTTGACAGTAAATATAGACTGATGCAACTGGTGTATGCAAATTCCAAAACCATGAGACAAAACAGTACAAAATCAGAATAAATGTATTACTAAAACACGTGTCCTGCTTACACAAGTTAAAGGTGCATCCATTGTGTTTCATAAAATTTTATTTGGCTTTAATACGTTCCAACACATCATATGTGCTGTTTACAATACAAACGAATTCACTCAGCTTGCATATTCATCCCCAATCGGCAAACATATCATAATTACTAGTTTCCAATTAAAATCGAGTAAAATCATTATGTATGTGCAGAAACTGAAAGGGCACGTCCTATTTACATGCACAGTAGTTTTATGACCTTTTGAACATTATCAACCCAAAATTGTTATTTTGTCTGGTTTAAATAAGATTCCAAAATTACGTTTGACTCATTGGCGCGCGCCACACGCTGCGCATTGTCCGGTTTTCGATCAGAAATCGAATCTTTTACCTTCATATCGTCAATATACTAAGTCGAGTATCATTAAAATGGTAGTTTTCGGTAACAGTTGGTACTTCTCGTTGAAATAAGACCATTTATAACGTTTGCCATATTTGACCCCCAACAACACAATGGATGTACCTTTAAGGAACATTGAGGAAGTGAATTCAGAAAACCTCACCCACTCACTCCCTCCCTCACAAACAACAAGTAAACCACCAACAACCACCCCCTTCTCTACTCAATTCCAATATGATGAAAGTTAACAATATTGTATGTACCTTAAAGTGGAAAATCACGAATATGATTAAGGATCACTTTAAGCCTATGTCTCTCCCAACGTCTACCGTAACTCAGTTGGTATCCAAGATAGTTTTTAATCAATTGCTTCATTCAACGATGCCAGTCTAATTATCTACAGGAGTTAATAACGCTGTGAGTATATATTATATTATCTAAATCATTGTATTGCAGTCTGCATGCAGAACAACGCTATATTTAAATACATTGCATAACATTTTAATATATATTATAGACTGTAACTTATCATGCATTGATAGTATAACTGGACAAACTGAGTTTAATAATAAATCAACTGATAAGCATAACTCATATTGCATACATTACATTACATATTACTTCTTCATATGACGTTACAACAGAACATGTGGCGGTCGTTTCAATTACGCGTTCAAAGTACTTAGTTATTGACTACTCCGTTTCCTGTGTCAGTAATTGTCTTTCCAGTAACGCAGAATCGATGTACAGACGGGACAGCGTATATAACGTATATAGCGTATATAACACAGATAGGTTTGCTCTTTGTGTAGTATTGATTTAGTATATAACACAGACAGGTTTGCTCTTTGTGTAGTATTGATTTAGTATATAACACAGACAGGTTTGCTCTTTGTGTAGTATTGATAAGTAGCGTATGTAACACAGATAGGTTTGCTCTTTGTGTAGTATTGATTTAGTGTTTAACACAGATAGGTTTGCTCTTTGTGTAGTATTGATTTAATGTTTAACACAGATAGGTTTGCTCTTTGTGTAGTATTGATTTAGTGTTTAACACAGATAGGTTTGCTCTTTGTGTAGTATTGATTTAGTATATAACACAGACAGGTTTGCTCTTTGTGTAGTATTGATTTAGTATATAACACAGATAGGTTTGCTCTTTGTGTAGTATTGATTTAGTATATAACACAGATAGGTTTGCTCTTTGTGTAGTATAGATTTAGTGTTTACGGACAACACATAGTTGTATTGTGCGTTTCCAAACATAACGAAAATTTACTTGCTGTTCAAACAAATCGTTTTATTATGTGTTACATTTCCATGAATAAACTTTTATGTGGCACAGATGACTTCGAATTTTTCCACAGATTTATCACAAAAGGTAGGCCTATTAAACAATGTATGTAGATCTATATTTGTAGTGATAGCTGTTAGAATATACTGAAGTATATTTGCTACAGCGCTTAAAATGTGCGTATAATACATATTTTGTCAATTTACTAATTCGGCCACACAGACTACCTGATTATTGCATATGCTGAACGGAAATACATGTAATTTATACGAAAATTTGTTTTAAAGTTTTGTACGTATTATATTTAGAGGTTATAACATGTCATTTTTCATACCATACCCCATATCAGCCCGAGGCCCCCATATCAGCCCGAGGGCCGCAGGCCAGAGGGCTGATATGGGTCGAGGGCTGATATGAGGTATGGTATGAACAATTGATGTTGTAACCTTTTTATCATATATCATACTTTTTTTTTCTAAAACATGACAAAATATTTACAGAAATAATAATAACTTGTTGTTATGCGAAAATGTATATACTTTGGGGGTAAATTTTCTTTTAAAATTATGTGAGTCGTGCCTCCTATTCAAATTAAAAGTATATTTTATTTAATAAATTAAAAGCGTCAACAACATCCTTGTTTGGAGGGTACTCTGAAAGGATTCAAATGAACTAGTTACTCACTCACTGCTTCGCTTGTGACTTTACTGTGTTCACGCATGTAAGCAAAGGGAGATCACTCTGACCTAACGTCACCCGGGCTGATATTGATATGGATTTGCGGACCGGGCAGCGATATGGGTGCGGTGTTCTGACCTCTATCACATATGCAAAACATCCCATATCATTGATAGATATATGATAAACCTATCTATAATATGTGATGTTTTGCATATGTGATAGAGGCATCGACACACCGCCCATATTGCTGCCCGGTCCGCATATCCATATCAATATCAGCCCGGTCCGCATATCCATATCAATATCAGCTGTTAGCCGGTTATACAACGATCGTAAAATGGGGTCTAACTGTCTAACAGAATAAATTGAAGGCATTTTCGTAAACGGAACTCGGGTACTTCGTTCATTGATCTTATTTCAATATGACACACGTTTTCATCCTGCTCATCGGGGTAACTGCATCCACAATGATCCACGGATTGTTTAAGCAGCTTTCACATCGAACCGCGCTATCTATTACCAGCCAAAGAAATGACTTTAAATGGAGTAATAGGAGAAGCAGTGCCCGGGTATCATAGCATGTCAAATCACATTTATTGATCGATAAAGTACATACCGTATTTCCTCTAATAAGCGCCCGGGCGCTTATTTTTTCGAGTAACGTATCTTCAACGATACGAGCCGAAAGCTGTTTAGACAATCGGTAGATTGTAGGTACATTACGGATTGAACTTTTGGACCATCCCAAGTAGCAGGCGTAATGAACTCGTTTGTTGGTTTACTATTGCACATTCTCCGTCGCCGTTGGCTCTCTTATTCAGAGTTTCAATGTGCTACATGTTTATGTATTCCCCAAAAAGAACATATTGTGATGTTCTCAGGGTAATGTATTATATATTGTTAAACGAGTACTTACTGACATCGAATGAGCCTTTATTTCAGAGCCTCGGTACGAACTGCCGTACGTAAATTTATAATTATACATGTATATGAGAAGTGAGAGATTTACCCATACTTTTCCGAGTGTATCGAATGATACCCTACACTTTTCCCCGTAGTCCCCTTACGAGGGGCAAGCCGAGTTAGGCTCCACGGGGAAAAGTGTAGGTTATCATTTGATACTATTTCATGATATTTCTAAACAAATACGGCTGTAAACAAGCTGGTTTATGAAACGCACAGCCCAAATGGGGTCTCATCTGTGACAACTCCCGGGTACGCTCAGCCCGTGCTGCGTTGTATGGTTATCCATGTGTGTGGCTCGAAATCTAGTTGATATGGCCCAATGACGGAATTTTCAACGCAGACGCACGTACAACTTGCTGAAATGTACAGCTAACGCCATAAACTGCATTGCTAATGTCAACATGGCCAAAGTTTGGAGAAAACAGAAGCAACTTTCAGTATGTTAAGACATTTCGCACCCAAAATTAAATAACATTCTTATATAAAAAGAAATACAGAAATTTATGATATTATATCATGCATTATAAGAATCTTATTCATTTGGTCATGAACAAATGTACGAAGTTTCAACTGGCATCGTGGTGTAATGGTTAGTTCGTTCGGTCAGAAAGCAACAGGACACAGGTTCGATCCCAGGTGTCTTATATGTTCATATGTAACATTTGATATAACATTTTATAAAGTATCATCATTTATATTTGTAAATTTAGAAAATTGACTCAATTGATTTCTCAGTTGTTAAAAAGTGTAGGTTTATCAAAATAGTGTAGGTATATCAGAAAAAGTGTAGATAAGAAAAAGTATAGGTAATTAAATAGCGCTAGTATCCAGTTTAGTAACTGCTCAAAAGCGCCCCTTGGAGTCTACACACAATTGGGAATAGCTAGTCATGTGTTTCACGGTAGAAGTGGTTTCAGGTGAGCCTGAAAGGTAACCAGTTCTGTAATTGATCTGACGTGGAAGGCTGTTCCAGAGAACAGGAGCTGCTCTGGAGAAGCTGCGGCACCAACACGTGTTTTGCTGGGTTTTTGAAGACAGAGGAGATGTTGTCCTTCTTATCTCAGTGGTCTTGATGGTTGGTACTCCTCAATGAGATCTTGCAGATAAGAGTTGTCAGTCCTTGCCTTGCCTTGAACACTAGCACTAGGATCTTATACTTTACTCTCTCTTCAACCTTAATTTTCTCAGTATTGGGGTGCTATGTTGATCTTTTCCTCTCTGGGTCACTGGTCTGGCAGCGGCATTCTGACATCGCTGAAGCTTGTTGGTGAGGTAATTTGGGATACCGTACAGTAACGAATTACAGTAGTCCAAGTGAGACAGCACACAGGACTGTACGAGACTGGCAACATTTTTGGTGTTAAGGAATCTTCTTATCTGGCTGATGTTTCTGATGTTGTAATATGCCGTTTTGCAGACTTTTGAAATGTGTGATTCCGTACTGGCAGATGAGTCGAAGACGAACCCGAGGTTATGTGCTTTGTCGCTTGGAGGTATTGCATAGCCTTCGGTCGTGAGGTCAGGGAGAGTCAACTTGTTTCTGGCAGACTTGGAAGAGATGGGGAGCAGTTCAGTTTTCTCACTGTTCAATTTGAGAAAGTTTGAGGTCATCCACATCCTCAATGCATAGCATCATACGATCAAAAGCATTCTGGGCTGATGAGCTCTGTGTTGTTTAAAGGCCAGATAAAGCTGATTATCGTCTGCATACAGGTGGAAGGTCATATGGTGTACTCTGACGATGTCTCCTAGAGGTGCTGTATAAATGGTAAAAAGAATGGGTCCCAACACAGAACCTTGCGGAACGCCATTCTTTAAAACAACTTTGCTATCTATCTATCTATCTATCTATCCATTGCATCCTTTAATTAACAAAACAAAAACACATATATTACTTTTTATTAAGTAAATAAGCCCGCATTTTCAACAAATATATATCATATATTCCCTCAGAGGTAAATAGTAACATTAAACTTTCACGACTTGTTTGCTCAACTTGAATGAATAAATATCCAAAAATAGATCAACATTAATGTGTTGACAAGAATAGAATGTTCTGTTGTACCTAAAGTCACATCTACAAATCACAAATTGAGAATGAGCCTTCAACAAACACTCAAATGATTGTCAAAATTTAAAGATATCTTCTGAAGAACGCAATAAACGAGATAAGAACAGCAAATCGATCATCTAGCCATTCGATATTATACACATTCAGACCTTATAACCACCTCTTGTACATTGCATTGAAATCTGTTCACACTGTACAACCTGCGGAAATATAACCTGTTAACAGCCCGATGCGTCTGGTTAAAAGGGTGGTTTCCATATGTTCAAGGACACAAACAACCCCTGCTGCACGACGTGCTCCATGTTGAAAGACACACACAACCCCTGCTGCACGTCGTGCTGTGAGAAGGTACATGTACTGTAGAACTCATCACCAAGCATGGAGATATACATATTTGATAATGATCTTCGGTATATGTGCTTTGTAGTTTTAGTGGCTTCTTGTAAGTAATTTATTGTGGATAATAAAATAACACCACAGAAGAAAGTCTATCCGTGTAAAAACGTATCCATGTCACTTTGACCTGAAACACCATATGTTAACATTCACCCTTTCTATTCAAGCTAGACCAACTGTGATATGATCATATGTACGAGAGGCGTTCAATAACATTTTCCCTGACCAACTTCTCCACCGGAAGAAGTAGAAATTTCACATGTGATATGTAGCATGTCTCCATAAGTCAAGTAGTGTCTCATACTTTTAAAATATTCATTCTTTCTGTCAGCACAGGTCTTAAAGAGTAGAGTAAGGTGTAAAAATTGAGGCTGTTGAGTACAGAGCGGTTATCAGGTTTTTATTCTTGAGACTTTTGATGAGATGAAAGAAACTGAGAGGATGTCCCATACTCTGGCATCGTCAGATCGAGTGTGGTCGGACCTCCGTGGAAACAGCTCCAAAACCAGGTCGACCCAAGTCAGCCATTGTGACTATCAGGCAAGTGGAAGCTGCAATTCTGGAAGATCGCCGAATTACTGTCCGTCAACTTGCCCAAGATGTCAAGATAAGTGTGGGGTCTGTGGAGACAATCATTCATGACCATTTGCACAAGCGGAAGTTGTCAGCTCGGTGGATACCCTGACTGCTCACACATTTCCAAAAATATGAACGAGTCGACCGCTCAAAAGCTCTTTTAGCAATGTGCCAAGAAAACCAGGATAACTTTTTCGACAGATTAATCACACGGGATGAAACACGGATGAAACACTATGACCCTGAAAGTAAAATCCAGCCAGAGCAGTGGAAGCATCTTTAGTCACCATCCCCTAAAAAAGAACGGGTCCAGCCCTTGGCAGGCAAGGTTATGCTCACCGTATTTTGGGATCAGCATGGTGTAATCATGTGGAATTTTGGAAAGGGGTACCACAATTACTGGGGCATACTAACCTAGTTTGCTGCAAAAATTGCGGAAAGCTATCAAAACCGAGAGACGCGGTATGCTCACTAAAGGTGTCCGCCTGCTTCAGGACAATGCTCCTGTCCACAACTCACGTGTAGCTCAGACGGAAGCGCAGACCTGTGGCTATGAAATACTTCCTCACCCACCGTATTCTCCTGACCTTGCACCATCATGAAGTAATTTTTGAAAGGCACTCGTTTCCTTGATGATGAAACCCTCATTAATGAGGTCAAGTCCTGGCTTTTGACAAGATCTGATGCCTTACAAGAAAGGTCTAGAAGGCTGCATCAAGCAATGGGAGAAATGTGTCACACTGTGTGGTGCCTATGTAGAGGAAGACTAATAACTGTACCAAGTTTCGTTTCTTTCAGTAAAGTAGAAATCTATCAGGGAAATTTTTATTGAACGCCCCTCGTACATGTTGATCTCGTGGTATCAAATTGGTATTGGACTTGTAAATGTAAGTAAAATCATACAAGTTTAGAACAAATTGGTAACTTAATATTTGTCAATAAATTCAAATAAGCTCAAAAACCAGTTGTATGGCTGTGCGTGAATACTTTAAATCATACATATTGTCATGCCAAAGCCATGGGTTTAACAAATGTGTTCCTCTGACTTCCGTTTACCGAAGACCACAGGAAATGTGCATCTTGAACACTAGCAGCGCTGTTCCTGGCCTTTTTATAATATATAAATATTCCATAACAAACAAGGTCAATGAATAAATGCATACATTCATAACATTTGTGTAAAGAAGAACCGAGATTCATGTAATAACCCAACTTCCCTACACAATCACAACTCTTGCCAGTATCCATAACTGGCTCATTTAAGCTTTGTCGGATTTCGTTAAGGTTTCCGCGCTAGGAAATGAGAGCTCACTATGCAGCGCTCCACTCTCTTAGCATGGAAACATGAGGGAAATACTGCAAGGCTGAACTCGGCCAGTTATGGAGACTGGCAAGAGATATGCTTTGCGTAGGGAAGTTTGTAACAACTGTATCAGGACCAGACCAAGTTATTGGCTGGTCAAAGTCCTCTGAAACGTTTAGATTTAAGACACGAGATTCAGAACTTATGGACATTATTGTTCGAGAATGACCCTCAGCATATATGTATAACTTATATACAAATACCACTCATTGTACAAATAAGAACTTATCACATTAAATATGAATATATGTTAATCGTATGCATGGACACAGAATAAAGTGAACACATTTAAATAAATAAAATCAGTTTGACTGTTTGTCTCAGATGCACTCCAATGCTGTTGTAGAGGGCAAGCAAGAAGAGTCAGATAAGAGTTTTAGTATTTCCTTAAATTTCTTAAGAGATCTTTAATTTGTTCAGACTAAATATTTTGATCAATTTGTTACATGTGGAACTCTTAAAATATCTATTTAACTTTTCGGTGATTTGGTAAGCTCAGGGGATCTATTTTGGTTCAGGTAATTGGTTTACTAGGACGGTTTAATCCAAATGTTGTCAATAATACCCTCTCCGCGGTACAATATACCCAATATCTTCATGAACTTCAGAATATTTTGTTCAAACAGTCGTTATTTTTTTATCTTAAAGTACACAGTGTGTTGGTAACCTATTTGTTCTAAATTCCAAGATTAATATTCCCCGAATATCTTGTTCAAACGGTCATTTTGGTTCAAAAGGACCAAGCATATTCACAGTATGCCAATTGACTGAAACTAGCACGATCACAGAACTCCAAGATCAGGGTGTTCTTTGTTTGCATTGATAGTGGTTAAGTTCATCAGACCCCGACACATTGCCCATAGCGTTCCCCCTGCTGTAATGTCCCAAGCTGTGAATGTCCAAATGATCCCGTAAAGACTTTCAATTCCTTAAGAAACGCACCGACCCTAGTGCTGATGGCCCTCCGGTTGTTCAACAATTCCTTAAGAAACCCACAGACCCTAGTGCTGATGGCCCTCCGGTTGTTCAATACTGAGGAGGCGTCGTATGACCTTGTCAAGACCCACAATGCTCAGATTGTCGAGATCTCGTGAACTCACGCGAGGCTGTAGCACGTAGAAGAGAACTCCAACGATGCACGAGGAGAAGATGAGGAACTGTATCCGGGTCAACATCTCGTTTGTAGTTACTGTAAACATTGATAAAACAATTTGCTCATCTATATGTTTGAAAATCAAGTATTATCATATATATAATCAAGGACGAAATCTACGTTTAGATTCGAGGGTGATATAATCATAGGTAACAGCTCGCACAGCATGAGACAACAGTATTTCATTATCATATGACGACACTAATACAGATACATTTCCAGGTAAATATCTTCCGGTTACAGAACATAAGAAATTTGGAGAAAAAATCTTCAAGAACCAACAAAACACCGATTTCTTGTGATTGTAATGGATTAATAAGAGTCATTAAAGGAAATCCCTAACCGCAATACCTTTCCGAGGACGAAATACAAACAAAGATAACCTACACACGAAAATCTGTTGTTGATAAAGTATATAGCCAACATCAAACCAGACTTCTTTCCACACGACCTTACCTTTCCATGGCTGAAACGTATGGCCCGTTTCCACGGCATCAACAGCGTAAAGGTACACGCCCATCACTATGAACACACACGCCGATACTGCGACGAGGACGCCTGGTCGATGTGAAGACGCCATTAGAACCTGGGCCTCCAGGCACTGCACACTTACAGTCATGAGACACAGGGTGGGGATGCTGAACTTAGCTAGAAGTACAGCGCTGGTGACGAGTGTCAGGTACGCATGGATGCAGCACGTGAACAGTGCAAATCCAACAGCAACAACCCACTGCATTGGGAGTGACAACGACAGCAATATTAATGAGCATATTACCACTGAACCAGTCACCATGAGACCTTTACTGTTCCTTCGGTCCACTGGGACACCTTCTTCGTGCCAGTAGGTCACCACGATGTTTCTCAACACATAGAACACGCCACACAACAATCTGATCACAAACCGACTGTCCGTTCCGAGGACTGTCTTGACATTCAAGGAGGCAAACACTAGACCACATGATATGAGCAGCATGCTAACACCTCGAGCGGCATTCGAGATGAACCCTCTACAGAGATACAGCAACAGCAGGCAGACCATTGGTTCTATCAGTGTTCCCAGGAGTCCATGCTCGGGTTGATTGTCTTGTGCTACTTTATACATGAGGAATGTTCCAAATAGGTGGGCGAACATCGCGATGCAGACTGATTCCATATAAGATGCAAACTTGCCACTTGCAACGGTTATCATGCTAGCACACAGTGTAACCTCGACCAGGGACATTACGAGAGGAATCACCGTGTTCTGCTTCGATTCAATGAACACGTCGATCATACTTTCCGCGTGCATTGCGCATGCGTCGTGAAACAATGTCAAGGTCACCCATGCGCCCAGAATTGCAACAGCACCCAAGGAACGTTTTTCTTGGTCTCTGAAGAGAAAAGAAACTTCAAAATAACAATGTTTATTGAGTTTCTGGTTATCAATTCAATCGTCAATGTCTCATTTTAGATCAAGTTATAACACAGGTATTGAGAGGACCAACATCCAATGTACACGTGCTGCAGGAAATTAACAGCTGGAAGTTTTATGACTTATGATAAATCATTACGTTATTAAATCTATTATAATCATCCTACTCCATCAGAGTATATTTATCCGTCAGACGACTCCAAAGGGTTTGATTAGATCACGGATGAGAAGTTAACATGGTAACTTACATGTCCGCCATGACGAACCAAACGCGTCTCAGCAATTGATTTGGAGAAACACCTGCAACATGAAGCACGTTAGAGTTGATAATTGATTTGGGGAAACACCTGCAACATGAAGCACGTTAGAGTCGATTCATATTAATGTTGATCTATGTTTATTTATAATTGACACTTGAAATATACGAACTGCTACAAGTATTAATCATAACTAAATGTACTGATTCAAAAGCATCCGTTCGCATTGAGAGTATGCTGACGATGCACAGCTAATCGCACAAAGATTATTGGTGAAATTACTGAAATACACCATACAAATTGATTTCGCTTACAATATGTGACCGACAAAGGCAGCCTGAACACACAGGGACGTGAAGACGGGCACGAGGGACATGTGACAGGGAAACATAGCCATATGGATAAGGACATATTTAAGGGACGAGGATTAATACACTAAGAGCAAGCCAAGTTGGGTAATATGTCTGGTCACACATATCACTATCACCACTGTTATCATCATCACCATCATTAAAGGTACTATTGCAATACTTTGAACAGCCAAGGACAGATTATGTCGTTCGCTTTTGATTGACGCATTAAAGAGTTATTAATCGTCATCATGATATCAATCATCATGATTGTGATATATATATTAGTAAACTGCATATATCTTTTTGTAATATTAGTAAACTCCATAAAGACCAAATGCAAGTCCCCTTGTGTTAATGAAAATGTATTAGTAAACTGCAATGAAGTTCAACACGGACATGTAAACACTTTTGTATTAATGCAAGTTGAAGCCATATTAGATGAAGTAGAAGGTACGTAAAGACGGCAATACGATTCACCTGTATATACATGCCCCCGGGGCTCCCTTGCTGCAACATAAACAGGATGCACTGTGTACTACGCTGTTGTTTTAGACATTATGATACAGTTTGACATTCTATATCATCTCAATACAATGTTTATTTAATCCAATTATTGATTATGTAATAATTAGAGGGAGGCGAAGGCTTGTTATAAAAGCGGATCTAAGACTAACAAAACCGGATTTGGTTCAGTATTTTCGAGAGCCACAGTATAAACTTAATTTAATGAAGTACGTTTGCTTTGAATAGTATATAATGTGATGGAAACAATCCATGATACAAAAATACAGACATACTTTTTAACATAACAATTGAATAAATAGAGGATATCGGTCTTTTCTTGACAAATACTATGTTTATCTCATGATAGTGTTTCTACCTCATTAGATGAGATAAACATGGTATTTGTCAAATAAAAACAGATGTTCTATTCAGTGTATCATTATTTTTGTGTTTTTTTTTGTATATTGAAATAGAGTAAGTTCATCGGTAAACTTACAGCCTCCGCAAGCTGACACTGCGAGGTCATAACATTGTCCTAACAATTTAACAAATAACCTAATAGTTACAATAATATACCAATTTCGTGGTGTTCTATATAATGTCAATATACAAACAATATTCGAGTCACGTTTATTTGTACGAGTATAGATTTACAATATGAAAACTCATAAGAGATCACATACATCACGGTAGAGAATATTATGAACGATTTGAACCCTAATCGCTCAGACTAAAGAGAAGCATGATGTGTGACACACAAATCTCTATGAACATTATTAAAATACATTTGGATATAAAACAGATAAAAAATATTCTCAAAATTACAACTAGACAATAAGCTAAGGATTCAATATAACTTGATCATCAGGAACAGTATTCAACAGATGTTTCAGACAACCTATACACATGCTTCACTGAAACAACACTGGAAATGTGTATAAAATGGCAAACAAGATAATAGATAATTAATGTCTACAAAAGACACGACCATAGCATGTTAATCTTCTATTCTCTGGACAACACTCTCTGGCAAATAGTGTTTGAGACATTGAAACAAACTTTGAAACATTTGAATACAATTATTATTATTAATGATAAAATAAAGTCATAGGTGACAACTTCCTGCTAAAGACACAGCTTCATCATCCAGTAAATACACTGTTTGTATACCGATAGGCTCTGGCAAAATGTGTTCAACGTTGGCTATGTAGTCAAATATTTGGAAAATGTTAATAAATTATTCAACATAGATTTAAATAGTTAGGCAAAAAGGTAATCTAGTACCTGTATATTTATAACATAAAACAATTCTGACAAAAAGTGTAAGGGATATCCTGTGTTTAAGAATGCTCGGACGGACGGACGGACGGACGGACGGACTGCTGTATACTAAATTTCGTTGATGGGGTATAACGAGAGATTTTTAATTTGAAATTCATAGAATATCACTCTCATATGAACCATCTACTGACCAAATTGTACATACAAATTGTTCGATCTATGTTGTATGTGATAACTTACACTATATTTAGTCCATTCATTTCGTCCATTTAGTATTTACATTCTTTTCAGTTTTCATGATAAATCTGTAATATCGTGTTATGAGTTGCAAAATGCACATGGACTCCTCAACAACACGGATATATACCCTAGTATGTTGTTCATTTTGACATGAACTATCATTAATTATCATCTTCATATGGTCAAAGACAGTTTATAACATAAAGTTGATGTGATGTGATAAGATGTGATGTGATGTGAAAAGTACCATGTTAAATGATTTAGAGCTACGAAATGCTTATGTCAATCACATGTACATTCGAGCACACACAATCACTAAACTTCTAAATATTTATAACTTTAAGTTCAGCAATCCACACTCATGATCTACTCCGTACTCGACCGGAACATCGCATAGTAAACACGATACTGTATATATAATATGATGATGTCTTTCTTGGTCATCTCGACCTCAAGTCTAGGCGATTTATGCCCCAATTCGTTGCCGAGTTAAGATTTGTCACGATAATGTAACCTAAGTAACGCTTCAATAAATAACAGCTAGTGGCTACACACGATACGTGATGCCGTCACCCGCACTAGGAAGTCTAGCCGACTCGAACTGCGTGACACAGTACTCGCCCTTACAACATACTCATATCGCAGATGAAGGCGACTTTATATTCACAATATTCACCCCGTTGTGCAACTCACCAGGTTTCTTGGAGTCCATATTACCCGGTACACATGCGTGTATGGTCCATATCTTTACTGGTCCTGTGACGTGGCTCTGTTTCTTCCACGAGACGCAGATTGTGCCAGGTCGATACGAGCATCAAGCGGACATGTGACAGCCTACCTGTAGCACAACATGGCCCGGTTGGCGTCTTTGATTGGGTGAACCGATGAGGTCGGTTAACCGGTAAACATGCGTGAACGGTAACACATTGAAATCTTACCAGGAGTGAAATTGTGTAGCGTTTTCTTTGTATAGCTTTAGACGGCCGGTGATAATGAAAGAATCATTAACATTAACATAAAAAATGTGGAAACATTGAAAAATTTAGAAATCGACACGATAAAGCATGTTGGCACAATATGACCAGGTGAGAACATGTATCTCCTCAATCATTAGATACCGGGGGCGTGGTTGTTAAATAGGCACACAGACAATCGACTACACTGTGAAAGTATGAAAGTATCCGCTGATATAGAAGAAACAACCTTCCATGTGACATGAAGTGTTAAAAACGGATAGGAATTTATCACAAAATTCAGGACCACCAGGTAAAAAGGTAATCATGCCCAAGTGTACAGGTAACACTCGACAAGCTTATATGTATATCACTGTCCATAATAAAGATATATGTATATTATTAATTCGGCGATTGAAGAAAGATGACTTTAGAACTTACGCTGAAAAGATATTATAATATCGTTTCTGTATTTTCTTTCCTAAAAATTAAACAAAAAAGAACAAATATGGAATTTCTTCATTCTACATTTTTTGTTTAGTCTTGAAATATTCATGAATGTGTCACAATTATAAGTAAACCTATACAGTTGCACTGTAAATAATTGTATCTTCCTATCTATTGTACATAACAAAGGGAAATAGTTTTCAAATGCGTTTATTCATGAAGTTTAAATGCCTCAGGCCCAAAGAACATATCATTTACATAATATACATTACATTTGCATACAGAAAAAAACATGGTTCATTTGATAAATTATCAAACAGATTTAAGTGACATTCTGTACTTTAAAGCAACAAATATATAAACTTTGATAATTGACATATTGTAGATTTACTTTGTGTTGACAAAATCTGAGGTTAACAAACATGATATGTGTTGGATTTTCAGAATGATAACTATCTAAATACTTTCTCCTCAAATATGAATGTATTAATAAACCATTACAAAGTGATATTAATTTTCTATGTTTTTCTCTTCATTAATCCTGCACTTAAGTTTTCACAATAAAAGCATGTTCTTCATTCTTCGCCCTCAGTATGGTGTCTTCATGTTTCTATACGAACCTGATAACTGCTGCAAGGAAATCTGATGAAAGCGTTTATAGAGATTACCATACATACAGTTTAAAAAGAAAATAGAAAAACAATTTAATGACAACAATTACGAAGATTAAATAAGGAATGTTATAAACCAAATGGTTGAAAATGACCGAGTAGATATTTAGATACGACACTGGTTCAACGCAACCTACCGTATATGTCATATGATAATCAATCTTAATAAATTTAGATCAACAGATTAAAAAAAAATAAAAGGTTATACCGACTCTTTACCCATAATATAGCGGACAATCGATCTAAATTTATTAAGATTGTATGAAATGATAATATGCGTATAACCTTCTAGATAACACACAGTGACCCACTAGCACAAATTCACATTCCTTTCATAAATGCCATATGTGACAATTTCCTCAGGTAATAATCTCGATATTCAAACTACCCACACGCATGTCCATTCATTATTTCATTCTATACATAAAGCATGATGCTTTGTTTGGAAGAGTTGTTTCTCAGGAACAACTTCAGAAACTACTGGTCTCCTGAACGAGACAAATGGAGACTGTGTTGCCATCACCTTCCCAAGGGAGATAGATCGTGTCGGTTATCTCCCTTGTTTTTAGATCAATGACGTCAATGCTGCTGGTGTGGTAATACGCGACGTACATCTGATCCCCATGTACTACAATGTCTGACGGTATGGATGAACCCTCGAAAATAGGGAACGCTGCTTTGTCTAACAAATCTTTTACGTAGACGGAGGAATTCACACTGAAATATAGAATCTGATTCCTCAAGTCAACGGACATGGACTTAATTCTTCCCTGAGTTTGAACCAACAGCTCTCGCTTGTTTGTGAAATAGTTGACCCTTACAATGCCAGTCCACGTGTTGGTTATCGCATAGATGAGCTTGTTGTGTTCGTCAATCACGATCCTCCTCGGTTTTATGCCGATGTTGGTCCACACACTTCCCTTGTCGTTGTCGTCCGTCAAGGTTTTCCTGAACACATCACCGGAGACGTTGGTATAGAAGACAACTTGGTGGACCTGATCAACTGCAAGACCCAAGGTGGTTAGGTCCGTGTTGATGACTCGTACGTCACTTCCAGTCAATTCAGACGACATTAATGTTTTCCGATTGTCATCGGACCAGTAGAGTCTGTCCGTGTCTGCTGCCACAACTCGCACACCGTCTCCTAGATGTTGAACACAACGGGTTATAGACAGGTTCTGTAGGTTTATAAAACAAGCATCCTCCTCACCATATCTCGCAGCAAACAGTTCCGACCCCGGTGAGAAAGCTACTTGTTTCTCAAATATCGTATCTCCTGATCTCGCGTTTTCTTTATCGTCATGTATTTTCTTGTCAAAAGGTTCTATGGTATCCTCCTCAACCTCCTTGACATCATGTTTGATATCATGTTTGACATCATGTTTGACATCATGTTCACATACACCACATACCTGCTCGTTATCCTCAACTTTGGCGGAATTCTTATTTCTGTCCTTTGGTAACCTTGAGGCTTTCAGATCTTCATATTCATATTGAAGTATTTTGAAGTCAGCTTCAAGGCTCTTCAGTTTCAGAGTTTCTTGAAGTAAGGTTGTTTTAAGGTCTCTTACTTCTTCAGTGAACACTTCAAACAGTTGTATTATTCTTGCATTGTCTGCTTTCAGGTCACTGATGTCGGACTTGGCCGTGTCCATATCTTCTCGAAGGAGTTTGTTTTCGAGCTCGAACCTCTGGTTTAGGGTCCCGTATTGCAACCCAAGAACTCGGAATTGTGACTTGTGACAGGCTCCAGGCGCAGCCAATGCTACTAACGTCATTATAAGGAGGATATTCATTTTGGAGCTCTCCATTTTCTGAAATAGTGAAATAGGTTTAACTTTATTGAAATATACAGAGACTCAGTATATGTTAATGTATTTGTGAGACATCAGTTATGCACTGCACAACGAAATCTTCAGAAAAACTTTAATAATCAAAACAAATTACTGCACGTAGGACATAAATTTAGATAACGAGCTTCCTTATTTCCAATTCTAGTATCAAACTGAATTTATTTGATTTCATTAACAGCATTTGAGCCAGTACCATTAATAAATGACGATTTCACTTACCACCCTATGTTTTCCTTCTTCTGTAATACGAGGTGGACACTAGGAGATGTACTTACATCAGCTGAGAGAGGATTCAGGGGTCGCAACTAACAACATGACCAGGGTGTAACATGAGCTACACTCTTGTCATGTGAAACTCATCTTATGTATAGCATTGCAACACTTATCAACGTCTTAAAGAGGAGAAAGAATTAGGAGGTCATTCCTGACTATGAACGCATTTAAATATATTGAAAATAGTTTGTATTTTCAATACTTTGAAATCAAACCAACTTTTTAACAATAACATAAAATTAAGTTTTTTTAACATAAAATGTGAGTTTTATATCAATCTTTATTACGGTACTTAGATGGCCACAGAGTAGATCGCATTACTGATCGTTTTCTGTTACAATATTCTTTCTAAATAACATAATACATATACATTGCAAGGTTTTGTAATACTTGAGTATTGGTATGTGTTAACAATAAGAATAGTTTTGTTACACGGGGCTTAGTATCATAGTAAGATTTAATATATGTTATCCGTAGACTTTTATAGGATGGGCAGATTAATAAGAAATGTAGTTCATCTTCTACAGCATTCATATAACAAATTTGGCGGATTCTGTTATTTTTTGTAATGCTGCATATCTGTCAGTTTCAACAAACAATTCTTGAGACGAACAACGAGACATATATAAAATTTCCATTGTCTATAATATAAACATTAACTTGATAATGACATGGATTCTGACCAGGATTGCAAGTATATATCTTTCATTCTTTGTGTTATTGAAGTGATAAAATGTGATTGTAAATCTACCCTTTGGCTGCGTCAAATATATCTATGCATATCCTGTTTTGATGAGAATCTTTCTTATTTCAGTCACCAAATTTTATCATAAAGTTTCATCATATCCTAACAATTTTTGGTGAATCTGTGACAGGGCATATTAAAAAATTGTATCCAATATATAGTATTTAGACGATTAGATGAACAGTTGAAATCTGCCTAATTCTCCATATATCATCGTGTTACATGTGCTTGTTTTAGCAGCAAAGCACGTTTTACATGCATATAAATGGACCTTTTCAATGTTATCGTTATAGTTGAATCACGATATTTCAGATACATATAAAATTATTGGGCTTATCTTCATATATCTTTAAAAAGGTGTTAAATGACATATCGACTAAAGATCGCATATTTTTGTAGATACAAATCAGCAAATTCCTATACAACGTGAATTCTATTGATACGCTTGTGTACGTATGAGGAGAATTGTATTGATACGCTTGTGTACGTACGAGGAGAATTGTATTGATACGCTTGTGTGCGTATGAGGAGAATTGTATTGATACGCTTGTGTGCGTATGAGGAGAATTCTATTGATACGCTTGTGTACGTATGAGGAGAATTCTATTGATACGCTTGTGTACGTATGAGGAGAATTGTATTGAATGCAATTGATACGCTTGTGTATATTTCCATATAGATAAATAGATTGCCTTTATTTCCTCCAATGGTGAAGATTACAAGTTTACAAATATATAACAGCAAGCGATATGAGTTACATTTTCTCAATATTTACAACAAGAAATGGCAAGAGAACAAGTGTTTACATTTTAGAACAAAATTTGCAGAGTACATCATGATTAGATACCATGTCTGTAGTTCCATGGATGACAAACATTCGGGTAGTCCTCCAAGGAGGAATGTAACTATAACATCGTCATCTTGTGACCAGAGGTCAACAAAGCTATCTACAGGCATAATGTCACAGATATTTTCAAAAAGTACATTTCTCATTTTCATATTAAGAGTACAAAACATGAATATATGTACCACAATGTCACTGGCAATCGTACCACACATGCATTCAGCAGACTGAATTCTTGATGTACTGAGCTTTACAATATTAGCAAGTGCTTTGGTTTTATCTGGATACGTTATACACATTTGCCAGATTCGATTTGGTCCGTTAGCTCGTACTGATCTGTACCTAAACATGTCATGTCTAGAGGATAACTGTTTATCTTGTATACATGATTCATATTCCCTTACTCGTTCATTTACAAATGTGGACCAAGCAGATTTAGATGGTACAGTGGATTGAAAAACATATTCATGCAAAAAGTGTGACATGTCATATTTATGTACAAGTCTAATCATATTATACACAGGGGACATTGCAAATGTCTTGGCATTGTAATTGCCATACAATTGCAAGCAACGGCCGATAAAAACTTGTTTGAAATAAAAGTCACTTCCTGACCTACATAATTTGCCAAGAAGAAGAAGAGTTTTCTTGTCAATATATCCCTGTAGGGAGAGCAGATCGAGCGTATCTATACAAGCAGGCCTTGGTGTGTGTTTTGGTAAGCCTTGAACTCTCTTGCTGAAATAACGTTTGACAATTTCAAGCATTTCGTATTCTTTTTGTTTTAGCTGACCCCATACATTACATCCAAACAGGCAGCAAGGTAGTATAACCCTTTCCAAAATACGAGCAGAGATAAGAGGATTCAGCCCACCAAGAAATAACCCAGAGCTAGTGTTGCTATGAATTAGCTTGATACGCTTGTGTGCGTATGAGGAGAATTGTATTGAATGCAATTGATACGCTTGTGTATATTTTCATATATATTTAATGTATCAGGTCATGTCAATTGGCCTTGAAAACCACATTATTGACAACCTCCCAATGCAAGGCATAACTCATGCCAGTCTCCATTACTTGCTGATTTAGGCCTTACAGTATTTCCTTAAGAAACCTGTGTTTAGAAATCAAGGCCCGCTATGTATTTCTGGTGCAGCGATTCACTATCTTGACACAACAAAGCGAGGGAAATACCGCAAGAGTTAAATCAGCCAGTAATGAAGACTGGCAAGAGTTATGCCTTGCGTTTGGAAGTTGCATTATTGAATGAAATTAATGCGTTAATATTAATAATAATTATTGATTTAAATTGACCAGACATGATGATTTTACTTTTTAGCAAACGTTGCAGCTGTACTGCGATTCAAAAAGGAGCACTGCGTTCACTGCTTTCTATATATACAATATATATGTATTTAATAAAAAAGGAGATATTTAAAATATTTAGCAAGAGTGCTCTGAATGCACAGCCCGCCGATTGTCTTGTTGATAAACAAGCTATCCTCTAAATAATATATTAGGTATATGATATATTAGGGTATTTTAAGAAAGATCAGTTTTTAAAAATGTATATCTGCAGTTAACATGTGATGGTCTTTGATCAGCTTGAAAATTATGAAATCATCTGAATGATCTGGAGACAATGGATACACGTCAAAAATAACTGTAATAATATTCATCGAATCAACCGTAAGCTTTCACATGCCGTATTACCCTCATTTCAGAACACGGGTACCCTTTTCAAGATGAACGGGGTTACTGCGCCACGCCACATTAATTCGGTTTCCTGCGGGGATTAAAAACGATATTGACATTTCCAAGATCAAAGATCAGGTAAATATGGAAATGCGTGAAATGATGGAAAAACAAACTGAGAGTTAAATTGTTTTATTTTAATTAACGGTTGACAGTCAATGTTGGAAAACATCGGTACTGTAAGAGTCAGTAATTAAAGTGACATCAAACGTCATGTTACTGGAGTGTTCCCTCATACAGCAGCGTGTACACATCCACAGATAGAACATTTACACAGTTTCAATTAATTCCTTGACAGCTTTGGAATGTTTCCAACTTGATTGTGATTCTAGAAAATTAATTTGTTTTACATTAAGGAAAGTTCATCGATGTAGAGGTAGTGGACTTACATATCAGGTACATTTTCGAGTATTTTTTGGAACAATTTGTATTAATATTTCATCAGTATATTTTGATTAGCGCAACATATTTAAATGGACTCGCTGTGATGTCTATAGGGGGAATGCATAATACAGAACATAAATAAGAAACGCCATGCTGCTACAGTCATATCAACTTCTATATCAAATTATTACCCATATGGTTGAAAATAACCGAGTTAATATAATTGATATGAGCACATGTGCACATATCACGTTTTCCTAGCAAGCATACGCGACCTCCCGTATTTTGTCGTCTGTGACGTCATAAAACGATTGTTCGTGACGTCACTGTTGCTTGCCGTCGCAAGAGAAGTGGGCCGTTTCCTGGTTATTTTTACGCGAATCAAATGGAATAAAATGGGTAATAAAGAAATTATTACACTCGAAAGTGTGTCATATTACTTTTACGAAACTCGTGCAAATTTATGTATAACCCTCGCTCTCGCTCGGGAAATACAAAAATTCACACTCGTTTCGTAAAGTCATATGACACACTTCCTCGGGTAATACTCTCTATATATGTATCTTGTTTAATAGTTATGCATTAGATGAACCAAATAACGGTTCATTAGATGAACGGGTCATAATTCTTCGAAATGTATTTCAGTCAGGGTCTACTGAACAATGAGCACAAGTATCATTCTACAATTATGTTACATGTGAATACGAATAAAGACACAGACAAATCTATATGAACGTGATACATGCATTAAAACATGTACATATATTTACAATAGTTTTTCCAATTTTCTTTTGTATAAGAAGAGTATCAAATAAATAAAGTATATCCTAATGTACATATTAACAATTTATGTAACTGATATTTGTCATCAAGCTGTTTTTTCTTTTTTTAAAACATGTACATATATTTACAATAATTTTTCCAAGTTTATTTTGTATAAAAAGAGTATCAAATACATAAAGAATATCCTAATGTACATATTAACAATTTATGTAACTGATATTTGTCATCAAGCTGTTTTTTCTTTTTTTAAAACATGTACATATATTTACAATAATTTTTCCAAGTTTATTTTGTATAAAAAGAGTATCAAATACATAAAGAATATCCTAATGTACATATTAACAATTTATGTAATTGATATTTGTCATCAAGCTGTTTTTTCTTTTTTTAAAACATGTACATATATTTACAATAGTTTTTCCAATTTTCTTTTGTATAAGAAGAGTATCAAATAAATAAAGTATATCCTAATGTACATATTAACAATTTATGTAACTGATATTTGTCATCAAGCTGTTTTTTCTTTTTTTAAAACATGTACATAATATTTACACTAATTTTTCCAAGTTTATTTTGTATAAAAAGAGTATCAAATACATAAAGAATATCCTAATGTACATATTAACAATTTATGTAATTGATATTTGTCATCAAGCTGTTTTTCGCTTTTTCAGAATCAACCGTGAACACTCTATCCTACAACTATGTCCACTTTTCACTCTTCTCCATAAACTTATCCAACCGGTTCTTCTCCTTGTCGGTGAGAGCGCGGTTGTCGAAGGTGACTTGATCCAGTTCCTCGAGGAGACGCCGGAAGATATACTGCTTGAGAATGTATCCTGGGATGACGCCATCTTTGTGGTCCATCTGGAGCAGCTCCTCTGGAGTGATGAGGTCGTGCACCTGCAACGTTACAAGAAACGTTTTAAAACATTGCTTCAACGTTTGTAAAATATCGATGTTTTTTTACTGGTGGCGCTCTTGTGAAAACGATTCAAATAAACTTAGTAAATTTTGATTTTGATCATTTATGTTGTACTACTCTACCCGAAAACAAGTGCATCATTAACCCGACTCAATTGACAATCTATTGACTTGACTACCATATTTTTTAGTATAAGGAGCCCAGAACGTAATCACGTTGAGGTCATGGATAATGATAATCTGAGATTGGTACCTTGGTCAGTTTAAGAGCCCTGTGGTAGAGTGAGATCCGCCCAGTGTCGTCTATCTCCCACACGAGCTGGTCTGTCTCCACCCTGGCTCCCGGCTGTATCTGCTTGTAGATCCCCAGGTAGTAGTCCTGTATCTCCGACTTGGCCGTCTCATTCAGGCAGGGTTCTGTACAACAGGAGAAGGCCTCAGAGCTAGCTGAAGTGTTGGACGCTTCTGTTAAGGTTGCCTCGTTTGCACCTTCCAGATCTTCAGCACTGGACTCAGTGTCGCTTTGCTGGGACTCACAGAATCCTGAAGAGACAGATCCAGCTTTAGAGTCAGCTCTCTTTTTATGTTCTTCTGTTCTAGAACCCGTGGACTCCCTGACGATCTTTGAGATGTCACATCTCTTTGCTGAGTCTGGGAAGTACTTCCTGAACAGGTCACTGAAGGCAGCTAAGGTCATTGTGTCAGACTCCTTGTTGGCTGGGGTACTACTGAACTGCTGGACGTCAACCATCGACTGAGGGGAATCCGGCCTCCTACACGGTTCCTGACGTTGACTAACACTGCACATACTTGTATCTGTACTGTCCGCGAAGTACAGTCTGTACATGTCACCAACAGGTTCCCTTGTATCAGGACTTGGAACATTCATATCCACACTCACAGAATGTCTGAGTCCTCTGCTGGGCGTCCTACTCGACTGGAAGGAGTTCTTGTTATGGTTTCGTTGTCCTTTTGATGCCGATGCTGATGCTGATACTGATGTTTTATCTCTTTCACAACTCCGTAGTGAAGGTTCGGCATCATTCTCCTCCAAATACTCAGTTTTACGTTTGAGGGATGAACTGCAAAGCTCACCTTTCTCCTTGACGCTTGACCTGCCCTTACTGTACATCTTCCTGAACGTGAATCGTTTACTTTCGAAAGGAGGCTTTCCTTTTGACGAGTCCTTTGTATCAACTTTATCTCTCGAGATAGTAGTAGATGTGACTACAAAACCTTTTTGCAGTGATGATGTTGATTTTGATCTTTGGAACATCGCAGTTTTACCTGTCGTCTTTTGAGAAGACGGTTTCCGCAGTTTGCTAACAACGGAGCTATTCCCAAGTATATTCTTCACAGAAAACGGATTTTGTGATGCACTCTGTTTATCCTTATTTTCAGTTGAGCTTCCTCGGTCCGATAAAAGAGATTTGATTTTACTTTTTGCAGGCAATTTTATGTTTTGTGAACTTTTCGAACTTTCATTCGAATATTTCTTGGCGGTGCTCGACGCAGCTTTCGTTGATTGATTCTCGGAAACCTTTGGAGTAGTAATGTCTTTACAGGTTGCCATATTGCACTTCCTTGAAAACAGAGTTACTGGCGAAACAGACTTGCATTTTTTATTGACCTTCAAGGGTGTTTGATCTTGAACATTTTCCTTTTGCAATTCTCGCATGACATATATTTTATCAGCGTGTGTTCTACGACCTTGACTGTTTGGATGAAGCACGGAGCGAGAGTCCAGTATACCCGTCTCCTCAGCCTCATCCGTAGTTTTCAAATTCGACGACGTCATAAAGAACACGTCTTCCGGAGACTGGACATCGTCGAAGGTGAAGGTCACTACAATGGTCGCCATTCCGTCAGTCTCGCGAAGGTCCCACTCTCGCAGTGAGTGAGACTTGGACAAACGATGAATGTGATCCTTTATCCGAGGAAGGACCTTCAGCGTTTCTGGATGGATGGAATCTGTGAACGTCTGGTCCTGAGTAAACTCTAGTTTGAGGACTGCTTCATCGCTCTTCTCCTTGAGTACCCAGTCGAGGGAATGGAAGGCTGTCAGTCTCTCCACATGGTGCAGGATTCGAACCACAGAACTGTCCGTGTGTCCGGTTGAACCCTGCTTCTTGCTGTGAGGTTGTGCCATGTTTAACGGGAATTCTGAAAGTCGAAAACGGTTTTATAATGTTTCAAAGTATGAATTTGAACATCAGTAGTTCAGTAGTTATCTTAACTCACTGAGGCAAGTTTAGTGGAATGTTCTATGTGAAATCAAAAACACTTTTGTTAACTTTAATTTGAGATTTTTAAAAATCGTATGACTAGCATTTTGTTAATTACCTTGTCATCTTAACAGTTAAACTATATTCGCTCTTAGTTATTTCTGGTTATTTATATTGGCAAAGTTCCAATCCAGTTTGTGCTTAAACTCCGTTGTTAACAAGCACAAATCAATAATAAGCTATGTACAGTTTCATAAACATGGTGAAATTGCTGCAGTGAGGAAGGCACATAAAGTAGGGTAAACATGAAAGATTATTAACCGATTCAATATCGATTCAAGACATATATTTCCTAATCAACAAATACTTTTAGATTCAGCATCGAAATAGATGTTTACCTAGTCTTTCCAAAGCATAACATCGTAAATAAAACGAACCAATTACATATATTTATTATATAAAATAAATGGGGGATATCATAATCATGCACTGGGTACCATATCAACTTACATGTATATCAGCCGCGGGAACTCAGTTTAAAGTAAATAATAACTTAACCGTTAACTATAATATCTCATGTATGGTCACTCAAGTATATTTCAGTGGGTACATAGACACTGGACAACAGAAACGATACCAACTTTTCAACAGAGTGAAACATAAACTATTTCTAACGGATAGAATCGATTTTGAATGTGTATGATGGGGATATACATTGTATTTCATAAAGATATATACAAAACTTCATCCATGAGAGTATGAAACACAGCGTTGTATATCAGTTCACACCAGTCTGATTGAAATCCTACGTTTTCCGAGTTGCAAGTATATCTAGCGGGATACGAACTCATATCGTTCGGACCAGACCCTGTTCGTATCCCGCTAGATGCATTATTTTGCAAAGTTCATTCCTCTGAACAGGGTCGATTTTAATCAGACTGCTGTTGAAACATACCCGGGGTGCTGGAGTTGTTATTTCAAAGGTTGTTTTGGACATAATAATTGGTATTTAAGGTAAAATCTTATAAAATAGGGAAATTATGTTGGTACAAGAGGTCAAGTTCCTTCGTGGACTTAAAGTCGATAAAACAAGCCAAATGATGTTTACTCTTCTATCTCGCCTGGTTCAGGAGATATCAATACGAAGATTTATTTTTTTTCCAGAACGTGAATAGATAAAGTTTCAAAAATTACAAATCAAAATTATTCGGCATGGTGTTATTATGTTTCAGTCGTTCTATCCCACGTTGGTTAAAATATTTGTCATTTCTGTTGGTATCGTTTCCCTTGCCCCTGGGTATACACGTGTGTGATATGCTACAGCTGCAAATGTAGTGTATGGAATAAGCTTGAACAGTAGAAATCCGAAAGTGTTATTCTGGAAATTTAAAGGCAACATTAAAGAAAAGGCTCAAGAACTTAACAACCAAGACCTTAAGGTACCACGTTCCTTGCTTTTTGACGGACTTTTGCGTTATTTCCATAGACTTACATGTTAATTTAGTCACGGATGGATAATTTTCATAGATAGGAATATTGTCCGATCCTATTCACATTTATCAAGTTTGTGAGGAATCATATTGGCTACAGCCTCATAATTTATGTTTAATTTTCCGTTTCCTATAGACAATAATTTGATCGATATATATACATAGTTGTAAAAAATTTAACATGGCGATCTATGGGAACTGTTTTTATTGTGTACACATGTAGGTAAATCGGATAACACTTGTTAAATTGTCGTCAGAAAATTTAATCTAAATTATGTACTTCAAGCTGAGGTGATTTCAAATGAAGCTGGAATTTTTTACATTGATCAAACCAGAACTTAGTTTATGAAAAGTATTTACCCTAGACTAAATTAACATGCAAGTCTATGGAAATAACGTCACCGTCCGAATACTTTTTGCACCACTCTGTGTATTGTCAAGATTGAAAAACTCCGATTTTGAAATAATGGATAAAGCGTTCGTAAAATATAAAGTTTCGGGCTATCAACTCTAAGAACGCACGGGTTAAGTTGCAGTGAACACAGTCGAAAGTTAAAGCTTTAACCACATGGTTATCAACGCTAAGGCACCAACCGCGTAACTCCATCACACACACGTTTGCTATGTTTCACCAACGAATTAACTATGGACTACCCCTTCCTTTACTGTAAATCACTTATATTGATGCTGGGTGAATCGGGATGTGCTTACATTAACAGGTAAAACAACAATATAATAATACAATTAAATATAATATTTTAATGAAAGATGCGGTCAGTGATACCTCTTTTCGATTCAAACTGATAGCATTGCTGTCTCCTTAATATTGAACAAAATCGTGTATCTACCGCTAAAACGTGTTAAAGCACAGTAGTTTTCTGCAAACTTGATTCTGTTTTAGAGATATTCATAGTAGAACGACACGGATATATGCACAAAGAATACACGTTATAGAGAACCCGTATGCAATGGAATGTTGACAGATATACACAGATAAAACATGAAGTACCTCTAAAGAGTAAATAGATTGGCACAAACTAAGGTGATGTATGTGTCATAACTCAGTACTTGTAAAGAAATAATGGATTGATTTTTCTTGGCGTTCTATGGGTGGTGTTACTCCAAGAGGAAGTCAAGTCTGGGAGTCTGTAGCGGATGTTATATAAACACAGACGTCTGTCACTATATCACACTGTACAAACAAGTACAGACACTCGCTCCAATAGCGTGGACGTCTTGTGCTCCTCCGAGGAAGTTTTGAGTTATATCGCCTGACTGAATGTCAACAGAAGGGCACAAAAAGCCACAGATCGATCACACGAAATTAGCAGGGAAAATAGGCTCGTTGAAGCTCCTCGAAGCACTTTTAACGAAAGCAGATCATGTGTGGGACGCTTCAAATACGAAGGAAGTTTCTAAGGACAACTGCAATAGATTCACGTCTTTAGCGTGAAGATCGCAGCAACTCACGTCATTCTGTATTCCCTCTCACAAAGGTTACTCAAGTCATATCATCTTACTTAACATGTTACAAAATGATACTTTTCTTGGCTCGATAAAGACAATAGGCCTACTGATTGGTTGCGATCAATATTAACTGTGCAATCAGCGACTTTGTTTCGAACTGAGCATTCGGTTTGTTCCTGTATAAGTCGAGAAGCCTGGAGTTGTGGTGGTGAGGTGAGTTAGGGTTCAACGCCGCTTTCAGGAGTATTTCACTTATATCATGGCTGCTGTATAGTATTATGGCAGGGAAAAAGCCCGCAGCGCCACTTGGCTATGTGTTGCGGTGAAACCTACAAGCATCGGCTGGAACTTGCGAGGCATGGGTGGTACTACGCTGAAATATAGTGTAGCATTGCACCCAAACATTACTGCATGTAGAACTGTTCTCTACTGCAAAAAAGTTGCCGTACCCCTGGCGGGATTCGAACCCCGGAGCTCTTGGCCGAACGCTAGACTAGAAGAAAAGTAGCTCCTTCACGAGTGTTATACATATATACTTGTTACACTACGGAAGTCAATCAGAGATGAAAGACGATTTGAACGAAAAGAATTGAGGACGATATCCGTGTCGTAAATTGTCATCGCTAGGGGATTTGGATAGAAACAATACTTATGATTCACTTGTAACAGAAGTTACGTGGGAAGAAATAACTTATAGCCTCTGTGGGGAGAGATGGACATTCTCATGAATCATTGGGAAATTTGATATTATAGAAAAATAGCGTCTGAGAAAAGTCAATTGAAGTAAAATGACAGACAGCTAAAATGAAGTTACTATAAGTAATAAAAGTTCTACAGCAATATTAAACTCACAGCATCTTCATGGAGTTGACGATTTAGAAACAAAATCTGCGAAGCATAACGATAGCTAGTTTATGATATCCGTCTGAGTTAACAAATACTCCATAGCGACAATTCTAGAGTCATATGTGTGTAGTTTTGCGCCAAGAAACATTTAAGATGAACTCGTTCCATGTTTTCACGCTACCTTTATCCAATATTTCAGAGCCAAACAGAAATATATTCCATATCTTGGAATAAAATATTTTGAAGAATGTGTTAAATATTACATTTCACCCAAAAATATCATATTTAAGAAAACTCCCATTAAAACTTTCAAGGTTTGTGCTGACGCTTGTTTCGTGTGTATGAACCAAGCGAGGCTGTAGAGACATCTACGCCGAGTAAGTAGGATTCCTTTATGATATCAGTTTTACAATTTAGAAAGTTTACCAACTTCTTAAAGACAACTATCTTGGTTTTGTCTATGTGTCAAAGGAATCTATTCGTTTCTAAAAACAATTAATCGTTTTAGAGAATAATATAATATCGTCTGGAGCAGAAATAGTTGTATTGTATCCAAATGTAGTTGGATCCAATTCGTACATGTACATATTTAAATCTATACCGATAAGTAGAAAAGTATATATATCAATATTCTCGTCTTGGTACAGTTCATAAGCTAATAACATACATTTCATGAATGAGTATAACAGCTGACAATATATTCTGCTCTGATGAAAAACAGAACAGTACCAATGTTCATGACAGGTTCAACAATATTCACCAAATATATAATGGGGGTTTTACACTAGTTACAGATATACCATGGAGGAGCTGGCGGGACGGGGGTTTACAATATTTACCAAATATTTCATTGGGGGTTTACACTAGTTACAGATATATCATGGAGGAGCTGGCGGGTCGGGGGTTTACAATATTTACCAGATATTTCCTGAGACGGCTGTGTCTACAGTTTCACATTTGCTACTGTTCTTGTTCCCCTCCAGTGTTATAGGCCTCTGTTTCATCCACTGTGAAGACGAAAGCTTCTATGTACACACTGTGTAAACACAGACAGTGGTTGATACAGCGTGGGCACTTATTTGTTGAACAAATCCAGCTTGCCTCAATCACTATTTGTCCATACGTTTATCCAGCCAATTACGTAAGACACAAGCGTCGGACTCCGTCCCTTCTCTCGTCTGAGTGATCCGCTGGGTGTGTAAGAGAATATCAATATGTAGATGGACAATTTAAACAAACATAGCCACGGAATTGAGAAAGAAGAGCGTTTGCATGAAATTTGTACAGACGTAAATTGATTCAGATTTCAATATATTATACACAAAGTAAACAACTAAATGAAATTTATTTGTGTTAATTTGTCCCCATGTCAGTACCATCTAGGGAATTTTAAAAAAGTGGCCATACACTGTTTCCCTGCTTCTTGAGGAAAAGCAAAAAAGAGGAAAGCCTCATATTATATGGATTATTTAAAAAAAAATCAATACATGTATGGATGAGAACGCACTTTCACCACTGTTAAAGGGAAGGGTATGGAAAAAGGGAGGACAACAACCAATCCATATATATGATATAAAACAAAGAATTTATGTATCCAACGGCGCCTTTCATGTACGATAAGTAGAGTTTTCATTTTCTTTCATATCCTCTTTCTACTCAATCTATGTTTGATCAGCCTTTAAAACATGTGCTCGGATAATTTAAGGAGAAATCAAAATCGTAGAAGTAATAATTGTTATGTCTCATCATTTTTTAATCTAAACCACGCTGCAAAAGAAATATACCATATGCTTCCGGATATACATACATATAGTTTTGATTCAGCACTTCTTCCCTTAGCTGCTTAGTGTTCGTTTCTCTGTAAATGCTATCATGACTTGTGCCTCTTACTGCACCGCAGATTGTTCTTAGAGCGTCAAGGTGTAGTTTCGCGAGTAAACGTTCTTGTTGTTTAGTACAATTGTCCAAAACAACGCTGCAATAATCGAAGTGGGGTAGAATAAAAGAGTTAAACATAATTTCTAGGCTTTTTCTGCTAAGACGATATTTACAACTTCTAAAACAGTTGATTATAGGACTTACTTGTTTAACAATATTTTCAATATGGGAAGTCCACTAACAATTAAGCCGTAACATTAGACCTTACTGTTTGTATTCGTTGACTTCAGATATTGTTTTACCACTTATTTGTAATGGAATATCAGTAGGATGCATTTTGCGTGAAAAAAGTTATTGTTTCTATTTTGCCAGGGTTGAACTTGACCTGCCATTTATCTACCCAGTTTACGATGTGTTGAATATCAGAATTCAGTTGTATAGCTCTTTATAAGTGGGTTTGCAACACTAACATAAAGTGATGTGTCGTCGGCAAAGAATCTGATATCACAGTCAATGCCTTCAATTTTATCATCTATATAGACGAGGAGTAGTAACGGTCCAAGTACAGGTCCTCGAGGTACGCCTGTCATGACTAGATACTTGATTCCGAATATTGGCATTGTGTTCTGTTAGTTAGGTAACTTACAAACCATCTCAGTAGTGATCCACGAATTCCTTTAGACTCAAGTTTTAATTGATTCCCTTGTGGCATACTTTATAGAATGCTTTACTTATATCGAAAAACACGGCTTTTACTTCTTGACCATCGTCTAATTAAGGCACTTGCAATTGCACCAATTGCACCGGTGTACTGTTTAGTCTCCAGGCATAAAGCCCGATTGAAGATTAGTAAGAAAGTTATTGTCTCTTAAAAATTGAAGACTTATTTCAAGACACAAGATCAAGTGTCATCATTATAATGTAGCTGTATTGTGATACTCTTACGCAACGTTTCATTCTAAGCAATTCTCGGCAATTATTTTAAACAATTTGTGAGTTTAAGAAATCTGAGACACTCATCCAGAAATCAAATGTAATCAAGCTTTAAATAGCAAGATATCATCTTGAGAGATCAAAGCAAAATCCAACTCTTAATCAGCGAAACAGCATGCTTCAAAGCTAACTCTCCCAACATCCGAATTTACTGAAGCCATATCTTCCCACATAGCCTCTGTATTAATGGATTGCTATTCCTACCAAACACTCTTTTACTATCCCAAATTCCAAAAACATATTTTGCAGTAAAAAATTGCAGCATGAATAACCGGACTTGCACAAACCCTAAAAAAATGCAGTAAAAATTTGCAGCGTGAATAACCGGACGTGTTCGATCCTATCAATATCGTCTTTTGCTCGTCTTCCCGATTCACATGGGAACAGACCAAATCTCAGTTTCAAATAACTTCGCTGATTGCACAACAACATTTGATGTCAACCCGTCAGATTTACCATCTGTCGGGCAACATAACAGAACAAACTGAACATATATGTGTAGGGGAAACTAGATAAATAAATAAATACCATTGCTATCAATACTCTCAAAATATAATCTAAATGTACATGTCGAAAAATATTTTACAAAAGGCGTATTGTCCTCGAAACATGAATGGCGACGAATTGTAAATACATCTGTACATAGTTACGAGGAACATTCATGGATTATGAGAACATCCTTTAATGCAAATATGTGTTTATACCAACATGTTCACAACAAACTAACCTATCATATTCTTTGGCAATTAGCATATCTACATCCTGACTTTAAATCTGCCCTTCGAGCATGCATACAAATTTCATCACGTGGTAAAATTTCTACAGAGTGCAAACTTTGCCATAAACATACCTTCGACTATGATACTCATATATTGTTACATTGTTAACATGTTAACTGTGACAGAAATAATTTCTTTACGTTTATGATAGATTTTCTTGAAGTGGAAACGTATGTTGCATTTGAACTACAAGATGAAACAGACATGTTAGCTTTCCTTCTCGGGGGCATAACTGATTTTAACCGATATATTGAACACGACACTTGGGAAATAATTGTTCTAAACATTCACTATATGTTTTCAAAATAAGACGTCACCTGTTTCAATATTACACTTAATGATTAATCTGCTCTATTATCTCTCTTATATAATACTAGTAGATTGCTTATCAATGTGTATATATTTTGTTAACTACACTTGTTTTATAGAGCTGGTATAAACATGTTTTACATGATTGAGTGTCCAATAGCGACGACTCTTGTCTAACAGTTTTGTAAATATGTGTATATCCTCCAATTTGTAAAGTGTACATTTTCAAGTATTTATGTATTTGTATAAATGTGATCCTCGGTGTAAACTGGAGGAGATAAAAAATCCCCCCCCCCCCCCCTCTCTCTCTCTAACAGAACAAACTGAACATATATGTGTAGGGGAAAATAGATAAATAAATACCACGTGTCCCTCATAAGCAAACAAACAGATCCAGAGTTATCAAGTCCTTGACAGTCTTCGTGGTCTTAAACTAAGGTGTTTAATATAACGAGAGAAGACATATAAGTTCGAATCCCACTATCGCAACTGGATATTTTCAAATACAATTGTGATAAGTTGGTGATAAAAGGACGTACTTCAAAAGTATAACCTCATATCGTCACCACGGAGATCCATCAAATTTGCAGCCAAACATTTAAAAAAAGGAAGTAGGGGGTTGGATGTTCAAGCCCCTTGAACCCCCCTTTGGATTCGCCACTGGGCACAGTAAAGCTATGGTTAAATTCATAAATACGTTTTCACTGAACGTAGTCTATGTTAGGTTTTATCTACAAAATTAAAACCTCATGAGAGCTTATTCCGGAAAATTCTCATTGAAGGTTATTTAAAAGAAATACATGACCTGCAGAACAATAGACGAACTTTGTCATAGGTGTATTCGTATGTAGAAAGATCCATGTGATCCATGAGTAATCTATGCGGAGAGAGACGGACTGAAACATACATATACTCACTTCCTTGGAATATTTCAATATATTGATGATATATTATATATTTAAAATGAGGTTTTGGTGTGCCACTCGAATAAAGATTAGCCGCATCTACATCTATGTATGTCATGAGATAACGAGGCACACGGGACCAATACCAGCACGTCTTCCTTTCCATCAATTAGCTGCTTCACAAGGTCTGGGCTTGTCATTTTATCACGGAAGTCATCTTATGATTTTCCATCTCGTTTGAGTTTGAGTCTTTGATCTGTAGTATATAGTTATATCTAGAAACAAATCTGCCCCATTTCAAACAGAGGGCATCGCTCGGTGGATTGTTAATTGATTATCTACAGTTGTTGTCAGTGAGAATACATGCATGAATCACACTGATGGACATTGCGTTTGCTTTGATATTTGAAAATACTCATTGTGTGAAACATAATAAAGATAACTATACATATATATATTTTTACAGATTTGTAAGAAGCATTTTACCAGCTCCATAGCTGTTCCTTTGTTATTGAACGATGTTTCAAAACATCACATAACTTCCTCTAATAAATCTTAAGCATTGGCATGCATAAATGTTCGATGTTTTAAATGGAACAAATTTTGAACATAAGCAAACGCGTATGTCAATTAACATGGATTCAGGATGGATCAAATGAATATATCTAACTGTCTACTTCAGACATACACAATGCCCGTTTCAACCCTGATAATCTACTATTCCTAGTCGTTCAATCCAAGGAATTTGTGTCTAAATCTATATAGTAGACTATGTGACTATGTGGGCCCCTTTTCCCCCTTTCAATGATTCATCTGAAATACATCACATTCTTTTAAGAAAGTGATTTTAGATAAATACATTTGTAACAATAGTGTGTATTGTTAGTGAACGAACATATGTTTTGGTGATTCCTCAAGAATAAGTCAATATCCGAAGTTTGTAAGTTCAGTTGTAAGTGACTTTACACGATATGTATGAACCCCCTCTAGAGGTCCAGTTAAAATACAGCTGTAAGTTTGGAATATGAAGCGAGGAATCTACCAGAGCCATTACAGATCCCCTCTCTCCATTCCTCAAACCGTTTTGATGATGGCTGCTGAATGATTCTGACAGGGTTATGACAGTATGTTGCCCTACGTATACACATCAGTCACTCACACCAACTATGATGTTAAAACAGGAAGACAGTGGTATTTATAAGGACATCTTGTTTCTCATTTAACACAAAAAGCAATGTTGCAACGTCGATTTTATGCCGCGTGAAGACTTGACGTCACAGATGACCATTATATGTCAACCTTGTAGGCACTTGTTCATGCTCATGCTTTCCATGTGGCATTATTCACTAAACCTATGAAAGTCACATCCAGTCTATGAACATCTTTATTATTCAATTATCTATCCATGTGCTAAAGGACTATTTATTTTAAAAAATAAACAGAGAACAAACTGTTTGGCATGCCATGAAAACTGCATTACAATAATTATTTGGTCGATATTTCATTATTTCGATCTGTAGTTTTGCCTTGTTTCAATCATCATTTGGTGCAAAATACCTTATGTTAATCATTTGTATCTTTATAATTGATTTAGAACAATAATTTCTTAGTGGTTGATTAATTATTATCATTATTAATCGTGATGTATGCTTCATTTATTGCAATTTATTACAATAACCCCATTTGTATCAATCATCCTACACTAGATAAACAAAACCCTTTGTCATATGCTTTAAACATTCTGGTTAATTTAGTAGTAAGCTTTCACTGGCTAGGGTTTAGGTAAAATGACATACCCTGAAAGCCTTGTGGAGGTTATGGTTTTGAAACAAAATTACCAACGGTTATTTGCAGTGAAGACTTAATCTCATTGTCTCTCTTGAGTCATTCTTTTTGAAATTTCAAATATTATCCATATTTTCAGAGGTCATCACAACAAAAGCTTTGTTGGAATATATAGGTTTAATCGACCAAAGTAGATCTCTTGACAATGGTGTAATAGCATAATTTCGCTTTTGAATGAAACGAGCCCAAACAGCATGATTACACACAAGAGTTATCTCCCCATGGATTCAAGAGTGTAATGATATATATTTCATCAGGGAGGTCCGACTTATGATGTTCGACCCCTATGGCAATATACATGATGTAGACTTTGATTTGTAGTGAATTATGAAATCAAGGGACTCCTGTCTCACATCAAACAAAAGCAACATCCCACTCTGTGAGCCAGTGGGTATTATTAATCAGATAGAGCGAAATGAGGATTTGATAATTACTCTTTTGTGATCCTGATACAACCCATACATTTAATTAATTGTCCAGAGGAAAAATGTTGTTCACGTAAGATAAAACACATTTTAACATTATATGTATATATTTATATAAACATATTGACACTGAAAATAAGAATGGAAATTAAAAGTGACATTTTCATTTCCAAACTGAATATTTGAAATAGGACGGGTTCCACCGATCCCTCATTAGAATCAACAAAACATATTTTATTCTTATTTTGTATTCATATCTCGTATCGCGAGTCATTGTTGAAAGTGACTTTTGAATATATATATACACATCTAATGACACTTTCATACAATTGTGGCTACGTGAAGAAAAAAACCCAAACACAACTAAAGGTAATAGCAAATGTCATCATTAACACAAATGTATTTGACAGTGGATCTCATATACATATACAAACTTGGAGCGGTATTCAGATAAGCTTATAGCTTGTTTAACAATCCAATTCTTCATGGAAATAAATATGTTTTAACCATATTTACACATCTTTTTCTCACTGAAAGCTGGTTTACTGTTTTGATAATTCCATTTTCAAACTTTGATTGCAGTTTTGACACTAAAACACTCGATTTACAACACTATTTCTATTAAACAAATATATTTAGTTTTTAAATTCATGCATATATAAACCTTAAAAATAGTTCTATTTAATTTCGTGTACTTAAAATAATTTAGATTTGGAATTGTGTAAATATTCCATTTTGATAAACGGTTTTTCTGTTTCTATTTGAAAGAACTGATTAGATTTGTGGCTGAGGTTGTTGGTCATGTTAGAACCCATTTGTTACCATAGTAATTTGTGATGTGATAGCATTATCATGTGGAGAAATCGTGAAACAAGAAAGGCAGATAATAGGATTAATCTGTGTCTATATGTTAATAGAGACATATGTACACTAATCGTGTTCATGACAGAATGGTGATAAGGGAGAAAAGGTGAATTGATATGGCAATAGCATGAACACGTTTTATCTCAATATGCACGAATTAGGAAGTTTGGAATTCAACACAATTTCTAAAAAAATACCCAATCTGACCCTAAATTAACCACACTTTTTCCTTATGTCAATTCTCTGTCTCTTTCTAATGAAGTGAATGACCATGTTAGATCGTCAATACTCATCAACCTCCTCAATTACAGAGGACACATATTTAGTTGAAAGTCGGGAGATGATAATCAATTATCGAGGCCCTTGAGAGTGGATGAAAGTTAAATCAAAGGTGACAGACTTCAAGTGGTCAAGATAATTGGTTTCTTCGCATCCAGTTTAAGATAATTGTTAGGCTGCTAAGCAAAATAATTGTGCAAATTGTGATAAAAGCACCAAACTTGGCACAAATGTTCTCTGATATATGGTGATAATTTTTAGATAAGGAGGCATTAGAAATTATCATTCCTATGCGCAGAATTCAAATACTCCAAGGGAAAATTTGTCTGAAATTAAAGAAAATTTTATTTCATAAAATTTGGATAAGTTTCATGTAAGTTTCAAACCAACATTCACAACAGTTCTGACCTTTTCTAGCATGCTCCTTGGCATAAACACAAGAGTGAACAGTTCAGTGAGGCTTTTTTTGCAGATGCAGCGAGTTTTGCAGCCTTTCTTGCATTAAAATACACGTATATAAAATATACCTCAGTATAAACCACCTTCAACGCTGTTAGCATTGACTCCAACCTCTGATGGTTTTCTACACATCCACGACTCCTCTTAAGAGAACAGGCACACAATCAAAGGAGTGATTTGTTTCTTGATCCGGTCTACTCGGTAACCCTTTCCTATCCTATCGATCGACAAACTATGACCTTTAACTTGTGTCACGTGACATGGAATGATTGACATGGATACATGCTTTATTCATGTTGCGGGATTAAAACATTTATCACCCTCGGGAATATTTATCAACCCGAATGATGGTGTTTATTGATATTTGTTAATGGTCACGTGGGCCAATCAAGGATCGACATTCTTACAAGAGGTAGGATAATGTTATTTACCGAGTCGATATGTATAGGTTAGTTGTCTGTACCTGGATATTTACCTTAAAAAAATAGAGTTATCCTATAGTTTAAAACCTTTTGTAGACAGGATCCAAAAGTGTCCACTGTCAACTGAGCATAAAGTGGATACTGCTGTATATGTTAAAAATGTTTTTGTTCGCACTGAGGCTGAATCAAAGCATTATTTCTAAATATCCACTGTGTCTAACAAGCACATTGCTCGTTTCAGCCCCTTATTATCTATCTTTCCAAACAAATTAAGTCGACATATTTCGTCCATCGTCCTCGCGATCTTTGTGCTCTTGAATTAATCACGATATTTTTACCTCAACCTTGAATGTTCTCCTCCAACGCAAACATGAATCTATCAAACTTGGCTCCGTTTCAGACCCGAGTCGATCAATCCGAGGAATGATTTGCTTCTAGATCTTGTAGAATGTCTAACCTCTCAATCATCTTGATGTATTCGCCATATGTCAGCCATTCAAAATATGTAGGCGTACGCCGACCACTAATTCCCCTGTATATCAAGCTAGATGATGGGAAACGTAGAGGATTACTTCAAAATCGAAGTTCTAATGTCGAGGTTTGAGCAGTTATTTGAAGTGAACTTCGTAAAACGTTGCTGATTGCATTTTCAACCACCCTTCTTATACAAATAACAATTCTGAGGATAGTGGTTTTCTTTAATATCATATTCATTTATACCAGAAAGTTTATTCTGATGAAAAAAAATAAAGGTAACTATTTCAACCGTTAATACATTTATATAATAAGTAGTGACGTTGTAGGTTCATTGAAATGTAATTAGAAGCACACTATTCTATGGAGAGTACGTTTGTGTGTAAGGATGATAAAATATCTAAAAAAAAGAGAGACAAACATCGTTATATGTATGTAAGAATGTATGTAAATACACCCACTATGAATATCAATTTTGAATGATGATGGTAAAGAGAAATATATGACGATGCCAACATGTTGATTGGCAATAACCAAGAGATATATACCTAAATGTTGTATAGTATACATAAAGAAGTGCTATCCATAGATGCCTGATATTTCTCGCCATGAATACGTTATAGTGAGGCATATGGGAAGTAGTACATACACACCATTGTAACTTAGTTATGTTGTCACTTTCTCCACAAGGGAACACAAGATTAATAATATATCTGAAGTTGAATTGGGACACATCTATAGACCAGATTCACTCTTATCACTTCAATCTAAGAAAGAATTACTTAATAGTGTATCAACACGTATCAAAGCCTAGTTGACTTTACACAGTGTATGTACATCTCATCTGAATCTTCATTTGAACTTGGTGTGGAATATGAAGAGTGGAATCTACCAGAGCCATTTCAGAGACCCCCTCTCTCTCTCATTCCTCAAACAGTTTGGATGATGGCTGTTGAATGGTTCTGTCTCCAAGATTATAAAGCTCTGACAGGTCTCTGACAGGGTGTTGGTCTACGTGTATACAGAGATTCCGTTGGAGTAGCATTGCTGTTAGAACAGGAAGGGGTAGGCTAAGAATGAATATCATATCAATCTAGATACCATATTAGACATGTCGTACTGCTAGGATATTATGAATGCTTAATCTTGTAAGACATTATGCCCTGAAACCTTCTGAACTGTCAATGCAATCTACTTATATAACTGTAAATCGTTTTATTACCTGTTCATCGATATACATGTGATTGTATACGGTTGGAGACAAGATTATATTGTTTCCTGTTTAATTATGCTCCAAAGAAAGTAGTATTTCTTTTATCGATCACAAGGTTAAGTAGAATGTTTCTCATTCTTCAGCACTTTACTTTTATGCATCGGAGTATACGCTTTTAATTGTATAAGGATGAATTATGAATTTCCCCTCATGATTTTTGGTAAATCCCAAATATGTGTGTTTAAAAATAGGTATGCTTCCATAATGTGTACTTCTCACACTTCCAAGTTTAATATTTGACCAACAAGCTAAAACGTGAGCTTGGCTCATTAGTAACCAAACACTTCATGTGCGATCTCTTTAATTCTAACTATGATCCTATGGATCATTGCAAAACAAATTTGAGATGATTTCAAAAGCTCTATCAGATTAATACATTTGTATACTGTATAATGTAATTATCACTGTCAAATCTAAAACAGATGTGTCATAGTATAGATACAAGGGAGAAGAACACATTAGGGGATGAGAGTGTAAAATGAATCGAAGTGTTAATTCTGCACTGCACCTCTCCTTGTATATATATTTATCATTGTAGAAACTGTTTGCAAAACGTGACAAAAAATTAATGAATATTGATCTGCAATCGGTCAGAGTAATTTACATCTGAGAATATGAATAAGTAAAAGATTATTTGTACACAATTCACAAAATCGCTTGTAATTTGCCTCTGAATCTCTCCTAGTTGAGGAATGTGCAAATTTGGAAAGGAATTTGATGAAAAGACATTCTCTTGAAAAACTCTAACGCCCTCATCACTTATGAAAAAACAATTCCTGAGGAACATTGAACTTTTTTCGAATGTTTTCATATTCATATTCATGTCCACTGGAATTAAACCGAAGCTGAATGAGTGAGTCAATTGCCATGTAGTTGGTTTGAAGCAAGGTTTCCCAATGATACATATGGACTCTTTACACGAGAAGTGTAAACACCAAGTTTTGTAACTAACAGTGACTCTTAATGTGAAGAGAGGTTCCAGATTCAATTACTAGTTTATTTGTTATGCAGATGTCCGGACACAGATTTACGAATCTCCCTAGCTCTAATCAATGTTACGATATTCCCTTCACACGGCTAGGAGAGCTTCAAATATCCTTACGTATTATTTTGTTCTGCCTAATGAAAGTTTAACTGAATGTATGTGCTTTATAAATCAAGATACAAAATAACACAACCCAAGAATAAACTGCTTGTGGGATATTTAGAGGTCGGTCAGATGAAAAATGAGCAAAGTCAAAATGCTGTGATGTCTTTGATGCTTTGTAAAGCCTTGTAAATTGTCAATATCTACTCGACCAGTATATATCTAACTTTGCTTCAGTATATGTCTAACTTTGCTTCAGTATATGTCTACCTTATCATCACTTATCAAAAATACTAAATAAAATATTATCCATTATTTTTGGTGAATATTTCATAACGTTAATCATCTCTTGGTGAATATTGCATTATTACAATCAACTTGTATCGCAAAATTCATTGTCTGATAACTTGTGGTGAATTCTTTACTTGTTACAATAATTTATTGATGAATAATATAAGATTATTATGTAGCTGTATGAATTCTGCAATCATAATGACAGTAAAAAGAAAGCTTTGTCCCATGTACTTATACGACCCAAACATCTTACAGTTTCGAAATACATATACGTCATGTAAACATAAAATAACAGTCACATAGATTAAACAAATATTTTCCATCACTGAGTGAATCCCTTTAACGGAATACAGTTTCAACCATATCGACTAGATACGTTTTACAGAAATGTATGAACATTCGTGTCTTCAGTTTCATTCATTAATGTACATTCACTATTGCTTCAGTTTTATCCACGATTTCTTAAAAGGTTACCATAATGATATTGGGAAAGGGAGTAGGAACCAACCAAAATAGATTTGCAAAATTCAATGACATGTATATTATGTATATATAAAAACTCAATCATACACCATGAATTCACACAAAAGTTATCTCCCCATGAAATAAATTTCTGACTAAAGAGAGAAATTGATAGATATTTCATCAGGGAAGTACATGTTTGGATTTTCAAATCTCTATGGCAGTAGACGTGATATAGACTTTGTTCTATAGCTAATTATCAAATCAAGGAACTTTTCTGTCTGACATCAAACAAACCCTATACCCCACTCAGTAGATACTGCTTAATCAAATCAAGCAATTGAAATTCGGAATGTAGGTGTCGTGACCAGACAAATACTTACTTTCCCCTTATCAAGATACAAACCCGCAATATATTTAATATACAACAAATATTTCTCACTTATAAAAATGACAAAACCCTCACCCTCTCTACATGTATGTTAATAAGTGCAGTAAAATAATAAATGACAATTCCTTTGATTTTGCTATATTGATAGTGTAATTAAGTCAAGTGACATTTCCAAATTGCAATTTGTCCATAATATATTTAAATCAGACGAGGTCAAAAGATAGTCAACACATTACAATGTATTTTGATTTCAGTGGAATCAAATTTATATCTAATATAAGGGAGGGAAGGTTTGGTTGAACCAAAGCTTTTGCTGAGCCAGTGCTTTGAATGTTAACACTCGAGGCTAGTTATTAATAAGAATATAAATCATACAGATAAATTTGGTTCAATCAGAGAAAAACTTTCAGGAATAATGGTTTGTGTAACAAAACTTCTCATGTAAATAATCACAGTTTTGACGAAGTCAGTGTTAACAAACGCATCATGTAGAACCTATTATTTAAATACCTATCTGTTGACTAGACCTACTTTGCCTTACCTCCCAGGGGTAATGCTATTTCAACCTTAATACAGACGAACTTGAAGAATGGATGAGGGGTGCGTAAAATCCCTTATCCAAGGGCCGGTAAGTCTAGATGGTCTCGTGACGTCACTACCGGTTCATATCACTCTCCTAAAAGTTGCAGAGCAAGGCAGACGTGTTTTGTTCTGTGACTGGGGTTTTAGCGACTTGGGTTGCTAACTTGCTATTTTTCTCTTGTTAGTTCAAGAGATATCATCAACGTTGTTCTTCGTTAGTGCAGGTTGTGTTTACAATCTGTTTTTCAAGTAGGTGTTAGATTTCAAGGGGCCTTGTTGACATGTGCTAGCTAGCGACCATCCGGAGTAGGTGGATTGCATGCGCCGCACGTGCAGCTCGTGATTCTTTGTTTTCTCTCACCTGACTGTTGGGTGTTTGACTTGCGTAGGGTAAAGGAGCAGTGGTATCTCTCCTACGCGGGTGACTCGCTTGCTTGTCATCCGCTTTCGCTTGGTCATTCGCCATTCGTTCCGAGTGCTGACTGTTAGGTGTTTGTCTTGCGTCTGGTAGAGGAGTAGTGGCATCTCTCCTAATCGTTTGACTCGCTTCGCTGGCCATTCGCTTTCGCTTGTCACGCGCTTTCGGTCTGTACTTTAGTGTTAACTGTGGGTTGTTGACTTGCGTACGGTAAAGGAGCTAGTGGAATCACTCCTAATTCGCTTGTCATACGCCTGTCGGTTGTACTCTAGTGCTAACTGTTAAGTGTTTGTCTTGCGTATCGTAGAGGAGTAGTGGTATCTCTCCTAATTCGTTTGGCTTGCTTCGTTTGTCATTCGCTCTCGCTTGGCTTACGCTTATCGGTCTGTACCTTAGGAAACTGTGGGTTTGACTTGCGTAAGGTAAAGGAGCAGTGGTATCTCTCCTACGCGGGTGACTCGCCTCGCTTGTCATTCGCTTGTCGCTTGTCATTCGCCTGCGGTCCGTACTCAAGTGCTTCGCGTCTCGCTTGGCTTCTCGCCTCGCCTGTCACTGGCTCGCTAGTTGTTCGCCTTAGGTGAGTCACTAGCTTGGTTAAGGAGCAGTGGATACACTCCTCGTCAGTGACTCGCGTTGCCCGTTGCTAGCTTTCGCCTACCATTCGCCTTAGGTCGATTCTACGTGACTCACCCTTAGGGTGATTCACTTTGGTTCAAGTGACTCGCTACGCCAGTCACTTAGGGTTTGGTTCGACTTAGGTCGATTATACGTGACTCACCCTTAGGGTGACTCACTTTGGTTCAAGTGACTCGCTACGCCAGTCACTTAAGGTTTGGTTCACGCACGAATGTTATGTGAATAAAGATTGAATTATCTTGTTAGTGTTTAGCCTATTTTTTGGTTTGGCTTGTTCGTCTTTGTTTACCTTGGCGGGTGGTTACTTGATTTTGACTTTGTGCTCTTCGAGTTCAGAGTTTTTGTTGCGACGCCGTGTAGGTGACTCGACTGTCTCTACCTTCGCTTACGTTACGCGTTTTATCGTTACCGTTCGCCATGTACTCCGCCTTCTGCACGAACTGCGGAGGCAGGAAGTCCGCCTCTAAGGATCCGCACTTGTTATGCAGAAAGTGCAAGGACCTTTGCGAAGAGGATTACCGTTGCGACGAGTGCGCTCCTCTCTCCGAATCGGATTTCCACGCGTACGTTTCCGCCATACGCAAGTCGGTGGCCGATAGGGCTGCGTCACAGAAGCGTACGTCGTCAGCTCAACGTAGGGAGGTGTCTCCCATTCGTCATCCGTCTCCGGTGGAGGATGTTGACATTGTCCTCACGGAACGGGCGGATGAATTCGACAGGGAATCGGACCTGTCCGAACCCGCTGGGGGGTCGAAGTTACGCTCCCCCCCTCCGCCGTCGTGTTCCGGTTCTCGTTCGCGGACTCACCCGTTGTCCCCTCCTTCGCCGGACCAACGGTTGTCTCCGCTTAGACTTAAGGTGGGCGGACCCGCTACGCCCAAGAGCAAGAAGAAGAAGTCCAAGAAGGCTAGGTTCGACAAGGTCGATCCTTCCCTCCTTCTGGCATCCGTCAAGGATATGGTCTCTTCCTTGCTCGATGCGCGTTTGGGTCCGCGGAACTTACCTACTCAAACTACGACTACGCGATCGTGTGAGCCCTATGCGGATGACGTACCTCAGGGTGCGCGTTCCTCGTCCGCTAGGGCCTCCGCACCCGCGACTCCTTCGCGTACCCCTCGCACCCCGGAGCGGCGTGTCACGGTGATGTCACCCTTACGTGACTCCTCGCCGGACTCACCGGAACGTGACACCCGCTACGTGGACGTGTCGAACCCTCCGTTCATCAGTATAGAAACGGAGGCGGAGGGTACGGGATCGTTGGAGGATCCTCCAGTGGTTGACGCAATAGCTATGCTATCCGAAGTGGCTTCGTTCGCGGACGTTCCACTTAGCCAAGTCAGCGTGACGGGTCCGCGCACGTCGGCGGCCAGGAGGGCTTCCTTTGGCCCCGATGGCGAGGTACCTCCCGCGCGATTTGCCCTTCCACCTCATAGGCTTCTTTTGGAGGCCACCGAGGATATGGAGCAAGTCGTATCAACTGCGATGCCCAATCGTTTGCTTCCGCCTTTGGTGGTGCCGGACAAGCGCAGACGGCGTCTGCCCTTGTATCCGGTCCCTTTTCAGCTTGTTCCGCCTCCCCTTGATCAGGGGGCGTCCCGGTTGTTTACCACCAACCTGCTTCACCGCGTGTCTGAGGCACAGTTCTCTCATCTTGACAGGGAGGCGCGTTCGGTGTTAGGCTTGGGGAACAACGTGGCTTTCACATGTCAGGCGATGCTGGCTTGTGCTAAGCAGGCGGGCATGGAGGCGGGGGACCCGGTGTTGTTCAAAGCGTTTGGTGATGTGGCTGCGGACCTTGCGCAGATCATGTTGTCAGCGTCGCGGATTTCATCGAGTATAACAGTGCTTCGCAGAGACAATTTCCTCTACCGGTCAGGTCTCAACCCAGATCATAAGAACTTCCTTCGACATGCCCCTGCTCACGCTGAAACTCTGTTTGGTGGTCGTATCCCGGAGGTTTTGAGAGCACGACAGGAGGCCCAACAGCAAGACCTCACTAATCGGCTCGTCACGCAGAGGCAAACGACACCAAAGCGTCCGCAGACCAATTTTCGTCAGGGGCAAGGCCAGGGCAGTGGCCAACCTTCCCCCAAAAAAGCGAAAACGGACTTTCGGCGGGGAGGTCGTGGCCGTGGATCCACGGGTCAGTCCCCCAAGTCCCCCCGGCCTGGCGCCGGAGGTCGTACCCCGCAGAAGAAGTGGAGGAAGTGACTCGTGGTCACCCCCGCTGCTCCCTCCTCCACTCGTTCCGGTGTCGGAGGGCTTGGTGGGGGGTCGCCTCCAAGACTTTGTCAGCAACTGGGTACAGTTAGGGTTAGACCCTTACGTGTGTCGGATTCTGGGTCAGGGGTTCCGCATTCCCGTCTCGTCTCCGCCGCCCCTCACCTGTACTCCAATGGAGCGTCCCTTAGCAGGGGACCGGCTCAAATTGACATTGGAACAGGTGGAGATATTAATCTCCAAACGGGCGGTGCAGGAGGTCCTGACCCCGCATCTAACGCCGGGGTTTTACTCCCCAGTGTTCGTAATACCCAAAAGGAACTCGAAAAAATGGCGGCTAATTCACGATTTGAAGGTGTTCAACCGCTCCTTCCTCGTTCGGCCGCCATATTTTCGACTCTTGACGCTTCCCTCAGTGATGCGGTCCTTGGAGCGCTCAGACTGCATGGTGTCTCTCGATCTACAGGATGCGTACCTGCACGTGCCGATTCACTATCGGGACCGCAGGTACCTCCGCTTCATCCTGGACGGCAGACATTTTCAGTGGTGCGTGCTCCCGTTCGGGATCTCGTCCGCCCCCTGGTTATTCACACGGGTGACTCAGCCCATCGTCCAATTCCTTCACCAATGCGACATTCAGTTCCTAATGTACTTGGACGATGGGATCGCTCACGACCGCTCCCCGGTCGTTCTCGAGGCGCAGCTCAGGTTCACGATGGACCTGTTCCGTCGTCTGGGGTGGCTAGTGAACTTAGAGAAGTCGGACTTGGTTCCGGCAACTCGTCTGAAGTTCCTAGGGGCTATCCTAGACACCCAGCTGTTCCGCGGTTTCGTCACGAGGGAGCGGATGGCTCGTTACGATCGCCTTATGGATCGCGCGCTCGATGCCTCGCTCTCCCTACGTCAGTGGCAAAGAGTGTTGGGGTTATTAACGTCAGCTCAGGACCTGACCCGCAGGGGGAGGTTGTTCCTTCGCCCGTTACAGGTGTTCCTGAATCCCCACATCAGGGAGACGCGTTGTCGTCACGACATAGTCTTAACCCCAGACCTACATCGGTTCCTAGCTTGGTGGCGGGTAGACGAGAGTGTGTTCGCAGGCGTTCCACTTCGTCCTCGCCCCCCCTCAGCTCACCTGTTTGTAGACGCCTCCACCCAAGGGTGGGGAGCGCACATGAGTCACGAACAGGTGGCGGGAGTTTGGTCCCCATCAGAGCGGAACCTACACATCAACGTCCTCGAGTTGGACGCAGTACGTCTTGCCATTCAGCACTGGCAGGTCCCCTTGAGGGGCCAGTGCCTGCTAGTACACACGGACAGTTCGGCGGCTGCTTGGTCGATAAACAAGCAGGGGTCCACCAAGGCACAGTCTCTGCTACGCGTGTCACTCCAGCTCTTCGAGTTGGTGGACGAGGTGGACCTGGACATTCGAGCGGTCCACATTCCAGGTGCCAAGAACGTCTTGGCGGACGCGTTGTCACGTCCGGATGCCCCTCCCCCAACGGAGTGGCAACTGAATCCGGTGGTTTTCAGGGGGTTGTGTCTCCAGTTCGGCACCCCGCTGATAGATCTGTTCGCGACGTGTCTCAACCACCAATTGCCAACCTACATCACCCCAGTGCCAGACCCGCTAGTGGTGGGCTTAGACGCGCTCTCGTTAGGGTGGGAGGGGATGGACGCCTATGTTTTTCCGCCGCCGGCCATCCTCTCCCAAGTTGTAGCCAAGATAGGGGAAACTCGGATTCTTCGTCTCCTGCTGGTCGCCCCTTGGTGGCCAGCCCGGCCGTGGTTCGTTCCTCTCCGTCGGCTCTGTCGGCAGGAACCGGTCCCGATTCAGATACGGAGGGATCTGCTCATCAGCAGGCCAAGCGGAAGGTTACACGAGAACCCTCAGGTGTTCTCCCTTCACGCTTGGCTTGTATTAAAAGAGGGTTAAGGAGTAGTGGATACTCTAAGTGCGTCGCCAACGCAATAGCTACCTCGCATAGGAAAACCACTAGGAAGCTCTATGATTTCCAGTGGCAGGCCTTCGCCTCGTTCTGTGCTCAGAGGGATTTCATTCCGGCAGAGGCTTCAGTGCCTCAGGTTGCGGAGTACTTGGTGTACCTTCGCAACACTAGACATCTTAAGGCGTCGTCAATTAACACCAACATGTCGGCCATTCTGTCGGTTCTCAGGAAGAGATCGCCAGGATTGGATGTGTCGGTCCTCAAGGGCCTAATTAAGACCTTCCGTTCGGTGGACGGCAGGTCCAGGCTTCGCCCACCTGAATGGGACTTAGCCATTGTGCTCAACCACCTGCGCTCCGATAGGTATGAACCGCTCTCCGACGTGCCTCTCCTCCCTCTCACCATCAAGGTAATTTTTCTGGTGGCCATGGCCTCTGCAGCGCGGATTTCAGAGATCCATGCGTTGCAGGCGGACCTGCTACGTTTTGAGGTCAGGGAGGGGGGCTCCGCCTCGCTGGGGTTGGCTCCTGATTTTGTCTGTAAGAACCAAGCAGCGGATGAAGCGGGACGTACGTTCTCTATCCCAGCTCTGGGTTCGGACTCAGATGAGGTGGATCTCTCTTTGTGTCCAGTAAGAGCCTTGAGGGTGTACACGCAGCGTACCCGCAGGCTGAGGGATGGCAGGCGTCGTCTGTTCTTGCCTCACTCACCCAGGAGCACCAAGGAACTAGACAAGCGAGCGTTGGGGGTGTATCTAAGATCGGCGGTAATTGATGCGTACAAGGCCGCTGATTTGCCTCCGCCGTCGCGTTCCAATCCTCATGAGATCCGCGCAGTTTCGGCCACGATGGCGTATCACTGCAACATCGCGGTTTCGGATGTCATGGCAGGGTGTTTTTGGCGTTCATCAGAGGTTTTCGCCAACCATTACCTACGAGATGTCTCCACTGCTGATCTTGAAGGCATCTCTAGGCTGGGTCCACAGGTCTTCGCGCAGACGAAGGTGGTCCCCCCAACCAGACCAAGAAGGGGTCATCCTTCTTAGACGCGTTTGGGACTTATTGTAAATAAACAGGGTTTACATTGCTTACTCTCGTGTCTGTTGGTTTTTTCTTTAACTTCGTTTTGACCCCCCCTCCCTGTTGGGGTTTGGGGGGCGGTATGTTGATCGAAAGTTGAGTGGCAGGGTTGTCTCTTCGATCCGCTTAGCGGTAGAGATGGTATCTCCCGGGCTGTGCCTTGTCCTCACCACAGGGTGGAGGACTCGTAGGTTAGCTTACACTCAGGGCTAGTCGCTGGTCTCGTCACTACCATGTATCTACTGACCCGCCTCCTTGCGGTGGGATTCTAGGCAAAGTAGGTCTAGTCAACAGATAGGTATTTAAATAATAGTACGTTTTTGATTAAACGTAATTATTTATACTTACCTGTTGACTAGACCTACGCTCTAGGCCCTCCCATCCTCCCCACTTGGTCTGTCTTGCCTTTGGGACTTTCGGAGAGTGATATGAACCGGTAGTGACGTCACGAGACCATCTAGACTTACCGGCCCTTGGATAAGGGATTTTACGCACCCCTCATCCATTCTTCAAGTTCGTCTGTATTAAGGTTGAAATAGCATTACCCCTGGGAGGTAAGGCAAAGTAGGTCTAGTCAACAGGTAAGTATAAATAATTACGTTTAATCAAAAACGTACTATTTATTTTGGAAACATAACACCTGAGTAATTTCCGTACTGATTGTGTTATCATGTAGATTGATCTTTGCATGTAAATAAGAAAGACAGATTGTAGAAGTGACTTAGAGACGATACTTACTTACGATGAAGGACAAGTAAGCGAGTAGCATGGATCATTTTCTCTGTCAATATGCATAACTGATGACATTTGCTTTTAAACAGAATTTACAAGAGAGAATAACAAGGGCAGTCATCAAACCAATAAAATCCTAAAATACGTGTGACTGTCATGTGGGTGCAGGATGTAAAGGAACAAGAATTAGGAATAAAACATGATATTTAGGAGCCTTGGTGAACAACATTCTTAATATGTGGTGTTGTTTTACTAATGCATGATATTTATCAACCCATTTATACCACTATTGGGCGTATACCCTCTTCACCAATCAATAGCATTCTGAAATGCCTAACAAGCAGTGTTTATATAAATGAAACAAGCACAAAAAAGTACACGATAAAGTATACATATATACAGTATATTTTAATCGGCCAGTAATAAAAACGACTGAAAAAATCTTTACAAACCAACTAAACTATACCTTCAATCTTCGTAAACATTATTTGTAGATTTGTTGTAAGAAGTGTTTGCCTGAATAACCCCCTCCTTCATCATGATAGACTTGCAGTAATGTCCGTCATTCAAATACATAAAGAGACCGAGAACCCCACATTTCACCATATATCAAGGATACAAGGAGGGTAATTGAGCTATTGTCGTTAGCGGTGACTTCTTTAAAAAGGAAACAGGACAGTTTACCCAAACGTACACATATTTTGAGGTATGTTACTCATTGCATCTTCAATTGCACAGTGAGTAACAAGAAGAGTTGTATTTTAATATAATTATATAGAACGTTTGCACTCATTTTCATAAAATGTCCTTATATTGTATTCACTGAAACAAAATCACTTCCTGTTGGTGAATAATTATTGATTTCTTCTCATTAAAATTAGTTTACATTATCTTATTAGGATTATCGTCTTATGGATATTTCTGTTGTGTGTTTCTGGAAACTATTTGTTAAGCATTTTTTCATGAAGCATATGCAATTAATGAAAACTCAATAGTTACAGGGAGAATCTGACAATACATTAATCAATCCAAATAGCTGTGTTCTTATTAAATACAGTCTAGCATCTAGTCAGTGTAAGATGAAAGGGACAAGTTTTTCACTTCCAACCGGCACCGTGCAAGATAAGACGCGAGAGCAATTAGTTGAGAGCAGGAATGGTGAGAGTCATTAAATGAATCCTGGTTATACTAACTGCAGACATGTCAAACTAATTTCTGTTTCACGCGCGTAGTTAGTACATTGCCTGTTTGAAGTGGAATTTGTGGTGAATAACACGCTGTTGAAGTGATAAAAGATTTGACATCAAAAGAATAAGCTGATTTGAAGAACAACAGAAACTGTTTTGTTTTTTGAACGATTTGGATAAAATAAGCATGCTAGTCTGAACATCTGTTTATATACTGTTTAAGAAAAAAGTTCGCTGTACCACAATGGGTTTTGTTTAAAAGTGTAGTTTTGCCCCGAACTATTATAGTTAAAGCACGAGGATGTAAGTCCAAGTGCTTTGACGTTATAATAGTCCCGGGCAAAACTATACTTTATTACAAAACACATTGGGGTACAGTAAACTTTATTTATTTTCTAAGATGCAAAATAATCAGATACAGGTAACATTCTACTCCCAATTATGTGTTAATAAAATATTGTTTTCATTCTTTAGATTAATAATGTTAAACACGGCTGATTTAAAAAAAAGACTTTCAAACATTCACGTCACGCGATCTCTTACAATCCATATATGGTTAATCACGTGACTAACATTCCGAAATGAATTATGGGTAGAGCTTGATCCAGTCCAAGCGTGGCGGCGGAATATACATTTGTCTAAACCAAATGTTTCCTGCTATCATAAAATTGTTCATTGTTAATTTCGGCCGACGCAGGAGTTGCACACTGTGAAAGGACTACACACTATATTGTTGGCGATGTATGACTGGAGACGGTTGACGCGAATCGACATTACGACATTACGTTACCATTGGCACACTTGATTACGAGGGGGAGGCGTGCAACAGCGGGGACGTCATTCAATTGTTAACTATACCTTTCAAACTATACCTGTATTGTCTGATAAAGTACTTATTTTGATTGTTCTAACAGCTAGGCATCTTAGAATACAGAAATACATACATATAAATAATATAAAATGATAATCTTTTCTATAACTAAACATCTGTTATGGTTAACCCTCATGGCAAAAGCCCGACTGAAACGATGAGGCCTGATCAGTTCAGTGCAATTCAAGTTTACGTGAGCTGTCATTTGAAATTAGGAAAACGACCAAATCAATTATACATATTCGTGATTCCTCACACAGTTGATTGATTCTGCCAAACAGGGTTTATACACTGCTGTAAATATCTGACAGGTCACTGACAGCATGCTTGTCTATACAATATAACTATAGCCTTTCTATAACTGCACTATTAATGTTAAAGAGGACGAGGCACGTCCGTAATTAAAACTTTCTGCTTACTGTGATGAGATAACCACAGTATGTGTCAAGAAAAGACTCATTTTCACAATAATCTTTGCAATTAGCTCTCGATAACCCATTTCATGACTCAACTCTAATGTTAAGTGTCTTTACTAATCAGATTATACCTTCTTCGTGATTGTGGTTAATAAGCAATCAGAGAAGTACGTATCTGTCAGCGTTTAGCTATGGCGATCGAAAGGTTATTGTGGTATTTCTGATCCTAATCGTGGATTGATAATCTTTGTAAATATTAAGTTTAGTTCAGTAGAAAAAGTTTAATTTAATTAATTTATTTGAACTGACATCTAATAGTAACGTATTTCACGTTTTGTACATACAATGTACATGTTTATAGCACTTGACATAGTGGGTCATCTTGCCAAAACCTAGTCGTAACAAGGGCAATGATCTTCAACAGTATTTGATACTTTTAATACATCCAAAGCAATGGAAAGGATTGACATTTCTTTTTCTAAAATGAATATAAAAGTGTTGTAAATACGAACCATTAGGAATATTAAGTAATCCTTAAATGGACCCATCAACGAGCTGTCTGATTAAAGGTAGTGAAGATGTAAAAGAAAAGCATTGACACTGCAACCTTTATTTCCATTCGCCAAGATATGTGATCGGATATTTTGATCATTCATTTCATTATTGAGAATAACATTCCAACAGATCAAACATTCATTATTTCGATACTAAACATGTTTCATCATTCAGGACAGCACTGACATTGTGTTATTATTGTATGGGTTCTAAAAGCTTTGTTTCTGATTACTCGTTTTCTATTTGCTGTGAAACTAATCCCAGCAGTAGAAATACACAAGTCCATGTTCACCGTGTCATATAAGTATGGACTTGAGAGAGCCAGGCAGAATTCCACCTTGTAATCTCTTGGTTCTAGATTTGAAAAATGGTATCTTTACCAAATGATATTACCCAGAGTCATCTGCATCTCACATCAACATGCTCCGATACGTTTGTTCCGTAGATAATTCTTCAATCACCTCATGCAATTGGAAAAGGAATTTCCTGCTTTACGACAGGGAACTGATGATTTATCCAGTGTTTTCTGAAAAAAACATGTCCCTCGGTGAAGTATAAAAAAGGTAATATATAATGTTTCCCAGCAGAGGGTTTTGAAGACTACAGACCGTTCTGCTTTGGAGCCCCAGTGAGCTATCTGTGCTGTAAAGTCCTACTTGACATTAGGCTATGCTTTAAGAGGTCAAACTATCCAAACATTTGAACAGAGGCGATATTAATGTTTCACTCTCCAAAGAATGTCCAAGGTTTCCATCTCAAAAGATCTACTGTCAATGGGTAACTAAACAAAGAAGATATTTAAAAAGGATAAATGAATTCACATAGCATAAGAATACAAGGCGATGGTTATTCCGACTGTTACATATCTAGTGCACTAGCCTCATTTCAATATCGATTTCTGTATTTCCAGACAGATTATGCCACAATTTAACATAAGTCAAATCTGACTCTTTTCTCACCAGATATATTTATGTTAGCTTTTTCAACATTGGACGTCATTCTCCAAGAGAAACGTATAACTCTGTCAAACATGGCTCCGCTTCAAAACAATTCAACGAGTGATTTGTTTCTGGACCAGATCAACTGTGTGACTCTATACTATATCTTGATAGGTTCTGCATTGAGGTTGCATTAAGGTTGCATTGAGGTTGCATTAAGATTGCATTATGGTTGCATTCCGCATTTGACCTCTTCTGTTTGATATTTCAGTTTCAGTTTAAGTACATATAACTTGTGAAACCTTTGGCTCTTGGATCATCTGATCTGATCTTACCTCACCAGGATTAGTTCAATGCACCAATATGCCACCAACCTGTTAACCTATTGCAAGTACAGTTATTGTTGGTGCATTTGACTTGTATGTTCCAGGACATAGCCAACATAAACTTACTATCAGGTACATATCCACATGCAGGCTGCTTACTTTAAACATAAAAATATCAATATGTATGACAGAGGCTTTAAATGGACAATTTAGAGCTGTGATAATTCTGTTATAGGAATATTATAGGAAAACTATAAATATCAGTATACCAATGTGTTCCTACAGAGGAAATGCAGTCAGATAAAATACTGACCGGCCTCTTCTTTTAATAACATTTTTTAAATATAAAAACAATGATTTGGTATCAAATGGATGATTATAATCAAACGCTTTTTCGATGGCAAAGGTCACAAATACGGCGGTATTCCACTAGTTTAAGGTTATGATTGCACATTACACTACATGATCATCCACCGATGAGCAATCAGTTGAAATTTACAAAATTAATGTTTTCAAAATGATATATTTTGCATTAATGATATCCTTAAATGCGATGCATACTGTAAGTTACTACAAATTATATCAAACTATGTTTGTATTACAATGGTTCAACGGCACCTACACATTGATGTAATAATAGGGGACAAGAAATAGCCCAGAACCATTGTGTGAAACAAATAAAGAATCACATCGGTCTGGTATTATGTTTATATCATGCATACTTCATGCTTATATATGTTGACTTAACCTGACTGTGTGTTATCCCTCATGACGTTTTGCATCAACTTCATATTTATTTGCAATTTGCTTTAACAGTTAACAGACTATAAAACCTTGACACGCCTTACTGTTGAAGAAATTCAAAGAAGTCAAACCATTGATATGATGGAGATCAACAGTCTACGTTTGATCTTCAGAGTAGTCTTCTATTGTATGTCAATGAAATTGGTAGAAGTGTGACTTGGATGGTGAGTCAGGGATTTAAGACGAAACTAATGATAGTCCTTGACTCTTATCTCTGCAACGTGTTTGGAGAGAGTGATCAATGATTAAATTATTAAATTAAATCATTCTTTCTTGGTTAAGGTTCAGATAAAATGGTTCTTTTGGTGTTAATCACATTGTAAAATTTATGATTTATAATTTTCGAAATATGGAAATGATACATACCTACCTCGAGGTTTCCTCTGCAGTTTAGTAGGGTCTGATTACAAAAGTAATATTTAAATATATTGAAACGAATATAAAGCAACCATTAACTAACTGCCAGCCGTTATATACTTTGGAGCAAAATAAATCTCAACGTTATAAAATGAATGTTTACCCGATAACTAGATATGAAGTTTGTTTTCATTAATCCTAAGTTACCCAGGACTAGGTTCTGATGCACGCCATGATACCAGACAAAAATAATTAGTGTTACATTGTATTCTTAAATTTTGAACTGACTCATTCCTTAATGAAATATTAATCATCAAATTTAGAATGTCCCTAACTTATTTTATTCCTGCCTGCTTCCTGGCCACTCATAAGGCATGCTGTTGAAATGTAAATGAAACCCGCTTCCTGGCCACTCATAAGGCATGCTGTTGAAATGTAAATGAATCCCGCTTCCTGGCCACTCATAAGGCATGCTGTTGAAATGTAAATGAAACCCGCTTCCTGGCCACTCATAAGGCATGCTGTTGAAATGTAAATGAAACCCGCTTCCTGGCCACTCATAAGGCATGCTGTTGAAATGTAAATGAATCCCGCTTCCTGGCCACTCATAAGGCATGCTGTTGAAATGTAAATGAAACCCGCTTCCTGGCCACTCATAAGGCATGCTGTTGAAATGTAAATGAAACCCGCTTCCTGGCCACTCATAAGGCATGCTGTTGAAATTTAAATGAAACCCGCTTCCTGGCCACTCATACGGCATGCTGTTGAAATGTAAATGAAACCCGCTTCCTGGCCACCCATAAGGCATGCTGTTGAAAAGTAAATGAAGCCCGTTCCCTGACTGAGATTTTAAAAGTAAGTTAAACATTATACTTATAAATGTTCGACGCAATCTAACCGTGGCCCTGTTGTATTAATCACGATATGTTTATCTCAACCTTGAATGTTCTCCTCCGACACAAACATAACTCTATCAAACTTGGCTCCGTTCAGACCGTTTCAGAGTCGATCAATCCAAGCAGTGTTTTGTTTCTAGAATTTGTAGAACGTCTAATTTCTCATTCAACTTGTATGTCAGACATTCAAAATATGTAGGCGTACGCCGACCCATAATTTCCCTGTATATCAAGTTAGAAGTTGGAAAACGTAGAGGATTACTTCAAAATCGAAGTTCTAATGTAAAGACATGCTTTTGTGTATAGCAGTTATTCGAAATTTGACTCATAAAAGATTGTCGATTACATCTTAAGCTGTACATCTTATACATAAGAATTTATGAGGATAATGATTTAACATAAAAACTAAAATAAATGTTCTGAAATATGATATTTAATTATTTCAGAAAGTTTATTCTTATGAACAATAATAAAGTTTTAGAATACATGCCATTTAGATAGTGAACAAATATAACAAGGTTACATTTGGAATAACACTACCTTCAATAGTACAGATTGTTGTACTTTAATAGAGTTAACTGTTTCCATTGTAATAATTTTAAATAGTAATTAGTCACTTTTCTGGTACATTGAAATGTTACCCTGCACCATTGAGAGTACATTTGTGTTCATATATAAGATATCGTTTTATTTTTGTATTTTTTTTTATAAAAACAACTCACTATGAATATCATTTTGAATAGATATTTTAGAATTTAGAATGACGATGATGAAGAGAAATATTTGACCATGTCAACATGTTGCTTGTCAATTACGCTGGGATCTTTACCAAAACTTCGTATAATATCAAAAAAGAAGTTGCTTTCCATAGTTTCCTGGTATTTCTCGCTATGAATATGTTATAGTTATACATAATTATGTGAAGTAGGATATACATAACATTGTATCTTAGTTGTGTTTCAATTTCATCCACTAGCTCTATGCGTAAACCGATGATGGTAACTGCAGTTATCATCATCCAAACATGGCGGCGATATTCTAGTTGTTCAGCTACATTCCGATAAATTCAGTATTGCGCTTAGATGCAGGTTGACGTGGAGACGGGATTCTAAGAATATTTCTTTTCATAAATGCATATTAATGCTGATATTCACGTTAGAAAAATCGGGCATGATGATGGTAACTGAAACATGATGATGACGGTAATTATAACTGAAATGTCCCTAAAAGCTAGGGTGATGATAACTAAGCATTGTATAGAACGATATTTGTATCTTTCAATTACAAAAAAAACGTTAAAAAGACATAATTAAAAAAGATGGATCATGGAACTTGAAAAGTACATAACTAATGTTGCAATTAGCGTGGATATGGGATGGGTTCTACCTATTGTTAAACAATTGTCATGCATTTTGTAGACGATGGTGACCTTTTTACACTGGCGCATCCAGGGGAGGGATTCTGTGTGTACGTGAACAAATGGAAAGTCACTCATGTTTCTTTCCATCGAAGGAGCGTATTACCTTCTACAATGCCACATATGCTTACATATTACTTGTATAAACCAATCAGGTATACCAACTGATTGAATTAATGGTTACATTTTAAGTGGAGTTGTATTCAGAGTATTTTGAAAGTAATATTTGTCCGATTGTAACTTTCAATCATTAATTTCCGTTAAACAGTGCTATCAGACATGTAACAATAGCACATGCAAAATTCATTACAAATACATTACCAAACTAGTACACCTATATGGATTAATTAATTTACAGTTACACCCTTAATTTTTAGAATTAAAATAACAAGATAATGTTTCTTAAGATAATCTGATAAAATATTTGTCTAATGTTAAAAAAATGAAAGTGGCGTCTTTCTGTATAAATAAGTTTTTTTTAATGGATAAACGACTTCATTGTTCTCCGTAGGCGACGTTTTGACATAGATTTTATCGTCGTTGTAGTGCAAGCATAATTAAAATAAAATAACATAAAACGTGGAGGAACTTAATATGCAAGAGTTTTTTTCTTTGTCTCTGTACTTCCAGTTGAATTGCGACAAATCAAACATTTACTCTAATCACTTCAATCTAAGAAACAATTTATTAACTCGTATCAAAGCCAAGCACCTCATCTGAATCTTCAGTTAAACTAAATGTGAAATATGAAGCCAGAGAATCTACCAGAGCCATTCCAGACCCCCTCTATCTCCATTCCTCAAACAGTCTCTATGATGACTGTTGAATGGTTCTGTTTCCAAGAACATAAAACTCTGACAGGTTTCTGACAGCGTGTTTGTCCATTTTTTAAAACATCCGTTGGAGTAGAATTGATGTTAGAACAATAAGAGATATGCTAATAATGAATGTAGAATGTCGTATCAATCAAGATACCCATAGCACACACATTAGACAAGTTGTATTGCAAGGATGTTATGAATGCTTAATTTTGTAAGACATAATTCTCTGAAACTTTCTTGACTGTCAGTAGACTAATCTTACTGTCAATCGTTTTATTATCTGTTCATGATACAAATGTGAATGTAAACGGTTTGAGACATGATTAGAATGGGTGTAGTTTCCTGTTTAATTATGCTCAAAAGAAAGTAGTAAATGTTTAATCGATTGCAAGGTTAAATAAAATAAATGTTTCTCATGCAGAGGCGGTTTATATGGGCGTGACAGCTTTGTATTGAAATTTTAAAAAATGAAATGTGACTTTTCCCGCTTTATTTTTGGTATATCCCAAATTTCATTTGCCCACTTTTCAATTTCATATTGGTCTTTAAGAATTGGTGTGTTTGCTTTTTGAGTACTTCAAACACGTTCAAGCTAAATTTTGATGAACAAGCAAAAGGTGAGCTTGGCTCACTAATAACCAAACCCTCTTTGATTGTAGATGAAGAAAGGTAGAGACCGGGATAGGCGAGAAGGGGCTAGTAGGCTAGCGGGGATGACTAGTATCGTCCTGTGTTGGACTCATCCAACGAAGTGAGCTAGCAAAGTGTGTGTTTTATATACCCTGATCAGGGTGATACTGGTGGGTCACCGTTATTGTTTCTTTAAAGATCTGATGAAATGCATTTTTCTCAAGAATGACAGATGATTACCTCTACGTATATTGTATATCAGAATCAATTGAGCATAAGATCGAGACAATATACACTTGCAATTGATAATTAAGACGATTTTAATTCACCCATTTTAACACTGATGCAATAAGTTGGGCGATTCATTTTAAAAATGCTCACTGAGGCGTGACTCTGATAAGCGACAGACGGGGCCGGCAAGACAGCTACTCCGCCGAGTCTCGTTAATTAATTAATGATGATTATCACTGCCGCTAAATGAATTGATGAGGAGTATTACATCGCATACAGACATGTTTATGTACTAATTGTGTAATTGTCATATGCGGAATTACCTAGTTAGATATCTAAACATTCGATATATGGGGAATTTAAGTTGGTTTATTGAAGATTTCTTAGTGAAATTAACAATCAAAATGTTGCGAAATTACGTTGAATTATGACTATCGCCGAAAATCAGATTCCTCCAGATACGTCACAGAAGTCACCCCTTCAAGGGCCACACCCACGCAGACTTTCATTCTGGTCGCCGGGGTTAAATTAGGCGATTTTTTAAAAAGCCTTATATATGTTATTTATGGACCGATTTCAGAAATTTAAAATCGGGCAATTGTCAAATTGACATCCCATTTTAATGAATCCGATCTGGACCATATGTCATTTCATCTATCCTTTAAGACTTTTTGTAATTGCCTTTGATGTGTCAGGTGCACTTTGTATGAGGTTGAATGCCGCATTATCACAATCCTTTGTTGGTGAATATTTCATTACTCTTATCATCATTTGGTGAATATTGCATTATTTCAATCACTTTTTGGTTTAAAATTCGTTATGTGATAATGTGTGATGAATTTGTCACGTTACAATAATCTCTTGACGAATAATATATGATTATCATTAATCTGTATGAATGCTGCAATTACAATTTATTGCAATTTACTTTAAACACCCTTCCCTTATCAACAATAATTAGATTAAAAGTATTGTTATGCCACACGTCCTCTCCAAAGATTCTGTTAAATTAAGAAGGCAACCTATACTTGCAGACTAAGTTCAGACTAAGTTCAGACTAAGAGAATAATTAAAATATTTTCAATCTAGTTTGCAATAGACTTGGTGTAGACTTTGATCAGTAGCTAATTATGAAATCAAGGAATTTTTCTGTCTGACATCAAACAAACCAACTATCGCACCCCATGGATACTGCTTCATCAGATCTAGCAATTGAAATGAAGATTGTTGTGTTGTGACCAGACAGATAATTACTTTCCTCTGATCACGATACTAAAGCTGTATTAAATTCAATATACAGCAAACATTCCTGACTTTTAAAAACATTTCAAGAAATGTAAGAGGACAACATCAGTATTCATCACAATCTAAGTAATTAAACATTTATATCAATACACGTAGGGTTGAATGGTAAGTGCAGTAAAATATTAAATGACACCGATTTTATTATATTGACTGTGTAATTAAATCAAAACTGTAATTTGTGCATAATACATCTAAATCAGATTGTGTCAATGTATTGATACCAAATAGTATATTGCATATGATGAGTTTTTGGTGTGCCACTCGAAAAAAGATTAAGCACATCTATGTATGTCACGAGATAACGAGGCACACGGGACCAGTACAAGCACGTCTTCCTTTCAATCATTTAGCTGCTTCACAAGGTCTGGGCTTGTCATTTTATCACGGAAGTTCATCTTATGATTTTCCATCTCGTTTGAGTTAGCTCTTTGATCTATAGTATATAGTTACATGTACATGTAGAAACAAATCTGTGTCTTGCTAATGGTATATTTACGGTTGTTGTGAGTGAGGATACACACACGAACAGACAGACGAACATTACCTTTGCTTTGGTATGTCTATAGTAGCTCCATAGTTGTATGTAACTTCGTCTTGTTCATCACAATACAATGCGTATAAAGCAATGGCATGTTCAATGTTTTTAAAAAACAAACAAATGGTCAAAATAAGCTAACACATATGTACATTACCATGTATTCACCATTAAGTTTAACTGTCTACTTCATACACATTATGTCCATTTCAACCTTAATTATCTAACATTCCTAGTCGTTCAATCCAGGGAATTGTTTCAATGTCTATTTACTTGTAAGTTACTTTACATGGTGTCTATGCGCCTCGTCTAGATCTTCAGTTGAAGTACAACTGTAAAAATGGTATCCAAAGCGATGGAGTTTTTATATAGCGCCTCTCTCCGTTCCTCAAACAGTTTGGATGGAAAGTACTGAATAGTTCCATCTCCAAGAGGAGGAACATCTGGCAGGTCCCTGACAGCGTGTACACAACAGTCAATCAAACCATGACGGCATGGTATGATATTAGATGAACTTGTTTCTCATTTAACAAAAGGCACGGCAAAGTCGCAAGGCCATGGTGTTTTAATGCTGTGTGAAGCATTGAAGTCACAGTTGACACAATTTATTGTAATAACCCCATCCTTTTTACTAATTCTTAAAAAGTAAGATCATATGTTCTAAAGATTCTATTAAATTTAGTAGTGATCATTCACCTAGTTTTCACACTAGTTTTGAGGCAAAAGGATAAACCCTGAAAACCTTGTGGAGTCTATTATTTTGAAAAGAATGCTAAGATTCATGAAATACACAAGATAAAATTACCATTCAGTCAAAATATCATTTTATTTCAATTTAACTTCAAAGGATACTTGCAGTGAAGACGTTATCCATTGTCTATCTTTAGTTATTATTCTTGATATTCCAATATCATAGCATATATTTTTCAAAGACTTTGTTGTAATGTTGTAATGCTTAATGAAGACCTCTCGACATTAATATAATAACATAGTATTGCTATAGTATGAACATCGCCAAGGCAGCATGAATACACACAAGAATTATCTTCCATGAATTCAATTTCAGGCTAAAGAGAGTAATGATAGATATTTCACCAGGGCATTCTATCTTAGGATTTTCAGACTCTATGATAATAGACAGGATGAAGACAAACTGACATTGGAATTAAGAAAAAGAATTAAAAGTGACTTTTTCAAATCCCAAAGTGAATATATCAAACAAAAAGTGTTTTTAATTTGGCCATTTAATAATGACCTTTGAATATATATTCACATCTAATGTCACTTTTGACACTTTTAGACACTTGTAGCGACATTAAGAAATAAAGCCATAACTAAAGATAATAGCAAATGTCAAACAATGCATCATTATCACAAATGTATTTGACAATGGATTTCATAATCATAAACACATCTGTTTCTCACGGTATGCTAATTGACTATTTTGACATTTTGACAATTTGACAATTTGACAATTTGACAATTGATGTAATAATGATATTCACATCTGTTTCTCACTGCGAGCTGGTTGATTGTTTTGATAATTCCAGTTTTCGAACTTTGTTTGCAGTAGTGACATAAGCACACACGACACTATTTCTATTCCACAAATATATTTAGTTTAACCGTTACAATTTATGATTATATCAATTTTAAAAACAGTTTTGTTTAAATTCGTGTACTTAAAATGATTTAGATTTTAAATTGTGTAAATAATACATTTTGATAACGAGTTCTCTGTTTCTTTTTGAAAGGACTTATTAGATTTGTGGCTGAGGTTGTTGGTCATGTAAGAACCCATTTGTTGAACACATTATACCTTAGTAATTTGTGATTTGATAGTATTATCATGTGGAGAAATCGTGACAGGTAAACAAGAAAGGCAGATAATAGGATTAATCTGAGTCTATGTGTAAATAGAGACATATGTACACTAATCGTGTTCATGACAGAATGGTGATGAGGGGGAAAAGGTGAATTGATATGACAATAGCATGAGTTCACACGTTTTCTCTGAATATGCACGGAATTAAACAATATTACCCACATTCCTTTATCTACTACGAATTTAATTTCAGGGTTTGCCCTTTCTCATGCTCATTTGCTCATTGAACATGTTAGATCATCAGTAGAGTTTGATCGTCAATGATCCTCCTTAATTAAATGGACCCGATACCAAGTGATATCAGGGGAAGAAATTAAACTATCGAGGCTTGAGTTGATGAAAGTGATTCAAAATGGACAGAATTTCAGTGGTCAAGATATTTGGTCCCTTCGCATCCAGTTTAGATATTTAAAGCACGTTCTAAATAATAAAGTATATATATATATATATATATATATATATATATATATATATATATATATATATATATATATATATATATATATATATATATATATATATGTGTGTGTGTGTATATATATATATATATATATATATATATATATATATATATATATATATATATATATATATATATATATATATATATATATATATCATATCATATGCCTAAGTATAGACCACCATCAACGCTGTTAGCTTTTTCTCCAAACTCGGACTGTTTTCAAGGACTCATTGTACATCCATGTCTCCTCTTAAGAGAACAGACGTTCCATCGAAGAGTGATTTGCTTCTTCGTACGGTCGACTGGGTAACCCTCTCCTCCCATAGATTGTCATATGTAAGTACTACAACATATTACGATGGACGCAGATCCCCTCATTCCTGTAGCTATCACCTCTGAAGAGGCTATAAACCTGTAGGGATATACGTTTCATTATGCCGAAAGAAGCTTATATTGTCAGATTGGAATCTTCACCATTTATTGTTCTGCTTTTGATGTTCTCCTTCCTCTTAGTATTGGCAAATGGGCACAATGACACCTGTTATTATATACCTTATAGCATTGATTCATATTTTGTTAAAGTTCACTTGTTATCGGGCATAGTTTTTACAATATTACTTTCATTATTTACTTAATTTTGAATTTTAGATTTCATGTATATCTTTAAAAAAGTTTCACAATACAGTTACACACGTGGATATTCATAGGTCAGTTTCTCGTACCGGAAAACTTATCATAAAAAGGTATAGAGTTATCCCATAGTTTAATAATTCAGGATCGAAATATGTCTAATATCATCCAATCATGAAGTGGATAATGCTTTATCTGTTAAAGCAATATTTATTTTCGCATTAAGGCTGAAGCAAATAATTATTTCTAAATAGTTAGTATTACATACATATTGCCCTGATTCAACCCTGATTATCTATCTTTCCAAACAAATTAAATCCACATATGTCATCAGGCAAGTCCATCGTCCTCGAACCATTGTGCTCTTAAACTAATCACGATATGTTTTCCTCAACCTTGAATGGTCTCCTCCAACACAAACATGAATCTATCAAACTTGGCTCCGTTTCAGACTCGAGTCGATCAATCCGAGGAATGATTTGTTTCTGGATCTTGTAGAATGTCTAATCTCTCATTCACCTTGATGTACTAGCCATATGTCAGCCATTCAAAATATTGAGGCGTCCGCCGACCTCTATTCCCCTGTTATTGTGTTAAAATGTACAGATAACAAAATATCTAAATACAGATATCATTGTATGTTTGTATTTTGTCATGTACATATACTAACTTAGAATATCTTTTTGGATAGATATTATGTGACGATGATGACAAGTGACATACACGACTATGTCAACAAGTGTTGCTTGTCGATGGCGCAGGAATCTATACTTGAAACGTTGCATTATAATAGCATTAAAGAAGTTGTTATCCACAGATTTTTAATATCCAATAGATCAACATTTCTTTAATCACTTCAATATAAGAAAGAATTACTTAATAGTGTATCAACACGTATCAAAGCCTAATTGACTTTACACAGTTGTCTGTACATCTCATCTGCATCTTCAGTTGAACTTGGTGTGGAATATGAAGAGTGGAATCTACCAGAGCCATTACAGAGACCCTCTCTCTCTCTCATTCCTCAAACAGTTTGGATGATGACTGCTGAATGGTTCTGTCTCCAAGATTATAAAGCTCTGATAGGTCTCTGACAGGGTGTTGGTCTACGTGTATACAGCTGAGCTTCCGTTGGAGTAGCAATGATGTTAGAACAGGAAGGGATAGGCTAAGAATGAATACAGAATGTTACATCAATCAAGATACCGTATCAGAAGAAATAGACAAGTTGTATTGCCAGGATATGTTATGAATGCTTTAGCTTGTAAGACAAAATGCTCTATAACTTTCTCAATTGTCAATCTACTAATATAACTGTCAATCTATTAATGACTGTTCATCAGTATAAATGTGATCTTAAATGTTTGGGGACATTATTAGAAAGGGTGTGGTTTCCTGTTTAATTATGCTCCAAAGCAAGGCATTATCGATTGTATGGTTACATTAACTGACATATTGTTCATGTATTCAAGCTTTGTATTCAAATTAAAAAAAATAAATGATGAATTTTCCAATATAAATAGTGAGCGTGGCTCTATAGTACCCCAACACTTCATGTTCAATCTCTTTAATTCTACCCGCAAACAGAAATTCAGAAGAAAAAAACAACAGAAAATAAGTTTGAGATGGTTTCATAAATCTCAATCAGATTGTGGAATGTAATTATCGGTGTCAAATTTAAAACAGATTTGTCTCTGTGTATAAAGGAGAAATAATTTCAGTATAAATTAGAAGTTAGAGTATGCAATGAATTGAAATTGTAATTCTGCACTGCATCTCTGCTGGTATACATTATTATCACAGTGGAAGATTTGTACAAAACTAGACAAGAACTGTTGAATATTATGGAAGTGTATTAGGGTCACATGAAAACATATTTTGGAAAATACTATGTCCTATATAGTACTAAGTATATCCTAATTAGGGCTTAGTATCCTCTGATTAGGACTAAAGAGTCTTACAAATACGTTTGAAGAGGTTATCAATACTAATTCATTTCATCTAATCTGCTTTTCATCATTGTTGTTGTCGTAATGAAAGCTTATGAATGTATTTCATACCTTGCAGTTTATAGAATATTTGGATCACTTAAGAGAATTGTAAACAGTATACAACTTTTAAAAAGATATTATAACGACAGAATCTGCTTATAAAGTACAATATTTTATTGATATTCAGCTTCAACACGATAACATGAAGCGCAAACTCATGGAACCAGTACAAAAACGCATAAACACATATATCGCATATATCTCGTAAATTTCATTCATTAGAGTAAGAAACTTAATTCCTTATATCCGTTCAAACACACACGGGGTGCTGAAATGGCTAATTTATAAAGGGATTTTCTAGACACAATGTTTGATATTTAAGATAAATTATATGAAATATGGAAACAATGTCAATATAAAATGTTGTCGGCATAATGTATCTTCTTACTTACATTTGTTGACTCATCAATACTATATGACGTCATAAAACAAGAAAAAAGAGCTTTTTGATTTGAAATTTAAAATGAAGACACGGTAAATCTCTATGAAAACATAAACATATATAAAGTGACTTAAGTATCTGTCTGTCTGTCTGTCTGTCAAAGTTGGTGAATAAAGAAGTCGAATTCCATTTCTAAAAATGTACTTTAGTACAATTATAACTTCTAGAATGCCAGTTGAATCTGGTTAGTGATTTTGTAAATTTCGTTTGCGTATTAAGTTAGTTTACTTCAAAGATTGAACTCTAAATATGAAGGTTTCATGCAGATGAGATGAGAAGAATTACCCTAGTAATAAATTTGACGATAAAAAAATGAAAATAATGATTTTCAACACTGCGCCAATCATGTTTGAATCAACATTAATTTTTTTCAGAAAGTAAGCTGATCAAATCTCAAAACTATACTATGTTTAACTCGGAATAATCTATATCTATGAAAATTACAAAGTACAAATTGCAGAAATAAATAAAAGAGAATAAAACTCCACAAACTCGCTTGTAATTCGGCACTGAACTTCTGCTAGCAGTGTAGAAAACGTTTTGAAATAGTTTTTGTAAGCGGTTGGACAAAACATGTTCTACGACAAAAAAGGAATGATGGAAGTAAGAAAAGACAGAGTCCTTTGTTTTAGTATATACCGCGGACCGTTGGTTAGAGTATAATATAATTTTAAGTATCATCATTATTTGTTCCAACAACAAGTTTCCAGAGTCAAACTGCATTTAGTTGGATTGTAGATGTCACGACCCAGACTTACGGATCTTTGTTAGCCTTTAAACAATCATTAGTGTCCAACATTAACACTAGTTTACGATGTTCCTTTACTAAGGGAGCTTTAATATCCTCACGCAGGATTTAGCAAATGTTTAAGCCTGTATTGCCTTTGAAAGTTTAACTGTAAGTATGTGCTTTACCATTCAAAATGTAATTTAATAGAGAAATATAAGTCGAGAGACTGTGATATCTTGAAAGTTTTGTGAAACCTTGTATGTTGAAGTCAACATTGACTCGACCAGTATATGTCGAAATTTGCTTCAAGATATGTCTACCTTATCAACAATTAAAATGACCTTCTGAGGATTGGGTGTCCTTCAAACCTAAATCTAGACTTGCTTTTGACGGGATACCATGTCATCTTCGGGTATAGAAAACGTAAAACTAATATAAAGTACATGCTGGGAGTCCGATCTCTGATTCATGTTGAATTGTGTTAATTGAAGCTGTATCGTGTGACAAGGATATGTAACAGTCAAACTATAACTATGGAAAGCTACATAATCATGGAACAACTAGAACAATAATTATAAGAAATGTATTTACGTAGAAAATGGAATTGTCATAATATCCTTCAATCTAAAAAAAATGGTCTCGATTGTCTCTGTCTATTTATCAACTTATTGTTTCTTGATCACTTTCAGTCATTTCCAGTTTAAATATGTAGGTGGCACTTTGTCTGAGGGTGAATACCTCATTATCACAACCATCAGTTGGTGAATATTTCATTATTACAATACTTTCGTGGTGAATATTTCATTATTTACATCACACTTTGGTGCAAAATTCGTACCATTATAATTTGTGGTGAATGCTTCATTTGTTACAATACTTGCTTGATGAATATTATATAATTATTATTGACTCTTTATGAAAGTTGCATTATTGCAATTTACTGCAATCACTCTTCCTAATTAATATCCTTACAACTAAAAAAGATATGTTATATATCCTCTCAAAACCTGTTTAATTTAAAAATGAACTTGCACTGACTAGACTTGAGATTGACAATCCCAGAAAACCTTGTGAAGTTTATAGTTTTGAAACAAACACATAGAACTCATGATATCCATGAGATATCATAGAGATGTCATCTGAATAAAAAAGATATGTATTATTTTTTAATATGATTCCCTTTAACATAAATAATTACCACATATTAATTAGATATCTAATATATACATGTATATTGCAATCCTGTATAATTGTAGATGAGATCGTTGTTCAATACTTTCAATATTTTATGAAAGACGTTAAATTACCCAGACAATCTCATTGGGAAGATCCCGACAAGTATTTAAACAGCATCCCATACATTCTGCAGAAATGTCTATGTGTATTGTCATCATCAAGCATTGTAGGAATGTATGTATCATAAGTGTCCTCAGTTTCTTACATTTGCGTCCATTCACTTCATTCACTAACTCCCCGTGAACCACCTCCAGACTAAAGAGAGTAATGGATAGATAATTCAAAAGGGTAGTCCGTGTTATGATTTTCACTCTCTATGGCAGTAGACTTCATGAAGACTTTGATCTGGAGCGAATTATGAAATCAAGGAAGTTTTCTGTCTGACATCAAACAAACCCAATACCTCACTCTGTGGATACTGCAGCTGCTAAATCAGATCTAGCAATTGAAATGAAAAATGTGGAGTTGTGACCAGACAGATAATTACCTCCCCCTGACCACGATACACACTCCGTAATAAGTGTCAATATAGAGCAAATATTTCTCCCTTTACAAATTATTTTAAGAAATTAAGAGGACAACATCTAAATTCTATAGAAAATGTAAAAAATTAAATCTTCATATCACCAAACTTAGGGATTTATGATTAAGTGCAGTAAAATATAACATGCAATGTTCTTTGATTTAAATATATTGACACTTTAATTAAAGTTAAAAGTTACATTCCCAAACTGTAATTTGTGCACACTGTATTTGAATTAGACAAAAACAGGTCAAAAGATAGTCAGGAAATTACAAAGTGTTTCGATTTCAGATTGGAATCCAATTCATATGTTGTAAGGCAGGGAAGGGTTGGTTGATTTCAGATTGGAATCCAATTCATATGTTGTAAGGTAGGGAAGGGTTGGTTGATTTCAGATTGGAATCCAATTCATATGTTGTAAGGCAGGGAAGGGTTGGTTGATTTCAGATTGGAATCCAATTCATATGTTGTAAGGTAGGGAAGGGTTGGTTGATTTCAGATTGGAATCCAATTCATATGTTGTAAGGCAGGGAAGGGTTGGTTGATTTCAGATTGGAATCCAATTCATATGTTGTAAGGTAGGGAAGGGTTGGTTGATTTCAGATTGGAATCCAATTCATATGTTGTAAGGCAGGGAAGGGTTGGTTGATTTCAGATTGGAATCCAATTCATATGTTGTAAGGCAGGGAAGGGATGGTTGATTTCAGATTGGAATCCAATTCATATGTTGTAAGGCAGGGAAGGGTTGGTTGATATCAGATTGGAATCCAATGCATATGTTGTAAGGCAGGGAAGGGTTGGTTGATTTCAGATTGGAATCCAATTCATATGTTGTAAGGCAGGGAAGGGTTGGTTGATATCAGATTGGAATCCAATGCATATGTTGTAAGGCAGGGAAGGGTTGGTTGATTTCAGAGGGTTGGTTGAACGAAAGCTTAGGCTGAGCCGTTGTTTTTAAATATTAATATAAATGTGAAAGATAAATTTGTTCCATGAATGAACATTTTTCAGGAACAACGGCTTGTGCAGCAACACTCTTCCTTTAAACACAAACATGAACACAGTTGTGACTGAACCAAAATCATTTCAGCACTGTTGAAAGTTTAAAAAAAAATTACTATAAGTATGTTTGAAATAAACGATGTGAAGATATTACTCGTCAGAACTGACTTTATCAACATTTAACAAAATTGAGAAAAGCTAATAAAAGTCACAATTTCGAAAGGTAAAGAGTGCAAAATGTAAACTGGTTTACATGAGACGAGGCTAACATATCGCACAGAACCAAGATTATCAACACATTACAAATTGTGCTGGATGTCATCGGATTCTAGTTTATATATTGTAAATGCGGAAGGCTTGGTTGAAGATACTATCATTGGAGTCCGGAAATCTTCGGGACTGATGACACCTGATTTTGAATATCAGTTACCATTTAACATACTTTTGCTTCAATATTAGATATTATCTAAGAAACAGTGGTTTAGCAGTCATCAATGGTGGTAAAAATCAAATGTCATACAAAATATCACTAACGTGAATACATTTGATAGTGGAGTTCAATATTATACACATACCTGTAGTTCACTTTTCACTTCAACTTGTAGCTGTTTATTTTGACAATGCCATTTTTCTGAAAGACTACAGCGAGTGATACATTTCAGAAACTGACACCCTCGATTTACTATATGCTGATACTATAAGGCAATATATTCAAGTAAAACGTTATGATTCTTGCCTACATATAATCCTTAAACATTGTCGTCTTAAACCTGTATTTGAAAATCTGTAAGATTAAAAATCACATCAATAATAACATTCAGCTACAATGTTTCTCTTTCCATTAAACAATACATAATCATTTATTGTCTTTCATTCTGGGTCAATTAACTAAACAAACGTATCCCGAAGAACCCATTTATCTTTGAAACATAACACCTGAGTAATTTCCATATTGATTGTTTTATCATGGAGATATACCATAGCATGTAAACGATAAAGCGACCTGTCTGTGTGTTAATGGGGACATATATGTACTAATCACGTCAATGGCAGCACGTTGATGAAGGATAGGTAAGCGAGTACCATAGATCACTTTCTCTGGCAAAATGAACAAATGCTGACATTTTGTTTTAAACATAATTTCCAAGAGATAATATTAAGGACTGTCATCAAACCAATATAATCATAAAATACGCCATGGGGCATGTGGGTGTAGGATGTTAAGTTACTTGCATCAGGAACACACATAGTATTACAGGAAATTTGTTGAAATAAATACTACATGTGTTACTAAGTGTTTTTTTCTAATGCATGCTATTTATCAACCCTTTACTATGATGCCTATACCCTCTTCATTAAATAATGATATTCTGAAATATCTAAAAAAGTAACATTTATACTAGACTAAGTAGTAGATAGAGGACGAGTAGCAGTACATTATCGGGATATAAATATGCTGACGCCTCGCCCAACCCTCCCAAACCCGTACATTTATATCCCGATAATGTACTGCTGCGAGTTCTCTATCTATCTTAGAACACAGTCAAATGCTTGAGTCGTCAGAAGATGTCTTAAAATGAATTTATTTCAAATATTTTGTCAACAAATTTGGGAAACATTCTCTCGAACACAACATGCAATACATTGACATCTCTCATTTTCATATGCAAATGTTAGGGACATTGACGTCATCTTCGGCACTGTGAGCACTGAATTTCTGAAATTGTCCCATGTGCATGAGGCGTACATTTTATATAAAGCGTACGAGTCGTGCTACAGCATAAGCGTCGTGCTTGAATCACGCACATGCATGATTTAAGCACGTTTTTATTCAGCAACATTGAGCAGTAATACATTTCATTGCCTATAAAGACGGAGTGGTTTGTGGAATGAATCAGTTCACACAATGGCTTCATCATTGACAGTCCAAGGACAAGTACACTATTCATTCAGGAAAGGTAACTTTACTTTTTTAAACTCTGTAATTTTAAAAATCAAACTTATTTTCATTAAATTGGTTTATTTAATAACAGTTAGTGTTTTCTTGTATATTAATTTTTTACCAACATGTTAAGTTGTTTGTTGAGCTGTATTTATCAATATGCGAGTTGTTATATCTATTGTTGCATATGCTAGTGTGCATCCCGTCTATATTGCATATAAATTATTTCAGGTTACTGTAGCAAAGGAACTCGAACTGTCTGTAGGAAAGAATGTAACGTCGTACTGGACATCGCTCGGACGCTGTGTGACGATACAGGAGTTTCAGTGAGACGACAATGCAGTCTACATCCTCTAACACTCCAAGAAGGTGATTTTATATCACTTTTTCTTATTTCTCATTTTCATGTCGTTCTATATAACTTTTGATATTATTTTTTATATCGTGGTTGAAAATATATAAAACATTGGTAACCTGGGCCCCGTTAAGCAGCGAGCGCTTCATTTGCTCATTGATCGCTCAATGTAGCGCTCAATGTAGCGCTCAAGTAGCGCTAATTCTCTCTTGAACGACACAGTGCAAATTCCTAGAAGTTTGCTCGCCTTGCTACGTAGCGCTACATTGAGCAATCGCGTTCAAGATAGGTTTAAAAGTAATCGCTCATTGAGCGATTACTTTGAAACCTATCTTGAACACGGCCATGGTTTGATGCTTGTCATTGTTTCACTTACTCATGATATAAATTAAATACACTTGAAAAATCCCAATTGACCTCACATTACTTGCTTTTTTTATATGCTTTTATTCTTCTTTTAGGAATATCAAGCTCCTTAATATAGAAGACCCCCCATCAACGGAAGCGACTATTCCTTTCGGAAAGGGAACACAACAGGTCATTTGTCAATATAATACGTAATTGTGTGTTATCTCCACGAATAAAACAATCAGTTGACATTGTGTGTTGTTTTTATGAAAGTCTGTGAACCAGTTAATGAGCATGATACCCGAACGCAACCAGACAACCGTACATCTATCGGGATATAAATGTACTCCACGTGACCACAATACACTTATATACTTTGACGAAAGCATTTGACTGTGCTCTAAATACTAGAAGAAATACAGAAAGGAATATTTCAACCAACTATATCTTATCATTGAGTCCGTATGGTTGGAACGTGTTGAGCTCAAGGATCCACTAAAGTTCCGAGCAACTTGCGAGCCTTGATTGTCTCCTCCTTCTCAGGGTCTTGCCTGAGTTTAACGATAATAAGGTACCGAAGATCGCTCTTGTGGTAATTGGGGAGGATGAAGTGATGTGAGACGGGTTTGTCTCGCTTGTGAGTGATGTTTGCAAAGAGTTCAGAAAATCTGATCCTGAATGCCCTCTAGTTTTCGCCCACGTACTGTTTGTTGCATGTGCGACAAGTAAGCACATATACTTCATTACTGCATTCGCAGTTGTAGTTGTTGATGGAATATTTGCGACCCGTGTGATCGCTAGTGAAAGACGCCAGAGAACCAAGTGTTTTTCAGATTTTGCAATTTGGTTTTTCACAAGTATTGTCCAAAAATTGGACTAACCTGCCAACGAATTGTGGTGGCGGGAGGGGTGCATGATCATGGATTTGACCAGTATATCCTTCAGTGTTTTGTTACGTCTGAAGGCAGTAATGGGCCAGGGAAGATCTTGGTGCAGACTTCGGATCCGCTGAGGAGAGACCAGCGTTTGTTTGAGCTCCATGTTCATGGGTTTGTAGTCATAACTTCCGCCATACTGCTACAGGAGGGTTCGACACGTACCATCACAATGATATACGCGCCACACTTGATTCCTTCCTCCTGGAGTAAAGACAACTTGTGGACACTAATGCCCAACATTCGGACATTCTCGTCACCAGCACGTTACTCACTTTAACAGATCCTGTGCTTTAAATGAACTGTGATCAAGCTAACACTTCTGTTGCTATCTACATTACCACCATGGTTCACAGTCACTCCGGAGTCACTCCAATGCATGTTTTGTTCGATCCGAAGTAATAAATCTTCTGTGTGTTCTCTCTTATTAAGTGCCGTATCTTCAAACTTTGAAGCCTACGGGACACAGAGCCCTTGTTCATAGAAATGAGGCTCCATCTTTGTTCTAACTGATCTACAATCCGTGGACGTTATAGCTTTGTCTTCTATTACAAGGCATCAAGCTTTTATGTATAAATGTGATGTTAATTTCACTTTATATTACCGATGTACTTAGAGATACGCTATTGTATGCACGGTCATACTAGCCTCTCACACACGTGTAACGAGCACATTTCTGCCATACACTCTTGATTAATGTGTTTGACACTTTACTCTGCAGAACAGAACCGAACCGAATTTGTTTCTCATAATTCACATCAGTGACATAGAGAAGTGTTTGTCATAAATCATACAAGTTCTGTTCATAATTTACAGTTATACATATATTTACATTTTACATTTACATTACATTTGATAGCTAAGATAGTTTGTAATCAAAAGAAACAAACCACAAAATGATTAAATCAATACAATAAATTAATAAGCTTTCTGACAATAAATTAATACAAATGGACATCATGCAGTCAGATGAAAACAACGAGTTTTTCACTTCCAACTGGCAACATGCATGTCATCTAGTAAGACTGGAGTGTAAGTAAGAGAGCGCGAGAGTGGTGAGAGTAATTAAATGAATCCTGTTTATACTGACTGTACACTCGTTAAACTAATTACTGTTCCTTGTGTGTGGCTAGTACACAGCGTGTCTGAAGTGGAATTTGTGGTGAATAACGTGCTGTGGAAGTGATAAAACATTTGACAGATACTGTTTTGTATTTAGAATGATCTGGATAACATACTCAGGCTATACTGAAAAGCTGTTTGATCCGATAACTTTCTAAATAATATAAATATATGCTGTTTTCAATATGTTGTGGTTAACCTTCCAAATCCGAAACATGGAAAAGGTATGATTACTTCATGTGCATTTCTAGTTCATGTGAGATTGTATTGGCAGCAGAGGAGAACGACCAAATCCATGTCAAATCGTTGTCGTTCCTCACACAGTAAGGGTAGCAACTGTTGAATGATTCTGCCACACAGGGTTTATACACTGCTGTAAATATCTGACAGGTCACTGACAGGATGCTTGTCTCTACAATATAGCTGTTCTATAACTAATTCATTTTCAGTGTTAAACTAATAACAGTAGAGTAGATAACGAAGCAGTATGTCTTCCTAACAATGCTTGAGGACATTGCCTGTTATCATTGTTGTGTTTTTTGAAAACTAGGACTTATATGAGCTGGATATTGGCGCTTTATAGATGTTATTTAACTCCATAACATTTATACACTTTGCGTTTCTCATGATATCATGATGAAAAGGTAAATACAATTGTCAACAGAATTTAATTTTCACGATACCCTTCATTTCAGCATCAAGACATTACACATTACCGAGAATGTACTTCTACAGTAGACGATTAAATATCAGATGACATAATCTGAAAAAAAACTGCATTGTGTTGCTTAAGGGTTCCACTCAATAATAATAGTAATTCTTATGTATACAAACATAGAAATCTTTGTATATCACCAATATCCAGCTACTCCCGGCAGCTCAAAGGCGCTTTTTATTCCCTCGATCAGTGAATGTCACGCGTATTGACACACTGTTTCCAGTCTCAGATCCATTCGGAGTATGTACTTGTGCATCACCAAGGCGAATATATGGCATGGCAAATATACTTATTGAAGCATCAGTAACAAAGTAGAATGATGCTATAGATTAATGTTAAAAAATGTTGATACATGTACATCTTTATATGAGCAAATCGCCTGGGAAACTCGTCATGTAGTTATGTACAGGCTACTGTTAAATTGAGGCAATCTCAAGTGAATGCATTTAAAAAAGAAAACAAGATGTTCAAGCACCGTGCGCATTCTTGACGAACATTGTTCAGAGCCATGTCTACTCAAGTATGGAGTTCCGCAGGGGTCAGTTCTAGGGTCCATCTTGTTTTACAATATACACGTCGCCTCTTGGTGACGTCATCAGAAACTTCAACCTCATATTTCACCTCTTTGCAGACGACACACAGCTGTATCTTTCATTCCGGCCACGAGATAGATCATCTGTCTCTTACACCTTCACCGTGCTTGAGAGATGCATTGACTGTATCAAGGAATGGATGACATCACTCTATCTCAAGCTAAATGGAGATAAGACAGAGCTACTCATCATCACACCAAGTAGCATTTCAAAGTCACTCTCACTTCCTGACTTCCACATTGACGGACATGCCATTGTTCCCAGCAATAAAGACAGGAATCTTGGAGTATTGTTTGATACTACAATGTCCTTTGAATCTCATATCGAGATGGTCTGCAAGACATCCTATTTTCCTATCCACAATATTAGCCTCATCAGAAAATACATCACTGAAGATGTTGCTATGATCCTGGTCAATGCATATGTGCAATCACGAATGGACTACTGCAACGCCAATATAATCATAAAATACGCCATGGGGCATGTGGGTGTAGGATGTTAAGTAACTTGCATCAGGAACACGCATAGTATTATATAATATATAATATAATAATTAATTTATAAAGCGCCTGGTATCCATCCAAGAGGTTGCTCACTGGCGCTAGCATGTATGTACACTATTTACAAAGTCAGGTTTGAAACAAATGAGGAGACTGGAACAGTTAGGCATGAGATTTGGTGAACAAGAAAGTTTTTAGTATTCTCTTGAAGGTCTCTTTCGATTCTGTTTGCCGGATGTGTTGTGGGAGTGAGTTCCATATGGCAGGTGCACACCTAGAGAATGCTCTTTCTCCCATGGCTGTCTTTGAACGTTGCTGGCAGAATAGGATTTCGTCGGAGGAACGTAGACTACGGCTGGGTATGTACAAGGGTATAATGTCACGGAGGTAATTTAGAAAACAACTGTCGTGAATACAGGAGTGAGCTATTGTTGCAAGTTTGAAGGTGATCCGCTCTGGGATGGGGAGCCAGTGAAGAGATTTGAGGACTGGAGTGATGTGGCTTGTTTTGGGGATTTTAGTAATGCATCTGGCAGCTGAGTTTTGGATTTTCTGGAGTTTCTTGATGGAATTCTAGGGCAAGTTGGCACAGAGCGAGTTGCAATAATCTAGTTTAGAAGTAACTAGACACTGCATCAAGAGCTTGGTTGTATTGAGATCGAGTAAGTGGCGAATTTTGCTGATGTTGTAGATGGAATAAAAACATGATTTGCTGATTGCTGTTAAGTGGGGAGTCAAGGTCAAAGTTGAATCGAAAATCACTCCTAAGTTTCTGGCTTTCTCTGTTGCAGTCACGTCATTGCTGTCAAGGTTGAGGCTTGTCGAGGTGGAGAGTTTTTTTAGCTGCTGTTTGGATCTGAATGTTAAGAATTCGGTTTTGTCCGCATTGAGCTTTAAGTAGTTTGCTGTCAACCACTTTCTTATGTCCTGGACACAGTCTTGGAGGCATAGTAGACCAGATGACATGTCGGAGAGGGTTACTGAGACATAGAGTTGGTTATCATCTGCGTATAGGTGGAAGTTCAAATTGTGTCTGCGGATGATGTCGCCGATGGGTAGAATATAGATGGTGAACAAGAGGGGTCCTAGGACCGAGCCTTGAGGTACACCATAGCTGAGAGGGAAATCTTCGGAACAGGTGTCAAGGACATTGACAGTTTGGGTGCGTCCGGAGAGATAGGACTCCATCCAGGATAGGGCTAATCCAGTGACGCCAATTCTGCTTTTCAGTCTTTCAAGTAGGATTGTGTGGTCTATTGTATCGAAAGCCGCCGATTGGTCAAGCAGGACCAATAATGTGCTTTTCTTGCTGTCCATGGCAACTAGAATGTCATTTTGGACGCGCAGGAGAGCTGTCTCCGTACTATGGCCTTTCTTGTAGGCTGACTGAAATGACTCCGCTAGATGGTTCTTGTGTAGGTGTTCCTTAAGCTGCTCTGCCACTATCTTCTCAAGGATTTTTTTAAATGAAAGACAAGTTCGAAATGGGGCGGAAATTTTTCAAGTTGTTAACATCTGAGCCAGCTTTCTTGAGAACTGGGGTAACTTGAGCCTTTTTAAACACACCAGGAACTACAGCAGTCGACAGTGAGCTGTTGATAATATCCAGCATTGGATGAATGACTGCGGATAGAATCCTCTTGAGTAACCAGGTTGGTGCAGGGTCGAGTCCTGAGGACTTGGATGATGCGTTTTGTACGATCTTCATCAACTGATCAGTGTTTAGAGGAGTGAATGAAGACAGGGTTTCTCCGCAGAATACTTCGTCAACTGTAGTTAGGTGCTCTTCTTCACTTTGGTCCCGCTCAAGTGACTGTCTTATGGTCTCAATTTTGTTTGTGAAGAAAGAGGCGATGTCATTTGCTAGAGTTTTAGGGTCGTTGTGATCAGGTAGGTTGGTTTGGGCAGGTCTCTTGAGAAAGCTATTTATTAGCTTGACAAGTTCTTTAAAGTTATGTTTGTTCTTGTCAATGTTGTCAGACACATATTCCCGCTTTGCTTTACAGGAAATTTGTTGAAATAAATGCTACATGTGTTACTAAGTGTTTTTTTCTAATGCATGCTATTTATCAACCCTTTACTATGATGCCTATACCCTCTTCATTAAATAATGATATTCTGAAATATCTAAAAAAGTAACGTTTATACTAGACTAAATACTAGAAGAAATACAGAAAGGAATATTTCAACCAACTATCTTATCATTGAGTCCGTATGGTTGGAACGTGTTGAGCTCAAAGATCCACTACAGTTGAAGCAACCTGCGAGCTGTGGTGGTCTCCTCCTTCTCAGGGTTTTACCGGAGTTCAGCGATAATAAGGTATTGAAGATCGCTCTTGTGGTGATTGGGGTCTGTTGAAGTGATGTGAGACCGGTGTGAGTAATGTCTGCTTGTGAGTGATGTCTGCAAAGAGTTCAGAAAGTCTGATCCTGAATGCCCTCTAGTTTCGCCCACGTACTGTTTGTTGCACGTGCGACAAGTAAGCAAATATAATACATTCCTGCATGCGCAGTTGCAGTTTTTGATGAAATAAATGCGACCAGTGTGAGAGCTGGTGAAAGACGCCAGAGAACCAAGTGTTTTGCAGATTTTGCAATTTGGTTTTTCACAAGTATTGTCCAAAAATTGGACTAACCTGCCAACGAATTGTGGTGGCGGGAGGGGTGCATGATAATGGATTTGACCAGTATATCCTTCAGTGTTTTGTTACGTCTGAAGGCAGTAATGGGCCAGGGAAGATCTTGGTGCAGACTTCGGATCCGCTGAGGAGAGACCAGCGTTTGTTTGAGCTCCATGTTCATGGGTTTGTAGTCATAACTTCCGCCATACTGCTACAGGAGGGTTCAACACGTACCATCACAATGAGATACGTGCCACACTTAATTCCATCCTCCTGGAGTAAAGACAACTCGTGGACACTAATGCCCAACATTCGGACATTCTCGTCACCAGCACGTTACTCACTTTAACAGATCTAGCTGTGCTTTAAATGAACTGTGATCAAGCTAACACTTCTGTTGCTATCTACATTACCACCATGGTTCACAGTCACTCCGGAGTCACTCCAATGCATGTTTTGTTCGATCCGAAGTAATAAATTAAATAATCTTCTGTGTGTTCTCTCTTATTATGTGCCGTATCTTCAAACTTTGAAGCCTACGGGACACTGAGCCCTTGTTCATAGAAATGGTGCTCCATCTTTGTTCTAACTGATCTACAATCCGTGGACGTTATTTAGACAATAACTAACGAGTGACGGGGAATGACAGATTATCTTTCCCGAGTCATATCAATTACTTTATTGATATGACGAGGGAAAGATAATCTGTCAGTCCCCGTCACGAGTTGGTTATTGTTTATCTTACCCATATCCGTTTTCATTCTAAAAATCCGTAAAAAGAAATCAGCTGTTCCTCTATAAGGAAACCCGTAGTTGGGGAATCCCCGTATCCCTACGCGTGTGATGAGACTAAATTTCCAGGAATTTCATCGCGTCACTACCTTTTTAAACAAATGCATTACGCGAGAACAAAAAGTTCCTTAGTATAATGTGTTATTCTTATCCTTAGATTATTGTTAGATTATGTATTCATGTAATTGTACATTAAATCGGTTTACTGAACCTAACTTCTTGCCTTTTTTACTCATAATTGCAATTAAAACGTAATTTGTCGAACCATGTGAGGGGTACAGTCGGGTGTTCCATTTGAAGGCGAGCCGTTACGTCGTGACAGTCACATCACATTGCGAGACCATCAACTTCGTCAAGATTGAAAATATAGGAGTAGACAACGAACTACTCTTTCTTAATCTACAACAATTTTTTTAAATCAACTCAGACAGTGGTTTTATTTGACTGCCAACTTTTTAACAAGAAACACAACGTGAGAACACCGCGAACATTTGAATATTGTTCAGTGAAATCGACCGGAAGTCGTGTATGCAGTAGGCCTACTGCATGACAGGATATTTGTCAAAGTTAAATATCTTTCAAACTGGAACGTTCTCAAGCAGTTTATTAATCAGAATCAGAGCTTGATTCGATATCTAGAATGCGTCGTCGCTTCTGACCGACCACATGGGAGTTTGCAGGTCTACTAGGTCATTCACTTTTATCGGCGATACGGATGACGCCATGTTTGTTTACATCGGCAACTCTTTAGCAGACGAATTATCTTACCTTATTAACAAAGTATTTTTTTGTTTTTCTAAAATATTATCAACAAGTGTGTAGATATAATAGAAACGTCTTTCTCGCTAATAAAAAATAAATGTACATTTTGTTACGTTTTCCTTGTTCTCGTGTAGAAGAGAGTTTGAGTGTAAAAAATAGTGAATGAACTGAAAGATGAATGAAGTAGTTCCGGCAACCAATGAAAAAGTTTATTTTCTGTAGCAGCCAATCAAAAGCCAAGAAAAGGTGTAACTCCCGTGTGACGTTACACCCTTTGTCAATTGTCAAATACATGTATATACAGAGGAGACGTGAAGCACATCCTGTTTAGTTGTGGGTTCAAATAAGTTGTGTTCAGTTTCCGCAGAATCAAACTGCATGATATCCCCCTTCTATCTTGACAGCTAAACGCTCACCGACACTGCTCTGGTTGACTATACAGTCATCAGCACGGTGACAGCAATACTTGCTCAGAGGATGTAATCTGATTAGAAAAGACACTTAACAGGAGTTGAGTCGTGACGTGGGTTATCGAGAGCTATGCAGGGATTATTATTATGTTTAAAGAGTGATTATGATATCTGTCTTTTCTTGTCAAATACCTTGTTTATCTCATCAAGTTAGTTAGACAAAGTAAATCGCGAGAAGAGAGTATATGATTTAATCATCGTATCTTAACAGCATCATGGCGTCAGAGCATTGTTTGATGACGTCAGAGCATTGTCACAAGAAACGGATCGCATGTTTCGTTGTTATTTTCACATGTTTTTTTTATTGACACATGGTTTTATATTTCCATTGATAGAGAAATGTATTTTCCCGCTTTACCATGTGGGGACAATCAGGCTAACAATCAAGCGATCTTTCAGTGTTGTCACAAACCCTAATGTACAGTACAATACTGTGCACTTCAAAGAACCCACGAATCCGTAGGTTAATGACCAGATGGTGACCACATGCATACATCTGTACGTGTAAACACTTGCAAGTAAGCAAGCAATGTGTAGTATCCTTGGACAACATATTGTAACTACGTGTTATTGTCCACCCAGCTATGAATGGGTACTTCCGTAGGAATACATACATACATACATAAAACATTTATAAAGCGCTAAAACCAGTACACTGCTCTGAAGCGCTTTAATGAGGACATGACAACGCCTGAAAGTCAATCAAAAGCAATGGAAAATAAATGAGTTTTCAGTCCAGATTTGAATTTAGAAAGTTCATCAAAGTCTCTGAGGTTTTGAGGAAGTTGGTTCCAAAGTGTAGGGCCGGCAACCTGAGAGGCACGGTCACCAAAGGTGTGAGTTTTGGATGGAGGTTCATGCAGGAAGTTGTTCTGGGAGGATCTGAGGTCTCGTCTGGGTTGATAGTGTTGCGCGGGGTCTTGAAGATATTCTGGAGCCTGATGTTTGAGGCATTTGAATACAAGAAGGAAACGTTTAAACTGGATTCTAAATCTGACAGGAAGCCAATGTAATTTCTGTAAAACATGAGTGATATTGTCATGACGCCTGACACCAGAGACTACACGAGCTGCGCAGTTCTGAACTCTCTGCAGGGATTTACTGCAGTGGGATGGCAAACCATAAAAGAGGGCGTTGCAGTACTCCATTCGTGATAGCACATATGCATTGACCAGGATCATAGCAACATCTTCAGTGATGTATTTTCTGATGAGGCTAATATTGTGGATAGGAAAATAGGATGTCTTGCAGACCATCTCGATATGAGATTCAAAGGTCATTGTAGTATCAAACAATACTCCAAGATTCCTATCTTTATTGCTGGGAACAATGGCATGTCCGTCAATGAAAATTTAATTCTGTTGACAATTGTATTTACCTTTTCATCATAATATCATGAGAAACGCAAAGTGTATAAATGTTATGGAGTTAAATAACAGTTATAAAGCGCCAATATCAAGCTAAGCTGCTAAAAGGCTCTTTGATTGCCCTCGATCACCGGATGTCACTGTTAAGGACGCTCTTTTTTAATCGCAGCTCCATTTGGAATATGCACTTTCATTATACCAGTATAATAGAGGATACTCCATGGAATATATATATATATATATATATATATATATATATATATATATATATATATATATATATATATATATAAACTTTCATAATCAATACTTTATCTTCAAATATGCATATTTCTGCTTCTTGTTTGGAAGCATCATCAGAGAATACTTGTTTGAAGCGTAGTAGTAGTCTTATAATCTATGTACAAATGGTCTGCCTTATATATATAAATCCTAGTTTTCAAAAAACACAATAATGATAACAGGCAATGTCCTCAAGCATTGTTAGGAAGACATACTGCTTCGTTATCTACTCTACTGTTATTAGTTTAACACTGAAAATTAATTAACAGCTATAATCATATTGTAGAGACAAGCATGCTGTCAGTGACCTGTCAGATATTTACAGCAGTGTATAAACCCTGTGTGGCAGAATCATTCAGCAGTTGCTACCTTTACTGCGATTTGACATGGATTTGGTCGTTCTCCTCTGCTGCCAATACAATCTCACATGAACTAGAAATGCACATGAAGTAATCATACCTTTTCCATGTTTCGGATTTGGAAGGTTAACCACAACATATTGAAAACAGCATATATTTATATTATTTAGAAAGTTATCGGATCAAACAGCTTTTCAGTATAGCCTGAGTATGTTATCCAGATCATTCTAAATACAAAACAGTATCTGTCAAATGTTTTATCACTTCCACAGCACGTTATTCACCACAAATTCCACTTCAGACACGCTGTGTACTAGCCACACACAAGGAACAGTAATTAGTTTAACGAGTGTACAGTCAGTATAAACAGGATTCATTTAATTACTCTCACCACTCTCGCGCTCTCTTACTTACACTCCAGTCTTACTAGATGACATGCATGTTGCCAGTTGGAAGTGAAAAACTCGTTGTTTTCATCTGACTGCATGATGTCCATTTGTATTAATTTATTGTCAGAAAGCTTATTAATTTATTGTATTGATTTAATCATTTTGTGGTTTGTTTCTTTTGATTACAAACTATCTTAGCTATCAAATGTAATGTAAATGTAAAATGTAAATATATGTATAACTGTAAATTGTGAACAGAAATTTTATGATTTATGACAAACACTTCTCTATGTCACCGATGTGATGTGACTTTGATGAACTTTCTAAATTCAAATCTGGACTGAAAACTCATTTATTTTCCATTGCTTTTGATTGACTTTCAGGCGTTGTCATGTCCTCATTAAAGCGCTTCAGAGCAGTGTACTGGTTTTAGCGCTTTATAAATGTTTTATGTATGTATGTATGTATTCCTACGGAAGTACCCATTCATAGCTGGGTGGACAATAACACGTAGTTACAATATGTTGTCCAAGGATACTACACATTGCTTGCTTACTTGCAAGTGTTTACACGTACAGATGTATGCATGTGGTCACCATCTGGTCATTAACCTACTGATTCGTGGGTTCTTTGAAGTGCACAGTATTGTACTGTACATTAGGGTTTGTGACAACACTGAAAGATCGCTTGATTGTTAGCCTGATTGTCCCCACATGGTAAAGCGGGAAAATACATTTCTCTATCAATGGAAATATAAAACCATGTGTCAATAAAAAAAACATGTGAAAATAACAACGAAACATGTGATCCGTTTCTTGTGACAATGCTCTGACGTCATCAAACAATGCTCTGACGCCATGATGCTGTTAAGATACGATGATTAAATCATATACTCTCTTCTCGCGATTTACTTTGTCTAACTAACTTGATGAGATAAACAAGGTATTTGACAAGAAAAGACAGATATCATAATCACTCTTTAAACATAATAATAATCCCTGCATAGCTCTCGATAACCCACGTCACGACTCAACTCCTGTTAAGTGTCTTTTCTAATCAGATTACATCCTCTGAGCAAGTATTGCTGTCACCGTGCTGATGACTGTATAGTCAACCAGAGCAGTGTCGGTGAGCGTTTAGCTGTCAAGATAGAAGGGGGATATCATGCAGTTTGATTCTGCGGAAACTGAACACAACTTATTTGAACCCACAACTAAACAGGATGTGCTTCACGTCTCCTCTGTATATACATGTATTTGACAATTGACAAAGGGTGTAACGTTCTCTCATCTTGCCATAACCTATTCGTGAGAGGTAGGATCGTCCACAAACCTTGTTACCTCTAATACTTTCCAGACGATGTCAATACTATCGACTCTATCATCAAAGACAGGTAGAACAATAAAATCATGTGTTTCGTATACAACGACAAATACCACATGGTTAAATCGTTTACAACAAATGCATCATGACAACATTTACATCTACACTTTAAATGCAGTGAAATGTTTAAAGTAAATGGTTATGGGAATGAATGACTTGTTTCAAAAGTGAATATAAAAGAATTGTAAACTTGAATCTCAAATATTATAAAGTAATCCTTAAATGGACACATCAACCACCTGTATGATTTACTACATTCGTAGAGTCTTATTCAAATAGTTGAAAATGAAGTGTTCTAATGATAATGTAAATAAGACACTAGTGTTACCAACAGCTATTTGATACCCCTGAAATAATATAAAGAGTTATAAAACGAATGTACATGGTTCAATGAAACCACGTGAGTCCATTTACCTACGAGAGGCCATTTTAAGGTGTTTACATTAAGATTTATACTACAAACCATTTTCTCCAAGAAAGGTATGCCGATAATTCATTTCATTATTTGATACAAGATACCAAGATAGCAAACATTCATCATTCCAACAATAAACAAAACAATTCACCATACACACATTGTTTAGTTATAGAAGCTATAAACACAAAGTACTCAGCACATATAAGTTCTCTATATGCTGGTAAACTCTGCCCAGCAGTAGAAATACACAAACACGTGTTCATCTTGTCATTCAATTATAGACTGGAGAGGGTCAGGCAGAAGTCCACCTTGTAATCTCTTGGTGGTAGATCTGATAAGTGAAATGTGATCTGTACCAAATGATAGCATCCAGAGTCATCTGTATCTCACATCAAACGGCTGTGACGTATCAGGAGGAATCTGATTTTCGGCTATAGTCATAATTCAACGTAATTTTGCAACATTTTGATTGTTAACTTCACAAAGAAATTTTCAATAAACCAACTTAAATTTCCCATATATCGAATGTTTAGATATCCAACTAGGTAATTCCGCAGATGACAATTACACAATTATTAAATAAACATGTCTTTTTGGCGATGTAATCCACCTCATAAATTCATTTAGCGGCAGTGATAATCATCATTAATTAATTAACGAGACTCGGCGGAGTAGCTGTCTAGCCGACCCCGTCTGTCGTTTATCACAGTCACGCCTCAGTGCGCATTTTCAAAATGAATCGCCCAACTAATTGCGGTAGTGTTAAAATGGGTGAATTAAAATCGTCTTAATTATCAATTGCAAGTGTATATTGTCTCGATTTTATGCTCAATTGATTCCGATATACAATATACGTAGAGGTAATCATCTGTCATTCTTGAGAAAAATGCATTTCATCAGATCTTTAATTGAAAGTATCTATACCAACGTACACAAATGCTTTCTGTGATATCTGTTTTCTATTACCACATTAGCTAGTGAAATGTATGTTTATTTTGACAAGAAAAAGTCATTTCTTCCATTGTATTCCATAGTTTAATGTATAACATTGAATATTTTCATAATTCCCGTTTCATTTGGTAAGTTTTTCAGATAAAAAAAAATCCATAATTAATATTTTACCAAATAACGAAAAATATGTCCCAAAGAAGGTAAACTTGTGGCTTTATTTAAACAATTTCTGAGGCAACATACCATCTAAAAATTGACATAACCATAGCGAGCCGCTGCTGTGACCATAGCAAACCGTAACGACCACTAACCAACGTCCTCTCGCAGTAGCATATTACAGGGTGTGAAGATATAATGTTTCAGAGTAACAACATATTCAGCGGGAGTTTAAGACTGCAGTTAGTTCAGTTTCGGAACACTAGCTGAACCATATGGGCATTCTTGACATTCGACAATTGCTTTAAGAGGCCAAATTATCCAAACATTAACCTATGAGCAGAGGGGACATTTGTGTTCTTCCCTCCAAAGAATATTCAAGGTTTCCAAGGATCAAGGATCTATTGGCAATGCATAATTTAAAAAAAGAAGATATGAAAACAGCAACTTTCAGCATATAAAATACATATAAGATACATCTACTCCGTGCACACATCTCATTCTAATATGATTTTTATATTTCAAACAAAGTGTCGACACATATCATAATTCAGATCATACCATTGTCTAACCAGAAATATTTATGCTAGCTTTTTAACCATAGGCGTTGTTCTCCAAGACAAACATATCTATCAAGCATGGCTCCGCTTCAGATGAAAGCTAAACAACCCAGGAGTGGTTTGTTTCTAGATCAGATAAACTGTGTAACCCTCTACTACATCTTGATAGGTTATTCCTATGTCTATATTCACAATATACCCTAGGGTACATTAACCCTCTCATTTCACTATATGTCTCAGTAGCAGGACGGCAATATGGAATATAAAGCTTCCTTTCCGCATTTGATGTCTCCCCCTTTGATTATGGACAGGGCAGTTGACGTCTTAAGGCTTGTAAAACCTTTGCTGATCGCATCATCTGATATTTTATTTTATGAACATTAACATCTTCTTCATAAGGATTCAACTGCAAATATCTCACCAGGAAAAGCTGAATGCACAAATATACCATCAACCGGTTAACCTATTGCAGGTACAATTATTGTTGGTGAATTTGACCGGTAGGTTCTAGGGAAAAGCTAGTAAAGAAAGTATATACTGAAAATAACTATGGGGAACATATACAAATGCATGCAGCTAAACTTAAACCGTAAATAAATAAACGTTCAGGAGATAAATATTCTGTGTTTGAAATTCAGCGCCATAAAACTTACTTATAATAGCTTTAAATTAAATTTAAAGTCATGCGTGTAACCTGAGGCTTTACATGGATAATTCAGACCCATTGTAATTCCGTTATATACTTAGGCACATTATAGAAAAACTATACACCATGCATAATCACATTTATATCTAAGAGTATATTTATATGTTGCTATAGAGGAAATACAGGCCGAATCAAATACTGACTGGTCTTTTCTTCAATCAAAATACCACATGATTTGGTATCAAATGAGCAAGTTTAATTGAAAGCATTTTTTCACGAAATATACGTCTATATACGTGGTATTTCACTAATTTAGTTCCCGAATGAATATTACACTGCATTATCTACCGACGAGTAATTAGTTAATATTTTCGACAATAATGTGTTCAATCTATCTTTTGGTAGATTTGATGTTAAAGATACACCTTATCCGACGTTTAAAGATACATCCATTGTGTTTCATAATGTCATATTTGGCTTAAATACGTGCCATCTCAGCCTATGTTCTGATTTCAGTTCAAATAAGTTCACTCAACTTGAATGTTCATCTCCAATCGCCAAATATATCATAATTAGTAGTTCCCAATTAAAATCTAGTGACATCATTATACATCTGCAGAAACCGCAAATACAAGTCCCATTTACATGCACACTAGTTATAAGGACTATTAAACATCTTCAGCTCAAAGTTGGCCTTGTTGTCTGTTGTAAATGAATTTTCAAAATTACTTTTGACTAATTGACGCGCGCCACACGTCCGGTTTTCGATCAGAAATCGATACTTTTACATTCATTTTGTATATAGAGTCCATTATCATCAAAATGGTAACTCTCGGTAACAGTACTTCTCGATGAAATAATACCATTCATAACGTTTGGCATAAGTGACCCCAACAACACCATGGATGTACCTTTAAAGCACGTGTAATCACAGGGGGGTAAGATTCGCGGAAATGATCTTGACAACAGTAAAGAATAAACACAAACAACTATTTGGGTTATAATCCATCTCAAATTAGTAGAAAAAACGTTTTTTTTAAAATGCTTCATAAACACAGCTGCCACACGTTTTATTAGCCAATCAGCTGCTAGCGATAGGTGTGACGTGTTACAAAGGAGTCATGTCCGAACGAGTATCTTGCTTATCTTACTGTTTACTTTATACACTCGTATAGCCGTCACGTATTTGTCACTGATTGTCAAAACAGCCTCAAAGTGATCAAGGCTATTAGAACCAATGTCGACATATTCTGTTAATTAACTTTGGTTGTTCGTGCACTGACGGAGTGACAGAATTATTATGGACGTAACTGCTGTGGATTTTCTGCACTTTGGAAATTTATTTCGTTAAAACAACATCAATCACGTCATCGTGCTCATGACATCCACTTAGGTCTGTATTATTTTGTAACAGACAGACAGACATATATTTGATTAAGTCTCGCCTCGCGATCAATAAAATACAATACAAATACAATATCTGCAAAAAAGTATGCGAGCCACCCAAAATGGGTTATGAGGGACTATATACCGGTAAAGACAATTAAATATAAACATAAAATTACAATATAAATCTCAGCACATAAACCAGGTATATATAAATTTTGTACACGTGAGCGTTATAAATACATCCTGAGTGTGAAGTACAATTAAAATGTAATATATAAAAGACCAAACTAATCCATAAAATATATACATTAACAATTTGAGGAGATTGCATAAATAAACATGATATCCTGCTTTTATATATTAAAAAGTGCTAAAAATGTTTAATTCATTTAAAGTGAAATTAAGTTGTTGTTTTTTTAAATTCAAGCGCTAAGAGCGCTATAAAAACACTTAGATTAGTTCCATGTTGGCCTTAATAAGTTTTATGTTTCTACGAGAAACACAGCATCATGGTCAAAGGAAATATTTTGTTTCCCCGATGACATGTTTGTTTGAACCAAGCACAAAAGTGTGTCGAAACAAAGAACAAAACTACCCAGATAAAACAAATGAAAGAACATTTTCAAAAGAGTGAAAACAAAATACTACTGTCAAATAAAGTCTATTGTTAATGTATTCGGCAAGTACATGTAAAATTGTAAAGAAGTAAACACGATTTCATTAATACGGATGCTTATCATTCAATGTCTGTTCAAACATATACACAAGGTGCAGAAATTGCTGTTTCAAAATGGTTTTGATTGAAACATATTTATTTCACTAAGTGGATTGGTAAACAAGCTGCAATTTCGGACGTGGTTCAAGTAAAAACCCGGGGATGGTGTCTATACATTAATTTCGAACTAATCCTTCAGATTTCTCTTAATAATCTTTGTGTTGTGGCTTTACGTTCACTTTTGAGTTGTAGGAAAAAACGTATTTTTAAGTAAGAGAATTTCCATATCATTTGAAATTGATATAACATTCTATCAATATTAAGAAACATAAATATTTACCGTTTTAAAACAATAGCAGAATTAACTAATTTTCATCGTTTAATTCGTGACAAGTACGATACATGGCTTTAAATATTTCCAGAAACAAATCTCATTGACTTATAAACAAACATTCTAAAACACATAGATCCATATTAAAAACAACTGTGATTGGATATCTATGATGTGGTTGACCCCTTCTCTTTCAATGTGAATCCGATATTCTTTCATGCATTTAGTTGAAACTATCATAGACAAATCCTATAAATTTCCTCTTATATTTCCCGACACTAGCTGTAGGCTATATTCAAAATTTTAACTGGAAGGTAATTCAAAACAAGGTCTCGAAATGTAGGTCTAGTTTCGGATATTCGTCAAGCTTAAAGCGTAAAACATTTCTTTAAAAAAAGACAATCAAACGTAGACATATAATTACTTATTACTCTTGAATTTTAAGTTACTTTTTATCGTTTTTCTTCATCTCAAATACTAAACAGTTGTCTTCAGTTCCATGTATAGGCCTAATTTCTTATGCACACCGAAAAATAAAGACTCAGCAAGTGATTAGACAGAACATGCGGTTTCTCCTCCAAAATCTCAAAGTGCTGCGGGTGCCTTCCTTTTCATATCTTCTGAACAAAGTTGTGTATATTTAATCTGTTTTCATAATCGTAAATAGAAACTAGTTATCTTTAATTCCATATATAATTTGTATATGCGTAGCAAAATGTATTTAAACTATGCGGGAAGTCATGCGACAAGTGTCGCAAATAGGGCGATTATCAAAATCTTTTAGCGTCAACTTTCATATAAATAATTGTAATGTTTTTGTTGTTTTTTTAAATTAAATATATCGACATTTTCAGGATGTCATTGTAATAGTTTTGTTTAAATGGTCAGTGTTGAATTACTGGTACAGTAGGCTAATTTGACATGATTTAAATTTCAATAAATAAAATCTTCAAATGAATCAAATTCGACAGCCTGTTCATACACTCAAAAAGTGCAAGGTAATTTGATCATTTAATCATTTTTTATATAACTCTTTTTGTTGATCTCCATACAATGTGGGCGTGTACGCTACAGTGTAAACAAGCTAGCAATCAGCACCTCAATGGCGGACGACCCTAGCGCCTCTAGTGAGAAAGGGGGATAACTCTAATCATAGCTTCAAATAAATCGTGTATAGTGGACAGTGTAGGAGGAGGACATGTGTCTCGTCTTCAACGGCGTCTCTACAAACAGGGCATGTCCTTTCTTCTACAGGTGTGTTCGTGTACCGTCCAGTCTAAATCTTCTCCACATCTGAACCGTGACAGGCCGCTTCTTTGACTTCTATTAATGACACGTTTTACATAGGGTTCAGTCTCATATGTATTCTTGAAAGTACAGTACATGCGTAATTTGTTTCCCACTGTTTCCTTTTCCTCGATTGGTGTTAGTTATTTCATGTTCCCGTCTTGATAAAAACTCATTCTCTATCGTACTGCAAAAGTACCTCCCATGGTATTTTAGATTTAGGGATGTAAAGTGTCCCATTCCCAGTTGGTTGAACTTGTTCATGATCCTGTATACTAGATTTCGTTTTCGTCTGGTTGCCCATTGCTGAATCCATATGAATATGTGGTGAGATAGTCTTTCAGGATCCATGTTTCGTAGTCGCATATAGAGGCGCGTCACACATCCCCACTGCCGGACTGTCGGGGGACCCGACCCTCCGCTCACTGCGTTGTCAGGTGCGAAACGTCGAAGGCCGAGGAAGAAGCGCATTTAACAACATACCCGTCACACACATCATCTAAAGGTGCATCCATTGTGTTTCATAAAATTTTATTTGGCTTTAATACGATCCAGCTCACCACATGTGCTGTCTACAATACATATAAATTCACTCAGCTTGCATATTTTTCCACAAATATATCATAATTACTAGTTTCTAATTAAAATTGAGTTACATCATTATGCATGTGCTGAAACCGAAACTGTACGTCCCATTTACATGCACAGTAGTTATGTGACCTATTAAACATTATCAACTCAAATTTGTCTTTTTATCTGTTATAAATAAGATTCCAAAATTACGTTTGACACATTGACGCGCGCCACACGCTGTGCATTGTCCGGATTTCGATCAGAAATCACTACTTTTACCTTCATATCGTAAATATACTAAGTCGACTATCATCAAAATGGTAGTTTTCGGTAACTGTCAGTACTTCTCGATAACGTAACACCATTTATAACGTTTGCAATATGTGACCCCCAACAACACAATGGATGTACCTTTATCAACATACCCGTCACACACATCCTGTCAGCAAGCCCCCTTGCATATTCGGAATTGTACAAGGACATGGTGAGTTGATCAAAGTTCTACAATTCCAATTCTTTCATTTGAAAATGGGAAAGATACATATCCCATATTTTTATCGATGTGATTTAACAATATTTTATTCCAAAAAATCATATGCAATATAAAATGTAAGGAAATTGGATCAGCACTGTTTGTTACATTGTTACATGTAATGTACTGTGGTAAATTTAAATTTAGTTTAGAGGCTGTTAGATATAACACTGTTTTTAGATTTTTCCTTTTTGTAACTTACCTAATCTTAATATGATTGAAGATGAATACATGTTCTCCTGTTACTGTAAAGCCGACCTAGACAGAAGAACATTTCTTGGTGAATATTTGAAATATCCCATATCACAATCACAGTTTTCTAAATCTGATGTCCTTAAATAATGTAATAAATGTTATAAATAATTTATTCCTTTTTTATCTTGCTAGGAAAATGAGAAAGTCTGATATTTTTCAGTAAAGCTCATGCAATGTTATTTCTGATGAATGTATATGTTTGGTCAGTGGTATTACACTGAATCTCAGTAATTGTAAATGTATACGACTATAGATTTAACCCGAATAGCCCGAATTTTTCTCTCTGTAAACCAGTAACAACAATGTTGAAAATTATATGATTTTCTTTATAACGCAATTATACTATTATCAAAAAGTAATATTGAAAATTGCATGATCCTTTTTATTTTTGAATTGTTAGTTATTCATATAAATACATATTGTAGCCTTTAAAATAACCTAACACTCCGCTCGATTGATAAAAGAACAAATCTAAAATCAGCGATTGAATTTCGAAAAATGCTTCAAAAACTCCGAAATTACTGCCTACAGACGAACAAATACCCATGCTATCGCTATATATGTCAACAGTTGGTATTATGTTTTAAATGACTTATCGACGAAATTTGACAATTCTCCTAAGGATTTATTGTAAGTAACTCCTGTGTATGACGTCACATCGCTAACGAACGGTAAACTCCACTCGAGCGGTGTTTCAAGAGTGAGATAATTTGCAGGCGAATTTTACTCACTTTGCGATATCTTGGTAAAGTAGGTGACGCTTCGAAATAATCTTTTGTGTCTTGTTTACTTGAGAGTATTGTCAATATGAATAAACTAATAAACATCGAAAAAAGGACAGAGAGATTATATTTTCTTTTAAAAACTGAACACTGCAAATTTCGAAAAATGTATGGATAAATGTAACGGAACACTTTTTTCACAATGATTTATCTTTTCTGCACAAATACAAATTACAGAAATTAAAATTGTCTGCAAAAAACTGAAGACTGCACATTTGTAAAATGTATGGATAGATAATGTGATATTAAATTGCGTAGCAGAAACTGAAACTGTGTAAGAAGATGCATATGTTTGGATTGACGTTTGCCAAAATGAGCCAGACTTATTTAGTCAGCATTAATCTCCCCTGTTACCCCCTTCCTATGCAATATACGCGGAAAAGAGAGGACTCGCAGCCCCGTCACTATTGAGACTGACTGACATATGGCGAATCCATCAAGATGAAGGAGAAGGTTGCCAAATCCACCATATATTGCAACAAATCAAACATTGAATTTTTACAAGGGTGGTCTGAAACGGTGCCATCTTTGATAGATTTATTTGTTTGAACAACTTCCAGGTTTTAGGTGACGATAGCATGATTACTCCGGAAGGAAACAGCATAAGACCTGGCTGATGAAAAATGTTAACTTAATGTGTTTGGAAAAATTGACTAGAACACTCCCATGCTGTTGAAATATATCAATATCTCATTACAAAATTGCAACCAGTGTTGAGTTTCAGTTAGTTAGTTATATGTTGTATATCCTAGATATCACCAAAAGAATATGTAAGATTAAGTATATGTAAGAAAAATATAAATGGAATGAAATAAAGTATTTTAATGATTGAAATGTAGTACAGATACTCATTTTGAAATGGAATAAATGGTTCTTTAATGTTTCAGACATGAAATATTTCATTTGAATTGTAGTTCAAGCCTCGCTCTAGAGGTTATTCCCCTATGGGTGGTTTAGATTGACACAAGACGATTGTATATTTCTACATTTGTATGGTCAAGTATATGTAAATGTGTCAAACTTTTCACATGGATGTTTTCGTATTTAAAGTTTAAAAAATATAGAATCATTATCACACAACGTCAGACTGGTAAATTCGACATGATGAGACTTTATGATGCAGTGAGTCGTCAACTCGAGCTTGGATAAGGATTAAAGGGAGATAGGCTGAACGATTCTGTGAATATTGCCTGGGGAAGGACTATTGTGAAGTATATTACAGATGTGATATTTGTTACAGATGCCAAATCTTATACTAAATATTAAATCATTGCTGTCTTACTTATCTCGCTATTGAGTAATATTACATTTAAAATTATTCAACAAAGTAATGCTGTAATCGGTTCAAAGCACAGATATGTGAATTGCCTCGACACTTGAAAACTCTCATTTGAATTGGTTTATTTGATTAATATAAGCATTACAGTTGAGAAATTTACTGGGTTTATTTGATTTGAGATAAACACCAATATTTCAATTTACTACAGATCAACAACTTTCTACCAATGAGATAAAATAAAAAGACTTCCGTTATTAGAGACCAACCGAGGCTGATATGTAAATAAGTCATGTATGTGTTCTTTTTTGGTGTTGTCAAAGAGTGAGACTGCGCTGTCATGTTCCTGGCTACTGGTATACATGTATATAACTCGCATACGTATATTGCCTTTGCCCTTTGAAGGATGGGGTCATCCCGATTTAAACAATATCTATTCAGGAAAATGGATTGGTAAACAAACAAAACGCCTATGTAAATACCTCTCAAAGGGCCATCCCTTTCGTAGGAATGGGTTAGTAGCAGGTATAATGTATTCATGAAATGATATGCATGATGACCTTTGGTATTTTTCAAATGGTGATTTATCTTTACAGCAGACGTTAAAATCAATATATTAACTAAACATATCTCATATATTTACTCTTCCATATTCAATCATTTCTCCTTCATTACAAAAATCATATACTACTGATTTAATACTGAAATTCTGGTTTTTAATGTCAACATTGTTTTGTTCGTTTCCTACTGCATTAATTTTACTACATACACTGATTACTAACGTTAGCTTATGATGATTTATCTTGGCATCGTCTGTCAGTGCTCACTGCTGTGTTGATTATAGGTTATAGGAGATGTGCAACATATAAGAACATTGACTTATTCAAATCAGCCAATGAGAGGACAGATTGCGTTAATTGACAGAAGTAGATTACAATACAATGACCTAACCCAACCTCCCTTCTATTTATATATAGACTGACCAATATACTACAAACCAAAACAAAATTCACCAGTATACTGTGTTTTTCTAGATAATGAGAAAGCTTTTGATAGAATATGGATCAATGGCCTATTTTATAAGCTCCACCATTTTGGTATCAATGGTAAACTTTGGCGTATATTACGTACGAAATATACTTCAATGCAGTCGTGTGCTAAAAAAGGGGAATTTGCATCTTTTCCATTTCCTAAAAAACAAGGTGTTGGTCAAGGATGTGTTTTATCAGCTTGGCTATTCTCATTATATATAAATGACCTTTTATATGAACTTGAAACATTACAACAAGGCTTATGTCTACCATCGGGTGATGTTCCCGCTATTGTACTAGCAGATGACACAACTATTGTAAGTGGAGCCCCAGATGGCCTACAAGGTACAGTGAACGTCTGCTTTGAGTACTCTTGTAAATGGCATCTTAAGTATAATGCCGACAAAAGTGTATTTATCTTATTTGGTAATGCTCAAAAGAATAAATGTCATTTTACATTGGAGAGAGACAGGTAGCACAAAATGATCATGTCGTGTATGCTGGTTTGTATGTAACAACTGCAACCTCAACCTCTGTGCGTACTCAAAAGTCAAACTTAGAATGTTAGTTAACACAAATCGTTGCTGTGGTTTGGTATTTGGTGGTCTCAACTCTATATCTGCCTCTGGAGTCTGGGACAGAGTTATGTTACCTTGTTCCCTTTTTGTCTGCGAATTGTGGTGTAAATTAACATCTAAAGAATAAAAGCACAATCCTACTTTTGTAAAAATATCAAGGGATTTTCTAAATATTCTTCCTCGCTTGTTGCACGAGATTGTTTAGACCTAATATCAGTCCAAGCATACATCGAAAAACGTTGTCTCGGTAAATTATGTAGAAGTAATTTAAACTTTGTATTCAAGAACATTTTAAACTACAGATTTAGTCAATTTCTATTTGACTCATGCTTGGAAAGGGAAGATAAAAGTACAAAATCGCCGATTTATCATATGCTACTATTAACATATAAATATGAATTGACAGATCATGTAAATGCATACCTATTATCAAGTAGCTTTCTCCGCAAGTTCAAATGGAATGTCCATGTTACAAAAACCGTTCATGATGTTGAAAATAAATACGTTTGTAAAGAATTAACTTCAAGAATAAGCCAAAATAGATATTCTTAAATACGAGATCAAAATGTACATATACTATGGCAACTGTCGATCTTACGACCTGATTTATTTCACTGTTTTGCAAAGTGAAAATCAGTTGTCTACATGTTCAATCAAAAGTGTGCATATGTGGCACATTTGTATATGGTATTGTTAAACATGTTTTTATGTATTGCGATATGACAAAACATCAGAGAGATCTTCTAATTGATAAGATAATTGATATGTTAGATGTAAATACGTTTTCCAGCCTGTGGAACAATGATGAAGAGTTTACCTTATGTTTTTACTGGGGGGACTGCCAACTGAACACTGCATTTCCCTTGACCATAACATATGCCTTAATTGTATGATTCACATATGTAACACTGTTGTTCAATGGAAACATTTCTTTGCAAAATGTCTATACTTGTCTGTATTAACCTGTAAATATATCATATCACATTGTATCTTCATTTACTGGAGGAAATAAAGAATATCTATCTCTATCTATATGCAAGTTAACCCAGAGACCTGTCATATAAGCCACAGACTGTGGAATCTGGAGGTCTACTTCATATCACCTTCACTATTATGGGCACCCAGTCAAAGATTGCTCAAAGCAAAATCTGAAAGAAGGAATAAGTTCTGGAATACACTTGGTAATTATTGAGTCGTGACATGGCTTATCTTATCCTCTTATCCAGTGATAAATGTAAGTATTTGTGGGATAAGCAAGACAAAGGTGAATACCATCGATTAATAAGTTGTTAGTCCAGCAACATCCACTGTGTTGTTTCGAGTCACGTTTGTCAAACATTATAAATGGTCTGATTGTACTCACTGTTCTCGAAAATGACAATTTTAATGAAAACCAGACAATGCACCATGGTTTGCTAAACGTAATTTAATATTAAGTTTTGGAAAGGATTTGTAAATTTAGAATTTTACATGTAAAATCAGATTTAGAATTTTACGAAAATGCAATCTTCGCTGTACATAATGTTTAAATGTATTAGAAATAATAACGTATTGTGGTCATTTATTAACATGTTTTCGTTTTGTGTTACTGATAACAATCTGTGTTATACTTGTGTAATCATGTTATGGGTGACAAAAAGAAAGGATAGCAATTCTATGATGCTCAGTTTGTATTACAGAATGTTTTGTATACAAATATATCATATCATACCACAACAAGGAGCATGTATTTTGTTCATTATGAATCAGTGTTTTATTCAAACTCAAGGCAAGTAACCAACGCTGTTGTTTCAAAAACTGAACTGTGACCGTATTATCTGTAAATGTGTCTCCTTTTAAACGTATCAATGTGCTCCAGACCGATACAATGCATTACTCATAAAATTAATAAAACAAGCTGAAACCCATGTCTTACTCTCTTTTACTCTTTTCCCTTCTTATATTGAGATTCTAAAACGAGAATGTAATTTTCAGAAACATGAGATCATGCTTAAACATTCATTTTGTGAGTATTTTGTTTTGTTGGCTTCTGGAAAGATTGAGCTACATTGTTTTGTATCAGCCGTCTTCTGTATAAACTATTACATAACATTAGGAGGCATATGCTATTATTTGAAGTACAGTAATATCACATAACCTTCGTGTTGTGTTTATAATTTGAAAAGATCACTCACTAATATTTATATGATTGTTCTAGAGGTTATTAATTACACGAAACTTAAACTATGAGAAACATTATGGAAATCTATGTTTGCACGCTTTAGTCATGATATGCAAATGAACACATTTACACAAAATTAATTTTGTAATTTTACAATACTTCATCACCACAAACTTCATTTTACTAAACAGAGACATGATCTGTGCTGTTTTACCACATTGTAGGGGAACTTGGGATGAATTATTTCTTATTTGTCAGTGATCACTGATGTGTTCATTTCCGACTAATTTATCCTTTCTATTTAAATTAAAATTTTTAATCATGTATGCACAATAACATTCAGACATGTCCCGTGAACCACGATAATGTGATAGCTGAAGGCTGGTTGTATATTACTCCCACTATTATTGGCACTTCGCCAATGTATGGTCAGAGCTAGACTGGAAGACATGATTTGGTTATAGAACACAGTTAGAAGTAGTCGAGTCGTGACACTGGTTATGAGTGGATAATTTCAGATTATAGTGTTAAACGAGGTAGGGACGACTAAATTGAATTAATGAGTCGTTAGTTGTTGAGCAACACCTTATATTGCTCATTTGATAGCTACTGAAGGCAGGTCTGTGTTATGTTTATTAAAATTCTGATATGATATGCGGTAATTTCATTACGACACTTTATACTCATCTGCACATGAAACGTCCCCACTTTTCAAAAGAGTATAAAATGGAAAATTGTTGTCGGAGAAAGAAGATTTTGAATGTATTTGCTAGACACTTGTTTTGTAGAAAATTCTCACAATTTCATACACCAGAGCATGAAACCTTTAATTTTGTTAACATCTGTTCAAATACACTTGGGGTGCTAAAATCGCTTTTTCAAGATTTTATTGACCACAATGTTTAGTATTCAAGTTTTTTTCTAAGTAATTAAAAGGTAGAAATTTCACTAATATTAGATGTCGTCAACCTAAATTACTGCCTTTGACTGAAGCATCATTTGTGTATGACGTAACAAAACAAGGCCAAAATCGCTTTTTGAGGACAATGTCTCATCTAGTTAAGGAGATTCCAAAACTACATATCGCCCGTGGATTAAAGTATAATGTATGTTATGTGAGGTCGTTTCTTGTGAATGTGAGTTTATGTTTGCATGGTTCAGTCATATTATTGGTCACCACACAATTTAAGATGTAATGTTTATACAATATTTATAGCACTAAAAACTTCATTACATTAGAGAGGCGCATGCTCTATTCTGTTTTACCTTATTATTCGTTAATTATTTGTCAGTGACCATTTGATGTGTTCATTTCCAACTGAATCAATCCATAAATTTTAATCTAATTGTGGTTATGTATGCACAATAACGTTCAGACATGTCCCGTGAACCACGGTAATGTGACAGGTGAAGGCTAGTTGCATATTATTCCCACTATTATTGGCACTTAGCCAGTGTATGCCCAGAGCTAGACTGGAAGACATGATTTGGTTATAGAACACAGTTAGAAGTAGCTGAGTCGTGACACTGGTTATGAGTGGATAACTGCAAGGATTATAATGGTAAATGAGGTAGGGTTGACTGCAATACGTTAACGAGTTGTCAGTTCCTAAACGACACTCAATATCTTCCCAAGATGTCCCATCAATATCCTTATCGGGTTCATCATTATAAATATCTATTGTAGACAGTTCTGTGTCATTTCCTGATGCTGACATGATATGCTGTATTTTGATTACATTATGTTTTGTCAACTTCCAAATGCAAGGCATAAATCTTGCCAGTGTGCATTACTGGCTGATTTAAGCCGTGCAGTATTTCCCTCGCTTTCTTGTGCCAAGATAGTGAATCGCTGCACAAGAAATGCGTAGTGGACGCGGATTTCGAAGCACAGATATCTTAAGGAAATACTGCAAGGCCTAAATCAGCCAGTAATGGAGACTGACAAGAGTTGTGCCTTGCAGTGGGAAGTTGATGTTCCGTATATAATGAAAATGTGCAATTATCCAAGCTTTCTATCAAAACTCATTTTTCATGCTTCACGGAAAGTATATAACACTTGACAATTGAGCCATATTCGACGTCATAAATCAGTTACCTTATTATACTAATAGCATATCTTGCCAAAGGTATTGATTTTAGCGAACAGAGAGGCAATAAACATACACAATGTTAATTTTTTCCTGAAAGTAGACAGTATGAACACGGTATGAACCCGGAGAATCATGCAGATGTAAAAAAACAGACAAGAGAATGTTATATACAAATGGAATTTGAAATTTGAAAAAAACCCAGGGATTTTATAAAGTACATTAGGGCAAACAGTCCTTTTCATAATCAAGCTTTGGCATAAGAATTCAGATTGAGACATAATCTTCTACATCGATTATTGAGTGAATGGGACGTACAAGCCGCCTTCAAATATTTTGAATGACTGACATACGGGGAATCAATCAATATGAAAGAGACGTTTACAGTTGGATTGTTCGATTGTGGTCTGAAGCTAAAATGTATTTTTAAAATATATGTGTGTTAGTACAGATAACATAATTAATTAAGAGTAAATAAGGGCAAAACTGGACTGATGAAACATGTTGACTTAGGAAATCGGCTGTTAAAAGTATACGAAGTATATTTGGAAGAAAACTGCTCTGTTACTAATCAAGCAGTGGTAGATGCAGCCAGATTGAGACTTAATCTTCATCACTATGTATCTACTGTGTATATAGCAGGAATGAAGGGTCTTCGTCCCCGTCTATCGTTCCCGAGAATCGACTAAGATATAGGTGAGGATTACACAGTCGAGCAGATATAGATACAATCACTGTGTGGATTGAGGACTCGAGTCTAAAGGGTGGAAAGTTTGATAGATGTATATGCCCTTGTTGGAGAACAAACTACTAGGTTGTGATACACATGATTACTTCGGAGGGAGACCAGAGCCAGACTGGCCGGATTGAGTATGTTGACTTAATTCTTTGGAATGATAGATAATCACTATGTTCGATAGTATAAATTCATCTTTGCTAAATCTTAATCAAATATCATACTGCTCCATAAAGTTCACTAAATGCGGTTTTAAGAATGTAGTTAATTTCTTTAGTAGTTTTTTTTTCCAAACTCAGCACAAAACCCTCAATACATTAACAACATATATACTTCGTTAAACCATTTATATGCTGTATGTTATTCTAAATACTGTTATTTATTTAACCTGTTATATATTCATACACAACAAAATATACTTATTTATTTCATTTGATCTGATGCCAAAACAATATCAGAATCTGCAATCTACTGCGAATGTTATACGGAGTACGTTTGGGGAAGCTGCCCTGTTAGTAATCAGACAATGGCAGATACAGCCAGATTGAGATTTAATCTTCCTCATAATGCCCCTTTTACTGTGATATACACGGGAATGAGGGGTCTGCGTCCCCGTCTATATTTTGAATGACTGACATATGGAGAATCGATCAAGATAAAGGAGAGGGTTACACAGTCGACCAGATATAGATATAAATCACTTCTTGAATTGTAGACTGCGGTGTGATAAATGTATATGCCCTTGTTGGAGATCAACAAACAAGGTTGAGGTAAACATGATTACTTTAGAGGGAGACGAGAGTCAGACTTGCCGGATGGAATATGTTAATTTGATTGTTTACGAATGATAAATAAACGCTAGTTTAGATAGAATAAAGTGTTCACGCAGTGGAAATACATCAATTTATTTTCAAATCAGCTTATTTCACGTTATGTGCTAAAATGATATCACATTGTTATCGGGTTGCGGTAATTCTATTTTCATGTTTTATTCATATGAATTCATAAGTATATCTACTTACGTGGTCTTCATTGTAAAAGTGGAATATCTTGCATTTGATTGATTAAATGTTGATGGAATAGCAAATATATAATTTCAACGATAATGGAATGATATCAAGGCATAAACGTATTAATTAAAAATAAGCATGATAAGTGACCCAGTTGATGAGATATGAATATACATGTACAATATCATGGATGGGAGCAGATTTCTATAAATCCAAAGGATTTTGTAACATTTATTTCTTGGACACAATTGGAAGATAGCTCTCTAACACTTACACCTAGGCCTATTCCTCATTGAATTCAGCATCCATAACTCGTGCCTTCCTGCATTGTGACGTCACACCAGCAAAAATAGTTCTTACGCATGGAACTCAATATATATATTACTTGATGAAACCAATCTCCCCTGGACCCAATGAAGTTGAAGTTGAGCGTCAGATATGATACGTTTTGTTGCAAAATAAAAACGATAACTACATTACATTTTACATTGTATTTTAGTGAAGTTAAGTAGACTCTGGTCTAATTTGATTTAATGTTCTTGCTAACGACGTCATTGATTATATACAGGCCTATAAAAGAAAAACAAGAATTGCATTGAAAAGCAGCGAAATGACACATTTTGAGACTCGCAAAGCGCAACACTGTGACTGCGCATGCCCAGTAACCAAAGGGGAGCAAAACATGACATGCTTTTATTCCAAGTAAACTTCAATATCGTTAGGAAATGTCAGTTACTTACATCTTTTAAAAAACGGTTTATTTAATTTGAAAGTGTTTTATTGAGGGAGATGCTGTCATTATATTCTAAAATGCTTGCATTTAAAATGGCAGGTAGAACAGTGTAAAACATTTGATGACAAAAACCTCCTTTCTTAATCGTTAAGATGTATTGTGGTACAGGGTACAGGCCTTCTGGTTCATGTTCAACTTCTTCTCAACGACGTTATTGATTGCTTATGTCATGATTTCCCAAATGGGTTGCCAACTCACTGCAAGAGAAAAACGACACCATACTCATTGAGCATTAAGATGTACTTGTTGAATGACAGGACAGATACAAACGTAAAACTAACCAGCAAGTCTTATTCCTTTGATTCCTTTGATCAGTAACCTTCTGTGTGAACTTTAACATGAATGACATAACACCAGGAGGCATATGTTTATAGTATAAAATATCAAGTTAATGTCCCGAGTGAAGTAATTGTGCTTTGTGTCGAGCCTTTGCGAGAGACAAACCAAAATTATTTCACGAGGGACATAAACATGATATGAAAGGGGAGCGAGTAATGTATCCTACTTATTACCAACTTATATTTCATACGATTTATTGTGGTTTAAAATATATTTGTATTGTCCTCAACGGAACTGCGGATTAATATCAACCTTGTCACAGCATCTAATTCATAATATTGCGACGTTAAATATTCACACTTTTAAAATCAAACCATTCTATATATTTCGTGATGGTCGTTCAGTATGGCGAAACCAGGTGCACTAGTCATTCTGAATTAAGCGTACGCAATATAGCATCTCCCTGCTCGAGGACATGAGATGAGAGTTATCCGTCCTTTGAATAACGTCATGTCATTCGCGTTCTCAGCGTCGGAATGTGTAAACAAGCTTAAACAATTAGATATACTTGCCATTTAGATAGTGAAGATATATAACATGGTAATATTTGGGATTACACTACCTTCAATAGTACAAATTCTTGTACTTTTTCGGGCCGAGTCCCATGCGGGATTCGAACCCACGCCCTCAGAGTAAGGCAACTATCGCCAGCATTGACTGTACCAACATCCTACACGAGGCGAAATGGTCGTGTCGAAAGCTGTTGGTACAGTCAATTAATAAATTATTAATAAACTGAACCAGGGAAATTCAAGTAAAGAATTCAAGCATGCAAACCAACGCATTATGCATGCTTCTAGAAAGGAAGTTGTTATTATTTACTGTTGTACAGTCATCGTTGTTTAGAATGCCATTATTTCGTCTCCATCACATGAAGTTAACCTTTTAGTAGCTACATGTACTTGACATGTGCTTATGATATTAAAGTTTACCTCGAATAAATTCATGTTCATTGATTTCAACATAACCAATGACCTTGTTGGACAAAATATTCCATTTCCAGTAAAAGACTATTTTCAAAATGCCTCACATGTTGGGTGCCTTTATTGAACAATTTTATCTCACACTGCCACGGAAGCACCAAACCTGTTATATAACCCTTATAGTTACAAAATTGAACTTTTTTGAAAGCTTCTGAAATAGAGATACGAATCAATTGCGTACTCCTTAACCTAAAACAGCAGACGATACTTATTTTCAATTTATAAATCCATTGATATCATTCTGTTATTATTGAAACCATATATTTGCCTTTCCATAAACATTCAATCAATCAAATGCAAGATGCTCTACTTTTACACTTACGACTACGTAACTAGATATGATTATGAATACAATGAATAAAACATGAAATAGTCAAAACATTATCATAACTTGTTTAAAAGCATGCTATTAATTTAGCCCATTATGTAAAAAATAAGCTTATTCGGAAATTCAATTATTCAATGAATAAAGAATGAAATAGACAAAACAAAATTATCACAACCCGTTCAACCGTGTGATATAGCACATCAATGAAATAAGTCAAACGTTTTTTTTTGAAACTATAATAAAGAAGATAGGAAGACAGATTTGCTTATATAGCGTTTAATAGGTCTTATAACGAGTTCATACGTGGGATAGAGTAATAATTGTCGGATACTACACCTATAAGACCGTTCCTTGGTTTTCATTGAAACATATATATCTTGAATATGAAAGTCGAGAAAGAATATATAACCTAAACCAGTACCTATTGTAATATGTTACATGTTTTAACCAAATAAAATATCATGCAAAACTTATCATCTTTAGGTCAACCAATTTCATCAGGCAAGTCTGACTCCGAAATTATAATGTTAACCTCAACCTTTCATGTTGTTCTCCGACAAAGGCATATACCTCTATCAAACTTATCTCTGCTTTAGACCATCCACAGAGTGATTTATATATATCTGGTCGACTGTGTAACCCTCTCCTTTATCTTGATCGATGCTCCATATGTTAGTCATTCAAATATTGACAGGGACGCAGAACCCCCATTCACTCAATTTATCGTTGTAGAAGGGGTATTATGCATGAGATTAAATCTCAATCTGAATTCTCCTGCCAAGGCTTGATTATGAATAGGTTAGTTTTCCCTAATGTACTTCTTGAAATCCTCGCTGATTGCACATATCGAATTAAATGTTTATATAATATTCTCTGAGTCGGCAGTTTAAAATCTGTATAATTCTCTGGACTTTAATCAATGCATTTTGCAACAAAGAATAGTTACTTCTAGAATTACCAATGGCTTGACATAACATCTTTTATTTTTATTTCGTCTTTGTGACATAAATTCATAAGTTTGACAGATGATGTTAATAAAATAAGTTTGATTTATAACATTGAATATTGCGAAAATGTCAAAATTATGTAATTTGTTTTGTAAGCAAGCATAATATTTTTTTTATGGAAAGCTTGGATTATTTCAGGGAACTCTCTAGTTGAATTTATCAGTGACATGGCACTTTTAGAAATATGATATTTTTTATACACCTTTACATACATACATACATACATACATACATACATACATACATACACACACACAACACATAGATAAAATATGATTTTAAGCAAATTAAAGCTGTGTCATATCAGCATCAGATGAAACACAGACCTGTCTACAATACATATCAATATTGATATACAAGATGAGTATTCTGGGTGGTGCTCTGACACAAACATAATGTGTTGCTCAAGAACTAACTAACAACACTCATTTATACATTGCAGCTATCTCCATGCCTCATTCATCACTATAATATTTGAAATTAGCCAGTCAAAACCGATGTCACGACCTATCTTCTTCTAATTGTGTTCTTAGTCAAACCGTGTCTCCCAGTCTAGCGTTTAGCATACATTGGCTAAGTTCCAAAAGTGGGAGAAATATACAACCAGCTTTAAGCTGTCACATTATCGGGGTGCTATCAAATTAAAATATATGCTTTTCTACCACTCTTTGTTCAAGACTCCAGTAGCTTAATCTTCAGTAGAATTGTATTATTTTTATTGCTTCATTAGTCTCACCATGGGTATGTTTCAAAATCTATTTGCGTCTATGGTTAAACAAATAAACAATAATCGCACAATCAAATAATAATCTGACATAATGAAGTTTATAGTGATTTAAGCTTTGTAGTATGATTATTATCCCCCGCCACGAAGTGGAAGGGGGATATAGGTTTGGGCTCCGTCCGTGCGTCCTTCCGTCCGTCCGTCCGTCCGAGATAAAGGGGACAGCTTTTCTCAGAAACCGTTTAAGATAGGTTTACCAAATTTGATGAGTTGCTTGAGGGCATGAATACCTTGATGGAGTTCGAAAATTAGAAGCGTGAAATTATTTTTCCGGAGTTAATGCCCTTGTTCCGTATTTTTGAACTTTGTTCATGGTATCTCCAAAGGGGACAGCTTTTCTCAGAAACCATTTAAGATAGGGTTACCAAATTTGATGTGTTGCTTGAAGACATGAATACCTTGATGGAGTTCGAAAATGAGAACCGTGAAATTATTTTTTTCGGAGTTATTGCCCTTGTTCCGTATTTTTGGACTTTGTTCATGGTATCTCCAAAGGGGACAGCTTTTCTCAGAAACCATTTAAGATAGGGTTACCAAATTTGATGTGTTGCTTGAAGGCATGAATACCTTGATGGAGTTCGAAAATGAGAAGTGTGCAATTATTTTTTCCAGAGTTATTGCCCTTGTTCCGTAATTCTGGCGTTTTTTCATCGTATCTCCAAAGTCGACAGTTTTTCTCAGAAACTATTTAAGATAGGAGAACCAAAATTGGTGTGTTGCTTGAGGGCACACATACCTTGATGGAATGAAAATGAGTAATGCACAATTATTTCGAATTATTGCCCTTTTTCCAATTTCTTGGCTCTGGCGGGGGATCTTGATGACTATGTCTTCTTGTTTCTCTCTAAGTTGAGTGGTGGTCATGAATAGGAAGACTGAACTATGCAAACATAGAATTACACAATCGAAGTGTTTCAATATTTCATCCAGCATCAGTTTTTTTAGATTAATAAATTCAAGAACTTAGATTGATCTTTCAACTCCAAAAAGAAAAAAATGGTAAAAATATGATAGAAGTGTACTACAAATAGTAGCATATGTATCCTTGTGTAATGTAATTAATGTAAACGTTCATTAAGAAATTGGCTTATAAAAACAGATTAGCTCATTCTTGTCTGAAGGCAACACACACAACCGAAAAAACTAACATGAAAAGCAAATAAATCAATTCATTGCTAATTATGTCTCGTTTTGCATCTAATATGATACAGTTCAAATATTTTACTTACCCAAGGGTATATTTCTGTAAGTAATCAAAAGTTAATTACTATATGTCTAGTACATGGAATCGTTAGAAGTTAAATAGTGATTCATATTTTCCCCAATCTATGCATTTCAGATGGAGACAGTTGAAATGTATTGTTTCTCCAAAAATTGGCCAGATGCCCACGTTTTCTTCACCTTTGGAGATCTATTTTTACATTACTGAGTGTTGTTGAAGTCTGAAGTATATATATTTTTAATAGGAAGTACTTGACAATCAATAAACTAAATGTCATAGTCGCTCATGTTAACAATTAAACGATATAGTTGATATCAGTAATATTAATCATCCGATATATCATGTGCAGTATTTCGTCTATACCATTGACTCACCAAGGATGAAATGAAACGATCATTCCATATCACACTTCAATAAAATGATTGAAGATGACGTAGACAACTCAACACTTTCTATATGTTTTCTGTAACCAAATCATTTCGTCTAGCCAGGTTTTGAAAAGCGATTGACGTGTTATTAGCAATAATCATGGTAGTATGCAATCTGCAAAGCAGTAATCCCTATCCACAAAGCAAATGCAATTAATGTAAATATTGTGAGTAATTCAGGAAGGAAAATGAACACAAATAGTTAGCACTTATCATTATAAGATTAATCAATTTAGGTTATAAGGAAGAACGTATTTGTCTGAGTAGATCCAGGCAATGCATTTTAAGCAAAGAAAAGATACATTAAATTAAAGAGGCAATAAACACTATTCGCAGAATTATTCAAAATAGACTAACACAAAAAGTCTCAAGAAATGATTTCATATTGAAAGGTACAGATACCCCTATTGACCGATTATGTACTTTCATACTCTTTGTATACTGTATATATAAGGTCAACCAGGGGAATCAAACTTCCTGGTTATATTTACTCTTGTTCCTGTGCCATCATTCACCAAGTACATCTTTGTGCTTAATAATGGTCAAGTGGTTTCCTTGCACAGTGAGCTGACAACTTATTTTGAATATCATGATATCGAAAGTTCTTTAGGACAAGCTTGAACAGGAATTTTAGCCTTACCAGGACACTCCAACTGATTAATAAGGGAGTTGTCATCAATTAGTTTTACAGCTACCAGTCTCTGTTATTGTTAACATTTTACCGAGTTTAGAATATCATTTTAGCATCTCTAACACATCTTCACATTAAATAAGTTTTAATAAATTAATGAACATGACGATATTCAAGTTTAACTCGAATAAAAACATTTCCCTCAATTTTCATATAACCGGTGAAATTGTTTGCAAAGAAATTACATCAAATGGGACCAGAGCCAATTTTCACTTCAATAAAAAACCATTAACACTGTAAGAATGAATCCAAAAAAATTCGTTCATATTATATATATGCTCCTATCGAATTGTATTAGCTCGGGTACATTCAAGGGATATCGCACAAGCCGCAGCCAGTAGGAACACTTTTATCTCACACTGCTACAGAAAAAAAACCAACCCTGTAATATATCCCTTTTAATAACAAAGTTAACATTTTCAAAGCTTTTAAAAAGAAGAGACAAACGAATTAAACACATTTCATAGCTCAATTTTAATTGAAGAATCTTTAACCTAAAACAGATACAAGTTTTAATTTGTTTTTGATATCCTTATTAGCATTTCACACGGCTTTTAGAATTGCTGCTGTTGGGAGAACGCTGTGAGTGACTAGTAGTTAAATCAAGTGAAGTTAATAGTCTCATTTGGGTAGTCTAGTTATCGAAGTAGGTTAATCTGATATGGAAAATTTCGTTTTTATCTTGACGGGATTAAATTGAATTATTTGCCCTGCGTGAACATTTTCTACTATTCAAAATATTGGTTATCTATCACTACTAAACGATCACGTTAACATGTTTTGGCCGACAAGTCTGACTCTCGTCTCCCTCTAAAGTAATCAGGTTACCTCAACCTTGTTTGTTGATCTCCAACAAAGGGCATATACATTTATCAAACCACAGTCTACAATCCAAGGAGTTGTTTGCATCTATATCTGGTCGACTGTGTAACCCTCCCTTGTATCTTGATCGATTCTCCATACATGTATGCCAGCCATTCGAACTATAGATAGGGACACAGACTCTCACTCTCGCATATCAGGACGATTTAGGTTCAGTTTGACTGTTTTTGACAATGCTTGATTATTAACAGGGCAGTTTCTGCAAATGTTTTTACATTCAATTAAATTGAAAAATCTTAATATGCACTTCTGGAATAATCCAGCATGCAGCATTCCGAATGTCTACTGTTTTTAGGAACGCTGTGAGCGACTAAGCCTGAAAACTTAGTAGTTAATAAAATCAAGTGTTCGTGGTAAGGTTAATAATCTCATTTTGAAGGAGAAAATGGAATATTTCTTTTTAATTGTTCAACAAATCGAGACTGATCACCTGATCAGCTGCTCAGTATCTTCATGGTTGTGTCAGGTGTCCCCATTTGAATACCTCTCCACACTGACGTCGTTTATGTCTCTCACCTATAATTAAAGGTGCTGCGTAAACAATCTCCATGTTATATTTTGTTATACAAGCATTAGATATGGTGATTTCCAAGTTTGTCTGCTCGTTTGTTCTGGTAGTTTGTGCCGTCACAAGCAATGTATTTATCGAGAAATGGTTGTATGTTTTTGAGAGCTCTCTTCCAATTATGTTGCTTTAGAAAATCCTTTGCAATTATTGAAATGTGCTGCCATTCATGACGTTGTACATTCATATGTCACTTCGTGGCATAACATAGCTAGTTTTGATTACTGAATACATGCATTGGTTTCATTCTATTATTATTGAAATTATATATTTGCTTTTCCATAAACATTAAATCAATCAGATGCAAGATATTCCACGTTTATTCCACGTTATATTCGATATGACAACGTAACTAGATATACTAATGAATACATATTAATAAAACAAAATTATCACAACCCGTTCGACATTGAAATAAACTTTTTCAGAATTAAATTGAGTTTTCTACTGCATGGACAATTTATGCTGTTTAAAAATTGTTTATCTACCATTCCTACACAATCAAGTTAACATATTAATCCAGCAAGTCTGACTCTCGTCTCCGTCCGAACTTATCATGTTATCTTTAACTGAAACGTGTATATTGTGCTCCAAAGCAAACATATAAATCTATCAAACTTGTCCCCGCTTTAGAAGACATTACAAGTAGTGATTTATATCTATATCTGGTCGACTGTGTAACCCTCTCCTTTATCTTGATCGAATCTCCATATGTCAGTCATTCAAAATATAGACGGGACGTAAACCCCCTCATTACCAAGTATATTACCATAGAAGGTGCATTATGATAAAGATTAAGTCTCAATGGTGCTGTATCTGCCAATGCCCGATTATTAACAGGGCAGTTACCCCAAATGTACTTCGTATAATATTTGCATTCGATTTCAGATCCTGATATTTGTTTTAGCATCAGATTAAATGAACATTTATATTCCATAATTATTTTTATTCACATGGTACATGTATCGCATATGAAAATAACACATCAAAGAAATAGTACACGAATAAAGGACAATATATTTCAATGTAAAACGAATTGTCTGTTAATGGTGTGTTAACGAGGACATTGTATTGTAGAAATTACAACCTTAAGCATGCATGTGATGAACTTTATGGGGTCGTTTGTCATGTCTATTTATATAAATAAAAATGAGTTGTTTTGTCACGTGAAGTAAGGTTATATATAGGAAAGAGTAAACATCAGATGGGTTTGACGTGCGTGGTTATCGAACAATGACCATGTCTTACTGCCCTGTAAGGAAGTTGATGTTGTAATTATTTATTGTTCTTGTTTTTTTTTATATATATATATGCGATCTTCCACATGTCTAAACATTCTTGAAAAGACCGATACACTGGTCGAAATGAGCTCATCGTATTAAAGAAGATTGATCCAGTCAAACCCATCTGATATTTACTCTTTACTCTTCTAAAATCGACTGGTGTCTGTGTCATCCCCAAATGTAGACTGACAGCAAATTTGACAACTTTGGGTGCTTGGGTTATTGGTTATATGAGATATTGCGTTAACAAGAGTTCGAAAAGTGGTCAAAGCATTGTGGTGGCCTTGAAAATAAGGTAAAGGTCATCAAAATCGACTTGTGTCTGCGTAAACCGCCAATATAGGCTGTCAGCAAATATTAAGATATTATGTCTAGCTGGTCATGAGATATCACGTTAACAAGAGACAATAAAGTGGTCGAAGTGTCGTGGTGACCTTGAAAATATGGTTAAGGACACCAAAATTGACTGGTGTCTGCGTCATCCCCGTTTGTAGCCTGGCACCAAATTTGAAGACTTTGGTTCATCCAGTCATGATATATCGTGTTAACAAGAGTTTGAAAAGTGGTGAAAGTGTCGTGGTGACCTTGAAAATATGGTCAAGGTCACCAAAATTGACTTGTGTCTGCGTCATCCCACAATGTAGCCTGGCACCAAATTTGAAGACTTGGGGTTTATCCAGTCATGATATATCGCGTTAACAATAGTTCGAACAGTCGTCAAAGTTTCACAGTGACCTTGAAAATAAGGTAACGGTCACCACAATCGACTGGTGTGCGTCTTCCCCCAATGTAGGCTACAATAAAATTTGAAAACTCTTTATACAACGCTTCATGAGATATCGCGTTAACAAAAGTTTGAAAATTGGTCAAAGTGTCGTTGTGAGGTAACGGTCACCAAAATCGACTGGTGTCTGCGTCTTCCCACAATGTAGGCTGACACCAAATTTGAAGACTTTGGACAAAACCCTTCATGAGATATCGCGTTAACAAGAAATGTGACGTACGGACGGACGGACGGACGGACGCCGCTGAATACATAGTCCCCCGTTCCGCGTTGCGGCGGGGGACAATAAACTGACGAAAGTATTTATCTTTGAACCATGTGCGATGAAAGCCAGTGTTGTTTTGTGTTGGAGTCACAGTGTTAAAATAGGTTGGATGGTTATTTCCCGTTATTTCGGCTTTATTTTTGCAAAATTTAGTTTAATTCACAATTAGTTGTATTCAAGAATTTTACTTCCAGAATTTTGCGAACAAAACTGTAAGGTACAGTCGAAAGTTCTTCATTTAGGTATAGTGACATAAATACAGCCAATATTTAGACACTGTAGGAAACAAGGAGAAGTACGTACGTTTAATCAATTACTGCTTCTCTATGAGAAGTTCAGTATAAAGTCTTTCTGATGTGAAGTGCATGGTGAGAAATGAGTGGTTGAGTTAATTTCATACATCAAAGAAAGTAATTATCACCATCACCAGATTCTCGCCATGGAGTGAACCACACGTACTGTTTAAATATTTATACACAATATGCATCATATGAATGTGATATGGCTGAACACACGACAGATAGATAATCGTTTATACAGATGAACATCTGTTATGGAATACCTGCAGGTGAACACAGATCACTTTGATAAAATATTGACTGTTTAAGTCAGCAAACCAGTAGAAGCTAGAACTATATAATTATTTCCCGCACAATTGTGTGTAATTGTGAAATGTGACTGTGATAGTAGAAATAAAGAGAAGCTAACAGACGCATTAATAACTTCTCCACTCCCCACATTGTGTTAATGTCAATATCTGATTGGTTCCCTCTTGTAGGGTATAAACGCCTGACAGGAATCTTAGACAGTGTGTTATCTACGTTCCACAGCTGTCTATCACTACCAGACTACTACTACTACTTGCCTCATCTAATATAATCTGCTCGATAATCTATGTCAAAAGTCATCTACTTCTTTTTGTCTTCACTTACCAATTCTGCTTGGGCAGGAGCATTCATTCACTACGTGCAATTAAGTATGATACTAACCAATTGATTTTAGCTTTTACACAATATGAGTTCAGACCACATCTCGTATAAACACGTACAAATAATACGTATGTTTATTTCAGAAGGAAATCATCAGAACAAAGTTTCACTGACAAAACAAGACGTGTTTGATCAACAGTGATGCCCCAGGATAGTTTGGATTTAAAATATGAACAAGGTTAGGTTTCATAAGTTCGAAAATGGTTCCTGTGGTCAAGGTCTCATCACGATAAATGCATATTTGAAGTATCAACAACCTATACCTGACCAATCTGACTTTATCGGACAGAATTTCAGGCAGGAGCACAGGAGAAACACTATATAGCCCTGATTCGGTATCATAGATAACACTTGATATAATGAAGGACTTAAAATTAGTTACAGACAACATATCACAGTGAACATGCCATGAATACAAAGTGTTACATCTTCACATGTGCTTAATTGTATAATTCGTCGCATCACTGCTGAAACGTTGTTTATAAACCTCCAGTGAAGTTACTCTATGATCTCATCAGGGTCTTCTTTTACCGATCAAACCTCTAGTACAAGTAGCTTTTTCCAAGACTTATGATCGTATGAAATCTTTCTCCTAATGTATGCAATTTTAAAATATCACAGAATTTAAAACTCGCAAATTTAGTGACGATGCCTGGTACTGAACTCTTCGCTTACCAAATAAAACAATCTTACCAACTGAGCAAGGATGACCGCGGTATTATAGCTGATTGCTTGTAAAGTATGAACCATGTGTTATAAACATATGAGATGAGTAGCTTCCATGCACAGCATGCGTTGCAGGCGTTTATCACGTGCATACCGCGGCTGTGCCTTCCACGCATGACAACTGATCCCAATAGCTATTACCATTGAATCCGTAATGAAGTTTAAATATTAAATTACAACTTAACTATAGCTTCCGTTCATAAATTAGATGACAACCCCCTCAACGAAGGCCCTCTACAACTGCCTCTGTCGACAGCTGTATTTCTAAAAAAAACATCTGGATGAAATTTCTTAACAAGTTATATATTTGTGACTAACAACATCTTAGCAAGAATTCAAATAGTGAAATGATCATTAATTTATTTTTTCAAATGCTCATTGCATTATGAGATAACGTATACTTGTTATATATTTGAGAGTTAAATGGATTTTTAATTTCGTTATCACTCATGTAAAGACAGTGTGAACTATAATATGTTTCCTTAATTAGTATGTATGGTAGGAAATCATTGTTATATCATGATAAAAGTCACAGCAGCCACATGTTATAGATTTTGATCACGTAGAATCTCTCGTTTCTCTCAATGTACTTACCAGAGTGTAAGTGCATATTTAAAAGTGTGTTCTGATAGAAGTGTATCATGTTGCATGAGTTTCAAATAATACAATAATAATCCAAATAAAAATACATATAAAGTCCGACTTTTAAGTGATATGCTATCTGGTGGCCATGTGACTGGAAAACATTCAAATAAACATGGAGTTAAAGTTGACAAGGATAGCCTTCAGAATAACTTTCAGGACTATTTTATCCCTGTATCATTGCTCATTTATGAAACTGCTATCACAGGCTGTTTTCTTAAGTATACTTTTTAACAATGTTCAAAGAGAATTATACGTGTTGCTGGGTTAAAACTGAGATTAATTCAACATGTCAGAACAATAAATTTAATAATTTGAGTTTCTTTCCCACGTTGTGAGCATAGTGCATGGTACTATTGCGAACAGAGCTCAGCGCCTGATCTAAGACAAGTACATTCTTGCATGTATATATATTCGATTTTAAATTTTACTTACTGATTAAAAAATTAATGCAACTTGCAAAATTTTAATTTCTAAGAAATAGACAAGCTGAGACATTTATACCAGTTTAACTTGCTGTCTTCAAACCATTTAGAAGTCAGTGTCAAAACATATGAGAGACACCCACGTCTTCAGCATACTTTAATAAGACATTTCCAACATTACAGCGGTAACGTGTAGGAGTTAAAAAGAGATTATGTAATTACGACATATCACAACAGAAATAGAGCATGTGGCTCCTTAACTTTACCTTGTAACTGTGATACAAGCATATGAACCCACATTCTCTTCCCAAAGAGGTTTCTCTCTTTTTTCCGGGTTTAGACTCTGTTCTATCAGGACTACATTCTCGGCTAGAAATAGAGAATCCTGATTGGTTCCATTGGAAAATAGCTGCGCAATTTAACGACGCCATTGTAAAGGTGACATTTGCCAATGGTACCACACAATGCTATTTTAGAACAGAAACATGCCATAAACGTTTTCACGTTTAATGTAATTTCCTTGAAGTAAGCTATCTAAATTTATCAAAATAATTGAAAAGTATTTTAATCAGACATACATGTATTTGAAGGGCATATGCTTTTGATATATTATCCTTTACAGTCGACGTCAAAGGCTAAAGTTTTTGAAATATCTCGATCGATGTATTCGATTAAATATATGGGTTCATTACCTTTTTCGCCTCTAGGTACTTTGCTAGAAATAAAAGAAATGTCCCTAATAAAACAAAGGTTACTATCGGAAATCTGATCGGAGTAACCTCTGTGGTAGGGACCTGGGCCGTGTTCAAGAGAGGTTTCAAAGTAATCGCTATCTTGAACGCGATTGCTCAATGTAGCGCTACGTAGCAAGGCGAGAAAACTTCGAGGAATTTGCACTGTATCGTTCAAGACAGAGTGAGCGCTACATTGAGCGATCAATGAGCAATTTAAGCGCTCGCTGTTATTGAACGGAACCCAGATGTACTCTGAGTTGACATGAACCCTCAATCAGTGTTATCTGTACCTCACCGAGGATGTTATTTTACAACACAAACATAAAAAAAACATGTTTAGCCCCAGACCACAGTCGAACCATCCAAATTCAAATCTAATGGCCCGTGTCTTTTATCTTGATTGATTCTCCGCAAGTCAGTCATTCAACTATTGACGGAGACGTGGACTTCTCATTGATTCAATTGATCATCGTTGAAGCGGTATTATGAGCACGATTAAGTATCAATATGAATTTCTCTGCCAAAGATAGATTATGAATGGGACAATTTTACCTAATGAACTTCATAAATTCCTCGCTGATTGCACATGTATATAACATTTTCCGAGTCTGAGTCTTTCTTTGGAATTTGTTCAATTATTTAAGTGGTTTTCCTAATTTAATCAATTGTATTTTCAGGAAGGAATTTTTAATTCTAGAAGTATTACAAGCTTGAAATAACATTTTTTTAATTTCCTCTCTGTTCACTAACATTCACAAACTTGGTAGAATATGTTATTAATATAATTTGGTAAATGATTTATGACTGAAATGTCAAGTCTATATGCTTGTCCTGGAAGCATGCATAATGTCAAGCTTGAATTCTTTCAGGAAACTCGAATTTCTCTAGTTGAATTTACCAATGATAAAACATAAATACAAACAATATTTTTTATACAACTCACATAACATACAAAACATTAATACATAGAGTTTACAGCGTATCATATCAACATCAGAAAATAGCACACATATACCCGTCTACAGTAGATATCAATATTGATCTACCAGATGAGTAATTTGGATGAGGTCTGACAACAATATAAGATGTTGCAACTATCAACTCATTAATGCAATTCAGTCGTCCCTACCTCGTTTAATACTATAATCCCTGCAATTAGCCACTCATAACCAGTGTCACGACTCAACTACTTCTAACTGTGTACTATAACCAAATCATGTCTTCCAGTCTAGCTCTGAGCAACATCGGCTAAGTGCCAATAATAGTGGGAGTAATATGCAACTAGCCTTCAGCTGTCACATTGCCAGGTTTAAGGGACACGTCTGAACGTTATTGTGCATACATAACTGCAATTAGATTAAAATATAAGGGTTAATTCTGTAGGAAATGAACACATCAAGTGAGAAATAACGAATAATTGCATCCCAAGTCCGCCTACACTTAGTTAAAACAGCACAGGACACGTGTCTGTCTGACATAATGAAGTTTGTAGTGATTTAAAGTTTTGTAGTATAAACATTCATTTTTAAATTGTGTGGTCAAGAATAGCATGACTGAAGCATGCAAACATAGAATTCCACATACGTTCAGCTTCGTTTGATAAATAGCCTCTTGAAAAATGATTTAACTTTTGAAAACTGCAAAAACCAAATTAATGTCCTGTGACATTACTTGAATTGATTAAAGTTTTGTAGTATGAAGCTTATTGTTCAAATTGTGTCTAGGCATGAATAGAACAAGCACACCTAGTCGGCCATATCCCCCGCCTTTGGGAAAATTTATTGAAGAATAGTTGTTGAATAACAGTGACTATGAACCTTTTTTCAACTAAACACAACACACAAAATTTCAGCTCCTTAGACAAAGTGGTTCTGGAGAAGAAGTCAAAATGCGAAGCGTTTACAGACGGCTGGATACCGTGCAATGCCATAAGCCCATCGGGCCTTTCAGGCACATCTACACATGATGATTGTCTTAGTTACATTATCATGGAAACAGTCCAAAAATATAACTCGAAGAAGTTGAAAACCCCAAAAGGCACATCTACACATGATGATTGTTCCACACACCAAGTTTCGTTGAGATATGACTTATAGTTTTCGAGTTCTGTTCCGGAAACAAAATTCTAGGTTACATTTCTATGGAAACGGTAAAAAAAATATTTCTAAGAAGTTGAAAACACCAAAAGGCACATCTAGACATGATGATTGTTCCACACACCAAGTTTCGTTGAGATATGTCTTATAGTTTTCGAGTTCTGTCCCGGAAACGAAATTCTAAGTTACATTTCCATGGAAACGGTAAAAAATAATAACTTGAAGAAGTTGAAAACCCCAAAAGGCACTTCTAGACATGATGATTGTTCCACACACCAAGTTTCGTTGAGATATGTCTTATAGTTTTCGAGTTCTGTTCCGGAAACGAAATTCTAAGTTACATATCCATGGAAACGGTCCAAAAAAATAACTCGAAGAAGTTGAAAACCCAAAAGGCACATCTATCAATGATGATTGTTCCACACACCAAGTTTCGTTGAGATATGTCTCATAGTTTTCGAGTTCTGTTCCGGAAACGAAATTCTAAGTTACATTTCCATGGAAACAGTAAACAAAAATAACTCGAAGAAGTTGAAAAACCCCAAAAGGCACATCTACACATGATGATTGTTCCACACACCAAGTTTCTTTGAGATATGTCTTATAGTTTTCAAGTTCTGTTCCGGAAACGAAATTCTAAGTTACATTTCCATGAAAATGGTCCAAAAAAATAACTCGAAGAAGTTGAAAACCCCAAAAGGCACATCTAGACATGATGATTGTTCCACACACCAAGTTTCGTTGAGATATGTCTTATAGTTTTTGAGTTCTGCTCCGGAAACAAAATCGGGACGGACGGACGGACGGACGAACGGACGGACGAACGGACGGACGGACGGAGCCCATTTCAATATCCCCCCCCCCCCCAACTATGTTGGCGGGGGATAATTACTGAACCAAATCATATATTTCCAAACACTTTCAGCTTCGCTCAACCCTTTCAACCCTTTCAACTCTAGAGCCCTAAAATTAGGTCTCTAAACGTATTTGTTCCTGGGAACCTAGGGTTAATTAAAGTTCACGTGCAATGCACTTTTGACAGATGACAGAAGAAGAATGACAGATTATTACCTCTACGTACATTAAATATATATCGGAATCAAATGAGGATAAACTCTTGACAAATATACACTTGCAATTGATTATTAAGACGATTTTAATTTACCCATTTTAATAATGCCAAAATCAACGCGGCGAACGCTTTGAGACAATCATTTAGGAGTGACTGTGATTAACCACAGACGAGGGTCGTCTCTGACCCTCCAGACAGCTGCATTAATTAATTAGTGATGATTATCACTACCGCTAGATCATGTATGAGGTGTGTCAAATCGCCAAAAACACATGTTTATGCAATAATTATGTAATTATCATCTGCGAAAGTACCGAGTTGGATATCTAATGGAAAATTGGAGATATGGAAAATTTAAGTTGTTTAATTGAAGATTTGTTTTTGATATTAGCAATCAAGTCACAAGAGTCAACGCTTCAGGGACCACAGTCCCACATATTTTCATTCTTGCCGCGCCGCCGAGTCTAAATTAGGTGTTTTGTTTTAAAAAAAACGTATATAATAAGTAATTGTTGGACCGATTTCAGAAATTAAAAACAGAGCATTTGCTAAATTGAAATCCCATTTTAATGAATCCGAATGGCATTACATCTAACCTTTAATAGCCTCCAGAACAATGATTGACAGTTTAAAGCTGCAAACACAAAACTAGCGTGGATCTGTTTTTAAATATCAACATATGCTTTTAGGTAATGTAATTTATGTTAAAGTTTACACAGAATATTGCTGGTTAATTCAATCTCGCCCAAAGACACCAGACACAACCAAAAAAAAAAAAAAACTAAAGAGAAATACCTAATTTTAACAAGGCTCAAGTGAGCGCAGCTCACATATCCCCGCCTGTAGTTTGATCGTATTCATACAGTATAAATAAAATGGAAAACATAATCTAGTTAATCATGTCAATGAATAACAATGATTGTTTTTAATGCAAATATGTTTGTAATTATTTGAATCATGGAGTTAAAACCAATGAAAGGCACAACAATACCCAACTTCCCAATGCAAGGCATAACTCTTGCCAGTCTCCATTACTGGCTGATTATGCAGACTGGCAAGACTTATGCCTTGCGTTTGGAAGTTGAACAATACCATATAGGCAACATCCAAAGTAAAGTTTTCAAGTTACATAGTTCTTTAGTTATGCCCCAGAAATGACACAAATGACACAAATGACACAGAGTTAAACCGTTTTGGGTCAAAATGTCAGTAATTATTTGGACCTTAGGACTCCTTAAGGACACAACAACACTATATAGACCTCTCCACGGCTTATTTCATGGGCGCGGCCATTTTGTGGCGGCCGCAACGCTGAACTGGTCTCTGTTATTTCCAACGTTGCGGGAAATAAGTGTGACGTTAACAAGGATAGACGGTTCCCAGTCAACGTTTACGCGGTAAAGACAACATCAAACAAACTGGTCAAGTCATATTAATTCATTTAAAGGACATCTGATGTTTTGTCTTCGACAAACATTGCAGGTAGGGATTTCTAAAGTACTAAACTGAAGAAAAAATAACACTCAATAAAAGTTAAATGTGTAGTTTGATGTAAATCGGCGACATCAGTGTGCACGAAAACTGGTGGTCTTTGGATGGAATCGAACACAGTGCTAGTATTTTCTATTAAATTAGTTGTCTTTTTTGGTTATTTCAACAGTTGTCAATATTGACACAGGAGCCTATCTACCTTTATTAAAAAATAGATTGTTCAAGAGTATCTACATGTCAAGGTGACCTACCAGGTTAATTAGAACATTAGCACATTAATTAGTAAAACGAGTTGTGATTTCAATGTCTCTAAATTTCGTGCAATTTCTCTCCCTTGTAACCATTTAATAAGTAATTTATACATTTTAAATATATTTTACCAACAAAATTTCAAATATTAACTTACTACGGAAGATTTTACTGAGCATGTAAATAATTCTCTACTTAATTCTCTTTGGAAACTCAAAGGTACACTTCTCAATAAAACATTTTCGGCCACAGAAAATGTAGTTCCTATCTCTAAGGACACTGATAACCGGGAATGCAGACATGGATCTCATGACCTTGATTATAGCATCACTATTACAAAATTGGAATGTTCTGTTTGTGAGGAGTTTTATGACAAGTATGTTAATCTTTCCGGGTCCAAGAGCAAAGAATTAAGTGATTTAACATTGAATCAAGGTGCTTCATCAAATCCGCTATGGAAAGACAGCAGGTGAGTAAGAATACCAGCTTCCAAAGCCAACAGCGTTCCTAAAACAAGTAGAGGCGAATCAGAGAAATTCCTTAACAATCACCTGTATGAGAGATTTAAGGGTAATGCAAACACCGCTTATTATGGTGACCCATGAACCCATAGCAAGATCACATTATGAAGCTAATTCTGGGAAAACAGTATTATGTACAGGAACTGTTATATCATCACAAGAACCATTTATTTCTGCTAGTCCTGATGGAACCATTGAAGATTCTACTATTTTAGAAATCAAATGCCCTACACCTTCTGTCCATGCCATGATTGAGTCGGGAAAAGGTGATGTTCGGAATATTGACAGTGAACTAGCTCTTCACCCAAAACAGTCAGGGACATCACGGCTTTCCGTCTCGTTACAAAGAGACGGTATGCCGTCTAAAAATTATCATGAAATTATTGTCTTATGACGATGGCATGCCGTCTATAAACGTATTCGACGGTATCCTGTCTTAATGATTCAGGGAGAGTTCATTGTGTCAAAATGCTAAAATTAAGACGGCATGCCAGCTTCATATTTCACAAGACGGCATGCTGTCTCATATTTTAAAATATAGCAGCGTGACTGTCTTGAGCTTGCGTGGTTCCTACCGACTGAGATCGAGGTGTGCCAGTTAGAACCCTCGCGCACGTGAATCATAAGGCCGAGATGTTCATGTTTCACGTGCTCGATGGTTCATCTGACTTGAACCATAGCTCAACAATACATCAAACCACAAACAGAATTGACAAAAGTTTAGTTTTGATTCCAGTTACCGTTTGTTTAACATAATAGGGTAAAAGAAACCGTGTCCTTGTTAGAAAAATGTGTCTATATTAGGCAGCTCACACAAAGCATGAACTAAACGTGATGCACTTTGAGCACGTGGAAATGTACAAGTTGCACTGTCAATGTGAATATCGTCAGCTAACATAAAATAAAAAATACAACATAATGTAAAAAATTTGCAATTCCGCTTTAAGTCACTGCAGCACAATTGTTTTCCATATAATTTCTTTCTCAATTGTGTCGTTTATTTATCTATTTACGTTTATACAATATACTACGTTTAGAGGGTAAAACATCTCATTACCCGACCCAAGCCGTATCAGTAGAAAATGGTTATCCGTATTGATTTATAATGGTGCGATCTGTTTGCTTGGTCTCATGCAATTTGGAGAAGTTAGACAGCAAGATGACAATGCCATCATGCCATAATTTAAAATCCACTCTGAGCGTTTAAGAGCCATCGAGTATTTTAGTGTTTTAAATACAACATTATGTTTTGGAAAACATACTTATGACATCAATCGCTAGAGACAACTACAAAACATATGATAAATAATGTTCATATCACTATCCGATGAAATTTGGTTTTAAAGACAAGTTGGTCTTAGATTAAAACGCGTCAATAGAATTTAACGTCATATTAACAGCCTTTCCTTTTCTGCATAAAAAAGTACCACAGAGTAACTAGGATTTCCTAGGCGTGTTGGCCCTTCTCACACATTTCTGAATGTGACAATTGTTATATTATCATGTTTCAAAATACCCTGTGAATATACAAATTATTTACTTTTTACCTGTTAAATGGTACTTTATTGTGATTATACCAGCAAACTATGACAGGTATAGTATGTATATATTCTCATTGATTATACAAGTCAAGCAACGTACCTTGTTGGGTAATACATTTATTTTAATATCTGTAGAAACTACAGAATTGAAAGAAATGCATGGTAAATAAATAAATAAACGCCAAAAACTGTATTTTTATATTTTTTGTGGAGTAATCATAAATGGTCTCTTTTATTTGTCTGTTTACATTGTTGGAGTAAACCACAATGTTTTGCACTTGAAAATAATACACATAATCTATATGTAGACTTGAAAACATATTTATTATTTAAGTGCGAATTCTCAGCTTATTTTTGGTCGAAAAACTAAGTGTATATATTTCAATACGATTGGTTTTTAGAAATGTCTATTAACATAATCAATAGCTTTTACAGAAATAGCTAAATCAGTCTGAACGCTTGAACTACTTTCGAATGTTTAGTGTGAACACCTTAAAATGGCCGCTAAGGGAAACATTCGTTTTAAGATTATTTTATTGTTTCAGGGGTCTTATTCCGCCATTGGTAACACTTATGTTTCTTTTCGCGAGAGCAATGTATTTTAGTAAGAACAGCGTGCTACAGTTCCTTTAAAGTTACAAAAATAAAACTACTATGCAAACTTATAACCGTTGTGATGATAGGTTTGGGCTCTAACATTTAATGAAAATGGACGTTGCAAGGAAATTGCAGTACAGTCAATAATGCAGGTAGTTTGCAGATAGGTAGTCTTAAATGACTTTGGCATTGCTGATCTTATAACATCTCTTGGGAGCCAAATAATACAATCCTTAAGCTTTCTGGCGAAAATTGAGATACAAACCCAAAAAATCTTACTCGCTAATTGCATTGAAATTGAAAACCGTCAACCGAGATCATGAAACTGGATGCCAAGCCTAAGTCTCATAAGTGTGAGTAGGATTTGATCTGAAAGTGGCATCTGAATGTTTGACTGCATTACAGATGACAGAAAAGTCACTTATGAAAGAAAGACCTGAAGAGTGAGACCTGTTTAAAATACTGAATCGGTGTCAGTTTTAATACTGTCTACAGAAAAGGCAGGGAAATTAACCTGAACAGCGACATTCTTTGTTTTGGTTATGCTTTTTTTGCTGGCTTAAAGGTGATCATACGACTTTGTGAAACAAGAGAATTAGTGAGCACAGCTCACTCATGATACCCCCGCTTTTACATTAACATTGGTCAAAGAGAAATGTTTGAAAATAGCAAAAGGGCATCAATGTTTAAACTTTTGTATGAAAGACCATTACATAGAAGTATTATTAAAGCAGAGTAAGTATTACACTTGTAAGCATGTTTTAGAAGTAAAAGTCAAACAATTTGAAAAATATCATTTAATATGCAAATGAGGGTATGAAACATACAAAAATGCAAATGAAGGTATGAAATATAAAAAAGGCAGATGTATACATCAGTGGTTTCGTAACATTTGAACAATTAGTGTCCGAGTTATGAGTGGAACAAAAAGTGTGAATGGCGAAGATGAAAAACGGAGAAAATTTGCATAACTTATGCAAATGAGGGTATGAAACATACAAAAGGCAGATGTACACATCATGGTGATTGTACATATAAAGTTTCGTAACATTTTAACAACTGGTTTCAGAGTTATGAGTGGAACAAAAAGTGTGAATGGCGAAGATGAAAAACGGAAAAAATGCATAAATTATGCAAATGAGAGTATGAAACATACAAAAGGCAGATGTACACATCGTGATGATTATATGTATCAAGTTACAAGACATTTGATCAATTAGTATTTGAGTTATGAGTGGAACACAAACTATGAATAGCAAAGTCAATGTACATATAAAGTTTCGTAAAATTTGAGCAACTGGTTTCAGAGTTGTGAGCGGAACAAAAACCGGACGGACGGACGCACGGACGTGCTGACCGCTATATACCCCCGACTAATTCGTAGCGGGGGTATAATCAACTTGGACTGCAACAGTTAACAACTTTTTGCATAGGTATGTGAATACAAAAACAAGAGTTCAGTTTACAGCATTCACACTCAGGTGGTGAGTGATCCTCCTCCTCTTCCGATTGAGATACAGCTCGACTTGTCGCTTCATGTTCAGTTTGACATTCCTCGGTCTGTTGATCGCTACTGTGGGTCCTAGAAACATCAGCCAGAGGCCTGAGAGGGTGTCGGACTATGTCCCTTCTTCCTTGTGTCACCTGGAGAGAACACAATGAAGTTTATAATTTAACTGACTAATTATTTTATGTTTCAGTCAATAACAAGAAAAGAACTCATTGTGTCATAATTATTTACTCCCAAAAATGAGACAATAATTTGTAGGCTAAACAGCATTAGAATTATATTAGTAGGCAAATAAATTAGAAATTAAAACTACAATTACCTTCCTATCATATCCCAAATGCAATGCTGGATCAGGATTTTGTTTGGTAGGATGGCCATCCACGTAATGTACTGAGCATATCTGAAAAAGATGTTACAAATAATATGACACTTCAATCAAAGTTCAGTTTATACTAGGGCTGCAACGATTCGGTTTGGTGCATCGATAACTGACACCAGCAGTCTCGATTCGATCTTCGATCTCAAATGTTCAAATTTCGATTCGGTTCAATTGCAAATTAAAATGTTAATAAAAACCACTTACACTTTACCAGATGAAAAAATTATAGATCTGTATCCTCCATATGAACAACGAAGAAGTAAAACAAGATGTGTTTGTTAAACACGGATGCCCCCGGATATACCAAGTTATGGCCAAGGTTAAAGTTTTCTGAATATTGTCCACTCCGGCAAGGTCAAGGTCACAAGGTCAAATATGATGACCTCATCTGAAAGGTCAAATCACAAGGTATGCACATGCCAAGTATGAAAGCCATAGTTCTGAGCAATCTAAAGTTATGGCCAAGGTTGAAGTTTACTGAAGATGTCCACTGCAGCAAAGTCAAGGTCACAAGGTCAAATATGATGACCTCATCTGAAGGTCTCATCACAAGGTATGCACATACCATGTATGAAAGCCGTAACTCAACAATCAAAAGTTATGGCCAAGATGAAAGTTTTCTTAAAATGTTCAGTGCGGCAAGGTCAAGGTCACAAGGTCAAATATGATGACCTCATCTGAAAGGTCTCATCACAAGGTATGCACATGCCAAGTATGAAAGCCGTAGCTCTGAGCAATCCAAAGTTATGGCCAAGGTTAACGTTTTCTAAATTTTGTCCACTGCGTCAAGGTCATAAGGTCAAATATGATGACCTCATCTGAAAGGTCTCATCACTAGGTATGCACATGCCAAGTATGAAATCCCTAGCTCTGAGCAATCCAAAGTTATGACCAAGGTTGAAGTTTTTGTGGACAAACACACAGACAGACGGACGGACAGACGGACGAATCTCCGATTCGGGGGCATAAAAACGATTTATCAGACTATCAGTTACACTACATTACTTGCAATATTGTCAACGAAACACGATCTTTCCCTCGTAAACAATAACGAAACTATATTAGAGTTACCTCCCTTTAAACAGTGTACGTGAACAAACGAAGGTTAATTTATTCAGAAGTCGTAACGTACTGCATGTTCATTGGATGTGAATTATAGGTCAACAGCTTCGACAGTGATCGTGCATATTTCAAGCATTCTCATTGGCTGATATTTCTGGTAACTATCTTCGTAAATTTCCGTTTCTGATTGCTAGTAACTCGTAGCGGGAGGCGACAATATCATGGCAGACGACGCACAGTTGTCAAGACCACGAGGTCATTTAAAATCAAAAGTGTGGGAACACTTCGGCCTTAGAAAGGACGCGAAAGACTTTGTAACATGTAGAGTATGCTACACAGACATTACTCATAAAACGGGAAATACAACTTATCTCTCAAATCACTTGAAGAGAAAACATGGATTGGATGTAAATGCGCATGCTTCAAAAAAGGAAATTAAACAAAGTTCGCAGGGTCAAGTAAAAGTGATCGACGTTTTTCGACAGTCAAAGTTGAATACTTGCCATTCTACATTGATATCTCAGGCTATTGGGGGTTACTTAGCCGCTGACATTCGACCGTTCAGAACGATGGATTTAAGCACATGGTACACGTGCTAGAGCCACGCTACACTTTGCCAAGTCGTACTTATTTTTCTAATACAGTACTACCTAGCATTCTGAAAACAGTAACCGCGAGAGTGAAACGTCAGTTGAAGGAAGCTGAAAGTATCTCGATAACGACAGATGCATGGACCTCAAGAGCGACGGAGAACTACGTGGCTGTAACGGCTCACTTCATTGACAAAGATTGGAAAGTTATGAACTTCACATTACAAACTGAAAAATAGAGCCATGGGCTCTGTAGCTCATCAGGATTTTATTGATTTATTATCTAAGGTTAAATATCTAAGTTATCTCAAGTAATACATTGTGAACAAGTAAAATAATATTGGTTTTAGAGCATGACCCCATTTGGGGTCATGGGGTCACGAAATCTACAATTTAGAATCCCCATTAGCCAAGGAGTCTGCACACAACTTTTCAGCTCTCTAGACCTGTTGGAACTGGAGAAGAAAATGAAAACAGGTTTTTTAAGGATGTGACCCCTGTGACCCCGTTTGGGGTCATGGGGTCACGAAATCTACAATTTAGAATCCCCATTGGCCAAGGAGTCTGCACACAACTTTTCAGCTCTCTAGACCTTTTGGAACTGGAGAAGAAGGTGAAAATAGGTTTTTAAACATGTGACCCCTGTGACCCCATTTTGGGTCATGGGTTCATGAAATCTACAATTTAGAATCCCCATTGGCCAAGGAGTCTGTACACAACTTTTCAGCTCTCTAGACCTGTTGGAACTGGAGAAGAAGATGAAAATAGGTTTTTTAAGGATGTGACCCGTGACCCAATTTGGGGTCATGGGGTCACGAAATCTACAATTTAGAATCCCCATTGGCCAAGGAGTCTGCACACAACTTTTCAGCTCTCTAGACCTTTTGGAACTGGAGAAGAAGGTGAAAATAGGTTTTTAAACATGTGACCCCTGTGACCCCATTTTGGGTCATGGGTTCATGAAATCTACAATTTAGAATCCCCATTGGCCAAGGAGTCTGTACACAACTTTTCAGCTCTCTAGACCTGTTGGAACTGGAGAAGAAGATGAAAATAGGTTTTTTAAGGATGTGACCCGTGACCCAATTTGGGGTCATGGGGTCACGAAATCTACAATTTAGAATCCCCATTGGCCAAGGAGTCTGCACACAACTTTTCAGCTCTCTAGACCTTTTGGAACTGGAGAAGAAGATGAAAATAGGTTTTTAAACATGTGACCCCTGTGACCCGATTTTGGGTCATGGGGTCACGAAATCTACAATTTAGAATCCCCATTGGCCAAGGAGTCTGCAAACAACTTTTCAGTTCTCTAGACCTTTTGGAACTGGAGAAGAAGATGAAAATAGGTTTTTAAGGATGTGACCCCTGTGACCCCATTTGGGGTCATGGGGTCACGAAATCTACAATTTAGAATCCCCATTAGCCAAGGAGTCTGCACACAACTTTTCAGCTCTCTAGACCTGTTGGAACTGGAGAAGAAAATGAAAACAGGTTTTTTAAGGATGTGACCCCTGTGACCCCGTTTGGGGTCATGGGGTCACGAAATCTACAATTTAGAATCCCCATTGGCCAAGGAGTCTGCACACAACTTTTCAGCTCTCTAGACCTTTTGGAACTGGAGAAGAAGGTGAAAATAGGTTTTTAAACATGTGACCCCTGTGACCCCATTTTGGGTCATGGGTTCATGAAATCTACAATTTAGAATCCCCATTGGCCAAGGAGTCTGTACACAACTTTTCAGCTCTCTAGACCTGTTGGAACTGGAGAAGAAGATGAAAATAGGTTTTTTAAGGATGTGACCCGTGACCCAATTTGGGGTCATGGGGTCACGAAATCTACAATTTAGAATCCCCATTGGCCAAGGAGTCTGCACACAACTTTTCAGCTCTCTAGACCTTTTGGAACTGGAGAAGAAGATGAAAATAGGTTTTTAAACATGTGACCCCTGTGACCCGATTTTGGGTCATGGGGTCACGAAATCTACAATTTAGAATCCCCATTGGCCAAGGAGTCTGCAAACAACTTTTCAGTTCTCTAGACCTTTTGGAACTGGAGAAGAAGATGAAAATAGGTTTTTAAGGATGTGACCCCTGTGACCCCATTTGGGGTCATGGGGTCACGGAATCTACAATTTAGAATCCCCATTGGCCAAGGAGTCTGCACACAACTTTTCAGCTCTCTAGACCTTTTGGAACTGGAGAAGAAGATGAAAATAGGTTTTTAAACATGTGCCCCCTGTGACCCCATTTGGGGTCATGGGGTCACGAAATCTACAATTTAGAATCTCCATTGGCCAAGGAGTCTGCACACAACTTTTCAGCTCTCTAGACCTGTTGGAACTGGAGAAGAAGATGAAAATAGGTTTTTAAACATGTGACCCCTGTGACCCCATTTGGGGTCATGGGGTCACGAAATCTACAATTTAGAATCCCCATTGGCCAAGGAGGCTGCAAACAACTTTTCAGCTCTCTAGACCTTTTGGAACTGGAGAAGAAGATGAAAATAGGTTTTTAAGGATGTGACCCCTGTGACCCCATTTGGGGTCACGGGGTCACGAAATCTACAATTTAGAATCCCCATTTGCCAAGGAGTCTGCACATACAATTTCAGCTCTGTGGAGTTATTGGTTCTGGAGAAGAAGTCGAAAAAGCGAAAAGTTTACGGACGGATGGACGGACGGATGGACGGACGGACGGACGCCGGACGCCATGCCATGCCATAAGCCCATCGGGCCTTTCAGGCCTGATGAGCTAAAAATTCAGTGAATCTCACACAGCAGAAAACTTAGCTGCCGCTCTTAAATTGACTATTTACGAGTGGGACTTAAATCGAAATGGACACGGTCCTGCAATCACCACTGACAATGCAAGTAACCTTGTCAAGGCTGTCAAAGAGGCTGACTTACACCCACATATTGGTTGTTTTGCCCACACCGTGAACATTGCTACTCAACGTGGATTGAAAGTTAACCAAATGGACAGACTTCTTGCACGAGTGAGGCGTGTAGTGAATTTTTTTCACAAGAGTACATCTGCTACAAGTAATCTTGCATTAATGCAGAAAAAGCTGGATCTCCCAAGTCAAAAACTAATCAATGATGTACCTACTACAAATGTAGATGGAACTCAACGTACGATATGCTGGAAAGGTACCTTGAGCAACAAGCTGCTGTGTTTGCTACATTGATTGACATGAGACGAAATGTCAAAGATCTGGTCACCCTGAACGATGATGACATGCATAACATTGAAGACGTCATTACAGTCCTGAAACCCCTCAAAACAGTCACTACAGTGATGTGCAGTCAAAAACACCCGACAGTATCTCTGATACATCCCTTGAAGGACGTGTTGATAAAACAGCTTCAAGTTAGCCCAAATGACAGTGGTCTTGGTTCGGATGTCAAGAAAGCTATCAGCAATGATCTAAATTTTCATTTTAAAAATCATAATAATTTGTTTTATTTTTTATTTAGAACTATGGTAATTTTCATAAAAATGTTCTGAATTTCTATGAACTAATCTCATTTTCAATGTTAATTTTATTTTCCAGATATTCAACGGATGGGGTGTTGACTTTCCTCCTCCAATCTTCAGCCCTTGACCCTAGGTTTAAGGCCCTGCCGTACATTGATGAGGCTGCCAGACACGGGGTGTATCAATCCATAGGCCGGGCCACTGTTGATCTCCATTCTGCCGCAGCAGCCGCACAGTCATCTATTTGATATGGAAATTTAGAAAACACAATCTAAACTGATTTTGCCATTTGTGTAATGTTAATTTGTTTTAATAATTTAGTCACTTAAATCATTTAATTTATCAATTTCAAAGAATAATTACATTTTAAATTATTAAATACAATAAATATGTTACACAGTAAATGAGTAAATTCAATAATACACACTATGTCTAATTGTCTATATAGTGACACTAATCAGACTCAGAGTGATCAGGGTTTATTTTGTTTCACAGATGTCAGTAATTTTATTAAGTCTAAAGCTATGTGACACTCAGTGACAGTATGTGTGTGATGTTTGGGGTGACAATTTTGTTGTATTGTCCTGAAAGAACCAAACCGTTTGAAAACCAGAACAAAGAATTGGCAAAGACAGACATTTTTAAACTTTGTTATTTAATTTTTGTATTAAATCAGGTGAAGGTGAAAACTGAGCCAGGTGAGCCCCATCTGCCCACTCTAGTAGGGCCCATTGCCTCAACATCTGGGGATTCTGCTGCTGCTGTGAAAGAGGGCGAGTCAGAGCCACCTGCTAAAGTAACACGAGAAGAAGGTTCAGTATTATCTGATTTATTTGGAGATGTATTTCTCACCCATGTGGAGGAAGGCAAAGGTTTATTTGAGCGTACAGAAACAGAAATACAACTGTACAAAGATGATGAAGTTCTTAACCTTGAATCTGATCCTTTGACATGGTGGAGGGCAAGAGAGGGAAAGTATAAGTTACTCTCCAAATATGCCAGGCAATGTCTTGCCACTCCTGCCTCAAGTGTGGCAAGTGAAAGAGTTTTTTTTAACAGCAGGTGACATTGTCACTGCTCAAAGGGCTTCCCTGAGCAGTGACAATGTTGACATGCTTGTATTCTTGTCAAAGAATATGATAATCCCTGAAGATGTCACTAATTCCAAGTGATTGCAATTGTTAAACTCTAAATTGTCTTAGACTAAATCAAAGACATTGACATTTTCACATTTACTGAGTTACTGAGTTTAGTGAGTTACTAGTTCCAGCATTTCCTATTTGAAATGTTCAAATTCCATGATGATGCATTGCAGTGTTATCTCACTTATCTGTAACATAAACGTTGAAGAGAATGCTTAGTTTTGTGATCATTATTCAATCATATTAGTCATGGAAAGTTGTTTGTGAATCGAATCGAAAATAATCGAATCGAATGGGTGGAATCGATAATCGAACCGAATCGAGGCATAAGTGAATCGTTGCAGCCCTAGTTTATACATCTGTTTATGTTCAGTCAATATATTAAGCATTTCTACATCAACTTTCTACATTATTGTTAATACTAAAAGCCTAAACGTTCATCTGGAGATAGATTTTTCACATGTGAAATATTTGATTGGTATAAATGGTGCGCTGTCTCTTAGGTGCGTAGCTTTACCCGACAACACTGTACTAATTAGTGTTGCATCAATAAAATTCACACTTGCCGTTGGCCTAATATAATTTTGTTTATAGATTTGTAATATATTGATAAATACATACCACACGGCTTTCTGATGGGTAGAAATCTTTCCGATTTACTCAAGACACCCTAGCTCGACGCCGATCTTCATTTACAGGAAACCTATGGAGATGATAGGGAAGCAAGCAAGGGCAATCGCTCGATGGCAAATTGTGAGCTGTGCATGGAGATTCTTTCCATAAACGGAGATTTCTCTGGCTATTTGAACAATCTTTGATAGCACAAATTCTACCAGATCCACGTTCATACGGTTTACTTTTTTCTGAGGCATATCCAGACTGAAAACTAGCAAAAACGTCAAAACGTGAATTTTGCAGCCGGTTTATGGCGGACGATGCTAGCGCCACCACAAAGGGGGGTAACTGAGAGCGTCATGACGCACTGCTCCGTGGAGAGGTCTATAGGTTACTTCGATACCAAATTTGAAGTTCCCAAGTCAAATAGTTGTTGAGATATGCTCCGGAAACGAGACACAGTCCAAACATTGGATCGTTTTTGGTCAACATTTGAACAATTATTTGGACCTTAGAGTTGAAACCCCTTCAAGGCACAACAGCACTATTTGGGTTACTTCCATGCCAAATTTGAAGTTTCCAAGTCAAAGAGATATGCTCCGGAAACTAGACACAATAAAAAAATCGGATCGTTTTTGGTCAAAATTTGAAAAATTATTTGGACCTTAGAGTTACAAACCCCAGAAGGCACAACAGAACCATTTAGGTTGAAGTTTCCAAGTTTTTGAGATATACTCCGGAAACGATTTCGGACGGACACGCGGAGCGCTATATACCCCCGACTACGTCGTGGCGGGGGTATACTTGTTATCTGTGATATATATGCAGGAGCTAGAGCAGAGATTTGCACAATTCTACTTTTAAGAAGGATAACGTGAGCTCAATTAGCATTCATATCGTTTAACTGATATTATAATTTAAATACAAGCAGTTGTCACTAAGGTGACATGATCCCCTCCGCAAATTAATACTTAAAAAATAATGTCAAGATCAGCAAAATGGACTGGGTCTTTGGTAAGATAATGATGAGAATACAATGAACAGTTCTTATATTACCGATCCCCCTGACAAACTTATAACATGTCATGTTCCACTGTGACCTTGAGAATAATGTCAAGGTCACCAAAATCTAATCAGCCCTTTGTCAACAGCCCTAAGAGGTGCTCTGTGTAAGATATGAAGAGAATCCAGTGAACAGTTCTTGAGATAACCTGCTGACAAGGGTTAAATGACAAAGTCTCGTTGTGACCTTGAAATGAAGGTCAATGTCACAAAACTCTGAAGGATCATTACTCTCCGTATGATTAACCTACATGCAAAGAAATGAAAAGAATCCAGTGAATTGTACTTGAGTTATTCCATTTCGTACGGACGGACGGATGGATGGATGGACGGACAGACGCAATTGCATAGTATTCGCGGGGGATAATACGAGTAAATTAGTAATGCTCTGAAAGAAATTGCTACACTTTGACAGCATTGAAGGGTTCCGAATTATCATCCATCATTCCAAAAACATTATTCAACAAATGTCATCAGCCAAATATGTACTCTACCTCCGAAGTAATCATGTTAGCTTTACCTCAACCTTAGACGCAATTCTCAAACACAAACATATAAATCTTTCAAACTTGGTCTCGCTTAAGACCATAGCCGTACAATCCAGTGTGATCAGTTTTCAGATGTGGTCAACTGGGTTACCCTCTTCTTCATCTTGATATATTCGCCATATGTCAGTCAAAATATCGAGTGTAATAAGTACCCTCTATCCACATGTATTTGACACATGAAGGGGGATGGCAGAGCATATTAACGCTAGAACTGTCTTTTTTTTAGTGATCTTCATCCAGACAGTTGATAATATATTCTTTGGTTGCAACATCTGATCATCAAGGGCGATTGTATTGCTAATATCGTTTCTGATACTGACGGTATCATTCTCTACAGAGAGCTCTAAAATATGTCAACTGAAGCGAGAATCAATCTTGAGTTAATTGGTTCTTGGCCAAGATGTTCAGAATTTCACATTAAAATTGATGAAATATTGAAATGTAATTCTTAAACCATTTAGTAAAAGACATAAATGACATTCCTATACGTTAATTCGATGAGGTATCATTATTGCAGGCCATCATACAACAAGCCAACACGGTATGCTTCAGTCTCTTAGTTTCCCTACTTATTGAGATTCTAAAACGACAATGTAGTTTTCAGAAACATGATATAATGTATAACACATTCATCATTTACGTTTTTTGTTTTGTAGGCTTCTGGAAAAATTATGTAACCTTGTTATTTTTATCACTCGTGGATTACAATATCTAGTATTCACGTAAAATCAAACGTACATGTCATTTGTTAACGTTGATAACAAATATTCAAATGGTCAGACTTTATTACTTACTTACTCGTATACTTGTTGTACCTACCCTCTAGTTGTTCACTTCACATTGTGCCTACCTGCTTCTGTCACATGTCTACGAAAGGGATGTCCCAATCTCCAAAGGAAGGGCAATTTAAGTATGTTTTATAATATCAGACCATATTACATGTCTACCAGTAGACAGGAACATGATAGCACAGTCTCACTCTGTGACAACGGCAACAGAAACACATACCTTAATTATTTTACATATCAGCCTCGGGTTCTCTTCAATAGACCTTCTGCCGGTAGGGGCAAGTTAGAGTTACCTCCCTTTTGACCGGACATCCAAGGTAAGCAATGGATGACAGCCGATCGTTTGCCTGCATGACGGTCATACAACTTCAGGATAGAACAGGGGTTACAACAGGGAAAGATTACTACATTTCGCTACTGCTGCTAAATCTTTGAATTTGTCCGAAAATCCTGATTTCATGAACTGTAAGGATGATTTGATCTCCAAGTTACATAGACCCATTCTACACAGACGGTTACAGCTAAATTTGAGTGCCATGCCCTCGTTGGACTGATTGACATGTTCAATTTCTTTTTTTTGTTCGAGGTCTGATTATGATGTGAAAAAACTGAAACGTTACAAGTTTTTTGAGGTTTACAGGTATGACATAGGAAACTATCATCTTTAGATTTTCTCCGTTATTTCTGCTATAAACCACATAATTTTCTCCATATATTATGTATATTAAATATTTAATTAAACATTACATTAAAATTATAGTTGTTACATTTTATATTTCATAACAAATTGTATTTTCATTCAGTTGATTTTGATAGAAAATAGCTGTACATCATAAGGAATATTATCAGATCATGTCAATAGATGTTATCAACAGCTTTTAAAATCCTAAAATTATACGAGCATCCAATTTCAAGCGAAGAGAAGTAACTATTGTATAAGTTCTTATTGATGCTTTTTATAAATATTATATGAGATTAGCAATGCATTAATTGCATTTAACCAACATTCTCATAGCTTCATCAGTTTGACAGCTTGTTGAGACAGAAGTAGTGTTAAATCTCATATAAAATGAACATACATTAATTAAAGTGTTTTAGGGTCTGTTTGGTAACACAGCAATCTATATATTCAACAGATCAGATGGAGCTTGTCGTCACATTGGAGCAGTCTTATGCGATTGGGAATATAGAGCCAGCTTCGTGGACCGACGGATCCAACCAGTGGAAGAAGCGACCACGACTACATGAAGTTGCCTTACCTGTGAAGAACCTAACAGTACTGAAGGCAAGATACGGTTCAACCCAGTCTCCTAATGTCAACATTGCAACACCAGATATTGACTCGTGCACCCAAAGACCAGACTCCATAAACAGAAGAGCAAAAGAGGGACTTTGGTCTTGAGCTAAAGAAGGTCTGTGCTCTTGTCTCTTAGTTGATACATGATTCCTTATTAAAATGAATTCATCATTAGATAACTGTGAACCACTTAGTGTGCTGTAAAAAGAAGTAAGTTGTCACACGCTGAAAACCTTGGTTATTTATTTGTAATCAAAAAGATAATATTGAACTCGAAGCCGAGGGTTCCTGCGAAGTCAGTTACTTAAGCAGTTGTGATCCTTTGAACTTTGATGAAATGTGTCATTATTTAGTATCATTCAATGTTCATTACTGTATCACAGTGAAAGTATGCTTAAATCAGTTCACTGAGTTGTAGAGTTGTTCGTATTTAATTCAAGTATTTTCACATTACTTTACAAGTTTCTTGTCCAGGTTGCACATAGCTGAGCTGCACAAATTCCATTTGGTCAATGATACACTTAAGCCTGAGTGAGCTTTCTTGAAATATTCGAAAAATTGTCGGCCTATCAATTGAAAACGAGAGCTGGCGATTCTCCTGGTCTTGGCTACTGCTTTTAATTTTAGCTGCTTACCCATAGAAAATGGTTGTAGTCATTGGCTTCAATTCCCACAATGGCTGACGTGAATATGAATTTTAGCCGTCGCACGTTTTATGGGCAGCTTTATTTGGGACATGAACACTTGTCAGTTGCGATTGTATAATGAATAAATTCTATGGGTAAGAGTGAAAGTGTGTCAGCGGTCCTCTGCTGTAAAATGGCTCCTTACGAAACAGAATTGGCAACATCCAAAAAAGAAATAATAATACAGATGTCAAATGATGGTCTATCTGCGAAAAAAATAGCAGAAATGATCGGTAGGAGTTAAAGAACAATTAGCAATTTTTTGTTTCGATTTCGACAGGGCAAATCAACAAAGGTAGAGGGAGTAAGGGGAAATTGAGTTTGCCCGATGACCAGCTTTTGTATCGGTTTGTAAGAATATATAACAAGTTAATTTAGTAATCAGTTAAGAATCTCTGTATCCTCTAGAACTGATCGAAGGCACAGGCGGCGAGTTGTTTCCAAGAAAACTATTGTGTCTGCCGTAAATAGTGTGAAACTTCAGCTGAACTAAACTTCGATGGAAATATTGTCAGACAGTGGTCCAAAGTTATATTTAGTAATGAGACACAAACAGACAGTCAAATTTACATTAGGAGGCAAAAAGATGAGCTTTTTAGGCCTGAATGTTTAGTGATGCGCACAGATCGAGAGAGGAATCGCAGGATGTTTGTGGTGTATTGGGGCTGCGTGTGCTACAATGGAGTTGGAAACATGAACTATTTTTCTGTTTTAGATGAACATCTTTGGCCTGTTGTAGCTTGACACTTTGTAAATTCACCCTATTTGTTCGAGGAAGACAATGCTCCATGCCATGTTTCTCGAAGAAAACAATGATGTTCAAATCAGCCCCGCAGAGCCCTGATTTGAACATTATCGAAAATGAGATTGCTAAAAAGTCAACTTAATAGGTGAGTAGGAGAGATCAATAATCATGACGACTTGAACTTGATGTTGTAACGGAACTGTTGACTGCTTTACCTCTACACTATATTAGGAGCCTTTATCAAAGCATTTGCAATCTGTGTTAAGACAGCGGACCATATCACCACATTACCAGTATGTACGTCAATTAGTATTTGAATTTGCCCAAACATGTGGAAACTCAATTGTGGCCACTTACTATATTTTCACAGTGCTCATTCCTTTTAGTAAGTAAATCTCTGATTAAAAACCCTCCATCAGTCATGATGTCGTCCCTATACTCCAGCTTGTCTAGGGAACCTGACTGCTGAACAATATTCCTATCTGATATCGAACCTGTGAACAGATTTGATAGAAAAACATGTGACCCAGGGAGATACAGCAACCAATGATGTAACTACAAATGTATATTATGATGTTTATACTGAGACCATGTCTGTGTAATCTGTGATTACTCTTGTCTTAAAACAGTTTCATAAACATGCATTTACTTGCACGCGGGTTTGCCATGACATACACTGCAGTTCGTGATATGTGAAGGTTATCCAAGTTGTAAGTAAATATCCTACTTACAGACGAGTTATCAATTTGAAATATAATGGCTAAGACTTCAAAGTCAAATCATCGTCTCAAACTGACTAGGGTCAGAAGCTCTTCAGTGAGGGTCAAGACCCGAGAACTTTCCCTCTTCCTTGGTTTTTGAACATGGTCTTCCTGAAACATATACTTCCGTATTAATATTATTTAAAATCAACAGTACTATAAATATATCTCAAAATAGTCATGCTTAAAGTAAGTCTTATACTTTTGATGTATTTATTGAGTATGTGTTTTTATCGTACATAACGATAATAAATATTCATTAGTTTGATATATTTTTTATGAACGTTCAACCCAATTACCACAAAGCCAGCTGTATCCGTTCCGCGCGAACAGTTGGGCTTTTTGTCTTTAGTCATGAATAGGTTGAGACTAATTGCCAACAGGGATGTTGTCAGTCCTGTTTTAAAGACATTTGAATTATGTATCGAACTATAAGTTGAATGAAAGGTAGTATATTGATATTTTTGGAATTTTAAATCGTAAGTGTATGATATGTTCATTTATCTGTTTAAAATTTGCAGGTGTCGTCATGTCTTTTGATTGTTCAACTGAACTCATTCTTTTTCATTACTTTTGGATCTTTGATTTCTTCATCACTGTATCTTTTCAGGTCCTCTAAGGTTAATTCTTTCTGGCAACAGGCATCCGCCGTCATGCTTCCAACTGTATGAAATGTGTTACTCATTTGGATAATGCATTACCAATGCTTTGTTAATCGTAAATATAATCAATTCATACTCAAATGTCTTTAATGTCACGTTTCGTCCCGCCAGGACTCCTCAGTGCAGCTCGGCTTTCCGAATGAGGAAAACTGCAGACGTGAAACACATTACATTTAGAAATGTCTCTCAATTCAGAAAGTGGTATAATTTATTAATGAATTAAACAATTATTACAAATGTAATGAACTCCAATTGCCATATAAATGTGTTTTACATCAATGAATATAAAAAAAATTCTTAACTGACTTCTCAATACTATATTTTAACTACTTACGATGATGATCTTTTTTAGTTTCATTATCGTCACCAGTCAACACTTGACAATAATCATGGAAGTGGTCTGGTGTTGACACCATGTCCTATCATCTGTTTCATTGATGGGGGCAATATTTTATTTTGCTCTTGCAGTGGTCTCTTTTCAGTAGAATGAACAGTTACATATACTCAATATATACATTTATACAAACAGAAATAAAGCACCATAAATCATATTTTATTTCCATTTGCGAATGGTAGTAACTCTTACTACGAGAAGTAATCGTTACACTAAATTTTATTAATTATATAACATTCAAAATTAACATTTTTGTCAGTGAAGATTACAAAATTTACTTGTTGTTGAAGCCTGTCTCCTCTTTGGGTTTCCCGCCTCCGCTGGTATGACATGTTGCGACGTGGCTGACAAGTGGTCAGGATATTCTGCCGATATAATAATGAATATAATGTTGATGTTTAACTCAGAACTTTCCAAAATAAATTTGTTATACAAATGTTATCTTTTAATCTTATTTTTAAATTAGTGTAGTGTAGAGTACAGTTATATGTCCCTGTCCGCGATGAAATCTTTACGGCCATAAAGAGAAACCTACTTTTTAAACTTTTCTAAATTTGGAAACGTGATGAAAACAATTCCACTGCTGCTTATATTCATGTACCGCGAATGATAGCGACAAAGACCGTGACAAAATGTTATAAAGGCATGTTGCCAATGACTCTTGTCCAGTAAAATGACTTTGACTGGTGAAATGACTTCTTCCGGTTAAAAGACACTTACAACAACCGAAAAGGCAGAACGACTATTATGGAAGTCTTCATCTCACATCTCAGGTAGGAAGTCGTTGATCTCTAGTAAATTGAAATATTGATGTTTGTCTTTAATCAAATCAATGGAGTAAATTTCTCAACAGCAACAGGTTCAGGACAATATGAATCAATCCAACGAATATCCCTCAATTATAAAGTCGTGTTTAACTCGCCTACGCTCTTCCGCTAAACTGGCGAGCAATGGTATGAGTATTGTTTACGACACGTGTCTCTCTCCCCCTCCCCCCCCCCCCCCCCCCCCCCCCGTAAATAGTAAAGTTTTGTTGAAATTGATTACTTTGCTTCACCATAAAGTGAATTTAAGGTAGGATATTTACATCATGTAATAGTACTGTGAAATTGTGTATATGTCAATCCACAAACAATGTATAATCTACTTAATTCTAATAACATTGATGTCTTAAAATCCGTTGCCATTTTTATAAAACATGTGATGTCCATTTTAAAATCCCGAGCAAAACCAATAAACATGTCACGTGATCTCATGCTGTCATGATGAAACATCAACTGTACTTTGGGCCACTGTGCCTTAAATACTGAATAAACTTGTCTGTCTGTCTGTCTGTCTGTGAGTTAAAAATGTTTGTTCTTTGTATTTACCTTTATAATTAGGAACCTACAACCAAGAACAAGCGCATTGAATGGACGAAGAAGGACAAACAAGGCCCTAAAGAGAAACTGGTCATCCCCCACCCGACTGGTCCACGTCCAATACATTACTTGGACGACGCCCAAAGAAAAAGCAAAGTCTTTTCCAAAAAAATTAATTAGAGTATGGGGAAGTCCGGGTGTCTGTAGACCTAGTACCGATGGAAGCACTGTCCTTCTGATCACATTTAAGTGGCAATACCGTTGGATATGCATCGGTCTTCAGTTTGGGTTAATATCCTAATGTTGCGGCAACATAATTCGGTTGAATATAGGCATCTGATGGGAAGTGTGCTGAGCAAATGTAGCTGTACTTGCTGGGTCCTGATTTCCAGTCGACTAGCGTTCTTTGCACGAATTTAGTCCAATTAGATGCAATAGCAACATCCCTTGGCCAAACATGTAGCATAATATTGCCATATGAAGTGTTGCTACAACCACCGACCACACATCGACGCGGCATTTAGCACTGAAACTGTCAACACTTTCTAGCGGGAAAGACGAAATGCGTTCCTGACGTGACGTCACTAGGTCAAAGGTCAATTCTCGTGACCGTTTTTATGGGTCATAAAGTTTAGAAGCCACAAGATCAATATTCAAACTAGTTAGGTCAAACTTTTTGGCTTTATATGCCAGCTTACACCTCAAATAACACTTTGAATGTACAAAATACGTTACTTTTCCTACTCACTCATGATACCCCCGCTTTTAACATTGGTCAAAGAGAAATGTTTGAAAATAGCAAAAGGGCGTCAATGTTTAAACTTTTGTATGAACAGACCATTATATATAAGTATTATTATAGCAGAGTAAGTATTACACTTGAAAGTATGTTTTAGAAATAAAAGTTGAAAAATCTTGAAAAATGGCATTAAATATGCAAAGGTATGAAACATACACATATGCAAATGAGGGTATGAAATATAAAAATGACAGATGTACACATCAGTGGTTTCGTAACATTTGAACAATTAGTGTCTGAGTTATGAGTAGAACAAAAAGTGTGAATGGTTAAGTCGAAAATGGAGATAATTTGCATAAATTATGCAAATGAGGGTATGAAACATTCAAAAGGTAGATGTACACATCGTGATGATTATATGTATCAAGTTACAAGACATTTGAACAATTAGTATTTGAGTTATGAGTGGAACAAAAACTGTGAATGGCAAAGTCGAAAACGGAGAAAATTTGCATAAATTATGCAAATGAGGGTATGAAACATACAAAAGGCAGATGTACACATCATGGTGATTGTACATATCAAGTTTCGTAACATTTGAACAACTGGTTTCAGAGTTATGAGTGGAACAAAAAGTGTGAATGGTTAAGTCGAAAATGGAGATAATTTGCATAAATTATGCAAATGAGGGTATGAAACATTCAAAAGGCAGATGTACACATCGTGATGATTATATGTATCAAGTTACAAGACATTTGAACAATTAGTATTTGAGTTATGAGTGGAACAAAAACTGAATGGCAAAGTCGAAAACGGAGAAAATTTGCATAAATTATGCAAATGAGGGGATGAAACATACAAAAGGCAGATGTACACATCGTGATGATTATATGTATCAAGTTACAAGACATTTGAACAGTTAGTATTTGAGTTATGAGTGGAACAAAAACCTGTGAATGGCAAAGTCGAAAAACGGAGAAAATTTGCATAAATTATGCAAATGAGGGTATGAAACATACAAAAGGCAGATGTACACATCATGGTGATTGTACATATCAAGTTTCCTAAAATTTGAGCAACTGGTTTCAGAATTATGAGCGGAACAAGCACCGGACGGACGCACGCACGCACGGACGTGCTGACCGCTATATACCCCCGACTACTTCGTAGCGGGGGTATAATGATGCTGTTTAATATCAACATCAATTGAACATAGCCTCATGAATATAACAAAACATTTACTCTAATATATTGAGGAGGTTGATGAAGATGAAGATTTGGGGTATAAGGAATTCTAGTGAAGGTTTTGGAAGCTTCATTTCTCTAAATAATGAAGTACTTTATGAAGACATTATTTTTTTTAATTCTACAGAACTGATTTATACCGTAGGGTGCAAGAAGATTTTGATTACTAATTGATAGGATGAAGAGGCTTATCAATATATACAAAAGATCAAGAGAAAGACATGTCGTTGATGAAACGAATTGATTAACTCATTAACTCTTTGAAAGATAAATGAAAGGATTTCAAGAAAACATAAACATAACCTATTTAGCTCAAGATCACTTTCTCTGTCGAAAACGTATTTCACTAAATCAGGATTGAATTCATTTCTGAGTACATGTACGTTGTAAATTTCACTTACGATGCTTCAGTAAAAGGGACATTGGCTGAAATTCTGGTAATGATGTTATTGATAGTGGAAAGGGAAGTTTCAACCAAAGTGGAGAACTGAATACTTCTAAATCAATTTAAATACATGGAAGTTTTTATCTTGGTAGAGATGCTAAACGTCTCCAGCACCGATGCATAAAGCTATCATCTTTCTGCACGATCGAGGAATGTAAGCTGAGAGGAAATCCTTGTGGTATAAAATATACAGAAGTAGGTAATGTTCTAAATGTATAATGCTTGAAACTAAAATCTGACAATATAAAAAAGTGAAAATAGTGCCCTTATGGCTTTACAAAGATAATATATAATTGAAAATTAAACGAGTCTTAGTTAAGTGATTGGTCTTGAATGAAGCTGTCATGTGAGAAGAGTCGAGCCTCAATCTCGTCAGTGTGTCGTTTGCCTTCGACGAGAATGGCTGTGTGGACTCTTACAAGTCATATCAGTACCATTGTCACAATGCAGAAGCTGTCTGTGGCAATTCGGGTTTATTTGTCTCCGTAGTGGAGACCTTTGTCTTTTTGCTACATTGTTCTAAGTGACGGATTTTGGTTTGACCATGTCTGACACTAATGAAGTCGACATGCTTCTGTACGACGGTGATAGTTCCGATGTTGGTTAACAGAACCATGTGAACAGTCGACAGACACTGTGGCAGTGTCGCTTGTTGACAAGTCTGACATTTCTCAAAGTTTACATGCCAGTTAAAGTTTCATGTCGGTCGCTTTTACGTCGTTAGACAACCAGTCAGACGGTACACAGATACCATGCGGGCAGCCGCCAGTCAAGTTGAGAATGGTTTCTGCTGCACGTGGAAAACGTGCGAGAGAGATAGAGTGAGTGAGTTATTGTTTAACGCCACTTTGGCAATATTGCAGCCATTAGCGGCGAGAAATGTGATTAAATTAGATAGAGATAGATAGATAATCTTTATTTCATCCAAAATACGAAGATTGTTACATATCACAGTAACATCAGAATATATATACAGTGAATCAATGAACAATTAATTTTGAAAATAATCGAGAGTGACAGACAGTCATAAAGTCTGACACTAATATCATCACCTTCACCCATTCTGTCATATTTAAGTTTCCCAGTGATGTAGCGGAACCACCAAGCAAATCAACAATAATTTCATCATCATTTTCCCAAAATTCAACAAAATCAGATACTGGTATGATATCGCAAATCCTTTTAAACATGTCATTTCTCAAATCATTAAAAACTGTACATGATAGTATTACATGGTTCCACATATACACTCTCTTGATTCAATGTCTCACAATTTCACAAATTACATTTTCGTACATAAATCAACTCAAATGTAATCATGCATACATCATATAAATATATACCTGTACGGTTAATTCCAAAGTATGTTCTTCGAAGTTAAATATTTACAATATAAAGAAATTAACTCTACATTACACTTGAATCTTTCCAAGCAAGACAACGAAATGAATCAAAGAGGGTAAAATAGCTAACATCTTCGTGTTTTACATTATCTATATGCATGCTGAAACTATGTATGTCCATCATGTACTATCTACCATACAGACCAGACACAGGAACAGTTCACTCAAATATGTGGGAAGATAAAGCAACTTCTTAATTTGTAAGAAACTAATTAAACTCCTTTGTGTTGTGAGTCTACGATAATATGATGTTTGCTGATATATGCTACATAACATATAGAGAGATAGATATACATAGACAAAAAGTGTTTCAACCAAAGGATAAAGGTATTGAATTAAACGCTAAAGACATAAAGAAAGACAGATAATGACCAATTTCTTCAAAGATAAAATTCATGTAGACATTAAACGAAATTTATTAGTAGGATTCATTTATCAAACACACCTCTGTGATTTAGAGGTTTCATCACAGTAATACAGACCTAACATCGTCAGGAAGCATCTTTGTTCAAATTTGTCTTTTTCCAAACAATCTGATTTGGAAGGTTCATACTGTTTTAACGAATGACCTTTTCTTAAAAGTAAGTTACTAAAGGGTCATCAGTCCACTTGAAAAACTGGAATTACTCACATTACAACAACCAATACTGACTTTCAATTTTCAGTATAACAATACACCAAAAAAGCAGAATTCTGTGAATGCAAATATCACAATGTTGTGAAACATTATCTGAATGAAATTTGATTTTTCAAACCTGTAGGTTGACCAGTGGTTATGATAGCAGAAAACCGTCAATTATTTAGAAGGGCATCTCTTTTCACTTTCCGGATTATTTCACATGAAGCAACGTATATCAGCCATATGACTTTTATTGCGTTATTAATTATGTTGATTTGATGTTAAACATGTATTTATGAAGAAGAATTAACAAATAACAGGACAGGAAATAGGTTTTAGAATTTGGTTCGCGCCCTTGAGAAGAATTTAGTCAACCCATAGAGTAAAGAATGAAGAACAATTTTACGGATTCACAACTTCTTTATTCTGTGTAGGCGACGTTTCGACATAGATACTAATGTCGTTGTCAAGCAGGTGGTGCAGTTGAACAAATTCCCAGGATTTATATACATTCCTACGTAATGTTTATACAATAGAGGAGGATCATCATCAACACCCCTACTACACTGAGTTGGGTAACTGCAGTTACCCACTCCAAAAATGGCGGATGGTCAAAACATGGCTGATCGCAGATTTTCTTTTAATCCATTTCACATCTATACTAGGGTACTTTCCTAAAAAATATTAATGCGCATACCTTGGGCATTCACCAAGGAATCTGTAGATGTCATGTTAACCTTTAGGGAGTGTGTAAATACATCATAATCTGCGTTTGAAAAATTGAAGCGGGAGAAGGGTAACTTGAGAAAAAAAATTCTGATATGAGAAGGGTAACTCAAATATTTGAGAAGGGTAACTTAGATGTTTGTTACAGTTCAAGAGACAAACGAAGACGATATCAAAGTAGTAAAACCGTTATGAGGTACTGAATTACACCAAGTACGTGACAGAATTCATCAAATACGCAATGTGGCATCTCAAGCTCAATATTAAGAAGAAGTTTGTTCTTTGTATCTTGTATGATATAAACCAACACGAGACGATATAAAATGCATTTGTTGACTGTTTGCTCACGACATATGTTTAATGAAAATTAGAAGTTTCTACTACTGCGTATATTATCATCAAATACGTTATGCTGATAGTTGTGCTCCATTTGTCAAGATGGATGGTCCTAAATTAGTATGTTATGTTACTATTTTTATATGTAATTTAACTGTACATATACTCACGAGCAAAAGAAACGTGCCAACATTTTAAAAAGAGTATACAATTTTTAAATTGCTGTCGGGTAGATGATAGACACATGCTTTGTAGTGATGTACTCACAATTTCATACATCAGGGTATGATACCTTAAGCTTTATTTTCATGAGTGTTCAAACACACTTGGGGTGCTAAATCGCTCTTTGGCCACTCTGTTTGGTATTAGAAACAAGTAGTTGTCACTAAGGTGACATGATGCCCCTCCGCAAATTAATACTTCAAAATTGAAAAAATAATGTCAAGATCAGCAAAATCGACTGTCAAACATGTCGAAAAAGTCAAAGCTCAATTGTGACCTTGAGAATAACGTCAAGGTCACCAAAATCTAATCAGCCCTTTGTCTTTCCTAGGAGGTACATTGTGTAAGATATGATGGAATTCCGGTGAATGGTTCTTGAGATATCCCGCTGACAACCTTTACATGTACATTAACATGTCGAAAAATTCGCTGTGACCTTGAAAATAATGCCAAGGTCACCAAAATCAAATCAGCCCGTCGTCTTTCCTTGTAGAAGCTATGTGTAAAATATGAAGAGAATCCAGCGAATGGTTATTGAGATTTCCCGCTGACGAAGGTAAAATGACAAAGTCTCGTTGTGACCTTGAAATGAAGGTCAAGGTCACAAACCTCTGTTGGAACATTACTTTTATGCAAAATATGAAAAGAATCCAGTGAATAGTATTTGAGTTATTCCATTTCGTACGGACGGACGCAGCCGAATACTATATCCCCCGCTTCATAGTATTCCCTGCTTCGTGCTAAACGCGCGGCGGGGGATAATTAGAAATTTAATATTGTGGACCTAAATAAACTTCTTTGATTTAAATTTGAGACAATACTTTCTCGTTTTATACCAATGATCAGATATTGAAAATGCGTAATTTAGAACTAAACGTTCATATAGATCGATTATTTAACTAGAAGGTGTCTATACGAGTAAAAAACAGATGTCCCCCTCTTCACCTTATAATTATATAAAAACCTCATCAAAGAAATGCATTTTTTAGATTTATTAACTTATTACCTTCAAAGTTCAAATTGTTACCATGGGAACAAACCAGAATAGAACTGCAACGAAGCTGAAACTCCCGAAAAGCACATATACATGATATAAAGAGACAGTACACTCAAACGCAAAAGAAACGTCGCCACATTTTCAACAGTGTAAAGCACGAAATACTGTTGACGGAGAAAGTTTAAGGCCTTTTCTAGGGACATGATTAGTAAAGAGATACCCGCAATTTCATACATCAGATTATAATAATTTCGTTTTATGTCTGTTCAAGTACACTTAGGGTGTTGATATCATTTATTCAAAATGTTTTTTGGCCAGTTATATAAAAGATGTTTTTGATATAAATAACCTTCTCGGTCTTATATTTGTTAATTTTAGGACACCATAAAACAAGCCAAGACTTATCTAGCTTGGTTAAGGAGACTCCAAAACGACTTTTTCTTAAAATGTGTATCTCCGAAATATGAACACATAATGTCTTGAAAATTCATATTTGGTATAGTTGAGTTCTGAAAACATAACATAACGCTGTTTCAGTCGGATTTATCGCCCATGGATTGAAATAAAAAAATCTCTTGCACGTGAGTTTATATAAACTTCACATATCATTTTTGTTTGATAACCCTTGATACCAACTAATTTTGAATTGATTTTCCACAACATTTAAGCATTTTAGTATTTACATCTTTGTAATTCATATGTCAATGTTTGTAAGTTTACTATGAGGAATACATTTCTTTATGGAGAAAGCGACTATAGATTGGATTGAATTTGGTGCTATCTGTGTTCTACTGTCTGCCGTGGATGTGCCGAACATATGAATATTTGTAATTATGGTGTACTAGTCTACACCTCGAAAATGGTTTGAAAACGTCAGCGAAAAATGAAAATCCAACTTAATATACAAAATAAAAGATCAAATGGCTCCCAAATAACTTACTGAACCAAAAGCGTTGGTCCAAACTTACGTACAATTTAAGTAATTCCCGTTATATTGTGACTTAAATAGTCAAGACAATCATTCATTCCATCAGCAATATGTTCATAGAATAATTATCAAATAATGTCCGCAAATCAGAAATTATCTCAATATTTATGTTATAAATGTGAGTATGGTTTCGTAGTTCTATGTTGATTCTCACTGCAAGTACAAATGATATATTACAATAGCTGTTTGTCGCCTTTTAACAAAGTTACCCTTCTCCGTGTTCCCTTCTCTCAACAGATTACCCTTCTCACACGAAATCAGTTACTCTTCTCCCGCTTCAATTTTTCAAACGCAGATTATAAAGTATTTACATAATCCATAAAGGTTAACATGAAATCTACAGATTCCTTGGTAAATGCCCAAAGCTTGCACATACATACTATGTAGGAAAGTACCCTAGTATAGATGTGAAATGGATTAAAAGAAAATCTGCGATCAGCCATGTTTTGACCATCCCCCATTTTTGGAGTGGGTAACTGCAGTTACCCAACTCAGTGTAGTAGGGGTGATCAAAGTCCTAGAAAAGAACCAGGCCAACTTCAAAGTAAGAACATACCTCGAAGCCATCCACATAAGAAGATACCCCCAGCTCTGAACAGAGATGAAGGATACTACATCCCAAATGCCTACCATCATTTGCTACGTTAATCAACTCATATACATATTACCTCATCTTCAATCACGCTATTGCCGTGTACATCTCCTAACTACCCCGATTAATTATTATGTTGTTAAATCAATCAATATCCTTAACAAGCTGTGTACATCAACCTCATCTACTTTATGAACACTGTAAAGCATTCTCTCTGGCTTCTACTCAGTAGTTGTACATCAAGCCTATCTACTGTAATAACAACTCAATATCTTCTCATCCTCCTGTATTTGAAAGGTTCAGGACGACCTCATTTCATTCAATATGAATGAATTCAATGAATATCCCTCAACTCAGACAATAAACTAGCCCAACTCTGGTATAAAAAGTCGTGTTTAACACGCCTTCGCTCTTCTACTAAACTGGCGAGCAACGGGATGTGTACTGTTTACGACACGTGTGTCCAACCTATCACCTTATATTCGCCAAACTTTTGGAATGTACCGCATTTTGGTAGACTGACCGAAAACAAATATGGCCTTTCTCGCCATTTTGCATGTATCCCCCATCCTACGGCGTCATTAAAGCATTAACTTAATTGTCTACTTACTCAATGTTTGCGCCAGCCTTTCGACTCCGTAGGAAACGAAAGCACTGTCTGTGGCGCGCTGGTACTTCCAGGAAGGGAGGCAATTCCTTCCTACCCCTCCAAATCGCAAGATTCTATGGAAACGCATTCGAGACATAAATTATAAATCGTAAATAGTAACGTTTTTAAAAAAATTGATTACTTTGCAGGCTTCACAATAAAGTGAATTTAAGGATGTTAACCTCATGTGATATTACTGTGAGTTAAAAATGTTTGTTCTTTATATTTACATTTATAATTAGGAACCTAAAACCAAGAAAAAGCGCATTGAATGTACGAAAATGGACAAACAAGGCCCTATAAAGAAACCGGTCATCCCACATCCGACTGGTCCACGTCCTATTCATTACTTGGACGACGCCCAAAGAAAAAGCAAAGCCTTTTCCCAAAAAAATAAACCGTTGAGAAGAAGGTAATAAAATTGTGACCCGTTGTGTCCCTGTTGTTTAGCTGCACCCAGAAAGCTAGGATTTCAGCTTTTGTCCCCTTCTCCGAAATCTGGGTCCACCTATTCTTCATCTTTGTGTCCGCCTGTTTATGGAAATAGTCATTAATCAGCTCACAATGAAACCATTACTAGACACGAGATATAATTATGTACATGGACCACTTATCCAGTACTGGAATTAACCAGTGTATTGAATATTCAACATATTAAGCAAACGCAAAGTACTGGTAAAACATAAGAATTAAATAGACATATCCTTTTCATTATCATAACCTTTTCATAGTATACAATATCGCATACACATACTGCGTCTGTCGTCAGTTTCTCCACCACCATTGTCACCAACTCATCCACTGTCCTCTTCTCTGTCTCCTCAAATGCAGCACTTTTCTCAACTCTGACAAAGACGGGGCGCAAACGCATCTTCTTAGCCGACAGAATTCCACATGCTGAGGATTTTAAAAAATCACCAATAAATTGTTTCATTATTGTTACATCATTAACACAACCTCTAAATATTTATACCATGGTATTCTACAAACAACTTACCAACTTACAAGTCGTCCAGTTTCCTGACAGTAGGCTGGGCCCCTCTACATCACTGGATCCAGTGCCACCTGGTCCAGACCTGTAAGTGGCTTGCAGGTGTCAGGGCTGGAGAGGTACCCACCGAAACCGGCTATCTCACCTTCTAGCGACGTGTCGTCTGTCGTGTAGAAGGATGGCTCAATGTCGCAGTGGCTGAATATGACCTTCTTTATCTGAAACAAACATAAGAAATGTCTTTAACAGTACAGTGTATTTACTTATTATAAGTCTCTTAACTTAAAAGTTGCAGGAAATATATATCCAGACTGGCATGAGATGTGACTTGCTGTGGGACATTCCAGACAAAATGGACTTAGCCACTGGCCAATTTAGCCCGGTATGTTGATATGATATTATTTTTTGTATGTAACATTTAATAAAAACACATGTACAATGAAATTCAATAAAATAAAAATCAATTTTAATATTCTTTTCAGGACTTCACCAAATCAACAACTAACATAAATCTTCCTGAAATACCAAAATCACTTAAACCCAAACTTTCGGCACCTTCCACTTCTTAAACCCATACTGACATTAGCAATTGCAGTTCACAGACCGCTGATCGATCCGCAACTGACCCATCTAAAACAGCCATTGATAATGCACCCACATTCACTTTAAAAAATTGCACTTAAAATATATCCCAATTCTTTTCTCCAGAGCATAATTTGAAATAAATTTATAAGAAATGGCCTGAGAATTAAATATGGAAATTAAAATATGTGTTCGTTTCATTAATTGAGATGGGACGCCAGTGGCGATCCACATCTTGACCGTCTATTCTTCCCGTTTGCTTGTATTTCCAATAGCAGACAGAATATCGACATGTTGAATGAAGTTGACAGCATCTTCTAGAGCTTTAAGTCGCATGTCGCATGTAAGTAGTCGAGTTGGTACCGTATAGAATGGTTGATGCCGAATACCGGGCTGCCAAGGTTACTCTAGGATTATTCCTGGGGACACCACAACTAAATAAATATAATGGAAGAAGCCACTCCTGCACTTTATTCAACAAGAACTTGTAATTGGGGCATGGGCCAGCTGAGATCCATTTTGCAATGTGCAGGTGAGCTTGTCGCGTTTTGGAAGGATTCCGTGTTACAAATTGGTATAGGAGTTCTCGGATACTTGCATGAAGGAAAATAAGGATGAATTGCCAAGACTTTTGGTGGTTACTTGTGGACTGAGCAAAGGCAAAGGCATGGGGCGTACATAGTAGTGCTATTTACTTGATGAAGGGTTCCCACAACAACTTGAACATTGCCTTTAAAATCTTCATCTCGATATGCCCAGCACCTACACTAACACTATATGTTTAAACATGCTGCAATATGGCAGTGTAATATCAACGCCAGGATTGACAGATGTACAGTGTTTCTGGAAGGCAGTCTGACCTTGCCTGACTTCAACCTTGCATAGGAGGCAAACGTACCAATTGTCTATCATTCATGCCTCTAAATTGTAGGGGGAACCATCGCACCCGACTACCACCCACTCCCGCTTGTGTTTGTACAGAAAGCAAAATTTCCCTCAAACTGTCGTATGCTGATGGATTAACCATAACTAGGTCTGCCAAAATGATTGTTGGTGGTAAAAGAGGAGACTCAACTATGGAGTAAGGATCTGCCTGGTTTTCAAAGGACGAGGTTTGCACAACCTGAACATGTCCAGTACCTATCTCATCAACAAGGATGCCTTCTGATGTTATGCTGTCCAATACATGGTGTAATTCCTTCTCAATAAATAAAGCTTTGTATGGTATTAGCACATGAACACAATACTGATAGCAACTAATTTTGTTGGAATGTCTCTGAGTTTCTTATGTAGCCAATGAAATGGGGACAGATGTACACAAGATTGTACTTGGTTGAATGGATTGTGAATAGCCACACAGTTCTTAATAACGCTACACTTGATTTTAAAGTTCAAAACTTTTCTCCAATTGTTCTGCAGGACTTGGTTGTTATCAGAGAATATGCCACAACTGCCGGTCAGGGGAATAGTGTTTGGAACATTTGTACCCCTGTCTATCCACTTTTTTAATGTTTTGTAAGAACCACATGGAGTACTATACAAATTGTTAGCTGTCTTACTCCCCGACACAAAGTACGAGATTAAATTGTTCAAAAAATTAATTGCAAACGGGGTTACAATTGATGGTTTATGTAGGAAGCATATACGTTCTTTAAGGTGGAACACAGAATGCGTAGGCACTTCGAAGATAACTCCGTATGAAATCTGTGAATGTCATTACCAATTAGGAAAATGAGAAATTACTATAGAGGTTGATGTCCATGTCGTAACCGTTGCTCAATATCAACTTTATCAAAAAAAATAGGTTCAGTGTATTGTGCTACTACAATATCAACATCTTCATTTAGGCCCTTACGGCACAATTTCGAGGCAAGTTCAAGGATTCTTCCTGCATCGGTTTCATTCAAAGTATCCTTTTCCACTGCAGAAAATTTAGAAGACCTCACTGGAATTTCAAGTAGAGAGTCCTGACAATGTTTAATGCACGATGCACATATATACACATTGATTTTGGTTTTAAACATCCTAGTTCGAGAAGTCTGTCCTGAACTATTATGGGTTGCTTTTTTAAAGAAATACGATATACCTTGTATTCTCTGCCTTTAGCAAAAGCTTCATGTTCCCTAACACTGCATTTGCGATTCATTTTGACTGGAAAACAAGGAAATATTATTTAATGATAACTTACATAACAGCATAATTATTACATCTTTCTATGTGTGAATAAGTTCGTTAATGTGTTGTACTAATAGTTTTGGATGTTAAATGTATTTAATTTGGAATAAAAATGCATAAAAATAGAGCCACTGGCTCTGTGGCTCATCAGGCTTTATACATTAAGTAATTCAAAATGTTAACTTCAAGGTGAGAGGTACAACAAATAGGAAGCAGTTTAAATGGAGGAGATGAAATAGGTCCTTTGACTCTTTTTCCCTCTGACCTATCTCCGAGGCCAGATATAAAATCCCCTTCAAATAAAGACACACTTGAACATTTAATGCATCACTGTTGTTTAATTACCTCCCTTTGAAGAGCACATAAAATCTCAAGATGAAAATAGCTTTTGCGGCCATGACCTCTGTGACCCCAAACCACACAATTAGTACTTTTCAGCTGTCTAGACCTTTTGGAACTGGAGAAGAAGATGATAGGTATTTAATAGGTATTTAAGGATGCGACCCCTGTGACCCCTGTGACCCCATTTGGGGTCAAGTCACCAAATCTGCAATTTAGAATCCCCATTATCCAAGGAGTGTGCACACAACTTTTCAGCTCTCTAGACCTTTTGGAACTGAAGGATAAGATGAAAATAGGTTTTTAAGGATGTGACCCCTGTGACCCCATTTGGGGTCACGAAATCTACAATTTAGAATCTCCATTGGCCAAGGAGTCTGCACACAAAATTTCAGCTCCCTAGACAAAGTGGTTCTTGAGAAGAAGATGAAAATGCGAAAGGTTTACAGACGGATGGACGGACGGACGCCGGACACCATGCCATGCCATAAGCCCATCGAGCCTCTCAGGCCAGATGAGCTAAAAATGCGATGACATTGGTTATTATTAACAAAATGGATGGAACGATTATGGTAGAAAATCGGTACTTCCAGACCAAGTTACCTCCCTTCCTGAAAGTACCAGCGCGCCATAGACTGTGGAGGAAACGAAGAGTCGAAAGGCTGGCGCACACAATGAGTAAGTAGACAATAAATATAATGCTTTAATGACGCCGTAGGGTGGGGGATGCATGCAAAATGGCGAGAAAAACCATATTTGTTTTCGGTCAGTCTATCAAAATGCGGTAAATTCCAAAAATGTGGCTAATATTAGGTGATAGGTTGGTCACACGTGTCGTAAACAGTACACATACCTTTGCTTGGAAGAGTGTAGGCGAGATAAACATGCCTTTTTATACCCGAGTTGGGCTAGTTTATTGTCTGAATTGAGGGATATTCATTGGATTGATTCATATTGAATGAAATGGGGTGTCCTGAACCTGGACAATGCTCAATCAAATGAAGAGTCCCAAGTGTCTAGGCAATGCACATATCTGTGCTGTAAATCGATGACAACATTACTTTGTTAATTTATTTTAAATATAATGTTACCCAATAGCGTAGACATTATTTTCAGAACAGGGATTGATTTGATTTAAACATATTTATTCAATTGAACGGATTGGGTACAAGTTATCCAACTTAGTGAAACCCTCTCCTATGTACAGTGCTGACATATACTATTGAAACGCAATATATGTACAATGATATATACAGAAAGGAGAAAGATATGTTGCATATTTACAAGAAAGAAAGAAAACATAAACATGTAAAATATTAGGAAAGAACAATGAGTTATACTAACAATGCTAGATTAAACCCGGGTTAATTGTCAAATCTTACTGATAAAGATATATACTTTTGAACTTCCTTAAAAATCTTAATATTGTCATTGTAGGTAAGATCTGTGTTGCCATAAACAATAAATAAATTAATCAGAACTCTATTACAACATATTCTGTTGATATCTCGAAACATCTGTTGCCTGATTTCATGATACATAAAACATTCCATAAAATAATGATGAGAGTTTTCGCAAGCAAATTTACAATTACAAGCAGGATTATCTTCGAGACCAATTTTATATAAATCATCGTTTAATCTGCTATTTGAATATCTCAGTTTAGTATGGATAATGTTCAACTTTCGCTTACCAAATGAAAAATATGTTGGTGCTTTAAACTTTCTTAGGCAAATATAGGATTGAAAGGTTTTTATGGAGAAGGATTCTCGTATATGAAGTGGGAGGTTATTCCAAAGCTGTGAGCACGATGGGATATACGATTGATTGTAAAGCTGTGTACGTGAATAGGACATAGAGAGAGATCACGCATGTTTCTAAGGTTATGATTGGTCCTCGATTCAACTGATTGGGGCATAAGGTCACGTAAGTAGGATGGAGCATTATTATTGTATATTTTATAAAATAATGATAGTTTACGGTACTGTCCTCTTTCCTTTAACGATTGCCATCCTGTCTCATAAGTTAGAGATTCACGAGGAGCATATTTAGGTAGCTCACTAACTATCCTGGCGGCTTCAAACTGAACTTTATCAATTTTATCAGATAAATCTGATGAACAACCGTCCCATAGTTCACAGGCATATTCAAGATGTAATATTAAGTACAAGATTTGGTATCTGTAACAATGGCACATCGGTAAAAGACTTCACAATAGTCCTTACCTTTTCAATATTCACAGAATCGTTCAGCCTATCTCCCTTTAGTCCATATCCAAGCTCGAGTTGACGACCAACTGCATAATAAATTCTCATCATGTCGAATTTACCCGTCTGGCGTTGTGATTCTATACTGTTTAAACTTATACAATGAAATCATCTGTGTTAAAAGTTTGAAACATTTACATAGTTTCTGGTCATTAAATTCTTGAACATTCAATTGAAATATACAATCGCCTTGTATCAACCTAAACCACACGTTAGTCTTCATAGGGGAATAACCTAGAGGGTTGCTTGAACTGCAATTCAAGTGAAATAATTTTTTTTGCAATGGCATATTTCTGTAACACATATAGGGAGTAAGTTAAAGAAGCATAGACTGATCACGCTTCTGCCTTTCAATACTACTAATACATATTAGCTCTATTAAGTCTAAAGACAAAGGTCATTCATTCAAATTAATATGAATGAATTAGTTTTCTCCAATATGTTTTCTGGAAACATATAGACACAGAGAAGTTAATGAACCAGATGCTGCCTCTCGGTATAACTATTTGTACTACATTCCAATTATCTAATACTAGTATATATTCATTTCATTCCATTTATATTTTCAGGATATTCCACAATATTGGATATCATCTTACTAAAACAATGGTTGCAATTTTGTATTGAAATATTGCTACATTTCAACTGTATGGAACTGCATGTTCAGATTTGTTATCTTTACATAATAGCGAGTTATTAAGGAACGTAGCATGATCATCAATCGTTCCAAACAAATTAAGTCAACATATTTCATCAGCCAGTTCTGATGCTGTTTCCTTCCGGAGTAATCATGCTATCATCACCTCAAACCTGGATGTTGTTCAAACAAATAAATCTATCAAAGATGGCTAGGTTTCAAGCCACCAATGTTTGATTAGTTGCTATATATGGTGGATTTGGTAACCCTCTCCTTCATATTGATAGTTTCACCATATGTCAGTACTTATAGTATTGACGGGGCTGCGGGCCCTCTCTTTCCCACGTATATTGCATAGGAAAGGGGCAACAGGGGAGATTAATGTTGACTAAATAAATCTGGCTTATTTTGGCAAACCTCTATCCAAACAAATGGATTTTCAACTACAGTCTTAGTTTCTGCTTCTCAATTTTACATCACATTTTCTATCCATACATTTTACAAATTTGCAGTGTTCAGTTTTTTGCAGACAATTTTAATTTCTGTAATTTGTATTTGGGGAGAAAAGATTAATCATTGTGAAATAAAGTGTTCCCTTAATCGATACGCATTTCGAAATAACCATTTTACGTTTTCTGAATTCTACGTTTGTGTTCTCTGACCTATGTATTTGAGGAAAGGAGTTAACTAAATAAAGTAAATTTAGAATTACTTGTGTACAAATAAAAAATTTAACTTTTCTTTGCCGAATAAGTTTTGGAAAGTTACGCTTTTCAGTTATTTACAACTTATTGGCATGTTTATGGGTTTTTGATACCGATAACTCGTTACTGAATCTCATTTGTAATATGGTAAGAATGTAGAAAAGCTAAGGGAGATTTGACAGCTTGTCGAGGGCGATCTTCGTTTAGTTTTCATACTGCGTGCCTTATGGGTATTTAAAGGCAAATAATTGAACAACCTGAAAGCAGACAGGCCGATCTCAGGGGTGCTGAAGATATAAACAAGACAAAGAAAGTAAACACCTTAGTTGATTATATTATATGTATGACCGTCAATTACACCTATCGATATACTCTTAAACTGAATAGTGTAGGTCTTAAGTCATCAGTCAAAGAATACATCTACGTCGTTTTGAATAAATAAAAATGAAATTGTCAATAACAAAATTCTTCAAAAACTAATTTGACAAGTGTTTATCGACAAAACAGACATATGCTATGCAGAGGGATACACAGTTGATCTGATCTAGAAACAAATCTCTTCTGGATTGTTTAGCTTTCATCTGAAGGGGAGCCATACTTGATAGAATTATGTGTTTGTCTTGGAGAACAACGTCTATGGTTGAAGAAAAGCTAGCATTAATACTACTGGTAAGACAATTTTATGATCTGACTTATGATATACGTCGGGAAAATTTGTTTGGAATATAAAAAAATCATATTGCAATGATATATTTGTGCACTGAGTAGATTTATAACAATTGGAACAATCGCTGGTTTTATATATATTATATTTGCTGAATGTTCCTGTGTTCATATCTTCTTTGTTTGATGGCTCTTTGACAATAGATCTTTTGAAATGGAAACCTTTCTTTGGAGAGTGGAACATTAATGTCGCCTCTGCCCAAGGTTAATGTTTGGGTAGTTTGACCTCTTAAAGCAATTGCCCTAACCATATGGTTAAACCAATGATCCGATACTTAACTTACTGTAGTCTTCAAATGCCTCTATAGATGGTGTTGCATCGAAAAATTATATTTGACCTTTTCCCCATATATTTCACCAAGGGATATATTTTACAGAGAACCATTTAAAAATCACCAGTTCTGTGCCGAACACCAGGAAACTCTCACTCCTATTACTTGGAGTGATTGAAGAACAAATGTATCAGAGCCGTTTGATGTGAGATGCAGATGACTCTGGATAATATCATTTGGTAAACATCACATTTCACTTATCAAATCTACGACTAAGAGATTACAAGGTGGACTTCTGCCTGACCCTCTCCAGTCTATAATTGAATGACAATTGGATACATGTTTGTGTATTTCTACTGCAAGGGTTTACCACCATATAGAGAACTTATATTTGCTGAATACTTTCAGATTTATAGCCACTATAACAAAACAATGTATGGCTATATGATGAATAGTGTTGTTTAATGTTGAAATAACGAAAGTTTGATCCCTTGGTATCTTACACCAAATAATGAAATGAATTATTAAAATATTCGGCATATATCTTTGACAAAGATGCGTTGCAGTATATAGAGGATATCTTTCTTTTCTTAATAATACCATGTTTATCACTTCGAGTGAGGTAGACAGTTTATGTTTTCACGAGGGAAAATATATAACTTGTCTATCTCACGTGATTGACAAGAATTGACAGATACTATATTTATTATGTATTATGTTATCCTTATAGTTATACCATTTCAGCGTTCATGTTAGTGTTGAGCATCCGCTAGGAACACCCCGTCCCCACAGTAACAATTTGACGTCATAAGATAATTTGCTACGTCAGACCATAGTTTTATGACATCGAATCGGTCACTGGTCACAGTGAAAATATAAGTTATTTCACTGTGTGGTGATTGGCGGTTAATTACACTGATAAATCCTAGTATTTCATTGTTTGTCATTATTATAATAAAAATACTTTTCATGATATATTTTAATGTAAACGCCTTCAAATGGTTGCTCGAACCATGCACATTTGCTTTAGAACTTTTTGTGTTATTGATTGAGGAGTATCTTTTAGCCATTGGTAACACTTTTTTACATTTTCATGAGATCACCTATTTTAGTAAGAACGAAGTGCTACATCGCCTTTAAAAAAGACATGTGGTAAATCGTACAGTTGGTTGATGTGCCCATTTAAGGCTAACATCGTCTGGAAAGTATTAGAAGTATCAAATGTTGTGGAAGATAATACTACTTCTCTCGAACAGGTTGTAGCACGATGAGAGAAATGTTACACAATTTGTCCATTGTCATATACATGTATATATTACTACAGAGGAGATTTGAATCACATTATGTTGTCAGTTCAAATAAACTTTGTTCAGTTTTCGGTGAATCAAACGTCTACCACCCTTCTATTGTGACAGCTGAATGCTGACAGGTACTCATTATTAATCACCAGCATGCTAATGACACACCATAAGATGTGATGTGGTTAGAAAAGACACCTAAAGGGAAAGATCTATCGCCCATCTATCCGCAGTTTGCAGTACATGTATGTCAAATTAAAACATGCTATTATTTACCTAATTTTCAAATTTGTATAATTAAAGATATACACTGATGGAATATTGATATAAGAACACATACAAGGTAGCATAAAACTAATAAAAATGCTGGTATGCTGTAACGAGGTTTTCCCCACTCGCAGCAGTTCTCATTGTTAACAAAAGTCAATGAATGTGCGCTTGTTTTTATCAAGTTGTAAAATATAAAGTGATATATATAATGTTTCCGTCATTGATATCTTACAATTTGACTGTGTTTTAATATTGTATCAATATAACATTTTGTAAACGTGAATACTTTCAAATGTCGTTTCCACACAAAATATCCCGTTAGAAGCCTCCGGGTTATCGAGAGCTAATTGCAAGTATTATTGTGATTAAGGAGTCAAACATTGAATATATGATACCTTTTTTTCTCTTGACAAACTTCTTGTTTATCTCATCAAGTTATGTAAATAATGAATATCACGAGTCTATATGTTTATGAGTGAATATCGCGATTATATTAGATTATTATCATCGTATCTTAACAGCATCGAGGCGTCAGAGCATTGGTTGATGATGTCTGAGCATTGTCACAAGAACTTGATGATATGTTTCATTGTTATTTTCACTACTGACACAGGGTATATTTCCATTGATATTCTGGGGTCATGATGGCCGAGTCGACAAGGCTAACAACCTAACGAGTTTAACGTGCCGGGTATAAAAACCTTGGTGTCAACTCTTTCATTGTTTTCACAACCCATGGAGTACAGTACACAGCCCTGTGCACTTTAAAGAACCCACGAATCCGTTGGTAAATGACCAGACGGTGGCCACATGCATGGACAATATACTGTGAATACGTGTCCTAGTCCACAACAATGTATTTTTCTGTCTCAATATTACTCATCTGATATTTAATTGTCTACTATAGAGAGGTTCCCTGTAATGTGTAATGTCATGATGCTGAAATCTGATGATGAAGGGCATCGCGAAAATATAATTCTTCTGAAGATTGTATATAGCCTATGGGCAATGAAGTGATCTGATTTCCCTTTATCCTGTACAGCGCCTTAGAGTGATTCATTTCTGTTTCAAATCAGGCGCTATATAAATTTTGTATATTATTATTATTATTATTATTATTATTATTATTATTATACACTTTTATCATAATACCTTGAGAAACGCAATGTATGGAGTTGTTGACTATTTTAGTTGCCATGAATATATACATATAGTATAGAGGATATTTAATGGTATGTTTCAATAGCAGGCATATTTCATCGAGTGTTGTGGGTAAAGGTGATTTTTCATATGCAATTAAAAGTATTTTCATACAACTCGTATTTCAAGTAACTCTTGTTTGTTTAAATCATGTAAATTCTGGACAGAGATTCTGGCCTCTGACATGGACAACGACGCCGAGGAAGGAGTTAGAAAACACAACAATGATAACAGGCAATGTTGTCAAGATTTGTTAGGAATGTTTGGTACTTGGTCATCTACTCTTCTGTTATTAGTTTAACATTGTAAATAAAATTACGGACGTGTCTCGTCCTGTTTAACATTAATAGTGCAGCTATAGAACAGCTATAGTTATATTGTAGAGACAAGCATATGCTGTCAGTGACCTGTCAGATATTTACAGCAGTGTATAAACCCTGTGTGGCAAAATCCTTCAGCAGTTGCTACCCTAACTGTGCGAGGAATGACGACGATTTGAAATGGATATGGCCGATTTCCTCTGCTTCCAATAAAGGTTCACAGACTAGAAATGCACATGAACCATGAACTCATCATACCTTATCGTTACCCATGTTTCGGATTTGGAAGGTTAACTATAACAGATAGAACAGATCATCTGTTTATGTTATGTAGAAAGATATCGGATCAAACAATCTTTCAGTTTAGCCTGCGTATGTTATCCAGATCATTCTCAATACAAAACAGTATCTGTTGTTTGATGTCAAATGTTTTATAACTTTTACAACTTGGTATTCACCTGTGTACTAACCACACACGAGGAACAGTAATTAGTTTAACGAGTGTACAGTTAGTATAACCGAGATTCATTTAATGACTCTCACTACACCAGCGCTCTCTTACTTACACTCCCGTCTTATTAGATGACATGCACGTTGTTATTGGAAGTGAAAAACTCGTTGCTTTCATCTGACTGCATGATGTCCATTTTTATCAATTCATTGCCATACTACTGCTTTTATTGTTGTATGTGCTTCATGAAAATAAACATGATGACCAAATAGTTTCCAGAAACACACTGATAACACAGATAATCATTAAACATAATGCTTACAACATAAACTAATCCTGATTGGAAGAACTCCATAATTGTTCAACAACAGGAAGTGATTTTGTTTCCGAAATAATTGAACACTATTAATATTAGTAAGAAAATCTGATGAAAACTAATGTATTATTACAATACATATATTCAGTTGAGGATGCACTCAATTATATTTAGTTTATTTTTAAAGATGTAACTTATTTTTCGTTGATTTTAACTACTGCTAGAGTGAAAAATATCTTACTTTTTGTGAGTATTCTTTCTTTTGCTCGGCAGTTATATTCATATGTTGAAGAACGCCTCCCAGTAAGATAGACACGCTCGACTGATTAGGTGATAACACACGATTGGATGTTTAAATATACATATGTCATATCGAGTTGCTTCCGAATTCGGGGGTATCTTTATTTTCACTTATCTGTCTCTTTGTATGAGCGAGTTATCTCATTATAAATATATTGTTATTGTTTTCCCATCCATATTAAACTGCTCCAAAACATATGAAACATAAGCTTTGCATGCAAGAAAGGATTCGTTTAAAATATGTTCTCTTTCAAAAACTTATCAGAATCTACCTCTGAATGTAGTATCTACAATATTTGACAGCATAATTGCTCAAATTATACTTACTGAAGCAGAAATATGGGGTGATAATATCTTAATCATATTCTAAATGTTCTAAATACAAACCAGTTTGTCAACTCAGCATGTTAGTTTGATGTCAAATGTTTTATTTCTTCAACAGCGTGTTGTTAACCACAGATTCCAACTCAGACAGCCTGTGTACTAACCACACACGAGGAACAGTAATTAGTGTAAGGAGTGTACAGTCAGTATACACAGGATTCATTTAATACTCTCACCACTCTTATGCTCAATTACCTAAACTCGCGTCTAACTTGATCACATGTACGTCACCTGTTACTCGTTGCTTTGATCTTTCACTGACTTCATAATTTTTTTTATGTATTTAAGAATTGCATGAGGAATAATTGTGTATTACAATTACATGTATAAACATGTTTGTTAGATTTGTCAGAATGACATTGTTTGATGACGAGGGTATAAAGCCTCATACATATGGATTCATGAATATCATGCATTAGAAAATAACACTATGTCACTAGTATTTAGTTCACAAGGTTTTCATAACACTATGTTTATTTCTAATACATGATATTTACCATTCAAAGCACACTTGACAGTCGTATTTTAGGATTATATTGGTTTGATGACAGTGTTTATTATTCTCTTTTCGAACGTCTGTTTCAAAACAAATCACTTATGGATATTGACAGAGAAACTGACCTATGCTATCTCCTTACCTCTCCCTCATCTTCGTATTGTCATTGACATGATTAGTACAAATATGTCTCCATTAACACACAGACAGGTCAGTTATGCTATCTGGCTTTATCGTTTACATGCTATGGTATATATCCATGATAACACAATCAGTATGGAAATTACTCAGGTGTTATGTTTCCAAGATAAATGGGTTCTACGGGATGACTTTGTTAAATAGACATTGAAATGTATAAGTTGTTATAAATGGAAAGCCATAACAGACTGTTTTGATTGATATGCTTTTCTAACATATTTTCAAATACAAGTTTTAAAACAACACTGTTTGAGGATAGAAAAGACCTTTCTCTATTGCCTGAATCACTGAACTGTGACACTGTCGTTTTTCTGAAAAATGGAATTGTTAAAGCTACAAGATGTGTTTATCACACTGTAAAACCAGATACGGGTTACGATAGATAGTATTGTTATGACATTTAAGGTCTGTTAGATAAAACTGTAGCAATAGTGAATGTACACTGAAACTGAAACTAACACCAATGAAACATACGTTTCTATATATGTAATGCATCTAATTGATATGTGGTAACTGTATCCGTTAAAGGGATCCATTATTAAAATATGTGTTTTATATCGGTGACTGTTATCTCATGTTAATCATGACGAATATATGTTTCAAAACTATAAGCTTCACAAAGTTTGCCAAGTCGAAACATCTCACACCGAGCCATTGGTATTGAAAACCCATATCAAGAACGCCCTTGATGAAGTATCAACCCATTACTCTCTGAACTCAAGGGGAGACAACACGTATCCGGGTTCATGCTGCCTAGGCGATGTTCATACTGTAGAGAGATTGTGCGATTATATCCTTTTCTAGGGATCTACTTTGGTCAATTGAACAATACATACATTTCACCATAGACTCTGTTGTGATGACTTCTGAGTAATATGTGCATAATAATGGAATATCCAGAAACATTTATTGAAGACAGACAATGAGATTATGTTTCTTCAATGCAAATAACTTTGATGACTAATTAAAATCAAACGTTGGTATGACTTTGACATTTTATCTTGTGTATGTCATGATTTTTAAAAATAATTTCGAAACAATAAGTTTGACAATGTTTTCTGGATTTGTCGTATCAGCTCAAGCCGAGCCAGTAAAACTCACCACTGAATTTAACAAAATGTTTGAATAGTACCTGTGACCAAGTTTGTCTTTTAATTTAACCATTTTTGATAAAGAAAGCGTGATTGAAATAAATTGCATTACAGTGCAATTGTAGCATTTGTACAGATTAATAATAATCATATATTATTCATAAAGAGTTTTATTGTAAAAAGTGCAGAAATTCATCATAAATTATCATCAGTCTGAGTAAAATCGACGGTTTTCCGAGGAATAAAAATTGCAAAATAGTGCATCTACCGGGATACGAACTCATATCAGTCGTAGGTTCCACGCGAAACCGTCTGATAGCAGCCCGTAGACTCGCGTGTTCGAGCGCAAATCAAGTAGCCAATCAAAAGACGCCCAAACAAATGCTTTCGGTGCGAGAAGCTAGGGGCAGATAACTTCAAACAGCTCTCCTTTGGTCTGTTCCGAATGCTTTCAAAACAGTGACCGTCTAAAAACTACATTGTGATTGGTCAGCTATTTGACTGGGCTTTTGCTGTGCTAAACTGGTTCAGAAACATGCGCCTATACGGGGTCTTCTCAGACCTTGTGGCAAGGAATCTACAGAACCTGTTCGTATCCCGGTAGATGCATAATTTTGCAAATTGTATTCCTCGGAAAAAGGTCGATTTTAATCAGACTGAATTATCATATAATGAATTTTTCTGAATGTGATAATTTAGTACTCACCAAGAGATGATTGAAGTAATTAAATACGTGAATTCATCTACAGATTATTGTAATGATAAAACATTCACCATCAGACGAAGCGTAACACCCATGTCAAATGGAAATCACAAAAAGCAAAACCATCCTCTAAATATCCTAAAAGCATTTAATTTCCGTGTTCTGTTAATTTACATCGTGATTGGTAAAATGGGTACATTCAGTTTAACTTTTAACTGCCATTAAGAGCTTTAACACTTGCTAAATCCTGCTTGAGGAAATTTGAAGATATCTTAGTATAGGAAATATCGTAAACCAGTATTTATGTTTGACGCTAATGATTGCTTTGGGGCTTAAACAGATTCGTAAGTCTGGGTCCTGGCATCTACAATCCAACTAAAATAACAAATGGCCCTGGAAACTTTCTTCACATTGAGAGTCACTGTGTGTTACAAAACTTCTCGTGTAAAAAGTCCATATGTAGCATTGTGAAAAATTGCTTCAAACAAACTAAATGGCAATCGACTCACTTACTCAGTTTAGTTTTTTTCTAGTGTAACCTCCGCACCAATATGTATATAGAAGCATCGGGACAAAGCTACAAAACATTCTTTTCAGAAGTGATGAGGGTGTAAGGCCTTTTAAAAAAAATGTGTTGGAAGAAATAATGACGAGGGTGAACACTTCTTTTATACACATAATACCATGGATTCAGCCAGTCAGTCCGTCCTGATGTGATAAGAATGTTGTTCTATACTTATATACTACTAGGAGAGATGCAGATTCAGATTACAAGCGAATTTGTGAATTGTTGAATGTTGTACAAATGATAAATGTTGTATTCACTCATATTCTCAGGCATAAATTAGTCTGACCGATTGCAGAATTTATTGTCAATTCTTCACAAATCTTCTGCTATGGTAACAATATATACTGGGAGAGGTACAGTGCAGGACTACAATTTCAATTAATTTCATACTCTTACCTCCTATTTATTTCTGAAATCCTCCCTTTCTAGAACTTGAGGGAGAGACAAATCTGTTTTAAATTTGACACTGATAATAACATTATATATCATACAAATGTATTAATCTGATGGAGCTTTTTGAAATCATCTCAAACTTATTTTATAATGCTTCATAGCAATTCTCATCTACACACAGGTACGGAATTTACCAAAAATGATGCGGAAAAGTCATAATTCATTACAAAACAAAGTTGTAACGCCCATATATAAAGTAAACCACGGATGCATGAGAAACATTTCATATATTTTTACCTTCGATAATACGTTTTACTACTTTTGTGAGCATAATTAAACAGGAAACTACATCTAATCATGTCTCCAACCGTTTATGATCACATATCGATGAAAAGGTAATACCAATATTGACAGTTATATGAGTTGAAGAGTTGGAAGTTGAAGAGCATTATGTCTTACAAGATTAAGTATTCATAACATCCTAGTAATACAACTTGACTAATGCTTGTGATATTGGTATCTTGATGTAACATTCTGCATTCATTATTAGCCTATCCCTTCCTGTTATAACGTCATTGCTACTGTAACGGACCAAAACGCTGTCAGAGCTTTATACTCTTGGAGACAGAACAATTCAACAGCCATCATCCAAGCTGTTTGAGGAATGAGAGAGAGAGAGGGTCTCTGAAATGGCTCTGGTAGAATCCACTCTTCATATTCCACACCAAGTTCAAATGAAGATTCAGATGAGATGTGCAGACACTGTGTAAAGTCAATTAGGCTTTGATACGTGTTGATACACTATTAAGAAATGTTCTTCATTTGAAGTGATAAGAGTAAATGTAGTTCTATTGATGTGTTATTATTCAACTCCAGATATATTTATAATCTGCTAAAGCTCCTACGTTGTGGAGAGAATGAAATCAACTAAGAAACAATGTTATGTATGTACTGCTTCCAACATGCTTAACTATAACATATTTACAACAAGAATTACTTATTCATATTAAGCGACGTTTTGCTATAGATCTCTGCATCATTTCCAAGCAACATGTTGGCATCGTCATATATATTTCTCTTCACCATCGTCATTCAAAATTCTAAAACATCTATCCAAAAATATATTCATAGTAAGTGTATTTACATACAAAATATAAACATACAATGATATCTGTATTTAGATATTTTATTATCATTACATTTTAACCCATGTGTACTCCCCATAGCGTAGCGTGCTTCTCATTACATTCAAATGAACCCACAAATTCACTTCTTACTGTATAAACTAAGTATGGTGTAAACAGTTAACTTTAATATTGTTTATCAAGAATAAACTTTCTGGAATAGTTGAATATGATATTACAGAAATGTCTTCATTATTAATTTATTATCCTCAGAAATTGTGAAGTATAGAACTTCGATTTAGAAATAATCTTCTACGTTTTCAAGCATCTAAAGTTATATACAGGGAAATAGGGGTCGGCGTACGCCTACATATTTTGAATGGCTGACATACGGCTAGTACATCAAGTTGAATGAGAGGCTAGACGTTCTACAATATCTAGAAACAAATCACTGCTTGGATTGATCGACTCTGAAACGGAGCTAAGTTTGATAGATTTATGTTGTTTGTGTCGGAGGAGAGCATTTAAGGTTGAGATAAACATATCGTGATTAATTCTAGCGGACCAAGGTTCGAGGGACAATGGCCTTGCCTGATGAAATATGTCGACTTAATTTGTTTGGAAAGATAATTAAGGTTGAAACGAACGATGTGTATGAAAGACGTAGATTTTTTAGAAATATTGATTTCATTCAGCAATGGTATGAATCCATGTTGATATACTCACGAACTTACCTACTACATACCGTTTGTTATGATTAAAAAAAGCCTTAGGTTGCGTTGAAAATTTATGAATATAATTTTTAGATATCATGGCCTTGTGAAGCTGTCTGTGCATCCTCGTTAACTTTGGATGAATGAAAACAAACTTTACATCAAGTTATCGGGCATACTTTCATGAAGTGAGATATTCAATTTTAAAAAGTTGAGGATTTATTTTGCTCCAAAGAATATATCCGCCGGAAGTGAATGGTGGCTTTAATTCGTGTCAATATGTTTACATATACTGTGGAGTTCATGTTGTAATCAGACCTTACTCAAACCGCAGGAGAAACGTCGAGGACAGATAAATATGTACCATTTCTATATTGCAATAATTATAAATAATAACATTTACAATGTGTTTGATCAACATGAAACACCCATGTGACTTGACCCTTAAAGACGAAAGAATAATTTAATCGTTAACTAGTATTAGACTGCAACCCGTGTTATTACGATTCATTAACTGACACTACCGCCTACTCTTCCCTTAATTCAATTGCTCCACACTCTCTCCAAACACGTTGCAGAGATAAGAGTCAAGGAACATCATTAGTTTCATCTTAAATCCCTGACTCACCAATCAAGTCACACTTCTACCAATTTCATTGACATGCTATGGAAGACTACTCTGAAGATCAAACGTAGAATGTTGATCTCCATCATATCAATGGTTTGACTTCTTTCCATTTCTTCAAAAGTAAGGCGCGTCAAAGTTTTATAGTCTACGCAAACTAGCGATCGTTTACCGTCTTGTTCAAGCAAATTGTGATTTAATATGAATCTGTCATGAGGGATGCCCAACAATCATGTCAACATATTTAACCATGAAGTATGCAAAATATAAACATACTTGCAGACAAATTTCTTTCTCACAATGTTTCTTGGCTATTTCCTGTTCCCAATTATTACACTGTCACAGTCCTTTGGGACATTGCAATATGAACATAGTTTGTATGATTTGTTCATTGCACATTGAAATAAAGGCGCTGGAGCACACCGTTCTTACTGAAATAAAGTGATCTCATGATAAGGGAAATAAGTGTTATCAATGACTGTATAATACTCCTCAATCAATAACAGTAGTTTCAAAACGAATGTGCATGGCTCAGTTAAGCCATGCGAGTCTATTTCTCATCGATCGGCCATTTTAACGTGTTCACATGAAAATGGCCGCTGAAAGGCAGTTCAAATAATCTGACTAAATCGCGATACCTAATCACTCCTACTAGAGTTTTAATTATGACACCATGATGATATGGTAAACCATTTTGCTGTCTGAACCCTCAAATGAGCATGAGATCTACAAATCTACCTCTCACACAGAAGTGTTCCACACCAACGTCAAGCTATAGGCTATATACATAGAATCATTTTCTTCCAATACAGATAACATTTTTCTATGGCTATGGCTTATCGGATCATGTAATTATATATTTTACTCTCTAACATAACAATATTTAACAATACTTAAATAATAAATGGCAAATTTGAGAAAGCATCATTTGCAAAAAAACCCAGTGCATTTAAGGATATTATTAGAACCAAATATATCATTTTGAAAAATTTTGTTTTGAAAGAATAGGCCGGTTAGTATATTTATCAGACCGCATTCCCTCTGTAGCAAACCATTTGTATACTCTTATATTATATATAAGTGTGATTATGCTTGGGAAATATTTCTCCTATGATATTGCTATAACAGAATTACCACAGCTCTAAATTGTCCATTTCAAGCGTCATGCTCCGCATTCGACTTCAACTTAAATTTAGAGCTATTATAAGTCCGTTGTTTGCTGCTGATTGTCAAACACAGTTTAGCTGATTATTCTGTATGTGCTCCCTTTGTATAGTTATATTATATATATATATATATATATATATATATATATATATATATATATATATATATATGTATATGAACATAACATCTATACAAAGGGAGCACATGTATATATATATATACACATTTTACAAGGATACAATATATCAGATCAGATGATCCAAGAAGCAAAGGTTTCACAAGTTATATATATGACTGTTCTGTCAAATATCATATGTATAGTTATAAAATAGAATTACCCAGATTAAGAAACTCCACAATAGAACTTTGATGGTAACAAAATAACAAGCAAAAAGCAAAAACCAGAAGAAAAATAACAAGTAAAATGAGGTTCTCAGATTCAGAAACTCCACAATAGAACTTTGATGGTAACATATAACAAGCAAAAACAAGAAGAAAAAAACGAATTAAATTCCATGAAATACACATTTGTTCTTCAAGTGTCAATCACAACTTCAGTCACTTATTGTATCTCCAGATCCTTGAGTTCCTTTCTTGGGGGGGGGGGGGGGGGGGGTCACCTTTGGAGCTAGCCAATTCTGCACGCATTTCTTCATCAACCTACAGCTTCTTTCTGATCCTGGAGCAGGTCCGTTATTCGATATCCGCATGAGGACCTGTAGGCTGTCAGATTTCAGTTTGCTTCTCAGTCGGGTCTTGATCAGTTTAAGTTTGCTCGCTCCCCTTTCAGGCCAGGCGTTTGACACTAGAATGACAAGGATACTCCCGGCTACTTTTATTAGCGAAGGGAAGATGCAGTTGAAAGTGCCACACACAAGCAAATTCAAGGACCATTCCATTGAAGACTGGGAAATTGTCAATCTCTGATACAGTCAAGCCGTGATAGTCCGATATTCGAAACTCGCAGTTTCTGAACGGTAGCAAGCTGTAACCAAACTAATCTCTATATAAACTCATTAAATGTTGATTCATTAATCCGTTGATTCCGTTTCCGAATCCGAACACCAATTAGCCGTAACGGATTAGTTAATTACAACTATTACTGCTTCATCAAAGCGTTCGGGTTATCCCCTTGACAAGCGATCATCACTCTGATTGGATAAGTAAACTTCAATGAAATTGTAACGTCTTACACTGTCAAAGACTGAACAGGCTTCTAAGATAGGAGCTTGGGTGAACCTCAGGTTGATGTTGGTGACGAGTGCCTGTATGTATTTTATCTTCATGCATCGCAGCTGATCCAGTTGTTTTTCTGAGGCGGTCAATTCAAGCCATTCAAGCTTCCCTCCGTGTTGCAGTTCATTGGCAAACCTGTCAATATCCAAAGATCCTAAACTTGCGGTAAGTTTGTCCTTTGTCTCCTCAATGGCTGGTAAAATGTTGGAGAATGGTGAGAGTCCTTCTGGAAGGCTTTGCTAAGGTTGCTCAAAATTGGCAAAATGGTCTGAAGGATGACAATTGTTCCCACAAACTTGATACTGTGCATTTTCTTGTACAAACCACATGCTGTGGCATCTGAATCCAGCATACTAAGTGCTTGTACTGCACTGTTGAAAGAAAGCCATCTTGTCTTGTCTTTTTAGAACTTTCCTCACAACACGAGTCCCTTTCTTTGACAGTTTCATGGATTTCAGCTCCAACTGTTACTTTATCAAGAGTATTTGGAGAAAAATGAAAAATTTCCATAACTGTGTCAGATGTCCCTCACCTTCCTTTATGTAAGTCAGATCACTGTTTGAATCTGTGCATGCCAAAGCAAGCTTGTGACACGCACAACGAACTGAGGCAAGTGATGGGTTGTCTTTCCTCAGCAGTGTGGCCAGGCCAGCTTTCTTCCCAACCATGACAGCTGCCCCATCTGTTACAATTCCAGATGTGGACGCAACATCCAAGCCTGCAAGTTGAAGGCTACTTGAAAGGACCTTGTGCAATGCTTCAGCATTTACTGATGTGTGATCTTCTAAAATATTCCTTGATAAAACAAACTCTGTTTTAGTTCTTCCTGACTGTAATAGTTGACAAATACAACCATCATTCTGTTCCAGGACAGCAACATCACTCATATCATCAACTAGGATACCATACTTCATGCCAGATGATTTAATCCTGTTCACAAGTTCAGCCTCAAGGGTGTTTCCAATTGTCATCAGCATTTCTCTCAGTGAGGCAGGGGAATGATGATGGACACGGACAAAGGACAGCAGGGAATGAATCTTCCCGACAGCTATGTCCTCTTCAGCCAGCCATTAGAGGGAGTTGACAACTTTTGTTAAAACTTACTCTTGGAAAGAATCCCACTCAGTTATTTCCTTCTGAAAAACTGAAACTCTTTTGGTTAGTTCACTTTGTTGTGAACCCTTGTGTTTCATGGTATTTGCATGAGTGTTGAGAGCTCCTCTTTTAAAGCGGGTACCAGGCATGGCGCTGAAACATTCATTCTGCTTGTTCTGTGTGCTTTTAGCACAGTGTTTTCTACAAAGAAGGCAGAACATCCCCTGACCTTCAACATAGAGTAGCCACCACAAGCCAGTCTTGTCACAAAAACTGACTTCGGAATTAGAAAGCCCTGAATGGTGGAATGTGTCATGTTTTGCTTTCATGACTTTGCTATCATCTATCAGGGTTCGAAATTAACTTGAAAACAGCACTAGCCACACGGACTAGTGGATTTCTGAAACCACTAGTCCAAATCAAGTCTAGGTAGTCCGAAAAACAAATAGAATAATTCACCAATCAAAGAGCATTTTATTGAATAAATGCATGAATTTCATTGAATTTGATATCAGTAGTAATGCTGTCACTAAAATCAACATTGCTAATCATCACATTAGTTCATGGTTCCTTGTCACCATAGTCTCCGTCAACTGTCAGGTTCTTTGCAATGGAGAGGGCTGCACGCAGCAAGGAGTGAGCTCTCTCCTCAATCGCTTTTAGCTCCTCATGATCAGGTTCACTGTTAGTCTCTGTGCTGGCTATGGTCTGAGTTTCTTTAAATTCTGGCCGTCTTGAACGCACAGATCTGTTATTCCAAAGGTGGACTGCAGGAGCTGGATCAAAGGAGGGGATGTCAGCAGACTCCAGAACAACTGTCATAAGATCTGACAGATGCAGGTCACCAAGTCTGCTTCGCCAATCTGTTTTCACTCTTTTCATAAGACTGAAGCCTCTCTCTTCATCCACAGAGCTTGCAGGTATGGTTAACACCAGGTCCATCAAACCCAAAACATTTGGGCACTTGTCTTTGAGGACATTATTGACCTGCAACCAGCAAGGCTGCCCTCCCGTAAAGCTGTAGGAAAGCTGAAACAGACAATGGAAAATAAAGTGGCATTGTCATTAATGCAAATCGACATCAAGAACAAGGGAAAGTACAACAATGTACAAATTCAATTATTTAAATATCATTAGTTTATTTTTTGTCTGTCTCATTCGTTCTAGTGATTGTGTAAATAATAAAGGATATATTATTGATAACCCATTTGTTTATATCTATATAATTACTTTACCTTAAATACATGAACTGTTTAAGTTTCCTCCACTCAGTTTTGATTGAGTCTGTGTCGAGATTTGCAGTGTCCAGTGCTGGTTTGAATATTGCAACGAGCGTCTCAACTTCCTCATCTCCAAAAGCTGAAACATTTTTAGTTACCGGGTAAATCAAAAGAAACAAGTTTTTAAAATTTGGTAACTTTAATATTTATGATTTCACGTATCAAAGATAATTTTGTAGTCTGAATTTAAAAAATATGCGTTTGTCTTTGAACTTTAACATCATATATATTAATAAATAAATTAATGACATTGATTTATTTTCATTAATATTTGTTCACTCCAAATTAGTAAAACCTTCATGGTTGGTCAAATTTTGGGGCCACATGCTGAGGTTTGTAATCACTGATGCTTGAGCAAGAGCAGAATCTACTTCAAAGCGATTTGTCAGTTTCTCCGCCAGCTGTGCCAGCAGCTTCTGCCTCTGGCTATTGAAAGAACTGTCATTTCCTACAAGTTCAGTCCCTTTAAAGACATCCTTGCCAGAAATGCTTTGAAGCTTTGGTCCATCACTTGTGTTAGAGAAAGAGAGAGGAAAGCAAGGAAATATTAAGTAAACGGTTAATAACCATCACCATCATGCATTTCTACAGACAAACATAAAAAGCATTTGCTTCAGCAACATCAGGTTTTATATTTACAGCTTGAATACTGTAGACGTCATGGTACAACCCTACAGTATATAATATCAAATGATTAAACTTGCTGTTACTAAACCTAAAGAATCGAGAAATACAGATAACCACAGAAATTCATGAATGAACTATTTCCTCAAATAAAACCTGAAAGTTACTGAAGCCGGGAAGGGAGAAGGGAATAACAACCTTGTTTATATTTGAGGATTTCTACAGATTACATTGTAACAAGAGAGAGAGGAAAAGAAAGCTTAGCTTATACCAGGATAGGTTGTTAATAAATATTAGAAACTTGGTTAACAACGGTTTACTAGTCACCTGTCTTTATAGCTGGCAAGAATTCTTTGAGCAACCTCCACTTCAGTATGAAGGTCTGCAATGGTGACATCAGTGCGTTGGAACGCAGCTGATACATCAGCAAGACAAGCAACAACGTCCCACAGAAAGAACAAGAAGTACATTATGTCCTTCCTTGACAATGCATGTAAGAAGTTCTTTGCCTTTTGAGCAGATTCACCTTTGTGGGCCTTATCACTTGTATGTTGGAGCTAAAAGCAAATTAGGAAAACATTTTAACTATGTTACAGTATTCAGCAATTAACCCAAATAGTAATCAAACGAAAGAAAACCATTTCAAAGTTATAAAAAGTAAGAAAACATCAGCATTTTCAATGAGCGATACAACTTTTTGAGAGAAACTTAAATTCAGAGAAAACTCGACACATAACTTAAAAGTACCTGCAGATAGAAAAGATGATACACACCTGTTTGAGATGTTCAACAACAGCAGGGTAACCATCCAACAAGTTACGCAAGGCTCGCAATGTATGACCCAGCCACCTGGTACCTCCAACACGTGTTGGAAGAAGTGCACGCACATCATCTGCAACACATAAATAAACAGAAAGGTTTACATCTATTTAGTCTACTCTAAATATGTTCATCTTTATTAAAGAATACTTTTCTGTATTGACAAAGTTCATTTTCAAAAAAGAAATAATTAAATTTGCTACATAAGCACCAGTTTGAGTGTAAATCAATTATCTCGCAACTGCCCATTCTTTGAAATAAAGTCTTTCAGCTTTATTTTCTTATGGAGAGCAAAATACGTTGTTATTTTACCCCGACCAACGGTTGGGGGTATATAGTTATACCAACGATTCCGTCCGTCCGTCCTTCCGTCCAAAGACAATTTTTGTCCGATCGATTACAGAAAAACTTTTCGTCTCATCCTTTTTAAATGTGGTACATGTCTTTTTCACCACTAGGAGAGGTGCAGTGCGAAGTTTAAACCGAATTGGTGAATTTTTGGCGATTTTTTTATATTTTTTAACTTAGTCAAATTCTGAGCATTTTTTGTCCGATCGATTACAAAAAAACTATTCATCTCATCCTTTTCAAATTTGGTACATGTCTTCTTCACCACTATGAAAGGTGCAGTGCGAAGTTTAAAACGAATTGGTGAATTTTTGAATTTTTGGCGAATTTTTTTATTTTTTAACTTAGTCAAATTCTGAGCATTTTTTGTCCGATCAATTACAGAAAAACTATTCATCTCATCCTTTTCAAATTTGGCACATGTCTCCTTCACCACTAGGAGAGGTGCATTGCAAAATGTAACACGATTTGGTGAATTTTTGGCGATTATTTATATTTCGTACTTTATCATAGCTAGAATGAATGAAGCTACTTCTGTGTTGTGATTTGTTGACTTCATCATTTTCTTTTTCATGTAACTTTCATCAAAAGTTACCTCTGTGTTCTCGTTGATTTTACTTTTTATATTTCCACTGGTTATATTTTGGGAAAAGTTAAATTTTCTTTCCTTTCAGCCATTAACTGCTGTATATCTCTCACTGTGCCTTCAGGGGTGTGCTTCCATGTACCTGTTGTTTATAGTCACTCGAATGAATCATTATGATGGATTCATTTCCAAAATTAAGTTGAAATCAGTGGTAATAGCAGTAGTGTATTATATTACCAATACCTTTTCAAGTTACTTTTATTCCTATTTTGACTTAAACCATCTTTTTCACATGAAGATCGAGACTTGTCCTACCATTTTCACAAACAGTTTAATCTTAGCAATTACATTTCAAAGCTTATCAATCCTTAGGTGTGCAGACACCTCTCTCTTTAAGTAAAATAAAAATGTCAAACTTAAACAGTCGGGGGTATTAGTGAGCCACGCTCACTTTTTTGCTTGTTTCACTGATATTTTGGTAGTGTAAAACACGCTATGCTCGGAAGTTACGACTGCAGAAAAAGTAAGCGGCGCTAATAGTAAAGTAAGCCGGCTCTTAATGAAAAGGCTGAGTCCTTTATATTCATATGAGAAACATGTCAATCCATTCCTTCAACCATTTACTTTAACCATTTCACTTCATTCCAAGTGTAAATGTACGTTTTCACGATGTATTTACTGTACGTGATGTAACTATATGGTATTTGTTCTGGGATACGAAACACAGTATGCATCACTGTACATCTCTTTGATGATAAAGTCGATGGTGCTGGCATCACCCGGTAAGTATCAGAAGTATTTAATTTGGTGAAAGATAATAATTTTCTAATAGGGTGTGGCAAGATGAGAGAAATGTTGCACACTTTGTCAAATGATATACATGTATACACAAAAACTACTACAGAGCAGACGTGAATCTCGTTTCATCCATTGCCAGTTCAGTTATTCATAAATTGTTGTTTTCGTTTCATTTCATTTTCGCTGAATCAAACTTTTATCTCTGGTTGAATATTAACCACAATCATCAGCATGGTAATGACAGACCATAAGATGTGATGTGGTTAGAAAAGACACATAAAGGGAAAGATCTATCGGCAGTTTGCAGTATGTGAAATGAAAACATGCTATAATTTACCTAATTTTCAAATTTATATAATTAAAGATATACACTGATTGAATATTCAGATAAGAACACATAACGTAGCATAAAACTAACAAAACAATATGCTGGTATGCTGTAACGAGGTTTCCCCCACTCGCAGCAGTTCCCATTGTCAACAAATGTCTATGAATGTGCGCTTGTTTTTATCAAGTTGTAAAATATAAAGTGATCAAAATGTTACTGTCATTGATATCTTACAATTTGACTGTGTTTTAATATTTTATCAATATTACATATTTGTAAACGTGAATACTTTCAAATTTCGTTTCCACACAAAATATCCCGGTAGAAGCCTCCGGGTTATCGAGGGCTAATTGAAATAATTCTTGTGATTTGTGAGTCGAACATTGAATATATGATATCTTTTTTTCTCTTGACAAACACCTTGTCTATCTCATTATGTTATGTAAACAATGAATATCACGAGTCTATATGTTTATGAGTGAATATCGCGATTATATAAGATTATTATCGTCGTATCTTAACAGTATCGAGGCGTCAGAGCATTGGTTGATGATGTCTGAGCATTGTCACAAAAACTTGATATGTTTCATTGTTATTTTCACTACTGACACAGGGTTTAATTCCATTGTCATGATGGCCGAGCCGGCAAGGCTAACAACCCAACGAGTTTGAGGTGCCGGGTTCGAGTCCACCTGTGGCCCGATATAAAAACCTTGGAGTCAACTCTTTCATTGTTTTCACAACCCATAGAGTACAGTAAACAGCCCTGTGCACTTTAAAGAACCCACGAATCCGTTGATAAATGACCAGACGGTGGCCACATGCATGGACAAAATACTGTGAATACGTGTCCTAGTCGACAACAATGTATTTTTGTCAGATTCTGTCTCAATATTATTCATCTGATATTTAATTGTCTACTATAGAGGGTTTCCCTGTAATGTTTAATGTCATGATGCTGAAATCTGATGATGAAGGGCATCGCAAAAATATAATTCTTCTGATGATTGTATATACAATTTTATCATAATACCTTGAGAAACGCAATGTATGGAGTTGTTGAATATTTTAGTTGCCATGAATATATACATATAGTATAGAGGATATTTAATGGTATGTTTCAATAGCAGGCATATTTCATCGGACGTTGTGGGTAGAGGTGATTTTTCATATGCAATTGAAAGTATTTTCATACAACTCGTATTTCAAGTAACTCTTGTTTGTTTAAATCATGTAAATTCTGGACAGAGATTCTGGCCTCTGACATGGACAACGACGCCGAGGAAGGAGTTAGAAAACACAACAATGATAACAGGCAATGTTGTCAAGATTTGTTAGGAATGTTTGGTACTTGGTCATCTACTCTTCTGTTATTAGTTTAACATTGTAATTAAAATTACGGACGTGTCTCGCCCTGTTTAACATTAATAGTGCAGCTATAGAACAGCTATAGTTATATTGTAGAGACAAGCATGCTGTCAGTGACCTGTCAGATATTTACAGCAGTGTATAAACCCTGTGTGGCAAAATCCCTCAGCAGTTGCTACCCTAATTTTGCGAGGAATGACGACGATTTGAAATGGATATGGTCGATTTCCTCTGCTTCCAATAAAGGTTCACAGACTAGAAATGCACATGAACCATGAACTAATCATACCTTATCGTTACCCATGTTTCGGATATGGAAGGTTAACCATAACAGATAGAACAGATCACCTGTTTATGTAGAAAGATATCGGATCAAACAATCTTTCAGTTTAGCCTGCGTATGTTATCCAGATCATTCTCAATACAAAACAGTATCTGTTGTTTGATGTCAAATGTTTTATCACTTTACAACTTGGTATTCACCTGTGCACTAACCACACACGAGGAACAGTAATTAGTTTAACGAGTGTACAGTTAGTATAACCGAGATTCATTTAATGACTCTCACAACACCAGCGCTCTCTTACTTACACTCCCGTTTTATTAGATCACATGCATGTTGTCAGTTGGAAGTGAAAAACTCGTTGCATTCATCTGACTGCATGATGTCCATTTTTATCAATTTATTGCAAGACTACTGCTTTTATTGTTGTATGTGCTTCATGAAAATAAACTTGATGACAAAATAGTTTCCAGAAACACACTGATCACACAGATATTCATTAAAAAATAATGCTTAAAATCCTGATTGGAATAACTCCATAATTGTTCAACAACAGGAAGTGATTTTGTTTTCGAAAGAATTGAACACTATTAATATAAGAAAATCTGATGAAAACTAATGTATTATTACATTACATATATTCAGTTGAGGATGCAATCAATTATGTTTAGTTTATTTTTAAAGATGTATTTTTCGTTGATTTTAACTACTGCTAGAGTGAAACATATCTTACTTTTTTGTGAGTATTCTTTCTTTTGCTCGGCAGTTATATTCATATGTTAAAGAACGCCTCCCAGTAAGATAGACACGCTCAACTGATTAGGTGATAACACACGATTGGATGTTTAAATATACATGTGTCATATCGAGTTGCTTCCGAATTCGGGGTATCTTTATTTTCACTTATCTGTCTCTTCGTTTGAGCGTGTTATCTCAATATAAATATCTTGTTATTGTTTTCCCATCCCTATTAAACTGCTCCAAAACATATGATACATGCATGCAAGAACGGATTCGTTTAAAATATGTTCTCTTTCAAAAACATTTCAGAATCTACCTCTGAATGTAGTATCTACAATATTTGACAGCATAATTGCTCAAATTCTACTTACTGATGCAGAAATATGGGGTGATACATATCTTAATAATATTCTTAATGTTCTAAATACAAACCAGTTTGCCAACTCAGCTTATTAGTTTGATGTCAAATGTTTTATTTCTTCAACAGCATGTTGTTAACCACAGATTCCAACTCAGACAGGCTATGTACTAACCACACACGAGGAACAGTAATTAGTGTAAGGAGTGTACAGTCAGTATACACAGGATTCATTTAATACTCTCACCACTCTTATGCTCAATTACCTGCACTCGCGTCTATCTTGATCACCTGTTACTCGTTGCTTTCATCTTTCACTGACTTCATATTTTTTTTTATATATTTAAGAATTGCATGAAGAATAATTGTGTATTACATTTACATGTATAAACATATTTGTTAGATTTGTCAGAATGACATTGTTTGATGAAGAGGGTATAAAGCCTCATACTTATGGATTAATAAATATCATGCATTAGAAAATAACACTGTCACTAGTATTTAGGTTTTCATAACACTATGTTTATTTCTAATACATGATATTTACCATCCAAAACACACATGACAAACAGTCCCATTTTAGGATTATATTGGTTTGATGACATTGTTTATTATTCTCATTTCGAACGTCTGTTTCAAAACAAATCACTTATGGACATTGACAGAGAAAATGACCTATGCTATCCCCTTACCTCTCCCTCATTATCGTACTGTCATTGACATGATTAGTGCAAATATGTCTCAATTAACACACAGACAGATCAGTTATGCTGTCTGGCTTTATCGTTTACAAGCTATGGTATATCTCCATGATAACACAATCAGTATGGAAATTACTCAGGTGTTATGTTTCCTAGATAAATGGGTTCTTCGGGATTACTTTGTTAAATAGACATAGAGATGTATATGTTGTTATAAATGGAAAGCCATCACAGAATGTTTTGATTGATATGCTTTTCAGTCTAACATATTATCAAATGCAAGTTTTAAAACAACAGTGTTTAAGGATAGACAAGACCTTTATCTATTGCCTGAATCTCTGAACTGTGACACTGTCGTTTTTCTGAAAAATGGAATTGTTAAAAATATACAGCTACAAGTTGTGTTTATCACACTGTAAAACCAGATACGGGTTGCAATAGATATTATTGTTATGTAAGGTCTGTTAGATAAAACTGTAGCAATAGTGAATATACACTGAAACTGACACCAATGATACATACGTTTCTATATATGTAATATATCTAATTAGTATGTGGTAACTGTATCCGTTAAAGGGTTCCATTATTAAAATATGTGTTTTATATCAGTGACTGTTATCTCATGTTAATCATGACGAATATTAGTTTCAAAACTATAAGCTTCACAATGTTTGCCAAGTCGAAATATCTCACACCGAGCCATTGACATTGAAAACCCATAACAATAACTTTATGAAGTATCTACCCATTACTCTCCGAATTCAAGGGTGGACAACTCGTATGTGTGTTCATGCTGCCTAGGCGATGTTCATAATACATCGAGATTATGCTATTATATCCTTGTCTGGGGATCTACTTTGATCGATTGACAATATATATTTCAGCATAGACTCTGTTGTGATGACCTTTGAGTAATATGTGCATAATAATGGAATATCCAGAAGCATTTACTGAAGACAGACAATGAGATTATATACTTTTCTTCAATGCAAATAACTTTGACGTTGTTATGACAGTTTATCTCGTGTATGTCATGATTTAATTAATTTTTTTTCGAAACGATAAGTTTCACAATGTTTTCTGGATTTGTCATATCATCTCAAGCCGAGCCAGTAAAACTCACCACTGAATTTAACAAAAGGTTTGAAGAGGACCTGTGATCAAGTTTACTTTTAATTTAACCATTTTTGATAAATAAAGAACGATTGAAATAAATTGCAATACATTGCAATTGTAGCATGGCACAGATAAATAATAATCATATATTATTCATAATGAGCTTACTGTAACAAGAGCAGAAATTCATCATAAATTATCATATAATGAATTTGTTTGATTGTAATAATCTAGTAATCACCAAGAGAATTGAAGTAATGAAATACATGAATTCATCTACAGATTATTGTAATGATAAAAATTCAACCTCAGACGAAGCATCACACACAATTGGAAATCACAAACATTAAAACCAACCTCTAAATATCCTAAAAGCAGTTAATTTCCGTGTTCTGTTAATTTACATCGTGATTGGTAAAGTGTATACATTGAGTTAAACTTTTAACAGACATTAAGAGCTTTAACACTTGCTAAATCCTGCTTGAGGAAATTTGAAGATATGTTAGTATAGGAAATACCGTAAACCAGTATTAATGTTGGACACTAATGATTGTTTTAGGGCTTAAAAAGATTCGTAAGTCTGGGTCCTGGCATCTACAATCCAACTAAAATAACAAATGGTCCTGGAAACTTTCTTCACATTGAGAGTCACTGTATGTTACACAACTTGGTGTTTACACTTCTCGTGTAAAGAGTCCGTATGCAGCATTGGGAAACCTTGTTTCGAACCAACTACATGACAATCGACTCACTCACTCAGTTTCGGTTTTATTCCAGTGGATATGAATATGAATATGAAAACATAAGAAAAAAGCTCCATATTCCAAGTGATGAGGGCGTTAGAGCTTTTCAAGAGAAGATTTATTCATTTTCGATTCATTCCTTTCCAAATTTGCCAATTCCTCAACTAGGTGAGATGCAGATCCAAATTACAAGCGATTTTGTGAATAGTGTACAAATAATAAATTTTTTACTTATTCATATTCTAAGATGTAAATTAGTCTGACCGATTGCAGATAAATATTCATTAAATTTAATAGAAGTATAATAAAACTTTGTTTACACTTCTCGTGTAAAGTGTCCATATGTAGCATTGTGAAAATTTGCTTCAAACCAACTAAATGGCAATCGACACACTTACCCAGTTTCGTTTTTTTTCTAGTGTAACCTACGCACCAATATGTATATGAAAACATAAGAAAAAAGCTACATGTTTCTCAGGAACATTTTTTTCATAAGTGATGAGGACGTAAGGGCTTTAAATTTTTTAAAATAATTGTGTTGGAAGAAATAATGACGAGGATGAACAATTCTTTTATACACATAATACCATGTATTCAACCAGTCAGTCCGTCCTGATGTGATAGGAATGTTGGTCAAGCTTCTATACGACTAGGAGAGATGCAGATCCAGATAACAAGCGAATTTGTGAATTGTTGAATGTTGTACAAATGGTAAATGTTGTATTCATTCATATTCTCAGGTATAAATTAGTCTGACCGATTGCAGAATCTATTGTCAATTCTTCACAAATCTTCTACTATAGTAATAATATATACTGGGAGAGGTACAGTGCAGGATAACAATTTCAATTCATTTCATACTCTTACCTCCTATTTATTTCTGAAATCCTCCCTTTCTCGAATTTGAGGGACAGACAAATCTGTTTTAAATTTGACACTGATAATAACATTATATATCATACAAATGTATTAATCTGATGGAGCTTTTTGAAATCATCTCAGACTTATTTTGTAATGCTTCATAGGAATTTTCTCCAGACATCTACTCACAGGTACTTTCGAAGTACACAAAACGGAGGCAGACCATATATAAAGTAAACTACGGATGCATGAGTAACCTTTCATATTATTTTACCTTCGATAATACGTTTTACTACTTTTTTGAGCATAATTAAACAGGAAACTACACATAATCATGTCTCCAACCGTTTACGATCACATATATATTATGAAAAGTTAATACAAATATTGACAGTTACATGAGTTAAGGAAGTTGGAGAGCATTGTGTCTTACAAAATTAAGTATTCATAACATCCTAGTAATACAACTTGACTAATGCTTGTGATATTGGTATCTTGATGTAACATTCTGCATTCTTCTATCCCTTCCTGTTCTAACGTCATTGCTACTCCAACGGAAGTTGTATAAATGTAGACCAACACGCTGTCAGAGCTTTATACTCTTGGAGACAGAACCATTCAACAGCCATCATCCAAACTGTTTGAGGAATGAGAGAGAGGGTCTCTGAAATGGCTCTGGTAGATTACACTCTTCATACTCCACACCAAGTTCAACTGAAGATTCAGATGAGAGGTACAGACACTGTGTAAAGTCAACTAGGCTTTGATACGTGTTGATACACTATTAAGAAATGTTCTTCATTTGAAGAGATAAGAGTAAATGAAGTTCTATTGATGTGTTGTTATTCAACTCCAGATATATTTATAATTTGCTAAAGCTCCTACGTTGTGGAGAAAATGAAAACACAACTAAGAAACAATGTTATGTATGTACTACTTCCAACATGCTTAACTATAACATATTTACAGCAATAATTACTTATTCATATTAAGCGACGTTTTGCTACAGATCCCTGCATCATTTCCAAGCAACATGTTGGCATCGTCATATATATATTTCCCATCACCATTGTCATTCAAAATTCCAGAAAATTTATCCAAAAATATATTTATTGTAAGTGTATTTACATAAAAACACATACAGTGTTATCTGTATTTAGATAGTTTATTATCATTACATTTTAACCCATGTGTACTCCCCATAGTGTAGCGTGCTTCTCATTGCATTCAAATGAACACAAACATTCACTTCTTACTGTATAAACTAAGTATGGTGAAAAAGTTAACTTTATTATTGTTTATCAAGAATAAACTTTCTGGAATAATTGAATATGATATTACAGAAAATTTCTTCATTATTAAGTTCTTATCCTCAGAAATTGTGCAGTATATGATGGTCACTTGAAGATGTAATCAACAATCTTTTAGGAAGCACATTTCGAATAACTGCTCTACTTGAAAGCAAGTCTTGCCATTAGAACTTCGATGTTGAAGTAATCTTCTACGTTTTCAAGCATCTAACGTTATATACAGGGAAATAGGGGTCGGCGGCCATCTACATATTTTGAATGGCTGACATATGGCGAATACATCAAGTTGAATGAGAGGTTACACATTCTACAAGATCTAGAAACAAATCACTGCTTGGATTGATCGACTCGGGTCTGAAACGGAGCCAAGTTTGATAGGTTTATGTTTGTGTTTGTGTCGGAGGAGAACATTCAAGACATATCGTGATTAATTCTAGAAGACTAAGGTTGCCTTGCCTGACCTTGCCTGGTGAAATATGTCGACTTAATTTGTTTGGAAAAATAATCAAGGTTGAAACGAACGATATGTATGCAAGACGTAGATATTTAGAAATATTGATTTCATTCAGCAATGGTATGAATCCATGTTGATTTACTCACGAACTTACCTACTATATACTGTTTGTTATGATTAAAAAAGCTTTAGTTTGTGTTGAACATTGATGAATATAATTTTTAGTTATAATGGCGTTGTGAAGCTATCTGTGCATCCTCGTTAACTTTGGATGAATGAAAACAAACTTTACATCAAGTTATCGGGCATACTTTCATGAAGTGAGATATTCAATTTTTAAAAGTTGAGGATTTATTTTGCTCCAAAGACTTTAACCGCTGACAGTTAATGACGGGGGCTTTTAATTTGTTTCATTATGTTTACATATACTGTCGAATTCATGTTGTAATCATACCTCATTCAAACCGCAAAAGAAACTTCGAGGACAGATAAATATGTACCACTTCTATATTGCAATAATATTTACAGTGTGTTTGATCAACATGAAACACCCATGTAACTTGACCCTTAAAGACGAAAGAATCATTAACTATTATTAGACTGGAACCCATCTTATTAAGATTCATTTACTGACACTACCACCTACTCTTCCCTTAATTCAATTGCTCCATACTCTCTCCAAACACGTTGCAGAGATAAGAGTCAAGGAATATCATTAGTTTCATCTTAAATCCCTGACTCACCAGTCAAGTCACACTTCTACCAATTTCATTGACATGCTATAGAAGACTACTCTGAAGATCAAACGTAGAATGTTGATCTCAAACATGTGAATGGTTTGACTTCTTTGAATTTCTTCAACAGTAAGGCGTGTCAAGGTTTTATAGTCTACACAAACTAGCGATAGTTTACCGTCTTGTTCAAGCAAATTGTGATTTAATATGAATCTGTCATGAGGACTGCCACACAATCATATCAACATATTTAACCATGAAGTATGAACGATATAAACATACTTGCAGACAAATGTGGATGGATATCAACTTGTTTATTTGTTTCTCACAATGTTTCTTGGCTATTTCCTGTTCCCCGTTATTACACTAATTGTTCAGTGCCGTTGAAACATTGCTAAATGAACATAGTTTGATATGATTTGTTCCAAAAAATACATTGCACATTGGAATTAAGTGATCTCATGAAAAGGGAAATAAATGTTATCAATGACTGTATAATACTCCTCAATCAATAACAGTAGTTTCAAAACGAATGTGCATGGCTCAGTTAAGCCATGCGAGTCTATATCTCATCGATCGGCCATTTTAACGTGTTCACATTTAAATGGCCACTGAGAGGCAGTTCAAGTAATCTGACTGAAGTCGCGATAACTGATCACTCCGACTAGAGTTTTAATTAGGACACCATGGAATGGTAAACCATCTTGCTGTCTGAACTCTCAAATGAGCATGAGATCCACACTAATGTCACGTTATACATAGAACCATTTTCTTCCAATACAGATAACCCTTTTCTATGATAACGGCTTATCAGATCATGTAATGATATGTTTAACTCTCTAACGTAACAATATTTTCCAACAGCGCCTTGAAGGATATCATTAAAACCAAATATATCATTTTGAAACTTTGTTTTTGAAAGAAAAGGCCAGTTTATTTATCAGACCGCATTTCCTCTGTAGCAAACAATTTATGCTCTCTTATATGTGATTATGCTGGGGAAATATTTCTCCTATGATATTCCTATAACAGAATTACCACAGCTCTAATTAAATTGTCCATTTAAAGCGTCATGTTCCGCGTTCGACTTCAACTTAAATTTAGAGCTATTATAAGTCCGTTGTTTGCTGCTGATTCTCAAACACAGCATGTTTACCTCATAAATAGTGTTCAAGTTTTAAGTTTAGCTGCATATATTCTGTATGTGCTCCCTTTGTATAGTTATATATGAATATATATATATATATGTATATGAACATAACATCTATACAAAGGGAGCGCATATATATATATATATATATATATTATATATATATATATATATATATTTTACAAGGATACAAGATATCAGATCAGATGATCCAAGAAGCAAAGGTTTCAAAAATTATATTTTCTTAAACTGATCTGTCAAATATCAAGCAGAAATTCAAATGCGGAATGGAGTCTTAATGTCCCAAATTACCACCCTTCTATTGAGATATTCAGTGAAATGAGAGGGTTCACGTACCCAATGTTATATTGCGAATGAAATAGTAAGCACATATCAAGATATAGTATAGAGTCATACAGTTGGTCTGGTCCAGAAACAAATCACTCTTTGAATTGTTCTGAAGTGGAGCCATGTTTGAAGCAGACCGATCTGTAGTCTTCAATACTACACCATACCCCAGCTAGCACAACTACATCGTGCCGACGTCGGCTAAGGATCGGCGCCGTCGGCACATGTTCTACATCGGCTAACTGCATCGGGCCGACTTTGGCCCACGATTGGCATCATCGGCACTATTTAATCGGCTAACTGCATCGGGCCGACGTCGGGCTGATGAGTGAAATGACATTCAGCGGGGGAAATATTTTCACAAACTTTTGATAGTTTTTAGATTTTTCAAACTTATTGTATTAGCCCTACACCAAAGCTGTGTCTTGTCTCTAAAATAACCCTCTTCCACACTCTATTAGGTAGACACTTTCTCCTTCACTTCCTCAAACGAAAATCTTCGATCCAAGGAGAAGCATTGCATAAATGTACGCGCCAAAAATAACTCTGACGTCATATCCAACGATGACGTCATTATCATCTCCATGTTTGATGTCGCTGAAGGTCGATTCGCAAGGCTACGTACAGTATCATTGTCTGCTTGAGGTAAGTCACGAAATTAGTAAAAACGTTGTTTAATTACTCAGTATCATATCTTAACTAAAGTAGCATTGCTTACTCATTGAGTCATATTCTACATGCATGACGCAAATGAAAGCGGCACGACTAGGCTAGTATTTTCACTATTTTGCAACTGTCGCCTGTTGGTGAAATTCCATAGTTAGTTCCATCCATCGTATAAGGATCATGGATGTGTAGTTGTAGTAGACAATGTTATTGTAGTATGATTTACTTTAGTTTTGGCGAAATCTTGTCACTAGATATACGACAAAATCATTGTCAAACTCCTTTCCGCGATTGTCGGTGCTAGATGACGTTGTCTCCCTTCATGTGTTGCGCGGAGTTCGAAAACTATTTGTTTACAGTTCACTGAGTACAAGTTGTTGACTTTCATTGTTTGTTTTGATTGTTGCAAGTGTCATATTGGTTGTTTCGCGCAAATTCAACTAATTAAACACTTTGTATAAACACTCAGCAGTATGTATTATTTCATCAAATTAGATTATTATTGTTGATCTGTCTTAATAGTTAATATCACAATATTTTCATTATTTTGCCTCACTAAAATGAAATCGATTTCATGTCAACGATTTTATTTGTTAATTTTTTTACTGAACATACCATTACATAACCAATGCAGTTGGTATATGTTTGCCTTCTTATAAAAATCAAATTTATACTTATAATCAAAATGAATCACAAGTATATTTCTGATACATGTTGTTCAAAGGTGCAGAAACGTGCTGTAATAGGCGGGGCAACCACCCAGGAAGCGACAAGGAAAACATTGGGCCACATTGTGGGACAAAACTGGCGCTTCAGCTTAATTGGATGGGGAAGGGGGAGAAGAGTGCGTTTTCTGCCCTAAAGCTGAAGTTACTCTTCAGTAAGTAAAATTAATGTATATATATATAAATGATATAATTGTCATTCATTCGTTTTAGATTGATATTTAAAAGTAACAAGTCTAGATTACAAATAAGTTCAGCATAATAGGATTTGGATGTGATGTGTAAGAAATATATTTCATTATTACCTACGGAGCAGACATATCCGGGTTCATATTTTTCAGTAGTATAAAAAATGTATCTATATAAACATGGTATTCGACCATAGACAGTATATACAACATCATGAATGCCAAGAGATAGTGTTTTGAAATAAGCCAAGCTAGTTCTGTAAATTAATCTAGAATGTGTAGACTTTGATTAGAAGTTTTCTACTGCTGTGAATTTACCCTCTAAATGAAGCACACAGTATTTGTAGGTCAGTGGTCATGGGGCAATTTCTCGCCACTGAAGATTTTGATGTTCAAATTATATTAAGCCTGTATGGCCGATTTTGGTGACTAGATCCTGTAATTTACAATTACTATGCTATAATATTCCATAACCAGTAATATTTATTATTATGGAGATTTTTTTTATTGATATGAATTATTATAATAGACTCAACTTGTGCTTGTTCTTAACTTTTACAATTAATAAAGCCTAAAACTGATAGGTTAAATGTGACAAGAATATTATTTAAATTTTAATATATCTGAGAATTTGTTGTCATCATGGTGAATATTTGAATGTTATGTTTGGTAATGTTACATTTAAATATGGTTAAACATTTTTAATCTTTTCAGCAATTCATTTCAAGATGTAAATTGTTCTGTTCATCTTGAATTTGAAATTCATGAATACTTCATGAACTTAATCATTCAATGCCAATGTATTCATGAACATCCAATGTTTATGATGTAAAATTCATGACCTAGTTCATGAACATAAGTGAGAATTTAAAGTCACAAACTAATTAATGAATATCAATTCATGAACTGTTCAATGAAATAAAATTTAATATATTCTCACTTATGCTCATAAACAAATCATGAAATCTTCATGACGACACTTCTTGAAGAGTTTATGAATTTTTCATGAAGAATTCACCAAAATTTCGCCAGTGTATCATTCAGAATCCTAGCTGTAACGGGAGGGCTGAGGGCACATTAGATCGCCATGTAGTCTTGGTCAGAACATCATATTAGTGTAAATTTATCTCCTTACATATAAATTGATGAATCTTTTTCTTTATTTCAGAGGCTGTACAGAAAAACATGGATACAAGGCACCCTTCTGAAAGAGCCATAGAACATGCCATAAAGCTCACAAAGTGGAGGAAATAATGAACTTTTAAGATCCAAATGTCAATCCTGATGCATTTACTTTGTCATTTACTGATTAAAATGTTAAAAACAAAACCATTTTTTATTTTGTAATTATAATTAGCATGAAATGGACTGGAAGATTGTTGTCCAAAAAATAGTTTTATTTAAGGTTTTTTTTAAGGTTAATTTTGAATTTACAAACCTAGGAATTTTTAATGTTATAGTGTAGCGCCTGTATAGGCAAAAGTCAATATTTTGAATTTAACATTTAAGTATATATATATTCCCACACAAAAGTTGTTTTCTTAATTAAATTGTAGAAGTGATATTTTTTCAACTATAATTATTCAAAGGCTGAATTTTGAAAATACTTAACAAAAGTATGTGAATATGATCTCAAGAGGTGGTACGCTGATGATAAACTTAATCATAATGAAGTGTGTTCAAGAAAAATACTACTAATTTTCAAAAAGTTATTAATAATTCAAGTACGGGCCGATGTAGGGCCGATGCTGGCCCGATAATTTTATGCCGACGTCGGGCCGATGTAGAACCGATGAGCAAAACTTCATCGGCCCGATGGAGTTAGCCGATATCGGGCCGATTATGTTAACAGCGTCAGGCCGATGTCGGGCCGATGTAGTTGTGCTACATGGGACGATATATTTTACGATGGACAAATCACCAGTTCTCTCACGAACAACAGGAAACTCCCATTCCAATTACTTGAAGTGATTTAGGAATTATCTATTGAACAAATGTTTTGGAACTGTTTGATGTGAGAGATAATTAGCAGTCCTGCAAACGCTAGTTGACTCTGGATACTATCATTGGTACAGATCAAAATTCACTTATCAAATCTACTACTAATAGACTAGAAGGTGGACTTCTGCCAGACCCTCTCCAGTCCATACTTGAATGAACACGGACTGTGTTTCTACTGCTTAGTTTAGTTTAGCAAATGAGTAATAAAAACAAAGGTTTTATAGGCCTTACAATAAGAACACAGTGTCAGTGTGCTGCCAGGAATGATGGATTGTTATGTTTAGTATCAAAATAATGAATATCTGGTCTCTTGGTATATTTTACCCAATATTGAAATGAATTATCAAATATCACAGAGAATGAATAATGGTTTCAGTGTAAATGCATTTACATCATCCATTGTCCTAAATCAAACGTAGTCAATCGTACAACTGGTTGAGGTGTCCATTTAAGGATTACTTTCTAGTGTTTATGGTTCGTATTTACAAACCTTTATATTCATTTTAGAAAAAAATGTCAATCAATAAGACCAATTATTTACTTAAATTTTCATTTCATTACATTTCAAGTTTAAATGGACATTTTCATGATGCATTTGCTGTAAATGATTTAACTATAAGCTGCATCTTATGAACACATTACCCCTCTTTGATGATGATAGAGCTCGAAAGTGTTGACATCAAGTGTATGAATATATGATGACTAGCTTTGTTTAGTATCAAAGTATTAAGTTAGATCTCTTGACTGAACAGGCTTATAAGATATATAGGAGCTTTGGTGAACCTCAGGTTGATGTTGGTGACGAGTGCCTGTATGTATTTTATCTTCATGCATTGCAGTTGATCCAGTTGTTTTTCTGAGGCGGACAATTCAAGCCATTCAAGCTTCCCTCCGTGTTGCAGTTCATTGGCAAACCTGTCTATTTCCAAAGATCCTAAACTTGCGGTAAGTTTGTCCTTTGTCTCCTCAATGGCTGGTAAAATCTTGGAGAAGTGGTGAAAGTCCTTCTGGAAGGCTTTGCTAAGGTTGCTCAAAATTGGCAAAATGGTGTGAAGGATGAAAATTGTTCCCACAAACTTGACACTGTGCATTTTCTTGTACAAACCACACGCTGTGGCATATGAATCCAGCATACTAAGTGCTTGAAGAATTGGGATGATGTCTTCAAACACTGCCTGTACTGCACTGTTGAAAGAAAGCCATCTTGTCTTATCTTTTTAGAACTTTCCTCACAACACGAGTCCCTTTCTTTGACAGTTTCATGGATTTCAGCTCCAACTGGCACTTTATCAAGCACGTTTCTTTGGAGAATAATGGAACAATTCCCATAACTGTGTCAGATGTCCCTCAACTTCCTTTATGTAAGTCAGATCACTGTTTGAATCTGTGCATGCCAAAGCAAGCTTGTGACGTACACAATGAACTGAGACAAGTGATGGGAAGAAACAACAGCGGTGCCAAAACAGAACCTTGAGGAACTCCGCATGTCAGTTTAACACTAGTTGAAGAGTGTGAGTTGATTGTAACTGCTTGAGTTCTGTTGGACAAGTAGGAAGAAAACCACCTCAAAGCCGTTCCCGTTATTCCAGCATGGTTCTGTAATGCATGCAAAAGTTGGACATGGTCAATAGTGTCGAATGCCGCGCTCAGATCTAATAGAGCTAGAGCTGCCATGCCACCGGAATCCAGAATTCTTCTGAGATCGTTCATTACACGTAGCAGCAGAGTCTCTGTAGAATGTGTCAGCCGATAAGCTGATTGAAACGGGTTGAGAATTCCATTAGTAGTTAAATGGTTCATCAACTGTTTGGCAGCAACACGCTCTATGAGCTCGATAGTGTTGACTTCAAGTGTATGAATATATGATGAATAGTATTGTTTGTTTTGTTATGAACACATTACCCCTCTTTGATGACGATAGAGCTCGATAGTGTTGACATCAAGTGTATGAATATATGATGAATAGTTTTGTTTGTTTTGTTATGAACACATTACCCCTCTTTGATTATGATAGAGCTGGATAGTGTTGACATCAAGTGTATGAATATATGATGAATAGTTTTGTTTAGTATTAAAGTATCAAAGTATTAAGTTAGATCTCTTGGTTTCTTACATCAAACAATGAAATAAATGATGAAAATACCCGCCACATATCGTGGAGAAAATGGGTTGCAGTATAAATGCTTATCATTTACATATTATTGTTTTCCAATGTCTTAAGACATATAGTAAATCATACAGCTGGTTGATTTGTCCATTTAAGGATTACTTTATACTATTTGTGATTAAGATTTACAATACCTTCAACCTTTTCCTTAATTATTTGTGTAGGAGGAACATGACTTGAAGTAAGAGGACCATGACCCCAAAAGGCGTCATCCCGCCGCCTTTGGCGTCGGTGGGGAAAGTATGGGTGGGTGCGCCTTCCCATTTGTGTGGGTCTTTAATAATGGTAATTAATTTTTACAATTGAACTTTGATATAAACAATTTAAGAAGCTAAAAAAATCAGCATCGCATGGCAAGTAATTACAATAACAATATTACAGTAGAAAAAAAAATAAATTCCATGAAATTCACATTTGTTCTTCAAGTGTCAGTCACAACTTAATACCAATCTTACCAAACTTGTATTCACTGATTTCTCAATTCTTTTACATGAAATGGTGGTATTTTAAAGGCACTATGTCACAGCAAATGTTATCAAATATCACTAATTCAGCGATCTTGCCCTTTGCTCATGTATGAAATTGATCAGCCCCAATGTATTCTACCATATAGTCAATTTGAAATATTTTTAAGTATTCGCGTTTTAAAGTTAATTTAAAAAGTTTGCTTGATTTAATGCAACGTTGCATTAAATCAACAGTGACGCCTTGAGCGAAACCTAGATAGAGTTAGCTCCCTTTCTTCTTTGCCAGCGCGTACCCAGTTTTTGTTTACAACCGTGAAGACCGTTACTTTCGCCAAATACTAGACAAATACTTGGAAATGCAGCGGACGACGGCAACAGATGGTTTACATCAAGAAACGATTAGGCTAAGTGAAGTTCGAGAAATTCGAAGCGCGATGTCAGGTGTGCCGATGTGAAGTGAACAAGCCAGTAGAGGATGTAAAGCTCCGTTGACCGAGGCGAGCACCATCGTCAAACAAGCCAGGTACAGTGCTGTCGGGTAAACCTAAAGCGCAACATTTATATCAGCAGAATATTTTACATGTGGAAATGTATCTCAAGATGAGAATTAAGTCTTTCAGTAATCATGGTAATAACACTAATGTAGAAATTGTAAGTAGATTGTAAATGCATTGACACTTAAAATAATCAACAGTGATCAAATGAGTATTCCCATAGGTCAACCAGTGTAGGCTAAAGATACGCAGTAAGAGTTTCACTAATCATACATTTCCAATTTTATGATTTATGAAAAGTATTTCCAGAAGCTGATGAAAGTACTAGTAGATGGTAGAGGAATTATTTTGTTTCCTTTGAAATTCGGTATCATGTGACAAGGCAAAATGTTTTATTATGTCTTCTTCATTATGATTGTTCTAAATTTTTAGTAATTTGTCGCTATTTGGTCAATAAACATCATTGTAAACGTTTTCACCTGCTAGAAACAATTTAATATCTTCTAAACTTTCCAAAAGAAACAATTAATGAAGTCAATACACTTTATACATATACTTATGTTGTATTGGTCGCAGTGCATATTTCCCCCCACACAGCTGTACTATTTATACCTGAATTTTTCTGTGTACAGTACACTTTCTGTATGGTCAGTGACCCATTTGTCAATTTGTAGTTGAGGTATCATTTCACACATGTAACAACATTTAAAAAAAAAAGAGAATCCATATTTTAAAAAAAGATCTGTTTGAATAATAACCAATCAACAAACAAGCCTACACACAATGTAATGATTATAGTGTGTTTGTGTATGTAATTAGTGGCTGCCTTTCAAACAATAAAATCTGCTAATTTCATTGTAAACAAGAGTTTTCAGGCAACAACATTGAATTAACTTTATTTGTTATTTTTTCAAGCTTCTCTCATCTTTAAAATAACCTTGTCAAGGAATGTCTGTTTGACACTGCATTAAAATTGTATCCCTTTTCTCCACAGAAATGATGACTTCCTCAGAGGGAGGTCCGCACCAAAAAAGAAAAAAATTGGGGACATGGACATCGAAATGTCTGATGTTTCCAGTATTTCGATGGATCACTATGGGTATGAAGAGATGCAAATGTATAATTTTGGTAAACTACTTTAAGTTTGATATTTTTAAAAGGCAAGATGAAGCAACACTCACAATATGTCAATCTGTAGTTTTGATTTGTAACTTGTTTGAGAGGTGGTAGTGAAGGGGTTGAACCTGATTAAAATATATTTTTTACTTTTCTAATCTTTTAAGGTTAATATGCCACTCTTTCAAAAGTAAGGTAGACAGAAGCTTAAGTATGATTATTCTCCATGCCAGGCAACTCATTATATAAGCCATGAATAACCTTTTTGATAGAAATTGTTGACATTTGCCCTGTGGTGATCAAACATGTGAAAGGAAATTTCCTCCTTTATTAATATGTGGATGAATATGATATGAAATGTTGAGAAATGACGGAGCTGTGGATATATGTAAACTGATTGACACATTAATTTTTAGCAGCTGATGACGAGTTTCTTCCGATGAAATGCCCTCTCCTCGAAAACTTGAGTAAGTTGAACAATGACAATAATAGCAATCATACTATTATGTTAAAATCAAATTCATCAGAGTCAGCATGAATGGGGTGTGAGTGATAATAGGTAATCAGGCTGTTTTTTCCCCCGTTTCTTATAATGTGATAACATTCTCTTATGCATACATATTCATTCTTAGATTTTAGATATTTAAGAGAATGTTGTAAGTTAAAATGAGAACAAATATGGCAGTGGAAGAGTAGTTTGTGTTTGATTTACAATTGCCTTGAACATATATTTATTTTATCATATATCTTTTGCAGGTTAACACTGAATGCATATTTTTTTCTACAGAAATGTGGTGGACAACATGACAGTGCAGATGAAGCATTTCATTTTGAAGATCCTGGTGAATTCAAAACATCATTGATGCAAGTATTAATAATGATTAATAACCTTTGTTTGTACAAAATATATGGAAACAGGTCCCTCCACCACCTCCCCAGCTAAGCTGGAGGGAGGGAGTTCTGATCCACTTTGTAGCTCATCAGGCCTGAAAGGCACGATGGGCTTATGGCATGGTGTCCAGTGTCCGTCCATCCGTCCGTAAACTTTTCGCTTTTTCGACTTCTTCTCCAGAACCAATGACTCAAGAGATTTGAAATTTATGTAAAGACCGCTTGGCAAATTGGGATTCTGAATTGTAGATTTGGTGACCCTTGGGCCCCAAATAAAGGCCTCACAGGCCATGACCTAAACACCTATTTTCATCCTCTTTCCCAGAACAAAAAGACCTAGAAGGCTGTAAAATTGCGTGCATACTCTTTAGCAAATGGAGATTTAAATTGTGGTTTTGTTGACCTGTGGTGCCCCAAATAAGGGCCTAAAGGGCCATGACCTAAAAATAAATATCAGTCTTCATCGTTTAACCTGGGCGGGATAGCGCAGTTGTTAGCGCGTTCGGCTTCGGATCAAGAGGTCTGTGGTTTGAATCCAGCCAAAGGCACGGCAACTTTGTTTGGTTTGGATGCAATGCTACACTGAATTTCAGTGCAGTACCACCCAAGGTTTGCTAGTTCCAGCCGATGCTCGCAGGTTTCACTGCAATGCATAACCACATGGCTTTTTCCCTGTCATAATACTCGCAGACGTGATATAATTGAAATACTCTTGAAAGTGGCGTTAAACCAAAACTCACCTCACCTCATCGTTAAATAATATAAACCCTGTTGAGCTACAAAGACCATGGCTCTATTATTTTTTTTTACCTTATTAAATACATCATATGAACAGATCAAATAAAAGTAACAACAGTAGACTCGGTATTATATGTGACTACCCTGTAATTAATAGTGGAAATGAATTGTGTTCAGCAGGTACATATTATATTATCCCTAGTTCAGTTTGTGTCTCATCTTTTATTATATGTTTACAGGCATCAGCGAGGGCATTCTAAGCAGGCAAAGCACTGACGAGTCTGGCCAGAGAAGGTTCCTAAAACTTATTCCTACCTTTGGAACATCATGCAAGATGTCGTCAGACTGTATTTTGACTCTGATGTCAGAGTAAGAGGAAAGATCCACCTCATTGCAGAACATCCAAGGAACATTTCAGCTACAATAGCTCCTGTACCTCCACCTTCAACAAGCTCAATTGTCAAAAGTCAAAAGACACGGTTTAAGTTGAAATAGATGATTTTCAGATTTTCAGATTGGCCTCCGTCTGTCCGTCCGTAAACTTTTTGCTTTTTCGACTTCTTCTCCAGGACCAATAACTGTAGAGAGCTGAATTTTTATGTGCATACTCCTTGGCCAATGGGGATTCTAAATTGTAGATTTGGTGATCATGTGAACTGTTTTGAATTCACACACTTCAGCGAGAATGGTTTAGTCTTACACTCAGATGCTCAATATAATTTATTCATAACATATCAACATTTTATTAAATATTGAAAAGGAGCCTTTGAGAAACAGGCTTTTCAGAAACAGATTAGGACCTTTTTATTATGTAATAAATGTTGATATTTCCAGAACAACTAAAACAATAAAATGCAAAAGTCTACAATATTTATAGTAGATGGCTCTTTTTTTTATCCCACCGGTATGTAATTTCCGGAGCACAGCTCCAAAACTCTTCATCATATCTTCCTGAAAATGTGCATGTGTTTACCTAACTGAAGTGGTGCTTTTTGATATTTCAGATTTAGAAACGTGTTTGATTTGGACTTTGTTCAGCGATAGTCTACTTCCAGAGCAGAAACACTTCATCATATCTGAAAATCACTATGTGTATTACCCACTAACTGAAGTAGTAGATATAGAGGTTATCATGAGAGTGTGTTTTGGGATGGTCAATATCCTGCATTAGGAATAAACATTGTATTTTGCGAGCCTTGGCGAGCTAAATACATTGTGTTTATTCCTAATGCAGGATATTGACCATCCCAAAACACACGAGCATGATAACTTCTTTATCATACAATGTCATTCTTCATTCATTTTGCGCAAAACAGCATGACAACATTAATTTCAAAGTTTAACTTTAGTGTAACTACGCGTATTGATATATGCAAATGAACTGCGTGCTATTCTTAGAGTAAAGTGACACAAAATAACGCCTCCTAAATTATGCTTTCAGAGAAAATAATTGTCATTTTTGGCATGATCTTAATTTTCAATATTTGAATACGTTTTAAAATACGTTTTTCAAATGAAAAATATTTAAGCTGAGGACAGCGAATTCGAACTCGCGTCCTTTCGTGTAATCATGAGTGTAGGGGAGTCCATCTTGAAGGGGCGAGAGTTGCTTCCCTTCCGCCCGGTTGCAAATGGCGACTCGCACATCACACGGAGAGCTAAACTGAATGTTAGGTAGCGAAATCCTAAAACCCCCTTTACAAAAGTCACATTATGGAACAGTGAAGATTGGCGTTCGATAAATGCATATGTGACTCAAACTGCCTTTGTTACCTGTGAGTATTTGTAAAGAATTTACGTCAAGGTTTTCAACTCGCGATGAACATGTTTTGGCACTGCTTGATCATAATATTTTTTTCCGTAATATGCATTGCACTATGTTTGTTTGTCATTTCTCAAATTAATGCAGATCTATATGAAATAAAGAATGTATACCGTGCCGTCATATGTATTTACATGAAGCTATTACGCTATTTCAACAGTTACGGTTATTACTCAATAAATTTAACTGGGTTTCATAAATGACACCGTATTATAACAACGTTTCCAAACGAGGTAATTATTAAGAGGACAAAACACTTCAGGCTTGTGATGGCAGATTTTTAGCAACCGAGAGGAATTAATCGTCATGAGCTGAATTACCCAGACCTACTCTACAGGCGTTCGAAATGTTAATGCTTGTGACGTCATTCTCAAAAGAAGTTCCGTCACTTGACCTCTGTAATTTGCATCTTTATCCGTATATGACCCCAACGGATACCGAAAATATCCGTTGCCTTTATCCTGCCGAGAACACCACCCATTGTATGATAAATACAATTATCTGTTAAAGATGTGTTTTACAAATTATGTTGGACCTGTGGGATATGTCATCTTCTGTTGACTCTTGTTCTCTTGTTGATCTTGCAACTGTAAACTGATCAAATCCATGAACTTAATAGTAGTTGAAAATAGAGCCATGTGCTCTGTAGCTTTTCAGAACTTCAGCGATTTATTTTCTAAGATTGAAGATCAAAGTAATAAATAATAAATAAATAATACATTGTGAACAAGAAAAAGCCATGACCCCTGTGACCCACATTTGGGGTCACAGGGTCACCAAATCTGCAATTTAGAATCCTCATTGGCCAAGGAGTCTGTACACAACATTTCAGCTTTCTAGAGCTGTTCATACTTGAGTATCTGCAATTTGTATCCTTCTGGTATGTCATACAAATATGATATAGCTGTCGCCCTGTCCGTCTGTCCATCTTATAATTTCATTACTGGAACAGAACTAAAATACCGTTCATAACATCTTTGTGAAACTTTCTAGGAGTATTACCTACTAACTGAAGTAATAGTTCATTTGTCCATAGACACTTGTTGGATTTTTTTACTTTGTTCAGTCATAGGTTCGATTCCAGAGCAGCCCTTCAAAATCCTTCATCTTATATTCCTGAAACTCTACATGATGTGTATTACCAATCTACTTAGCCTAGGTCAAATATAATAATATGATTTGTATAGATATACCAATATGGATTATGATTTGTAAATTTGCTGATTGACTTAACTGTAGCGATCACATAGGCAATGCTTTATAATTTGATTTGTTAATGTTGACAATGCAATAAATATCTAATTAACTACAGAGCCAATGGCTGTATTTTTTTTAGTTTAGTAACACTTGACTGTGTCAAAGGTGAAACATTATTTATTTTTCAATGTACCTGTAAAAGAAGACTGTATATTACAAAATTTGATAATTGACATGACCTTGCTGGTACACAGATTGGTCTTAATTGAATGTTATTATTTTACCAAACTATGTCGTTAATAAATATTGTCATGTATAAAAAAAGTTTTGTTTTGTTTTCCCAACACTCATCTCGACACAAGTACACAGTGGTGTGTATTCTTACCTTGAGGTTATTTCCATAATTACAATCTACATTTACATTTTGTGCAACTTTAATGATTTTCATTTAATTACAGCAATGTGCCAAACGTGTTACATCCAATGTTATTTCAATGTTATTTCATGGATAATTTTAATTATCTCAATTTTCAAAATATTTTACTGAAAATTGACATGGAAACAGCAAATCTCCCCCGCAAAAGTACCAATTTTCTGATTTTGGATACAATGGTATTAATAAAACAGTTAAACGGTTACTGAGGTATGTCCATTTCTTCAGCCCTTTAGGCTTACATATATGGCGGCAATGGGAATGGGACGTTACTGTAAAAATACCAAGTCATTATTTTGCTGTTTTCCAAAACTATGCTTAGCATTAATGAATTTGAAATGTGTCTAAAAATAATAAGATGTTAGATTACAATCTTGTTGAATTTCATAAGTTTTCGTTCACTTACGATAATTTATTTGTGATACTTTTACTAACACTTTCAAATTAATAAACAATTTATATAATTTTCATGTTTTTGTAAAACTGGGCAAGTATCCTATAATATAGGCCTATAGGCCTAATATTCAACTCATATCTACGGAAAATATGACAATTAAATGACATATATGACATGGTTGAGAAAATCATTGTTTATGCAATGCATTTCAACAAAAGCGTCCCTATATTATCGGGGTAGGCCTATTTGAAAATCATGATCATGGATGAAAATAATTTAATGAATACATGACCAAAGTAAACTATTCAGAAACAGATCAAAATCATTTTTCATTGACGTTTCATTTAAAATAATATTTGCAAAATCCAAAAGAAATTTTATTGCATTAAAGTGTAATGTAATGTAAGACATATTTTACAGGTAAGCTTGGACAACGTATCAGAAAACGGTAACTTTTTCACTATTGCGGGTTTGATGCTGTATTTATTTTTTTCATTCTGAATAATCTGAACATTGCTTTCAATTATCTTATAACGATATGATGAAAATTAGTATCCACTATCTATAATCCTTTAACATTCTACCGAAATACGGAGGATGAGTCAGTTTTCCGGGTAAGTACATGATCTTGTGACGATAGAATCTAAATAGCTGCTGAGGGAAGCAGACGATAGTCGGGCGCAAAACAAATGCGCAATGTGTAGATGAAACCAGAAAAACAAGCATCACAACAACGCGTGCGACAGATTTCAATGTACGGAGCAACTGTTTACAGAAAATTCACGCGGTCGGCTCCCGCGTTTTAATTATAATAACAAGTCAACTGGAAACAATATTAAGTATTTTATGGCATCAATAGGAAGCTAAAATATGTATCAATATGTCTTAATATAGCTTAATTTAGGTCGAAAAACCGTGCTACAGTGCCTTTAAGCACATATATATGACCTAAAATACCAAGTAAAAATAGAGTTACCCAGATTAAGAAACTCCACAATAGAACTTTGATGGTAACAAAATAACAAGCAAAAAGTAAAAACCAGAAGAAAAATAACAAGTTAATTAAAGGTTCTCAGATTAAGAAACTCCACAATAGAACTTTGATGGTAATATATAACAAGCCAAAAAACAGAAGCAAAAAGCGAATTAAATTCCATGAAAGACACATTTGTTCTTCAAGTGTCAATCACAACTTCAGTCACTTATTGTATCTCCAAATCCTTGAGGTCCTTTCTTGGGGAGGTTTCTTCTCACTTTTGGAGCTAGCCAATTCTGCACGCATTTCTTCATCAACCTACAGCTTCTTTCTGATCCTGGAGCAGGTCCGTTAATCGATATCCGCATGAGGACCTGTAGGATGTCAGATTTCAGTTTGCTTCTCAGTCGGGTCTTGATCAGTTTCAGTTTGCTCGCTCCCCTTTCAGGCCAGGCGTTTGACACTAGAATGACAAGGATACTCCCGGCTACTTTTATTAGCGAAGGGAAGATGAAGTTGAAAGTGCCACACACAAGCAAATTCAAGGATCATTCCATTGAAGACTGGGAAATTGTCAAGCTCTGATAACAGTCAAGCTGCGATAGTCTGATATTCGAATCTCGCAGTTTCCGAACGGTAGCAAGCTGTAACCAAACTAATCTCTATATAAACTCATTAAATGTTGATTCATTACTCTGTTGATTCCGTTTCCGAATCCGAACACCAATTAGCCGTAACGGATTAGTTAATTACAACTATTACTGCTTCATTAATCCAGTGGTTCATCAAAGCGTTCGGGTAATCCCCTTGACAAGCGATCACCACTCTGATTGGATAAGTAAACTTCAATGAAATTGTAATGTCTTACTATGTCAAAGACTGACCAGGCTTCTAAGATAGGAGCTTTGGTGAACCTCAGGTTGATGTTGGTGACGAGTGCCTGTATGTATTTTATCTTCGTGCATCGCAGCTGATCCAGTTGTTTTTCTGAGGCGGTCAATTCAAGCCATTCAAGCTTCCCTCCGTGTTGCAGTTCATTGGCAAACCTGTCAATATCAAAAGATCCTAAACTTGCGGTAAGTTTGTCCTTTGTCTCCTCAATAGCTGGTAAAATGTTGGAGAATGGTGAGAGTTCTTCTGGAAGGCTTTGCTAAGGTTGCTCAAAATTGGCAAAATGGTCTGAAGGATGAAAATTGTTCCCACAAACTTGACACTGTGCATTTTCTTGTACAAACCACATGCTGTGGCATCTGAATCCAGCATACTAAGTGCTTGAAGAATTGGGATGATGTCTTCAAACACTGCCTGTACTGCACTGTTGAAAGAAAGCCATCTTGTCTTGTCTTTTTAGAACTTTCCTCACAACACGAGTCCCTTTCTTTGACAGTTTCATGGATTTCAGCTCCAACTGTTACTTTATCAAGAGTATTTGGAGAAAAATGAACAATTTCCATAACTGTGTCAGATGTCCCTCACCTTCCTTTATGTAAGTCAGATCACTGTTTGAATATGTGCATGCCAAAGCAAGCTTGTGACACGCACAACGAACTGAGGCATGTGATGGGTTGTCTTTCCTCAGCAGTGTGGCCAGGCCAGCTTTCTTCCCAACCATGACAGCTGCCCCATCTGTTACAATTCCAGATATGGACGCAACATCCAAGCCTGCAAGTTGAAGGCTACTTGAAAGGACCTTGTGCAATGCTTCAGCATTTGCTGATGTGTGATCTTCTAAAATATTCCTTGATAAAACAAACTCTGTTTTTGTTCTTCCTGACTGTAATAGTTGACAAATACAACCATCATTCTGTTCCAGGACAGCAACTTCACTCACATCATCAACTAGGATACCATACTTCATGCCAGATGATTTAATCCTGTTCACAAGTTCAGCCTCAAGGGTGTTTCCAATTGTCATCAGCATTTCTCTCAGTGAGGCAGGGGAATGATGATGGATACGGACAAAGGACAGCAGGGAATGAATCTTCCGGACAGCTATGTCCTCTTCAGCCAGCCATTAGAGGGAGTTGACAACTTTTGTTAAAACTTGCTCTTGGAAAGAATCCCACTCAGTTATTTCCTTCTGAAAAACTGAAACTCTTTTGGTTAGTTCACTTTGTGGTGAACCCTTGTGTTTCATGGTATTTGCATGAGCGTTGAGAGCTCCTCTTTTAAAGCGGGTACCAGGCATGGCGCTGAAACTTTCATTCTGCTTGTTCTGTGTGCTTTTAGCACAGTGTTTTCTACAAAGAAGGCAGAACATCCCCTGACCTTCAACATAGAGTAGCCACCACAAGCCAGTCTTGTCACAAAAACTGACTTCGGAATTAGAAAGCCATGAATGATGGAATGTGTCATGTTTTGCTTTCATGACTTTGCTATCATCTATAGATACGGAAGTACAGTTACGGCTGTCATATACAAGTTTGTGGTGAACCTTATCACTTGTGGTAACAGGGAAAACTTCTTCAGTTATTTGTTGTGTTTCCTCAAGTGATAAGTCTCTTGAAATATGGGTGGACGATGGCGACTTGTGTTTGAGCACTTTTGTTTCTGCAAAGGTATAAAAAAAATTATGTCATGTTGATATAAAATAATTATTGATTTGGAAGTGCTATTGACTGTGGTTAGTAAGAGCGCAACATCATTCAACAATTTCTATAAGAAAGTTATACAGCAATGTTAAAATAGACGAAAATGTATAAACTTTTGGCTTTTTTGATTTCAGAAAAACAATGGGATAAATAAGTCAAATACAAGTACAAGGCAATGTAAAGTTACATAGACATCATTACTTGAAAAATACGACAATTTCAACAAGATTGCCAATAAAAACAATTGCGTTAATTGTTTTTTATTTAAGGAACCTGCACCTATGAATCTTCAGAAAATATGACATTTTTCAAAGCAAATGGTTTGTTGGTTTTGACAGTTTATTCGTCTAGATTCTACTGTCAGTTTGGCCTAAGTTTGTTTATAATACTTTATCATATAGTCATAAAACTCAGAACTTTCCGGGAATCTTGTCACTTCTGCCTCTGAAGAAATCTGTCACAGATCGTCGTTGTTTTTTAACTTCAGTCTCCATTTTTTCCCTTCAGTGATCATGGCACGTAATTAGAAATCGAATTTACGTGATTATGTATTATCGATTCTGATTGGTTGATTTCCAAAATTTGATAGGCAATGATACCCTCAAATTAGCTCTGGCGACTCGCATAATTGTTTGATCTATTGGTTACCATTTGCACAGAGGGCATAGATTCCTTAGTCAAGGCTATAAATATCACCGTGAATAATAATCATATTCAAAGAACTAGTCGATAACTTACCTGAAAACTTGTTACGCGAGCAAACTTACGTTTTTTCACTGATATTTTGGTAGTGTAAAACACACTATGCTGGGAAGTAACGACTGCAAAGAAAGTAATCGGCGCCTATATTAAAGTACGGGGCTGGTTGCGCCGGGGGCCAGCTCTTAATGAAAAGGCTGAGTCCTTTATATTCATATTAGAAACATGTCAATCCATTCCTTCAACCATTTACTTTAAACATTTCGCTTTATTTCAAGTGTAAATGTACGTGTTCAAGATGCATTTACTGTACGTGATTTAACTATATGGTATTTGTTCTGGGATACGAAACACAGTATGTATCACTGTACATCTCTTTGATGACACAGTCGATAGTGCTGGCATCACTCGGTAAGTATCAGAAGTATGTAATATGGTGGAAGACAATAATTTTCTAATAGGTTGTGGCAAGATGAGAGAAATGTTGCACACTTTGTCAAATCATATACATGTATACACACAAACTACTACAGAGCATACATGAATCTCGTTTCATCAATTGTCAGTTCAATTATTCATAAATTGTTGTTTTCGTTTCATTTCATTTTCGCTGAATCAAACTTTTATTTCTGGTTGAATATTAACCACAATCATCAGCATGGTAATGACAGACCATAAGATGTGATGTGGTTAGAAAAGACACCTAAAGGGAAAGATCTATCGGCAGTTGGCAGTATGTGAAATGAAAACATGCCATTATTTACCTTATTTTCAAATTTATATAATTAAAGATATACACTGATTGAATATTCACATAAGAACACATAACGTAGCATAAAACTAACAAAACAATATGCTGGTATGCTGTAACGAGGTTTTCCCCACTCGCAGCAGTTCTCATTGTCAACAAATGTCTATGAATGTGCGCTTGTTTTTATCAAGTTGTAAAATATAAAGTGATCAAAATGTTACCATCATTGATATCTTACAATTTGATTGTGTTTTAATATTGTATCAATATAACATATTTGTAAACGTGAATACTTTCAAATTTCGTTTCCACACAAAATATCCCGGTAGAAGCCTCCGGGTTATCGAGGGCTAATTGCAAGAATTATTGTGATTAATGAGTCAAACATTGAATATATGATATCTTTTTTTCTCTTGACAAACACCTTGTCTATCTCATTAAGTTATGTAAACAATGCATATCACGCGTCTATATGTTTATGAGTGAATATCGCGATTATATTAGATGATTATCATCGTATCTTAACAGCATCGAGGCATCATAGCATTGGTTGATGATGTCTGAGCATTGTCACAAGAACTTGATGTCATGTTTCATTGTTATTTTCACTACTGACACAGGGTATATTTCCATTGATATTCTGCCGAGTCGGCAAGGCTAACAACCCAACGAGCTTGAGGTGCCGAGTTCGAGTCCACCTGTGGCCCGATATAAAAACCTTGGAGTGAACTCTTTCATTGTTTTCACAACCCATAGAGTACAGTACACAACCCTGTGCACTTTAAAGAACCCACGAATCCGTTGGTAAATGACCAGACGGTGGCCACATGCATGGACAAAATACTGTGAATACGTGTCCTAGTCGACAACAATGTACTTTTGTCAGATTCTGTCTCAATATTATTCATCTGATATTGAATTGTCTACTATAGAGGGTTTCCCTGTAATGTGTAATGTCATGATGCTGAAATCTGATGATGAATTCTTCTGAAGATTGTATATACTTTTATCATAATATCTTGAGAAACGCAATGTATGGAGTTGTTGAATATTTTAGTTGCCATGAATATGGTTGAAATAATGACCGCTGAATGCATACCGCGTTACGCGAGATGGTTATCACAGATATTCACGAGGACGAGGTCATTATTTCACCTACGCCACATGGTTATGATTGATAAAGTGTCAAGACATTTTTATTTTTATTCTTGTAAATACGAAATAGTTACTTTATATTAACGTTTTGAATAGTTGTAATGTTGTAATGCTTGAGTAACTCTACTCCAAACATTGCTTCAACTTCACGTGCACACTGCGCGAAATTCACTTGCAAATCGATTCGTGTACATTCTCAGATGTCAATCAGAAATTTCAAGCAAGTAACCAACTAATCCTTTTCGTTTTTACTTCAGAAACTTCATCACATCTATCTTGAATATATATTAAATAAAGATGAACAATTGTAAATAAAAACGCTTATGAGATGTTTTAAGACAACAATATACTGTGAATACGTGTCGTAGTCCACAACAATGCATATGTATTTTTGTCAGATTCTGTCTCAATATTACTCATCTGATATTTATTTGTCTACTATAGAGTGTTTCCCTGTAATGTGTAATGTCATGATGCTGAAATCTGATGATGAAGGGCATCGCGAAAATATAATTTTTCTGAAAATTGTATATACACTTTATCAAAATACCTTGAGAAACGCAATGTATGGAGTTGTTGACTATTTTAGCTGCCATGGATATATACATGTATTATAGAGGATATTTAACGGTATTTTTCAATACCAGGCATATTTCATCGAGTGTTGTGGGTAAAGGTGATTTTTCATTTGCAATTAAAGGTAATTTCATACAACTCATATTTCAATTAACTCTTGATTGTTTAAATAATGTAAATTCTGGACAGAGATTCTGGCCTCCGACATGGACAAAGACGCCGAGGAAGGCGTTAGAAAACACAACAATGATAACAATGATAATGTTGTCAAGATTTGTTAGGAATGCATACTTGGTACTCTTCTGTTATTAGTTTAACATTGTAAATAAAATTACGGACGTGTCTCGTCCTTTTTAACATTAATAGTGCAGCTATAGAACAGCTATAGTTATATTGTAGAGACAAGCATGCTGGCAGTGACCTGTCAGATATTTACAGCAGTGTATAAACCCTGTGTGGTAAAATCCTTCAGCAGTTACTACCCTAACTGTGCGAGGAATGACGACGATTTGAAATGGATATGGCCGATTTCCTCTGCTTCCAATAAAGGTTCACAGACTAGAAATGCACATGAACCATGAACTAATCATACCTTATCGTTACCCATGTTTCGGATTTGGAAGGTTAACCATAACAGATAGAACAGATCATCTGTTTATGTTATGTAGAAAGATATCGGATCAAACAATCTTTCAGTTTAGCCTGCGTGTGTTATCCAGATCATTCTCAATACATAACAGTATCTGTTGTTTGATGTCAAATGTTTTATCCCTTACAACTTGGTATTCACCTGTGTACTAACCACACACGAGGAACAGTAATTAGTTTAACGAGTGTACAGTTAGTATAACCGAGATTCATTTAATGACTCTCACTACACCAGCGCTCTCTTACTTACACTCCCGTCTTATTAGATCACATGCATGTTGTCAGTTGGAACTGCATGATGTCCATTTTTGTCAAGTTATTGCCAGACTACTGCTTTTATTGTTGTATGTGCTTCATGAAAATAAACATGATGACCAAATAGTTTCCAGAAACACACTGATCACACAGATATTCATTAAAAAATAATGCTTAAAATCCTGATTGGAAGAACTCCATAATTGTTTAACAACAAGAAGTGATTTTGTTTCCGAAATAATTGAACACTATTAATATAAGAAAATCTGATGAAAACTAATGTATTATTACAAGACATATATTCAGTTGAGGATGCAATCAATTATGTTTAGTTTATGTTTAAAGATGTATTTTTCGTTGATTTTAACTACTGCTAGAGTGAAACATATCTTACTTTTTTGTGATTATTCTTTCTTTTGCTCGGCAGTTATATTCATATGTTGAAGAACGCCTCTCATTAAGATAGACACGCTCAACTGATTAGGTGATAACACACGATTGGATGTTTAAATATATACATGTGTCATATCGAGTTGCTTCCGAATTCGGGGTATCTTTATTTTCACTTATCTGTCTCTTTGTAGAGCGTGTTATCTCATTATAAATATATTGTTATTGTTTTCCCATCCATAATAAACTGCTCCAAAACATATGAAACATAAGCTTTTCATGCAAGAAAGGATTCGTTTAAAATATGTTCTCTTTCAAAAACTTATCATAATCTAGTAGTAGTATCTACAATATTTGACAGCATAATTGCTCAAATTCTACTTACTGATGCAGAGATATGGGTGATACACATCTTAATAATATTCTAAATGTTCTAAATACAAACCAGTTTGTCAATTCAGCATATTAGTTTGATGTCAAATGTTTTATTTCTTCAACAGCGTGTTGTTAATCACAGATTCCAACTCAGACTGTGTACTTAACCACACACGAGGAACAGTAATTAGTGTAAGGAGTGAACAGTCAGTATACACAGGATTCATTTAATACTCTCGCCACTCTTATGCTCAATTACCTACACCTGCGTCTAACTTGATCACCTGTTACTCGTTGCTTTCATCTTTCACTGACTTCATATTTTTTGTATATATTTAAGAATTGCATGAAGAATAATTGTGTATTACATTTACATGTATAAACATATTTGTTAGATTTGTCAGAATGACATTGTTTGATGAAGAGGGTATAAAGCCTCATACTTATGGATTAATTAATATCATGCATTAGAAAATAACACTATCTCACTAGTATTTAGCTCACCAAGGTTTTCAAAACACTATGTTTATTTCCAATACATGATATTTACCATAAAAACACACACATGACAAACAGTCGTATTTTAGGATTATATTGGTTTGATGACATTGTTTATTATTCTCTTTTCGAACGTCTGTTTCAAGACAAATCACTTATGGACATTGAAAGTAAAAATGACCTATGCTATCCCCTTACCTCTCCCTCATTATCGTACTGTCATTGACATGATAAGTGCAAATATGTCTCCATTAGCACACATACAGGTCAGTTATACTATCTGGCTTTATCGTTTACATTCTATGGTATATCTCCATGATAAAACAATCAGTATGGAAATTACTCAGGTGTTACGTTTCCAAGATAAATGGGTTCTACTGGATTACTTTGTTAAATAGACATAGAAATGTATAAGTTGTTGTAAATGGAAAGCGACAACAGACTGTTTTGATTGATAAGCATTTCAGTCTAGCATATTTTCAAATACAATGTTTTTAAACAACACTGTTCAAGGATAGACAATACCTTTCTCTATTGCCTGAATCTCTGAACTGTGACACTGTCGTTTTTTTTTTAGAAAAATGGAATTGTTAAAATATACAGCTACAAGTTGTGTTTATCACACTGTAAAACCAGATACGGGTTACGATAGATAATATTGTTATGTCATTTAAGATCTTGTGGATAAAACTGTAGCAATAGTGAATGTACACTGAAACTGAAACTGACACCAATGATACATACGTTTCTAGATCTGTAATACATATCTAATTAGTATGTGGAAACTGTAGGGATCCATTAAGAAATAAAAAAATATGTGTTTTATATCGGTGAAAAAAACTAACAGTGTTACAAGGTTTATCAAGACGGATTTATCTCACAGGGAGATTGAAAACCCATAACAAGAACTTGATGAAGTACCTACCCGTTACTCTCTGAATTCAAGGGGAGATAACTCGTATGTGTGTTCATGCTGCGTAGGCAATGTTCATAATACATCGAGATTATGTTATTATATCCTTGTCTGGGGATCTACTTTGGTCAATTGAACATATACATTTCAGCATAGACTCTGTTGTGATGACCTTTGAGTAATATGTGCATAATAATGGAATATCCAGAAGCATTTACTGAAGACAGACAATGAGATTATATACATTTCTTCAATGCAAATAACTTTGACGACCAATTAAAATCAAACATTGTTATGACTTTAACATTTTATCTTGTGTTTGTCATGATTTAATTTATTTTTTGCGAAACGATAAGTTTCACAATGTTTTCTGGATTTGTCGCATCATCTCAAGCCGAGCCAGTAAAACTCACCACTGAATTTAACAAAATGTTTGAAGAGGACCTGTGACCAAGTTTTCCTTTTAATTTAATCATTTTAAATAAAAAAAGGGGGATTGAAATATATTGCAATACACTGCAATTGTAGCATTTGTACAGATTAATAATAATCATATATTATTCATAAAGAGCTTATTGTAACAAGAGCAGAAATTCATCATAAATTACCATATAATGTATTTTTCTGATTGTAATAATCTAGTACTCACCAAGAGATGATTGAAGTAATGAAAAACATGAATTCATCTACAGATTATTGTAATGATAAAACCTTCACCCTCAGACGAAGCGTCACACACGTCAAATGGAAAACACAAAAAGTAAAACCAACCTCTAAATATCCTAAAGCAGTTAATTTCCGTGTTCTGTTAATTTACATCGTGATTGGAAAAGTGTATACATTCAGTTAAACTTTTAACATACATTAATAGCTTTAACACTTGCTACATCCTGCTTGAGGAAATTTGAAGATATCTTAGTATAGGAAATACCATAAACCAGTATTAATGTTGGACACAATGATTGTTTTAGGGCTTACAAAGATTCGTAAGTCTGGGTCCTGGCATCTAGAATCCAACTCAAATAACAAATGTCCCTCGAAACTATCTTCACATTGAGTGTCACTGTATGTTACAATATACAGTTAATTACTGATGGTGAGGTCATTATGTTAAATACAAGGACTCTCGGACCTGACTCCCTCGGCGGTCTGACGATCGAGACCTGACTCCCGAGGAGGTCAGACCGCCGAGGGAGTCAGGTCCGAGAGTCCTTGTATTTCACATAATGACCTCACCATCAGTAACTAAGTGTTTTTATTATACCGATTTTGTTTTTCTTCTTTAGAGTATATAGTATGTATTTTCTTATTTGTCAAATCGAACCCATCAGCTGACGCCATCGAACGTCAAAACAAACAGTCACGTGACAAATCACGTGACGAGTCAATATCTCAGGTCAGTGACAGAAATTTCTGTCACAAAACTGACCTCATTACTGGAATCGGAGGTCAGATATTTTTCGATCACGTGGTGTGAACTGGCCAATATTTTATATACACATAATACCATGGATTCAGCCAGTCAGTCCGTCCTGATGTGATAGGAATGTTGTTCAAGCTTCCATACGACTAGGAGAACTGCAGATTCAGATTACAAGCGAATTTGTGAATTGTTGAATGTTGTACAAATGATAAATATTCTTATTCTCAGGCATAAATTAGTCTGACCGATTGCAGAATCTATTGTCAATTCTTCACAAATCTTCTGCTATTATAATAATATATACTGGTAGAGGTACAGTGCAGTATTACAATTTCATTTCATTTCATACTCTTACCTCCTATTTATTTCTGAAATCCTTCCTTTCTCGAACTTGAGGGAGAGACAAATTTTATGTGTTTTAAATTTGACACTGATAGTAACATCATATATCATACAAATGTATTAATCTGATGGAGCTTTTTGAAATCATCTCAAACTTATTTTGTAATGCTTCATAGGAATTTTCCCCAGACATCTACTTACAGGTACTCACAGGTACTTTCAAAGTTCACGAAAAGGAAGCAGACCCGTTCCTACATACCCATGTGTTTGGTGCGAAGTTCGGAATTTACCAAAAATGATGCGGAAAAGTCATAATTCATTACAAAATAAAGTTGTAACGCCCATATATCAAGTAAACCACGGATGCATGAGAAATCTTTCATATTATTTAACTTAGATAATACGTTTTAGTACTTTTTGGAGCATAATCAAAAAGAGAACTACACCTAATCATGTCTCCAACCGTTTACGATCACATGTATATCGATGAAAAGGTAATAAAAAAATTGACAGTTATATGAGTTGAAGAGTTGGAAGTTGAAGAGCATTATGTCTTACAAGATTAAGTATTCATAACATCCTAGTAATACAACTTGACTAATGCTTGTGATATTGGTATCTTAATGTAACATTCTGCATTCATATGATAAAGCTCCTACGTTGAGGAGAGAATGAAAACACAACTAAGAAACAAAGTTATGTATGCACTACTTCCAACATGCTTAACTATAACATATTTACAGCAAGAATTACTTATTCATATTAAACTGCGACGTTTTGCTATAGATCCCTGCATCATTTCCAAGCAACATGTTGGCATCGTCATATATATTTCTCTTCACCATCGTCATTCAAAATTCTAAAACATCTATCCAAAAACATATTCATGTAAGTGTATTTACATACAAAATATAAACATACAATTATCTTGTATTTAGATATTTTATAATCATTACATTTTAAAGGGGCAGTCGCACGTTTTTTCGCTCAAATAAGTCGATGAAATGTATTCGAAAAATAATGTCACCAATAGTAAAACACCATTCTCTCTCCAGAAAATCAAATTGAAAATGAGTGTACATGGTTCGGTAAAGCCATGGGGATCGTTTTTGTAATGCGAAATGATTAAATTGTGTTCATAATAAAATGGCCGCCATGCAATTTTTGCTTTATACGCAGCACTGTTATTATCACTACGGATAATTGGTTTGTGTAATAACATGTTTTACCCTCTAAAATTAATATAAATGTCATAAACTATCATTATAAATGGGAAATTTGCAAAAATAAAATTTGCAAAAAACGTGCTACTGCCCCTTTAACCCCTGTGAACTCTCCATAGCGTAGCGTGCTTCTCATTACATTCAAATGAACACACACATTCACTTCTTACTGTATAAACTAAGTATGGTGAAAAAGTTAACTTTATTATTGTTTATCAAGAATAAACTTTCTGGAATAATTGAATATGATATTACAGTAAATGCCTTATTCTTATCCTCGGAAATTGTGCAGTAAATGATGGTCACTTGAAGATGTCATCAACAATCTTTTAGGAAGCACATTTCGAATAACTGCTCTACTTGAAAGCAAGTCTTGCCATTAGAACTTCGATGTTGAAGTAATTTTCTACGTTTTCAAGCATCTAACGTTATATACAGGGAAATAAGGGTCGGCGGACACCTACATATTTTGAATGGCTGACATATGGCGAATACATCAAGTTGAATGAGAGGTTAGACATTCTACAAGATCAAGAAACGAATCACTGCTTGGATTGATCGACTCTGAAACGGTCTGAAATGGAGCAAAGGTTTGATAGATTTATGTTTGTGTGTGTCGGAGGAGAGCATTCAAGGTTGAGATAAACATATCGTGATTAATTCTAGAAGACTAAGGTTCGAGGGACAATTGCCTTGCCTAGCCTCGCCTGGCCTTGCCTGATGAAATATGTCGACTTAATTTGTTTGGAAAAATAATCAAGGTTGAAACGAACGATATGTATGCAAGACGTAGATATTTAGAATATTGATTTCATTCCGCAATGGTATGAATCCATGTTGATTTAGTCACGAACTTACTTACTATATACCGTTTGTTATGATTAAAAATAGCTTTAGTTTGCGTTGAACATTTATGAATATAATGTTTAGATATCATGGCGTTGTGAAGCTATCTGTGCATCCTCGTCAACTTTGGATGAATGAAAACAAACTTTACAACAAGTTATCGGGCATACTTTCATGAAGTGAGATATTCAATTTTTAAAAAGTTAGGGATTTAATTGCCCCAAAGAATATTACCGCCGGAAGTGAATGGTGGCTTTTAATTCGTGTCAATATGTTTACATATACTGTGGAGTTCATGTTGTAATCAGACCTTACTCAAACCGCAGGAGAAACTTCGAGGACAGATAAATATGTACCATTTCTATATTGCAATAATTATAAATAATAACATTTACAATGTGTTTGATCAACATGAAACACCAATGTAACTTGACCCTTAAAGACGAAAGAATAATTTTATCATTAACTAGTATTAGACTGCAACCCGTGTTATTACGATTCATTAACTTACACTACCGCCTACTCTTCCCTTAATTCAATTGCTCCACACTCTCTCCAAACACGTTGCAGAGATAAGAGTCAAGGAACATCATTAGTTTCATCTTAAATCCCTGACTCACCAATCAAGTCACACTTCTACCAATTTCATTGACATGCTATAGAAGACTACTCTGAAGATTGAACGTAGACTGTTGATCTCCAACATGTCAATGGTTTGACTTCTTTGAATTTCGTCAACAGTGAGGCGCGTCAAAGTTTTATAGTCTACACAAACTAGCGATAGTTTTCCGTCTTGTTCAAGCAAATTGTGATTTAATATGAATCTGTCATGAGGGATGCCACACAATCATGTCAACATATTTAACCATGAAGTATGCAAAATATAAACATACTTGCAGACAAATTTCTTTCTCACAATGTTTCTTGGCTATTTCCTGTTCCCAATTATTACACTGTCACAGTCCTTTGGGACATTGCAATATGAACATAGTTTGTATGATTTGTTCATTGCACATTGAAATAAAGGCGCTGGAGCACACCGTTCTTACTGAAATAAAGTGATCTCATGATAAGGGAAATAAGTGTTATCAATGACTGTATAATACTCCTCAATCAATAACAGTTCCCCACATGTGGAGTCACAGGGTCACCAATCCTACACTTAAGAATCACCTTTGACCTAAGAGTCTCTACACAACATTTCACCTTTCTAGAGCTTTTACATACTAGAGATAAAGATGAAAATATGTTTTTGGGTTATGACCTGTGACCTAGATTGGGGTCACAGGGTCACAAAATCTACAATTTTGAATCCCCATCGGCCAAGGAGTCTGCACACAACTTTTTCATCTCTCTAGACCTTTTGGAACTGGAGAAGAAGTTAAAAATAGTTTTTTTTTAAGGATGTGACCCCTGTGACCCCATTTGGGGTCATGGGATCACGAAATCTACAATTTAGAATCCCCATTGGCCTAGGAGTCTGCACACAACGTTTAAGCTCTCTTGACCTTTTGGAACTGGAGAAGAAGATGAAAATAGGCTTTTAAGCAAGTGACCCCTGTGACCCCATTGGGGTCATGGGGTCACGAAATCTACAATTTAGAAACCCCATTGGTCAAGGAGTTTGCACCCAACCTTTCAGCTCGCTAGACCTTTTAAAACTGGAGAAGAAGATGAAAGTAGTTTTATAAGGATGTGACCCCTGTGACCCCATTTGGGGTCATGGAGTCACAAAATCTACAATTTAGAATCCCCATTGACCAAGGAGTCTGCAGACAACCTTTCAGCTCTCTAGACCTTTTGGAACTGGAGGAGAAGATGAACATAGGTTTTTAAGGATGTGACCCCTGTGACCCCATTTGGGGTCATGGGGTCACAAAATCTACAATTTAGAATCCCCATTGGCCAAGGAGTCTGCACACAACTTTCCAGCTCTCTAGACCTTTTGGAACTGGAGAAGAAGATGGAAGTAGTTTTTTAGGGATATGACCCCTGTGACCCCATTTGGGGTCTACAATTTAGAATCCTCATTGGCCAAGGAGTCTGCACACAACTTTCCAGCTCTCTAGACCTTTTGGAACTGGAGAAGAAGATGAAAGTAGGTTTTGAAGGATGTGACCCCTGTGATCCAATTTGGGGTCATGGGGTCACGAAATCTACAATTTCGAATCCCTATTGGCCAAGGAGTCTGCACATAAAAATGTCAGCTCTGTGGAGTCATGGTTCTGGAGAAGAAGGTGAAAAGGCGAAAAGTTTACAGACGGATGGACGCCATGCCATGCCATAAGCCCATCGGGCCTTACAGGCCTGATGAGCTAAAAAAACAAAGCTTTTAGAGCCCTTACAATAAGAACACAGTGTCAGTATGCTGCTAGGAATGATTAATTGTTATGTTTAGTATCAAAATAATGAATATCTAGTCTTGGTATATTTTACCCAATATTGAAATGAATGATCAAATATCACGGAGAATGAAAATAGGTTGCAGTGTAAATGCATTTACATCATCCATTGTCCTAAATCAGACGTAGTCAATCGTAGAACTGGTTGAGGTGTCCGTTTAAGAATTACTTTCTAGTGTTTATGGTTCGTATTTACAAACCTTTATATTCATTTTAGAAAAAAATGTCAATCCATAAGAACAAATATTTACTTAAATTTTCATTTCATTTCATTTCAAGTATACATGGAAATTTTCATGATGCATTTGCTGTAAATGATTTAACTATAAGCTGCATCTTATGAACACATTACCCCTCTTTGATGATGATAGAGCTCGAAAGTGTTGACATCAAGTGTATGAATATATGATGACTAGCTTTGTTTAGTATCAAAGTATTAAGTTAGATCTCTTGACTGAACAGGCTTATAAGATATATAGGAGCTTTGGTGAACCTCAGGTTGATGTTGGTGACGAGTGCCTGTATGTATTTTATCTTCATGCATTGCAGTTGATCCAGTTGTTTTTCTGAGGCGGACAATTCAAGCCATTCAAGCTTCCCTCCGTGTTGCAGTTCATTGGCAAACCTGTCTATTTCCAAAGATCCTAAACTTGCGGTAAGTTTGTCCTTTGTCTCCTCAATGGCTGGTAAAATCTTGGAGAAGTGGTGAAAGTCCTTCTGGAAGGCTTTGCTAAGGTTGCTCAAAATTGGCAAAATGGTGTGAAGGATGAAAATTGTTCCCACAAACTTGACACTGTGCATTTTCTTGTACAAACCACACGCTGTGGCATATGAATCCAGCATACTAAGTGCTTGAAGAATTGGGATGATGTCTTCAAACACTGCTTGTACTGCACTGTTGAAAGAAAGCCATCTTGTCTTATCTTTTTAGAACTTTCCTCACAACACGAGTCCCTTTCTTTGACAGTTTCATGGATTTCAGCTCCAACTGGCACTTTATCAAGCACGTTTCTTTGGAGAATAATGGAACAATTCCCATAACTGTGTCAGATGTCCCTCAACTTCCTTTATGTAAGTCAGATCACTGTTTGAATCTGTGCATGCCAAAGCAAGCTTGTGACGTACACAATGAACTGAGACAAGTGATGGGAAGAAACAACAGCGGTGCCAAAACAGAACCTTGAGGAACTCCGCATGTCAGTTTAACACTAGTTGAAGAGTGTGAGTTGATTGTAACTGCTTGAGTTCTGTTGGACAAGTAGGAAGAAAACCACCTCAAAGCCGTTCCCGTTATTCCAGCATGGTTCTGTAATGCATGCAAAAGTTGGACATGGTCAATAGTGTCGAATGCCGCGCTCAGATCTAATAGAGCTAGAGCTGCCATGCCACCGGAATCCAGAATTCTTCTGAGATCGTTCATTACACGTAGCAGCAGAGTCTCTGTAGAATGTGTCAGCCGATAAGCTGATTGAAACGGGTTGAGAATTCCATTAGTAGTTAAATGGTTCATCAACTGTTTGGCAGCAACACGCTCTATGACTTTTGAAAGAAAACTTAGGTTGGAGACTGGTCTATAATTTTTCAGAATAGACCCATCAAGACTAGGATTCTTGAGAAGAGGCTTTATAACGGCTTCCTTCAGAGAATCCGGAAACACACCTGTAGTAAGGCTTCTGTTAACAATGTTAGTTATCGTGGGAAGTAACAAATCGAGTTGTTCTGTCACCACCTGTGTGGGTACAGGGTCTAACTGACACGTGGTCTTGTTGGCAGACTTTATAATGGTCTCAACCTCAACCTGTTTGAATGGTACAAGTTCGTCCAATTGAGTACCCTGGAACGATGGCTCTTCTAACATTGATTCCTGTGTGTCTTGTGTTTGAAGATGTGCCCGAATAGCATCAATCTTTTCAATGAAAAACTTGTTAAAGTCACCCACTGACTTGTCAATATCTCCAGTCTGAGAGGTGACGTTGTCAGTGTTTTTACCCTGCAACTGTTTAAGAAACTGATGCAGTTGTCTCGGTTTATCCTGGAGATCCTTTATCTTCTGCTTGTAGTATGATCTCTTAGAATCTGCAAGAACCTTTGAAACCTTATTCCTAGATGTTCTATACATTTGGCGATGTATTTCTAATTGCGATTTCTGCCATCTACGCTCAGCCTGCCGCTGATCACGTTTAGCTTGATGGACATCCTCGCAATACCAGGAACAGCCTGGTTTCAAAGTAACCGTTCTCTCCTGTGATGATGATTCATGACATCTTTGAGAGCAGTGTTATAGGTATCTGTAAGAACTGAGACATCAGATATGTCCTCCGTTTTTGAGAGAGAATCCTGTAGATCTCGTGAAAGAGTATCCTTATTGACACTTTTCAAATTGCGACATACTCTGGTGTTTTTTTCTAAACCAGGTCTCTGCATTTTAACCTCAGCAACAATCACCGAGTGGTCATACATAAGTTTGTCTTCTACTGATACTGACGGTATGAGATTGAAATCAGAAGATATTAGCCAGTCAATGATATGGCCTGATTTATGAGTAGCTTCACAAACACGGTATGTATCACTCTACATCTCTTTGATGACACAGTCGATGGTGCTGGCATCACCCGGTAAGTATCAGAAGTATTTAATTTGGTGGAAGACAATAATTTTCTAATAGGTTGTGGCAAGATGAGAGAAATGTTGCACACTTTGTCAAATCATATACATGTATACACAAAAACTACTACAGAGCAGACGTGAATCTCGTTTCATCAATTGTCAGTTCAATTATTCATAAATTGTTGTTTTCATTTCACTTCATTTTTTCGCTGTATCAAACTTTTATCTCTGGTTGAATATTAACCACAATCATCAGCATGGTAATCCTAGACAAGATTGATTTGATTAGAAACGACACTTAACAGGAGTTGAGTCGTGACATGGGTGATCAGGGGCTAATTGGATGGATTATTGTGATAAATGAGTCCGAGATGTTATATCTGATATCTGTATTTCCTCGACAAATACCTTGTTTATCTCATCAATGTAGACAGATTGCATCGCGAGTGGTGATTAAATGATTTAATCATCGTATCTTAACGGTATCGTGGCGTAACAGCATTGTTTAATGACGTCAGAGCATTGTCTCAAGAAATGGATGAGATGTTTCATTGTTATTTTCGTTAGTGAAACACGGTATTTATGAGATTTAACCTTCCTTTTAATACCCTTTCTACATCGATAAACTGAGTGAATTTAGAGGCCAGTGTCTCCCTCAATATTTTGAACGAGTGACATACGGATAATCTATCAAGATAAAGTAGAGGGTTACACAGCTTTCAGATCTGGAAGAGTTACTGTCTGTATTTTTCGAATGTGCTCTGAAGCGAAACAAATATTAGGTCTTCAAGATGTATGTCTGGAAGACGTTTTGTTATTATCCGGATTGTTTTCTCTATTATTTGCAAGATTTTGTGATGCGGATTCTGAAATAACGACTGGGCCGATTTGCATGAAATGTCAGGCTTTATAGCCCTGAACGTCGGCCGATTTTTTTAAGTTTCGACTTCTTTCTTGAGTTATCCCCCCTTGAAGTCAAAACTTAAAACCTTAATAGCTCAAAACCTAATCAAAATATTTTCACAAAAGTTTCACCATAATGGACAACAACATTCCCCGTCGATTAGGCATATGGTGTTTTCTGTTATAATAATATATGTTTTGATATTCCGAAAATACCTGAATGATTTGTGTAATTTCGCGGTTTGAGGCTACCCGTCTTTGAAAATCACTGCTATACATTCAGCTATGTGTGATAGCTCGTTTGAAGCTCAATGAATGGTCAACAACAAATTGACGACCGAGAATTTTGAATTTCATCCTACAACCAAAATGATCTGCCCTTGAATATGATCCTTTTTAAAATGTTCATTTTCGACTCCATATTCAAAGGGACATCACTCTGTCTGAAATAAACTTTTATCATAATTATTTATTGCAATCGCTTTATATTAAACAGCTTAACTATTCCATAACATATCATTATCATCTAAATGTTGATAGTTTCGACAGAATGTGGACATTTTAAAAAAACAATGAAAATTTTGTGATTATGAGAATTTTCGATGAGTACTTTCTTTGTTTTGCTCGTAAACAACTGATAATACCATTATGTTTAATAGCTCATTTTGAAGTGGAAACGTCATTTATTAAGGACAATTTAATTTCAAACATGTATCTGTCATAGCTTATTTGTGACAAGTCATAGAAGATTGTCATTGTTTGCACCTACCTATGTCTTTTCTGTTTTACCTTTTCATCAACAACTTGATAGTTAAGCTTCCAATAACGCAAACGTCGTCTAGGGGTCCTATAGTATTTAGTTTTTTCTTGAATATTCAGAAAAAAAACATAACGTATTGATTGTGTATGCAATCTAAATGATGATTACATCTAATTAGGTGGAAATTAAAGCAGAACATTTTCTATGTGACACCGTAGTATGAAAATATTGACCATTTTGTCTTAAATGTACGTCCATTGTGTTGTTGGGGGTGACATATTCCTAACGTTATAAATGGTGTGATGTTATCGAAAAGTACCGACTGTTACCGAAAACGACCATATTGATGATAGTGGACTGGGTATATTAACATTATGAAGGTAAAAGTAGTGATTTCTGATCGAACACCGGAAAATGCGTCGCGACTGACGAGCGCCAATGTATCAAACGTAATTTTGGATTTTATTTATAACAAACAAAATGCTAACTTTGAGTTGATTATGTTTAATAGGTCATATAGCTACTGTGCATGTATGTTACTCGATTTGAATTGGAAACTATAGTAATTATGATATATTTGGCGATTGGGGATGATTATGCAAGCTGGGTGAATTTATTTGTACTGTAAACAGCACATATGGTGTGTTGGAACGTTTTAAAGCCAAATATAATTTTATGAAACACAATGGATGCACCTTTAATCAGTAGAAACATCGTGTAGGGGTCCATGTGATATTTTTTTTATTTTTAGAGGGGACATTGTGATAGATAATACATGAACAATATTGCAATGGTCTGGTAGCGAAACGTCCTTACTTGTTACATGAAAGAGAACATGACAACTATCATTCAATGATTATTTGTCTATTGAATGTTAAAGTAGTGTATATTAGTTAGAAAATGTATATTTTCTAATATTGATTTGAATGGTTATTACAAAACACACTATATGTACAAGCAACATTTATACACACGATTATAAATCAAACATTTAAGTACTTTACTCTTCGCACCATCACTGAAAGACATTTTTTTACAAGTTAAAATTTGCCTTTTATAGTAAAAGTATATATTTACTTCAGCTCAATAGACGATCCGATTATCCGAAGTCAAATAAAACCGTGTCACATATAAAATAAAAACTGCTAGAGGCCATTTTAGTGTGAACATGTTTCAATAATGGATCTTGGCCAATTGTTTTACAATTAGTAATATTCTTTTCCATCTCGTTATGTCCATTTTCCAAGCTACAAGCCCTTTCGTCCGGTTTAAACATAATGACGACCAAGAAAAACCCGCAAGACAGAACCAATCAGATTTGGGCATCCAAGTAGTGTAAGGGATGGAGAAGTTATTAATAGTTCAGTTAGTTTGTCTTGGTTTCAACTATAACACTCTAGGTAACCATTGTGCATGATATAAATATACAGTCCCAGCTTCTACAGTATTGCTGACTCAAACAGTGGTTATTGTATAAATCATATCTTTGAAGGTAATCCATAACAGATGTGCAACTGTACAAATGATCCGCTATGTATGGTGTGTTCAGTGATATCACACGTATGATGCATGTTGTGTTTAAAAGTTTAAACAGTATCTGTGGTTCACCCTATAAACAGGATCTTGTGATGTTATTCAATTGTTCAATTTGTTGAATATTGGATCAATTTAATCATGCTTTACTCGTCATGCAGGAAAAAGGAGTACTTAACTTTACACACATGACCTAATTGACTAAACTTATATAAGGTCCCTTCTTACAGTGTCTTAATAGTTGTGTCATTACAACGAAATGCATGTACATTAGGTGACGTACGGACTGACATTTATTATAACATTACAAAGTGAAATATCATTCAATCTATTCATTTGTTTTCATCACACATTGCAGAAAGATTATCTTCAGTGTATTCACTTACATTTATGCAACTTTGTTACATGCCAATTCACTTACACTAATTCACCTTTGTTACATGCCAATTACATAGTTACCAATTGCATAGGGTAGAGTTACTTTGTGAATACTTATTTTTTTTTAAAAATCATCGCACTAACTACATAAATGTTTCCCTTGTAAACCAAATATATATATATCGTTTATTCATAAACTAAATCTTTGAGCTATATACATAGATAAATTGGTTATAGAAAAAAAGTAAAGTAATGTACATTTCGAGAAACTGCTCTGTTAATAATCCAGTATCGGCAGATACAGCCATATTGAGATTTAATCTTCCTCATTATGCCCCTGTTACTGTGATATACGCGGGAATAAGGAGTCTGCGTCCCCGTCAATATTTTGAATGACTGACATATGGAGAATCGATCAAGATAAAGGAGAGGGTTACACAGTCGACCAGATATAGATATAAATCACTGCTGGTATTGTAGAATGTGGTATGATAAATGCGTATGCCCTTTTTAGAGAACAGCAAATAAGGTTGTGATAAACATGATTACTTCGTAGGGAAACGACAGTCAGACTTGCCGGATGGAATGTGTTGACTTAATTGTTTTGGAATGATAGATACACAATTATTTCAGATAGAATGAGTTGTCCACGCAGTGGAAAAACATCAAGTTATTCCCGAAAAAGCTTAATTCACTTTATGTGCAAAATCAATATCAAATCGTTATCGGGTTGCGATATTTCATTCATATATATTCACGAGTATATCTTGTTACGTAATCGTCATTGTAAAAGTGGAATATCTTGCATTTGATCGATTAAATGTTTATGAAAAGATAAATATATAACTTCAATGATAATTGGAATGGTATCAAGGCATGTATTCATTAATTGAAACTATGTATGCTGAGCCACCGAGTTGGTGACATCTGAATATGCAATGTCATGAATGGAAGCAAACTTCCATAAATACAAAGGATTGTGTTACACTTCTTTCCACACATAATTGGGAGGGAGCTCTTAAACCAGTCAAAAACAAGGATTTGAAAATGTCATGGTAGAATAAAGGATCAGCGCTATGTAGAGAGGTACAGTATTCAAATGGGGATACTTGACCCAATGATGAGGAAATTGAGCGTCTGATGATCACGTTTTGTTGCAAAATAAAAATGAACTTTGCCATATCAGGTTATAACCTACGTCGATAACTGGATTATTCCTCTCCCAGATGAGACTATTAACTTCACCGCGAACACTTGATTTTATTAACTACTTAGTCTTCAGGCCAAGATTCTCCCAGTGGTCACTTTTGAATGCCGTTTGAAATGCTTATGAGGATTATTACCCCTAAAAATAAAAAAATAAAGTAGCCTGATTGATAAACGTGAATGATGAGAAAAATATAAGTAAATCTTTTGCTGTTTTAGTTTAAGCATTACGCAATTATAATTGAGCCATATAATGAGTTTACTTAATTTGTCTTTCATTTTAAAAGTTTTAAAACAAGTTATTTTGTCATTCTAATAGTTTATAAATATTGCATGTTTTGTGCCTTTGTGGCAGTGTGAGATAATAGTGTTCATACTGGCTTCTGCTAGTGCTTTGGCTCAACTGGTAGAGCGCAGGACGAATACATAGAACAAATATAGCTGGAGGCAGGCAACTTCTCACTGCTCACTGCATATGACGTTGTACGTCGCACTGACTCGGGGAGATATCATTTGTTCTGGAGGTCCTGTCTAACTGTATAATGGCAATCGAAATAAACTGGTGCCATGACTGATTTTTAGGAATTCAGTCCCCTGTACCCCATTTGTTCCGTTATATGTTGGAGTCGGTTTGTAACATATAGATGAATTGAAATGAGTGTATGTAATGAGGTGGGTATATGTATATCAGTCACGTACCTGCTGTCATGATCAAATCAATAATTGATATTTGTTAAAAGATTATTGCGAGTTTCAACAGAACGTCACGAATGTTTTCGTTTAAAACTACGCAAATCATGTTGTTTATTTGTGTTTTATAAATAAAATATCAACCAGTTCCTTACGATACCGTATGTATTACAACTCGTTACTTGTGAACGTATTTAACTCGTTTTCGCTCGTTAAATGCCCACCACGCGTGACTTGTAACGTACAGTATTCATAGGGAATTTGCTTCGTATTCTCTATTTATGCACTTTTGATTCCACACATATAAGGTTTTCTAAACGAAATGCAAACATAATAAATCGATATCTTCATGTAAATGTGATACTAGAATAAGCATCAGAATCGGCAATAAGCAAATATGGGATGTAGTACATTTGGAAAAACTATCCTGTTCATAATAACGTCAGATTGAGCCATAATCCTCCCCGTTATTCCCGTTATCTACTATGATATACACAGAACTGAGGGGGTATGCGTCCTCGTCAATATATACGAATGACGGACATATTGAGAAGTATCACAGAGGAAGGAGGGCGTTAGTCAGATGACCAAATCTAGATACCAAACAAATTACCCCTTGGATTATTCTACTGCACCGTACAGCGCAGCCATGGTTAATCGACCGATATGTTTGTGTTGGGAGAACAATTCTAAGGCTGAGGTGATAAATTCAAGTGGGATGAGAGTACTCAGGCTTAATTATCGAGGAATGAAAGATAACCGGGATTTTTAAACAGCAAACCTATTCATCCTGTTGAAATCAGTTTAATTCAGAATGGGGATATTTCACTTTATCATCTACACGTATGAGTTAAATCCTTATCAAACTGTTGGAAAGGTCATTGTCATTTTGTTTTGAATAAATCATGTATTATTCATTGTTATTGTTATGTATATCTTGTTAAGGGATGCTAATTGTAAGAATGGAAATATCTTTTATTTGTTTGCCCTGGGAAAGTTGATATATCCTTTCAATAAAAGTGGAACACTATACATGCATGCATTAAATATTAATAATAAGTTTGTTCAGTACCAACTTAATGACAGGTGTCATAATGCGAACAGACAGTCAGACATTTAGATAAGGCAGGTGGAAGCCCTGTCAGCTACTGTCAGTGTTTTATAATTATTCTTTGTGAGACAGAACATTTCTAGCCATTTCGCTAACGAAACTGTACAGCGGACAAATGATAATTTCTTCTGTTATTTTCCCCTTCTCATGGGTTCAGCTCATTGTTAGGTCATGATATGCCTGCCGTTTTCGTAAATAAAAAGGGGTCATCAATTATTTACCTTCATACAACTAATGAACTTGCTAAACTTGCTGTTTACAAAATCTCAAGTAGAGATAAGCTTATATGTAGAAAAGAGTAAACATCGGGTGATCTACGATCCAATCAAACAACCAACACTGGAACTGCGAATGAGTTCAGTCGACTCTCCTACTGTTCCTGACTTACACATTGATCTGGTTAAGAGAGTTCGTGATCTGGCAAAATAGGTAATCCATAAATATACAGCTGTATATCTTAATCTAATTCCTATAACATAATTACATGTCAATTATGTGCACAGCGATATTAGAGTTCTATATTATCACGAGTATTGTGAATGCATGTTTAAACAAGCTCCTGGTGTGTGTCCTTCTCTATCCTACCTCTTCTTCAAACACCTCAACTCTTTGTATTCTATGCCCCCCCCCCCCCCCCCCCCCCCCCCCCCCCCTTCAGACAAGCTATATGTATGTAATACATCAGTCGTATAGACTCATCGATTAACTGAACCGATACATTGTTTCCTATTTTGCAGCATTGTCTCAATATATGTCTTTTGTAATTTGTAACTCTTTACATAAATGAATACAGTTTCCATAGCAATATTCTTACTAACGTCACCACGTACGTTCTCTCTACGGTGTTTTCATTCGTGCACATATATAGTTACATATCTTCGTGAGCACTTAATGTAATAGGAACATTTACTCATGACTCAGCAGCATGCACAAGTGTTTGTTATGTACAGCAAATCTGTGTCTGAAACTGAGGCCGCTGTATCTTTGATGTTGTATTCGAATCAGTGATCATATCATGTTTGACCAGATATAAATCTTTTAACAACTTGTTGTTTTTAATAATCCCTACATGTACAAACGTTACTTATTCGTTGTTTACAATATCAACGAACTTGTATGATTACAAAATGTCTTTACTTTGAATTAAAATGCCGTCTTTCAGATGTAGTCTACACAATAGCACCCAACGCAAGGCTAATATATCACTAATGACGGAATGGTATAACTTATACTATCCATGTTATACACTTATCATTTACAAATATGGAATTTACTATAATTTAACAAGAATGGGTAAACGATTAACACTTCTGTTTCCATTAATTGTGCATTATCATTCTGTATATTGGCATATAATGGTATTTGTTGTTATGATGAACATAATAAAAGTACATTTTTGTTCAATGTGCCTGCTATTTTATTTCATGATTTGACTTTCATCTGATCCTGTCACTCCTAATATATCTCCTTTAGTGAGCATTCACTCATTAAGTCTCCGAAAAAGTAACTGAAACATAATGAGGAGTATTAAGTGCATTTGATATTTGTATGATAAACTAATGACTCCTTCCAAGCTCTTATTAATATATTAAACTGAAGTAGCACCACTCAATGAAATAGTTTGTCCACAGTTAACTATAAATCAACCATTCATTTTAAGGATTACGAGATATATATGGATAACAACAAATATCACATGATATGCGACGTTTCGACACATATTCTTATGTCGTTATCAAGTTGAATAAAAAAGTTGTTATCCAAATAAACCTCGCAATTGTTATCATTCCAACTTCTAAAATACCTCTCAAAGAAGCCATACATTTTAATGATGATAATTATTTCTAATTAGTGTCATAACATTTGGGTTGATGTTAGAATTAGAAAGGGAAATTCTCAAACATAAAGGTCTTTGTTTGTATTATCATATACTTTAAAGTGATTATCGTTCTAACAGTCTCTATCTAAACGGAGCATGCCAACGTGATATAGGTTAGTATCTGAATATCTATTAAGCGATAAAGTTAGAAAGAAATGTTAAACGTATTTTCAGAAAACACTTCGAACTCAAAATATAATGTTGTTGTGTGTCTCTTCAACAAGGTGTGGAACTGAAATAACATTATTCCCACCTCGGGCTGTTGATGAGACTCATATATTCGCGTATAACACAATGCAAACTAGAGAGCGATGAAAGTATTAACAATGGACGACACATTAGATTTCTTGAAATGAAAAGGCTACTTATTAAACGGTTCCCAATGAGCAGTGGGCCAAATACATTAATCAAAATGTTAAAGCATGATACACTATAATTCGCAGTGCCTGAATGCTGTTTCTCATTAACAAACATGTGATTACATCAAACCTATTGACGGAATACCAACTAGACAGATGAAATCGCTACATGTATTTGTACATCTAAATCTGAAAAGATGAAACTATATGTGCTCGTCTTTGTGTCATTCCTGATTTGTCGATTCAATCAAATTTTACTATCACTCATCGGTGATTGCTTTCAAAATTATTAAACCTCCAAGAGGCGTGAAATGTAAACTATTGAACATGGAATGGAATGAAATGAGATAAATAGAAATCGGATACATTCATTCAGGCATTACCAACAACGGAAATAGCTTTTACCATGGACCATTTGTACATTTCCCATTTAAACAACTTTCGTACACATATGCATTAAGTCGAAGTTTATAGGTCTATCAGTATACTGTTCCGAGCCCTATCGCAGACTTCAGCTACCAATCAAGCCAGACCTGTAGTGGAGCGGATCAGCTAGTCCAAGCGCTACTGGTTCTAGCGGAGACTGTGAGGCTATTGGCAGTAACAGCTCTCCGGTTTCTCGTGTCAGTGCCTACATCAAACAGCGCCACATGGACATTGTTGGGGAAATATTGATGAATAAATGGAGAGCTGGAAACTCTTGAATGAAGTTACTCATGTCGTAAAATGCTTGCAGTACCGCTGGGACTACTATGGATTAATGACACGTTGTTGACCTAAAGGTAAGAGCGTGTTCCTTATGTTTCGGCTAAATTGTTATTTACTTTTGTGATAAACGGAAATTGCTTAACATGTTTTAATATTTATCAATGCCGACAGCGGAACTTTTTAATAAATCGCCTACATCCATTCGTTGTTGAATTTTTTCACATTACAGAATATGTTCAAAGTTTATGATTTAAGATGGAAATGAAATGAAATAGCAGTTCCTGTCGAAACTGTGCTCCTACCACCCTTTCGTTAAACTCCCTTAATTTGTATTGATAAAAGTTATAAGTGCTATTAGATTATTTCAATACTCATCTGGTTCCTTTTTATCGAACATTAAGATGCAAATAAAGGATAAACATTTTGCCAAATAAAATATTCTTGTTAGATCGCTTAAGGGTTTTTATTTTGTTTATCAGCACATATGAATAAATAATTATCATAGATAACATATATTTATGTTCTCATTCAGATAAAACATGATTTATTTAAGTTGATACATAGGTCAATCGAACCACTTCAGATAATGAAGTATATATCAGATTCTACAATCAGTATATTTTAAATGAAATTGTTTCGTTTAAAGAACAAAACGCATTCAATTATTATGTTAGAAACTGAAATATGAGACATGTATCCACAATATTCTTAAGTATGATACATTGTTATACAATGTTCATTTAAAATATCATCATTGATTTGAAGAATAGAAAGCATATTTTGCAGTAATGTTACATTCACATCATCACATACAATGTATGTGCATTATTACATCGTTAGACAAAAAACATTAGTTAACTTTTCACTTTCAATTCAATGCAGTATTGATAAGAAAGAACGGTGTTGTATAAATACATACAAAGCAAAATTAAACATTTTATCTGCCTGAAACATGCTAGGCACGAGAAACTGAATATTTCATTAGATGCGCCTAGTTCTATTGCTTCTTAGGATCAGGAATGTCATTAAGAAGCCGACAGAAAGGCTTCCTCAATCTGCTGACTGTATGCCTTCAGTGACAAACACTCTTTCATCTATTACATTTGCTTCAGCGGGGAATACAATGGCATTCGTTGCTATGCATTTCTTAAGCAGAATCAACTATCAGTACGGGAATCGATGGTAGAAGTTTCTCATAAAATATTCTGTTATGAATCGGGTTTATTTGTCCCCGGTTGACTTTGATAGTTAAATAAGGTATCCCAAACTTAACAACAAACGCCTTTATGTAGATTTTCCATGTCAATAATGTTAACAAATACTTGTCAAATTCGTGTATTTGCTGTATTTATGTATATTATTGTTATAACGTTACTTTATAAATTACATTTATAACAAGTAAAACTTAAATAATATTTACGTTTTTACAAAATCGTGAAAAAGAGTGTGGGCTCTTGATACACAGGCAAAAAGTTGTCATCTTCTAATAAATAATTACCGAACCTAACGAAAAAAGCATCCCCGTTACACGAAGCTTAAAATTCAATTTACCGATGATTGATTCCCAGTATTACAGGACATTTTTCATTTCCTATTTTAATGTACCTTTCACGTTTCAACAGATGAAATTAGATGATTTATTCTTAGAGGGACACAAAATCGCTAGGCCTCTCATCCGAAATTGTTTTCTAACAGATAAGACTTCAAACTTCCATTTTATGATTCCTAATGGAAATAGTTTGACTGTGTTATTTCACATAGCTCAGGGTAACCACGTTTGGAATTTGACATTATTAAAGAAATGGCTGTTCCTGTTATAAACTCCCAGTCTTCAAAGCGTGGATACGACCACTATAACTTCATTTATCACTCTACCAGCATCAGAAGATTGATTCTTAACTTCAACCTTCTTGCCAGATCATGGCCTTGATAGGAAACTTTATCTTTCTGAAATCGAAGACTGTTATTTATTTCGTGTTTGTAGGAAGGATTGGCTGTCGAATGTAGGGTTTGTAAAGGAAGTTGCAATTTTGCACTTCAATGGGATGGAACATATTTCGTTTGAATCGTAATAAAATGTACTTTGATTCGATGAGTAAAGAAAGATTAGGGGAGTAAAAGATCGTTGATGTCATATACATCACAACAGCTACTCCTTTCAAAATCGGACGTTTTATTATCCCCTGTGTAGTTTTCATTGTCACAAAAATAAAAATGCCTTGAGGTTAGAAGACATACAATCAGAAACTGTTTTGTTCTTTTGTTGGAGCAAACATCCTTTTAATCTTTCACCTTTATCTCCGGTTGTTGGTTTATCCTTGCTGTCAAATATACGCTCTGTGCTTTGGTTTATGAACAGTTTAATCGTCTTTACATAGTTTGCCTCGGCTTCCCATTGGTTGGTTGGCTGCCAAAACGCTTAGGAATCTGGACTTCCTGCACACAACGAAATGGTTTCGTTAACTTTCCTCATTTTGTCTTTTGTTCTTTTCTATCTAAGAAATTCGTCAATTTAGAAAAAATCGTCCCTTAATAGTGTGTTGCCGGACCTCTGCACACAATAATCTATGTAACGATAAGTGTGTATGTATGTTAAATTAAAGACGTAGACATTTATATACGTATGTGACTCTTCTCGATGTCAAATGTATAAATGAGGAGTATACAATTCTGCTTTGATCTTCGATTTGCTCTCTGAAAAAGATCAAATGACCTCTTCCACGAAACGCTAAGAGGACCTAAAGTCACTAAGGGAGCCTAAGTACAATGGCAAAAGATAGCACTAATGTTAACCCTTGTGTAAGTGTTGTGCAACGACCACCAGGATAACGGGTTTTGTCGGTGTCTTGGAACAGTCTTGACTTATCGCATGTGCTTAGTGACTGTCTTTATCTACTTCAGTCTAGTTGTGCAGTTCCCTACACTGATAGCATTTCATAATCATGGAAACAATAGTGACCCCAACCTTTGATAATGACGTATATTGACCCGAGCTATGAACTATATATAGAACCAGTGTTTGCTAAGCTTACATGTATGCTGAGTGTGAGTATGTTGAGTTTGTTTTGTTTTGCCAACGTGCTTCCTAGATTCTGAAATGAACATCGGTCCCTTCTCTCTGTATATCAATGTCATATCCAGTACTCTAATTTCTCATTGTCCTGTTTCTGTCCTGTTGTTTACGATACATTAAATGCGAGTTTCCATTTGCCCTCCGTATTTAAAGGAACTGTAGCACGTTTTTTGCAAATTTTATTTTTTCAAATTTCCCATTTATAATGAAAGTTTATGTCATTTATATTTACTTTAGGAGATATAACATCTTATTACACAAACCAATTATACGTAGTGGTAATAACGGTGTTGCATATAAAGCAAACATTGTATGGGGGCGATTTTATTGTGAACACAATTTATTATTTCGAATGACAAAAACGATTCCCATGGCTTTACGGAACCATGTACACTCATTTGCAACTTGATTTTCCGAAGATTTTAGCGTGTTTTACTATTGGTGACATTATTTTTCAAATACGTTTCGTCGACTTATTTGAGCGAAAAAACGTGCTACAGCGCCTTTAAGACATCGATATATATATTTATATAGATTATCTGCGATAGAAAGTCAGTTTCTGTATTCCTTCTCCTTGATTTTCTGTATCTCAATACACACAATATAATATTCTATTCTCTAAAACCAATCGTTTTTTTTCCAGTTTTAATTCACCGCTAAATATCACTATCAATACGCACACTGATATCATATGGTGTTGTTTGTGCTGACTATATAAGCATATTCCGAGACCATAAATCGGTGGATAATGTGAAATCAAGATTAAGCCGTAACCTTAGCGACACGACTACACCTCTCCAAGTACTTCTAAATTAAGCGATTGAAAACTAGAATAGAACCGCTGATTATTTCTAATTGTGGTTTTGAATGCAATTCCTGTGATCGAGTGCCAATGTGCAAACACGTTATACACACGTAAGGGACAGGCCGTATTGTTTATTACCGAGTTATTACCAAGTGCATAGTTTAGCGACGAATAAGTCCCTTAAAGTTTCCCCCAAGGTCATTCTAAAACATTACAGTGACATCCATTATGTATAGTGCATTATTTTTTTTATCTGGCTTTAACACGTACACGTACAATATTACCATATGTGCTGAATTCAGTATAATTTCACTTAACTTTTATATTCATCCCCAATCGCCAAATATATCCCAATTACTTATCAATGCAAATCGAGCAACATCAACATACAATACATCGATCCCATTTACAAGCGCAGTAGTCAAATGACCTATTAAACATTATCAACCCAAATTTGTCTTTTTGTCTGTTGCAAATAAGTTTCCAAAATACAATTAACTAATTGACGCGCACATACTGTGAATTGGACGGTTCGATCATAAATCACCACTTTTACCTTTATATCGTCACTTTACTGTGTCGACTATCATCAAAATAGTAATTTTAGGCTACATTAAGGACTTCTCGATAAAATAACACCATGTATAATGTTTTGCGTATGTGACCCAAAACAACGATATCGTTTTGTCGTTAAAATGTCAACTGTTTGTGTCACTCAAGTTTATAACCCTCACTCTCATTGAAATGAAATCCAAATTACAATAGAAAGCCCGTTCTCACAAGCCGACGAAAAGTCTACAGCTTATGAACTTGCAAGGAATGAAATTTATCAAGATATATTACAGTATTTAATAAGGTGAAAGAAAGGTTGACTTCTAAAGGGTCGTCGGTCTTTAATAGACATTTCACTAAGGAGCTAACAATGTTTACATGCTACAGAGTTTGGCTAACATTAGCGTCTTACGTCAAAGAAAGGGAAGCCTGATAAGACACACCGTAAGAATCAATACAATATCCTGCCTTCATTTCTCCGAAATAGAAAAGTCATCATCATGCCATGTATGATTTTACACATTACTGGCACAATGTCTTCACAAATCAATAACAAATATTTGCGCCTGGGGAAACCGACTCGTGTTGTTCAACTTATTGAGTTTCATGCCTGTGAATAATTTGAGTTTCATTATATCTCACGGTGTATATATCTGTTATCTCATTTTATCGTATTTTTTTGTAGAAGATACAGTCTGCAGATCGTGTATCGTTTGTTTTAAAACTAGATTTTCTTTTTGTAAAAGCCCCGTGGGGTGCCCGGGTTAGAATAGGCCCTCAGTTCCTCCTGCTTGTCGTAAGAGGCGACTACAAGGGGGCAGTCTGTTTGCCGTGGGCTGCGACCTGTAAGGGTGGAGGAAGGATGCCTGGTGGTTGAGGGATGTGTTTAGTTTAAAGCTAACACTGAACAATACACTGCTTCGGCCCCAACTTCATCTAGACAGGTGGCCAGATGGGCCCGGTCTGGTCAATCGGCTGGTCATGCCAAGCACTTGGTTGCGCACATCTTTTCTATCCTTCTTCTTACGCTGCTACCTTTCTCTTTACAATTAGTTTCTCTACTTTCTCGGTGCTCTCTTGCATACCTTCACCACCTTTCCACAATTCTTTCCTTCCTGATGATGTACTATCCCTACTCTCGGCACTCTCTCTCAGTGCTCTCTTGCACACATTCATCAACTTTACTCAGCTTCCAAGATAGCGGTGGCCAATGGGCCAATCCAGTGAAACATTGGCAACGTTTTAGTGGAGTATATCATCCTGGTATCCCCGGTGCTGTCAGCAGGAGACCCGCTGACACAGCATTGCCCTTGTTGGTGCTCCGTGGTGGGTGGGGATCCAGTTTGACGAAATGCTTACCAACCGAACATGAATCGTTCAGTTAAAAACAAGCGAAATTTGTCAACAGATGATTGTCCCTCTTCTGAGGAAGAGGCAACATCATCAAAATCATCTAAAATTTCAAAATCATCCAAATCAAAACCTTCAACTTCAATTTTTACTTCTAATCCAACTTCAAGCACCTTTCCGCGATTTCTGGTCATTTCATCCACTGATGATAAACCTCTCCGTCTCAATCCTTTCGCCACCGCCAAGACCATTCAAGGTCTGGCCGGTGATGTAAAGGAAGTAAAGAAGATAAGGAATGGGTACCTTCTTGTGGAAGTTAAATCAAAACAACAAGCAGCATCTCTACTAACCTTGCAGGCCATTATTGATAAACCTGTTAAGGTTACTCCTCATACATCGCTAAACAGCAGCAAAGCCATCATCCGGGATAAGGATCGCTGTCTTGATGATTCATCCGAACAGGAGCTTCTTGACAACCTGAAGAGCCAGGGAGTGACTGCTGTCAAGCGGTTCACTATCAAGAAGGAGGATAACATCATCAAGACGCGAACTTATCTCCTAACATTCTCAACTCCACAGGCTCCAAAAACTGTGTATGCAGGATATTTCAAACTCCCAACAGAACTGTATATCCCTAACCCACTCCGTTGCTACCGGTGCCAGAAGTTTGGCCATGGAAGCAATTCCTGCAAGGCGGATGAGCGTGTTTGTCCACAGTGTGGCAAACCCGACGATGAAAGCCATCCAGAGAAGTGCAAGGAGTTGCCGAAATGCGCCAACTGTGCTGGTGAACATCTGGCTTCCTCCAAGGAGTGCCCACGGTGGCAACAGGAATCCAAAATACTCAAACTTAAATTCACCCAGAATATATCTTTCCCCGAAGCTAAACGGCTGGTTCTTGAGGGTCCTAAACCCTCATACTCAACCATAGTATCATCAGCAACTGCCACTAAATGCTCTGTATCAACCCAGACAGACATTCAGTGGGTGAGTGATCCCCCAACTCAATACAAACTCCGCAATTCAACCTCTTCCACAATAGGTACCATGACATTCCCTCTTCTGTCCCTTACAGAGCCTGTCAAACCGACAGGATCTAAAATACCTCCAACTACAAACATAAATCCAAAACCATCATCCTCAAAACAAAATTCTAAAAATTCAAAATCCAAATCCAAATCAGCAAACCGCACTCCCAAAGGCCAGAGGAGTGCGGTTGAGGTCTACAACAAATATGGATCTCTTGACCATGAGTCTGATGACGTCCTTATGGACGCATCAGACACAGCCTCTCTTAACAACTCCCCCAAAAAGGGGCACAGGGCTCGGTCCAAGGACCGTCGACTTTCTCCTGTAAAACCTCCATCATGAGGCTTTTAATATTTTATTTTATCCTAGCATCCATGGCGATTCTCCAGTGGAATTGTCGAGGCTTTAAGGTTAATTTTAATGAATTGGGCTTGTTGGCCCAACAATACAATCCCCAAGCTATTTGCCTTCAAGAAACTCATCTTAAACAATCTGATACAGTTGCAATAAGACCATTCACTTTTTATAACTCTTTCTCCCCTTCTGCTGATAGGGCAAAAGGGGGTGCATCAATTTTAGTACGTGATGGAATTATCCACAGAGAAATTCCATTAAAAACACAATTACAAGCTGTAGCTGTCAGCTTATCATTATTTAAAACTTTAACTCTCTGCTCATTATATATTCCACCATCTCAAGATCTTACTATAAAAGATCTTGATCAACTTATTACCCAATTACCTAAACCTTATATCATCATGGGTGACTTCAACGGTCACAATCCCCTCTGGGGTAGTAATACCCTAGACTCTAGGGGTAAAATACTCGAAAGTTTCCTTACCCAAAATGATTTATGTCTATTCAATGATGGCTCAAACACATATCTACATCCTGCTACAGGATCATATACAGCTATAGATTTATCAGTAACTGATGCACCCCTTTTACATGACTTTTCATGGTCAGTCCATGAGGATACATGTGGAAGTGACCACTTCCCCATTGTATTAGAACCCTCATCACCTATTCCCGAGGAGCACAATCCTCGTTGGAAATTTTCCAAGGCTGATTGGGGTACATTTTCTACCCTCTGCCGTGAACATATTATATTTGATGAAATAATCAATGCAACTGATCCTGTTGAGGCCTTTTCTAAAGGTCTCATTGATATAGCAACTGAAACTATCCCTAAAACCTCGGCAAATCCACGCATTCACAAGCCATGGTTTAATGAAACCTGCGATACTGCCATAAAGGCACGTAAAAAAGCTGAACGCAAGCTCAGTAAACGACCTACAAGAATTAATTTAGATAACTGTCGCAAGGCTCGAGCTAAAGCTCGACGCACAGTCAACCAACAAAAACGTGAATCTTGGAGAGGCTATGTCTCTAAGATCAATTCCAGAACACCTATCAGCAAAGTCTGGAATATGATTAGTAGAATTAAAGGCAAAGGTTCCAAATCTACAATAAAACATCTTAAGGTCAATGATGACCTTCTCACCTCAAAATCTGACATTGCCAATAAGTTGGCTGAAACAATCTCTAAAAATTCTTCATCTGCAAATTATGTCCCTGCTTTCCAAAAGTACCAAAAGGTACAGGAAAAACGACCACTTAATTTCAAATCTGACAATGGAGAAGATTATAATGAACACTTCTCCTTGTCAGAGCTTAAAACTGCACTTTCTAAAGCTCATGATACAGCAACCGGCCCTGATGAAATCCATTATCAGCTTCTTAAACATTTACCGGAACCTTGCCTTGAGGTTCTACTTCAGGTATTTAATCATATATGGGAAACAGGTGATTTTCCATCTTGTTGGCACAATGCTACTATTGTGCCAATCCCAAAACCTGGGAAGGATCATACAGACCCTTCCAACTACCGTCCTATAGCCTTAACAAGTTGCGTATGTAAAACTATGGAACGGATGATCAATGATCGTCTAGTTTGGTACTTGGAAACTAATAAATTACTAACTGATATTCAATGTGGTTTCCGCAAACAACGTAGTACCACTGATCATCTTGTTCGTTTAGAATCATTTATTCGTGATGCATTTATTAACAAACAACATGCTGTGTCTATCTTTTTCGACTTAGAAAAAGCTTACGACACTACATGGAAGCATGGCATCCTAAAAGATTTATTTGAATTTGGCTTGCGAGGTCGTATGCCTCATTTTATTTCCAATTTTTTACATGATCGCCAATTTAAAGTGCGCGTGGGCTCCACTCTTTCTGATTTCTTTGATCAAGAAATGGGTGTCCCACAAGGTAGCATTTTATCTGTCACATTATTTAGCATCAAAATTAACAGCTTGGCTAAAGTCTTAAATGACCATACAGATGGTTCACTTTTTGTGGACGATTTTGGAGTTTCCTGCAGAGGCAAAAATATGCCATCAATCGAGCGCCAATTGCAACTCTGCCTCAATAAAATCCATCAATGGTCGTTGGAAAACGGCTTCAAATTTTCCAAAGCTAAAACATCTTGTGTGCATTTTTGCAATATGCGCAAAATGCACAAAGATCCAGAATTATTCCTTGATAAAACTCCAATTAAAGTCGTTCCTGAGGCCAAGTTTCTTGGTCTCACTTTTGATAGTAAACTTTCTTTTATTCCTCATCTTAAAAATCTAAAAGCTAAATGCTTAAAGGCATTAGACCTTTTAAAGGTCGTTTCAAACAATAAATGGGGTGGAGATGAAGAAACTCTTCTTCATCTCTATCGATCACTCATCCGCTCCAAACTAGATTATGGATCCATAATATATGGATCTGCCCGCCCCTCATATATTAAAATGCTAGATACAATCCACCATCAGGGTCTCAGGCTTTGTCTTGGGGCCTTCAGAACTTCACCAGTTGAAAGCCTTTACGTTGAAGCTGATGAGCCATCTCTTGAAGATCGGCGCATCAAGCTAGCACTTCAATATATAACCAAATTAAAATCAAACCCTTCAAATCCTGCATACAACTGCGTATTCAATCCTGAATACCAGCAGTTGTATAACTCAAAACCTAAAGCAATTCCACCACTCGGTATCAGACTTCAACAACATGTTGAAGATTCTGATATCGACCTAACAACAATAGCAGAGCACGGTCTGCTTGCCACTCCGCCATGGCAGCTGGTGAGGCCCCGTGTCAACCTCTCTCTATCTACTCATACAAAATCAAATACAGACCAATTAATATTTCGACAGGCATTTTTTGAACTTCGTAATTTTTTCGCAGATTATAAACCAATTTACACTGACGGTTCTAAAGATGGACCCACAGTTGCAGCAGCAACTGTGACTCCTTCAACAACATATGCTTCAAGGCTGCATGATGGCAGCAGCATCTTTTCTGCAGAAGCTAAGGCCATCCTTAAGGCCGTCCATCACATCAAAAATTCAACTCCAAATAATTACATCATCTTTTCTGATTCACTTTCTTGCCTACAAGCAATTAAAAACTGTAAGAGTGATCACCCAATTATCAGGGATATTTTATTACTTCATAATTCTTGTCTCCAATGCGACATCGTCTTCTGCTGGCTTCCTAGCCATATGGGTATAAGAGGTAATAACAAAGCTGACTCAGCTGCTAAATCAGCATTAAACCTCAAACATATTTCTCCTACCAAAGTTCCATATACGGATTCCAAACCTGCTATTAAATCTTACATTAAACAACGTTGGAAGTCCCAATGGGACCAACAACATCATAACAAACTTCACACTATTCAACCTCATTTAGGTTACAAATCTCTATCCTCTTTTACCCGGCAGGAAGCTTGTGTCCTACGACGATGTCGTATTGGACACTCTCATCTTACTCACTCATATCTTTTAAAGGGGGAAGATCCCCCAGTATGTATACCCTGTCAGTGCCCTCTCACAATCAAACACATTCTATGTGAGTGTTGGGACACTGCACATATCAGGGAAACTTTTTATCCTTCTATTTCAATCAATCAAGTTTTTACTCATTTCGGTGAGCATCGTGTTTTAGATTTTTTGAAGGCTATACACCTTATTGACAAATTGTAAATTTTAACTTTTCATTATCAGCTTTTATTCAACTTGTGATAATACGCTGATGTTTTTACGGCCTTCGTGTCGTGTTCTGTTTTTCAATTGCAATTTTCATTTTTAAATTAGGCAAATAAATTAAATATCTCGCCGCTAATGGCTGCAATACTGCCGAAGCGGCGTTAAACAATAACTCACTCACTCACTCACTCTTTTTGTAAAGTGTAATCAGGAAAGAGTGTAATAAATCAATGTTTGCACATTACTGTTGTAGGATACGAATATCATCCTAAACGTGTGAAGACATTTATTCATCTGATTAAACTAACTTGTAAATGATTGAACTTGCCATACTCCTATATGCATATGGGTCAAAGGACCAACAATACACGAGTACATGACTCAAATCTCTTAATTGACTGGACTCAAAACATGTTCATCATGCCGTACTGATAAGCCTGATACCACAGCATGAGGAGAGAGATGTGTGCCTTGTACGGGTTGCACAACAACATTCATTAGATTTCCCGTCGGTCGTGCAAGAAAAAGTTTGACTTGAGTCGCCCCTTTGGGGAGAGAATGAAAAATTTAAAGCAACACAAACAACACAGTCCGTTTGCATTATAGTTAAGACGTGATTGCTACAAATACATCTGGGCATTGTAAGATAATCACGTTGAATGTGAATGTGAACGTTATATGAATATATATAGCTTCTGGCTGTCAGATACAAAAGGATTTCTTGATGTATTCAGCAATAAAAAATCATAATTGGTGAATCGTGTCTCTCATGACTCTTGTCTCTTTCTTGAGGGCGTTTTGAAAACACGAAACTTTAAAATAAAGATCAAAATGTCAAAAGCTAGGGTTTGTTTTATCAGTCGCTCAGGCAATTTGGATCCAATCGTGTCAAGAAGAAAACCGTTTCGGATTCTAATTCATTTAATCCGGCATTTTTCATTGTCCAAAATTGCATTGACTGCTCTATTCTAAGTAGATATCATAGTTTGAATGACGTTTGATGTGTGTTTAATGTTGCCTCTATTCTTTTCCTAAACTATATGTATGTAGCATTTAAGTTTTTTTTAGTTTAGTTTGAAGAATTTATGTTTTTTTTTATATAATTAATAATTAATTTCCTTTCTAGTTCAACTGAGGTTATTGATAAAAACTCAATTTCGATGGTTCAACTGAGGTTATTGATAAACACTTAATTTCGATAATGCAACTGAGGTTATTGATAAACACATAATTTCGATGGTTTAACTGAAGTTATTGTGAAAACACTTAATTTCAATGGTTCAACTGAGGTTATTGATAAACACTTAAGTTCGATGGTGCAACTGTGGTTATTGATGAACACTTCATTTCGATGGTTCAACTGAGGTAATTGATAAAAACTTAATTTCGATGGAGCAACTGAGGTTATTGATAAACACTTCATTTCGATGGTTCAACTAAGGTTATTGATAAACACTTAATTTCCGATAATGCAACTGAGGTTATTGATAAACACATAATTTCGATGGTTTAACTGAAGTTATTGTGAAAACTCTTAATTTCGATGGTTCAACTGAGGTTATTGATAAACACTTAAGTTCGATGGTGCAACTGTGGTTATTGATGAACACTTCATTTCGATGGTTCAATTAACAACTGAGGTTATTGATAAATACTTAATTTCGATGGTTCAACTGAGGTTATTGATAAACACTTAATTTCAAAGGTTCTACTGAGGTTATTGATAAACACTTAATTTCGAAAATGCAACTGAGGTTATTGATAAACACATAATTTCGATGGTTTAACTGAAGTTATTGTGAAAACACTTAATTTCAATGGTTCAACTGAGGTTATTGATAAACACTTAAGTTCGATTGTGCAACTGAGGTTATTGATGAACACTTCATTTCGATGGTTCAACTGAGGTTATTGATAAACACTTAATTTCGATGGTTCAGCTGAGGTTATTGATAAACACTTAATTTCGATAATGCAACTGAGGTTATTGATAAACACTTAATTTCGATGGTTCAAATGAGGTAACTGATAAACACTTAATTTCGATGGTGCAACTGAGGTTATTGATAAACACTTAATTTCGATGGTTCATCTGAAGATATTCATAATCAAGTTATTTCGATTGGTTCATCAGGAATCGAATATCGGGAAATAAAACTAACTCTAATGGGTTATTAGCTTTTAATTTTCGCTCAACTATTTACCGTTGCTAGATAAATGTACAATATATGACATAACGTCGCCTTTTACATGAATGACCAAATTGAAAATGCATTTACATTATTCTTATGTTGATGTCTCCTTACTTCCAAAATTCCTCCGATACAAATCATTGAACCGCTTTATAAAATTAAGCCCTTTATTTATTAGTAGTATATATGGACTATGGAGTGTTAGTAGTAGTAGTAGAGGGCGATCTGAACTAAACAGGTGTAAATCAACGGTATTTCAATGTTTAAGGTGCATCCATTGTGTTGTTGATGGTCACATTTGCCAAAAGTTATTAATGGTGTTATTTTATCGAGAATTACTGACAGCTGCCGAAAATTGTAATTTTATGATAATCGACTCAGGATAGTGACGATATAAAGTAGTGATTCCTGGTCGAAACAAAACAATGCACCCCGTTTGACGCGCGTCAATTAGTTGTAATTTTGGAAACTTATTTAGAACAGTCAAAAAGAATAAAATGGTTGAACATGTTTAATATGTCATACAATGTATAACTACTGTGCAGGTATATTGGGCGTGTAGTTTGGGTTTCTACACATGTATTTGCATAATGAATATGCAAGTTGAGTGAAAGTATTTCAAATGACATCCGCATAAATGGTATGTTGGCACATATCAAATGCATATAAAACACAAATGAAGCAGTTTTAAAATAATATTGCATATGTCAAAACACGAATTCACCTGAGAATATATCGTTTGTTACTGAACACTTCCCTCTGTGATAGTTAGATGAAGTGAAAATCTGGTTTCTTGAAAGTTGTTAATACTGTATGTGAGCACGTAAACCGTAACTGCATTGAACATAAACAACCATTGGCGATGAAAACTTCTTCAGTGAAAGAGTCTTTCCTGATTTGTTCAACATCGTCAGTAGAAGTATCTTATAATGCGCCTTGTTGGTTGTGTTAGTGGCAGGCTGAAATTTAACCTCCGATATATCTTAGACCGTTTTGGATTCCATTCAGATAATGGTATCTTCATATTTTTAATCTCAAAATGATGTATACAAACTCTTTTGAGGGATGACGTGGAGGAGATAAATGAATGTGAGATATACTGGGACACAAGGGACAGCGGCCCTGCACCAAACGCTGTGCAGAGCAATTGACTACTTCATCAATCATTGAAAATACTTCCAAAACTGTCACTTTAAGACCTGATTACATCTAGAAATGACGAACATCGGTCAAGAAAGGTCAAACCCTCTGACCGGTTGAACCATTGTCTTCAGAATGTATTCATTATAGTGAAGAGAAATAAACGAAGTGCTCTGTATTGATAAAATTAGATCAATTTGTATATCTGAATCTGTTTATGTAGAAACAGTTTTGAATGATTCGTTTAATAGCGATACAATGTACAGGTTTGACAGCTGCATCATCACCGTGATAAATTGGTTAATATTTTTCCAAATAAGTCTCCTTAAAATGATGGTTGCGTGACGTTTGAGTGACATATTGGGACAAAAAGGTCCAGATAATTGAAATGTCTCAATAAAATATCTTTTCCTCATTTCTTTCAGTGACCCATGCGGTGCCCCCATGAAGATGCCGTGTGTGCATTGCCCTGATTGCACAGATGCCATTCTGAGGAGTACACTCACCCAGGATAAGGCACGTCAACAATCTAACTGGCTCCAACGGGACACAAGCTAATCAGTCCATAGCACTCGGACACTGTGCATTTCACACCAATAAATTAGTCCGATTGTGCTCTTGTCCTGCTGATAAGGGGAGTAAGTGGCCAGTCAGAATGAGTGCCTCAACGTCCCGTCTAAACGATGTCATTAATTCAACAGACGCTTCGTTTGTGAACATAAGCAATGTCAATAGTACAAAGGCCGACCCTCGAGATGAAAATTTGGCCGTGATTGAAATAGGGGTCCAACTGGCCATCATTATACTCACTGTTGTCGGCAACTCGGTGGTCATATTGACTCTCAAGCTTAGAAAGAAGAAACTGTCACGCATGCATTTAATGATAGTCCATCTAAGTATTGCTGATTTGTTTGTGGCTTTCTTTAATGCACTGCCTCAATTAGCTTGGGACATAACTTACAGATTTCATGGGGGTGATATTCTGTGCAGACTCGTAAAATACTTCCAGATAGTAGCCATGTACGCATCCTCCTATGTTCTGCTTACAACTGCCATCGATCGTTTTTACGCAATCTGTAAGCCTCTCACCAGTGCAACTTGGACTTCCGGTAAAGTCCATCGCCTTGTTCTCGCTGCCTGGGTTATCTCCCTTGTTTTTGGACTTCCTCAGATAGGATTGTTTTCATACAGGGAAATAATGGCAGATTCAGGGATATATGACTGCTGGGACCTGTTTTCAGACTGGTCACTGAAGCTGTACATTACGTGGATAACAGTTTCAGTATACATCATTCCTACAATTATCCTTGCAATAGCATACGGTTGCATTTGTTACTCTGTCTGGAAAAGTAGCAAAGTTGCAGAGCGACTGGCTCCTGGGTTCTCACTTCAAAAAGCAAAAGTATCACAGTTAGCAACAGGGGAAGGCGGGGCTTTGCTGAAGAACTCGTCCGTCGATTCTCATCACAAGCATCCAGACCATGGCATATCGAGAGCAAAGATCAAGACGATCAAACTAACAATGACGGTCATCATCTGCTACTTGATATGCTGGTCTCCTTTCTTTGTGGCACAGATGTGGGCAGCCTTCGACCCAAATGCTCCCTTCTACGGTAGGTTATCAATTTATATACCACATTCATTTCGGATATATGGTAAAGACTCGTGATTATTATGCACATACACCTAGTTTATATAATACACACAGCGGCCTAAATATCAGAACGAGCAAGAATTCACGACATGCAAACAATCAAATACATCCCCTTCTTCCCATTGGAACTATACTGTATATCAAAGCATGGAGAGTTATAAATACCTCAGAATCTAATGAGAGTTTATTGTCCACTAAAATACGACGTATTTCAGTGCGGGTATTTCTATAGTTTACATAATAGAAGTCATTAGGCGCAGAAACAGATCTGTAGAGTGACGACTTCTTCAGATCGTTGTTTCGTTGTATGTTCAATTATAGCTTAGAGTACATTAATCCATAAATATTCACAAATCCTCAAGACAAAAGGAACTGTATTGAGACCTTTCATGGCTTTCACAGCGCTTATAATTATTTCTTAGTATTAACGACCGGATCGAAATCTTTCTTGGAAATATCGAATGTTTGAGGGCTTACAGTCTTCGGATACTATAATGAACAGTCTATTGAAGCATATCAAGGGCAATTTTAAACTTTTACAGTGTCGATATTTGACGATATTGAATCTGCAACCACCTGCGTTTAGGCAGTGAAGTCACTCACTTAATTTACTGCGCTATGAAGGATAGTAATTGATGTAACTGATAGGCCAGAGCAGGCCGAATTATCAAGTGTTAGCTCTTGTCTGATATGCTTCTTTCAAACCTAGAGCAAATCTATGAACATGTGAATTTGATTGACGAATTCGAACACTGATACTTCTTTGTTAACTTCACTCAATTTAAATAAACCAACTATCTAACCAACACGTACACGACCTATCAGATACAGCGGTATGATCCATGGTATGTTTTCACGCACATTCAACAGAACAATAAATGCAATATCTGAATACTATATGCTGGTTTCACAGGTGGCTCTACAATCTCAATCTGGGAACAACATGTAGACTTATAGGATGGAACCATAAGCCTACAGTCCCATTGGTCATTACTTATCCACGTGAACGCTAAACAGTGCCGTGTCTGTACAGATCATTAAGAGTAAAGACCTCCTCACTGTTTACGCACTCACGCACCCTATAACTAATCATAAGCGCAGTGTTCAACGGATTTAAGGTCCACACATGCCTCGATAGCACACATTATCCAACAGAATGTATGATTTGAGGATGTGACTTATGTGACGAACAATTATGGGGACCATTATACGACAAGAAGGTCTCAGCGCAACCATTAAGTGGGTACGGAATGTGATAGTGATGATTTAAGATACTAATAACATAATGAGAATATTCAATCTAGCCATGCTCTAAACTGACCTTGTACCTAGTCATTTGTATCAGTATGTCATAGTCAGGACTTTACACGTTGCATTGGTGTAAATTGAAGCACCCATTGGGACATCTCTGCACTTTTCACTTGATGAGAACTGAAGGGGACTTAGTCCCAAGTCGTATCTTATCAATATGGCTACTAATTGATAGTGTATTAATGTGAAATTAAATCATTTCCTATTATTTTGAAATTGAATCTTAAATTGTTGAATATATCAGATGATTTGTTAATATAGTACATTTCTTAATGATACCCCCTTGTTAACAGTACATTCATAAAGCAAGTGGAAACTTGTCACTTGTTAACTTCACATTCTGACCACTAAAAAAGCATTCGCTATATCATTTATGGATTTTGATGGGCAAAATAAACAGCATTGTTCCGAGACTTTGAAACGCAGAATAATTCGTGTCACTGATGACATACAGTAATTTTTTGGCCGATGTCAGTGTTACACACGTGAACTGTGATTGGGTGTTAACGCCAACTATATGGGGCTATTTAATTGCATTCAGGTGAAACCGGCGTTTACTGGAGTTTCATTGTTGCATTTCCCTTAAGCTGAGTTCTCAATTAAATTGTTCTTGGGAGTCAAGACAGTTTCATGGTTTGATTCTAATCCCGGAGCTCTTTGCTCTGCGTAATCTTCACCCGTTAAACTCTATTGACATTAGCCTCCCTTGTATACTAACAAAATGTACATGTATACACTGGTTAACCTCTTTACCTTGCGTAATCTTCCCCTGTAGAGCAAAACATAATACACTCTATTGACATACACCTCCCTACGTATAGAGTGGTTAACCTTTACTAACAGTACATATAATCCCTTGACACATTTATTGTATTTGTAAACGTTTAGACGCGTTAGTAAATCAAACTAACCAAAACAGAAAATCTCTTAGGAATAAAATCACTTAAGCCTAAGCAGCACTTCAAGAGAATATAAAAGATGTTTTATCCCATGGAACACTCACCTAATTGTGCAGAGCAAGACACGTTGCATGAAATCTGCCTATATATTATGAATAGAGGAGGCTTGTGACATTGTATCTAATAACTCTTATATCTTTTCATGAAGTTAGGTGCGGCTATCTTTCAAAATAGAGTATTTAACAACAAAAACAAAGTGAGCATGTCGCACATACCCCCGCCATCCGCTATCTGTCCAATGAGCTTTATAGATTTGTATGACATAATTTATATAAATACATAATAAAGCATCATAGTTTTGTCAAAATATTTTGAAGAACTTACTGTTATACCTGCACGCTAAGTTTCAGTCACCTAGATGCAATACTTTGCGAGAAAACTTTGGGGCATCGCAGCATTTTTCGCACTAAGTTCCACTGTTTTGAGTTTGGTTTCAATGGTCATTTTTGAAAATGTCCGCCCCTGCACATACTCCACGGACAACACACTTAGCACTTAGCATCAGAACCCGGAGTCTCTGCAGTGGAATGGGTGGCATCTTGAGGCAGCAGCACAGAGAGAGAACATCTGAAGGTTGCCTACGTGTATAAATACCCTCACCGCCTGGGTGCTTGACATCGGGTTGAAAAACTCACATTCATCGCACTTGTACGCACTTACACCGTACGTGTCTAACACATGTGAGTGCGGCCTCCGTGCAATAACTTGGCAATCGCACGTCACACGCTATATGTAAGTACGCTGTAAACACTTACAGCTCACTTACAACGTGCGCAACGTACGATGCACGTAGCAGATCACGGCGTATTGTAGCCGACAGCTTAACGTATCCAAAGGAAAAGATAATTATATAACCGAATTTAGGAACTCTAAAGTGTACCATACGATTTTACGAAATTACTGTAAATGTGTATATAGCTCATGCTCTCGATTGAATAACACACATAATCGGGCTTGTTCCGTTAAAGTGATATGCCACAGTTGCTCGGGTAATGATCTATATGCATAAAGCTTGTCAGAAATGCAAATATTCTTCATCTGTATAAATTAAAATAATTTAATTTACATGACCTCTAAAACTACGACATAATGACAACATATTTCACTTTCTGATGTTACTGTTTAATATGTATTTTTTTCCACCATATAGTTGTTAAAATTATGTCATGGATGTTGTTGTATTATTCCCCGGTTTCAAGTTCAAAGTTCAAGTAAAATAGTTGGAACGTAATTATTGTCTCGTCTTTAGAACTAAAACCTTTAGAAAACTTATTATTTACTAATTGACAGAAGTCAGATATGTTTATTGAGTTTGCATTGTTTAATAAGTCGCCAGACAAAACAATCATTGCATACTTAATTAATCTAATATAAGACAGTTTTCACTGATCAAAACTGACAACTGATGTATAATATATATTTTAAAATAAATTTGATTTAAATGTGTATCATCGTATTTCGAAATATCAGATGTATAAGACTTTTGGAAATAATGAGAAAACCTCATAATAACCGCCAAATATGAATGTATGTTCCTGAATACTTGCCGGGAATGAGTTACTGAAAGACGTCGCGCTTCTTACAATGGAACAAAGGACGTTAATGTTTTTCTTCCATTCCATTGGGCAATAAGTACAGTCAGCTGCAGTTTAAATTGGCCATAATAACTTTCCTTGTAATGTATATTTGCATAAAATAAGGTCCAAACATCTGGAGATTTTGAAAAATGTGGTGTTCCTGATACTTTCCAACATTATCTTTTTTTTTGTCCTACAGCTTTGACATTCTGGGTCAAGTTTTTTACTTGGATAAAACATCGAACATGTCCAACTGTTTTTTGCCAGTTATAAAGGAATTGTATTATATGGTGTGAAAACTGAACCAGACAAGAATACTCTAAAAACTGTGATTTTATTTGCCACATATTTTGTCTATAAATGTATACACATAAAAATGAGATGTAAACTTGATAGTTTTATTTCAGAACTGAAACGTGATTCGATAATATATGTAAAGGCAAATATACTCGAGGAAACATTAGTAACAACCTTGATGCTATAGATTAACGTTAAATAGAAATTGATATATGTACATCTTTATTTAATAACTAACAAACCGCCTGGAAAATTCGCCACGTAGTAATGTAGTCATGTGTAACTTTTGTTAAATCGTGGCAATTTCATGTGAATAAATTTAGAAAAAAACCCATACAATTTGACATGGCAGCAACATTTTACTCAAACTAACATTCTACCATAACTTTGGGTTAAAGTCGTATCTGATTGGATACTGTGAACAATCAAGAATAGCAAGAATACACGTAATTCCAAGCAACGATAATGGATGCTTGTTAGAATCCTTGTAATGGATGCATGCACGATCACGTTTTACAATGAGCAACTGGTGTAATTAAAATGACACTGAAGAATAACTGAAATAAGCGTGAACTTTTAAGAGAGATACAAACGATAGACAATGCAGATGTAAAGAAGTATTTCTGTCTTTCAACTGTCATTCTACAACATGGCATTTCAGAAACATCCCTAAAAACGTTTATGTCTTCAGCGATATATCGTCCAAAAACTATTGGAATAGAAAATGATCCTACCTTAAACTTTATTTACAACACCGGCACAATAATAATAAAAATGTCAACTTTGGAAATATAGCATCTCGTAGCCGCCGGTTGCTAAATAGTCTAAACAAAATGTATTTAAAAAGAAGGGATTGGTAATCTCAATACCTCTCCCAGACACACTCTTATATTAATACAATGTATGTTAATTCATCATCACTGACAAAAAGCAAAAAGCAATCCTTGAAGTTAAACAGACTTTGTGATAAACAATTATCCATTAACTAGAAAAGCAGACGCTACAATGTTTTTGTTAATATCGCCAGAAAAGGTATAATTTCCAAATAAAACATCACGACCATTGACGTAAAAGAAACACTTTGATCGAAATTGAGTATAATTTGGACAAATAAATAGGAAGTAAATGGTATCTTCTTATTTTGGCCACAAGGGCATCTTGACATTTTTTGTAAAAACTTATAAAATTTATTTGCATTTAGATCGCTGCAGCCAAGTCTAAATGCTATCGTCTACAGATTAAAGTGAGCTCCCATTAATGCATTAGGAAAATGTCGCCGTTTTCGCTTTTGATAAATACAAATAAATTGGCGGATACGCCGATAGTCCCTTATCTGATACATATTGACAGGAAAACATTTCAGAAATAAAATTATTGTCACTATTAAATTCGACTTTATCTAATTACAAGTTTAATACGTTTTTCTCGGGTGTCACAGGGGACATATTTGTAATTTTATTCAAGACGTTCTTGATTATCCGATGTTAATGTCAGTCTGACACAGCCAGTCTGCCTACATGAATTTGTATTTTCAGTTGAAAACATTATCTAACATTTATGTATTGTCACGGGGCTCTAGAACCCAACTGAGGTGAGACTAAGCTTCATCCGGACAGTATAATACAACACTAATACACCATATGGGTAATACATCATGAGATTATTTAATGGCTGAATCGACAAGGCTTCTTTTCTAGGAGATATTATTCAAATTGAGATCTTTTGAGGTGCAGTCGTACAATTGATTATTCATGCTATATAACACATTAACAGACGGGTTCGAAAAATATTTCCCACTAGATGATTTGATTACTTGAATAACATCATAAATGTAATGTGCATGTGACACTGGTTTTTAAAAAAAATGATCTGTGACAAATTAGTAGAGGAAAATGCTATTCATAAGATTATTTGGGGACTGAAATGGTATTGTTCATGTTCCGGAAAAGTATCGTAAAATGCGCGAAACATTGGTTTTGGCATAATCTATTCATGGTACATTAGTAGAGGTGTTAGTAAAATACTATCATATCATCAGATTCGATGTTTCGCAAGGCAGGAAGTTAATCATTAAATGTATGTGATACTAGGTTTTGGCATAATCTATGACGCATTAGCAGAGGTGTGAGGAACATAGTTTTATTACTCAACCGTGGTGAGATCACTCATTAGATAACAATGAATCGGTAACACATGTGTGATACCTCCACGTGCTGCCGTAACGTCACAATCGGCGCGTGACGTCATAGTCGTTTTTGGATGACGTCACAATGTTAGCCCGCGCGACTCCAATGGCGGGTGACCTATTTGCAAGTAAGCGTCACTAAAAACGATTTTCTTGCAATACAGAGCTTTTTACATCATTAAGTAATAAATAAAATACTAAACTCGGTCCCGTTTGATAACATGTTTATGAAACTCGTGAATGGCATCGGTATTTAACTCGCTTTCGCTCGTTAAAATACCAAACCATTCACTCATTTCATAAACATGTTATCAAACGGGACATCGTTTAGTATTCCATATATCACCAGACTGTTTGTGACTTGAATGACGATATAATGTTCCTTCCTTGTATGCATATGGCACTTGGAAAGGTGATAGAGGATACGATTAGTTTTGAAGATTCAGATATAAACCAATATGTATAGTGTACCCCTTGATGTGTGTATAGTGTACCCCTTGCTGTGTGGAGAATGCAAAGAGCCAAATTGAATACAAAAGATTTACAGCATTATGAATTAACACGACGTCTAATACCCAATATGACAGAAAATCAGTTCCACGTTGGGTTTTCATCTGATACCAGGAAGTCAATTTTCTTGGCCCATTCTCCGTCTCGAGAGTATGTAAGCACGAGACAGAGACGTGAACCTGTCCCTCCAATGACTCCGATATGACTTATAAACGTCATAGTGCGCGTTTAAACAAATCTGTCGTACAGAACTCAATATCATTATGTCCGCCATCTAGTATTCAAGCTGTGTTTATTATTCGGATGCACATTTCGCTCTGGTAATTTCTATACAAATTCGCCCTTCTGTAATCCCAGCCTAATCGTATTTAATGAAATCGTAGATATTCTACTAAGTGATAAATTTTATCAGTCGTGAACAAGTTCGATTGATAACAGCTCAAAGGGTTTTTACTATGAATGCTTCAATATATTACCTTTATTTTCCTTTCTCTACCAAAATCCATCAATCCTTCATTTAAATTCCGACTCTCAAATCACAAACTGCCAATTTGAAAAGATAGCTGGAAAAATACACCTGAGAAATAGTGTTTTCCATTTGTGAACGAAGGGCTTTTTAATGTTTAATAGTGACAGCAAAACATAATCTTGGAATACAATCCAAGAAAATAGAGTCCAGTTGAAAGTCCAGTATGACCTTCGTATACTAAGTATATTCAACAATACTGATTAGGATGGAGATATTTAGTCAAAATGGGAATATCTAATTCGTATCAGTTCCAAACGCAGTCCCGTGAGATTGTCATCAGTTAGAAGTTATACGACACTGAAGTTCATTACGTTGCATCCGTCATACAGACAAATGCTATCTACCACACTGTCACTTAACTCACGCAACCAACACTTCATCACAAATGTAAACATGATAAAGAATGACATGTGAACCAGCAATACAAGTTTGATCTATTGGAGATCATCTACTTGAATGACAAGCTTAAAACGCATTTGGTCACATCTGGAAGATTACCTAAAAGGCCCATCGACATCGTCCGACTTCTCAAGAAACACTGGATCCAAAAAAGACGGCCAGAGTTTACGCTGAAAAACTTATTTTCGATCTGATACTTACAAATAAAATATGTTGAACGCTGATTTCTTTTGTACAAGTACTTTTGTTTATATAGAATAGAACATTACGGGCCGCTCCTTTAAAAGCATTATATCGACTTCTTTTCCAAACGTAATTGCTCCAGCAAGCTGAGCCTGCAGGCTCCTGCCCACAAGGAAGATAGAGAGTGGGTATTTACCGGCGATGAAGTGCGGTAGGATGATGTCGCAATTTCAGGGACAGTCTTCCAGAAATACCCAGTCACCATTGGTGTATTTATGGTTATCAATTTGACGTTAAACCGCTGAACGTGGATTGCGTGCTATAAACTACTTCTAGTATAATAATTACACAGCGAGAATTGAGGGTTCATACTCCATCGCGTCAACTCATATTTGATCAGTTGATACCCTTTGAAACTCTTTGTTATTTAAACTCTATTATTTCTAAGAATAATTTTTCTTCCCAAGTTCAGATGATTTAAGGTAAGGCGAATTTCAAAGCATAAAACTATTCTATTATTTACAGCTGGGCGACCTGGAGACCTTTATCTGTAAACACGCTTCACTTCCCGTCAGTTTAATCGGTTCTTATTTATTCAATTCGTCTTGTAAGGCGTACGTAAACTTTACATCAAAGGAATTCAATTTAGCTCATTACTGAAATGTTAGTCTAATAGAGCTTACGTGGAAAAAAATGACTTGAATAACCTCCGTCATGGGAAATGTTTGCTGAAGTCGAAATAGTTTGAAAGGATCATTTTATTTCTAAACTGAACTTTGATATTTACATTTTAAAAACTATTTTTCAGTTTTGTTTGCACCCAGTTCTGATCATCAAATGTTTATTGGTGTTCTTTAATGACGAACAAAAAAAATAGTTATCCTTCTTTAAATGTATTTGAAAACATAACCGTCTTTTATCATATAAATGTTCTATATTCAACTAATTCAAGTAGATATACAGTAGTTGGTAATATATGTATTTGGTAAATAGATTCGGGTATTGAATGGAACTATCATAATTCCTACTTTTCTGTTTGCAGCATGAATCACTTCAAGGACACTCGTTTTACATTGCATATTTACTCATCTGTACAGTTTGTATGATAGTACAAAATAAACACATTACACAATAATTGCTGAGAACTGTGGGTGTACCAGAAAGTGGAGGTGTATCAGAAAGTGTAGGTGTATCGGCTTATACAGCTACGATTTTAGGAAAGGAAACCGAATCAAGGAGTCTGGAATCGGAGTTTATAATAATAAAGAGTTAAATTACAAATTTAATAACAAATTGAAACTTCATTACAAAATAAAAAAAATAAAAAATAATGCTCATCTCTTCGTGGAAACGTCACTATGAACCATACTTGCAGATACTCCAAACAGTGTGTGAGTTGTCATTGGTGGATTATCTTCCGGATATGTTGCGAAGGCTGGTTGTCTCAGTTTCAATATGGAGTGTTAGGTTTTCCTTGAAGATCATGCATCACGATTTAAGTCGTAAGGGTTGTTTTATGCAGATATATGACATCAAATATACTAGTAACTTGTTTATTCACATTTCCCCTTAGCAATTAGTCACTACATCACAGATCTGTGATTTTGGCATTCGCCGTTTATCTATCAATTAACAATTTTGTTACTCATCAATGTTTAATTACAACCTCTGTTTAAATCGCGATACGGTGATGTTTGAATGTGACATTACACCTACTTGAGAATTCTGAAAGTGAATATTGTTAGCATCTGTCGAAGTTTGTATTGCTCGAGTTATACCTTCAGTTTCGTAACGTGTAAACTAGTAATGAATAATGATTAATTAATACCAACTAAAAATGCTTCAGTAACACATACAGTAAATATAATATATTCATGCTGCAGATGATATTTATATCTAAAAATTCAGTCATCTATAAATACGTTTGCAAAAATACAAACATTATTGAAAAACCTAAATTCAAAGACACTAAATAAGGCTTTAAAATCAAGTTCCTTTTTTTATAACAAATCAGCTTTAATAAAATAGATATGGCAGGAAGCTTTAGGTTTACAGCAAACACAAGCTGTGTTCGCCTATTGACAATGCTGGTATGACTTAAAAAGATTAGTTGTCCGACAAAAACATTCATTGAAGGTGTCTCATAAGCGTCACATCTCGTTTGCCTTCTTATACAACACGAAAATAACTTAATTTAGATATTAAAAACTGAGGTTCATATTGTGTTTACAATATGCATAATGGTCATCGCCACATTGAAAACATCGAAAAAATGCTATTGACCATTGAAAGCATAAGTGTAAAATAAGTGCATATATACATGAATCATACTTGTTTATTTGTGAATGAGAAAACTTTGAAATGTAACACGCATTGAATGAATTTATATTATTTATAATCATTATATAGAAAACAAGTTTTAGTACATGTAGTTGCTTTTACAGACAGTTATACTTAATGTGACAAACAGATCCACCATCGCAGTCATCCTCTTCATGAGATGCGTGTTGAAGGAGCTCACATGATAAGATGCTCACCAGACCGTAATTGAGTATATGGTATTGACATTAATGACTTTGTTAAACTTTTTTTTATACAGATGTTGATTATTGGTCATTTTGTTAACATGTTTAATCCCCGCCTCGGGAATCCAGGCTTATGAGCTCTGAAATATTATAATTATTGGTTTTGGCCTCACCCAGGCCTGAATGTGCCAATCATCTTAATACATTAAACCTTGGATTTTAGAGCCATCTAATTGGCTGGAAATCCTAAAGTATAACTACGAGTTCTCTGGCCAGCACAATTATTTAACCATTGGCCAAAGTTGATCGCAAACCGCCTTTTGATTGGCTCACAGGTCCAACCTACTGAGCAGTGACATTTGGCATCGTCAAGGACAGGTTGGTTGGTAGGGTGATCTTATATAGAAGAAGCATCCTATATGAGGTGTGATATATCCTTAAATGGTAGAAACATTATTATCAACTATCAGAAGTGGACACGTTTCGTAGGCAACGACACACGTAACTGCTCTATCCTCAAAATATTTAAATAGCACAGGTTACATGATACATGTACATTGTTTACGATGTAGATGACAGTATGCATAAGAGATGTATTGTAAACACACTATTTATCATTGCAGTCATATAGGTGGAAATTTAATGGCGGAAGTTATGGAAATAGAAATAAAGAACATGTCTAATATATCATTCAAATGCAATTAAGGACGAGTGTAGATTCCTTCTGGCATGCCCTCTCCACAGTAACATTATTTTGCAAGAAGATGACGAGGGAAATATTATATCATCCAATTAAGCCTGAATTGTCGATATTATTTAACAGTCTGAATAGTTAAAATACTGAAAAACTTTTCATGTATATTTTCTACGCATTCTGCAAAGAAACCATATTGTTCATGAATAAGCAAATGTACATGTAGTGTACAGTAGGCCTGGGGTAGAGCAGCAGAGCAAAGATCGATTGACATTAGGTAAGATATTCGTGCATAAAGAATTGTAATACTCTAGTTACCTGCTTTTCATGCCCTGATTCATTTCGTTTCAGTAATTCACTGTCGGAGAAATGTTAATTCATACTAAACAAATAAAATTCTAACTGACAAGCAAAGTCGTTATATAACTAAACACGCAGCGTGCTTGAAGTTCAGTGAATCAGTATTGAAGATGATCCAGAACAGATGCCCTGTATTTAGATATTTACAGATGTAAAGCTTTTAACAAGTTATACCCTGATCTATGATGATCATGTGGCTAAGTTATTTCAAGGCTGTATATTGCATGTGCCTCTTGTCCTTATCCGCATCTCTATTGTTTACAAAGCAAAACATGGGTTTTGTAGGAAGAAGCGAAGAACTTCCTTTCTGAAATTACCCTTAAACGTATTCCCGCTTCACTAATTCACAGTGGCTTTCAGGTAGAGTTGCGAGACATGATTGAAGGGTATATGTACAGGTATTTACTCAGCGTATAGCAATTAACTGGAGACAAACATTTGTACTTGACAACTTACAGAAATGAGAGTGTGAGGTCAATATATGTACTTATATTTTCAAATGTTTTAAACAGCCACATGTGAATTGTACGAGCATTGTTATAATGTATTGCAGATTCGAAACGTTTAACATTAATCTAATCACACTTCGTCATCTTGCCTACATTTGTATGTAAGTTTGTATCAAAGACCTTTAGACCTACAACTATGTGCATTGAGGCATTTGAATAAGCATAGGTATGAATAACCCTTTATAACGTACATTGTGCGTCTTTGAACATTGTAAAAATGGGTTAGTTGCAGTAAGTGAAAAAGACAGACATAGTTTAGAATTAGGATGATGGTAATACCACGAAGCGAAGTGATCCAGAAACATGATTCACCTCAGACATTACGGAAATGCTATTTCCTTCTCTTGTCCTTGGTAATCGAGGTAATTACAAGGAGCCGGCGTCGGGATCGGACTTGTCGGAATCTGTAAGATGGCAAGGTATAATTAGCTTGGTGTGTAACATTTCCGCGGCCTATCTGCTACATGGCAAGGATTGTACACACCCACATCCTGCTTGCTGCAACACAAGAGGGAGAGGAAATTGTTTTTGCTGAGGTTATATAAATTGAAAGCATTACAGTGTCCTACGGTAATGAGATGACGATAACAAATACATGTATTCATAATTTCACACTTGTCCAGCGGTGTTTGTAAATAACTAGCTATCATGAAAACCATATTCTCTGGGTAACAACTTATTTTTGTCAACAAACACGACGTTTCGATATAATATGTTATAACTCATTCATCAGGTACAATGCGTGGAATAACAAGGTCGTATACATTATACAGAATATTGACTATCTATTGTTTCTTCGGACTATTTGAATCTTGAATATTCTGACCGGAGAAATGATCATCATACATTTTCCCTTTATACAACATCATATTTGTTAAACCACCCTGACAGCTTATTGGAGATTTTATAAAATACATCCTGTTTCACTACACTAATGGTGAGCTCCTGTTGAGAAAACTAATTACCCGCACAAGGAACTAGCAGCCTTGACAGTGACACCTGTGAGCCTTTAAATCCCGTATTCTTTTCCGATGATTCCACTTCGCATGTTGCTTTCTCCTTGTTTGTGCTGTGGAGTGGATTGAAGGACCAGGCTACCTCTTCAAAAAGAAATATTGATATAAGATACAATGGCATATCTGTCTTTGATGATAATAATTATATATCTACATAGCAAACAAGTGTTGCACGCCAAATGTTTTTCACCAGTACACGTGGTCTGTGGAAAGTAGACAATGTATCAGAAATAGCAACCGTGTGATATGAGCAATATCTACAAGTTGAACAAAGCAACTTTTATTCAGATAACGTTTTACTACTTTCTGACATTTGCATTCATAAAATGCTGCTATTTTGCTGTCAAAGAACAAGTAAAAGTCAATAGTGGTTGTTGTAATGTGCGTAATTCTATTCTTTCAAGTGAACTAATGAACCTTTAGTAAGTGCCTTTCAATAAAAAAAAAATCACGAGCTACAGCGGTATGGACCTACAGAATATTTGTTATTTTTAAAAAGACGAATTTGAAAGTTTAATACTAACGAAGTCCGGTCTGTATGACTGTAATGACACATCTAAATCACAGAGAAGTGTTTGATTAAAAACTGAACTCACAAATATCTCAGATTCATTCCAAAGTCGTAACATTGGAATTCAATAGGGGGCGGGATAGCGCAGTGGTTAGCGTGTTCAGCTTCGGATCAAGAGGTCCGGGGTTCGAATCCCAACTTTGTCTGCAGTAAAGAAATGCAGTAAGGTTTGGGTGCAATGTTACACTCCAATTTTAGCGTAGTACGATCCATGGTTCGCTAGTTCCAGCCGATACAATACATAACCACATGGCGTTCTCCCTGCCATAATACTAGCAGCCGTGATATAAGTGAAATACCCTTGAAAGCGGCGTTAAATCTCAATTCACCACACCTCACCTCAAACTCGATACATTCCGCTAAAGTATTAAATTGTGAAAGACTATGCATCCAGACTACACATAATACTGCAACATTAGTTAATGAAGCACATAAACCAACCAAATTTCAAAATGAATCGCTAAATGGACGTAATTTCGTAGTTAAAGCTCTGCTTATGCATCAATCTGAAATACTATTTATACAGTGTAAGAGCAGACTATGGCAGACTGATATGCATAATAAGACTAATATAAACAATCATTAATAACCCTTTGCACTTTACTATAGTTTGGCATATGAATTAATACCAGGTCATAATGTTGGTGTTTGACATTGCCATTTTAGTCCAAAAGGCCCGAAACGCCAGATGGGCTTATAGCATAGACCGTCAACCGTTCACACGAGAAAAAGAGAAAAGAGGTCATTAAATACTCGAATGAATATCAACAGTTTAATACAGCGAACATATCACATCATTATATTTTGGATTCACCGAAAGAAAGTGAGAAACAGATTCGCCAGGTCCTTAACGATTTGCATACATTTAGTTTTCTCGTCCTTAAATAACTATTGTTGGCTGAATCCAGAGACACTTTGTTTCAGGGGTTACACTTATACAAACCTTGTTCTGTTTATATAGTGTAATTCAATACAAACCGAATTGTTTCTACACATTTAGATTTGCAAACCAAATTGATTAATTGTAACTTAATGTATGTGCTCTTAAATGTTTTCAAAAGGAAATACATAGAAATCTATTTAATCACAGTTGCATAAATATAAAGAACATCATACTTGTGCATTTGGATCGTTTGTATTGAACTCGAAGATGTCATGGAAGCGGAGGAACAACTCCTTCTTCGAACTCGTTGTTCCTTCGCTTCCATGACAGCTTCGAGTTCAATACAAACGATCCAAATGCACAAGTATGATGTTCTATATTTATTATATACCCCTTTTTATTAGCAAATTGGTAAACAAATAAAGATGCATAAATTTACTGGGACGACGTGCTGCGTAGTGATACACGGACGGTTGCTTGACCAGCACGACTCACGATTGATATCTTAATGATATCTTTATTTTCTCATTTGTCAACCCAAAAGAGCTGTTAGTGAAATTTTCTTCAGTGCGGTAACATAATTAAACCATCAAATTTTCTTTACTATTATTTAATTACAAAGAACTGAAAATAAGAAACAACATTCAGACTTCCGTCCGTCGTGCTTCTTTCGAATGACGTAACCATGGTTATGACGTCCCACTAGTAAACGGTTGTGACGTCACAGTGACGCAGCATCGCTAGTGAAGCTTTCGGCAATGTTTCGATTCCCCTTACACTTAGCGCTTTTCTGCCTTGTAAATGATAATTTGAGTAACATTTTCCCTGCTTGTGCTGTTAATATTAGGCCAAATCCATGCTAATACTTTAATCAACTGAAAAAATACTAGCAGTGTTATCAAAACATAAATTCCGGAGATTAAATTTGGAAAACATTGAAAAGTACGGACAATTCCGAGAAGTGCTGAAGTTCCGAGAGAGAAAACCGTCAGCCGTGCAATACGGAATTCATCGTGCAATACGGAAATCGACCACGGAAACCGTATTGCACCCCTGTATTACTATCTTAAGTTTACATGGGTATATAATAAATTCTATCATCTCAAAACTTTTCAATCGTATTACACTCTTTCTTGTAGTATTTTGAACATCAGAAACACGGGTCATCGAATGAAAACGAACCACCCTGTAACGAAAGTTCAGTGATTGAATAGTTTTATTTTACACTTATGTCAATCTAAACCAATATCTACACTATAATGTGCAATCTGTAATGTCTAAGGCAAAAGGACAAATTATATGTAATACGTTTAAGTTAATCTTTATCCTTCATAATACCAATTCCGCAGATTTGTCACCGACAGACAATCTTTTAATCTTTTAATGTTGAAAATGCCTCAGTTGCGAAATCTAAAATTTGAAACTTGAGAACTATAAACTTTTTATTTATAGACGGACAGTCGTGGTGCTTTCAATATCTCACATATTCATACCGTATCATATTCATACCTTATCGCCAAATACATGATAATCACTTGTTTTCGGTGAAAATCTAGCAACAGCACTATACATACGCAAAAACCTAATTTACAACTCCCAAGTACATGCAGTCGTTAAATGATCTATTTAATACCTCATTTACACCAAACCCCTTCTCATTGAACTGTGCATATTTGTATTTTGACTATCAGAAGGCTTCATCTGTTATGCCTGTTTCACTTAATTCAATCAGATGATAGGCTATTGTTGTAAATAATTATCATAAAATACATACAGCAAAGTTTTGAATAATATGTACGCCAAATATAAATGTTGTCTGGTTGAAATATTGATTTGATTATAATGTTGTTTTTCTCACATAAATGTAGCTTGTTTACAAATCCAGTTCTTCAAAAGAAATAAATATGTTTAAACCCAAAAACTGATAACGTTATATTTAACATTACAGGTCCAACGTATACAATCATATTGCTGCTAGCAAGTCTGAACAGCTGCACCAACCCCTGGATCTACATGGCCTTCAGTGACAGTGTCTGTACAGAGATTAGAAGAGTCTTTTCAGGACGTTCACAAAGAGATTCTAAAGCCTGTCTGTGTTGTGTTGGTCAAGGTGATGTTAGAGGAGACTTCACTAGCACCCAGACAGAAGGCACAGTATACAGTTCATGCAAAACAGGCAGTTCAAGGGCATAGTGAGCATCAGCTGGGAGTTGATCGTTACATAATATCTTGTCACTTAGCAGTTATACGAATGACTTAGCAAAGAAAAAAAGTTGAAAATAGTTAGCATTTTGGGTTGAAGCCACCTGTACAACAGAAACTATTTGACATCAATTCAGAGGGAAGGCTTTTCAACTGATATGCATAGACGTGTCTCTTCCCGAAATGAATGATTGCAGTCATTGTACCACATACCACAAAACGAACTATCATTTAAGTGAAATGCATTTTCATGTATTTCTGATCGACTGGCATGATAATGTAACTTTGGAAAATACTTTCTGAAATGAATAAAACCCACCATTGTTTCACAATTTACATAACAGATTGTTCTTGTGTATTGTTTGTGTATTGTGTATTATTTCATGGCATGGCGACCGCCGTCCGTCTGTCCGTTCATCCGTAAACTTTTCACTCTTTCGACTTCTTCTCCATTACATACTGGCACTTTAAATGTGTTATACCTCTGATAACTTCTGATAAATTTACTTTAGTGTATTATTTAAATCTTAATGAGCTACAGAGCCAACAGCTCTGTTTCTATGAATACCACTAACCACCTGTCATCCTTTGTCTGTCGATCGTCCTCCATGCACCACATCGTATTTGAGAATGTTAGTCATCTGACATACGACCCTCGGTCACCGTGATCCTGTGATACCAAATAACATTGTTCCATCTTCCTCCCCAGTATGAAAGGCTGTAGAAAGCTGAATTGTTTTGTACATAATACCTAGCCAAGGGGAATAACAATTGTATATTCTTTTTCACGCTGGAACCCGAAATATTGGTCACAGAGGCCATGACCTAAAAATCTTTTTCATCGATACCTACACAATATTACAGTTCCCACATGGTATATTTCATCATTTTTCCTAATAAAGGATCGGCGGTAAGTTATTTCAGATGTCAGTCTGATTAAAATCGACCTTGTTCCGAGGAATACAATTTGAAAGACAGGTTCTGTATATTCTCGCCACAAGGTCTAGGCGCGTGTTCTGGACCAGTTTTGCGTTGACAAAAACCCAGTCATATAGCTGACCAATCACCTCACAGTTCTTAACGGTCGCGGTTTTGAAAGCATTCGGGATCATTCCTTAACACGTTAATCAGTTTACTAAAACAGACGAAGGTGTTGGGAGTTATTTGCCTCTAGCTTCACGCACCGAAAGTATTTGCTGGACGTCGTTTGATTGGCTACCTGAATTGCGTCGGTTTGGCGTGAAACATCCGCACAATATGACTACGTATCCCCGTAGATGCACTATTTTGCAACTTTTATTCCTCGGAAAACGGTCGATTTTAATCAGACTGTTTCAGATGTCATTGTGTATATATTGAGATATGAACCACGAGTGTAGTCGAGTGGGACTTGTGATAACGATTCAAGATGGCGTTTATCGCTTCTTAAGACTATTGGTATAGAGGGGTGTGGATACTTTTATATAAATTGTGTTCAGTGAGTGGGTATTCTCAGTTCTCTGCGATTCCACTAGACGACTGACTACACTGTATCGCAACCAAGTTCTACTTATTTCCTGTAGGCGATCCTGCTGAATGGAGCCTAATAATCTGCCATCGCAATGCCTCCAACAATCTCCTTCGCGCCATTGTTCAGTAGAAGTCGAACTGGGATGAAGAAGAGTGACGATTACACATTTCATACCAAAGAATGAAACTTTGTAAAATTGCATCTTGCAAAATAGGAGGGTAACATGATTCACGGGTCCATTGCTGCGTTTGTATTGACAGCTGTTAGTAACCAATGTTACACCACAATAACATATGTGTTTATTATTTACACAGAAATTATATGGCCCTATAAATATTTTCAAGATATATGAATTCGGGGTTGCTGAACGTTTTCTCGCTTTTATATGTTCGAACGGACAGGTTATTTGGTCTTGCCCCGGCAAATGGCTCATATAACACTTAACCATTTTCCGAATATACCTGTTCAACGACAAAAATGTGCACAGTACACTAACACTGGTAAAATGGCATAACAAGTTTATAACATTTATAATCCACCTAGGCCAAGGATGTGCACAAGACGGCAGCTCTCTGAACGCCACGCCATTATCCAATAGTCATGACCTAACCTAGTAAATAATCTTTTTACAGTGTGTTGCAGTAGCTCCATACAGAATCAGATTAAAAAGGATTCGAGAGGAATGTTGTCGGTTTAATAGTTTCAATCATGTGCTAGTGATATGTATTTAAAAACACATTAAGGTTTTCAGCTTAATAGTTTCAGTCTTGTGCTATTTCAATGTAAACAATCACTATTATTGTCGGTTTAAAGATCTCTTCGTATAGTCCTTTATTTAGATGTAAGAATAGGCTTTACAATTCACTTCACGTATTGTGTGTCTAGATCTGTTATTAATTGCGCAGCCAGACTGTTCCCTTACAAGGCTTAAGAACTCCCACTCCAGCATCACATCAATTATTGTGTGGACAACTAAACACGCTTCTCAAGTTATAAATACTGAATGAATAGTTAATTCATAGTGAGGTTCTTAATCACACGAAACTTGTCATATATATTTCGAGTGACAAATTTAGATTATTATGATATTGTCAACATTAATGAATCAAACACAAGCTAAATATGAATCTGTAATATTATGAAAAATAGAGAATCTTACCCAAGTGTCTTCTGATATCAAATATATCACCACGAGTTGATTACAAACAAAAGTTACAAACTGTTTATTTTAGTCAACGAGTGTTGGTATAATTGATATCAGAAGACACGAGGGTGAGCTTTTATTTTTAGTTTAAAACATTCTTTACAAGCCTCGTGCTGTGAGATAATGTACTTAATGACGATTTGATTTAAGTGATATCTACAATGTAGATATTGCGTGATCTGACACAAGTGATATCTACTGTGGGAGTTAGTTTTGGATGATGATTACGGTGATTATACAGCGCTAGCATCCTAACTTACACCGCGGGGACAAAGTGCACAGACGTTAATACCCCAGAGCAAGGACCAACATCGCCCCCTCTTCATTATCAACTCCTTTGAAGTATGCAACTTAGCAATCGCTCAAAATTGCTTCGACGTCAAAACCAGGTACACAATTGTAGAGCGTGTTGAAGAGAGGCACACTTCTAATAAAGTCACTTGCCAAAGTTAACATCACAAGTTAAACAACTCCTGTCTCTAAGTAGGGCAAGTAATCGACCCTATCAAATCTCCCGGATATCCAGCAGTGAAACGGGTCACCCATACAGCGACCCGTGCCCAATGTTGCTGAACTTCACTGGAGGCTATGTACTCTGATGAAAGGACCAGGTGCCATCAAGAATTAGTATTACTTGTACCAAATGAACACATTGTGATGAGGTACAGTGACCACCGGTACATCACAGCCTCTATTACATCCCCAGGGCGGTAGAGAATGGAATGATTGTGATGTGAAAGTCTTGTAAATGTGTACATACTACTCAAGAGTCATTAGCATGGATATAGTCCAGACAATAGAAACTATAATAGTTCACTGTCTACGGTTCGATGTTTAGAGACTCCTACAGTAGTGCAAACGTATCTCTGGCAAGTGTGATTGTTGCTATACATGTAGGTGTTAGTCCCTCCAATACAGCTGATATTAGAACATGCCTTATTGTGACGTTGCCCGTTACATCAGCAGGAAGTGTGTTTTTGTTGCTGTGGGTACTCATCCCTTCAGTTCATCTGACTCATAATTAAAACATGTCATTATGTTATTTCAAAACGTATCCTAATATAAATGTTTACTTATTAATTTCATAGTGTTTAAGACAATTGTCATTCCTGTGGTATATGATTAAGATAAAGATAATTGGAACTTAAATAAACTATTACACACCTGTAGTGGTAATATAATGATCTATTAAACAACTTACAACATGTAAACTTTCTTGCATGCCAAGTCTTAATTGTCAACTTAATCACCTTCAGGTTAAATTACGTTGCATCAGCATTGTTCACCAATAACGATACATCTTGTAACCTTTTTTGAAATGGACATACATAACTTTTACAATAAATTAATTATTGCCGTGTTTGGTCAATGCTGGTTAATTGTTACATTCTAATACCATTATACCATTATGTTTATATATACTGAAGCAGTTCAGAGCAGGTCTCCAGTAAACCTCCTGACAGCAATCCAACCTTTTCTAAAGAAGACCATTGAAGAGGTATAATCAAGGATTCCAGACAGAATCCATACTGAAGTATTAAGTTACTATGCGTAAGTACATTCTCCATCAACATGTAAATACTAACTGTCACGATAACAAAGCCACTGGCCAACAATTCCCTCATTTATGAAGACAGCATCTTTGCTAGAAAGAAATATATGACATATTTTAGTATTCTAAACAGGCAGTGATGTTTATATATGTTCGGCAACAGATCGATTGTGTGTCAATGATGAAGGTACGTATGAAAATAGTTTTCAAATAAGCTCAAAAGGACGTTATGTTCTTGCACTATGTTTCAAAATGAAAGGGAAGATATATCATAACCACAAAATAACCCAACAATAACAACCGTATTATTTCGGTTTTGCTTGCTACAATGTATGTTACTATTTAGATAGGCCATGGGTAAATAGCCTCTTGCTAAGACTAAGAAGAGAATAAATCATATTGATATCGGTCAATGCACCAATGACTTACTTGCACATTTGCTAAAAATGGTTATTTCAATGACAATTTGACACTACAAGCTGACTGCTGATTCAGACCAACTCGAGACTATAATGACCATGTTTACTGAAGACACTATAAGAAATCTTTGCCCGTCGCAGTACTTAAATAGGCACCTTCTACATATATAATCGGAAAGACCAGATGACCCACTGGTAATTATCTCCTTATATTATTAAGGTTATTGTGGTTGTCTGTGTAATGACAGAGCCAACAACTTGCATTGCAAGTGTAAAGTGGATGACCCTTGTCGTTTTGCATAAAGGGGACTTTCAAATGTGAAGTAGTGAAACTATAAAATATATAGTCTTTGTGTCATATACTGGTAGTGATAATATTTAGCTATTAAAGGATAAACCCCTAATTTTTAGTTTGAGATTACCAATCTATGTCTTAATAAGCATGCAAGCATCTTAAATTTGTAAGTTTGAATCACTTCTCACCAGTTGAATGCGATGTTTGTATCTTAGCTTTCACAAGGATTTTTTCAACCAACTACAACTAATTTAAATAAGCAACAAAAGTACGTTGAAATAGTTGCGTTCCATTTTGTCAAATCAACTATTCAAAGAAATATAATCAAGATATTTTCATTAGGAGACAATGCAAAATGTCAATGGATTTTCGATAAATATAACCTTTCACAATATATCTGCCAGACTGATCATATCTTCGTACACTTACCGCTAATATATTGATTGTTTAAAGAAACGGAGAAGAAAGGTTGTTAAGTAAAACTGTTAAACTGTTTGAAGATATTTGTGTACACTGTGTGACCATGGAGTTGATTATATTTGTGCACCGTTTGGCCATTCAAATTAGTTCTTCAAAGAAGGTATTTTAAGTTCAAAGTAACTTTTCCCAACTGTTTCGAAGATTCACAACCTAGTTTGCCTTCAAAAGAAAACGTTAATCAAACTGATTTCAAAGAGTAGCAAAGTTGTGGGTTGTATTTGACATATTTGAAAAACTACTTGAAATCAAATAACTTCGATTACAATATTCAGCAACCATCAGCAATCATTGAAGTCCTATCCGAAAAGAACAGAGACAAAATTCAATTTATTAATTATTTGAGAAATATTTGAATCTGATCCTCAGGCTGAATTAGTTTCTGACTTTTCAAATTATTGGTGACTCATGATAACAACAGACAGTCGTTAAATTATCTTGTTTTATGGACAAAATAGTTCACTTATGTGGGAATCGCCAGATTGTCTTCTCGTAATACTATCCAATGAAGTTGTTTGTTAGAGAGTCGTTTATTCCCAAAGACTTGGAATATCAGCTGAATACATCAGGTGGTAGGGTGGATCATGATACATAAACCTAGATAACAAACAACATTAACAGCTGTTTTAGAAATAAATGAAATAATTAGAAAAGAGTGTAAGATTGCCAACTGAACAGAATAGTTTATTGGTGATATGTAAATAGAGGGTTTACCGAGTTTTAATTATTCCAAAACACTTATATATGTATAAGAAATTACAGTAGAGCATTACTGGGAGTTTTTCTTCCAATGTGGAACTAGGCATGTTCAGATGAAAATGAAACTAACAGGGAATCAATTGTACAACTTCAACAACAATACTAGAAATACCAAGTTATGGTTACATTATATAGTATGAGTTGTTTAAGACTTTAAACTTTACAACGTATCATTTGTAAATTGATGCAGTTGGCTATAAAATACCAGACAAAACGTTAGCATATAGTAATTTATTTATAAATTAATTCAAATGATTTGAAACAAATATCGTGCGTTTGTCCTAGAATTTGTTTTTAGATGTGGTGTTTATATAATGTTGCATTAAGTGTTATTAATTTCAAGATTATACTGTAACTATAGTGTACTATTCAATTCACACAACTGTTGATATTTTCCCGTCAGCACTCTTTGTGTTCTTTTAAACGTTATCACCTAGGTTCATCAAACTAGGTTCATTGTGGATACTGTATATACAAATGTCAAAACTGTTTAACTTGGTACATGACATTCCTCTTTTCTTTCTTTAATAATGAAAGTAGTGTAATGACTTTACTGAAAAAGTCAATTTCAATCCAAACGTTTCTTGTTCACTAATGACATTATACTTGACTTCCCTCCTCACTGTCTTTAGTCAAAGGTCACAACATCAAAGCAAATCAAACTTTGATGAGGATGTTCTCACAAGGTAACCTCGCCATCAACTGGGTTACATGAGAGGCCCTATGACATGATTATTGTCTGTATTTGATGATATCCATCTATCTTCACTTTTAACTCAGATAACAAAGATGCAATTTCATTACATGAACCTTCTCAGGCCGCCACAATTGCAAATAGATTTTGCCTAAAATCAAAGCAAGGAAACGCCTATTATGTCCCTGTTGGTGCCTGAAACGGTAACCTTTGTAATGCTACGATGCAGAAAAGTTTTTATCTTCGATTTTATTGATTGCTGTCTGCTGTGATGAAATCAACTAATTATTATCTCTTTGATGTGAGGATGAACGATTTCCTGGTTATAAATGATTACAATAATTGTAGGTTCAGACTTTCTTTGGCTACGACACAATTCTGTTCTGCAATTATGAGCTTCTATGCAGAACGATTCAGGCTTTTATTTCATCTAAAATCTGAAGATATATTTATTTAGATATTATTTAATAATTATGACAGAGCATGCTGTGGACATCATGATCAGGAATTCAATAACTGTTTGACATAAATAAAATCTCTAATCTGTGGCTCTTTTTAATTTGATTTTTAAAGTGAAAATAAATAGTGTGTTGTTCATTACGTGTTTTGTAATCTCATTTTAATCAGATTGTAACACTCGTACCTCACACCAACACATATCTGAATACTGCACCATAGAGGTTATGTCAGATGAATTCCAGAAAAGAGTCGGACCGACTTGAGTTGACCTACGAAACACCACATTAAATGTCGTATCTAATAAGATATCTGACAGGTGAAATTATTGAAGGTGAGAGTAAAAAGTGAAGGTCACCTGACATGGTCTCTGTCGGGTACTGCTCAGATAGAAGGACAAGGTACGCGTGTTATGTTCGATCTGATTCAAATGAGCTTGATGTGTTTTGATGGTGAGTCTTTTTTTCCTTATTAAGCAACCTACGAAGAAATAATCACTATAAACATGACTGGGATCGACACCAAGTTGCCTATCAGCACGAATCATATGACAAAACATATCTCAGAAGGGAGCGGCAAGAAATGGATCCATTACTGTCTTCTCTCTAAATGAATTAACAGTAGTGGCTCTCATACACGAAGGTTACTGATATACTGATACTGATATATACATTTTAAGAGTGTAAATAGACACTCAAAACAGTTTCTCCCTATCCAGTTATGCTTTAATATTATTATGTTCATTACATGTAAACATTCAAAACTGTACTGGAGACATCGCATGTGTAAACATGGAACATGAATAATTTTATGGATTTACACTGGACTTACATTCTATTCTGTTTAAATTTGGCAGTCGATGGCAGTTCAATACAATTTCTTGGATTATACAATTGTTTATATTGGTGTCGTATTGATGTGTCGGTTTTAATGTTTGTTATTACATTTGTGGTTGTCGACCATTTTCAAATGACATTTGGTAAAATGATACAAACAAAAGAAACGTGAGATATCTAACAACTTATTTGTTGTAAACTGCAGTGAACTTAAATCTGATGCCAATATATCTGACTTTTCTAATGAATTCCACTTTAAAATTCCCTTCAAAGATACTATAGTGTTAGCTGCAAGCTTTCTTGTGATTATGTAGAGCCGAATACACTTTTTTCATTGGTGTATTCTTACAAAATAAACAGAGAGACGAAATGATACCATCTCTGATTTTGGATACCCACCGATCACATACAGATATTTCGATGGTAGCGTATATATCTGAAACATCTGAATTATCATTGTAAGAGAAAATGTTTCTACAAAATAGATATATGAACGTATTTGTATTGGTAGAATATATATATAGAAAATAGTAAACATCAGATGGTTTTGACTGGATCAATTGTCTTTAATACGATGAGCTAATTTCGACCAGTGTATCGGCCTTTCAAGTACTTGTGTATTTGTGATTGGGGTTAGCACTTCCATTGAAATCGTATGCTTTAGGCTAAGGTATCTTGTATTTCAACAATCATTGTTAGGATGACAGAAAATTCTTCACCACCACAGAGCACAAATACATGTAATCACAAACCTAAATCTTATTCAAAATTACGATTTATATATCATTAGGAATCTTTTTAGTATGATCAATGATATCAAAAGGTAGTTGCTCTAGTTAAAATTGAAAACAGCAATTATTGAGTGATTGAGTTAAATCTCTTTGATGTCGTGAATTTCCTGAAATCAATATTCACAAAGCCCCCGGACCAGATTACTTTTGCGGTATATTCTTAAAATAATGTCGCGAACAATTATGCCATGTTTTTTTAAACAATTTCTCAAATTTCAACAGTCATTCTGTCCCAAACATTTGGAAAACTTAATAAATATTATCCCATTACCAAAAATTCCTAAACCCACTATTGACAACAATTTCCGTCCAGTTGCTTTGACGCCCATACCCATGAAATGGTTAGAACGAATCCCTACACTTACTACTGAAAGAAACAGAGCACCTTATTCAATTCGCTTACACAACCGGGCGCGGTGTCGAGGATGCTACTATCAATTTGTTATACTGCATTTATAAACATTTAGAACTGTGACGTTCATATGTAAGAATTTTGTTTGCAGACTTCTCATCAGCTTTTAACACCATTTAGCCTCATAGTTTAATTAGTGTAACATATCTGTCAACCCGGGTATTATAAAATGGATAGAATATTTTCTTGTGAATAGACCCCAGTTTAAAACTGTTAACAACACTAAATCAGCAACAACATCGATATCCACTGGTGCCCCGCAAGGTAGTGTTCTCTCCCCTGTTTTATTTATCTTTTTGACGAACAACTGCATCAGTAGTCTAACTGTTAAGTTTGCAGACGACGTCGCACTCGCTGGACTAATAAGGGACACCGTAAATGACTATCGCTCTGAAATCACTGAATTTCTTGCCTGGTGTTTACCCTACTTTAAAATAAACATCACCATATTATCGTTATTTTACAAGTCTTTTAGTCAAAGTATCTAAGTCGTTAATGTACATTGCTGATATGGTAGTCTATCTGTTCAAAATCGATGTTAACTCTCGAAAATTATTAACACAGTAAGTAAACTTATTGGACTTAAAATGCAAGATATTGGCATTATGTACAAGCAGCAAATTGAAAGGAAGGACGAAAACGTTTAAATGACAGCACTCATGTCCTCTCTTCAGAAGTTCAACTTCTTCCTTCTGGTCGTCGCCTGCACACGCCAATATTCAGGGCTCGAATTTAGTTCATCCTAGCAAGCATCATTGTTTTGAATGAAGTCTTTTAATATATTTTCCCAACTTTATATACTGGGTGATTTTTGCCAATTGTTTTAGCAACTTTTTTACATGTACATATTCATGTTCATATGTACGAGTATATTTGTCTTTGTTGTTCTGTGTGTGTATGTTTTAAACTATTTAATCAAACCGTAGAACAAATTTCCTTCGGGATAATAAAGCATTATCTTATCTTAGTACCTTAACAGCAGGAATCTGAAAAATGATAATTATAGTGTTATTTTACATGGATATATGAACGTATACACGGAAATAACTTTGATCCCATTATTTTATCACCCCTGGAATTTATCATCAGGATCACCATGGATCTAAAATTACTTTGAATCGAACTATGACAACAGGTTGTAGAAAGAAAATTAAAATCCGATAAGCTCTGTAACTAATGGACTCTCTTGGTTTAGATAAACATTAACAGTTAAAGGAATGTAAACATGTAAACACTATTAACGAAATTATGAAAAATTCTACACATCCCTGAACTCATATGCCAAAATATATCATTTTATAATTGTCATGCAATGTTTCTAACGTCAAGGTTCTCTCTCCCGTGAGTGTAACATTTGGTTGTGAATAACCTATATGCGATTGCAGCCGAATTTGCTAAATAACAGATCTCAGGTACGTTTAGATTTCTGGCCTGCAACCATAGAGATCATAGAGATCAGATATAATATTTTCAATTTATAATCCACATTAATCAAGGCATCTTGAAAACTGTATTTCAGCTTTTATTTCTTGGATAGAAAACTAATACCCCTATTTGTTAGATAAGAGATTGCCGATCTATGACTTCAACATCATGCATGCATATTAAATTTGTTGATAAAGATTACCAGACTCTTTGCTAAAAATAAAGCTTACCAGATCTATGCTTGAGAAGTATAATAATTACAGGATCTTGGTATGATGTAGATGCTTTGAGGTTAAGTGGAATGTGAGTTTATAACATTAAGACTCTGTTTGAAGTACACTTAATAGATTTAGGCAGGTGATAACACTCCTCAATTTATCTGTTTTGATGAAAACTACAGTACATCTAAAATTATACACAAATGATCCAGAAGATATGTGAACTTTGCCTTCATTGAAAGCGTTGCATCAGTTACATCGTTTAATTATTCATTATCGAATTGTGATAAGTTCGTGTGCTATTGTGTTATTGAAGTAAATTATGAATGATGATTCCACAGGACAGTTCAGAAAATATGTTTGAATCACTTCTGACCCGATGATCGCGATATTGTATCATTTGTATTAGCTTTCAAAGATTTTAACCAGCTAACACTAATTTATATATGCACAGAAAGTCCTTTGAAATAATTGTGTTCCAAATTATCAGTCGAATCAAATATTAAAAAAAATATAATTAAGAAATTTTCATTGGGAGACGATGCAAACAAGTCAGTGAAATGTAGTTTCACAATATATCTGCTAGACTGATCATATCTTCGTACACTTCTCGCTAAGATATTGATTGTTTAAAGAAACGGAGAAGAAAGGTTGTTAAGTAAAACTGTTAAACTGTTTGAAGATATTTGTGTACACTGTGTGACCATTGAGTTGATTATATTTGTGCACCGTTTGGCCATTCAAATTAGTTCTTCAATGAAGGTATTTTAAGTTCAAAGTAGCTTTTCCCAACTGTTTCGAAGATACCAACCTAGTTTGCCTCCAAAAGACAAATTAATGAAACTGATTTCAAAGAGTAGCTAAGATCTGCGTTGCATTTAAAAAGTTTAAGAAATTTACTTGAAATCAAACAACAATAATCCGGAATTCATATGAGAAACAAAAGCCTATGCCTCATTTCAGCCCTTCCCTATAGAACACAGACATAATTCAATCGGGGAAGTTACTCGGGAGATATTTGAATTGCTTATCCTAAGGCTGACCTAATTTCTGAATTGTCAATGTATTGGTGACTTACATGTATGGTAATAACATAATTATAATTACTGAGATATTTGGTAGCTAATGGTTCAGACAGTCATTAAATTATCTTGTGTTATGGAGAAATAGTTCATTTATGTAAACAGGTGATCTGCAGATTGTGTGTTCGTAAAACTATTCAATGAAGTTATGTTTTTCCGTAAATATTTGTTTGTTAGAGAGTTGTTTGATTTCCAAGCCTTGGAATATCAGCTGAATACATGATGGATCCTAATAACTAAAGTGGTTCGAAGCTGTTGAATTCGTCAAACAATAATAATAGATAACAAACAACAGAAAGAACTGAATTCAAAGAGAAATACGATATTTGGATAAGAGTGAAATATTGCAAACTTAACAAAGTAGAGGGTTTACCGTATGGTAATTATTCAAGATTACTTATTGATGTATTAAGAAATTAGAGAAGAGCATTAGACTAAGGATCATCAAATGGGCCTGATCTTTCGTAAGCCTTTCTTCCAAAGTGGAATTAGGCATGTTTAGATGTACAAAAGGTAACAAAGAATCATTTGTACAGCAATACTAGAAATATCAAGTCATGGTTCTATGCTATAGTATGAGTTCTGACTTGTATGTTATAATCCCAAAGAAAGTTCTAAAGTCGATGCTTGCAGAACGAGATTGTTTTAAATGCATTCATGGACATGGGTGGGATGTTATTAAGTACCATGAGCATTAAATTATGGTACCGTTTTTCTCTCCAAAATAATTAATATTCATGTGCTGAATCTAAGTGTTAAACATTGACCACCAGATATCAAGTACATTCATTTTGTTACCGAATTGATACACACAAACACTTGTTTTATGCATACAACGGAACTAACCAGATGTTCAAATATTAGCATTTAAAAAAAAGAGGTTTATTCTGTTTCCCACATTCTGAAATACTGTTGTTGAAGGTGAAAATATGCAACATATAAAGAATGAGAGGTTATGAATAACATTTTTCAAGGCGGTTTTTGCAATTGACTTACCATTGCAACCCCTAGTTCGTAATCAAACCTTTTAACGTATCATTTTGTAAATTGTTGCAGTTGGTTATAAAATGCCAAATAAAACGTCAGCATAAAGTCATTTATTTCAGAATTAATGATGATGATTTGAAACTAATAGCCACAATAACAATTAGTTTTTGCCTATAATTTCCCTACAAAGTGGGTTACTTGAAACCATAACCTGTGTCCTGCTACGATGAAGTTTGGTTTTTATCTCCGATATTATTGATTACTGTCTTGAATGAAATAAATTAATTATTATGGTTCAAATAATTATAGCCTAGCTTATATAGCCTTTAGCTAGGACAAAAATTTATATTTATATTTATTATTACGAGAGAATAATGATTATAAACGTAGATAAATATCATTTAATGGATATGACAGAGGATACTGTTAATGTGCAGCTCATTTTAATTAAATTTCTTTACTTGAAAATAAATAGTGTGTTGTTTATTATATGTGATGTGATTGTGAATCTGTTCTGTCCCGTTAAGCAACTAAAGATAATTGTGTGTAATGAACATTGCTATGATCGAAACCAAGTTGTCTAACAGTATGAATCCTATGGTAAACAATCTCTCAGACCGGAAGGAGCGGCAAGAAACATTTTCATTACTGTTTTTTTCCCTTTTAAATGTAACCGATAGTTTCTGTGATACATGGAGGGTTGCGACCATTTCAGTACAGTTTACGAGTGAACATAGACACATTAAATGTCTCTCAATCCAGTTCCTACTGTTGTAGATGTGAGTGAATGTTTATGGGCTTTTTTATTATTACTTGACAGAAAACATTTTTGAAAGCACTGGATACATTGCATGTGTAAACATGAAACATGAAGAATGGAGACAATTTATGGATTTACACTGCAGCACAATTTTTCTTCTTCTTTTTCAATACATCTTCTGGGATTATAACCAGTCATAATGATGTTGTTGTATTGGTGCGTCGGTTTTAAATAGTATGCCAAATTTTACAAATGTTAAAACTTATTTTATGCCAAGATACAATTAATTCCTCCAGTAGAGGCGTTTTACCAAACATTCACGTTACTTCAAAACAATTAGAAATGCATTAAAATTACTGTTTCAATATAAAACGAACAGAGAAGTGTTGTTGTCAACTCGATATTTATCTCAACTCATGAAGTGGACAGCATTATTTTATCGATTATTTACATGTATTCGATGAAAAATGTAACATGTTTTTGGGTAAATGCAGTGGTTTGAAAATGCTTATGGTTTGAAATTAGTGCATGAATTTTTATATTTAAGATTATAAACACATATCACTATACTAGATATGAAATTATGGTGGGGTTTTATTTTCATTTTGTTAGTTTGACAAATCATAACTCTAAATGAACATTTGTAAAAAGCAGTGACTTTCCTTAATCTTTCTAACATTCTTAAGAAAAGAAAAGGTATGATTTTTCTGATTGTTCAATAATGATTTAACAAACATAAGTTAAATATTAAAGCAACATAGATAAAGACTTCAGCTCTCTAAAAATGAGTGGTTCTCGGTAAGGGCGGCCGAATGCCACAAACGAATTGTGCCTTCAAAGCCTGGGGAGCTAACATTTGCCATTACCTTAGCTTGAAAAGAGTAGTTTACATAGTTGTATGCTGAAGTAGTTTAGAATCCGTTTAAAGAGGATTCGAGAGGAATGTCAAATGAAGACTTCTTTTTGCTAAGTATTATTTAAATCGCACAATGTACAATGGAAAAACAGCAACAAAACTGATGTGGACATTTAGCAATGATCTGTCATGGTTCGTTAGGGGGCGTTTAAACGGCAGTTTTGAAATGTATTTGATAAAATTAAATGATAATGATGATCGACTTCTCTTGCCTATAGAATAAATCATGTTTCTGTGGTAACGTTATTTTAAATGATGATATACTCGTTTCAATGCGATTATCGGTTTAATAAGTTCAATCATAAACGTTGTCGGTTGCATATCTATTCTTAGTCTATATTCTTAGAATATGTTTTACAATTCACTTATGTCTGTTATTAATTGGAAAGGCAGACTGTTTCCGTACTAGTCTGGATCTACCATTGAGCACGCTTTGACTTGTATGACATGTTATTAATACTGAATGAATAGTTACTTCATGGTGAGGGTCTTAATCACACGAAAATGTCACATATATTTCGATTAATAAAAGTACATTATAATAATATTGTCAACATAAATTAATCAAAAACAATTTGAAAATGAATCTGTACTATCATGATATATTGAAAATCTCACCAAAGCGTCGTCTGATATCAAATATATCTATATGATTTGATTGTTTTTACTTTAGTCAATGAGAGTTGTTATATTTGATATCAGAAGACACGAGGGTGAGCTATTATTTTTCGTTCTTAAAAACTTATTGGCAAACAAAATGACCATATCTGAAACATCACTGTCATTTTGTTTCTTCAGCAGTGATCTCGGTCATAGATCACTGCTGAAGAAACAAAATGAGGTCATAACATTGTGACGTCATCAGCATTATGCTGTCACAGCCTTGTCAGCAGTATCTCAGTTATCTCAAAGCGATTTGATTTCAGTGATATCTACAATGTAGATATCACTTGAAGATATTGCGTGATCTGACACAAGCGATATCTACTGTGGTAGTCAGTTTTTGATGACAAATAGGATACTTATACAGCGCTAACATCCTAACTTACACCGCCGGGACAGAGCGCACAGACATTAATACCCCACAGCAAGGACCAACATCGTTCCCTCTTCATGATCAACTCCCTTGAAGTATACAACTTATATTAGTTGTCGCTCAAAATAGCCTCCACGTCCAAACCAGGTACACAATTGTAGAGCGTGTTGAAGAGAGCACACTTTCAATAAAGTCACTTTCCAAAGTTAACATCATATGTTAAACAACCCCTGTCTCTAAGTGGGGCAGGTCATCAACCCTATCAAATCTCGGATTATCCAGCAGTGAAACGGGTCACCCATACAGCGACCCGTGCCAAATGTTGCTGAACTCCACTGGAGGCTATGTACTCTGACGAAAGGACCAGGTGCCACCAAGAATAAGTAGTATTTGTACCAAATGAACACATTGTGATGAGGTACATTGATCACCGGTACATCACAGCCTCTATTACATCCCCAGGGCGGTAGAGAATGGAATGATTGTGATGTGCAAATCTTGGAAATGTGTACATACCATTCAAGACTCTTTAGCATGGATACTGTCCAGACCATGGAAACCATAACAGTTCACTGTCTACGTTGCTACAGTGCTGCAAACAATTTCCAGCAAGTGGTATGGTTGATATCGTTGCTAGTCCATCCAGTATAAATGACTGCTATCAGAACATGTCGTATTGTATGATTGCCCATTACATCTCTTGGAAGTGTGTTTCTATTGCTTTGGGTACTCCATCCTTTCAGTACATCTGTCTCATATTAAGCACATGTTATATGTTATTTCAAAACATTTCCTTACGAAAATGTTCATGCGATTGTTTATGGCAATTGTTGACAAAATAATTGGCACTTATATTAAATATAACATATCGATAGTATGTACCTGGAATGCCATGTACCATTTGTCAACTTAATCACCTGCAGATTAAATGTACACTGCATCAATATGTTTCATCGGTAACAATACATCTTGTAACCTTCATTGAAAATTAGATAATTAATTATTGTTGTTTATATCAACGATGGTTTAAAGTTACATTCCAATACTACTACTCCGTTTATTAAAGAGTTTGGATTTAGGACACACCACTCCATAATAATAAATAAACCGAAATAGCTTATATATACTGAAGGAGTTCCGAGCAGGTCTCCAGTATATCTCAAGACAGTTATCCCTATTTGTACCATTTCCTAAAGTAGGCCATTGAATCGGTATAATGAAGGAATTAAGAGAGAATACATACTGAAGTATTAAGTTACTTATAAATACTAACTGTCACGATAACAAAGATCTTTGCCAACAATTCCCTCCTGAATGAAGACAATATATTTTGTCATATTCATATATACTGATATATTTATATTTACCTTGACATGTTTATTGTTCTAATCAGGCAAATAAGTTTATATATGGCCGACAATATCTAGATGATATGTCAATGATGAAGGTGGTTTTCAAATAAACTGAAATTGAAAGGGAAAAGAAATCATATATACAAAATAACAAAATGTTTGCAACCGTATTATTTCGGTTTTGCTTGATACAATGTATTTTACTAATCATATGTCCATGTAACTTTTCACTAAGATGTCGATTGTTTAAAGACACATAGAAGATGTCGTTTAGTAAAACTGTTTACAGATTCTTTTGCACACCGTGTGATCATTGAGTTCAAAATATTTGCATAGTTGGGCAACTAAAATTAGTTCTATTAGAAAATATTTTAAACTAAAACAAACTTTTCCCAAATGTTTTGAAGATTCACAAAATATTTGGGTTCAAACGTTTTTTGGGCCTGATTGAATTCAGTAAGTTATTGGTGAGATATCTATATATATATATGAGAATTGCCGATCCTAACTCTGAATTAATTTATGAATTCTCACTATATTGCTGACTTATGATAATAACATAATTATAACTACGGTATTTGATTGTTGATGGTTTAGAAATATCTTGTTTTATGGAGAAAACATTTCACTAAAGATAACAGATGAAAGATGATATTTTCGTGAAACTATTCAATGAAAGTGTGGGTTTGTGTTCCCGCATGTATTTGTTTGTTAGAGAGTTGTTTATTTCCCAAACTTTGGAATATCAGCTGAGTACAGGTGGTAGGATGGATCCTAATTACTGAAGTGGCTCAACGTTGTTGAATTCGTCAGGCATAGATAACGAACAACAGAAAGAACTGGTTTTAGAAAGAAATACAGTATTTAGAAAATAGTGTAATGTTGCAAAGCTATCAAACTATCAAAATAGTTTATTGGCGATACCAAGGAAAAGAATGTAAAATGTTTTATATATTCAAGAACACTAATGCATTAAAAGAACTAGATGAGCGTTTGCGGGACACCGCAAAAGCAGAGCAGCCCTGAAATTTTGGGTCTCGCCTTTCCCTGTTCCGCCTTCTCGTCAGCATAAAGAAAATGGGAAATTGTTTTAAAATTATTTTTTTTCATTATTCAAGTTATTCTAACAAGTTGAATAATCACTGGGGTAACTTTTCACAAGTTTGTTCTTAAAAAGGATTAACATGGCCTTAACCAATATCTCATGACCTTGACCTTTGACCTTCAAGGTCACACCATCAATGATTACTTTTCATTTTGTATAACAATCATGCAATGACTCAAAGTGTTCATAGTTAACATAAGGCATATTCACAAAAGCATGCTTAAGTTGTGACCTCGCTTTGACCTTGACCTTTGACAGATTTTAGCGAAAACGTTTTCAAATCTTGGTCTTTCTCCATAGTTGATATATACCAAATAAGAGCCTGACAGCACAAAAAATGTTTGAAGTTATCATGTTTACAAGGATTGTTTGTAGTGATCTCAGAACTCATGACCTTGACCTTTGACCTTGAACATGAACATGAACATGTCAAAATCATTCACCAGGGGTATAAGTAATTAAGAGGTTATGTATATGAGTTCTTAAAACCTTCTAGGAAAAAAGGTTATAGCCAATACAAAACGCGGCGGCGGCGGCGGCAGCGATGGAAACTGCGCAAAAACTGATAGCAGCTGCTAATTAAAGTAGAGCATTATGCTACGGTCACACTTGCACGATGTCATCCGCGATGTACCACGTGCAACTTCATCTTGATATGCACCTATATGTTCTGGATACACACGCCATTCACACTTACAACGAACTTGATGTGCACGTGGTTTTTCGGCGAAGGTCGTATTGAGCTACGATTGGGTAAAATGTTTTGAACATGCTCAAAACTTTCGCGATCATCGGGAAACATCGTGAAATACACGCACTATGCACGTTGCGCATAAGTGTTACATCGTACGTTACTCTTGTTTATCGTAGCATTATCGTGAGCAAATTGTTATTACGATGCATCCGCAATTGTACGAATAGGAAGTGCTAATTGCGAATGTGTTACGTTCACTAAAAGAGTTGATTCCGAGCATAAGGCGTCTTTAACAAGATACCATTAAGTCTTTACCACGATATTCAAGTGCTCTTTACTGACAGGGCCACAGGTCTATAGCACATACATGATGAATAAATACACACATAAATACGGGTTACATCGATAATACGTTGTTTCTCTACAGCATTGCATAATGGATGAACATGGCAAGATTTTGTAATATAGTTTGACTTCTAATACTGACAAGAGTTGATTATTTAATTGTATTTGGATGGACATAGTAATATTTTAAAATATATTTAGAACCTAATGTATAATACGATGGGCAAATAATAAGGAAATGATAGGTCGTGAGACGAACATCTAAATCGTGCTAATGAACTTCTAAATTTCTTTATGTTAACACATGATAAATATAATTCATCGATTAGATCATTTTTGAACTTTGAATAATACAAACATTTGCTTGATAACGAAATTTTTTCTCTCCATGTTTGAAAATAGATATCTTTAAGTCTTGTAGTTAATGACTGAATGAACGGCCGTGTGTGAAATTCTTCATATTGTGCAATCGGTGTCGACCCGGGAAGTCCCTCAAAATATAATTATTTCGGTTGGGGCAAAGTGCCGTTTAGTTTAATAATAGCTGGAACAAGGGTATTTACTTGTCAAAACACAACCCGCGAAGGAGGGTGCTTATCAAAACAAACTTGTTTAATTGAGAAGTTAACAGAGTAAGCATTTGTTTTATTAAGAAACAGTTTCTTCATAAACATCTCTTGATGAAAAAAATTATATAGTGCCTTTTAAAGATTTGCAAAAAACCGTTGATAATATATGGCGGGTGGGACTTTGGCAAACACTTATCAATGATGTGATTTCAGGGAAGATCTTTATAGTTATTTATAATATGTATGATGATATTAAGTCTTGTGTTTCATTAGGGGGAAATGATTCTGCTCATTTTAATTGTTGTTAAGGAGTACGCCGGATGGGTTACAGCATAAATGTATTTAGAAAATATTGTGTAATGTTGAGGTTGAAAGAGAATACAAAAATGTATTGAAAAGACAAAAGTAGTTGTGTATGGATCCGGAATTGCAATGGTGATATTTTGTTGGTGACGTTATTTAAAAAAATTCAGATAGTTATACTTACCTAGAAATAGAATTTCATAAGAATAGGAAATTTAATACTGCCATAAAAGCCCTAAGAGATCAAGGCCTGAATTGGTTGTTATTAAAATCACGAAATCTACATTTATCCACTTTACCCGTGGATTGATGGTTGAGACAAATGAGTGCATATATGTGAATATGTTATCTGAACTTTACACAAAAGCAGAACTAAAAGTTCAGTTGAATCACACGAGAAGAGACGAAGTAAACATAAGTGTATTCTTTCTATTTGGTGAAAGTCAGTTAATCCCCAAATTGTTGCTCCATAAGTCAAAATTGGATTTATTTTTGCATCAAATATTTTGAAGAAGGTTTTATAATTCATATAGTGTATTGATTGTTTTCAGTATACGGATTAGTGATTTTTGCGCCTGAAGCGCAGCATGCTTGACATGCATGGTCCAGGAAAGCCCATTGGTGAACAATAATCCCAAATTCTTTTAACAGCTAACACATTCTAGCCGTATATCCTTAAATGTCCATTTTTCTATTTAGAGATTTTACCACCTTATTCAAAGACTACGGTTTTTGTTATCTCCCTGTTAACTGTTAATTTCCATGTTTCAAAGTATTTTTCAAGTTCATTTAATTGATTTTGGTGGCCACGTATGGTGCTTGATAATAAAACAACGTCGTCTGCTAACAAGAGAAGGAACATGTGTACAATTTCTGGATGGAGTTGGATGCTGTTTGAGCAGTTAGTTTCCATGTGGGTAACAATTTCATTTATGAAGAATGAAAAAAGAAATGGGATAAGAATACATCCCTGTCTGACACCAAGTTGCAATTCGAACGTTTCCGAAAATCTTTGGTTACTTTTAACACATGCCTTTACTTTATTACATATTCAATAACAGTTTACACATCTTGTCACTAAGACCACGACATTGAAATAAGTTCCAAAGTTTGTTCCGTTGCACAGAATCAAATGTTTTGCAAAATCTACAAACCCGGCATAATTTGTTTCCCCTTTTGTATTCAAATATCTTTGAAAAAGACTTTGTAATATAAACATATTGTCAATGGTGGTATATCCATGTCTAAAGCCAGCTTGTGATTCATTGATTTTATCCGTTGACTACCCCCAGTTTACAAGTCTCTTACATGTCAAAGGGTCTGTTCATGAAATTTGGTGGGAACTGCGTCTATTAATATACTTTAGCAATACCAGCGGCACATTCTAGTACTGTCCAAGAAGCAAACAAGAGAGCGAGAATGCCAGGTCGTAGAAAAAGAGTGCTCAGGTAAGATATGTGGTAATCATTACTATATAAGTTATAAACTTCTCTCGAGGTCAATACATTCTGGTGTTATCATCATTGCAGTTTTATAGCCCGACCCGAAGGCGAGGGCATATACTGCAACGAAAATGCGTACATTAGACCGTATTACCTGAGGGACAAGCTTACAACGTATTAATCTTACTGACAAGTCAACTTTTACAGATTTGAAAAAGATTTTTTTTCTCTGCAACAAACTGTTATGAACAGAAAGAATTTTAAATTTAGCGTTGGTCCGCATAGGAGTTTCATAATTGCTTTTCTTAGTCGTTTTTGCTTTTGCTTCTTTCGGAAATACGTGGTGGCGACAGTAACAGCTGTTACTAGCTTAACTAGAGATAAAACGTCGACATCCATGATGGACCTGTACTGGTATTGTATCGTGTAGCCAAGAGAAGTACACTACTGTGCATAATTAAGTACACCGTGTTCGCGAACATTTCGCGCACATTTCGCGAAATCCGGTGTACTTAATTCTTCACAATAGTGTAACGTGTCTGAAACCAAAATTGATAAAGAGATAGTATGTCGTATAAAACTCGGATAGATCGTAATATAAACGTTTTAATCACGTAGCAACTCTTTCATCACGCGTTGTGAACACGCCCCTTTATTGACAAACACGCACGCAAATCTGAGTAATAACGTAAGTCTCACTTGATGTGAACGTAATGTGTTAGTGATACACTCGCGGTACATCGTATCTTGTTCTTGTAAACAGTATAAAATACCTTTTACTACGATAATCCGCACCTCGTAATAAGCACGTCTATGACATCGTGTAAGTGTGACCGTAGCATTAGACAAGATATCATGAAGGAGACAGTATTTCGTGAGAGTTATTTGTGCGGAATCAGCCATATTCAGATCATAGACTTGGGTAAATGTATACAGTATATATTTGACACATATCCCCACCCCCTAGCCAGTTGTTCAAATGTCCATTAAGGTTACAAGGAATCGTGTGTAAACAGGGAATCATTTGTTCAACAACTTCAACAACAATACTAAAAAAAACCAAGTTATGCTTTCATGATTTAGTATGAGTTATTGTGCTGCAAATGTGGATTGTATTCATCTTATACAATTTGTTCCTTTTACGTGGAATTATTATTTTGTTCAAACACTTCATTCAAAATAAACAAATGGGCATTATCATTTAAATAATGTGTCTAAAGAGTTAAAAAAAAAGATTAAAAAAATTCTTTAATTATCATATAAATCTGTGGAAGATTTTGAAATGTTATTTAAACTGTTGGCATCAAGGAGGCATATAACACTTGTTTTTGCCAAAAATCGCTATCAGACGAGACACAGTTCTGACTTGTATGTTATAACCCAAAAGAAACTGAACATCTTAAACCACAAGAACCACAAAATTATGATGTTTGCACAACGAGATTATAAATGTATTCATGGACATTGGTAGGATATATCGTTAGTATTTAATTATGGTACTGTTTTTTTTCTAAAAAAAAATAATTTTCATGTGCTGAATCTACTTGATAAACATTAACCGACGGATATTACATACACCAATATTGTTACCGAATTGAATCTTATACACTAAAACACCGCTATTATCGGAATGCGAAACAAACCAGAGGTCGAAATGTTAGCATTAAAACAATACGCATATATATAATATAATCATAATAATAAGTATATCATTTGCAATCGCAACTATCTTTAATTGTTTTTCCTTTGACAATAAACGTGTGAATTGCTCTTCACGATATTTACACAGAAAAGCTTTCGGGATAACTGTTGTTGAAGAGGTAAATTTGCAACAAATAAATAATGGGAGATTTGAATAACATTTTTTGCAATAGATTCAAAATTGTAACCTCTACTTTTTAATTAAAACTTTAAACACATCAATTTGTGAATTGATGCAGTTGGTTACAGAACATATATATAGCCTATAGTCATTTATTTATGAATTAATTGTAATGATTTGAAACAAATATATTTTGTTTGTCGTAGAAATATTAGATTTGGTTGACGATATGAGATATGGAAAATGTTACATACATGCAATTAATTTCAAGATATTAATGTGACGTATGTTTCTCTTTGCAATTCAAACAACTCTCCTTCAACTTCTCCTTTAGCACGCATTGTGTTCTTTTAAATGTTGTCACCTAGGGTCATCATGGATACAGTACTAGTAGATACAACTGTCAAAACGAGTAATAACTTGGTAAATGTCATTCCTCTTTTCTTTCTGTAATAATGTAAATAGTGTAATTACTTTACTGACATACATGTAGTCAATTTCAATACAAACGTTTCTTGTTGACAAATAAAATTGATTTGAAAGCTATCAGCTATCGTTATTAACATATACTTGATCTTCCCTTCTCAGTGTCCATAGCCATCAAGTGCAAATCAAACGAAATGTGTGCGGAGGTTCTCACAACGTAACCTCTCCATTATCTGAGTGACACGAGAGGTATGATATGATTATTGTCTGTCTTTGATGAGATCCATCTTTCTTCATTTTCAACTTAGATAGTGGTACATGAAAGATGCGATTTCATAACATGAACCTTCTTAGGCAGCCACAATAAGAAATAGATTTTGCCCAAAATCAAAGGAAGGGAGCACCTTTTGGTAACCTTAAACGGTAACCTTTGTCCTGCTACGATGCAATCGAGTTTTTATCTCCAATATTATTGATTATTGTCTACTGTGATGAAATCAGTTAATAACTTTCTCTTTGATATGAGAATAAATGAGTGCCTAGTTATGAAAGAACTTTAGTTGGGACGATAATTTTATTATGAACTTATTCTGCAGAAAATGCAGACCCATTCAGGCTATCATTTCATCTACAATGTGAATATAAATTTATATCATTAGTATTTAATAAACATGATAGAGCATACTGTGGACACCATAACGATCAGGTGATTAAGAAGTGCTTTAATTGCATGATACTGCTACTGCTACTGGTTGGCGTACACAGCATCCTTAATCTGTGGCTCTTTTTAACCTAAATATTGAACATAAATAGTGTTGTACATTATGTGTTTTGTAATCTCATTTTAATGAGATCAAACCAAACACTCGTACCTCACACCAACACTTATCTGAATACTGCACCATACAGGGAGTCATATATAATTGTTATGCAAAGGTAAACAGCAAAGTTATGGAATTGTTTGAAAACTGAAGATATTACACTTAAAACAAAACGTCAAACATGAAAACTTTGAAACAATGTTTAAGTTCCATTTCAAATAGCTATATTTAAAAGGATTCTGTACTGTACAATGTGATAAAAATCATTTGGATCAACATTAATTCTGCAGGTTTATTACGATACATCATGCATAAAACCTATTTAAATACTTTATTATTAAAACGTCAAACAATAGAAACGTCCATTTGATCAAGTTTAAATACAGACTCAAGTTACATAATTTTGTCCCAAAAAGGGACTTTCAAACGTGTGCCAGGGAATCATTGAAGAATAGTGAGTGAGTGAGTGAGTGAGTGAGTGAGTGAGTGAGTTATTGTTTAACGCCGCTTCGGCAGTATTGCAGCCATTAGCGGCGAGATATTTACTTTATTTGTCTAATTTAAAAAAGGAAATTGCAATTGAATAAAAGAACACAGCACGAAGGCCGCAAAAACATCAGCATATTATCACAAGTTGAATAAAAGCTGATAATGAAAAGTTAAAATTTACAATTTGTCAATAAGGTGTATAGCCTTTAGAAAATCTAAAACACGATGCTCACCGAAATGAGTAAAAAGTTGACTGATTGAAATAGAAGGATAACATGTTTCCCTGATATGTGCAGTGTCCCAACACTCACATAAAATGTGTTTGATTGTGAGAGGCACTCATTCGAAGAATAAATAAAGGTTCACAACAATTCAATTCAACAAGATATAATAGTTTCTTATAGGTCATCTTTATTCAGCAATGACTTTTGGGCACAATATCGATTCAGAGCATCATTAGCACTTCCCTAACCCAAAAATCTGCTTATCTAAGTGTAACAGTTTACTCGAAAACTTGTCTCCATCGAGTAATGACTGCTCCATACCTAAGGTTCTGTTGTAGCGGTGGTATACGTTCAGTTGGATAGATCATTCATTTCACTGCCTTCAGGAAAAACATTGTTTATCTCTTGATGATATAAGAGGTACTTGCAGTGTTCGCCTTAAAGTGCAACATTAAACCATTAGTGAATTGTTCACGATCAATACATGTATATGTATTTTTATTTATTTATTTTTTTTGTTTTTTAATTATTTTAAAAAAAATGAAATTTTAAGTTTAATTTTGTTTTAAAATTATTGTTGATGATACACAACTGTTCATCGACATATATGACATATCCTATGTGAAAATAAATAAATATGCCTGATTCTGCACACATTTAAAACATTTTAAACAGGGCAGGGGTCATTTTGGTGAAAATTTCATTCTTAACCCTGTCTTCATTACAAAAAGATATTTGAACTAAAATTTTAACCTCAGTCACCAACAAAGTCAATCAAACTACTGCAGATAAGTATTATTGTATCGTTTCATAGTCAAAAACATCTGATTTCTTTTACATATTGAATTAATCGAAATAAACTTAGATGAAAACTTTGTTTTGCCCGGCAGTTTAATTAATTTATCAGAAAAGGAGATAAAAGAAGCATGGTCATGGTAATGAGAGCGAAGTAATGATTATCTTCTCTTGTTGCTTGCATGGAACATCATCGATCTTGTACAACATGACATTTTCTTTAGGGCAAACCATTTCAATCACAGAGTAGTGTTTCTTGCAAATAACATGTACAAATCATTATGAAATGTTGTATTGTCTACGATGTCCAATGGCATTTTTATCTTTGAATAGTCCACGTGATAACATCAATACATTTCCAAATAAATTCGTATCGACAACCAAAGATAAAAACATTTAAAAAAAAAACCCAGTATGTTGGAAGCAACACTGACCTGGCAGTTTAAACAAGGCAACAGAGGTAGATGAGTTCAAGCTGTAATATATCCGGGGTTAGCATTTATCACAACTATTTCATTAACCCCAACATCATCAGTGTCTGGAGTGATACCTCGTAGACTACAGAACTCGTTATGGTTTCCAATATACCATGTGTCTAGCTTTCACGCCAAGGATTATTTTTGTCTTTAATGGTGAATATATAAGATAAATGCATGCCTCATGTATCAGTTATGTCATCGTTGGTTGTTTCATTATTTCGTTGATGCAATTTAGTAGTCTTGAAATAAATATATCGATGGATAAGTAGGAGATAAGACGATACGTATATCTATTATATATTTCTTGTCAAGAGATCATATAAATCACTCATCTTGTGACGAATAGCAATCGTTGTTGTTCCATGTCTTTACAAGCATCTAAAGAGGGTTCTATTGGAGTATCTGCCAATTTGTTTGTACGCATTGCATAAACGTGGATGATATCGACGTGTAATCATTAGGATATGAGTTCAAGCCCATGGTATTCTCATATTAGTATCTTAAAAATTGTTACTTTTTATTGGAATTAATTTAGGACGATATTTAGTGTATTAAATGGTAATGCCATCATGTCCGAGGTTAAGATTTGTGTTTCAAAACAGTCGTTCCAATGTAATACATTTCAACAAGATTGTATTTTGCAACATTTGGTCTAAAAATTGATAATTTAATACAATGTATTGATCCATTAAGAACACTAAACTTATAACTGCTGTACGATATTATCACTACATATACATTTTGTACAATATATTGCAATAAATTGAATATTGTTTCCCCTAAAGTAAATCGAAATGAATATAACAACACCTATACGATCTAGGGAAATTCAACAATTTGATAATGCAAATAACAATTGCCACTGTTAATTCATTGACGTGACATATGCCATAAGGAAACAAATTGAAGGACGTGTTTGTAAATAAACATGATTACAAATTGTGTTTCCGTATCATTAATACTATATATTTGGAATAACAATTGTGTTATGTTATCCTTTGACATTTGATAATCTCTTTATCATAAAATGTCATTATGAATTTTATAGCTAATAAGGCAAATCTGATAGAGAATTGACTTACTTGTTGTGGAGTAATTTCATTGGCAGTACAGCACGCTGAAGGACACTATGTCAGTGATATATGGTTATGTACTTCCTTGAAATAGTCCTTAATTAAGCATTTTATAAACAAGATGTATGAGATTTGTTACAAAAATGTCAACAAAAGATCCCTGATTTGCTGTTTGAAGAGATTTCTTATCAGTTCATGATTATCTAATAATGGAAAATAAAATCATAAATCACTTAATCACGTCACATGATCAAGTAAATATATTTTCAGCATTTGAAAGCCTGCGTGGCTTGGGTCAATCTGCTTACTGAATAACCGTGTTTATCAGACTAAACGGTACTTATTTTCGAGTTGGAGATCTTGCTTTTGTGTTTTTGTATAATGTTGTAGAATCAATTGTCATTTATTTTCACTAATAAATCGGCTTCCTGCGATAGAGAAGATTAAAGAATAAAGGGAAGAATTGTATTGAAATATTTGATAGGTGTTCAAGTTCATGACGGAAATAAGACTATACTATACAATAGTTTATGGGGTGCCAAATGGGACTTTAATCGCTATTTAGTAAGCTTACTAATTCGAATTAGTAAGCTTACTAAATCGAATTAGTAAGCTTACTAACTCAGGCATGTATTTAGTAAGCTTACTAAATTGAATAAGTAAGCTTACTAATTCGATTTAGTAAGCTTACTAATTCGATTTAGTAAGCTTACTAATTCGTTTTGAATTAGTAAGCTCACTAAATGAACTAGTAAGCTTACTAAATGAATTAATAAGCTTACTAAATGAATTAATAAGCTTACTAAATGATTTAATAAGCTTACTAAATGAATTAGTAAGCTTACTAATTCACCCGATTTAGTAAGCTTACTAATTCATTTAGTAAGCTTACTAATTCATTTAGTAAGCTTACTAATTCGATCGATTAAGTAAGCTTACTAATTACTAATTCATTTAGTAAGCTTACTAAATCAACTGAATTAGTAAGCTTGCTAAATAATTTTTTTATTTTCCCGCCTAAAACCAAATAATGATTACTCCCTCCAATGCGGTAAAATGGCGGGATAATTTCACACGGTAAAACGTGACGTATAAGTAGTAGCTTGTGGACGTTAACAGGAATAATTTACAACATTTAACTGCCAATGTTCTCCCTATAGTGTATTTAATGTGTTCCACTGTTCACCACCACAGTTACAGAAACATTTCACTACAACGTTCGGCAAAGAGTTTCCGTAGAACATCGGAGTTATCTCCCTTTGCAAACATGAGCCACTGGTTACGGCGCATTTTAAAAACGGGATTTTGTCAGTCTCCCCTATTTAATGTGTTTGTTAAAATATTATCTGAGTGATCTACAGTCTAGAATGAACACTGTACGTGTATATAATTATTATTTCATCAAAACCTGCCGCTTGTCTGAAAAAACCTATGTCTGATCGTTCTTTGGAGCAATCATTTATTGAGATGTCAACAAACCGGAAATGAATTAGTAAGCTTACTAAATCGTGAAACCGGATGTGATTTAGTAAGCTTACTAAATGAATTAGTAAGCTTACTAATTCATTTAGTAAGCTTACTAAATCGTTTCTATTTAGTAAGCTTACTAAATGAATTAGTAACCTTACTAAATGAATTAGTAAGCTTACTAATTCATTTAGTAAGATTACTAAATCGATCACATTAGTAAGCTTGCTAAATGAATTAGTAAGCTTACTAAATGAATTAGCGATTAAAGTCCCGTTTGGCACCCCATAAGAGTTATCACATGATGATATCAATTTCGGCAGGACACTTCTGTACAATCCATCAATTAGTGTTCGTTTTTGTTGACTTTATTCATTTTTATTAAATCTACATCGCATTTGGGTCTGATAAAATGTTTATAACAGAGGTATATCATGAAAACATTATTTCGTACTTATTGCTGCTAGACTTGTAGTTTTGTCAATGGTCGTATGAGGTACAGGGCAACTGAAGTGATGTGGGCTAGTTTCCGTATGATATTGTACTAGTGGGTTTGATAAAATCCATCATAAATCATCTTTATGCTTTGGGAAAAGACAGATTATCTAAGAGCATTGATTTCACTAAAAAAATATTTTGAAAAAACCCTCAATATCCATGTGAAATGAACGATTACTTCAGAATGTTTCAGTTGTAATATATCTTCAGCATCTGTCATCTAATAAAGACACTCATGAGGAAAGTTACTTTCATCGCTTCCAAGAATCGTTTAAATGTGCAGTAGGTTTGTTAGAATTTGATTCATTTTGTATCTTTCTAAAAAAAAAAACGTAATACAGATGAACTCTTATTTGAACACATACCGTATTCGCCGTATTAGAAGCCCTGGGCGTTTAAAACATTGGGAAAAGGGGGCGTTTATCAAAATGACTTTAAAAAATCGTAAAAAGGGGGCGTTTATTTAAAAAAATGTCTGTTGATAGTAGTTATAGGTGGGTTGTTTTGAGGACGTCGTTAACATTGAAACCCCCATACGCATAAAATCATCTTATGCAAATGAGTGTCACGTAACACTCACCCCCTATGTCAATACATCTCGACGGTATACGTATCCCCCACCCCCTATGTCAATATATCCCGAGACATCTATAGACTATGTAAATATATCTCGACGACCCTCGTCGGGGCTATTGTGTACATTAGTGAAAATATTCAGTAAAAGATATGACGTCAGAGGACACGTGTCTAATTTATAAATTAACAACAAACATTCATGAAGCTCGTCAAACGATGTCTGGAAGAAAGGAATACAAGTGGGTAGCATTAGCATTCCCCCCACCAAGAGCGAAACATCATTTCGGTGAAGAGGTGATTATATCAACGAGCAAAGAATGGTTCCCAACGAAATCTTTGTGTATGGACGATTTAAGAAAACAAAAGGAAGTGAATAATTACGACATACCAGATTCGTGGGGATCAGTGCGTATTTTCATCTATTCTAGAAAAGGAATAAACTGATTTTTTAAAAACGATGGACAAGATAATCGACGAGGTAGAATCTCATTCTATCAATCAACTCATCGAAGAACTACTGTTCAAAGCATATGTGAACGTCATTAAACGAAATATAACCAGCCAAGAAGAAGAAAATATCATCGAACAACACGTATTGTCTACCGTCGACGAAGTAGAAGTCACATACGAATGGAAGAAATATATACACCAAACTCCGATACTGCAAAAGATATCGCCGCTATACTTTATTAAATACGAATGTCAAGACTATCGAGACACGAGACTGAAAACTGATCGCTGGATAAAACAACTCGTAGAATCTGTTCGTGAACACAGAGAAGACGCGAAAAAACTCATCTAGGCATGACATCATCAGAAGAGATTTATCGAGAAAACTATTACAACCCGAGGAAAAGTGGAGCATTTGCTGGAGCCCAGAAGTTTATCAAAACTCTGAAAATTACCCATCCAAATGTCAAACCATACCGAGTTATGAAATGGCTACAGAAACAGGAAGCCTACTCGTTACATAAATCACAAATCAAAAGATTCAAGAGGAATAGAGTCATAGTTGGAGGAATGGGAGTTCAACTCGATGCAGACCTATGCGATGTGGGGAATCTCTCGGAATATAACGATGGAATGAGATACATTCTCGTTCTGATTGACTGTTTTTCCAGATATGTATGGTGTGTAACGATCAAGGACAAATCGGCTAAAACCGTAGCAAATGCCATGAACAAGATCGTAGCCGGTATGGATAAACCGCCTTATAACCTGAGAACGGATAAAGGAGGAGAATTCACTAATAAGCTGATTAAAAAGATATACGCAAAATATCACATCAAGCACTTCACCACTCAAAATTCGGATGTGAAAGCCAACTATTCAGAAAGATTTATACGATCGTTGAGAACGATTATGTACAGGTATTTCACTTATCAGAACACCTACAGATATGTAGACGTGATTCAAGACTTGATTTACAATTACAATCACCGCCCCCACCGCGGTTTGAAAGGAAGAGCGCCGGCAGATATTACCCCTAGGAATGAAGCGTTGGTATGGCTTGAAACCCATGCCTCTAGTAAGAGGAAGAATGTCAGTAAAGAATCGAACACAGAATTCAACAGAAACAGGAGGTATAAGTTTAAAGTTGGAGATTATGTACGTATATCGTTAATCAAAAGAACATTCCAGAAAGAATACGAACAGAAATGGTCTGGAGAAATATTCCGAATCGAAAAACGTCGGTTCAGAGAAGATATTCCTATATATAGTTTGGAAGACTTACAATCAGAACCAATACAAGGAACGTTCTACCAGAAAGAGTTACAAAAATATCACCAAGATCCGAACAACGCGGACTGGCGTATAGAGAAGATCGTTAGAAAGAGATCTCTCAAAAAGGGAAAGAAGAAGACGAACGTCAAACAAGTGCTCGTGAAGTGGTTGGGCTTCCCAAGCAAATTCAACTCCTGGATTGACGCTGATCAGGTCAAAGATCTACAGACATGGAATGGATAGTTATAAGTAGTACTGATAATATGGACTATTTTCCAGACAACAAACCACATCGTTTTTCGGTTTACCTGGAACAACCGATTCGGTTAAACGGGCAGTGGATAGTATCACTGAGAGAATTTTATGCGATGGCGTCACCACCGCCTAAGAATGGACCAATCACTAGAGCCAGAAAAGCAAAGAAGGATATGAAAGTAACCGACGATCTGTTGTACGTATATTGTTCGGCGTGCGAACCCATAACAGTAGGCGGACATCGTCAACCGCTTCTCAGACGACTTTCCTCTACCTCGGACTCAACATGGAAGGTGTTAATATCAGATCCATACGAAATCGGACTGAGACTCGTCAATAACACCATTCAACAGTTCGATGTGTATATAATGGATAGCTCCGGGAATCCCGCCACTTTTTTATCTGACGTCTCATCTATGACACTTCAGTTGCGACGATACCCGTTCATGATATAAACGAGTATGACCATGGAATACATGAACGAAAACCAAGAGCTAGACGATAACACGCTTTACATTCCCAATCCTTCAACATGGCGGAAATATTATGCGAACATAGCCAGAGGTAAAGATGCATCTCCGGGAAATAACAGAAAGGTGACAGCGATGACAAACGTACAACAGATACTGAAACCTCTTCTCAGTGAGAAGCGCCAAGAAGACAACGCAACGCATACGAAAGAGGACATAAAACTGGTGACGCCAACACAACAGGCCGTAGACCAAGCCAAAGCCGAGATAGAGAGGAACCCCGAAAACGTCTCGCGTATAGCTATAGAGAAAGGAATGCAAGTCAAAAGAAAGAACCGCAAGCAGAAAGGCGGCAGTGGGAAACCGACCTCTCGCAAGGCAAGACCGCTGTCTAGAGGGAAGAGGAAAAAGAAGAAGAAGACGACGACGAAGAGGAAGAAGAACAAGAACGTCGTTTCCAGAAGACGAAAGAAGATCACCCTCAACAGGAAGAAAACTTCGTTCAGAGACATATTTGGTTAAAAAACAATAATGGCTGCAGTAATACCGGATTCCAAATTCTTCACCGAAACTCAACCCCAAGAATTGGATCTATTTAGCTTACCGCCAACGCAGACGGGAGTCGAAAGGACATATTTGCAAGACTGTCGACCTATATCTTCCTACTCGGGGGACACACCAATCGAATTTCATGTCAGCACTCAAGATGGATTGGAATATATTGATTTACGCAGATCAATGATATATATGAAGTGTAGAATTACAAAGGGAGACGAAACACATTTACCGGCAACAGAAAAATGCGCGCCAGTCAATTTGCTAATGCACTCAATGTTCAGTCAAGTAGATGTGAGACTTCAAGGAAACTTGATAACCTCAACCAACAATCATTACCCATACAAGGCTATTATTCAAACGATCCTCAACACGAACGAGGTCGATGCCAAATCCAAATTAACGACCCAGCTTTACGCAAAAGACACAGAAGGCAAGATGGATGTAACAGACCCGAACGGAGACAACGTGGGACTTTTCGAAAGATCTAAATTAACCTCGGGCAGTAAAAGTTTTGATTTAGCGGGACCGTTAATGCACGATATGTTTAACGTGAACCGTTACATTCTGAATCAAGTCGACGTTCAAGTCAAACTCTATCGCTCGAGTCCGAAGTTCGCGCTGATGGCCGACAAAGCGGACGGAAGCTACGCCATAAAGATAGAAGACATCGTTCTGAAGGTGATGAAGGTAAAGGTGAATCCCGGAGTGATATGGGGACACAGTACAGCGCTATCCACGACTACGGCGAAATACCCATACAAACGTACAGAAGTCAAGATGATGTCCATACCGGCGGGACAAGTATCATTGAGTTATGACAACATCTTTCAGGGAGCTCGACCAAACAAAGTGGTCGTAGGATTTGTATCATCAAAAGCAGTGGCGGGCGACCTAACCAAAAATCCTTACAATTTCGCCAACTACGATGTAACAGCGATAGCCCTTTATTGTGATGGAGAAACAGTAGGGGAAACAGGACCGATGAAAATAAGTTTTGACAAGACACGAGGTCAGAACGTTCTCCCACCATTCGTCAATCTATTTAGATACAACGAAACCTGGTTTGCAAACGAAGGTGATCTACGAGGTCTGAGCAGCGTTTACCTAAACAGGAAGGAGTTTGGATCCGGTTACGCGTTGTACGTATTTCCAATAGAACCAAGTTTCGGGAGAACGAATGACCAATCGTACCTGACTCTTAAAAAGAAAGGTTCCATGCGTCTAGAGGCTCAGTTCGGAACAGCGTTGACAGAAACAGTCACGTGTGTCGTGTACGCGGAATTTGGAGATGGCTTCCAGATCGAGAAATCTAGAAATATCATTTTGTAATAAGCAAGTTCATCATGGACACAACGCAGATGGAATGTATCGTCGAATGTGACCCGGTTTTAAGAAATCACGTAATTGGAATCTTCGCCAAGAACGAGTTAACTTCACCCCTAGCGGAAGTACTCAATCGGAAGGAGTCGATGCCTTGCGCAATCATCGTGAACACGGACAATAGATCATCTCCAGGAAAGCATTGGTTTGCTATTTATAACGCAAACCAGGTGTTAGAATTATTTGACAGTTTAAACGGATCCTCCATCAGTCATAACCTAAGCGAAGTGACCCGTCTGATTACGAGTTTACGCGGAGAAGGACACGATAGGAAGGTCAGTTTATCGAATAAGTTCCGTCTACAGGCACCGAATAGCGACACGTGCGGATATTACGTTATATATTATCTGATGTTTCGCCTGAGGGGATTTACGATGGAGGAAATATTTGAACAGTTTTCAAAATCAAATTTGGAAATGAACGATCACTACATCCGACGATATATACACAAGCGATATCCGATGTGTTTCACAACTTAGACCTCTCCATCGCCAAAAGGTTCCCACATACTGTTGCGCGTGTGTATATGTGTGTGGTGTGTGTGTATGTGTGACCGCAGAAAGATGGAGGCTAAACCATACATTTCGCACGATGAAACATCCACCGACGACGTAGCAGCAGAGGAGACACAGGAACCAGTGCTTCGGATCTTGACGCCGGCGACCATATTCATTAGCGGATCGACGCAATCAGGGAAGACTCACTTCACTCAAAGATTACTGACATCAGCTAAGGATATTTTCGATCAGAAAGTGAATAAAATTCTCATATGTTACTCCATGTGGCAGCAACTATACGACGAGATGAAACAGACATCCGAGAAAGTCTGTCCAATAGAATTTCATAAAGGAATACCAAACGAAGATTTCATTTCTGACTGGGGAGAAGCTGATTGTCAAACTAACGATCGTCATAAACTTATCGTGATCGACGATCTAATTGACGAAGTCTCGCGAGATTCGACCATGTGCAAACTATTTACGATGACAAGCCATCATTTAAATATAACGGTATGTCTCCTCAGTCAATCATTATTCCCTTCCACTACCTACGGTAGGTATGCAAGAACAATATCGTTAAATTCGCATTATATCGTATTGCTCAAGAACAGAAGAGATTTGTCTCAGATCGCAAACTTTGGACGACAAATAGCACCGAGAAGAGCCAAATTTTTCCTCGACGCGTATGAAAAAGCCAGCGCACAAGGTCAGTACGGTTATTTGTTCGTTGACCTGTCACCGAGGAGCAACCCGCAATATCAATTCAGGACGAATATATTTCCCGGAGAGGTCACAACGGTATATTCGACGGAATGAACAAGGTTAACAACCACCATCATCATTCCTTTAAGCAAGAGATAAGTCTACTCCGATTCCTAAAACACAACCTATCAGATAACCAAAGGAAAGCGATACTACGTTCACTAACCAATCAACAGACAGATGTTCTAGCGGAGATATGTCTAAATATCTTAAAGGGAATCATTCCCGTTTCCGCGAGACAGAAGGCGTTGTTACAGTCCAAGAAGACAGTCCTGAGACGGATAGCCGATAAAAGAGTTAAAAGATCGGTTACTAAGAAACTTTTGATACAAATTCGACAATTGCTTCCTCTTATTATAGATTTACTGGAGGCTTACTACTACAGAGAAGAAGAAGAAGAAGAAGAAGAAGAAGAAGAAACCGTCAGCGATCAAGATGAATAACTCGACACAAGCACGTGAACTAGTCTTAATTCCTAGAACTAAATATGAAAGACTTGTTTATGAGAATACTAACATTAAGGAAACAAATGCCTCACGAGAAGAAGAACACAAAGGAGAGAAGAAAGAAGAAGAAGAAGCACATGTTAGTTCCAGCAGGAAGAGAAAGAGGAAATCCGATATAGACAGTGTTACTCAATATAAGGAGGAGGAGAAGAAGATGAAGAAGAAGAAGAAGAAGAAGAGGACGTGGGAACCGGCTGCATCACCATTAGAGCAAACGTTTAACGATCTGGGTAGAACTGCGTACTTTGATAACTGGATACGATATTAATCATATATATATCTATGTTGTCTGTTTATATTGATCAACAACAACAACAGTGTAAAATATCTCTGATGTTATTGTATGTATTTGCTTACCATTACTTAGTGTTATGTATGTAAAGGATGTATTAGACATATTATGTAACTTTCGTGTTATAAGACTAATTCCTGTAGTTCAATAACCTAAAAAGCATGCTATAGGCATGTTATGTGTACTATCGTAATATCATGTATATTCAGTAATAAATATATAGAAATAACAACACAACTCATTGGTTATCATTTATATCTGTTTATTTATATATATATATATATATATCCAAACACCAATTGTTACACGTAAAATATTGAATACATTGGGAATATTGAAGTAGCAAGTCACAATACCAGTTTCAAGGAAACATTCGCACTCGTGGAAGTAGACTTATACACATGCAATGCGCAACATAGTCGAGAGTCTCCTATAGAAACATTCATCGCCGTGAAGTGGGTTTTAAAACCATACGTAGCGGACGTGTCGATACACCGTCGGACATAACCCTACGCTTGACGTAAAAATAGGACAGTCCCGCACGTCTCTGTTGATAGGTATACATTGTATTTTGTCTAGCTCTGAAGCCGACATTCACGCTGGATCGAGATTTTTGATCTTGCAGAACACCTCGATAAGACTGTAGAGGGGTTTGAATGTTTCTCGGACTCAGTCCCTTAGAGCTTAATTTAACGTCTAGTCCGTCGTTGTCCTTGCGCAGGATATACGTTTTAGACGTAAGCGAAATCATTTCGTCACCTTCTGCTTCTAATTTGAACAGTCCGAGAGTTCTTTTATCATATTTGGCGTGTTCAGTACAACATGACCTAGGAAGGAAATGTGCAAGGTCGTCCGCCTCGATTATCTTGTCGGACTGACAAAACCCGTTCACCATCGAGTCGTATTCTGTTAACATACAAGGTTTTATCACGCTCTCCAACTTCGGAGCCGATATTGCTAGGTAGAGCGAGTCTGTGTCTGTCTGCAGGAGCTCGAAGTCGCGGCGATCGACGAAACGATCGAGGAAATTGTAATAGAATTCCAACATTCGAAGTTTTGCGTATTGCAACACGAAATAGCCTAGAACAATAGGGATATCCATGTGCATGCGTGTCTTAGTGGATATAACCTCAAAATCTTCGCCATCGAGTTCGCATAGGGATTTGAACCGAGGGTCGTTCACAGCGAGGATAGCGTTATACTCACCATGGATGTAACCACAGTTTGTGTGTCGCGATTTATCCATCAAAATGGAGCCGTAGGCGCTATTTCCTATTAATTTGAATACCTCGCCCATGATAGCGAAATCGGGATCGGCATCTCCCATCCTTCTACAATCGGTCACCTTTTCAGTGAAACGTTTGAAACATTTATCAGCTCGATATTCTACTGCTTGATAGATTTTACCAACGATTAGTCCGTGTTTCAAATACCATCGCAACAAAGGAGTAGCCAATAGCAATTTTCGGGCTTTCATTCCACCGACTAACAAGATTCGCGCCTCTTGACCAATCTCGAATTTTCGCACGAAGCTTTTCATATGTGTCCCAAATTTCTCAAAAGGAACCTTACACGTGACAAATATGGGACACATCTCTGCAAAGTGTTCGTATTTCTCGTCGGGAACCTCGATGTCTACTTCCAACATGCCGAAGAAACTACCATTCTCAACGCTTTGAAGCAGCATGTCGCGAACCACGTTTCCACTGGGATGAGCGCGCAGGAAGGGGAGTCGTCTGCCTTCGACAAACTCTCTTAACACGGGATCTGACTTACACATATCTTTAAACTGACAATCCCATATCGAAATCAGTTCATGGCCCTGGTTCCTAATGTACTCGGCTCTGTCTAAGGTTCTTGCATATCGAGCCTTGAATTCATCGGTTTCCTGCTGCGAATGATGCTGCGAGCAATCTTTGTGTCCATGCCAGTAACACCCTAGATACTCAAAACAAGTACGACTAACGGGGTCAAAACCGTCTACTAGATACGGTCCTATTCGCTTTTCGTATCCAGAATTCGATTTATGAATTATAGATCGATTACCTTTAACAGATTCCCAGTCTAACCAATCGTAGCTGATGGTATAACGATCGGATTTCTTGTGATAGAAAGTGTCAGAGCTTTCGTTTGTCGGTAACCAACGCACGAAGTAACCCACAGGCATATCCATAGACAAACAGTACAGATACAACCCGTTACAATCGAAACCTAGGCACTTTTTACATGGCTTCTGATTATCACCTCGAATGAACGTTTTGTCTAGACAATGGTAACGATGGAATATTATGGAAGGACCCCCGCATATACCTCGTTTCACCGTCTCACAGAGATCGCTATCGGCGTCACCGAATAGAGAGAAGTTTGTCCCGTTTTCGATAGCATAACGGAAAAGCAACTTTCTCGCTATCCCGGGTACGGACACAGCTTCTTTTAAAATGTCGATATCGGTTTCAGACCAATAAAACCGTTTCAAACGAGTAATGGCCTCTACTCCGGGTTGAACGTCTAAATTGTTATACCAAATCAATAGGTCTCGGAGTGTTCTCATATCATAACGAGTCCAGACGCTTTGCAAGTAGGCATAGTTATCCTCAACGCTCGGAGGCACGGTTTTCAGAGATAGCTCCTTTAATACAGCCTCTTCGCTCATGGGAGTGTGATCTTTTAAGAAATTTATATATCTCTTCCAGTTCGGGTCCTCCAGGGTGTTCACGTTTTTTAACGCAGACCAAAAAGCTTCGATAGGAGGGAGTTTGTTCTCATCCAGCCTGGATTCATGATTCAAATACTCGTAACAGAAGTATCCTTTCGATTGGTTAATCTTAAAGATTTTCAGGAAGTCGTTGTAGCTGGCACCTGGAGGGAGGTATTGCGATATGTCTAATATTCGGAAACACGGGGTAAAAATACAAACATACTGATTGTTTCGTTTAACAACGAAGTAGTCCTTGTTAGAAGACCCAACGAGATTCAAAGCTCTAGCCAGACTGCTCTTCCAAAGATTCAAATCATATTTGGAACTGTTAAATCCAAATACAGGTAACTGAGAACAATATTCGATCAGTCTTTTTTCTAAATGTACTGCTTTATGATACAATAATTCGTCGTGATCGGTCCATGGGGTGATTTTCGTAGGAATAACGTCCTCTTGGGAAATATCTTCCCACTCGTTGTACGTAACGTCTATCTGGCTGTGTTGACTGCTGTCCTGCTTCAAGCGATGCAGCATCTCGCGATAGACATTCGGTTTAGACAACCTGTCACTCATTGCCGGTGAAATGCCTTCGTCGTCGTCGTCGTCGTCGTCGTCGTCGTTGCATCGGGCTGTGGACCTACTTCCCGAGAAGAACGTTCTTCGGCGTTGGTATAACTCGTCAACTCGTTCACGAATTCGATGTAACACAGAACCGAGTCTGTTCTCGGTTAATCTCTTTGCTTCGCAAGCGACAGTTGTCAGATAGGAGATCGTGTCATCCAGCAATGTTTTCGTGTTCGATGTAATGAAACATTTAGCATCCTCGTAACCCGGAACATTGGAGGAAACCGAGATCGATACTGGTTGATGTCGGGACGTCCACTCTGTGGAAGGAGAAGTTGTTTTAGTCGAAGCTATGTCTAAGTTGTTCTGCGCCTGACGCAACAGTAAGGCCTCGCCGTCAAACATGGCGTGATATTCGTATAATCTATCCTCCTTGATAGTGTTAATACCGAACCATTCGTTAATTTCGTCGAAAACGTTTGTTGTACGAGAAAAATATCCACCCGGATATATCGTTTTAGTTCTTTCTAAACAGTCCGTCTTTTCATGTCTCCTACAACGCCAAGGCCTGCTGAAGCACATATCACATGTTCGGCATTTAAACCGTTTAGTGTATGTCAGCAGTCTGGTGATGTAAGACAGATGATTCTCGTATACGTTCATGTTTAAAGTCGACACACGGGTGGTTGACTTCCTGGTGGAGAGGTACACCGGGACACAAGATTGTCCTTCGTCGAATTTACGAAATATATTTACCCGCACGTTGAACGTTTTTTCAAAAAGAGGAAGATCATCAGGTACCTTCAATCCCTTAAAAGTTTGAATACAAATGCCTTTGAGTCTATTCTCTTTCGTTTGTGCCCATTTGTCAAATAATCTTAGAATCGATTCTCTGTCGGGATGAGTTCGTTGTCCCTTGTTGTGAAACGTTTGGTGATGACTTAAACAACGAAATGCGCATAACGAATCAACATACCTTTCGTTGACAAAGAGAACGCATCTCAAATTCTTTAACCATTGCGGTAGCTGCGAGTCTTTAGGCACAACACCTAACACATAATTCGTTCTATACACCCAGTAGCTTACGTTTGTAATGAACTCAACTCGCCATTTGGTGGACGGGCGTTGTTGAAGCGCAAAATCGCTTACGCTCTTCTTCTTAATTCTTTTAATCACACGGCGCATTGATTTCGAATCAGAAACCCGAGGAGGAGTGTCAAATACAAACGTGTTTCGATATGGAATGAAATATCTGTATTCTCCTGTGTCAAGATGTCTCAAAATAATCCCAAAAGAAAGGTTGACCTTAAACGAGTTGTCCTCATTTTGAAATATGTACAACAATTGTTGTCGAAAGTCTATGCTCTGGGAATCCTCCTCTCCAGTTAAGGGGAAATTGTACTTGTGTACAATATCTCCCGAGACATCGTGAGGCTGTAATATGATGTCTCGGTGAGTGTCATAAACATCCTGTAGAGCTTCATCGACTAGTGTTCCATTTTCGTCAGTCCATGGTCTTCTATCGTCATGCTGGTCGGCTGACCACGGTTCGGGTTGAAGCTGACTACTAACATCATCTTCTGCACCACCTCCACCGCCGCCGCCGCCGCCATGTATACGACGCATATGACGCCAGAGTAATTTTCGATTTGAGAATTGTACTTGACACTTGCGACATTTGTACGAACGTACTAGAACAGCTTGATGCGAATGACGAGCAATCGATTTGGCGTCGCCTAACTCGCCGCACACATCGCACAACATATCTTTAGGAGTAGTCCGTCGACACGAACTCAGGTGTCTATTAAACAGGGTTCGAGAAGGAAAACACTCGTAACAGGACGTGCAAATATAAGGCACTATTCCTCGTTCTCCTCCTCCACCTCCACTCGGAGGTGCATCGTTCCGATGTTTTACTCTCCGACGGGTACATTTCATACATTGGATAATGTGACGTGTAAGGTATGACCTTTTACGAAACTTCCGGTTACATAATATACATTGGAAGTAACGTCTTTCTATGCAGGCGCAATAGACGAGGTGTTTAATAGATGTCTTACGTCCATTTAACTCTTTCATACATATCCCGCATCGGAAAGTCTTTCCGGCTTGTATATTGACCTTAACAGCCACTCGGTCGGGGGTAGGTGATCGAGCTTTGTAGTAGTTAACTCTCTGCCTGATACATTTCATACATCGGATAATGTGGTATATAAACCTTGACCTTTTAACGAATTTACGGTTACATAATACACATTGGAAATATCGCCCTTCAACGCAACCGCAATCGACGATGTGTTTTACAGAAGTCTTACGATCTTTCACCTTTTCATTACATATCTTACATCGGTGATGATCTCTCGCTCGTGGTTTATCCTTTCGTCGATTACTTTCTGCCATTTTGCGCACGTTTGTTCTTCAATGTAGTCTTGTTGAGATGACGAAAGGTGTCATGAAAGTCGCTGACGGGGAAGAAAATTCCATTATCCTTGATATATCGTTGTCCAGTCTTGCCTCCATATCGACGGACATCGATATACCAGTAGTTGGAGAGTTTGACGAATGTCGCCTTGTAAAACGGATGACGTTTAGTCACAGTAATCGGTTTCAGTTGTTTAACATCGTGCTTCCTCTTGTATTTCTTCTTATATCGAGAATGCGCTTCTTTAATTCCCTTCGTGGCGGAGAGAAACTGAAATCAGACGACAAAGAATAATATCAGACATCACGTGTCCATTACGCGCTGTTGTACAGTTTACTCGCAATAAGCAATAATATATTTAACAAAGCCAAACTATTTGTTGCTGAATGTTTATTCCGGTGTAGTTGTCAAAAGCAGACCAAGTGATTTTGAACAATGGAAATGTTTACTTTAAAAATAAAAAATTAGCCATGTTTATGAATATTATAAGCTTATTTATTTGCAGGAAAGTTTACTGTGTATCTTTTAAAGCAAGTTGCAAGTCTGTAAGCGGATATTTGTAAATGGTACAATGAAAATAGTGAAATCCTTCCTCAGCCTCTTGCCAGACCTTCGAAGGGAAACAAAGGAAATGTATCATACAGTAGCAACCACGTGACCTACGATTTAGTCATGATTTACTTATATATATCAGCTATCGTTTGAACAAAGTTGAAACTTCCTAGATCTCTTTTGAAAATTTTGCCTATGGTAAATATTAAAATTTTGAAAAATGACACATTTTCTACATTTCTACAGACTGAAAATGATAGTACGCGCATGTTATTTTATTATTTATTTTGTGCACGACATATGTATCTTCCTTCCCTGAAAAAAATCATAAAGTTCTCGTCCTAGGTTTTTGACTAATCTGCTCTTGAAGTTGGTATTTTTGCATCTTTTTTCATTTTCAGACATATTTGAATGGACACTGCGAAAAAAATAAACCGATTTTGCAAATTCTGTTTCATATCGTTTTTAGTACGATGCATTAGCTACATTCTGTGAAAGTTTCAGCTATGTAGTAACAGTATGTTCAGAGGAAAAGATTTTTTAAGATCGGTAGTGTCGGAAAGACTGAAAATGCACAATTATGCACTAAAAGGAAAATGGTGTCTTAATCACGTGATATACGATTTCGTCGTGATTTACTTTCTGCTAAGATGATGTTTGCGGATCTTTTGAAAAAAGTTGTAAGTCTCTAAGTACATTTTTAAAAATAAAAATAAAAATTCCTGTGATAAAATCGAATTTAAAGAGGCTTTTAAAAACACAAACAGAATCCGGAAGTCAGGATTTGTTTTCAATTGTACATGCGTCTTGTCGGTATGGAAGCTCTGATTCAGCATTATGTAAACCCTTGGTCAAGAAGCAAAAAGATTGCTCCCTCTCTGTAATGCAACAGTCTGAAGACCTTCAGTACTGCCGCGGCAGTCCTAGTTATTTCATGTTATTGACATTAACACTTACCTTCTTCAGAATGATGCTAGGGAACCACATCTGTTTAACCTCCCCGTTTGCATTCGTCTTTTTGATTTTTATGACGTTCTCCGAGGTGTCCACACGAGTATAGATCGCTCTAGACAGAGTGTTCTCAACTCCATCCCATTCTTCCGCTTCGACTTCTTCCATTTCTTCTCCTGAGCTACTCGTATCAGAACTATCGGAGTCATCTTCTGATTCCGAACTGAATGCCTGTGACGAAGAGCTGATGTCACTGTTTACGGATGCTGTATCATCAGTTTCTATGGTTACTTCATCCTCAAAAACAACTCGTTTCTTCCCCGCTCCCTTATTCTTCCTTTTCCTGTCGCTATCGACGATATCTCCGCTATCATCAACGACCTTTCGTTTGATTCCGCTAACGCCTGCTTTTCTTCCTCTATTATCTTTGACAGCAGCGACGTTTTTTCGTTTGTTCCCGGCGCTAACTCCGGCTTTTCTTCTGTTATTAGGAGGATTATTATTATTATCATTATTATCGTTGACATCGGTAATGGGTTGGCGTTTGCTACCGCTAACGCTCGGCGCAATAGCGTCGTGTTCGTCGACGTCCATCATTTCATTACCTATTCATACTTTCTCTGACTTCTGATGTTCAGTTAACGGTCGTGACTCTGTCTGTGTTACGTCGAGCTATGACGAGCGATGTTTTATAGATCAAGACGTTCAAAAGATATTGGTTTTTCGGGTTTACTTTAATCCCATGAGTACAATGCAACACATCTCACAACGCCCTTGACACGTTGGAGCTAGTACATAACATTAGACTACAAGAATGTAATAGACATATGGGGACGCAAGGATGTAAAAGCCGGTGCACACGATCGTGTAACCTGTTATTTGCTTTTTCGCTATGGTCAGTCCAAAACCTATATATCTTTCCGAAAGCAATTATAAGATACACGAGGTCGAGATGGTGTAATTCCGTATGTACATATAGGCGTTTTCTACTTCAAAAGAGCTAACGCCGCTGTCACAGTTCTAATGCACACAACCGTTTTCCCTCGTTGTACAATAGCAATCGTTCCTTAAAGGGAGATAACCCGTGCAAGCCTGTGAGCCTGTGAGTGCATAGAACTTCGTGTTTTTTACGTATTTAGAGTCGATCAGAGTATTTAAATGTTCTGATTATATGCGATATCTTAAACTAACATAAACATTTTCATGTCGATTTATTATTCATTGAACGTTACAACTCTCAGATTGTACTCACTAAAAGTTTTAATCACTTAATGGTGCATCCATTGTGTTTCATAAATTTTATTTGGCCTTAATACGTTCCAACACACCAAATGTGCTGCTTACAATACAAGCAAATTCACTCAGCTTGCATATTCATCCCCAATCGCCGAATATATCATAATTACTAGTTTCCAATTAAAATCGAGTATCATCAATTATGCATGTGCAGAAACCGAAAGTGCATGTCCTATTTACATGTACAGTAGTTATATGACCTATTTAACATTATCAAACCAAATTTGTTATTTTATCTGGTTTAAAAAAGATTCCAAAATTACGTTTGACTCATTGGCGCGCGCCACACGCTGTGCATTGTCCGGTTTTCGATCAGAAATCGAGACTTTTACCTTCATATGGTCAATATATTAAGTCGAGTATCATCAAAATTCTAGTTTTCGGTAACAGTTGGTACTTCCCGATAAAGTAACACCATTTATAACGTTTGACGTATTTGAACACCAACAACACAATGGATGTGCCTTTAATTCATGGAATGATTAGTATGTATAGTATTGGTTATAAACTAACGTATTCTTCTAGTTTACAATCTTAACTATTGATTACGATGAATCTGTTAGATCGAATCAATGCTATTGTGATGTTATAATTCGCAATGAATATACGTTTACTGATAGACGGTCAGCAGACCAAATCCAAACATTTGGGACCCTCTCCCTTTTGGGAGAAGGTCGAGAGAGAGAGAGAGAGAGAGAGTGAGAGAGAGAGAGAGAGATATGGGGGGACTTAAACCTATAATTTATTCGACGGGTTTCTGAATTATAGAAAACGAGGTTGGACCGTCGCCTTGCCTCCTATGTTGATGAGAATGTGATGTCATGCCACATCTGGTTGAAAAATAACTGGAGTGACATTGGTTACATTTGTAAATGGGCTGTGTCGATTGACCTATGGCTGGACTCTGAATGTCATAGTTATTAATACTTTTTTCTATCCTAACCCAATACGGGTCTCGCCACCAGTCTGGGTCTGAATCGTCTGAATCAGAAGTCGATGTCAGCGATCTAGACGGATCCGTGCTGGAATCTGCCTTCTTTTTAAGGACTTTTGTTTTCTTAGCTTTCTCCATTCTATACTCTCTCTCTCGATTTCGATCGCGCGTCTATAACCTATTAATTCTCGAACTGCTTCACCGTTGAACGATATTGCAGAAGTGAGCTCAAAAACGGCTACAGTCTACCTACTTACTATCATTTGACTCGTGTTTGTTTCAATTATCTTCCAACAAATAGGAGGTGGGGACTCTGCCTTTCTCTCTGACGGATAAGACGACTCCCTTAATCGCAACCTTTTATACAGTCACGTACTAGTATTTGTTTTCGTCTCGTATTCTATATACAAAGCTTTCTTTCCCAGCTCCATTTTATACTAATTAACACCTCTTTTCATCAGCTCAAGGTATCTCCTCGCATACAAAATGTCTTCGTTTAACATCGTCCTGGCAGGCGGCCTTAGTGTGTTTAGGACACTCGCACACGTGTGCAGAGTAGCCCCTAGTAGAGCGAGACAGAGCGAGCTAGCGAGCTAGCGAGATAGAGAGACAGTAGATACAACCGTTCTCAGGTGCAGTAGCACGCGCGCGCACGCGCTGGTATCGGGTTACACCCCACGGGGCTGACTCGTTAATTAAGTTGATGAGCTTGTCTTACCACTAATTACACTCATTAATTAGCGCATTATTTATTGATTACATTTACTCAATACAGTTAGCTTCATTGTTATAAGTTATGAGTTTACAATTTATATCTACCGTATCTATACCTGCGCGTAATATTCTCATTAACTGTAATCATCGGGTCAGCTAGATCAATTGGACCTGAATCGAGGTCACTTATTGATAACACAATCGGTCATTAGGGTAATATCATCTATCCACCCCTTTTCACTGACCGGAATAAAAAAGAGTAAGAAGTCGACGCCATTACAGCGAATTTACGATAGAGATTAATCAATCGATGGTAGCAATGTTGATCATCTTTCTGAACTTGCTTTGGATATGCAGTATGCCTGTGTGTGGGATCGGGGAGGACGAGGACGGGATTCCTCGCTGTTACGAGGACAGCGGGGAGTTGATTTGCTTCGGCACCGGATCTCGGGATCTCGTGGATTCCGTACCCCACCCCTCCATCATCAGGGTTTCGGGAAGACAATGGGACACGGGGTTCGTCGTAGATCGAGAGTCGTTCCCCAACCTCAGGATGATCGTCCTTAGACACAGCCGCGTTAGTTGTCAGGATATTGTCAGACCATCTTATGTCAAGGTGGTGGTCAATGAGAATGAGTGTCCTCCTGCTAAGGTAAGCAAACGGTTTAATGACGAACGATTTTTCGCTAACGAACTCTCTCTTAAATGAGTTATGCTTAAAGTTAGCGTGAAGAGCCGGCGCGCTTTGTGACGATGCTCTATTGATTATGTTTTCCATCCATTTATTACTTATCAGTTCAGTCTAGTAATTTCGTATCACATTATTTAGGGTAATGTCACTTTCCGTTATTAACTACTTAGCGATGCTCGTATATAGATATAGATATATCATTTATAATTCTTATTGTTAACACAGACTACGAACACGATTGAACGTTCTACTACGACTCTCGGCAACGTTTCTGCACCATCACCTTCACCTTTGACTTCGACTGCTGTTAGGACGGGAACGACTGCCGCCACGAGCTCTACAGCTACGGTGGAAGTAACGTCACCACCCAGTCCCAGCATGACGAGTGAGTTAATAATCATAAACTGTTTGAGAGACATTCTAGAAATTGGTTTGATGAAGAAGACAATATTTAATGGATGATCAACTTCTTTATTAACAATAGCGACGATTCGGTATATATCCTTATACCGCTGTTATCAAGCTAATGGGAGAGATGATGATACAGCAGATTATGTACAGGATATATGTTGGTACGAGAAAGTGAAGTTGTGATAACAAGGAAACCATCAGAGAGTAGTAAATTAATTATTCATAATAAAGAAGTTGATCATCCATGACATATTTGTCTTCTTGAGTTAATCATATCAGACTTGGTTTCGTCGTTTATGACGACAAAGACATCAACTATTATTCCTATTGTCTGACTCTGTTCTATGTATATCATTAATTATTATTTCATCTTACAGTTACAATCGAGACAAAGGAATCCTCCACAAAAGCGGTTGAAGTATCTTCCATTAGAGGTGTGTACATAATTCTATTCGAACTCGCTTCTCTGTTCTACTAACCTATAATCATTCACTGTTAACCGTTTTCTCTGTTTTTAACATATAACATTTATTCCATTCAGTTGTTACTACCACCACTACTAGCGCTGCTACTAGTAGCATCGAAACAAGAGCGTTGACGATCATCGCTGAGACTAGAGGTGTCAGATCAACTGTTGATACTATCACTACTGTTTCTAGTACTACTACTACTACTACTACTACTACTACTACTACTACTACTACTACTACTACTACTACTAGCACTCCTACAACAACAACTAACACCGTAGACAAGTCAACGTTAACATCAACAACCGGGTTGTTAAACTCTAACATCAGCACGTTTATGATACCGTGTACGAATACCTCTGATGTTTCTAAGTGTATGCATGACGAGATTAAACAAATCACCATTAATCCCTTTAACATTATCTTGTGTGTTTTAATTCTCCTAATCTTGTTAATCATAATCATTGTACTATATCGAAATATCTCATACCTACGTAGACAATTACTTCATATTCATATGCGATTCAGTCTTCCACAAAATAACGCTGTATCAACGTCTCTTTCCCATTGTTTTCAATACACTGGAATTGATACTCATTCGAATGACATTGAATTAGACACCTTCAGTGATGGTAATTATGAGGAGGTTCACTTTGGAACACGGTAATCAGACATATAGGTGTATCACACTTTTGATATTCATTCCAGTGGCCGGAGTTGTTGGTATCACCCTTGGTGTGACCTTGGCGGTGATTCTCATACTAATTGGTGTCGTGTTCTTGGTTCGACGTCGTCGTCGTCGTCGACGACATCAGCATGGACTCGGAAACGAGACACGCACTACAGACAACCCTGTTTACAGTGTGAAACTCTTCGATGATACCACAGATACTAGTAGAGACATTTTCAGTATTGCATGCGATGGGAACGCAGAAGAGATAGATTTGTTCGCCGCTTCTCCTAGACGTAGTAAAAAATCAGATTAATTAGATCTCTTTCTCCCCTATTTCAGATCTGTTGCGCGAGGTGTTCCTGGTCCTGACAGGATTACTGCTGTTCTATCTGCGGTCTTATATCACCCGCGTCCTTGCACCAGCTGTTGTAGACCAACGGCCTGCTGACCCCGAGCCTGTCCCGGCACTTAATCCTGACCGCCTCCTCCCCCCGCTTGTTAACGCTCAGCCTGCTCCCGCCCCCCTTGTAGCTCCGCAGGTGGCTGGGCTAAATCCCGACCTCCTCCCCCTACCTGTTAACGCTCAGCCAGCTCTCCCGCCTCCCGCCGCGCGTCAGCGTCGAGCTGTTAATCAAGCTCCGCCGGCTGTAAACAGGCGACCTGTCAGAATCAGGAAAGCTCCTCAGCGTTATGGGTTCTGATTTATCTTTCTTTCTTTCTTCTTATAATAATAATAATAATAATACTTCATTTATGATAGTTTGAACACGCTGTAGCACGGTGATATCACACTAGTTAATAGTATACAACTAAGGTTCGATCATTAACCTTGTGACTCGTATTCCAAATATATATTAAAAGTATATCTTTATATATCCACCTCACATAACATTTTACACTAGGAATGTGAAAACTTGTAAGACATTCCGTGTAACCGTCAGACAATGTAAATCTGGTCAATCTCAAATTAAACCGTGTGTAGTATTCGATTTCTGATTCGTGTTATAGCGTGTTCATTAACGGATGATTTCATATGTATCTGTTGGTTTTGCGCGAATGTGTACGTGTGAGAGAGAGAGAGAGAGAGAGAGAGAGAGAGAGAGAGAGAGAGAGAGAGAGAGAGAGTGAGAGAGAGAGAGAGAGAGTTCATTCTGTGTATTTATTTGGTTATTTCGTATATCTTAAAGGAGTAGGCGCAGTAGCACGTGTTTAAAAATTGTTTTTGTAATAAAAAATAAATTAAATTGTGTTCACAATAAAATGTCCTCCACGTCACACCTCCACGTCACACAATTTTTGCTTTATACGCAACATAGTTGTTTACCATTACAGATAATTGGTTTGTGTAATAAGATGTTTTACCCTCTAAAGTTCATTTAAATGAGAAATTTGTTGAAATAAATGTTAAAAAAACGTTCTACAGCGCCTTTAATTGTTTGATTGATAATTATTTACTTCTTTCGCATGAGTGGTGCTCTACTGGTTCTGTGAGTGTAGCGCTTCGTTCTGTATATATTTTATCATGTTTTATTTGTATGTTTGTTGATTTTAATTTACCTATTATTTGCGAATAACAGTGTCATGTCTTTTATACATTCCTGGTTGGATATCGTTGATTCTTTTGCTTCTTGTTCGTTCAACTAATTCTGTGGTTCTCTATAACAATGACTCTAAAACCGATTGTGTTATCATTACAACTTTATTGCATGATGATGATATATAATGAATAATAAACATTCCCCTTGAGTACATATATCTTGTTATGTTATATTTATCATCGATCTTATTTTATATATATCACACATATATATATATATATATATATATTCTAGACATAGCATGATCTACAATAACATCAATCATATAGCGTACTTCGTGTGTGTTTTCCTTATTTTACACTTGTAAATTCCACACATAACATAAGTTATGTCGATCATCAATACCTATGTGTTTCGCAAACCAGTCATAGGTATCCAGTCCATTATTATGAATACTTTTGCTTATCCAATACTTCGAACCCACTGATGAAATTCTTCTGTTAGTGTTTCCATCGAAGTCTGATTTGTGATATATACACCCGGTCTTCTCCATGAGTACGCTTAAAATCTTGAATCACATTCAAATGTTCCTCTCGTAAGATCGTTTGATATTGTTCGAAATCTTTGATATTTCTTTCTTCCTCTCGATTTCGGAACGATTTCCTTTCCGTACACAACTGTATTGGAGTATCCAACAAAAATATGTGGGTGCAGTTCCATTGTGCATATTGTGTCATGGCTTGTCGCACTTTGGAGTCAATGTAAAAGAACCCCCAGTCGGATATACTCCCAATAGCCCGGAGAGTTTTCAAAAAGGGAATACTCGAGTGTATTCCTCTCTCTGTGATCACATGTCTTTTACTTGATGTGATGACTGACTGATTGGTATCATACAGTCTCTTGAAAGATTCCAGGATGTGAAGCTGGAATGGTACGGCATTGCGTCTGGAATCCTTGTAAAATTCTTCTAGCGGGTTCCAATTGTGACCTGAAAAGTCGGTAAAGTTTGTGAAATATTCTATAGGTTCGTACAAATACAGCGCGTCAGTCGTCTCCTGTTCTTTCAAGCGTTGTATTAGACTGGATTTACCGCTAGATATTATGCCATCTATAGCGATACGATTCAATGTGACGTTCATCTTTACGAGTGTATAAACACGTATCTCTCTAACTTTTATACTCTTTTTTGGTCTTATCACGTGACTACATAATCGAGCCTATTGTAACGTTACCATTTACCGTATTTCCTTAATAGAATCATTGGTCTTATCACGTGACTAAATAATCGAGCCTATTGTAACGTTACCATTTACCGTATTTCCTTAATAATACCAGACGGTATCAATATCACAACCAGTAGTTCGAGATTCTTAAGACTACTGAAATAAGGTTACATAAACAATATATGGTTTCAAACCAAGACGCCAAGAGAGGTGCTTGATGCTACTGAGGTTGTATTCTGAGAAGTACGGAGTGTAAACGCTTATATACTCACTTTGTTAATCTTCAATGTTGAGAGGAGTTACAGTTTCCGCATATAGTACATTGTGGTCTTTTCTGTGTTCTCTGTAACAAGAATAACAGAATCATGTAACATATGAGTCCAACTTAATATTCGGTTAGGTTTGATAATATTGTTGTGTTAACCTTGTATATAACATATTTACCTTTGCTCTCTGATATGTTTTCTTTGTGTTTCCTTCCAATCGTTTCACTAACACTCTGGGGAACTGTTTGTTCGCCGCATCTAATAGTTCTTGAGATATCTTCTTGATTTTGTCTCCTTTCCGGGAATCTAATACTTTAATCCTCGATTGTCTCAGGAAATTTAAATATAATTGTAACTTCAGCTGACTATTATTTTCCATTTTGCTTTCAACACAGCTAACGGTGGTAGGCAAGCCTTCTTTTATATTATATACTTAATTGACTAAACTGTTTGATGTCGTTTCAATCGTACAACAATACGTGGAGAGAGAGAGATGGAGGGAGAGAGAACGTGATGGATACGAATTATCTTACTTTGGTGTGAAAATCAGGCGAACGAAATCCGTTTGACACGGTTAGTTTGAAATACTAGAACGAATGTTTAGCAAATAGTTCGTTTATGTATGGTTTGGTTTAGTGGGGTGACTGAAATTATCTTCTCGATTCTCGAGCGTGGATTTGGTCTATAACCTTTACAACATGCGTCTTGGTGAGATCCGTCAACGGCTTGGATACTCTTGACGAGATCTTCGACGTTTATTGTAATGGATGGTTGGAAAATGAGTATATACGTCATATCTATTTTACAGACGAGATATTGAGATCAATTCTCATAAAATACTATCCCGAAGTGGTGGGTTGGAATATGACCGATTATGAAAGATTTACAGGGTAAGTAAAAGAAGATCGTTTTATACTTAATATGATTATACCTTACACGCGCTTACATTTCGAGAACATGTAATTCGTAAGATCTAAACAATATTCATATATTTTACAGAGAACGGGATTATCTCTACGAACTACACGGCTGTATAGATTCGCCGGTGGAGGAATACTTCGCGGAAGGAAAATGGATATTTCACTAAAAGGTATTATTGACGTTTATTTTGCATGATATGCTCTTTTGTAGTCGGGAAGATTATCATCGATAAACAATGGGATGGTAATTATGAACACATACATGTGATGTAAGAATCTTTATACGAATGTACACAATAGATAGCCCCGACGAGGGTCGTCGAGATATATTTACATAGTCTATAGATGTCTCGGGATATATTGACATAGGGGGTGGGGGATACGTATACCGTCGAGATGTATTGACATAGGGGGTGAGTGTTACGTGACACTCATTTGCATAAGATGATTTTATGCGTATGGGGGTTTCAATGTTAACGACGTCCTCAAAACAACCCACCTATAACTACTGTTGATGTCCAGAAAAGAAAAAAAACTTCGATTTTATTTCAGAGTTTTAAACCAAAATAAGTCTATCAAATAAATGTAAAGAAGAGTTAAATATCGCAGTTTATTATTTGTATTAAATTCCAACCAGTACTGATACACAATTTGAAATGGAAATGTGAACAAATATACATTATACCTTGTGCAATGTTTAATCTTGCAATTTATTTATAAAAAAAATTCCGGTATATTATACTTCGGATCACAAACTTTGGGCACTTCATGTCTATACTAGGGATATTTGAGAACCAACAGTTGGAGAGACATTGACAAAATAACGTTCACGACAAATTCGCGGTCAGTGCATGTGCTAGCGTCATCTGTAGTTGTGGGACATCTTCAAGAGAGTTGAGCAAGACATTTTCCTGTTTCTTAAAACATTGCGGTCCCATGATATATGTAGTGACTGATCTTTACAGACATTCGACAGTCGCCGGGGAACTGGAAATACCATGTACCTTACACTTTACTGGACATAAGAGGTTGATAGCAAGATTGAAAACTCTTCTTCAGTGAAACATCAGTAAGGTAAATCGATACAAAAGGGGGGCGTTAATTAGGGGTTATTTTCCGCGAGTCAAAAAAGGCTTGGGAGGGCATTTATTAGGAGAGGGCGTTTATTAGGATGAATACGGTATATGTGTTATTGGTTGTATACATTAGCATATGGACACACGGTTGGGCTCAATACAATTTTGAGTTGAATACTGTTTAAGTGTTTGTTTCTGTTATTCTCCGAACAATCAATGGATGCCGTGGACACTTTTGCCTCAAGCTAAAGAGGTATAAGACTACAAATGACTGATACACAAGTCAGTAGTCCGCAAGTGATATCGACTTCAAGTGGTATTTTAACTTTCCACCACCTCGAGAGGGTGTCTACAAGGAAGGCGTCCAAACGTTTCATAGAAACTGATGTACAGGAAGAGTTGTTGTTGCTGATCTTAACAGGTTGTTCCATTTTTATCACAAACTAATACATGACATGTTTAGTTTGTTTTTATCTACTGTTGAACATAACTTGTTGACGAATATTTGATTATATGTAAGTAAAAAAGAATCAGTAGATTATCAACAAAAACAATGTTTCACAAAATATGTGTTAGACTGATAACAACTTCATGTACACTTCTCACCAATATATTGATTATTTAAAGAAACGGAGAAGAAAGGTCGTTCAGTAAAACTGTTAAACTGTTTGAAGATTTCTTCTGCACTGTGTGATCATGGAGTCCAATGTATTTTCACACTGTTTGGCCACTCAAATTGTTTCTTCAAATATTCTTCTTCCAACTGTTTCGAAGATTCACACAAATTTTTGCTTCAAAAGAAAACGTTAATCAAGCCGATTTCAAAGAAAAGCACACACTTGCGTTGCGTTTGCAAAGTTTTTAAAAAACTACTTGAAATCAAACAACTTGGATAACAATAAACAGAAATTGATATTAGAAGCAACAGTCCATGAATTGTTTCATCCCTTTCCTCTAGATTGACGACTCAATTAAATTCAGTAAGTTGTCGGGGCGATATTTTAATTGCTCATTCTAATGCTGTATTTATTTCTGAATTTAAAAATGCTGGTGATTATGATAACATCATTTTAGATGAGATATTTGATATTTGATTGTTGATGGTTTAGACAGTCATCATAATATCTTTTTTTTATAGAGAAAACATTCTATTAAAGATATCAGATGAACGCCTATCAAAGATGACATCACTGGACAAAAAGTGGCGGAATCCGCTTGCCGGACCCTTCCATATTCTTCCTTAAGGAGCCGCCAATATTTGGGGGAATCCTGAAGGAACCAGCAAATGGATTCCAACACTTTTTGTTTTGTGTATTTTCGTGAAACTATTCAACTTAATTTTGTTTTGCCACAAAGTTGTTTGTTAGAGAGTTGTTTATTCCCCAAACCTTGTACTATCAGCTGAATACAGGTGGTACAATGGATCCTAATAACTAAAGTGGTTCAATGCTGATGAATTCGTCATACAATAACAAACAATAGAAAGAAATATTTACCAGAGAAATAAGATTTAAAATAATAACTGAAGTGGTTCAACCTTGTTGAATTCGTCAAATGACAGATAACAAACAACATACAGAACTCTTTTTAGAAAGAAATACGATATTTAGAAAATAATGTAATATTTCTACCTCAAAAAGTTAGTTTATTGGCGATGCCTGAGTAAGGGTTTACCGTATTGTAATTATCAAGAACACACACGAAATTAGAGTAGAGCATTAGCTTTATCAAGTGGGCCTGAACTTTCATGAGTTTTTCTTCCAATGTGGAATCAGTCATATGTAAATGAAGCTAATCATTTGTACAACAACTTCAACATCGATACTAGAAGTACCAAGTTATGGGTCCAAGATATAGTATAAGTTTGTAATCATCTATTAATTTTTTTCCTTTTGCGAAGCATTGTTATTTTGTTCAAATACAAATTAGTATTATCATTTCAATGATGTGTTTAACAATTTGAATCAAAATGTAAAGGAATTCATAGATTTTCAAATAAATCTATGGAAGATCTTTAAATGTGATTTAAACCGTTGACTTCAACCGACAATGAGAAGGCATTTAATGTTTATTTTTGCCAATAATCGTTAAGAGACGAGACACGGTTCTGACTTGTATGTTATAATCCCAAAGAAACTGATAATCTTTACCACAAGAGAATTCTAATGTCGATGCTTGCAGAACGAGATTGTTTAAATGTATTCATGGAATGGGTATGAAAACATATATACATATCATAATAATTGGCAAACATAGCCATGTTTCATTGTTTTAATTACTCACACTATTTAAACAGAAAAGCTTTCTGGATAACTGTAATTGAAGGGGTGTATGCAACACATAAAGAATGTTATTTCTTTTTAGCTTTTGCAATTGATTTAAAATTGCAACCCCACTTTTTTTTATAAAACCTTTAAACGTATCATTTTGGAAATTGATGCAGTTGGTTATAAAATGCCAGATAAAACGACAACATATAGTCATATATTTAAGAATTCATGTTAATGATTTAAAACAAATATCTTTCGTTTGTCATTGAGATATGGACAATGTGACATACATATATTTTGTACAAGTAAGTTCACGATTTTAATATAACGTACTTTGCAATTAAAACAACTGCTGATATTTCTCCTTTAGCACGCATTGTGTTCTTTAACATGTTGTCCCCTAGGTTCATTATGGATACTATATATACAACTGTTAAAACTATTTATCTTGGTACATGTCATTCCTCATTTCTTTCTGTAATAATGTAAATAGTGTAATTACTTTCCTGACATAGTCAATTGCAATACACACGTTTCTTCTTCACCAATAAAACTATCAAGTACATTATTAACATATACTTGATCAGTCCTCGATGTCTATAGTTAAAGGTCACAACATCAAATGCAAATCAAACTCAATGGATGAGGATGTTCTCACAACGTAACCTTGCCATCAACCGGGTTACACGAAATGCCCTATGATATGATAATTGTCTGTCTTTGATGAAACTTTACTTTCAACTCCGATAAGTGGTTCCTGAAATTTTTTTTAACATGAACCTAGTTAGGCCGCGACAATTACAAACACTTTTTGCCCAATATCGACGAGAGAAAGCACATGTTGGTCCTCTGCGAAGGCCACCTTTTGGTAACTTGAAAAGATAGTGCTTGTCCTGCTACGATGCAGTCAAGTTTTTATCTCCGATATCATTGATCAGTCTCTGCTGTGAAGAAATCTATGAATTAGTATCTCTTTGATGTGAAGATAAATGCTTTCCTGATTATGAGCTACACTTCTGTCTTGCAGGGATAACCTTTTGGTACCCTTAATCAGTAACCTTTGTCCTGCTACTTCACAGGCAAGTTTTAATTTTCGATATTATTGATTAATGTCTGTTGTGATGAAATCAATTAATTAGTGTGTCCTTAATGTGAGGTTAGAGAAATTCCTGGCTACACTAATTTAAACTTTAAATCTAACTTTGGCTCTGTTCTGCAATTATGATATTTTACAGAAAATGCAGATCGAATTCTTTTCATTTAAAATCTGAAGATAAATTTACGTAAATGTTGCTTAATGAATATGACAGAATTCTGTTGACATCATAATACTGCTTAACATACATGATACCTTTATTCTGTCGCTCATTTTGATTTATTCTTTAAAGTGTAAATCGATAGTGTGCTGTTCGTTATGTCCTTTGCAATATCATTTTAATTAGATCGAACGTAAGACTCATACCTCGCTGAGTTTCTAATCTGAAAACTGCAACCCTCCTTCCATCCAGCCAATCAGCGACGAGTCTAGACAAGCTAAGGACCGACTTGAGTTGACATACAAACACCATATCGTATCTAGTAAGGCCTCTGCTGATAGCTAAATTATTGAAGGTGGAAGTTCACAGCGAAGGTCACCTGACATGACTTCTTCAGGGTACTGTCCAGATCGATGAAGTACGAGTGTTACTTTCGATCTGATTTTAGTGAATGTGGATTTAGCAACCGAAGATGACAATGTTGTATTAGATATATGGACAACATACTTGTTGTAAACTGCATATAGCTGCGTACCGAAAGTTTGTTCACCTACATGTAAATCTTAGTGTAAATATCATATAAATTGACAATCATTGTAACGTCAATAAAATTACATCACATAAAATGACAATGAATCATTATACAACCATATGTAAATTAATCATTCTTAAACGTATCCTGTGATCGTCACGAAAGTGGTATATGTTTATGAAATTTGGCATAATGAAAAATACAGAAGGGGTCAAATTTTGAAAATTTAAAGTTCATTATTTTTCGAATAAAAATTATCAGATTGACTAAATGACAACAAATTCATCAGAAATACATTGAATGAGTATAAAATAAAGTATATGATGTATGTTATACCAAGTTGGTCACTTATTGAATATTTCACAGTGGAAAATAAAAACTGTAGTTTCGAAAATATTGACCACTGTTCACTTCAAAGAGCTGCCAAAATGTTATGGAACCCTAAACTGTATGTTTATAATGCGAAAACGCAAAGTGATCGGTCTAGATTTTGCGTTGATACAATGTTTCAAAGACATGCCAAATTATGTAGGGAATAAGGAATAAGTAACTGTTCGCCAACTTCACATTTTGAATAGGGAATAAGGAATAAGTAACTGTTTGACAACTTCACATTTTGAATAGGGAATAAGGAATAAGTAACTGTTTGCTAACTTCACATTTTGAATAGGAAATAAGGAATAAGTAACAGTTTGCTAACTACACAGACCCCCAAATTATATGATATTTGCACTAAAATACAGCACCAGGTGAACACACTTTCGGTACGCAGCTGTATATGCAGGGAACTTATATCAGAAGCCCACGTCATTGTATGACTTGATTATATATATTGCCTGCCATTGTTTTAGCTGCAAATCATTTTTTGTTGTTAATCACTTGGCTAGACAGCAATAAGTATTCTAACAAAATAAACAGAAATGAAATGAAGCAATCCCGGATTTTGGATAGTCACCAATCAGATTTTAGTACACTAAAGTGTAAGTGAGACACTACATGATATATTTCATTAACGACACGTATTTAAACGAAAATACATCATTAACTTATTACTTATTACTTATTAGATTTTCTTTTACAGATATATATAAACGAAATTTTTAACGAGCTATTACTTGTATGGTCTGTAATCAGATTATGTTATGGTTCATTGAGTAGTGATTTCTGATGTGAAAATAAAAATTATCGATTTCCATTGCATCATGCCTACGGTACTCTCAAAGACATCACAAATTACATAATATTTGCACCAAGGTTTCCATTTAGGTGAACAAAAAAACCCTTTCTATACTCATATAAGGTTCCCATGGAGCATGCATTACGAGAACAAATCTTGATGTTATGTAAAATCAAATTGCAATTGATAATGAATGTTTTAATCGAACCCAAACTAGATTCCATGTAAACTGTATAACACTCACTTGTTTTCGATTAACTAAATTTTTTAAAGAAATGAGATGCATTTGATTATGGAACGATACAATGACACCCCTCGGCAGTAGTTTGAATGACTTAATTGGTGACTGTTTCATTTTTTAACTAAAATATCATTATTTAAAGTAGACAGGGGTAGGAAATCAAATTTACAACAACAAAAGGCTCCTACCATGTTTAAAATACTGTAAATGTGTGCAGGACGAAGCACATATATTGATTTTCACACAGAGTATGTGTTATATGTCGATGAACAGTTGTGTTTTATCAAAATTAATTTGGGGGAATTTCAAATATTAAATTTTTAATTTTAATAACAAAATTTAAACCGCGTAGAGGTATTCTTTGACTAATTTACTGTTTTGAACTAATTTCACAAACAAGTCCGTTTTTTAATACGACGTCGAAAACTCGAGATATTTTACTTTGAAAATTATACATATGATAAATACAACTGAGCCATATACTTTCTTTTGCCCGTACGTTTATAAGCTCTAGACAGGTTTATTTGTGATTGGGATTGGTACTTCCATTCACAGAAATCGTATGCTTGAGGCTTAAGTGTCTTATATTTCCAGAATCATTCTTAGGATTACAGGAAAGCCCTCACCCAATTAGAGAACAAATAGATACAATCCTGAAACTTGAGATATATATCATAATGAAATGTATATTTTTTTTTTATTGTTATCAAACCCTTAAGCTAAGGTTGAACACCAATAGATTTATGTATTCAATAGCAGTAACACATTCATCTTCATAATCATTAACTGAATATTAGAAAATCATAATGTCATTCTCAATACGGATTTATGAACATAAAAACACAACCACTCGGTTTCTTCGGTAGATTAGTTTTTATTGTGATACTTTTAAAACATTTCGAGGTAATATAGTTACTCGCCACACTTTATAATCTACATTTATATATCGTTTGTAAAACCCTTTGTGATTGAGCATGTTTAACATTTCATCATAAATATATTAATTTACTTCACTGACGTGTTACCAATTATATACAATCTGTACCTATACTTCTATATAAAACATAACAGTTGAACTCTAAAGTGGGGACTAGTTCTGTCAAATGTTCCATTGTGTTGATAAATGCAGTGGTTATAAATGTTTTCTTTTACTTTTTTTTCACGGAGTGTCAAGTTAACAAGCGAAGAGATTGCGGGTATGGTGTAACATCGAACTGAAAAAGGAATCAACTGCATTTGTACTGTCACTTCATTTGCTCTTCAGTCGTTTTCATTCTTCACTGGAAATCAAGTTTATTTCTTCTGACACCATGGACAGGAAACATGTGCCTACAGTGCAAAACCACGAGATGGGAGGTACTTGAGTCCCATCCCATCTACCCGAAGCGTCCGAAGAGCAGTAATCAAACATTGATGTTGCATATATTTACAATTGTCACTCATGCTGGAAATATACCCAGGTTTCATGTACACATTTACTTTATTTAATTATTTTTAATTCATCTTTATTAATAGCTGCTTTTTGCAAAAAGGTGACATGTAAGTACGTATTACATATCCCTACCAACATATATTCTAGTATTGTATGGATATCTTTCATTTATTACTCTCCATGATAATTGTAAAGACATTTATCCTCTTTGAAGACATGTTAATCCTTTCATCTTATCTACAACTTCATGACTTTATACTTGCAAAATACACACATGACGAATTCAACGACTGTTGGTATATTTGATATCAGAAGACACAACAGTGACATTTTATTTATCATCCTAAATCATTCGTCATTACGGTTCAATGAAAATTTAACATATCTGAACAAAGCACTGTCATTATATACCAAGTGATATGATGTCATAGTACTATGACGTCACTGCGTTTATGTCATCATGCCATTGTGAATCATTACTTGATGATGTTAAAGCATTGTGATGTCACCTATTTGACGATGACAGAACCTTTTTCAAAATCTACTGTCAAAATAATACAGTGGCATTCAAACGTCAACCTTTAAAATTTGATTCATCCCATGAATAGTTTTATATGTATGATCATAAACTCTGTTTCATATCAATATACTAGATTTGAGGTTTGATGGGTTTTTATTTCTCAGTTTGTTAGTTTGAGAAATCATGAACTCTAAATGCTAAATTCTAGACACACCACAAACGACAAACAAACTTGTTTGATCTTTCTAGTATTTCTAAAGTTATTCCAAGAGGAGTGATTACCAGATGTTCGAAATAACACTGTACTATACAACAATCAGCGCATGGTGATATCATTAGATAGTTTTCGTTAGGACACTAGTATAAAACTCATCAATAAATGTGCGTTTCTTTCTAATAGATTTTGAGGTATGATGGGCTTTTATTTCTCAGTTTGTTATTTTGGGAAATCATTATTCTAAATGTTATATCTTTCTTGTAATTCTAAAGTTATGCCAAGGGAATTGATTATCAGATTATGGAAAGAACACTGTACTGTACAGGAATCAGCACATGGTGATATTATAGGATAGTTTTCATTAGGACACTAGTATAAAACTCATCAATAAACTTCGTTTCTGTCGGCTTTATTCAATGATATTAATCCTACATTGCAAGTAATAGTCGAGTCAATTTGGACTGATAAAGCGTAAGTATCAATGGTTTATTATGAACACATTACTCACTAATTGTTGCTGCGAGGCTAATAGTTTTGTCTATGATCAAATGATATACATAGCAATTTAAGTAATGGAGACTAATTTCCTCTGAAATATTCTACTATTGAGTTTTTAGAATCCAGATGCTAGGTAATGATATTTAAATATTTTCAAACGGTTTTCTCCACCAAATACAACAATTAGTATTGTATCTGTTTCTTCGATTTATTATTGACTGGATGCGGGTAAGTCCTGAGTTGAGTACTTCTTTTGTGGCATTTTTCTGCTGTTATTATGTCAGAATGTTCAATGAGAACACTTGCTTCAGGGTAAAGCGTTCTGAGACTGAATACCTTGATGGCCGATACACCTGCCAGTAGTCTACAAGTGATATCGACTTCAACATTTATCACAAGTTGCATGTTAACGTCAGCAGGCTCGAGGGGATGTCTATAATGAAAGCTTCCAACACTCAGATAAGAAACAGCTTCCAACACTCAGATAGGAAACAGCTTCTTGGACACTAAGATAGGGAACAGGTTCCAACACTCAGATAGGAAACAGCTTCTGAGACACTCAGATAGGAAACAGCTTCTGGGACACTCACTCACTGGGTCATGTTATGTGCTCAAACCAGCTGGTTGTTCCACTTTTATCACACACATCCAATGGCAGGCATGCTAATTATGTAAATAACTGACATTCGTAGCTTTTTATCTTTTGTTAAAAAATAAATAATTGCGCAGCACACTGTGAAATGATACTTGATTATATTACAGTAAAGAAGAAGTTACTGTATTTGCTTGAAAATATTTAAGCTCAAATAACATGAATTAGTTAGGTTTATCCGTACAGTTCTTGAATGTGCATAATACAGGTAAATGTAGGATAATGACAAAGTACTGATGAATATTTAAAATAAATAGTTGTCCACTTATATATTTAAATAAACTGATTTGAATATTAAATGAACTGCCTTGGCAAGCCTCCAGTATAGCGTCATAAATTGTCCTAATGACGTAATCAGAGTGCGATATAGGTTATTGCCACTCAGTAGTTTGACGATAAAGGTTATCACCACTGTAGCGAAGTAGATGCTTTATTTCACTGAAAGAACAGTATCTCACTCTCAATTATGTTATAAAAAGTGACTTACTCACTTTAAAGAACTCAATCATAATGTATTTTCCATTTTAAAAAAAACAGAATTTGCAACAATGCATTTGAAAATGAATGTTATGGATACATGATTGAATCATGTAGAAACATACTCACAACCTCAGACCAGTTTCTTAGGCATAAAATGTCATCTTGTTTTTAGACCAGCAGTATCATTGGCTCTTGATTTATATGAGTATATTGAAGTGATTCCAAAGTCCATTTGAACATTTGAACGTGGAATAATGCACTGAAGTGAGACAGGGAAACAGTTAAGTGTGAGCATATAGTCCTGAAGGCAGCTGGAAGTGAGGTATGATATGATTGAAGTCGAACTGTCTTCAAGTCTTTTCTATTGATCTTCACTTTATTAGCTACTGGAGTGATCCTACAATCACAAATTCAAAATAAATATTTGCTTTGTAATGGTAGCCCAGTCCTTGATCGACTTCAGTAATAATCAGCCTCAACTTCAGTACTAACTAACCTCGACTTCAGTACTAACTAACCTCGACTTCTACATGAAGCAGGCATGACTACAAACTTAACCAGTCTCAACTTCAGTACTCATTAGCCTTTACTGCAGTACTAACTAACCTTCCCTTCAGTAATTACTAGCCTTGACTTTAATACTTTGTAGCTTTGACTGCAATACTTACTAGCCTTGACGTCAGTACTAACTAGCCTTTACTTCAGTACTAACTAGCCTTTACTTCAGTACTAACTAGCCTTTACTTCAGTACTAACTAGCCTTGACTTCAATACTAACTAGGCTAGCCTTGACTTCAGCACTAAGGAGCCTTGATGTCACTACTAACTAGCCTAGCCTTGACGTCAGTACTAAGGAGCCTTGACGTCACTACTAACTAGGCTTGCCTTGACGTCAGTAGTAAGGAGCCTTGACGTCACTACTAACTAGGCTTGCCTTGACGTCAGTAGTAAGGAGCCTTGACGTCACTACTAACTAGCCTTTACTTCAGTACTAACTAGCCTTGACTTCAGTAGTAAGGAGCCTTGACGTCACTACTAACTAGGCTTGTCTTCAGTACGAAAGAGCCTTGACGTCACTACTAACTAGCCTAGCCTTGACGTCACTACTAACTAGGCTAGCCTTGACTTCAGTACTAAGCAGCCTTGACGTCACAACTAACTAGCCTTGACGTCACTACTAACTAGCCTTGACTTCAATATTAAGTAGCCTTGACTTCACTACTAACTAGCCTAGCCTTGACTTCAGTACTAAGCAGCCTTGACGTCACTACTAACTAGCCTAGCCTTGACTTCAGTACGAAAGAGCCTTGACGTCACTACTAACTAGCCTAGCCTTGACTTCAGTACTAAGGAGCCTTGACGTCACTACTAACTAGGCTTGCCTTGACTTCAGTACGAAAGAGCCTTGACGTCACTACTAACTAGCCTAGCCTTGACTTCAGTACTAAGGAGCCTTGACGTCACTACTAACCAGCCTTGACTTCAGTAGTAAGGAGCCTTGACGTCACTACTAACTAGGCTTGTCTTCAGTACGAAAGAGCCTTGACGTCACTACTAACTAGCCTAGCCTTGACGTCACTACTAACTAGGCTAGCCTTGACTTCAGTACTAAGCAGCCTTGACGTCACAACTAACTAGCCTTGACGTCACTACTAACTAGCCTTGACTTCAATATTAAGTAGTCTTGACTTCAGTATTAAGTAGCCTTGACTTCACTACTAACTAGCCTAGCCTTGACTTCAGTACTAAGCAGCCTTGACGTCACTACTAACTAGCCTAGCCTTGACTTCAGTACGAAAGAGCCTTGACGTCACTACTAACTAGCCTAGCCTTGACTTCAGTACTAAGGAGCCTTGACGTCACTACTAACCAGCCTTGTCTTCAGTATTAAGTAGCCTTGACTTCAGTACTAACCAGCCTTGACTTCAGTATTAAGTAGCCTTGACTTCAGTATTAAGTAGCCTTGACTTCAGTATTAAGTAGCCTTGACTTCAATATTAACTAGCCATGGCTTCAGTACTAAGGAGCCTTGACTTCAATATTAAGTAGCCTTGACTTTAGTACTAAGGAGCCTTGACTTCAGTATTAAGTAGCCTTGACTTCAGTATTAAGTAGCCTTGACTTCAACATTAAGTAGCCTTGACTTCAACATTAAGTAGCCTTGACTTCAATATTAAGTAGCCTTGACTTCAATACTAACTAGCCTTGACTTCAATACTAACTAGCCATGGCTTCAGTACTAAGGAGCCTTGACTTCAGTATTAAGGAGCCTTGACTTCAGTATTAAGTAGCCTTGACTTCAGTATTAAGTAGCCTTGACTTCAGTATTAAGTAGCCTTGACTTCAATATTAAGTAGCCTTGACTTCAGTATTAAGTAGCCTTGACTTCAATATTAACTAGCCATGGCTTCAGTACTAAGGAGCCTTGACTTCAATATTAAGTAGCCTTGACTTTAGTACTAAGGAGCCTTGACTTCAATATTAAGTAGCCTTGACTTCAGTATTAAGTAGCCTTGACTTCAACATTAAGTAGCCTTGACTTCAACATTAAGTAGCCTTGACTTCAATATTAAGTAGCCTTGACTTCAATACTAACTAGCCTTGACTTCAATACTAACTAGCCATGGCTTCAGTACTAAGGAGCCTTGACTTCAGTATTAAGGAGCCTTGACTTCAGTATTAAGTAGCCTTGACTTCAGTATTAAGTAGCCTTGACTTCAACATTAAGTAGCCTTGACTTCAATATTAAGTAGCCTTGACTTCAATACTAACTAGCCTTGACTTCAATACTAACTAGCCATGGCTTCAGTACTAAGGAGCCTTGACTTCAGTATTAAGGAGCCTTGACTTCAGTATTAAGTAGCCTTGACTTCAGTATTAAGTAGCCTTGACTTCAATATTAACTATACCCAGCAAACATGACCGTACTGGGCCAGTACTGGGCCAGTAGTGGCTGATACAGGCATCCGGTACTGGCCCGATTCAGGCATCCGGTACTGGCCCTGTACCAACTTGCACACTGGCGTGGAACTGGGCCAGTACTGGCAAACGGTACTGGGCCAGTACTGGGCCAGTATCACGCCAGTACTAAAACGATACCATTCCCTGTATTGGCCCAATTCAGGTTAGCCTTTACCATTCCGGTACATTAAATATATCGTGTATACCGTAAATTTTCAATATCCAAATGTACTGATAAATGAAGGTTGATTTAGCTATTATCATTTTCTCTTTCATTTTCTAAATTGTTACTTTTCTTAAAGTAAACAATATAAATCATATCAGTTTGAAATCTTCTAGCTTTTTTATTTTGAATTTGTATTTTTATAATGAAACTTAAATATTGTTTCTATTTTTTTCATAATGTCAATATTGTCAAATATTTAGTCAGATACATGTATAAGTTATTTGAAAACAATCCAGAATTTATTTTTAACAAGTAGTTAGGCCTATGTACAAGACAATGATAAAAAAGCAACTTGTGATTATTTTCACACTTAGATTTCCTAATGATATTAATACATACAGCAGCAATTGTTAATGTAAAACACACTAGAGATAGATAGTAATATAGAATGAATCAAAGTTTTATAAATAAACATAAGTTAACTCACTAATTGAACTCACATTCAAAGGATACCAAATCTTTGCCTTCTCTTCTTGTCTCTCTGAAGCAGACGTCAATTTGAAATACTACCCATAACTCCCTAACAGGAAGTGTCATACCTGAATTCGGCCAGTACTGGGCCAGTACCGGGCCAGTATATAAACCTAATATAATCTGTACTGGGCCTGTACCGGCCCTGTACCAGCCCAGTACTGGCTCTTTGTATATATCCCATAATGCATTTCGACAGGAAATGATATGCCTTAACTGGGCAAGTACAGGGCCAGTACCGTACTTCAGTACCGTATTGCCAGCACTGGGCCAGTACAATTTTACCTTAACTGGGCCAATTCAGTTAAAACGCTTCTGGGCCAGTACTGGTTCTTTACCGTTAGCCAGTATGCCTTTATCAACTTTACAAGCCAGTACCAAGCCAGTACTGGCCCAGTACAGTCATGTTTGCTGGGTAGCCATGGCTTCAGTACTAACTAGCCTTGACTTCAATATTAAGTAGCCTTGACTTCACTACTAACTAGCCATGGCTTCAGTATTAAGTAGCCTTGACTTCAGTACTAACTAGCCTTGACGTCAGTACTAACCAGCGACACACATATTGGTATGTAATCATTCGTTTAAAAATCAATATTTTCAAGAGAATACAATATTATTGCAATCTTGTTAGTAACAATAACACCAGACAAATATATTTTCATATATTAACAATATCAATATTTATTGAGTATTCTACCATGACATTGATGGATACTCGATTCTGATTGGTTCTCCAAAAAAATCAATTTTGGATTGAACCTCCTCAGATTTTAGGGCCACTTCACCGCATATTGACGCATGTCCTTGTGACATCACAATCTATCCGAGCAAAATACCGATTCTAAAGTGTGATCTACTTGTGTAAATCAAAATAACTGAAACTAATCAAATCAATCTTTCCTGTAACGTGTTTTAGAGCTACATTAAATGATAGATTAGCAAGACAAACTACGCTTTCGGTTTCAATTTTCTCGCTATCAATCCAGTGTAACATGTCTGATTTTCAAACACAGTAGGTAATCTCCTAACTGCTTCAAAATATCTAAACATTAATGCAACTCATGACTTTTATAAGAACCCAATGCTACATGATTAATCATTCTGTTGTGATATTCCGAGAAAGCTCGGAGTGGTTAGTAAATAACGCATTAAAGGTGGACATATTAATTTGGATTGTTTCACTTCATAAGCTCTTTAATCTTTAAAGAGGCCACTGGAAATCAAGTTTATTTCCTCTGACAGCATGAACAGGAAACAGGAGCACATCACATATGGTACAAAATCTATCAGCGAATATATTTTCCAAAGACTTCCAAAGTTCTGTGAATCTAATCCCATCTCTACTAAGCTTATCATGAGCAATAATCAAATACTACTGCTGTAAAGCTTTACTTTTGCCATACATGCTAGAAATAACCGCAGTCTTCGTGTCAAAATTTGTATTTCGGTTTTGAAAATCTCGTTTTAGGTGGAACAAGATATGAAGAGATTTAGAAATGGAGATGTTATCAACTAATAGTTTTCAGTTTTAAGTTTTAGAATTAGTTTTTCGCTACAAACAATTTGCAAAAATACCTATTTAATATCCACAAAAATGTATGTTGTAGTGTTAAATGGATTTCACCAATTAATCTCAATGTCCCAACGCAATTCTCACGCATGTCTTTTTTGTAAAAACACTCATTTTCTTAAAACGCATGTAATCGAAATTAAAATAAAATAAAATGTTGCAATACATGTTGATGTTCGGACACATGCAAAAAGCATCCTTGATGAAGTTATGTGTGTTTAATCTTTAACCAGAGTTGTTGTAATTTGTGAATAGTTCTGAAGTTCTTGTGTTTTTAATAATCAGTTCAAAAGCTAAAGAATTTGTTTATCAGGCATAATGCTTACATAATATATAAAAACACATTGATAATATATTTAAAATAATTGTAGCGTATAATACCATTCCATACATTTTTTTGGGAAACTAATATGATATATATTAGTATTTTTTGAAAACAGGACGATTTTCTTGCATTTGTTGTCTAAATGTAATATCTATCATTGAAAGATGGTTTGAATGTGTTATCTAAACAGGAGTAACATATGCAAGGTGGCCTTATGTTCATGTTGGATACCAGATATCGTCATGGATTGTATTGGTCTGTAATTACGATTACTCAATGTATCTAATTCTCATTAGTGTCTCGCTAATGTACCGTCCATTGTTTTCGATTTTAATTGATTAGGATTATAATTAGTTTATTGAATGATGATGGCATTATATCCCAGCTGAAGAATCAAGACAAAGCTAGCGCAGAAACTGGGGTAATGCAGACGGGATTTAAATCATCTTATCTGTACTGTATAATTTAACTCTAAAGCTTTCACCGTAAATCAGGAATAAGTAGTGCATGTATTTAAACATCCTTGATTACAAATAAAGAAGTTTAACAATAAATCCATGTGAACTGAGACAAGTAGAGGAGATCAATATTTAATATAACCGAGGTTAACAGTAATCATACTGTCTCTTTGATCTCCACATCATCGGTGTCTGGACTGGTACCTCTTAGACTACTGCACTCGATATGGTTTCCAATATACCAAATGTCTATAGGAAGTAAAAACAGAAGTTGCCCTTGCATGGTAAAATGGCTTTCATGTTGGGTAATAAACAGCGCCAAGAATTTTATTGGTCTGTAATGACTAGATCTGAGATCAACCTTTTCCTCATTAATGTCACCATTGATGGTTTATTTCGTGTATGCACTTGATGAATCGTGAAAAAATGTATCGGTTAATAATTAGAAAATGTACATGTAGATATATTATATACTTCTTGTTAAGAGATCATTTGCCTCACTCATTTGGCAACAGAATTGGCATTGTCGTAGTTTCATGTCTTCACATTTTACTTTACTCTTCTTAAGAACTTGTCACACAAACAATTCTTCAAATTGTTGAAAAATCCAGTTTGATGTCTACCTTGTAGTGATTACATCGATCTTATCAGCTTCTGTCTATAAATGAAGAGACTTTTTTTTGTTACCTTTCTTCAAGTATCTGAAACTAGAAGTGTCTAACAAGAATCTTTTCCCTTTACAATTCGAATACTATCTGCAAAATACACTCATGATGAAAGTTATTTTTTGCAGTTCATGGCCAGTTTGTTGCGTTGTAAATTGTTTGCTTCTGTAGGTAATTATTCTGAGAAAAAAAAAAACATTTGTAAGTTCTGTCATCAAAGAAAGGTGCATTGACAAATGAGGAGGAATACTCCTCTATCACCAAGTTAACAAAACAGCATTTCATTCACTAATTCGAGACCTCCTTAGTAACGTCATCTGGGGGCTTGTAAACTCTGTTCATCGACTTATCAAAGGGTTTAATCATAGCATAGGAGATAATGTACGTTTTTCATACATGTAAAATTAAAAATACAGCCTTCTAGTTTGTTTAAAACAAACTGTTTATTCAATTGGCTTTTACCTCTAGTTCCATGTGTAACGTTACACTACGTATACTATAAACATTGGCATATTTTCTTCTGCCCGTGAGTTTACAAATCAGTGTGAAAAAATGTTATTGTCTACAATTCCCAATGGCATTTCTTTTAACAGTCCATGTAAAAACATCATTTCCTACTAAATTCGTATAGACAACCAAAGATATAATTGCATCACAAAGTTACCTAAATTCGCTGATTTGTCTGCAAAGAAAGATAAACACAATTCTTTTTCTATCTTGGAGGAAACACATACCTGGCAGTATCTACGAAGAAACATGCCTATCACAACTCTTTTAAGCAATGCTACTATGATTGGCATTTAATTTCTGACAAGTTTAGTCATCGCTGTACACTTAAGATAAGCATCTTAAATTCCAACCTTGGTCAATCACAAAAAGTACTTTAAGTCTAAATCAAGGGAAATTCTAATAGGTGTATGAGTTCAAGATTGAATATAACCGGGGTTAACATTACTAACTTTACTTCTTTGATCTCCACATCATCAGTGTCTGGACTGGTACCTCATAGACTACTGCACTCGATATGGTTTCCAATATGAAACAAGTATATGAATGAAATAGTAATAGAAGTCGCACATACGATTTCATATTCGTAAGTAAACAGCGCCAGGGATAATAATGGTCTATAATGATCCGTCATTGATAAATGCATGCATCGTTTCTCAGTAATGTCATCGTTGATGGTTTTGTTTTTGCACTTGATAACTTGTAAGTAAATCTATCGGTGAATATGATATCGGTTGTCAAGTGCTCATATATCTAACTCACTGTGTGACAGAATTGTAATCTATTGTATTCTATGCCTTTACAGGCATATTTAAGGGAGGATTCTATCCGCCAATTGTGTTTGTGCATTACTCTAATCACTGAGATCTGGGTCGATTTCCATGCACCATTCTCATATTAAATTACTATCTCGATAATGGTTATTTTTTTTTATTTTATTGTATTTGACTTACAATAGTTCAATTCTTGTTTGTACCATATCAGATTATTTTGTAACATTAGCTCAACAAGAAACACCCCTTTGTGTTTGGATTAGCGTAAGATATATGCACTTTTGCGAAAGTAGTTCGTGTATTTGACCTTTATCTGTTATCTTTCAATGAACATTTAACATATTTAAATAAATCACAGTGCGATGATGTCATAACACTGTGACGTCACTATATTTATGACGTCATGCTATTGTGAGTAATTACTTGATGATGTAAAAACATTGTGATGTCACGTATTTGACGATGACAGGGCATTGTTTAAAATCTACTGTCAAAACAATACAGTTGCCCTTTAAACTGTCAACCTTTTAAAAAAATTCAATTCATGAAAGGTTTTACATTTATGATAATAAACTCATATCAATTTCATATCAATATACAAGATTTGATGTTTGATGAATTTTTATTTCTCAGTTTTTAGTTTGACACATCATTATCTAAATGAAGCAGTTTTATCTTTCTTGTATTTCTAAAGTTATGCGAAGAGAAGTGATTATCAGATGATGGAAAGACCACTGTACTATACAGGAGTCAGCACACCATGGTTTAGTTTCACTATTGATAGGACACTAGTATACAACCCATCAATAGACCTTCGTTTATGTTAGCTTTATTCAGGGTTACTATACATACAATCACAAGTAATATTCGACTCAATTGGGACTGATAACAGAATGACGTACATGGCAAATGAAATGATAAAGACTTAAAGTCATTTGTTTGTTTTGGCAAAGGATGGATAATCTAATAGCATTTTTAAAAATGGTTCCTGTTAACTTTTCCCAAGCAACTGAAAGACAAAAGTCCAATATTTACAGAAAAATGTTAACCAATTCCATGTGAAATGAAACATCACTTCAGCTGCAATATATCTTCAGGATCTGTCGTCTGATAAATACATGTACACCCATGAGGAAAGTAACCTTCCCCAGATGTTTTTTAATTTGCGGAATTGGATTCATGTTGTATTAAAAAAATCCATCTTTGTGAAAAACCTTAATGAAGATGAACTCTTAAATTTCATGTGTGTAGCTCTGTCAGTGGGGCAAGGTTCTTGACCTCTGTGAAATATTTTCAAACAGTTTTCTCTAACGACATTGAATCGTGTATTTGTTCTCAAATGTGTTATTGATACATTAGCATATCTAGACACGCTTAGACGCAGTTGAATACTAGTGTTGTTTTTGTTTTTTTCCGAATAATCAATGGATACTAGGGACAATTTTGCTTCAAAGAGCTCTAAGACTGCAAACCTCGATCACTAAAACACCTGTCAGTAGTCTGCGAGTGATATCGACTTCAACATTTATCACAAGTGACATTTTAACTTTCTACAAACTCGAGGGGGTGTCTACAGGGAAACCATCAAAGACGATCGATAGGAACTGATGTGTAGGAAGACTTGTTATTTGCTGATCTTAAGTGTTTGTCCCACTTTTATCACAAACTCATAAATGACATGCCTATTGTTTTACCTATTGTTGAATATAACTTGCTAACGACTATTTGATTATATTTCAGTGAAACAAATCACTGGATTATCAACAAAAAGAATCTTTCACAAGATATCTGCTTGACTGATCATGTTTCCTGTACACGTCTCACCAAGATATTGATTATTTAAAGAAACGGAGAAAAAAGGTCGTTTAGTAAGACTGTTCAACTGTTTGAAGATTTCTTCTACACTATGTGATTATGGAGTCCAATGTATTTTCACACTGTTTGGCCACTCAAATTGTTTCTTCAAAGAAACTTCTCCCAACTGTTTCTAAGATTTACAAACAATTTTGGCTTCAAAAGACAACTTTAATCAAATTGATTTCAAAGAGCAGCACACACTTGCATTGCGTTTGAAAAGTAAAAAAAAAACTACTTGAAATCACACAACTTCGATAACAATAAACAGAAATTGATATTAGAAGCAACAGTCCATGAATTATGTCACCCCTAGCCACTAGATCGAAGACTTAATTGAATTCAGTAAGTTATCGGAGAGATATTTGAATTGCTGATCACGCTGAATTTACTTCTGAATTTAAATTATCCTGGTGACTTATGATAATAGAATTATAGATGATATATTTAATTGTGATGGTTGAGACAGTCATTAAAATATCTTGTTTTATGGAGAAAACATTTCACTAAAGATATCAGATGAACGCCTTTCGAAGATGGTATTTTTGTGAAACTATTCAACGAAATTGTGTTTTGTCGTATTTAGTTGTTTTCTAGAGAGTCGTTTATTTCCAAAAGCTTGGAATGTTGGCTGAATACATCAGATGGTAGGATGGATCCTAACCAATGAAGTAGTTATTTAGAAAGGAGTGTAATATTGCCAACTGAACAAAATAGTTTATTGGCGATACCTCAGTAAAGGTAAATTTTAATTACTCAAGAACAAACAAGAAATTGAAGTAGAACATTACATAATAATCATCAAGTGGGCCAGATCTTTCGCGGGTTTTCTTCCAATGTTGAATAATAGATACGAAACGACATAAGGAACTGTTTTAGAGAGAAATGAAATATTTAGAAAAGAGTGTTATATTGCCAACTGAATAAAATAGTTTATTAGAGGGTTTACCATATTTTAATTATTCAAAAACACTTATGGTTACATTAAGAAATTATAGTAAAGCATTAGACTAACAATTAAGTGCACCTGAACTTGAGTTAGTTATTCTTCCAATCTGGAATTAGGCATGGTCAGATCTAAATGGAGGTAATAGGGAATCTTTTGTACAACAACGTCAACAACGATACCAGAAATACCAAGAATCGTCCAATGATATAGCATGAAATCTTGTGCTGCATTAAAATATTTAACCAAACCTGGATAATATTCATATTATTCACTTTGTTCCTTTTGTGTAGCATTGTTATTTTGTTCAAATACTTTGTAAAGAAATGAGTATCGTCATTAAAATAATGTCTTAAAATTTTAAACACAATGCTAAAAAAAATGCAGAGATTTTCATGTAAATCTATGGAATATTTTTAAAAGTGATTTAAACTGTTGACTTCAACCAACAATGAGGAGGCATTTATCCGTTGCTTTTGCCAATAATCGTTAACAAACGAGACACGGTTCTAACTTGTATGTTATAATCCCAAAGAAACTGAAAATAAAAACCACAAGAGAATTCTAATGTCGATGCTTGCAGAACGTCATTTTAAATGTATTCATGGACATGGGTAGGATACATGTAATAATAATAATAATAATAGTGCATATTTATAAAGCGCACATAGCCACGCTCGAAAGCATGCTCAAGGCGCTAGATTACTCTGTATGTTTGTCCTAGGAAATATTAAAAGGACAATGTTACATAAAGTGTTATTAATTTCAAGATTATAATGTTACTATACTGTACTATTCGATTCACACAACTGTTGATATTCCTCCTTTACAACGCTTTGTGTTCTTTTAAACGTTGTCCCCTAGGTTCACCATGGATACATTAGACACAAGTGTTAAAACTATTTGACATGGTAAATGTCATTCCTTTTTTCTTTCTGTAACAATGATAGTAGTGTAATTACTTTACTGACAAAGTCAATTTCAATACGAAGTATCTTGTTCACCAATAGCATTAACTATCAGCTATCGTTATTAACATATACTTGATCTTCAGTCCTCAGTGTCTACATTCAAAGGTTACAAAATCTTCTGAAAATCAAACTAAATGGACGAGGGTGTTGTCACAACGTAACCTCGCCATTATCTGGGTTACATGAGATTCCCTATGAATTGATTACTGTCTGTCTTTGATGAGGTCCATCTATAGTCACTTTCAACTCCGATAAGTGGTTCCTGAAAATTGCGATATGAACTTTCTTGACAATTTCAATAGTTTTTGTCCAGCATCAAAGGAAGGGAGCGCCTTTTGGTATCCTACAACAGTAACCTTTTGGTACCCTTAAACAGTTATCTTTGTCCTTGCTCGATGCAGTCAAGATCTTATCACCAATATTATTGATTATTGTCTGCTGTGATGGAATCAATTAATTACTATTTTGATGTGAGGATAACGATTTCCTGGTTATGAAGGACTTTATCTAAGATGATAATTTTTTCTGAAATTATGATTATCGAGTTTCTTCAGAAAATGCAGGCCCATTCAGGCTATCAATTCATCTAAAATCTGAATATTAATTTATATAAATAGTAGTGAATGACAGCATGCTGTGGACATCAACATGATCAGGTGATGCAGAGGTGCGTTAATTGCATGATACCTACTGCTTGATGTACAAGACATCGTAAATATGTGGCTCGTTTTAATTGAATTCTAAAGTGAAAATAAATAGTGTTAAAATTGTGTGTTTTGCAATCTCTATCTAATCAGATCGAACGTACATGTAACACTCGTACTTCACACCAACACTTTCACCCCACCTTCACTACAACCAATCAGAGACGAGGCTAGAAAAAACTTTGGACCGAAACTTCACATTAAACGTTGTATCATGTACGCCCTCTGAAATTAAAGTTCACAGTGAAGGTCTCCTGACATTACCTCTTCGAGTGTTACGTTTGATTTGGTTTAAATGAGATTGGTGTATTTTGATGGCGAGTCTTTTCTTCCCAATTGAACAACCTAAGAAGACAATGTTGCATCATTAACAGTATAAACGTGACTTTGATGAAACCAAGTTGCCTATCAGTTTGAATCCTATGCCAAATATGTAGTCTCAGATGGACGGGCGCAGGATGAAACGTCTTCATTACTCTCTCCTCTTAAATGACGAACCTATAGTGTCTCCGATACACAAACGTTACTGATATTTTAGTACATTTTGGAGTGAATATAGACAACTAAATGACAACTTATTAGCAACATTAAATGTCCATCTTTCCACTTGAATACTTGTGTAGATGTAAGTGAAAGTTTATGTTTTTGTCGTGACTTGAAAGAAAATGTTCTGGAAAGCCAATGCACGGGATACATTGCATGTGGAAATATGAAACATGAAGAATGGAGACACAGTAATGGCTTTACACTTGAGTGCCATTCTTTTCTGTAGATGGTTTTAATTTGGCGATCGACGTTTGCGTTCAATACAATTTCTTAGATTACATCAATATTGATACTGGTGTTGTATTAGTGTTTTAATAAGCCGATTTTAATAAGTATGCAACTTAATTGTTGTAAACTTCATATCTGCAGGGAACGTATATCAGAAGCCCATATATCTTGCTTTTCTAATGCACTCCACTTCTAAATTCCCTTGAATGACTTGATGATATCGACTGCTATTGTATAAGCTGCAAGTTAGCTTTTTGTTGTGTAACGTTAATCACTTGGATATATAGCACTAGGTATTCTAAACAAAACCGGAAACGAAATGAAGCAGACTCGGATTGTGGATAATCACCAATCAGATTCTAGTACACTAAAGTGTAAGTAAGACACTACCTGATATAAAGCATATATATGAATATATATATATATATATATATATATATATATATATATATATATATATATATAAACGTGGAGCTTTCGAAATTTTAACGAGCTACTAATTGTATGGTCTGTAATCATATTATGTTATGGTGCATTGAGTAGTGATTTCGAATGTGAAAATAAGAATTATCGGTTTCAATTTCATGATGACTACGGTACTCTCAAATTACATAATATTTGCACCAAGGTTTTCATTTAAGTGAACAAATAAAACCTTCCTATAGTCATATAAGCTTCCCATGGAATGGTTTGCATTATGAGAACAAATCTTGATGTTATGTTAAATCCAAATGCAATATATAATGAATGTTTTAATCGAAACCAAACTAGATTTCAAGTATAAGCTCTTGACAGGTGTATTTGTGATTTGGATTGGTACTTCCATTAACAGAAATCGTATGCTTGAGGCTTAAGTCTTAAGTCTTATATTTCAAGAATCATTCTTAGGATTACAGGAAAGCCCTCACCCAATTAGAGAAGAAATATATAAATTCCTGAAACTTGAGATATATATCATAATGAAATGTATATTTTTTACTGTTATCAAACCATCTAAAGTAATCCCTTAAGCTAAGATTGGACACCAACAGATTTATGTCTTCAATAGCAGTAACACATTCATCTTCATAATCATTAACTGAATATTAGAAAATCATAATGTCATTCTCAATACGGATGTATGAACATAAAAACACAACCACTCAGTTTGTTCAGTGAATATCTAGATTTCTTCGGTAGATTCGTTTTTATTGTGGGTTTCTTTCAGAACTTTTAAAACATTTCGAGGTCATATAGTTACCAACCAAACTTTATAATCTACATTTACACTAAACGCCAAAATAAACGTTACCCTACTTCTTTTTTTAATAACTTTTTCAGTAACAAAGATTTTTGAGAAATGAGTGGTTCAACAGAAAGCTGAATAACGTAGCTTTATGCTAATAACATAATAGATGTCGAGAAGAAGTTGAAACTAAACTTTTACTTTTGTGACAAGACAAAAAGGTTGTATGCTTTACATCATAACCCCCAAACGATGAAAAATACTGTTATTGAGTAAGTTATAGTGTGAACCGTATGAAATATATTTTTCTAATCATTAAAGATCTTTTCTCGTAATTTACCTTAGTGAAAACGAGTTTACTGTGTTGTCCAATGACTTAATAGTATTTAGGAACACATACGATAATTTATGTGAACATTGTTGCTTGAAAATGAAAACTTTTGACATCCAAACGCATTGGCAACATCGTTGTTGGTCGACACCCATCTGCAACATCCCCAGAGCTCTTTCTCTTTCTCCATTTGTCAATCTCGCATGATTTCGTACATGTGTGCCATATCATGCAAAGTAGGCACCTTTTCTACTCTGCACAAGCATTGAGTTCATGCAAATGCTGCTTGAATTTTGCTACATTTGAGTGATAATGCGTTTGGGTGATTAAAAAATGAAAAGTTTTCATTTTCAACCAAAAATATTCACATAAATAATCGTCTGTGTTCCTAAATACTATTAAGTCATTTGACAACGGTCGTTCATTTGAATTCAAGTTTATTTCTTCTGACACCATGGACAAGAAACATGTTCATACACTGCAACACATACAAGATTGAAAATTTCCCAAAAAATGTTGTGAGTTCCACGAGTCTCATCCAGTCTACCCTAAGCTTCCCAATTTTGAAATCCAATGCGTTCACACTAGCTAATTTAGCAAAAGTGTTCATTTGTATGTGTCAATCATTATTCCAAGTCTAATGAAGATCTCAAAACACTTCTGAACGTTCTTCTGTATGAACAGATGCTATTTGCAAGGTGACATGCAAGTACATATTACCTATTCTAATCAACATATGTTCTAGTATTGAATGTATTTCTTTCATTTATTACTCTCAAGGTTAATTGTAAAGACATTTATCGTCTTAGTAGACATCTTCATCCTATCATCTTATCTTCATCTTCATGTCTTTATACTTGCAAAATGACCACATGACGAATTCCGTTTTTTCTTCTTCTTAAAACATCATATGTAATTTAGTACTATGTTGTCGTCATCGTTTTACTTTTCTATGGTTTGTGAGTTTGTGATCTTAAGAATTTTTCACCTCAACTGAATCGAAATGACAAGTATACCGTCATAGAAAAACAAATTAATTTGTAATATGATAATGCAAATAACAATGACTACTATAATACTCACTCATGTGAAATATGCCAAACTGAATGACGTGTTTGTAAATAACAATTATTTAAAAAGTGTGTTTCCTTATCCTTAATATCATTTATTTGAAATAACAATAGTATTATGCTATCCTTTGACATTTTATAATCTCTATCATAAAATGTTGTTATCAATAACATAGCCACTGAGGAAAATCCTATAAGAGAATTGACTTAGTTCTTGCGGAGAATATTACATTGACCGTACACCAAGCTGAAGGTCACTATGTCGGTGATTTACGGTTGTGCAGATCCTTGAAATAGTCCTTAATCAAACATTATATAAACACGATGTATGAGTCTCTTTACAAAAAAAATCAACAAAGATTCCTGATAACTCTTCATGAAGAAATAATCAGTTCATTCTTATCTAATAACCAAAACAAACTCATAAATCACGTGGTCACGTAAGAACATCAAGGAAAGAAACCTTAAGTTTCAAAATGTAAAAAGCTGCTTGGCTTGGCTTTTTCTGCTTACTGAATAACAGTATTTGTCAGAAAAAACGGTAAATATTTGCGAGGTTGGGTTCTTGCTTTTTTGTGTAGAATCAATTGTCACTTATCGTCACTAATATTGTGGCTTCCTGAGATGAGGAAACAATAGGAACTTTGTGAAGAATTGAATTGAAATAATAGAAATTTTTCAAGCGTTTTTTCAATGATTAGCAGATGAATGAGAGAACACTATACTATACAAGAGTCAGCACATGGTTGTATCAATTTCCTTAAGACACTGCTGTACAACCAATACATAAAATCAATACATTACCTATTAACGTACCTAATAACGTAAGTTTATTTCTCAAACTGGCAATCGCGTCGGTAGTTCAATTGAAGCTATAATTTCTACCGTGACCATACTTTTGGCCAAGAGTTCAAATCAGTGTTAAACAATGTCAGATTATTTTGTAAAATTAGCTCAAACAGTTTTGGAATGAGCATAAGATGAATGGATTTTTGCTAAAGTAGATGTGTATTTGACCTTTGTTTTTCATATACATAGATAATTTAGCCCAAGTATCTTCTGACAACAATTAAATCAACACAAATTGATAAAAGTTACAAATATCCGAGGCTAGTCGAGAATATTAATTTCTCAACAAATGTTGCCATATTTGATACACAACGGTGAGATTATATTTATCATCCTAAATCATTCATCATTACATTTCAATGAAAATTTAACATATCTGAAACGAGCACTGGCATTAGATACCAAGTGCTGTAATGTCATAGCACTGTGACGTCACTTTGACGTGTGTATGACATCATGCCATTGTGGTTTTTTTTTTATTACCTGATGATGTAAACCTATTTGACGATTACAGAGCATTGTGGCGTTTCAAACGTCAACCTTTAAAATTTGACATAATATAATAGATTTATTTCTAAGTGTGTTATTTTTCGGAAATCATTATTCTAAATGGTTTTTTTTCTTTCTTGTATTTCTTAAGTTATGCCACGGGAAGTGATTATCAGATTATGGGAAGAACACTGTACTGTCAAGAATCAGCACATGGTGATATCATAGGATAGTTTTATTAGGACACTAGTATAAAATCAATCAATAAACTTCGCTTCTGTTGGCTTTATTCAATGATATTAAACTTACATAGCAATTAATATTCGACTCAATTGGGACTGATTAAGCTTCAGTATCAATGGTTTATTATGAAAACATTACTCTTTATTCTTTTATTTTTTACTCTTTGCATTACTACTTATTGCTGATAGTTCGTCTATGATCAAATGATGTACATGGCAATTGAAGCTATGGAGACTTATTTCCTCTGAAATTTTCAGAATTTAAGCATTTTAGGAATGGTTCAAGTTAACATTTCCCAAGCAACGAAAAATCATTATTGGGAGAAAAAGTTTCTACCATTCCATGAGAAACGCACATCACTACAGAGTGATTTCAGTTGAAATATATCTTCACGATCTGTCATTTGAAAGTACACCCAAGAGGAAAGTTAATTTCTTTGCTCCCCAGCATCGTTTGAATTTGCGGTTCTTTTGTTGGAATTGGTTTCATTTTATATTAAAACCAACATCTTTGTCAAAATCTTTAATAAATATAAACTCTCATGTTCACGTCAGTATCCATGTCCGTGGTGCAAGGGTATTGACCACTGTCACACGGGGTAATCAATCATCCGGGATTCAAACTGGCAGATACTGTATAAGGTAAAGCTACATACAATTTATATATACATGTACATAGTGTGGTTTATTTTCTTACAGTAAACGGAAAAGAGGCCGCCAATGGTTTTCTGTTAAAAGGAGAAACATCCAAACAAACTCAGTAATGGGTAGGATCCGCACACCAAATTACATGCAGCCGAGAAAAGCACAATTAGGATATGCTCCTCGTAAAAAATGTATACAAAACAAACAATTTGCAAAGAAATAATTGACTATGTAAATGTATACATTTTATGTAGCTTTACCTTATACAGTATCTGCCAGTTTGAATCACAAGTGAAAAACTTCTAAACGTAAAATGTTTATTTACATATGTTACTGTACCTCCATATGTAAAATTGCTTGGATGTTGACATTTAGTGTAAAGAGAATAAGACGTTGCCATGTTCACAGAAAGAGGCGTTGTATATTGCGATTTTAATTTTGGATATTACAAGTTACTAAAACCATATCCATCAAATTCAAGTTATTGATATATTGATATGCCTTCCCGCTGCTTAAAGTATACATGTTGATCGAAGAAGAGCACTTACTGTATTTTCGCAGCCGATTTTGCGTTCAAATGTGCCTCCATTTTGTATTTTGGAGAGAGAAAAGCAGTTGTCACAAAGAGAAAAGGCTAATTACTCACAGAAACGAATGATTGATTACCCCGTGTGATTGTGAACTATTTTCAAACCATTTTCTCCAACAAATACAACAATTAATATTTTATCAGCTTCTCCAATTTAGTATTGATTGGATGTGGGTAAAACCTGAGTTGAGTACTTCTTTGGTGGCATTTGTCTGCTGTTGTTATGTCAGAAAGATCAGGGTAAAGCGTTCTGAGACTGAATACCTCGAACGCTTATACACCTGCAAGTGATACCGATTTATCACAAGTGGCATTTTAACTTTAAACAGCCTCGAGGGGACGTCTATAATGAAAGCTTCCAACACTCAGATAGGAACAGCTTCTAGGACAGCCAGATAGGAAACAGCTTCTGGGACACTCAGATAAAGAGGAAGTTACTGTACTCGCAGGAAAATAGGTTAGCTCAAATAGCATGTATTAACCAGTAGTTAGGCTAACTGTACCCGTACAGTTCTTGAATGTGCATAATGAGATAAATGTATGATGAGGACAAAGTACTGATGAATATTTAAAATAAATAGTTGGCTACTTATATGTTTAAATAAACTGATTTGAATATTAAATGCTTTGGCAAGCTTCCAGTATGACGTCATAAAATTGTCCTAATGACGTAACCCGAGAATGATAAAGGTTATCGCCACTCAGTAGATTGACGATAAAGGTTATTACTATTGTAGCCTAGTAGATCGTTTATTTCACTGATAGAACAGAGTATATCACTCTCAATTATGTAATAAAATGTGACTAATGGTTACATAATTAATTATTGATAAAGTGTAGTTGCTCTGAGGGGTCAGTAAAAAACGCATTAACGGCGAACATATACTCATGGTAAAAATGGTTGACACCCCTAAACATAAAATGGATTTTAGCAAATTAAATGCATGAACAATTAATATTGTTCGATATTATGGTATTTTCGAAATGAAATGGCACAAACACATGATGTAAACTATAAAATACTTGCCATGTCTGTATTGTGTGCGAATGAGACTTGGTGAAAGATTTTGTGTATGTATGGGTTCAGGAGAATGTTTTCTCAAATGCAACTGTTCATTATTTATTAGAACCAAAATGAGAATACTGTAACAATTTATCAATGCCAAGATCTCAAGACATAAGGAATGAACTTGAATTTTTCTTATATTCCTCTTTCTGTGGTATTTAAAAGTGGAGAAATAGCAAATGTTCAAGGACACTATTCACAAAAAGGCATCAATTATAAACATGTTTTACTAAAAACATTATCGAAACTGACACGTTATGTTGTTTATACAACATTTCATTCCTATAACTATTAGGGGGTGTCAACCATTATTACCATGAGTATACTGACTTCATAAGCTCTTTAATCTTTAAAGATGCCACTGGAAATCAAGTTTATTTCCTCTGACAGCATGAACAGGAAACAAACCCATGTGGTACAGAATCAATCAGGGAATACATTTTCCCTGAAAACTTCGAGAGTTCAATCCTATCACACCTAAGCTTACCATGACCAATATCAAATAGTAATGCTGTAAATCTTTACTATTATCATACATGCCAGAAATAACCACAGTCTTCGTGTTAAAATGTATATTTCGGTTTTGAAAATCCCTTAGTAGGTGGAACAGGAAATGAAGAGATTAAGAAATCGAGATCTTATCTGATATATAATATCTAATATAAGAAGATGAAATGATATTTTCAAGTTTTAAGTTTTTGGCAGTAGTTGGTCGCTACACAAACAAGTAACAAACTATTATTAAGTATCACAAATATATTTGTAGTGTTGAAAATCTTCATTTTCTTAAAAGGCGTCTACGTCCTATTCAAGCAAAATAAAGTTATATGAGAGACAGTTGCAATACATGTTGATAATCAGACACTTGCAAAATACATCCTTTAAGAAGTTATGTCTGTTTTATCTGTATGAGTTAGTGAATACTTCATACTGAATACTTTTTTATGTTTAGTTGTCTATACACCAGAGTTGATGTAATTTGTGAATAGTTAGTTCAAAAGCAAGGATATGTTTATCAAGCATCGGCGGTATATACAGTTTTGTATCACAAGCGCTTTATCTTATACTTGCATTATAGCTATATATATATTGAACTAATTGTAGCGTATACTACCATTCCATACATTTTTGGGGAAATCAATATGATATAAATTAGTATTTAATTTGAAAACAGGATAATTTTCTTGAATGTGTTGTCTAAATGTAAGTTATTTCTACGTGGTTTGAAAGATAGAACAGTGAATGTGTTATCTAAACAGAAGCCTAGTGTTCATGTTGGGTACCAGACATTGCTCATATTGGTATGAAATCATTACGATCTACAAGTACTCAATGTATCTAATTCTCATTATTGTACCGTCCATTGTTATCGATTTTAATTGATTAGGATTATAATTCGTATACTGAATGGTAATGACACTATCTGAAGAATCAAGACAAGGCAGATAGGTATTTAAATCATATTATCTGTAATATCTGTTAACTCTAAAATGTTCACTTTAAATTAAGAAAAAGTGCATGTATCTATACATCATTAATTACAAATATAGTAGTTTGACATTAAACCCATGGGAGGTGAGACAAGTAGATGAGATCAAGATTTAATATAACCGGGGTAAACATTAATCAAACTGTCTCTTTGATCTTCACATCATGAGTGTCTGGATTGGTACCTCCTAGACTGCAACACTCGTTATTGCTTCCAATATACCAAACGTTTGTAGGAAATAAAAACAGAAGCTGCCCTTGCATGGTAACATGACTTTCATGTTGGTAATAAACAGCCCGAAGAATTATATTGGTCTCTAAAGACTAAGATCTAAGATCAACCATGCATCTATTCTCATTAATGTCAGCTTTGATCGTTTATTTCGTGTATGTACTTGATGAATCTCGACGATGATGTATCGGTTAATAAGTAGAAACTTTACATGTAGATATATTATATACTTATTGATAAAAGATACTTATACCTCACTCATTTCGCGACAGAATATGGATTGTTGTAGTTTCACGTCTTTGAATTTTATGTAACTGTTCTTTTGAACTTAGCTTGCTGCAGTTTGATGTCTACCTTGCAGCGATTACAGCGATCCTATCAGCTTGTGTCTGTAAATGAAGAGACGTTAATCGTTCTTTCACTGTCTGAAGCTAGATTGCATAAACGACATGATAATGACTTGTCCAATTTTCTAACAGGTAGCATATTCGTTTACTATGTCATTTTAAAAGAAACAAAGTAAGGCTAGGGGAATGTAAGGCTTTTTTTTACGTCCTAGCTGACGAACTAGTTTAAGATATATGTTTCAAATGTTTCACTCAGTTAACCGGAATAAGGCACGACACCAAACTCGTACATCAAGGTAGACACCTTCCTTTTCAGAAAGATAAATTAAATCATTGCAGTTACAGAACAATCCACTACTTGTGAATCATTAATTATGATAATTCATACTCACGTTAATACTGTAATGTCATGTAATGTGAGGTGTTTGAATATAATATCATGTCATATAAATATACCATATTTATATATACATGTAGGTGTGATTTAATTTTCTTTTGACGATTCGTCATTTTATATACAAAGCAATATTTACATTTTGCGAGAGCCCATAGTGAAAAGGTGGAAATGAATAAAATAAGTATAATTATTATGAGAATATGTCTATTTCCTGTAACAGCATAAACATTATCCATATTCCCTGCAGCGAAATATTTCAATAGATTCAGGGAGTTATCCTTATTCATTTACATCCTATCAAAGCTTCTAATAAGAAATAGTCAAAGACTTATATTGTAAAGTCTTAACTGTGATTTATTTTACTGGAAAATCATTAGCATGCATTTTGAAATTAATATTTCAATTTCTTGAGAATGTGATGGAAGATTAAAGAGGGATCATGAAGATAGCCAGATGTTGACACTTTTCAAATATTTTATTCATTGATTATCAAAAACTGTATGTTGTCCGGAAAAGATATTAAAAGAGAGAAAAATACAAGCGACTCTAGTTCGATTTTCCAGCACGTAATTCTCAATGCCATACCATTTGGGCAAGATTCATTCAATGTGAAATGTAGCTTCACTTTAGGGAGATTCAGCTGCAATATATCTTTTGGATCTGTCATCTGTAAAATACTCTCATGATGAAAGTTATTTTTTGCACTTCACGGTAAGTTTGTTGTGTTGTAAATTGTTTGTTTTTGTAAGTAATTATTCTGAACATTTTTAAGTTCTGTCATTATAGAAAGGTGCTTAATCATAAAAACAGTGTGTTAAAAATATTATTTTCCCAAAATACAAAATGTCAAGTATTCATTTTATTTTTTGAGTTTGCAAGTTATGTCAGTAAAAAGTAAGGTGCACAAATGAGTTTTTTTCAAATGTTCAAAAGATCTTAATTTTTCACTTTATCGTTTTGTATCTAGGTAAGTTGGCATACATTAGAGAGTCACACTTAATTGCAACTCCGCTTACAGGCAAGTTATGTTATGCTTTTATGTACTGTTCTGTTCATCTATCTATGAATCTATGAATACAGAGGACATTTTTGATCCAAATTTCAGAGCCTACCACAAATTGTGATCACTAAAATACCTGTCAAAGGTCTACACGTGATATTGACTTCGGCATCCAGTGACAGCCTTAAGGGAATGTCTCAAGGACGGCCTTTATATATAATGATCTAAATGATGTCTTGTTATTTTCTAAAAATAAAGTTAAATGTTTATTGTTTGAGCTCTACGTCTTACTTTTGTCTTATATTTCCTTTTCTATATTAATTGCTTTTTAAATTTTGGCTAAATGGAATTGTTGACAATTTGCTTCTTACTTTAGTTTACCGATTGTTAATCATCTATAGCACTTAGCAGCGTTGTAACTGTAATGGTTAAAATAATTCTGTTTGTATGTTTCAGATAGTAATGTCTACTCAACTCAATGAGAAAGGGAACCGTTCGTCTATGGATATGATGTAGAGTGTCGACAGATATAAACAAATGAAATGGTTCTGTTTAAAATCAGTTTCAGCTGTGCGCACAACATGATATACAGATATGAGTATTTCAACATCAACTTTGGGCCAACTTAAAATAGTTCCATCTGTGGTCTAAGTGAACGTGTGGTTGGTTTGTGCACAGCAACCATTTCTCATGCAAATGTGTCTTTAATTTTCGGCAAGGAACTTGATAAATCTTACAAAATGTCGTTTTAAACGCATGGTACCAGGTCGCCAGCACGCCCCCTGAAGTATGTCATCAGTGTTTTCGCAAACCACGCGTTTGCTGAATCTAAAAAAGGAAATCAAATACAATCACAGATACATGTATGTTATCAAACAAATTACTTGAAATATCAAAATGTATTCAAGATGTCGTCATCATTTAACAACGTTTCGATAACATATGCAGTGTAGACATATCTGTGTAGATCTGTACCTTTAAGATATAAACGTCAATGATCCAGTGGACATTACAATTGATTTGTAACAATTTGTACAATTGGTCATCTCCAAATGGACTGTTCATGCTGTTACACATATCCATATTAAAGCTATGTGTCTGCCGGGTATTGCCCTGAATTAAAGGGTTCTCCCCAACTCGATCATTTTCCAAATCTTCAAATTGGTCTTGTATCAAGTTTTTATGTTATCTGTCGATTATGGGTCCTACATCGACTTTTCAGTTGCAATATTAAACCATTTCACATTCTAACTTTGTACATCCATCATTTGAATTTAAAATCCAAAAATAGTTGCAACCTAAGCATGTGACTCTGTTTGCAAGTACTGTGACTTGGTGTTCTTAAATGCATTTGTTAGCGTCATTCATATTTCTAAATGACGTTTATTTATAATATCTCGATCACATTTGACAGGAGGAGATCGATTAACTATAAAGGTTACGTTTAGCTCAGTTGGTCGTGTATCTGCCAATTATTCAACTTCAAATTGTCTTCTTTGAGCCCTTTAAAATTGCGTCTTTCAATTTAAACATCTCGTTTTGAAAATAACTGTAGTTTTAAACTGACTGAAGTTCAAATGATACGTCATGCAATATATGATTGTCTTATTATTGTCGTTATCGCATTCATAGATCCACAATATTTAGTATACAACTTACATCACATTTGATTGATATTAAAGATTTAGATTTATTTCTAATGTACAACCAAGCCTGTTGTCAGTAAGCAATATCCCTCAATCGTATTTGTATATAATGCCAAAAACAGTCATGTGAAATTATAATAATAAATTATAAATTATAATATAAAGTGCGAAAATGATGCTAAGCAAATGAAATGTAGTGGAACATTTATCAAAAGGAACACATCTCCATCAAAGTCCTTAAAGACATTTTAAAATAAAAGTTCTGGGTTGTATTTTTGGATCACTCTCGACTGAAATTATAAATTATGTAATAATAAATACGTATGATCATATTTAATTGTTGGTACGTGACATAATTACTTTGTTGATGGAGAACGACAGGCGCACTTTGAGACACATTTCCAATAGATCTGTTAATGATAAATTGCTAATGGAGCTATTGCATGGTGTGATCTTTCCCAAAACCTGTTTATCCTTTGTAATCCAATGATACTTAAAATGTATCCATTCAAGCACTGTGATTCAGCTCGCTGATTTGGTTATGTCTACCTACGTTGATAGGCATATACTAACGAGAAATTCATGTTATACAAATTGTCTCTTGTTGACATTGAAAACATTACATGTAAGTCGTTAGTCTGAAAATAAAAGTTTGTTTTACATAAACTATAAGTTTACTTTACTTTGAGCATTGCAGCCCCTTAAGATATTTGCTGTATGACTATTGTGAGACACGTTGTCTTGTCGTCTTGTAAAAATTAATAAACATATACGATTGGATAAAACCAAATTTTGTAATAAACAGGTTCCTATTTTGTTATAAAGATATATTTAAATTTTCATTACCTCTAAATGTATCTTCTCAATGTTTATATGAATATTTGCAAAATATATATGCATGAGTATATAAATAATAAATTCGTTACCATGACCTAGTTATCTAAGACAGTATATTCTTCATTTTAACAAAGAGCGGTGGCTTTCATACTGACATTCGTTTATTAATGAATTGTTTATTAATGAACAGTTCCATTGTAAGATGACAGGTAAGATTTACGTTGTGAGAGTAAGATTAGTATACCTGAAGTAAACCTAAATTTGCACTGTTTATACACGTACTACATGTATCTTGGTTGGTTTAGGAAGAAAAAACCCATAAGGTTATTACCATTGTTGCGTAAGACAAGTTTCTTTTCAAGTCTATAAAAGTCCTACATCGACACAATCTAATACATTAACAAGGCAATATATCATTATCAACGCATTGTGAAATATGACATCAAAAGAACACATAAAAGCAAGAAGTTCAAGCAATGTCCTAACGCGAGTAAGGCTGTAAATAAAATAAAATGAGGCTTTTGAAGAAAGGAGCAGCGCTGCAAACGACGTTATCTTAACACAAAGATAGAAGAGAATATGTCCAATCCCAAAGCTCTTCATAAACTTGTATCATCGCTTTTGGGCAAGACGAGTGATCCATCCCTACCTTCAACAGGAACTGATCTCGAAATTGCTGAGTCCTTTTCTCATTATTTCGCCACGAAAATACAGTTGATACGCAATCAACTTGATGCCACTAGTTCAGACTCTTATTCGACTGGAGAAGAAACCTTCTCTGAGGAACCCCTTACTACTTTCAGCAGTTTTTCTGAAGAAGAGATACTGGCCATCTTGACGAATGCCAAGAAAACCTACTGTGCTCTCGACCCTATGCCAACAAAGCTTGTCTTTGAACATCTTGATATTCTGCTCCCAGCTGTCACCAAAATTGTAAATACTTCACTTGCATACGGTTCAATGCCATCAATCTTCAAATGTGCCATTGTTAAGCCTTTACTGAAGAAACCCGGACTTGATCCAGAAAACCTAAAGAATTTTAGACCGGTTTCCAACCTTCAATTTCTCTCAAAAATCATTGAAAAAGCTGTCAGCCTTCGTCTCTCTGAACACTTGACACGACATAATCTTCACGATCCTCTACAATCTGCATACAGAAAGCGCTACAGTACAGAAACAGCACTTCTGAAAGTTGTAGATGAAGTGCGTTGTCGTGTGGATGAGGGTTATGTAGCACTGTTAGTGCTCTTGGATCTTAGTGCAGCCTTCGATACTATCGACCATGGCAAGCTTGTCACACGTTTGAGAAATGAACTGGGCGTGCAAGGACAAGCCCTGAACTGGATCAAGACGTATCTGGCAGAGAGGATTCAGCATGTTTCAGTGAATGGCATAACATCCTCACCTACAGACCTTCACTATGGCGTACCCCAAGGATCTGTCCTCGGACCAATGCTGTTCACTTTATACACCAAGCCCCTCAGTGGTATTACGAAGAAACACAAGCTTCCTCACCATATGTATGCTGATGATGTGCAGGTTTTGAACGCCTTCAAACCAAACACATCTGCTGCACATGAATCGGCCGAACAAACATCAGACTGTTGTCACAACATTAAGGTATGGATGAATCAGAACAAGCTGTGCCTCAACGAAGAGAAGACTGAGGCTGTGCTCATAGGTCCTACAAGTAGACGGGCTAAATGTCAGCTTGGAACCATCAGAATTGGAGAAGCATCTGTTCCTATTTCCTCCAGTGTGAAGGACCTTGGGGTAGTACTGGACTCCAATCTAGATCTCAATAAACATGTCAGCCAGCTGTCCAGATCATGTCATTTTCAGCTTCGTAACATTGGGAAAATCAGGACATATTTGACAAAGGAAGCCACTAAAGTACTGACACTATCTCTTATTATTTCAAGAATTGATTATTGCAACAGCCTCCTCGCCAATTCTCCCAAAACTGTTATCAACCGAATTCAATCCATCCAGAATAAGGCAGCCAGACTGGTTACACTCTCTCCAAAATCTGATCATGACCACATCACCCCCATCCTTAAAGAACTCCATTGGCTTCCTGTTACACAACGGATTAACTTCAAACTTATGTGCCTTGCCTACCAATGTCACTCTCAGACTGCTCCATCCTACCTCTGTGACCTTCTCCAGCCATATGTTCCATCCAGATCCCTCCGCTCTGAATCTCAACAGCTTTTTGTTGTACCAAAAGCAAAAATGTGCAGTTATGGACAACGAGCGTTCTCCCATGCAGCTGCCTATCATTGGAACAATCTCCCCCAAGAAATACGTACCTGCCCAACCTATGCTTCTTTTAGATCTTATCTAAAGACTCATTTATTCCGCCAATCCTTTGCCTGAACACTAGTGATTCTTCTCAGCGCTTTGAGCATGATATTTATCCTGGAAAGGCGCTATATAAGTGGACTATTATTATTATATGAAATACCAAAAAATCAAACATGTCTATGTAATTTAATCTTAATATGAAACAAGAGATAATTTAAAATAGACCGTCACGAAGTCTTTTTAAAATTCATAATGCAATAATATGATAGATCTGTAAAGAAATTATTTTTTCCATTGTGAACACCTTGATAAAGATTGCCCCATCGAAACTTTGGTCAAACGCAGATTTACTTAAATAGAATGAGCAATATAAAGTAATAATCCTCTCTGCAAGTGTGATATGAAATTACCAGTAAATTTTGGAGACCATTATAAAACATATGGTTATTACATAACACAGCTCCTCCGTGTCAGACAGCAATTATCTCGTCAGAAAGCCTCATGTGCAAAGTAGAGTGAGCTTGTAGGTTATAGTCAGTACTTATTTTCAGACTGATGTATGTTTTATGAACTCAACCAATGTTGTTAACGTTCTTTCTCTTTAGTAGCAATGAAACGACTTTATAGGGACATCAATTAAGACCACCATGATACGACGCCAGCAGGTCTATCATTATCATCATCATCATCATTATCATCATCATCATCATAGAATAGCAAAGGTGTTTCAGACTGGTTCTGTATCATGCAGTAATTGCATCAACGTTTAATTCAAGGACAATTGCTATTGATTCCAAAAATGTGTCTGTATGTTAACATTGATGTAGTCGATGTTGCACCGAGTTATGTGTCTTTTATAAGGAAACCAGCAATTGCAAAAGGAAACTATAACATATGTATTGTTGATAGCAGGCGAGATTGATCCAACCTGTTACAATGTACAATGGACTGTTAAGAATCTATGACAATACATTGAATGGCACTGGAAGTGCATTCATCACATAAAACGTGCCAACGTTATAACAATAAATCTCTCCTCCTAGAAACAGAAGCGTTTAATTTGACTTACTCATCGTACTAATCATATTAAAATCTATGACAAAATAAAACAATAAACATGGGGACGAATATAGAAAAGCACATCCTAGCCAGAAACCGGTAATAATTCTGTTGTTGAATCTATATCATACATATTTGAAGTTCATATGCAAAAACCCTAGTACCGCCAAGGACTAAAACATTTGAATTCAATCCGTCACCACAATGACGTTAAAAGAATAAGAATGTTCAATTAATGTAACTTTCTTACTGTGAAATTGATTATTTAGTTTTAAAACTTCTCAATCATAGCTAGTTAATAGAAAAAACACGTCACAATGGCAACAGTTGTTTTACACGTTTGACACACGGTTTGTACAAGAGAGAAAGATTATTATAAAATCATTCAGGAAATCTATTTCGAAATATCATAATGAACGTTTATAAAACAAATAACATAAAGGAAGTATAAATCAAACAAAGTGTAAAACTTGAATCAAAGTAGCAAAATGGTGTTAATTTTAATCACATATTTACTGACAATATAGGATATCAGAATGACCTAAACACATAGATGTACATATAAAGCATGCATTGCGCATGACTATGTGCGCATTATAAATATATTATTAATATTATTACTATTATTATATTGGAAGAGGAAAAGATTAAATCGTCACAAATGAAAATGAATTTACATAATGTGCTTTAACTTTTATTGAAGAATAATTAAAAAATAATTTTGTTACACTAATTTCAGCGATTCTGATTGGACGAGACCTGCTGCCTTTTATCGATGAATGCAGATAAAAAGTGCAACCATATCTCCTGCATTCATACCTTGTAACGTCACATTCGGGTCAGCGGGTCAGCCGGTTCTTGCAAGTGAGCGAAACGTGTTCATGGAAAATAAGAAAAAATACGTTATATCGTTCATATCTACGTCGATAATTGAAATATATACATTTCTTTTCAGAATGAGAAATTAACTTCACCGGGAATACTAAATTTTAATAGATACAATTCCTCAAGCTTGTTCACTCACAGTTTGATATGCTAATGAGGGTTAATCCAAAAATGCTACGCGATTTTATACAATTTATTCGATAGAGGCACAAAACATGTAAAACAATCCTTAAATAAAAAAGCCCATAGATGGTTTTGAAGAAGTGAACAGTTTTGACTTAAAACATGGTCGAGTTTGTTTCACGTTTTTTTCAAAAGCAAAGTGTTGAGTTTCCTCGATTCAACATCTTCAAATAAAGTTCAAGATCAAACTTAAAACCTAAAACATTATTTTGTCAACTCTTCAATTCAAGCTATTTTGGTTACAAATGAAAAAGCAGCAAAGAGCAAAGAGCAAAGAGCAAAGATTTGTTGCCGTCTAAACAACAACTAAACAATCCCATATTGGTTTAATGTTACACTACATGTTCGAAAACTGCCAGCCCATTAATACACATCGGAGTTGTGATCGAATGGTTCAAAGAATCCAGTCACCAACAATAACACTTAAAACTTTCAAACATGATATGTATGCATTTTTAAATGGACATGTGAAGCGATATACTGAAGAATGTTGCTTCGTTTAAAAAATAATTCCAAAAGAAAGGTGTACGTAATAATTAATATTACGGTTAGTTCTAATTCCATGTCAAGTTATATCTGAAATTGAAATACAAATCATCTTTAGGTGCCTGCATTTAGATGTGGCATTTTAATTTAGCACTTGGCGTTGAGATATGATAAAGTTTACTGAAATGACTAGTCAATTTTCAAATCAAAAGTTTTACATGATAGTTCACATCAATGTCCATATTATTGTTTAATAAAAGTGACATAATATATAAAGTTGAAAATGTGTAGATCACTAGAATTGTTTCAATCGGAAATTACACCATCCAGGAAAAGTGATCATTTCTGTATGTCACTCTGATCATGGGGACTGAAGTGATGTCAGTGGTACAAACACCTTCTTTAACATATTCTGTACATATACACGAGTTACGATGCTTTTGCATGAGGTAATGTATGTCATTAAACGATTCATCCAATAATATGAGAAGATTACCAATAAAATATGTCATAATGTTCCAACGTATTCTTAGCGTTCTTAAATGACATTTTCTATCTTGATACTGCATATCAATTGCCCTTTCGTTTTAAGACCCAAATAAGGCAGTTTGATCTGCTTAAAACTATGTTAAACAATCGGTAGCTAAGTTAATAAGACTGCTTGTCTATAAACATTTTTCAATTTGAAGAAACAACATGCTGATGATAAATAGTTTCCTCGCATGTGTGACAATTACAAAAGCTAAAAACATGCAACGAATATTTGCACCTATGCACAAGGATCAAAGGATAAAGTATTGGTTAAAATAATTGGCGATGCCTTCATATCGACTACAAAAGATGATTTTTGTTTGTGTCCCACTAATTGGGTTAAGTGTGTTCCTATTCTCAAATAGTTTTAGCTTTGTGTGGACATATCAGTATGCTGATTCAAACTGTGACTTTGTTTATTAACTAACAAGATCAAAATATATGTATTTACAAAAAGGGTCTAAAAATACAGCACTTTGTAGTAAGTTTCTGTATTATAAAATATTTATTTATAAATGTACTCTTCAGTCTGAAATGTATCGTTCATGTATGAATTAAAAAGTATATGGTTCAGTAGACAAGATGTTCGTCACATGAGTTATATATCCGAATGTGTAGTTTTGGTGTAAAAAAAATAACACTATAATATAGCAAAGGAGTCAGTGGGTAACTGAGTATCTACTATGTCAATGATTTCGGAATATAATGTCATATCGGCGTACAAGTTTACAGATGTACCAGTGGTGTACGCTGGACAGATGGAATCAACGCCTGTGACTGCTCAATAGACAGAATATGAACCATGGATACAGGCATATGCTTACTAATAACATGATGATAACCTGTCAAGTTTGGTGTTCAATGCCACCAATGTTTACCGATGTAGTTAAAACTGTCAAAGCTTTTGAACTACTGTTAGAAGAACATTGATGATGTTTTACATGAAGACTGAAACCGCCATCAGGTTGCCTCATCAGAAGCAGGGCATGTTTATGTATACATATTTAAATAGTTTTATGAGTATGTTAAATATTTGTTAAAGGGGTGTCTTTAGGAGAGATGGCCTAATCCACTGTTAAAACTACCTATGATTGTAGTCAGTTAAATACACATTAGAGACATGGCATGTCAGATACCTGAATCTACCATTACCCTGTTTCACTCTTTGGTTCTTATTCTTCAGCCCTTTGAAGGACATACATAGGAAGAGGAAGATGAGAAATTATCCAGAAAATCAACCTGTTCTTTTTTACTCTTCAGTGTATGGAAACTGTACTTAATAAACCACACTCTCTGTCGGTAGCTATTGGTCTCTGATCTCCGAAAAAGAATAACTTCTTGATGTACTTATGTACTTATATCTACCAATCTACCTGTTCTGTGAGTGACGAAGGCTACGAGGGTACATTAACGGATACCCACTTCTTATTACACGAGGTCTAGAGAAAGCAGCTTCTTATATCATTTCTGTTAATTCTTTAAATTTTGAAAATTACTTGCATACATTTTGGAGGATAACATAACTATGAAACATCGGCTATAATATATTACATATTTATATTATAAAAGATATATAGTTTCACATTTACTTGTATTTAAAGAGAAACTAACTTGGCCATAAGCATATGTGATTGACAGTTGACAGTCAGAAATAGTTCAATAATATTTTCTGGTGGTACTATTACTAATATGATTGCAATAAGGTGGTATTATTCTCACAACCATTACCAGATACCCATTTGTACTGCTGGGTGAAAATATGCACATTTTGAATAACGTCATTAATCTAGGGTGACACATTACATATACGTCTCGAAACTGATTTTACAGTGCAGGGGATAAATCATTATTCAAACTCTCAGTTTATCCAGCAGTGAAGCGGTCAATAGAAGAATGTAATGAACAATAAATCACACCCAACACACATCATAGAAAACTATGTTACAGAGAATTTATAAGCGGGACCCCTTCTATATCTTCTACCGTCCTCAATTACAAGGAAATATATATTGCAGAGTGGGACAACACAAAGCTGATAATAAGATAATAAACAGAACAAATCACTCTGAAATCAATTATTTAAAGTTAAATCTTAGAGTCGATTTTCTTCCATCTACATATCCTTTTGATCTAGGTTGTTTGATAACATCATCATGAAGAAAAACAATGCTTTACATAGCACAGAAACAATGAAGTACAGTTCAATGTTAATGCCATCTAACTACAAAATGGATGATTCTACGCTATAAAATAAAGAGAAACTATTGATTTCAGAAACTTTATGTTGTAGCTTGCATGTAAGGTTTAAACAAAGAGAATTTGTTTCTGGTTTCCGCAAGCGTCAGCTTCAAACCCACGCCTCAGGTCTTTTTTTCTAGGTTTTAAAAAAAAAAATGGGATGACTCTAATTCTTTAGCCTCTGAAAACATTGGATATTGAAAATGCCAATCGTTTCTGTTGTGATGGAATGTAGGGGAAACATTACTGACCATGTGGAATACTAAAATATATATAAGAGTGTTTGTGCTTTATTTATATGAATAATTGTTTAAATTGTTTTAAAGTTTGTATAAAATTAAATGTATCTCTTTGTTCGAACAAAATTGTCGGAAACAGGAACTGCGTCGTCGCATCAATTTTGTCAGCCTGTAGAGACGAGAAACATGTTTTTCTATTGTTTGGACCTTCGGCAATTGGAGCAGAACAGGCTGGCGAGTAGTATTAAACGAATGTTTCCTCGTTTGCAGCGCTATTGCTGCTTATAGTTGAGACCACTTTCTAAAATAATTAAACAACCAATGAAATAGCTCTATTTAATTAATGCACAGACTGTAACGGTTGATTAATCTGTCCGAATTTATGCCACTATCAAGATAAAAGAAAGACAATTTTCACTTTTCATTGATCACGTCACTTACAACATTTAAGTAGATAGCTGACTGCATGACCAATTCCTGGTTGCAGTCCGCCGAATTACACTGATTTGCCTCCCCTTCTTATCATGTAATATCCAGCAAGTAAAAGTTGACTATTGTTCATAGATGGCGACGAATTTGTTTTAGTTTTTTCAAGATAGTTGAAGCTTACAGGAGCAATAGCACGTTTTTTGCTCAAATACGTCGATGAAATGAAAATAATGAAATAATGTCACCAATAGTAAAACACCCTTTTCTCTTCAGAAAATCGAGTTAAAAGATCAGTGTACATGGTTCCGTAAAGCCATGGGAATCGTTTTTGACATTCGAAATAATAAAAAGTGTTCACAATAAAATAATTACAAAATGATTTTGTTACACTAATTTCCGCGTTTCTGATTGGACGAGAGCTCTAACAAACCTGCTGCCATTTCTCGATGAATACAGATAAAATGTGCAACCATACCTCCTGCATTCGTACCTTGTGACGTCACAATCCATTCGAATAAACGGTCGGGTCAGCCGGTCTTACAACTGAGCGTAACGTTTTGATGCAAACTTTGAAATACATATTTCATTTCGTCTTCACACCTACACCGATAACTGGAATATACATTTCTTTTCCGAATGAGACAATTAACTTCACCGGGAACACTTAATTTTGATAGATACAAGTCCTCAATTTTGTTCACTCACAGCGCTTCACTAACAGTAGTCATGTTTGAACGTCGCGTGATATGCTAATGAGGGTTAATCTAAAAATCCGGAATGTAGAGTAAACGAACTCTGATTGTATGTATGTGAATGTTGGGGAAAACGAAATTAAATCTTCTGCCGTTTTAGATGAAGGATTCCTAAATTTTGATTCAGCCATGTATCATTGCGTGTAACACGCTGCTGTTTCTCGTGATAAATTACAAATATATTAGATTTGTGTAAATATTTAAAGAAAAACCTGTTGATTGTGTAATTATAAGGATTGTTTTACATGTTTTGTGCCTCTATCGAAGTATAACAGCAACAAATTTTGTATAACATCGCTCCGCTACGCTACGCGATGTTATACAATTTGTTGCTGTTATACTTCGATAGAGGCACAGAACATGTAAAACAATCCTTAAATGGCCGCCATGCAATTTTTGCATTATATTCAACATCGTCATCACCACTACGGATAATTGGTTTGTGTAATAAAATGTTTTACCCCATAAAGTAAATATAAATCACATAAACTATCATTATAAATGGGACATTTGAAAAAATCAAATTTGCCAAAAAACATGCTACTGCCCCTCTAAAAGCTCTTAATATATGGAGTTATTCTTGTACATTTCCGGTGTTACTGAGTTGCAATTTGATTTATCATGTGTGATTATGTATTGAAATATAATCATTAGATTGCAAACATTGGTAATTCAGTGAAAAACTAAAGTACATTGTTAATTGACGCTTGCAACAGTTACTAAGAATTTATCACCGGAAAGCATGCTCTGTATTAGTGACATATTTCTTCCAGTAGTTTAAATAAGGATATATTCTGGTTCAAGGACTATTCATCATGGTTTTTTGGACATTAAAAATCATTTTGATAAATAATGTAAACCATTTAAGCATGTTTGAACATTAAGTGGTACTGTCCGAACTTTGGTCAAAACTGTCTGAACCTCGCGCGATTTGGTATATGCAACTGAAACCGTTAGTTTTTCTGTTATTCGAAAGCAATTCAGCATATTTATGACAAAATGGAATAAAATCCTTTATATTTAATATTTTTATTTGCTGAAATTGACATTTTACAGATAATCATTTATTAGACAGTATTTCATAATATTGGAATCGGATCACTGTCCGAACCTCGGTCAGTTTGCCCTAGATAAAATACAAAAGGCATAGAATGACAACGAAAACAGTTGTTGTCTGGCTGATTTATCAGATTCTTTAAAGGGGCTGTAGCACGTTTTTATAAAAATGTATTATGTAAAATTTCCCATTTATAATGATAGTTTATGTCATTTAAATTTATGTAAGAGGGTAAAACAACTTATTACACAAACAAGTTTTCCATAGTGTTAATAACAATGTTGCGTTTAGAGCACAACTTGCATTGTGGTTTATTGTGAACACATTTTATTATTTCTAATTACAACAACAATTCCAATTGCTTTACCGAACCAAGTACATTCATTTTCAACTCGATTTTTCAAAGAGAGAAGGTTTTTTTACTATTGGTGACATTATTTTTCAAATACATTTCATCGATGAATTTGAGCGATAAAAACGTGCTACTGCCCCTATAAAGGAGTGCACATCATTTGCTGATTCACTGGTATGCTATTTCGTTGATGTAACACTTCAACGATGCATCCTTCCATGTTTAACTATGACAATCAAATATGCTCAAATTGTTTCTACACCATTCCAGTTACAGTAAAGTGCAGTCAAAATGCCTCTCTTAATCCGAGACGTGATGTTGGAGCACAACATTCAGGTCAATGGAGACAATTGATGAATATATTATGACGGTTGTCATGCAGAGAATGTAAAATGCATGAACAATTACAAATGCAACATTTATATAACTCTGTATATGGTTATAGTATATTGGATATGTCAGTCCAAAATACAATGTCGCAATCCCCTTTTAAAAGACAATATAAGATATATAAGGCAGAGACGATATATTTGAGGACTATTAACTATGTCACCTTCAGTAACGGATGAGGATGACGGCAGTCTGGGTAATTGTGACTTATCATTTACTGTTTCGATAAAGTTCATTGTGTTCATTCGGTGAACCACGAACTTATAAGGGAGTTGTAAATGTCATTGAGTTATGTTAAAATTGTCTGAGTACTTACTGACATCTATACAAAAAACACAGAGTATTTTTCTTACGATATTTTGTACTGATTCTCACATCCTTAGCTGGTTATTGAATAGGCTGCACTCTTAAAAGGTTGGAATGTGCTACAGGGGAGGGAATAAGCCTTGTAAGTTTTTACCCACACCTTTCTGAGTGTGTCTCGGACGCAATAGTGCTTGGGATAAAACTAATGTAAGTGAAACGTTTCATATTTTTTGTTCATCTGCAGTGGGAGACACATCACAACCCAAGCTAATCTACAGACTTGGAATGAACTATGTACTGAATGAGTGCTTGACTCATGTTTCCTTTTCAGTGATACCGACAAGATCATGAACTTATATCTTGCTAAAATGAATCAACTAGAAAACTACATAATACAACTAGTAAGTAAGGAATATACAGAGTAAAGAGAACACATGGATGGTACCTAGGGGACAGTGGTCAGAAATATTAAATAAACAGAGTATTCTATTGCTATGAACAGTGAATATAGAAAAACATTCAAAACCATAAATCTGAAAATGTGCATGTGTTAACAACTCTTAACCAATGACAAGGTTAAAGATGTTTAAAAGCTTAAGACGAAGGTTTTGACAACATTACTGTAAGTGGTAACCCGGGTAAGTTTTTAAAAAGATTGACAGAAATATCAGGGAAAGCGGTGGGATTTAAAAATGCATCGTCGCAATATTTAAAACAGCATTCTACAAATATTTTGATTGACAAAGCATTTAATAAACTCTTGGGTTTCCGCATTATCAGATTCTTTAAACCTTATACCCGAATAAATCCGTCGTGTCACCAAGGAGTGTTAAAGTGTTTTTATTGCAAATGTTTTTTCTTCATCAAATGACATATATATATAAAAGTAAAATTTGCAAAGGTGGCCATCAGTTACAGAATACATGCACAATGAGCATAACTTGCAAATTTAGTGCATTCAGAGAGTAGTAAGGAAAATTATCATTTATGATGGCAATACGCTATCAGATAATGTGTCAAAGTTGGTATGCAGTTGATTAAATTTTATGCCAGATCCATGGTCATGCTGAATATATACACTGTGTAGACTGCCTTTCTTAAATCTCTAGAATGAAACTGAACTTCATTAACTTGATTAAAATGTTGAGTACTTGAAGTTCAAGGAGCTGAACACACGTATTACCTTAGTGTTTGCGTTTTTGCAAACACTTTAGAACCTAAAACACGTAAATATTTAATTTATCGTCTTTATCATGTTCATAAAGTACCAATGTCATTTCCTGTGTTGCCCATGAATTACATGTACGTCAATGTATGGATGTTTTGTTTTTATGTGAGTACACGTCTTTGTGATTTTGTATCACTCGCTTTTATACTGTAGGAAGATATTACAGTTCTGTCTTTGTGTTGTGCATGTAAAACGTCGTTTATGTATTGCGCACTGATAGACAAAAGAACTCTAACAAAGTTTCTATCATTATAGCTGAAATACTGAAGGTTTACACTAACAACGAAATACAGTTGCTTTTCTGGATAATTTATCACACACTTTAAAGGAATACAAATCCCATGCTGGTGAGTGGTAAGCCGTATCGTTGATATAACACTTCAACTATGCATCCTCCCATGTTAAATGAGTCAATAAAATGTGCGGTGATTGCCTCAACCAAATTCCAGTTTGAGTAAGAACAGTCAAATTGCCTCTCATAATCCCGAGACGTGATGTTGGAGCACGTGGTGCAGGTCAATTAAGACATCTGATGAATATATTGTGACGGTTGCCATGCAGGGATGCTAAATGCATGAACACGTAAAGGGAACTAATTAATAGCATGACATCCTCTCACAATGTTGTGTAACCTGGTACAATATTTATTTCTTTATATGGGTCATTGCTCTGACTCTTTAAAGGAACTTCCAGTGTGTTGTTGACAGTCACATATGCCAAACGTTATAAATGGTGTTAGTTTATCGCGATCGGGAAATACAGACTGTTGCCGAACGTTGTTATAATTGTAATATTACTCGACTCGTTACAGTGCCAGTATAATGATTCATTTCTAATAAAAAAAACTAACAACGTACTGGAGCACGTCAATTAGTCAAACATACTTTTGCAAATTTATCTACAACAGACTGTCACATGGTCTATGCAAATTCAAATCTTTTTGACTTATGGAGTATTTTGGAATTTTAGTTCCATCGAACACATTATCTGTTAAATAGGCGCTTTAAGGGATATATTACAATGGATACAGTATATTCTATTTTCAAACCAGCTTTAATACAGCCACGTACAATACAAATCTTACAAACGTGTTTAAACCAAAATAACAGAATATTGTCAGAATGCGAACATGCGTAATAGACAGCATAATTTTATACACAGTTAATGTCATTCACTGCCGTGTAAAACAGCAAAGGAGCAAACAGGCAATTTTCCTCAATGACAACTCGTTGTGGATGTTTTCGAAAATGTGTTCTGAAAATTTGATATTTTCTTTTTTTCTTAGAATTTAAATCAATAATGTTTGTCATGTGTCAGTGCAAGTGTCAATGTGCTTTTGGTATTGTAATTTTCAGGTTTCCACTAAATATAACAACGTTCACATAGAGCAAGATTAAGCAAGTAGATATGCTTCTTAAAGTCTTCTGGAATGACATTTCTTGTCGTCTTAAAACTCAGGAGTGTCATTTATCACGAAAAACGTTTCTCAAAAACACCGTTGTCATTATCGGTAACAATAGACAGAACCACAAAACATAAAGATTTCCCCTTAGCAAGACACATGTATTCCATGTTCCTTTTGATAGATATTATGTTTCATTATATGAATTTATAGCACCTTGAATAAATCAGTGCCTTGTCAATTAAATTCTAGAATGAAATGCCAGTTATGACATGGTAACGTTAACGAAGATGATATATTTGTGACGACGTGAGTCCAATTTCAATAAAGATGCACTTCTACTTTCAGTCTCATTCGATGAGCCATATACTCTTTACAATAGCTTCAATTCTGTGTCTTTGGTGCATATAAACATCGCAAATTGACAAATATAAAACAAAACGAACGTCATAAACGAATTAGAATTGAAAGGGCATCAGAGTCACAGAGCCATCCGTAAATAGTTGTATTTAAAAGAACACAGGACCAGAGCAAAAACAAGTTTCGATATTCACAGTAATACATGTAAGTGTTCTCCTTTAACTACATATTTTATAAACATACAGTGTCACTTTAAAAAAGCCAGAGAGCGGTCAATGATATAGCTTCAAAATGTGAAACCTTAATGTATGAACAATTGTAAAATCACTAAATTTATCAATACAAGTTTACATTCATCTTACGTCGAGTTATGGATGAGCAATATTGTGTGGATACAATTAATTATCATTCTAGTTTCCATTTAAATAAAGATTGTGTCAAATAAAGTAAATGTATATTTAAATTAGTTTTGAGGTTGAGGGTGTCACCCAGACCATTATGCTGTAGCACATCTAACGTAGTTCTTGTACAGAGCGGTGTTTACCAGAGGCGTGGTCAGAGTATGTTGCTTATGGAAGCACCGGAGTTGGAGACTATTGCATGACCTGCGGTTCTGCTCATGGGTTTGTTGATATCCAGATCTTTAATTTTTATTTTTTTATTCATTTGAAAATAATGTTGGGAGTAAAAACATCTATTTGAATTGAAACTTAGTGTTCGTTAAAAAATTGTCGCCGTGATCACTTCATTGAGCTAAGATCGATTGATTTTATAAATTCCATTTGTATTCACTTTTTCGTCACCGTTTCATTCTGGTATTGCATATGTGTTCACATATTGTCCATGCTGAACCAAATTTATCTCAACAAGGAGACTAGTGAATAACATTATTCCAAACAGTTTATCAAAAAGCAATTACGAATATGTACATAGTGGGTGTCACATGTTCAGGAGATGTTTTTAAATATGGATTCGGATATACATGGAGCATGCAAGATTTCAGAAGAAAAAAAAATCAATATTTTATCAGAAATAACGTGTCATCGCAGTAGATTTTCAACAATGGCAAGCTGATACAAGCAATTCAAAACTTTATCCCTATTTTGCTTACAACTCTGCTTTAAATGTCGAACGCTATCTTACCAGTGTCAATTTAAGAAGGGGGCGGGATAGTGGAGTGGTTGACACGTTCGGGGTTCGAATCCTGCCAGGAGCTCGGCAACTTTGTCTACTGTTGAGAACAGTTCTAAAGGCAGTAAGGTTTGGGCGCAATGCTACACTGAAAATCAGTGCAGTAGCACCCATGTTCGCTAGTTCCAGTCGATGCTCGCATGTTTGGCCGCAATTTTTAGCCACCAAGGCGTTGCGGGCTTTCTCCCTCCAATAATACTAGCAGCCGTGATATACGTGAAATACCCTTGAAAGTGGCAGTAAACCCCAACTCATCTCACCTCAATTTAAGAAGCCTTTTGCAAAGCCTTTTCCCCAAAATACGAGAATCATGTATCTAACCTATTTACTATAAACTTATACAGTTATTAAAACACTACATAACTGTACATTTCCTCAAAGATTGTTAGATTTAAGCAAATAAAAAATACTTTTAAACTCTACCCGTCAATCGATCAATAATTGCATTATTTATCGTATATGGTGTATTGGTTTATTTCTCTTTATGTTGCCTTCAGTTGTTCATGTAAATCACATTGAATTGTGTTGATATTGCAATTGTATGTATTCTGGGCCTTTGACTTAAAGAAAACACTAATTCTATTAGTTTAAGAATATGCCATTTTAATCTTACATTATTTTGGATAAAAGGCGTTTATGAGCGAAATGTCAGTTACTGTTTCCCTAAATACGCTACAGTGAATAAAGATGTTCATTGTCTACATGCTATAAATCAGGGTTTTTATCAAATATTGTACTTTGATCATGGCGATGCTTCATTTTCTTTCTCATTCCATTGTATCAACGTAGCAATTAAGACGAACATCTATGCAACCACCTACATACAATAACCTCCAAAGGGTGGATATATATTGTATATCAAAAGGAGCCATCATAGATTTAGAATACTGTGTCATCAAGTCTAGATTGCCTCATATATTAAAATTTTCCATCAAATCTGTCGTAAGGAGTACATATTTCTCCTGTTCAAAAATTACACTTTATTGTTTCGGTGTTTTACCTTGTATGTGTTTTAATTTTGATTCATTCCTATTTGCCATCAGAAAGACTAACCCACAAGTCCACAAACAATTTCTTTTAGAGGCATTTCATATTTATTCCCTAATTTCGTAAGATACACAAAGACGTTAAATATCCATGTTTCTTTCTTAGAAAGGAAATATAGAATAGATGACTGTGTTTCACATATTGTCTTACATGTAGTTGATCAACCGAGAAAATTATTATTAATTGATTGATATGTTCATGCCATGTAATTTACGAGAACAAAGGTGACACTATATATATATAGAGAGAGAGAGCATAAAATAATGGATATGTCAGCCGAAACCAGTTATCTCATTTAAAAGGACAAAATAAGATAAATCAAAGAGAGAGGAGACAGAGGAGGGTTATTTGAGGACGACTGACTGATGGGGATGACGGCAGTCTGAGGACAGGTACTTATCATTTACTCTAGGTTGTAATTATTCGGTAAGATATGAGTCTTGAAAGAGAGTTGTAAATGTCGTTGATAACAAAATCTACGTTAAATTGTCTAAATAAAGAAATCTTTTAAATTTATGCGATATACATGAAGTGTTTTCGTCTCTCCCTTAGACATTAGTATTGATCCACACATCCTTAGCTGATTATTGCATAGGCTGCACTCTTTTATAGATTTGATGGAACCGTTGGATAGTGCTAAAAGGAAGGCGCTATACGTTGTTGGTTTTCTCTGAGCATGTCTGGAACGCAATCGTGCTTTTATTGAAAATTCTCTAAAGAGCTTGACATACAACTGAAGTGTTTCACATGAATCTTGTTTCCTGAAGTGAAGGACAGTCATCACAACCCAGCCAACCCACAGGAATGACTTGTGTACCGAAAGAGTTGCTCAACTCACATTACCTATTCAATAGGTCAGACTGGATCGTAAATTGTATTTCTTGCTGAAATAAATCAACAAGATAACAACAATACCGCTAGCAAGTGAGGCATATACAGAGCAAAGAGAACACAAGGAGGATACCTAGGGGGCAGTGGTCGGAAATCTGAAACACATAAAAAGGATTCTATTTCTGTAAAAAAATGAATTTGAAAAAAAAAACAATAACAAACCATCAATCTAAAAAATGTGCACGATAGAACACACACTTCACTGTAAGCTAATGACAAGGTTCAAGATGACTTAACTACAAAGGTTCTGACAACATCACTGTTGGCGAAGGGATTTCAAAAATCTATCGTAGCAATCTTAATTACAGCAATCAAAAATCACTTTACATCAGAAACAGATAATTTAAAGGCGCTGTAGCACGTTCTGCTTACTGAAGAAAGTGCTCTCACAAAAAGGCAAATAAATGTTACCAATGACTGAATAAATCTCCTGAATCAATAAATATAGTTCCAAAACGAATGTACTTGGTTCGGTTAAACCACCGGAGTCCATTTCCCATAGAGCGGCCATTTTAATGTCATCACGTGAAAATGGCCGTTTGAAGGTAGTTCACGTGATCTGATTGATGTAGCGATACCTTAACACTCAAAGTAGAGTTGTAAATATGGTACAGTGATTGAATGGTCAACAATCTTGCTGTCTGTAATCTCAAACTCGCATATGTCCTCCAAATCTACCTCTCACACAACTGTCGCTGTATAGGACGCACAATTTCTGCCAATACATACAACTGTTTTCTATGTTTATGGCTTATCGGGTCGTGTAATGAGATGGTTTACCCTCTAATGCAACAACATATTGTATAACTTTGATAGTAAATGACAAATTTGAGAGAAAATAATATGAAAAAAACTCGCTGCAGCGCCTTTAAATCTAGTATCATTTACAGACCATCAAACAGTGGAGACATATTATCATCTATAGAATCAAGTAAACTTCTTATATGTCGTGACTTTTTCTCGTCTTGTGCACTTGCAGAATTAGACAAAAACATTGCCGAGACTTATTGATTCCTACAATATTGTTCTGCATGTCACTATGGTGGTATTTCTTTGCACTTGATTACATAACAGAGTCAACTCACTGGCTGGTTATGTTGGGTCTTGCTAAAATTTATTTTGATCTTTCACAAGAGGGAAAAGACTAAGGAAAAAGAAGTTAATAATCCTTAAAGGTACATTTAAATAAAAACATTAAGAGTTTGGAAAGAACAGTGAAGATTGGTTTCAATGGAAACGAAAAAAATGGTCCAAAGTTCAGAAGCACATTATCATATGATGGTTGCTGCACATATTTCACTGACCTAGTCCTTGCGGTTTCTTAGTTCTGGTCTGGAAACGAAACCTGGACACGTGCATGGACGGACAAATACATGGATGGAAGTCATTTCTATATCCCCTCCAACTTCTTTGTGACGGGGGATAATAACTTTCTACGCTATATGATAGACATAACATTTACTGTTAGTGGTAACAAACACATGCTATTTCTCATGTGATACCGTTAATCTATGCATTTGTCCGAGTAAATTGTAATGGATTTCATGTTGTATCCCTTTCAAGGGTATATATTGTTAACTTCAATGAGTACAATTCTAGTGTGAATGTAACAGGTGTCCTCCAATACAAGATAACCATTATTTGAGATCTCATCCCATCGCTTGCTGTGAACCACACATTTTTCTTCTCAGTCAGGTAAACTATGGTATCAGTGTTGAAAGTGATATAGCGTCTACCAAGAGCTGCGTCTCCAACACCCTCACCCATTATGGATCTGCTACGTCTACATCCAGTGGACTGTTGTTATTGTAGTACACACCGTTGATCCAGAAGAGGTAAGTACCGTCGAATGGTGCTGTATATACACCAGTCGAAGGATCGTAGCCATGGCCAGCGTTGTACGCTATAGTGTTGAATCTGAGAGCAGCGCCACTAGGTATTATACTAGTCCTGGAGCCAGTTGAGATGGTCGCTTCAAAGGCTCAAGGAGGTCTGACAGTTAATGTTTGATACATGAAAGTTGGATTCAAGTATTTAAAAGAACAGGAACTGTTAAATATATTTAAATAATTAATCATTTAGAGTGTCAAACGTTCAGACATGTTACACAAATCCGAGTAAGACAAAGATAATGGTGTTTCGTAATGCCGGCTTGTTATCTACAAGAGAACGCGTGGTAAAGAGGTTAACGTCTCATTTACCCATTTATTCTACTACTACAAGTACTACAAACACTTGTCTGATAACGGTGTGAGTATCAGCAGTGAGACGTCGCATCTATTCAATAAAGAAGTTGACCATCCACATAACTTGTTCTCCTTAATTTTACAAGATGTTTATATTAATTTTGAATTAAAAATGGTGCTTCATAATCTGCTTTCAATTGCATAGACACGGTTAAAACACCAGTACAATTGAAGAGATGTTTCAATAACCATGGCACTACCAAGGAAGTTAACACATTACCAATAATCTTCGGAGATTTCTGATGTTTTATATCAATGTCAAACACCGTGTATCATATTTGCAAAAGAAAAATGAGAATACACTTTAACAAAATAAAGCGGAATGGTCGGGTAACATCAAATATTACTTGAGCAATGTTATATCCATTTTAACGTTAATTTAACGCAGTATAGCGTAATATATAAAAGAAAAAGAAGTATTCACTCCAGTAGAATACATGGAAACTTGATGGTGATATATTTTAATAAAACGTTCCCAGGCAAATGCTTATCACATTATATGACTTTAGAAATTTCGTTTGTTTCGGTGACGAAAGTACATAATAAAAAGTTATGTAGTAAGAATAAGTAACATGGTAATAAATACAATAAGCTTCGTATTGTGTATGTCATCAACAGACACAATTATTCAGTATGTAGTCACTGCTGCCATCATTAACTAGGACATACTTTTTTTTACAATGATGTTCAGGGAATAAGATTTCATGAAAACTCTTCTGATATATTAATACCTAAATTTATTTGTTAATTGGGCAGTTTTAACAGAATGTTTTAAACAAGATATTAAAGATGTATAAGAGTTTAAATAAACTGAATGTTATCCAGTTGTAATAGGAACGCATTTATACGTTATATATTCACTTAATATACATAACATACTATTATCAGTTTATTAATTCAAAGAGTAATATCTAATAATAAAATTTTGTTTCCTGTGTCTCAGTTTTAAATTTGTAATTTTGAATTTGATAAAAGTATCCGTTTATAACTGAAATACTCATTTACGACAGCAAATGATTGCATATCAATGCTCCTGTAATACAACGGTAAGGGTTCATATTCTGGGAAGAAGGTCTTCCACTGCAGCATTATCCCTTAGTGCGTCAATCAAATATAAGATATTAAGGTTTATATACCTAAAGGCCCATTTAACACTCTTTGAACTTAATCTTTTTTCCGGGAGAACATCCCTGAGAAAGAGAGCAGGGCCTTGCGAATCCTATCGAGATTGCCTTACACTGGATATTATCCCGCTGGGAGGGCCTTATACAGTATAATACCCTTCCAGCAGGGTATTATACAGTAGCAGGCCTTCTAAATAGGATTCCTTGCACTTAATAAAATCTAAGTCCCATTGAGTAAGATAATCTATCTACAAAATTGCCAAGTTTATAATGTTCAAAGCAGACAATGTGGGAATCGAACCTGCAACCTTTCGTTTTGTAGCCCAAGACCTGACCACTAGACCATTGGGATTGGTGACTAGGAAAGGTTGATTGTTGGTCTCTACTTTGCTGTCCGAGAACTTCGATACTATTTTATGCACTTTATTTTACTTGGATCACCTGTGCTGCAGTTAAAACATATAGATAATTTCCCCCACACATACGTTTTTTTTTCTGTATATAAAATAGATAACACCCTCATCCTCTGGCGCTCTAGCAAAGAGAGGCCTTTTCCTACGGGAAGACCATCGGGCGCTTCGCGCTCTCGGGTCATCCCTTGGGCAAAGGCCTCTCTTTGCTAGAACGCCCTCGCATTCAGGTGTTATCCATTACATAACTCTGACCTCACCATTTTCAATGTGATTTTATAACCAGAACCACCCTTCGATCATTCTGCCTGACTCGATTACAAGATAATATACTACAGAGATTTGGAAGTGGTAAACTATTAAGCTGGGAGTTAGATGATGAACCAGAACAAATCAGTCTGAGAATCCACACATTTCAGAAAATTACAGTCGATGTTATTTATTTACATATATTTACATCCTTTAAATCTCGGCTATCTGATATCAACATCACGAGGGAAAACAATACTTTTCAATGAAAATATCACCTACATTGTAGTTATAACACATCACATTATAACTACAAGAACAATTATTGATTTGGTTACCTGTAAATTGTATCATGAGCAACGCAGGTTGTTAAGTTTATTGTTTACTAGTTTTGCTAATTTTACAATTAAAGGATTATGAGTTATCAAACTTTCTAGAAAGGATTAAAGACCCATTGAAATGTAGCTTAAAGAAGATAAATTTTTCTATAAAACACATATAAAGACACACATTTAAATATCATAGCCCGTGGCTTGTCATCTGCGACGAGGCCTTGGAGTCATCTACGGTTCGACATATACCCTTGAGAGTATCGCATGAAGTGTATAACATAAGAATGCATTGTAAAATATAGATTGTTATTTTAGTGTTAAATTAAAAAAATAACTAACAGATATTCAATCAAACATTATACATTGCCGGTAAAGAAAAATTGGACTGCATTAAACCATAAAAATACCAAAAATAAACTGTAAACAAGTAAACAAAATGGCGATAATCAGTTTTGCCCATGTACTAATTAATTCAATACATGGAAACTTTTAATGGAGGATCTGTATCATTTTGCAACATCAATGCATATAATGTTGGGAAGAGGACTGTTCTCTCTTGTGTTATCCATGTGGATTATCTTTTTATTTGTTATGCATATTAGTCTTGTAATGTTCCGTTGACAAATAAGCAGACACCACCAATCAAACATTTCTTTGATCATGTTACGTGACTACAAGTCATAAATGTATGTTGAATATTTTATGTCAATGACACAAAACATTGATAACGACATATAACTATGACCTTATAACTATGCTAATAATAGGCTACTCTATTGCTTCAAGACAAGTACAGCAAATTGAGTTGCAGTGTTTAAAGTCCCCTCATAATCCCTTGGCGTGACGTTTGAGGATGTGGTACAACTCTTCCAATACGTCTAATGACGTAGGTGTACTAGGTTCTGCGTAGGAGATAATATGACACTTTTTTCATTGTGACACTAATACCCTTCTGTAAAAATTTGAGGGATGCCATGTAGAAACTGCATGTGCACTTAAATGGGACTGGAGACCCCTGGGGATGTTTGGTGTAAGATGCGCATGAATACAAATCAGCTGATCAATGTCACCTCCTACTAACACTAAAAAAGAAAGGTTTATCATTCGAAACTGTCCATTTTAATTATATATTATAATGGGTAATGTATTGAATAACATTCGAAGAAGAAGTGATTACGATAATAAGTTGAAATTGTGTTCACAGTTGAATGGATAACCATAATGTAACTAAAAGGAACATGCCTTGGTCGTTTTATGTCATGATTACACACGTAACTGTATTCACACTTTGATTGAAAGAGAAGATTTACAACGTGATTATAATGAATACGGTTGATGTACATAGTGTTTTCACAATGTTTTGCAATAAAGAAGTTGTAAATCCATATATTTGTTAACTCTTCATATTACCAACTTCCAAATGCCTCAAATTTATCTTATAACCTTGGTCAGAATGACAATTGTCTATTAAAACTCTAAACATGCTATGTCTAGTTCCAGATGAGGGCTGAGTATAGTCAATATTGATCACTTATTACTCCAGCAAAAGTTGTACATATGATCATTATGAAAAATAGGTATTACTATTCCGAGGACCTTTCAATTAGTAGATTCATAGTTGCATACCACACTGCCTTCAATTACTTATTATACATTATACATACCCTGATCATACAGAGTAAGACAAACAGATTTCAGTTTAACCTACTTCTATTTCATTGTCTTGACATGTTTTAACTTTTTTTCTGCATCGTGTAGGAAAAGACAGATCTACATGTCCAGCAAACACTATCGATATACCACAATCTGTTAAGGTTTGACATTAACAGATCACCTCCCCTTGTATCATTTATCATTGTAAGAAACTATTTCATCTGGATCGACATGCACTTCTCAAGTTGTGGAAGCGATTTTCCTTTTCTTGATTTTACTGGTGAACATTCACTCTACACACTTAAAATTACAGTATTACGCAAACTTCAGTTAGGTCAGTTTTTATCCCCCGCCAGCATAGTTGGGGGGGGGGGGGGGGGGGGGGGGGGGGATATTGAAATGGGCTCCGTCCGTCCGTTCGTCCGTTCGTCCGTCCGTCCCGATTTTGTTTCCGGAGCAGAACTCGAAAACTATAAGACATATCTCAACGAAACTTGGTGTGTGGAACAATCATCATGTCTAGATGTGCCTTTTGGGATTTTCAACTTCTTCGAGTTATTTTTTTTGACCGTTTCCATGGAAATGTAACTTAGAATTTCGTTTCCGGAGCAGAACTCGAAAACCATAAGACATATCTCAACAAAACTAGGTGTGTGGAACAATCATCATGTGTAGATGTGCCTTTTGGGGTTTTCAACTTCTTCGAGTTATTTTTTTTTACCGTATCCATGGAAATGTAACTTAGAATTTCGTTTCCGGAACAGAACTCGAAAACTATAAGACATATCTCAACGAAACTTGGTGTGTGGAACAATCATCATGTGTAGATGTGCCTTTTGGGGTTTTCAACTTCTTCGAGTTATTTTTTTTGACCGTTTTCATGGAAATGTAACTTAGAATTTCGTTTCCGGAGCAGAACTCAAAAACTATAAGACATATCTCAACAAAACTTGGTGTGTGGAACAATCATCATGTGTAGATGTGCCTTTTTGGGTTTTCAACTTCTTCGAGTTATTTTTTTGACTGTTTTCATGGAAATGTAACTTAGAATTTCGTTTCCGGAGCAGAACTCGAAAACTATAAGACATATCTCAACGAAACTTGGTGTGTGGAACAATCATCATGTGCAGATGTGCCTTTTGGGGTTTTCAACTTCTTCGAGTTATTTTTTTGGACCGTTTCCATGGAAATGTAACTTAGAATTTCGTTTCCTGAACAGAACTTTGCCTTTTAGGGTTTTCAACTTCTTCGAGTTATTTTTTTTACCGTTTCCAACTTTCCATAGAAATGTAACCTAGAATTTTGTTTCCGGAACAGAACTCGAAAACTATAAGACATATCTCTTGGTGTGTGGAACAATCACAATGTGTAGATGTGCCTGAAAGGCCCGATGGGCTTATGGCATTGCACGGTGTCCAGCTGTCTGTAAACTTTTCGCATTTTGTCTTCTTCTCCAGAACCACTTTGTCTAAGGAGCTGAAATTTTGTGTGTTGTGTTTAGTTGAAAAAAGGTTCATAGTCACTGTTATTCAACAACTATTCTTCAATAAATTTTCCCAAAGGCGGGGGATATGGCCGACTCTGTCTGCTTGTTTTTATTGAATATGTATTTATCTGCTGAATTGACACCAATTTGAAATTAACGGCAGACAGATGAGAAACATGCTTTGGGTAAGTAAAAACACCTAGTGTACTTCCGTGAAGGTTATTCACACAGTTCTTATACGTGATTGTTAAGTATATGCAAACTCGTGAAAACTCATCATAGTTGGGATATAATATTGCAGAGGTATGTGTCATAGTTTGTTTTCGTTTCTGCATGTTTAGTGTTCAATCATTATTAACATCTTGTGGTCATGGTATACTTGAAATCAATAAGAATCTAAGACAAATGTTTCAAGACCTATTTGTACAGACATCCTCACTGTAAGGTACATATGAACAATGCCAATATAAGTCTGAATAAGTTGTATACTGTAAATGGTTTTAAGAGGAAAATATTAGTAATGAGTACAGCAGTATGCATTATTTGTTCTTATTTTTGATACAACCATTATAAGGATTCAATCAAAACTGTATCCATCAACGAAAATGAGTATTATACATTTTCAAACATGCTTTATTGAACTGGAAATGAATATGAAATATTCAAAAACGTTGCTCTCCCTGTAAACACGGGGTGAACAAGACTTTTTGATTTGAAATGGAATTGATCGCCACCTTCAAGAAGCCAGAAAAGCAAAATACATCAAATGATTATTGATTTCCTGGATGGTGAAACTCCTTTAAGCATCTTTAAGATGGTTTACACATTCAATTATTTGTATTTGGAAAATCTTCTTCAATGCGTTTTGTAGGATGCCGTACTATAACATGGCAGCTTTCTATTTTCAGCTTATCTTTTCTGAAATAGCGAGGATGAGGTTTTGAACAAGCTTTCAGAAGTAACCTTTGCATATCATCCCGAACAGTCGATGTTGTTTCAGAATGTAACTGATGTATATTCCCAAGAAGCCAGAATATATCACCAAATCACACTTTTGTCATTTCTAGGATAAAAAAAAACACAATTTTTAATTTGTTTTCAAATCATTTCTTTAATATATTAAGACTATGACAGAGGCGGCGTATGGATCAAAATGTTACAGAGAGAGAAAGGTCTCTCATAAGTGCAGTGAAGTATCACTTTTCTCATCTTGGTAAACATATAACATAAAGGATTACGTCACACCTAAAATAATAATCATCGACTTTGAAAAGTGACACTGAAATCAAGATTGGAAGTTAAACATCACCGTCCAGTCCTAAAACATGTAATAAGTATATTTGTTTTTGTTTTCAGTGGGATAGCAGTAATTTCCCGACTTGTGACGGGGTGGTGCATATGAATCAATAAGGTATTCACTCATTTGTTGATCATTTTCAGAAAGCAATATTGATTAATAATTTGCCAGATGGAAGAAAATCTAAAAAGTCGAGCTTTAAAAAACGTTATATTTCTAAATAGACTTAAAGTTTCCACAGCATTAAATTAACACAATGAAATATTTTAAAAGCTCAAGCATAAACATATGAAAAACAGTTGGATTTCGTTTTTCCCATTTTCATCGCAGTTTTAGTCTGTTGTCGCCAGTAATGACAGGCAATTTTCGCTAAAAAGGCATTTCTGTATATTTGAAATGTCAAAAGTGTCGTGCTGACATTAGGTACTTTATTGCCTATTATTATCTATGTTACAAAAAGTGCAAGGTTGTCTTAAAAATAGTTTATTGTATTGCTATTAGATAACGAAGATTCATTTTGAGCTATTATATTTCACAGCGCATATATGTGCATCATTCAAGTCCATTGTAGATCATATTCTTACAGCGAGTCGCCGCTGCCTTTTTAATGGGATCAATAGTTATATATACCCTGCAAACTCACCAGTGAAGCGTAGCTTGGCTCCTTAGCAGGCAAGCTAATCTATCCGGGTCTATAATGATTAGAGGCCCTTCGACGGCGGCTCGATTTAAACATGCAATACATTAACAATTTGATAACTACAATGCGTTAATGAAACATACAATCAGATTAATACTGGATGTTCAGTGAGTGAGTGAGTGAGCTATTGCTATATATCACGCCACTTGGGCAATATTGCAGCCATTAGCGGCGAGAAATTTGTTAAATTAGATATTTCTAAAATAATAGCAAAAGCATACAAGAATGACACGAAGGCCGTACAAACACCAGCAACTTATCACAATTTGGTTAAAAGCTGATATAGAATATTTAAAAATTATAGTTTATCAAAAAGGTTAACTGCCTTTAAGAAGTCTACAATTCTATTTTCACCGAAGTGACTACAAATTTGAGCAAATATTGGGGTAAAAAGTTTCCCTGATATGTGCAGTGTCCCAACACTCACACAAAATGTGTTTTACTGTGAGGGGACACTGGCAGGGGGTACACGTCGGGGGATCTTCCCCCTTTAAAATATATGAGTGTGTCCAATACGACATCGTCGTAAGACACACGCTTCCTGCCGGGTAAAAGAGGATAGAGATTTGTAGCCTAAATGAGGTGGGATAGAGTAAAGTTTGTTATACTGTTGTTGGTCCCAATGGGACTTCCAAGACTGTTTAATCTAAGATTTAATAGCTGGTTTTGAATCTGTATATGGAACTTTAGTTGGGGAAATAAGTTTGAGGTTAAATGCTGATTTAGCTGCTGAATCAGTTTTGCTATTGCCTCCAATCCCCATATGGCTAGGAAGCCAGCAAAAGACGATGTCGCATTGGAGACAGGTATAATGAAGTGATAATACCTCCCGAATTATGGGGTGATCAGTTTTACAGTTTTTAATGGCCTGCAAGCAGGACAAATGGATGTTCAGAAGCTCAGCATTCATAATGAGGATGTTCGATCATTAGTACATAGAATAAAACACTGTTTCAGAAAGATAATGCCTCGGAATAATTGCAAATACTAAAGAGATTAATTTCTTATTTCAATCATGTCTATTCATTTGGTCCCTTTGAGAAGTATATCCTAGTGTAAAGGATATATAATTATGGACAATCAACACGCCATGCTCATTATTTTTCTTGTTACAAAAATCGCTGTCCTATGCTATTTGGGGAGGGATAGCACAGTGGTTAGCGCGTTCGGCTTTGGATCAAGAGGTCCGTGGTTCGAATCCCGCCAGTGGCACGGCAACTTTGTCTGCAGTAGAGAAGTGTTCTACACGCTGTTTGGGTGCAATGCTACACTGAATTTCAGCGTAGTACCACCCATGGTTCGCTAGTTCCAGCCGATGCTCGCAGGTTTCACCGCAAAGCATAGCCACATGGCGATGCGGGCTTTCTCCCTGCCATAATACTAGCAGCCGTGATATAAAGGAAACACTCTTGAAAGCGGCGTTAAACACCAACTCACTCACTCACTCCCTATGCTATTTACTGGTGGTGTTCTGTGAGACCAAAAGAAGATCGTTGCAGAGCTACAGTTTCACAGCGGGGTGAGCAGTACATCAGAGGGATTGCTGATCACAACCATCCTTCAACATCTGGGTTGTTGACCAAAGCCACAATTGACATGAAGGTAATTAATTGTTTTCTTTATTTGTTACTTACCGCAAAACGATCCTGGACGTTATATACCAATAGTTATAATAACATATGTTTTAATACGAATTCTTATTAATTTTAGGTGAGAGAAGTCGCTAAAGAGGGAGACTATTTCAAGTCGTCTGGTGTCATCGCGCAAGAGATCTACCAGACAGAGAGCGACCCTAGTCGTCCCTGTCCCGCCCTAGCACCCCTGCACCAGGCCGCGAGGCATATCAACAAACTCAGACAGGGTGATCGACCCAAAGAACCAAAGGATTTGGAATTCGAGGTATATATACCGACGACGCCAGGGAGCAGCTCAAATGAGAAAGTCCGACGCTATTTCAAATTATGGGACAAATTTACCGGGCATGAGTTGACCGTGTCGCAGTTGTTTCGAGAGATCGCGAAGATCAACGGCCCAAATGTGTCAAACGCCCTGTCAAACTGATCTGTATTGATCGTTTGAAAGTTTGAAAATAATTCCAGTGCTAAACCAGTGCTAAAGAAAATGTGTTGTACAAGTGTTGTGACAATATTACTCAGTGCAATTGTTGTGACAATATTACTCCGTGCTGTAAAATAAAAAACAAGTTGAAGGAACATTGATTGTTTGTATATGCATTTTATGGCGCTTCAGTATTACATTGATATAAGAAATAAAAGGAAAAAAACCCAATCTAAATTTATTTGTTCTGTTTTACATTTCAATACATTTCCGGATAAACAAAAAAGGTGGAACACAAGAATGATAAAAACATTCATTCATAAAAACATATATTCGTAGCCATCTGCAAGGGAAGCCATCCTAAATCAAGCAAAGTCATCCTCAGTTTCGTACCTTGGAAACACTGTAATGACACAAAATATCACGATTAAACAAATAATTTTATTTGATATATTAACAACAAAAGTTAAACCTACCTAATTCATAATATATTATCACTCCTACGAATATATTTTTTCACTCCTACGAAAAGACCTTCTACGACTGGGATCCTCCTACGAAAAATGCACTGCTACGAACGGGATCCTCCTACGAAAAGACCGTTTCCCCTCAAGTTATATGACCAAGCAAGTCAACCTGCCAGCTTCTGTTCATCCTCTTCGTCCAAGTTTATACACAAGTAGATTCACAAGGTCAGGCTACTGTAAAGAACGATTTGAAATTGTGGAAGTATTTCCTCATTAACTCTTTATTTGTTAGGTTAAACTGTACTAATCTAATAATTGAAACAACAGCGTTAACTTGAATAATCCATTATATGTGTCATTTTAATAGGGGAGTCAAACACCGCGTTCTCGCTCGTTTAATGACATCATACAGCAACGACGCGTCATCAAGTCCAAGAAGGTACATTATGTCGTCATAATATTGTACTAACATAATTCTATTTTTTTCAAACTGTGTATTTGAATATTGATATCGTACTCTCTTGATTGAAAATGTGTATATATCATTACAAGTTAAATGCTCATCAGAGCAGTGAAATGTGACTTACTCTGACAGGTACATTTAGTGATTGACTTTCTAGAAAATAAGGTATCGTTTTAATGTGTGGATTAGAAAATTAAGTTAATTAAGTTAATTTCATGGAAAAGCTTCTTAAATTATTTTTTTCATGGATAATCAGGTGACTCTCAGCTGTGTTTCTCTAACAAACTGCTAGCATCTGAGGACGGTTTTAAAGTTACTAAGCTGTTCAGGTTTACTAATTCACTGGTACATAGTCTTGAGGTCCGAGTTAAATACATAGAAACATCTCCTATCTGACTGGCAGACAATTTAAGAGATAATGGTGCAATAAACTCTAATAATCCTATAACAGTTTCAGTTAAATCGTGGCTCGAAGCTCTGTGTATTGAAGAGATCGTATCAAGGGCTTCCTAAATGTCTATTACGATGTATATGCAAACAAAGGATGTACTGCAAATTAAGATCTTAAATCACAATAAAGTGGATATCATGTTTCAAAATAAGTGTTATTATTATTTTAATGTTAAATTTGTGTGCTTGGAGAATAGTAAACTTTTTCCAAGACAATTATTTGACATATATTTTGGTTTTAAAAAAGTGTACTTTCTAAAATGTACAGTTCCATCTATAATTCGTTCCTATCAACATCGACAACTTTCACTTTGTTGAGGACTGATCACAGTTATATATAAGATATAAGATCTATGAGAACGAATGTTTCCTCTCGTGACTTAAAGTTTATATCGTTCGCAAGTTTCCAATGGACCTTATGACAAATGTTTGTTGTCACACGTGTTTTGCGTTAAAGCATGTTCTCCGTCGTAAAGTTCTGTAACTTGATTTTATTTTTCTTAAGTAATAATTGATAACAATTTTCAAATCATATTTAATTTGTTCGTCTTCCTTATGATACAACTGCAGAAATGTCAAAGACACCGTCCTATCAAGCTGGCACACATTTGATAGGTTGGACTATTGCAACATTGATTACCGTCCTCATTTCAGCCAGAACAAAACCCGTTTTACATTTGTTTATAACATAACTGACTTAGTCAGTATTTAACTTTCTGGTATTGAAATAAGAGTTTCGAATGCTGCCAATCCAAATTACTCTCACCTAAACTTTTTCACCCTCTTAATAAGATTAAACACTGTTTTTCAAAACTCAAAACTCAAAACAGTGGCTCAGAAACAAGTAACCATTTTTAGGAGAGAGCATGATTGTAATACTCTTATTTCAGTGCTTCTGATCTAAAGTATGTTGAGATTAGCATGCTCCAATTGAAATCCCAATTCCTCGGCTTTTGGAACTTTCAGCTAGAGTAATCAGTTTGAATGTCATTATTTTGAGATCTCATAAATTCGGAGTCAACGTATTTCCATTAACTCATGTTATCTTAACCCTGAACTAAACCCTAAACGATGTGATTCATTGAGCGGTTGGTTTAAATTACAAGAGTTGTTCGCCTTTTTCTGTGTAGACCTATATGCCACTACATCTGATGACGAATATAATATTTGCAGCAATGGTGTGTTGCTTGCTTGTTCATATTATGAACTATAATCAATAATGTCTATTTGAAGTAATACATTTCAGCCGATTGGTTTGTCTAATCAAATTAATAAATGATAACCATGATGACGATGTCGACCAATTTGATTTAACTAGACACAAGAACAAAGATAAATTGATGATTCCTCATCCAATTTATGAATTATTCCTTCATGGCAAAGTTCAATGTAATTTGAACGATAATTCTTATGAAAACATTTATATTTTTTCAACCTATTTCGTCCACACAATCTAGGGTTTTGATTAAATAAAGTTTGCAAAATGCCTCAAGCCATTAAAAGATTAACTCTTTTTTCAAAATTGTCAACATTGCATAACAAGACTAGTTTCAATAAATATAACCTGAAAGTACGTAATTACAATTCAATTTTCAAGAAGATTACTTTGCTTTAGCAGTATTAGAAGGTTAATTACCACTTAAGCGTCATGGTCAGTTCTAATTGTATATATTTGGGGGAAAACATGCTTCTTCAGTGAAGCTTACACATTTTAACACTCCGGGTCGTTTTACTCACTTTAATTAAAAGTTGATAACGAACTTTTAAAGAGGCAGTCTTCCAAAGGTGAAGTTTATATTATTTCCGAAAATGTCACACATCACTCTCTAATGTTTTTATAAGTTAACACGTACATCTGCAATCATGGACTTTGGAATCTCAAATTGCATCTGGATACGACTCATTGTTCATATCCTCACCATTACCCTTCACATATTTTTCCATTCCTGAAATAAGTGTTTCTATTAAGAATAATGGTAAATAGAAGAACGTTAATAGGATAGATAACGAAGTTTAACATCCAAAATTCCGTTTCTTCTCTGTGCAACCAACTTATAAATTGCCTCTCGAACAGTTATGTGATTTATTTTCTTAACAACTGCCTTTTGAACTACTTAAGATTAGTGTTAACATTTATAGATGGAAACACGTACCTTCTGCAGAATTTTGAATCTAAAATTGGTGCTATTTCTAAAGACATTGATAATACCCTACATGAGTTACTGTATCAGTATAATTTACTGTATAATTTATGTTCTTTCCAAAATATTTATTCTTACCTGAAGTAAAGTGACCGGATGAAATAACATATGTTACTGGTACTGAAAATTAACATTGTTTCCTGTATCTAGTTTTCTAATTTATTTAGTTCTAAAATCTTGTTTTATACCCAGATCATTTTACTATTCAATTTTAAGTAATCAATCAAGAAACGCATTTTTGTAATTAGGAAAGTCTTGGAACAGAAACAAGGCTAAACATCTCCTTCTTCGTCGTTTTCAATCTTCCATTATGTGTCATGTCACCTCCACATGTATGGTGTTCTATTTAGGAATATAATCAATAATATTAAGTTAGTGTCTACTGAATCAAGTTTAAACAAGAAAAGTGCACAATAATATGCACGACCACGCACGACGCACAAACGGTACACGTGGTCTCTATGCTACACAACTAATTCTAATGCTAATCGATAGTTATCACAAGTAATCTTATGACAAGGCATGACATACATAAAATTATATTAATATACCGAAAATATGTCCATTGTCGTTTTGCTACAATTTTATCATCGGTGTCTTTAAACATTGAACATTGTATCAGGTACATTTTATATCAATTTTAAATCTCTCACATATGTTTTCATTTCCTCTTAAACGATTGATTGTTATAAAGAAGTTGATGATAAATAGAATCTTATTAAAGTACCTCACAAACACTTCTGTAAACTATTTTCTAACAAATGGGGTAAATGAAAACATATATCATATATGGGCGGAAACGAAACGTTTGTCGTTAAATTCAGATTAATTTGTATCAATTTAAAATTTTCTTATTTTGCTTCTTAGTTAAAGGATGTCAAAAACCAATTTAAATTCTGGATTTTACAACATTTCATACATCTGATTCATTTTCGCAACTGGGAATGCGAGAAGAAACCCATTCCAGACGATCTATGAGTAGATCATTGACATTCACTTTGAACTTTTCATCCATCAATCAGATGGAAATTTCTTAACGATTCAATTATGTTTATCAATAGATAGTAACGAATCCATAACTCGTTTGAATAGTATTTCATAAAAGTTAAGAGATCAACATGCACATTTTGACGGGAATCGTGCAGCGAGCGTTCATGCATAGATGCTCTGAATACCCCCTTTGATAAATTTCTGTGGTAAATTGTATTTTGAAAATAATTTTATTGTGACCATTAATCACAAATCATAACACTATAATCAAATGAATATGTAAACCTCGATACTGGCAACACTCAATCCAATCATCTTCTTTCGTTTGCTCACCAGACTCAAAAAATGGATTCGATGTCTAATTGGCGTCAAGGCAGGGTTCTTCGGGTAAGAACCTAAATGGCATCACTATTTGACTGTTCATTAATGATCTCACTTTCAACTCAATAAACAACTCATCGGCGTTCATTGTCATGCCTTTTCTGACGGCATGTGTCTAAAATCATTTCTTTGACAAATCCAATTACTGCTAGAGGTCTGTTTTATTGTATCATGATTTGGCAAATAAAGAACTTTCATTGTTGGTCTTGGATTTCATCTTCTCTGTTTTTAGAATTCTTGTGATGGTTGTTTTACAAGCTCCATGTAAGATTGCACAACTAAAGTAATGAAATGGTTTTGCCTATTCGTCATCGCAGAATGTCTGTCTATGCTTAAAAGCAATGGTGCTGATATACTACCATTTCATTTGATGGAAACACATCACCGACATGAAAATCATGCATGAATGGAGAAGACATGTTTGCTGAGTACATTTCATTAGTCAAATCCTAAGACTGAAGTAGCATTGTTGACTCATTAGTTAAAGAGTTGTTTCTTCTTCCATTCACATCTCTAAGACACTACTTTTAATTTCCGTTTCATTATAAAGAGTGAAATTGTACAGCTTAAAACGTGTCGGTAAACATTCTTGAAAAAGAATAAATTATTTCCTTTCTCCTTTATCGGACTTGTTCCTAGCGACCTTGCTGATCTGTTGACCTGTGATAATTTTTTCTACAATTTTAGATGTATGTTTTTTAACTTTTGCAAGTGGCTTTTCCTTTGGGTATCAACTTCAGAATTAATACAAAAAAGGCGTGATTCAAGTGTTCAAATGTGAATACATTACACACGACACGTTTTTAAATCCATAATTTATGCTAAGTTACTTGTGATCATATAATGTAGTTTAATCGACAATTAACCTATTTACACTGGAAAGGCAAACTAATCTTATTGGAAAATTGAACTGTAATAACATAGTTTCAGGTTATATTTATGGTTAATAGTGCTGTTATGCAATATTGAAAATTCTAAAAAGCAAACAAGATTTAATGGCTTTAGGCAATGCAATGTACTTGTCAGTGAATTTAATCAATATCCAAGATTACTTCAACTCCAAAGAAAATTAGTTTTAGCCATGTTCAAATTATGACAATAATTTTGTGACAATAATCAAACTCAAACAAATTCATTCTAATTCGTTTTATCAAATACATGATAAGGTTTCATTACACAAATGAGATAATTGACTTTTTTGTGATCGTTTCCATTTTATATCCAATGAATTCATCTGTTTCTTGGTAATTAATCAAATTTTGTTGATGTAAGAATGTTAGCACGAAATAGTGATTCGCATGTATTCAAGTATGGACACATTAAATGTTAATGAACAAAAGTATTGCGCGGAATATGGTCAGCATCAACCATAAGAAATATAGTGAACAAATGTAACAAGGTATTCCAAATGTAAACTTATTATAGTATTAACCATGGCCATACTGTTCATTTTATTGACGAGAACATCCGATTATTCAAGTAAATTATTTGAATGATTGCCATTGGTCAAGATAACCCTAGGCCTGCTGGATGGGATTCATATCCGGATTGGTAATTGAAGGGACCATAGCCTCTACAATTTATATTATCTTTATTTGTTTTCTAGGATGTGGGTTGACTTTTTTCTGTGAGGTTTCAGGTAATGCATACATCTTAATTTTCCATACATGTAGATTATTGTTATGCACCTCAACATTGTTTTCGTTAACAACTTCACTGCCTCAATTTTGGTTAGACACCTTTTGATAAAAGGCCTTAATATCGTTGACATTTTAATTCATGTCATGACATAATACCTTATTATCCGGAACAGTGTAATATTTTAAAAGCAATGTGTGGATTCCTCCAAAACAAAACAACACCAGTGTCCAAACACTTCTAATATTGTATTTTCTAAGAAATTTATCTTAACTGACACTTTATATAATCGCAGACATGAAGTCACCTTTGCTTGCCTTGACGAGTGTCTACTTGTTATGCTATCAGAAGGCACAATTGCACGTCTATCTCGCCAGAACAAAATAAATACAAGCTGAAAATACTATTTAAAATATGTGGCTGAAGGCGTATTCAAGTGGGTGATATTATCGTAGTTTGCATAAGTGGTTACACACTTGATTTCATCGATATACTTTGTCTATGATGTGGAGTTTTCCCCCAGAGTAATCGGGAAATACAAACGTAATTGTAAATAGTAATCGGTTTAGAAGTTTGAGGATTACCCTTTCACTTTAAACAAACCAGATATATTTTCAGATTATTCCAACGGATAAAAAAAACGAATTTATCAGTTTATGATTTGGTAGACGTGACAGTTATAAGCAGATTAGGAAATTAGAGATGACAAAGCTCAAAGTTTTAGTATTATAAAGTACCTTAAAGACGACAAGCTTATTCTGTAAATCCTCCCAGTGATAAAAGGTTAATTCACAAACATGGACATGGAGAGACCTGCCCGGAGGATCACAAACTAATTTGTCAAAATGAAAAGCTAAGAGTGCATGTAAGTTAATTGAGGTATAATGTCCGTTAGTGTGTGTTGGAATGTGTTGATGTTGAGAAATATATTCTACCTAACAAAAACGATTTGAAATAAGCCGAATAATTATCTCCCACATATATATATCCTTAGCAGATATATATGATATGAAGTTCAGATGGACGTATAAATATTTTAAAACCATATTTTGAATACATTGTTGGTTTAGCATGAACAGTATACTCTCTGTAAACTAAACTAAAAGGAATAATTATACCTCACTTACATGTATATATAAAGCAATTGAGATTAATGATGATTCAAGGTTAGATGGAAACATTAATATAAACAATGCATGGGAGGATCGAACTGCAAAAACACTTTAATTAACTGTGTCGGTTTAGGTTACTTGAATATCTCCAGTAAATTGCGTCAATGAAAACTAATATAATAATTATAGTTTTGACGTATCTTTGCATGTCAATTTTAAAGCAAAATCACACCGAGTTAGAAACACCCTCTTATCAAGAATTGTTCATTCTGTTTTATTTTAACAGCAATGTCTGCACTCCCTAATCACACAATCATAAAGCAACTGGACAACACAACGGTTCTTGAAGCCTCTAAATGATGGATCGTAACTGACACTGTGATTCTCTGGTCCAGTGGAGAAACAGCAACATGAGTCTCTGTGAAAATAATAGTAATTTATGTAAGGATCGAAGGGAATTATTAACTTGGGGAGCATCACAAATGGTTTTGAATGGGATATGAATAGAAGAAATCAATTATAATACTTTTACCTTATCTGACGAATGGTCAACATGGTTTGTAATAATTTGAGAGTGTATTTAGTTACCTCAGTGATAACCTATATATATATATACTAAAAAGAGTACCTTAAATTGTTATCATTGAGCATATACACTCCGTAATGTTTGATTTAGTTCAAATCGTGAAATATCAATGCATTACTGACACTTTTATAACAAAAGGACAACGAGGTCATTTAATAACACTGTCTTATCTTTCATCAACAATGTATTCATTCCTCAGTCAAAAAGATCTGGACAGTATAGAAAAGCTCTTGTTTGAATGATCCGTAGTCACTGACATTTTGATTATCTGCTCCAGTGGAGAAAACAACAAGATAACCTTCCGGAAAATGAGCTCTGTGAAAACAAGATTAATTGATGTTCGAATCGACCGGAATCATTAACTTGGGGGCATCACAAATGGTTTCAAATGGGAACTGAATCGACAAAGTCAATTCTAAAACCAAATGTAACAAATTGTCAACATGATTGTATGAGATATGAACTTATTTTACGATATCAGTTGTACACTTGTATTTCAAACAATGTTTAAAGGAAGTGTTACAAGCAAATACACGAAGTGGCAAAGCTGTTCAAGCAATTCAAGTAAAATGTAGATTTTGCATGACCTAAACTATGAAATTAGAAAATCAGGAATACTTTTAACTGACACAAACAGTTAGATGTAATTGAATGGAACAATATCATCACATACAACGGTCCTATAGGCACTCTCAGCAGATATCAATAATGAAATAACACAGCTTAACATCCATCAATACATATTAAGAATATAACGTCACCACAATTGTGCATCCCCATTTACATATATAAAACATAGATGTAAGGCCATTTAGGGGAAGCCTTTTATTGATTATTGACTTGTATTCCAGACGAGTACTAACTAATTTTGTATTCCTGAACTAATAGGAATTGGTTGTGTCCATGCTTTTAAATCCAAATACAAACCACTGACGTGACTGAACTACTGACCTGAGTGTTCAAAGGCCAAGTCTGTCGCTCGGCCAATAAGTAACCTGTCAGAGTAACAACAGAGGGTAGTTTAATCTCCTGTCATTTTGGGTTTATATACATACAATGTTACATAGTACAAACAACATTATTGATATTTATTCGGAGATGGTATTTATGAAAATGATGGAAATTGTCCATTTTCTATAATGAGAATTGAAACTGAAGGATTAAATAGCAACGGTTTTATCGGCTTCAGCTTTTAGTTATGATTCAATCTCATGAGGCATTATGTGAGCAAATATGGAAACGTGATTGCTTACAACTATCGTATCATGTCATTCCGATCATAATATTGAATCCAATTATGTGCTGCTAACATTTCAACTGTTGGTTCACTTACTTACATATGGTAACTGTGATGTAATAAAGATACTTGTTCTTTCTATTTTACAGTTTTGACAGAATTTCCTGATGACAAAAGAAACAAAATATTCTTCCATGTTTACGAAGATGGTTATTAACAGAGGACCCCCTTTTAAAGTGCTTTTGATCTTAATGTCGTCAATATCAGATTTTCCTGAATGTATTAGTATCTACCATTTGCGCCAAACAAACCTACATAGAGCTAATATATTATGGTGACATAGAATTAGAATGTATCATTTACTGATTTGAACATGTATGTATGCCTCATACCCACATTAAGTATTCATAAACATGCTTAACTAAGCTCAAAGTCACAGATATTTCAAAAATCGAATCAATACCTCTATAGAATATATGTATTTAGTGAGTTGCACTGGGCCCCGTTCTCACAAATGCCCTGTTCTTAATATTTAACTGAATTTCACTTTGCTATCAGACTGTTGACTTCTAAATAATATTCAATTATTGTCAACAAATCGAACGATTACGAAAGTGTAAAAATCGAAATTGAATTTTCATCACAATTATGAACAAGTCCCGGGCTAGTTTTTTTAAAATCAATAAGAGCGACTTAGCACACCATACATGATATACGACATTTCTGTCAGCATTACATTCAAAGTGCAACAATTTTAATTCAAGTTTTTAAAGTTACAGCACATATTTACTAAAACAAATGAACACGTTCTTTCTAATCAATCGGTTTCATGATACAATGTTTAAAACAAGACGGTCGTCCATATTCAAATGTTTTTATTGCTAACGACCTCATATATTTATTTTCATTACCAAAATCATAGGTTTAGTGTCGTTTTAAACTCTTCATTCTTTTGACAAGTTTTCCATTCAAACAGATAAAATGTGTTTATCATTCGAAGCAATACTTTGAGTTTGCTTGAAAGGTCAAATGTATAATCATGACAAAGCCGAATAATCATGCAGTTTAGATCTCAATTTACCTCATCTGAAATCATAGAGGTTTGTCGTCAAACTATGTCAACCATTCATGGATATTATGTGTTATCCTTCCAAATCAATATTCCGTCTCCTGGCCACTTTAACTGCCAATATTTATGACCAATTGGTATGAAACCTAACACTTTGTAGAACAGGTCATCTAAAATTGTCAGAGTTTGTTTCCTACAGCCGTCATCGCAGTTAAAAAGTCAACATTGGTGTCCTTACAAACGACATTGATAGATTGCATATCTATAACTTTACAAAAAAAACCCACAACACTCACAGAGTAAATAGTTTGTATTTGCTATAAAACTACAAAACCTTCGACTTAACGTTATGGCGAAGACTAGGTGTAATATATGATGCGATGATCAGCTGTTAATTATCTAGATGTTCCATGAAACATACATGCCTTTTGGGTCATTGTATAATGTAAACAGTAGATTGTTTTCTGTGCATGCTCTATAGTAAAGATTAAAACTTAAATTTGTTTTATCTTCATTGAAAACAACTTGCATACACATCGACATATATACAGTGTGGCTAGCATGTAGAAAGATGGTACACTTTAAGCTTTTTGCACATTCAAGCATATTGGCTAGTTAGGTATTTAGAGGGGAAATGTTAGCTACTCGTATGTTTTTCTTGTAAACAAAATGTAAACTAATTGTTGCCTTTTGTGAAAAATACTGTAACAATCAGGCTAAAATTATCTTGATTGCTACTATATATCCTTTTCTGTCCACTCCAAAGGTAAATGAGTTCTATTTGAAAGACTAATCAACAATATTTTTTCATGTCAATAACTAAATATGTATATTTATTACATACGTGTTCTGAATATCTTTATGAAATAATGTTGGTTATTTGAAACAAATGTTGTGTAACTAGTTGAAAGTTATTCAACGAGTGTTGTATAACCAAAACAAGCTATTCAACGATAGTGACGTCATAATGCCATACTACTTTCGCCATCAGCTGATCGCGAACAGCCGAACCCACTCGCCACTTCAGTTTTTCAGTTCATCATATCTTTTTCCTGTACGTATTTTTCGCTATTATTAAACTTGCATCATAGCAAAAATAGAGAATTCGGGTTCCGATCTCGAATATTTTATAATTAGATGACAATAATTTTTGCTTCAATTTAGTCTAGGAAGAGTTATCTCCCTTTTGTTTACAACGGCCCCGTTTTTTCTCAACACGAATTCCGTGTTTTAGTAGTAAAATCATATAGTTTATAAATGATTGCGTTTAGAATGAGCATGTATAATCAGTTTTTGATGTGATCAACGTCCAGATATACATGTATGAAGTTCAAAATAAGAAGCTTGCATGTAGAAACGTTCAGCAAGGACGGTTGTATGAAAACAGCTGGTCATGGAATGACGACCTCCGTCGACGTCAACACCGTCAATATTTGCTGTTAAAGTGCTTCTTGATATCTTGATTAAGGACATTGATGAGGACAAACATTGTGATAATGATTCTGTAAATATGATGTTTTATATAGATGCGAGCGAAAGCGTAACGGAAAACGGGACTACTTTTTTTCACTGTTTTACGGTTTGACTCCCTAGATTCATTACCCAGTATTAGTATTATTACGCGGTAATGTCGCGCATAGTATGATGTTTGTCTCAAATGAATATAAAGTTTCATATGTTATAAATAGATTACATAACTCGTGAGTGTTGAATATCAAAAACATTATATTTTCGATATTCAACACTCACGAGTTATGTAATCTCTATATCTCCAAGAGACTGCTGTTTTCATGTGTCATGAATAGAGATTATTTATCACTTTTGGGAATTCAACTGCTGAGCTTATAATGTATTTATTGACTTGGACGAGCTTAACATTGATCTCTTGTCTTTTCCGATGCCCTAAGTCGGTTTTATACGAGTTCGCATCAATAAACTTCAATTCTACTTAATAACACGAATACTTGACAGTTCTAGACAGAAGCAATAATGCTATTGTAAGATAATGTCAATAGGTCCATGTTTACCATGAATAAAGATCAGTGGCTTCAATCAATATCTCGTGACTTTACAACTGTGACCTTGTCTATGTTGATCATGACACAGCTTTGACATAAGAATATCAACTTGTTTCAGATATATGCTTTGGTCAGTCATTACTTTTGCAAGATCAGGCAGAGAGTTTACTATTGCAGCAAAATGGCTTAATTAATTATAACCATTTCCATCAGAAATATATCGATGAACTATTGCAAAACTAACCGGACCAGCAACATATTGCACTTGGAAGATGATAGTTATTAATTTCTCGCTTGTTACTCATCCTTTAGAGGAAAGTAAAATGGCAACGGACATGACTAACTCCCATCTCTGCCCTGTGTTTCAACATGTTTTACCAGTGTAACGTAGTATATGATCCGGAATCGAAAGTCTAAAAGATGTTTCAACTTGCATCTTCAAGATGACGACCATCATAATGTGGCAGGCGTTTGTAAACACATTTTAATAATAAACTTGTTGTTCATGTCATGTCTTTCTGTTTTTATTTGATATGCTTTTAGTTGTGGGTTATTAGTTTTCAGTTGTGGTGCAAGTAGTAGGTTTAGCTTAAGATTTCATGTGCATTGGGTAAGTCTATTGGGAATAATAGGGAGGTTGGGTTAATCCATATTATCATGTTTATTTCTGTCAAATTAACCCCAAGCTGTTCTCCTATTGGCTGATTTTGAATCAGTTCACTGACTTCCATTTGCACATCGATCACTGCACTGATGACAGTAAGACAGACAGACGAGATCAGGGACAATTTATATATAATCTAAGGTTAGTAATTAATATAATCATTATTATAAATGTAGTTTGTAGAGTAGTATAAAGTATTCATATCTAATTATATAAATCATATATTTAATAAACTTTGTATAACTTAACTTGTAAGTTTAATGGTGATTGCCGCCATTTTGTATAATCTAATAAGGTAAATAATTTACTTCATCAATAATATTTTAATCTTAAGTAAGCTTTTATTTCTTTCTCTTCTTGGCCTTATCTGGTTATAGCTCGGGCCCGGGTTATTTGTTCATACCTAAATTTATATTACCACAAATGGTATGTTCATGCATAAAATGGGTTGTATTAAAAAGTGGAATTGTGGAACATAGCGGAAACGGATTTGTTATTAATCATTTTTCATCCCACCAGGACTCATCAGTACACCTTGGTTTCCAAATAAGGGAAAGTGTATAAATGATTTTTTTTGTTTTTTCGCAATGTTCATTTCTAATTTAAAAGTCATAATTTATTAGCGGAGGCCATCTATTTCATAGGATTTTCACGTCGTGGCCTCCCGTCAATATACTCCCACTGCTGATTTGTAGTGTTGTAGGAATATAGGTACACATGTAGGTGTAGCGCCCTTCCTTCATCCCTTTGTAGAGTGCTTCCATGTGACGACGGGCGCTGTCATATTTTGCCATTCCAATCAAACATGCCCATTCCATAGCCACCAAAGGATTCAGACCATTGCAAAATGTGAATGTACAATATCTTATTCTGTCAAAATGTACAGCATTTTTTTCTCCAAAAAAGGCGGCGAATAGAAGTAGGCCAATTGTAGGCTGGGCCTATGAGGTCCTGAATGGCAAACCATAGATCTCTGATAGTGCGTGAACGGGAAGCCATACCTGTTGCAGTGGAAGTGATGTGTGGACCGAGGTTTATAAAAAATCAGGCATTGTTGCAATCACGTGATTTATGAAGTGACGAAATGAAGACGTGTCAATGTCATGGGCTATGATTGATGGCAATATACATAAAGCACGTGAATTATAATCTGTTTCAATGTACAAGTGTAAATTTCCTGCGTCCTGTTTAATGTGTGTCCCACGTGTAAAGTTAGTGCAGGTAAAGTATGAAATGTACATGACATTTAATGAATAAAACCTCGCTTAGATTTGCCTTCTAGCTTTGTGTTGTTTTGTGGTTGGAGTGAAGACATCGGATGCCGAAGAACCTATTGTAAGTACATGTTATTTATGTAAATATGGAATTATAATATGTTTCATTACACTCATAGTGGATTTCGCCGATCAGTGAATTTCATGGTCAGTGTTAGAAGAAATGTGCGTTCTCCGGGGTGTAACCAGAGTATATATATATGTAGCGATTCTTCAAATGAACGTTCTACATCTGCCTGGGAATTATACTGAAAATGGCAATTATTTCATAAATGTAATTTGTACCAAATGTTGTATAATTAATAGCCCGGATACGGTGATTTTACACTAGCTTTCATAGTGGAATTAACCGATCTCCGGGCTATAACCCGAGTATAATAGAAATGGCCGTTGTTCACACATTACACATTTTAGAAAAATATGAATAAGTTATAACCCGGAGAAGGCACATTTATTGTAACACTGATCATTAAAATCACCGATCTCCCGGTCATAACCAGAGTATATTATATACTCGGGTTATAGCCCGGAGTTGGGTGATTTCCACTATGAAGGATTGTGTAAATGAACCATCTTCGGTCTATTACTTATTCATAATTTTGTAATATATGTTATGTGTGAAAAACGGCCATTTTCAGTATCTTCCCCCCAAAATAATCCGAGCCCCTTTTTCCTATATATTAGTCCCCAAAGGAAACCCTTTCCCCGGCATATGTAGAATGTTCATTTGAAGAATCGCTACGTATATATATATACTCTGGTTATAGGCCGGAGAAGGTACATTTCTTCTTACACTTACGATGGAAATCACCGATCTCCGGGCTATAACCAGAGTATATATATATAGGGATCGTTTCTTCAAATGAACATTCTACATCCGCCGGGGAAAGGGTTTCCTTTGGGGACTAATATATAAGAAAAAGGGGCTTGGAATATTTTTGGGGAAGATACTGAAAATGGCCGTTTTTCAAATATAATAAATTTTACAAAATTCTCAATAAGTAATAGCCCGGAGAGGATGATTTTACACTATCATTCATAGTATAAATGGGCGTTCTCCAGGCTATAACCAGAGTATATATATACTCTGGTTATAGCCCGGAGATCGGTGATTTTCATGGTCATTGTTAGAAGAAATGTGTCTTCTCCGGGCTATAACCAGAGTATATATATATAGGGATCGTTTCTTCAAATGAACATTCTACATCTGCCGGGGAAAGGGTTTCCTTTGGGGACTAATATATAATAAAAAAGGGGCTTGGAATATTTTTAGGGGAAGATATTGAAAATGGCCGATTTTCAAATATAATAAATTTTACAAAATTCTCAATAAGTAATAGGCCGGAGAGGATGATTTTACACTATCATTCATAGTTTAAATGGGCGTTCTCTGGGCTATAACCAGAGTATATATATACTCTGGTTATAGCCCGGAGATCGGTGATTTTCATGGTCAGTGTTAGAAGAAATGTGCCTTCTCCGGGCTATAACCAGAGTATATATATATAGGGATCGTTTCTTCAAATGAACATTCTACATCCGCCGGGGAAAGGGTTTCCTTTGGGGACTAATATATAAGAAAAAGGGGCTTGGAATATTTTTGGGGAAGATACTGAAAATGGCCGATTTTCAAATATAATAAATTTTACAAAATTCTCAATAAGTAATAGCCCGGAGAGGATGATTTTACACTATCATTCATAGTATAAATGGGCGTTCTCCGGACTATAACCAGAGTATATATATACTCTGGTTATAGCCCGGAGATCGGTGATTTTCATGGTCATTGTTAGAAGAAATGTGTCTTCTCCGGGCTATAACCAGAGTATATATATATAGGGATCGTTTCTTCAAATGAACATTCTACATCCGCCGGGGAAAGGGTTTCCTTTGGGGACTAATATATAAGAAAAAGGGGCTTGGAATATTTTTGGGGAAGATACTGAAAATGGCAGATTTTCAACTATAATAAATTTTACAAAATTCTCAATAAGTAATAGCCCGGAGAGGATGATTTTACACTATCATTCATAGTATAAATGGGCGTTCTCCGGGCTATAACCAGAGTATATATATACTCTGGTTATAGCCCGGAGATCGGTGATTTTCATGGTCATTGTTAGAAGAAATGTGCCTTCTCCGGGCTATAACCAGAGTATATATATATAGGGATCGTTTCTTCAAATGAACATTCTACATCTGCCGGGGAAAGGGTTTCCTTTGGGGACTAATATATAATAAAAAGGGGCTTGGAATATTTTTGGGGGAAGATACTGAAAATGGCCGTTTTTCAAATATATTTAATTTTACAAAATTCTCAATAAGTAATAGCCCGGAGAGGATGATTTTACACTATCATTCATCATAGTATAAGTAATAGCCCGGAGATCGGTGATTTTCATGGTGAGTGTTAGAAGAAATGTGATATATATTAGGTTTTTGTAATCCCTTCAAGGTAATGAATAAACAATTTCTTTACCATTATTGTAGGAGTATGAGTGGCCGAAGGAGTGGCAGTTTCGGTCAGCGAAAAACCCGGCTTGAGGACATCACGATAGCTGATTGTGACGTGCCATGGCACTTTTACTTGGTCATGATGTCCACCCCCATTCTACTCATACGGTGGCTTATGCGGCAGGGTTTGTTGAAAAGCATGGTTACATGTGAGCGTTGTGATAACAGATGCACTTTGATTCCCCATGGGGGTATAGATGGCTGCATCTGGCGATGCGTTAAAGACACCCGACACACTAAATCTGTTCGATTTCTGTCTTTCTACACCCAAAGCAAATTGCATATCCAAGATGTACTTCAGTTCATATTGGGTTTCTCGCAAGGCATTTCCCTCTATTCAAACTCCAAAAGATGTGGGTTAAATTACAAGAGTACTGCGTTAAATGCGTATGCAATGGGTCCATACTCACCTGAAAAACTTCAAAATGCAAGGGGAAATAGAACTGGACGAATCATTATTCGGACGCAGATGCAAGTATCATCGGGGTGAACAACGGGGTGTAAAGGTGTGGATATTTGGGATGGTCGACAAAGCAACAGGTTATTGCTATTTCCTGTTAATGACCACTCAGCGGCCACCCTAATCCCCATTATAAAACAGCATGTTGAAGACGGAAGCACAATCTACAGTGACATTTCACTGTTTGCCACAAACATACGTTCAAACAGTCCTACATAAATAAAGAAACTCAAGAAACCAAAACAGTCCACACTAATCAAATAGAGGGGGCGTGGTCTCACGCCAAGACGCATTTTCGAAAGATTTTTGGTACGTCAATATCAAATTTTGAAGGGCATTTGGCGGAGATTTTATTCCGTAATCATAACCGCCATGCCAACCCTTTCGAAACCTTCATACAGGCTATCCAAGAAGTCTATGACTTACTGACCCCCGCATCGTATACCTACTCCAAACCCTTATTCGACTCCTGGACACCTGACCATGGTGATCGCATGATCAGCAGCCTGGACACTCAGGAAGAGGTATGATGATGTACCATATCTTAAATGAGTATTTGCGGGAGTAATAAATGTAGTATGCATTAATGACTAGTGTGTTTGAACATATGTAAGTTAGATAGTAATTTAAGTTAATGTTGCATTTCAGGATGATAGGGAACTTGAAGATGGTAGAAGGAGTAGTAGTACGTCTACGTCTTCATCCTCCACACCGAAGTCCAATGAGGTACGGTACGGGATAGTGGTAACTGTATGTAATTCCATAACCCAAATGTTATTATTGACGTAAGTACGATTAATAAGTTGTTGTTAACAGTAAGGCACAACACATGATGTACACCTTATAAGTAGTTAGGATTAAACATTTTCACATATGTATATAAACATCTAATAATGGTCTACAATGACCATGAAAATGGGAATGGTGCACGATAATGTAAAGTTAGTTTTTATTGTTGTGAAGTATTGGAATATTATGATATTACAATACGGTTGTACTATATTCCCAGGGAAGTGACCGGCGGCCAGCTAGCGGAGATGTAAGTGATCCATCACCCCGACCGAGTACTTCCCGAGCCAAGGTGAATTTAATTGAATTATTAAGTACGAAATGTATAGCCCCATCTCTCTATTTTCCTATATACGTATGATTAATGTACTACTTGTTCCAGAGTCCTTCCACATCCAGAAAATCTGTGAAGAGGAAGGAAACGGCAAATGCAGAACATCAAGCGAGGAAGGTAAGTACAAGTAGGTGCAGAGTGTTATTACAACATAATGTAGTATAATAAGGAACGGCAATTAAATATTACCGACTGATTTATTTACAGAGGAAAGGATTGCCGCCACATAGGTGCCCCCCAGGATATGAACCTTCCCGACCACAGGAAAGGGAGGAAGACGAAGATGATCTCCCTGCAGATCGGCCTACACCAACCCAGCCAGCCAAAACTGTAACAAAGAAAGGGCGAGTTGTTCGCCAAAAAATCAGGAACTCTTTCGTGTACTTCTCAGAATCCGACAGCGATTTCCAGTAAAGCAAATAAATCGCTAATACAATGATTCCTGTTTCTTTTTCTTTTTTTTCGGTTAGTTTTGGAAAAACCCAAAAACCTATTTTGGGAATGTCTATAACAGTCCCACAAAATTGATATATTTAATAACCCGGACCCGGGCTATAACCAGAGAATGCCCTCTTCTTTGTATGAATGTTTCTACAGTGAATGCGTAATTGAGTGAGTGAAGGAATATTTAGAGTAAATGCTGTGTGAATTAATCATTCATGATAGTTATCATTCTAATATATGATTGTGTATTGGTTCATCATGTCTTCAATAAGGAACCATTTACTTATTGTATATATTATATTCAGAACATGATGATGGCAAGAGATTATCCTCGTGGTTAAGGTCTGATCACCCCGGAACCACATTCAGGGTATGCTATTTGTATATTTTAATGTTTCATGTATGCTATATATATTTCTGCTATTATGCATTGAATGCATAATGTGATGTTTGTAATCATAATGTTAATTGCCAGATTGTGGTAATTAAGTGTAAGAATGTATCTTTTGTATTGCATCACTATGTGTCATTTGAATATAGTGAATGGGTAAATCTTTTAATTATCTCCCTTTGTAAGCGTATGATATGTGTAATGATCATTGATGTATTCCTCTATCATATATTGGTAGTTCACCTTGAAGCAATGATTATTGATAATGCATAATGTATCTTTGTCCCTATGTATTTAGTATAATATTATATGTTATGCAGTAATGATGCAATGAATGTGTTATATATTTTATGAATATTTATGTTGGATGTTGATGTATTTTATATTGTATTACATTGTGTTTTGCAGGGTGTATATATCAGTTCTACGTGCTTCCATCGCACTGAGAATAAACCCTCACAACCCGTGACCAGTGTTTGGTTATTTCTTCACCCCTACACACGACCGGTTACAATAATTTCGTAAAATCAAACCCAAGAGTTCACTAAGATATATGTTTCTTTCAATTATTGCTCAGGGGCCTACCCTTGATATTCTACCATACTGCTGCTGAACAAAAGTTTGTTTAACTATGCAAGATTTCCTACGTAAAATCATAATTTTGGGAAAAATTCAATTAGGCACTATTTCTTAACAGAACACATTATGGATTAAATTTTTGGACAAGATGTAGAGAAGTCATTCGTACACTACAAGGGACAGATACGTAACATGCAAGAAACAACTTTGGCGTAAAACAAAAGAGACAAGGGGTCAACATTTGAAAATTTAGATTTTTGTTTCTGCAATAAAATATTAATTAAATATAATGTCGGTAAAATTTCGACAGTAATAGAAAATATCGGTCAATGTGATGATATGAATTATCCACTATCGAACGTCAATCTTCGCTGTTCCATAATATGACTTTTTAAAGGGGATTTTAGAATTCGCTGCCTAACGTTCAGTTTAACTCTCTGTGTGATATGCGAGTCGCCATTTGCAACCGGTCTGAAGGGGAGCAAATTGCCCCTTCAAGATGTACTCCCCCACACTCATGATTACACGAAAGCGATAGGAAGCGAGTTCGAATTCGCTGTCCTCACGTCAAATATTTTTCATTTGAAATACGTATTAAAACATTTAAAATTAAGATCATGCCAAAAATAACAATTGTTTTAACTGAAAGCATAATTTAGGATGCGTTATTTTGTGTCTTTTTGCTGTGAGAATAGCATGCAGTTCATTTGCATTGTCAATACACGTAGTTACAGTAAAGTACAACTTTGAAATTAATGTTGTCATGCTGTTTTGCGCAAAATGAATGACGAATGACATTGTATGATAAAGAAGTTATCATGCTCGTGAGTCATGATATGGAACGAAGACAAGGGCAGTGATTAAATAAATGAAATTTATTTGAAAATTAAAAACATGAATCCGTCATCCAATTCAATCATGTACAGAAACTCACCACTACACTCAAGATCTGTCAAAAATCACACTCACTCTTTCTCATGAACCTCACCCTTACCAGACACATACTCATCCAGTCATCACACTTCACATATATACTTGTTCACTCATTTCCTCAACTGGTACAACATTAATTGGAGAATATTCACAAAGCCAATCCATTAAACAATATATTATTTTTTCTCAAGGAACACTGTACACAATTCCATGTTTGTACATTATGTCACTGCACCACTTGACTCTCTCTCTCACAGGTCAATGTCCTTGACCCCGCACGTGATATCACTGGTACGTCAATATCAAAACGATGATAGTTCACTCCTGGCTATAAGACTTCTGGATATCACACCTCCAGCTCTACACACTACTTCTAGATACATCTCCAACTCAACACACGGTCCCGAATAGGCCCGGACACTATAGAACACCAATACATATAATTCAGTAAAACCTTCAACACGAATGTTACAACTCTGAACGATTTACATAAATACCTTATACTTCAACATACGACGAGCATGATAACTCAGAATGAAAATAGGTACACAATCATTTAACACACAACGAGTATTACGACTCAGAATGATTAATACTACTACATAAGCATTCAACACACAACGAGTATTACAACCCAGAATGATTAACACTTTACAGCAATTATAGCATAACATTCACTTCTCAGAACAACGTTTTTTATTCATTTACACCACAATGTTAATACTTATGATAGACTGATTACTACATTGTTACAACAATGCACAACACTATTACTTGTACATCATACAACAATTTCAGGATGTTATAATGATTTCATGGAAATATGATAATTATATTTGTACACAATTATGAGACAACACTAAAGAAAACAAAATCATACTTACGCCATGAAACAGGCCGACAACGCCCTTGTCTCTCACACAAATGTTCATGACTGTGACTAACAAACTCCAGTAACTAACATTCACCCTTTATAGCATCCATGCATGCTTTCCACCCACCATGCATGCTTCCCACTCATCACCCAACCATACAGTCGCACTCAGCATGCTTTCCACCCGCCATGCATGCTTCTCACACATCACCCAACCATACAGTCGCACTCTGCATGCGTTTCACTCACCATGCATGCTTCTCACACATCACCCAACCATACAGTCGCACTCAGCATGCTTTCCACCCGCCATGCATGCTTCCCACTCATCACCCAACCATACAATCGCACTCTGCATGCTTTTCACTCACCATGCATGCTTCTCACTCATCACCCAACCATACAGTCGCACTCTGCATGCTTTACACCCGCCATGCATGCTTCCCACTCATCACCCAACCATACAGTCGCACTCTGCATGCTTTCCTACCGCCATGCATGCTTCCCACTCATCACCCAACCATACAGTCGCACTCTGCATGCTTTTCACTCAACATGCATGCTTCTCACTCATCACCCAACCATACAGTCGCACTCTGCATGCTTTCCACCCGCCATGCATGCTTCCCACTCATCACCCAAACATACAGTCGCACTCTGCATGCTTTTCACTCACCATGCATGCTTCTCACACATCACCCAACCATACAGTCGCACTCTGCATGCTTTTCGCTCACCATGCATGCTTCTCTCACATCACCCAACCATACAGTCGCACTCTACATGCTTTTCACTCATCATGCATGCTTCTCTCACCCCACCCCAACACTTGATCACTCAATACAGCTCAACCAACCACATACAGTTGAACCAAGATAAGGTGATCACGTGTTATGGGATGGTAAATTAGGAAATTATTATAAATTAGGAATAAACACAAGGCTTTCAAAATACAATATTTATTCCTAATGCAGGATATTGACCATCCCAAAACACACGAGCATCATAACCTCTATTCATATATCGAAATAAAGACATCGTGAAATATTAGTTGTTTATATTTTAAACGTCACTTTTCCAAGAAACTCAAATGTACACACGCAAGATTGTCCATTATTAACTGTTTTGCAGGATAATTATGAAGATGAATTGAGAGTATTTGGATGGTATGGGAGTACACAAATCAACAGAAACTACGATATCTAGATGGAATTAAACAAACCCGTTTTGAATGTGTTGATCTGAGTAGTACAATAGGTATTGGAAATTTTAAAATGTCTTCAGCAACTTCTTTTTAAAAAATAGTTTGAAATCATATTGCAACGTTAAACCGTTTCAAATTCTAAATTAATGAACAGGAAGAGTATCGATTAATACTGGTTACTTCTGAAATTTTAAATTCCGTCTGTCTTTCAGTATGTTAAAGAAACATACATTGTAATATCATCAAACACCATACTGTGATCATCAAATCTATTACCCTAAGGGTCGGACTGACCAGGTGATCCGCAGGATATGTCTCACTTTAAATGTACGTTAATGTTAATGTGTCTACATTCTGTCGTATGCGTCCTTTCTGAATACCAAATTTTTCTATAATTCATTTACCCGCCCATCATCTCTCATTATATGTATATGTATGATGGCTGTTATTTAACAATTAAATAAGTAATCGAATGGGTCTGGACAGACACTAGTTTGTCAATTGTTTACTTTAAACATTCATGAAAACCTGACAGCAGTGACGTGCATTAAATTAGCCAACGTCCAATATGTATATTTAAGAATTGACTTAAGAATTTAGTACGTTCATGGAGGTATAAACTTAAAGAACGCTGTGCAAACTGTATAAATCCGCGCAGCCAAGTTTGCACAGCGTTTCTTAAGTTTATACCTCCATGAACATAAAACATTTTGAAGTCAATTCTTATAAATAAATAAACATGTATCTGATGTTTGGAAAACGTTTCATTGCTCAAAATATACAAATTTGCAACATTTAGAGCTGTACTATTTAGGTCTTTGAAGGGCTTTTAGAAACGTCGTGTATTTTCACATTCGCGTTCATCAGCCAATGAAAATCCACAACGCAACTAGCTATGAACCTCACGTCATGGGGGCGTGACTAAATGTGATGTGACGTCACGAAATTAAGTTTATGCAGGTATGAACTGAATCTCTGTGACAGTGTTCAGCGAATCAGATCCACGCAAAGCAAAAGCTATTTATTTATATGTGTATGTCTATGCATTTCAAAATGTGAAATGAAACAGGAATTCTAACAATCAATATAAAGACACCAGTCAATGTTATCAAAAAGTGAAACTTTACAAAACTAAACATGCATTTTGTAACGGTTTGAAACGGTTTGCTTTTATTCTCAACCTTTTCTCTTTTCCGGTATTTATATACTTCTAATGTATTGATTAATGTATGTTACTTGTTCGCCGAAGCATGTTGCCTACATAGTATTTATAAATAGCTAAACAAAACTAGGAAAATTGAAATAACTGACTTCCTTTTCTCCTACAAGCATTATGCTTTGTGGATGTAGAAACAGAACAAATTTCCCTAGAAATTCTATTTATGGAAGAAGGTGTTTATTTCTGCCCATGATGAATCATTTCAATATGGAGATGTCAAATACTAACTAATAATTTGCAATTTCCTTGATATCTGTACTTCAAAATGTACACAGAAGTTTTAAAATAAATCTTGGAACAGACAAGTAAACTTATTGTAAAAAAAAACCCAATTAAATGAATGTGATATGAAATAAATAGGATAAAAGTTATCCTATATCATTCGGATTTGTAATGTTCTTTTTTTCAAATTCTGTTCGTCAATTTTGGAATTTAATTAAAGTTAATTAGTTAGTATGCAATGAGAAATGGGGAATCCTGTTGTTTATGATGTACCACGTTTCATTGATGATGTCAAACTAAGCGAGTTTAATAGTTTATATCCTTTCTCTTTCTCGATTCTATCGCGATAATGCGCATGGAACACTGACTACATCTGTAATGGTACAGGTCGTGTGAGAAAAACATTGATATGTCATTACCTAACGGTAACATCCGTGATTCAAATAACTCTTTAAACAATAAGTGTCAGATTGTAAAAAGCAGAGAAAAGTAAACTTGGTTGGAAATGTATGAACTGACATAGTGAATACACTGTGGATACACAAAATCATATTGCATTACATTTAATTGTGTATTTCCATAGCATCATATATAATAATTTCAGATTTAAATGAAGAGATTGAAGATGTTTAACGTTTTCCTAACGTAGTATTTATAAGTTGTCATATTAAAATCCTTTTCCTTTTAGAATTGTTTGTATGCAACGATTCGAACATTAATGTGTTGTGTAGTGTCAGACTTTGTCGCTATTTAACACAACAGAGATTGAATGAAATGTAGTTTTGCTTCAATGATGATACAATGTCTAAAAAACAAGTTTACTTTGAAGTGTCGTTACTTTTTGATTAAGTCCAGTTGACATGTTTGTCTTCTTACTGCATTATATTTATAAGAGAGATTTATGTAACTCATGTTGAATCTCATTGCCAAGAAAATACTTAAATACCTTTGACATGCAAACATATGTTCAATATATCTTATTGGGCTTAATTAAAAAAAGGAAATGTTTTCCGGGCATCGGCGCATTACGTTTATGTGTGGTTGTGAAAGCTTTCTATTGTCATTTAAAAAAATAAATTTAAAAATTGGCGCATAATATTTGCTATCAACTTGCCCAATATGGGTTTACATATATATATATATACATATATATATTGAAATAGGTATGTGGTATCAAACGTGGAGAAGTGTATAAGTAAATTTAAATAATACACTGAAGACGTATATCAACTTTCATAATCAATACTTTATATTCCGATATGCATATTTCGGCTTCTTGTTTCGAAGCTTCATCAGGGAATAATTGTTTGAAGCATAGCAGTAGTCTTATAGATATATGATAAAAAAAGAAGGGACAAGTATTATCACTGACATCTACCATAAACCTACGGATACAAAACAATATCTTCACTTTAAGAGTTCCCATGAACGTCACACTAAGGTAAACCTCCCATACTCATTAGCACGAAGAAATTTTACTATAATTACGAATGAAGATCTAAGAAGACTACGACTCAAAGAATTAGAAGCTTCATTAATTGAAAGGGGTTATCCAAAACAACTTATACACCAAGGCATAAAAAAGGCCCTAAACCTAGACATTATCTCACTTAGAACACCAAAGGATAAACAACAAGATAAACATGTCCTAGCCTTTGTAACGACATATAACCCAAACAACATGGAAGTCTTCCCGAAATTACAGAGCAATTTAGACATTATGAGACAAGATGACCGTCTCGCACAAATGCTAAAGAAAACTAAAATAATTAAAAGTAAGCGTCAACCCAAAAACCTGAAAAAGATACTGACATGTGCCAAATTTACAAATAACCACCATTTTCCAAGTGTCAAAAAATGTTTTGATAAAAGATGTGGAACGTGTCCCTATCTCAAGGAGGGTTCATCAGTTACTTTTGAAAATGGCAAAGACTTCCATGTTAAGAGTAATATGTCATGCAAATCGAAAAACGTGATTTATGTCATTTCTTTGTGAAAATTGTGATCTCACATACATTGGACAAACTAAAAACCTTCAAAAAAGAGTTACAGTGCACAAACAGCAAATAAGAGATGAAAATTTAAGACACTTAAAAGTTAGCAAACATATATCTCAGTGTAGTAAAGGTACATTCAAAATATTTCCTTTTTACGAAATATACAATAATGGAGGTGACATTACCACACAATTAGTAACAAAAGAACAGTATTTCATTTCAAAATTTTCCCCTTCATTAAACTGCAGTTAACACCATAATCCCTAATCCTATCACGGCCAATTAAGACCAATCAGATTATAGTGGGGGGTAACTCTCAAAGACGCTTGTTGATTGCTTTGACGTTATTAGCAGCCTGTGTTGCCAAGACAGACATTTTTACAGAGACTATAAGACTACTGCTATGCTTCAAACAATTATTCCCTGATGAAGCTTCGAAACAAGAAGCCGAAATATGCATATCGGAATATAAAGTATTGATTATGAAAGTTGATATACGTCTTCAGTGTATTATTTAAATTTACTTATATATATATATATATATATATATATATATATATATATAAAACTTTGAAGAAATAAAGTACTCTTCCCTCGTCATGATTTTCCCAGCAAAAAAGTGAAAATATAATCATACTGCCCTCGTCCCTTTTTATGCAATCTTATTCGTCCATTGAAGATACTGCTGTACAGAAAAATACACTTGTGTAATACCGCTGCAGGTATGATGTTACATGATCGTTTAATAAAAATGGTATTAAATGCAAGTTCATTTAGTGTCCGGTATTTACGAAACTACAGCTGTATGTATAAAAAGTCTACGAAAAAATTAGATGGATATATGATGTTACAATAATCGTTTAATAAAAATGGTATTAAATGCAAGTTCATTTAGTGTCCGGTATTTACGAAACTACAGCTGTATGTATAAAAAGTCTACGAAAAAATTAGATGGATATTATTTGTCTCTTAAAAGTTGTGTAAAGGCAGCAGGTACATGTGTACGGGTATGCTCAATAACGTCCCTTGAAACATTTCTTGTTACTTCATGTACAACCTTTGTCTTATAAAATTATTCAAACGTTAACATAATCACCATGAGTGGCCTAGTCCAATAATAGGGTGATTAAAACAACCGCATCGCTCCTATATATAAGAGGGTTCCTTTGGACTAGTTATTAAAGGCAGATACATTGGTTTAAATGGTATCATTTCCTGAACTATTTAATCTTAACAGAGGTTACTGAAAATCATGTTTATTTCCTCTGACAGAATCCATTGAAAATGTATCAATATAGTGCAAAATCAATCAGATGCTGAGAGTCCCTAAGTCCCAACCCATCTCCCCTAAGCCTCCCATCAGCAATACTCGAACATTAATGTAGTGAATCTTCACAATTGTACTATATGCTAGAAATAGCTACAAACTTCGTGTCAATATTCATAGTTGTAGGTGGAAGAGGATATGAAGAGATTTAGAAATCTAAACTCATTTAAAATAACAATTTAAGAATATGAAATCATTTTCTTAAGTTGTTCGTTTTTAGCAGTCATTTCGCTCAACAAAATTAAGCAATATACACGCGCACACATGCACGCCAAAGTATTTCATAGCATTGAAAGGATTTCTTTCATTCGTTTCTCAGATCACAGTAAAATTTTCAAGCATGTATTTTTGTATGTTCATGTTTACCCTAATCAAGCAAAATAAAATACGAGAAACAGTTAAAGAGCCATCAAGGATGTTAGTGTTTCAAATACAAACTTATTTGTGGAACATATATTTATAACGTCAATCGCTAGAGAAACAACATGACATATGATAAATAATGTTCATATCACGACAATATAATGAAATTTTGTTTCAAAGAGATATACCCCCTTCGACTAGCGCGCGCTAAGGGTATCTGACGTCATATAAACAGAATTCCTTTATTGCATAAAACGTACTACACGACATCCGTTTCCGAAGCTTGAAGGCTCGTCTTTATAGCGCATGTCGCCATGGCAACGTACGTGATGCACGTTATGCACGTGCTTCTCTCGCAAGTTAGGCTACCCTTGTCATACATTACTGAATGTGATGACTGCTTTGTAAACAATGTTTCTAAATGTCCTAAGAATATACCAATTATAGCCTCTTTAATGTACTTTTTATTGAGATAAGACCAAATTATGACAAATATATTTTCATTGATTCAAATCATTAAATACATAATTAAATGAAATGGTAGATAAATAATCGCCAATATTTATATATTTCGGTTTCTTTCACTGCTCATAAACTTTGTTATTCTTTCGTGTCTGTGTATACAGTGTGTGAGCTAGACCACAATGCTTTGCGCTTGAAAATAATAGACTTGATCTATATTAAGACTGGAAAACACCTTTACTAATTAGTGCAATTTCTCGTCTTATTTTGGGTCGGAAAATTCGGTGAAAAATTAACTGTAAATATTTCACGGAGAACAATTTTTGGCAATTTTCCGATATGTTCACCCTTGATGGCTCTTTAAGCATGGATGATCTGACACTTGCAAAATACATCCCTGACGAAGTTGTTTGTGTTTTGTCTGAAACTGCACATCTACTATCTTTTAGGGAATTATTTGATTTTGCCAGTTTTCTCTACATCAGAGTTGTTAAACTTGTGAACAGTACTGCAATGCATTTGTTAACTTTACTTCAAATGCAACTTGATATGTTTATCAGATATCGGAGGTATAGAACGTTGTGTAGTGCCATATATCTAACTTATACATACATGTCAGGCAATGCTTGCATCATATCAAAAGAACTGTAAAGAAAACATAATGTCAAATGTCAATAATGCATTCAGAGATGTACACTTTTCATTGACACGTAATGAAATATCTCACTCTCGTGTATTCTGATATCAATTATATGAAGTCAATGTACCAACCGAAAGTCTCCGATATTTGTAACGTTATCAACCAGTCATCGGTGTTTGGAGTGACAACAGAACTCGTTATGGTTTTTCCCATATACATAGTGTCTGTACAATATACATGCAGAAGTAAATGGTAATGGAACTATATCCTAGCTGGAATCAAGGTAAAGCTAGCTCAGACACCTTAGCAATGTCACTTAGATAGGAGTTGAAAGCATCTGATCTGTTTCAGTAAACTCTTTTATTTTCACCAAAAAGGAAAACTGTATCTACATGTACAATCGACGATTACAACTAAAGTAATGTAGAAACGTACACACATTGATATTATCAAGATTTCTAATGACCAGGATTAAAGGCGCTGTAGCACGTTTTTTCGCTCAAATAAGTCGATGAAATGTATTTGAAAAATAATGTCAACAATAGCAAAACACCCTTCTCTCTTCGGAAAATCAAGTTACAAATGAGTGTACATGGTTCCGTAAAGCCATGGTAATCTTTTTTGTCATTCGAATATAATAAAATGTGTTCACAATTAAATGGCCGCCATGCAATTTGGCTTTATGCGCAACACCGTTATTACCACTACGGATCATTGGTTTGTGTAATAAGATGCTTTACCCTCTAAAGTAAATATAAATGACATAAACAATCATTATAAATGAGAAATTTGAAAAAATAAAATTTGCAAAAAACGTGCTACAGCGCCTTTAAACATAAATCATACTTACTTCTTTGATCTTCACATCATCAGTGTCTGGACTCGTACCTAGAAGACTACATCCCTAGTTGGGTTTCCAATATACCTAATGTTTGTACGACATAAAAACAGAAGTTGCCCTTGCATGTCAGTCTGGCTTTCATGTTGAGTACTAAACAGCATCAAGAATTATATTCGTCTGTAATGACTAAGATCTAAGATCAACCATGCACCATTTCCTCATTAATGTCACCATTGATCATTGGTCGTTTCTTGAAATTATTGTGTCGGTGAATAAATAGAGAATCTCACCCGAGTGTCTTCAGATATCAAATATATCAACACGAGTTGATAAAAGTTACAAATATCCGAGGCTTGTATCAATGCATCAACATCATGTTCACCTACCAAAGCAAATCTAGAGTTAGTTGGCTGTAGCACAGGAGCAGTGAGCACAGGTCCTGATGGTCTAGAGGTTGATGTTGTGGTCGATGCCCTTGATGTTGTTGTTGTTGTTGACGTCTGCTCACCTGATGATTTGTCTTCACTATTTGTCGATAATGAAAGTCTCGTCTCCAAAACCACAATTTCGAAATCAATTCCATCAATGAGGCAGCGATAATTTCTATCACCTTCATAGGATAGGACAGTTGCTTGGCCAGAACCATCAATGGACACCTTGCCAACTTTATAGAAAACCTTCATGTCGGCCATGTTTGTTTACTTCTCACTAGGTAGATGAAAATAGTTCCGGAATATTATTAGCCAATCAGCAATTAGCTGAAAATGAGTCAAAACGATATCTCCTAGGAGATATCGCTTGATCTTCCACAAGCGATATCTCCTCTGGACACCAGTATTGGATGATAAGTAGAAAATAAAAGCACAGAAATATATATCATATAGCTCGTCAAGAGATCATTTATCTCATTAATCTGGGAACAGAATTGAAATTTGTTGTAGTTTCATGTCTTTACATCTTTCTTTACCCTTCTTATGAACTTGCCAAACAAAATTATTTTCATATATGTCAAAATTCCATCCGCACTCACAGTCGTTTGATGTCTCCCTTGTATTGGCTTCTGTCTAAATAAATATATATTTTAATGAATATACCTTTATTTTTATTTTTCGCTATTTAACACTGAAAATAAATGGTCTAATAAGCTTCCTAGACAAGTGGCATAGTAGTTTACAATGTCATCTTAAAGGGTAATACTAGGATTATCGCAAAGATATTACTTCCGACTTGAGGAACTAGTATATGATGTGTATCCATGTGTAAAGCATGACACCAAACTCGTACATCGAGGTACATACCTTCCGTTCAAGAAGAATAAATAAGATTATTGCAGTTAAATCACAGTCAATCACCTTCTTATCATCAATTATGATAATTCCAACACATAGGTAATGCAATGTCAGTTCATATTACATATGCAAGAGGTGTATGAGTATAACGACATGCACTGGTGTTTTTTAACTTTACATTTTGACATGTCTTTCATTCCACTTTATATATTCCATGTCAATAAAACAGATTTTATTATTAGGTGTGCTTCACTTTCCATTTGACAATCTACTATCTTAAAGAAGATAAAAAGCAATAACTGGTTCTATAGCCGCTTCGAAATGCGATTTAGACGAAAATTGTTTCATTTGGGATCACATGCTTCAATAGCACCAATTATTGTATTTTTGCTGGCAGATTCTCTTCTATGTTGTCGAAAAAAGACGATGAGAGAGAGAGAATTTTCTTTATAAAAGTGGTTCAGATTTGAGCTCGTAATTCATTCAATGTGAAATGAAGCTTCACTTTAGAGACACTCGGCTGTAATATATCTTTCGGTTCTCTCATCTGAAAAATACACTCGTGGTGTAAGTTATTTTTCTTGATTAAATTTTGCATTTTGTGGTTAGTTTATTTTGTTGTAAATTGTTTGTTTTTTAAATCAATTATTCTGAACATAAAACCATTTGTATATTGTGTCATCTTTATCTTTTTGTATGTTTACTTTTGTAATGATGATATTCTAAATATGAAAACGGTTATGCTTATTCACAAATGAGTTATTTGAGTGGTTACCATGAACTGTACAGAAGAACCGCTAGAGTCAAGTTAAGTTATGATATTGATATGTTCTGTAATTTATCTATCGGCATATTCAGCACTGGTTGACCGATGATGGGCTTTATTGTATATTTTATCCACCATTTATCATGCAAATTCGCCGTTTCGATCTCATTATGTAAAGATCACAAAGGCTTTTAAACCAGTTATGTATACCGCAGTCAACTTTATCCTCTCGCAGTTGTAATAAAAATGCTACTTTTAAACTCATTCACACATGAAATAAGGATAATTCAAAATGTGCAAGTTAGATTAGAACTTTGTATAACATAATACACTGATGTATAGCATATTTAAAAAAAATATGTTCTTAAACATTATTGAACAGATCAATGGTGCCTTATATTACTTGGTTATCTAAACAAAACCATTGGAAATGTTATGTGCTATTAATAGTGCAGTGTTATATCTGGAATACATAACTGTGTTGTCAATTACTTAGTTGTCAATTCCCAAGCATGTATTCAACATTAAACCTCTATGAACATGTTCGAGGGAGTTTATTCTACAGTGTAACATCGTATACTACTCGCCGCTCTTTGAAACAACTTGAAGTTCTCATTGAATTGTGTTGAAAGTGTTGAACAAATTTGTTGATTGAGGTAGATATGGTTTAGATCTGACCATTCTCATGCACATTTAAACAAAACGTTTCAATTGTTTTCTGTTTGACTATGACTTCCATATATAACTTCACTGTGAAAAGTTACTCCAGCAAAGGAATGACATATATTACACATTTAATTGATTACCTTGATGTTGAAACTTATGTATTATTTGAAATACAAGATGAACAAGATATGTTATCATTTCTCTTTGGAGCAGAAAACAGCTTTTACTTCTCAATAGATACAATGTTATGGGAAAATATTATATTACGATTTTCACTGTATATGCATGACCTTAAACCTTATTTTCTTAAATGTTACACTGAGTAATAAACTTCATGTCCATGATTGCTGTTAATAACCCTGTATATAAAACTTATGTTATTCTCATGTATGTGATGTAATATGAAGTAATTCCATGATGTAAATGTGTAATCTTCGGTATTAACTGGAGGAAATAAAGATATATATATATATATATATATATATATAATATATATATATATATATCTCTGGCAAATCTGACAGTTAATCAAAAACAGTCATATGGACATAAACAAGATTAATCAATATCACATGTCACATTTACACGGGATGTCATAGTTCAACATATGCTGTATAAGTCTGTAGATTTAGGAAATAGACGCCAATGATTCCGTTGACATTGTAATTTTTACTTTTCCCGACTTCTGATATGTTGTCAATCTGCCAATACAACTTCCACTTTTCTCTACTTTGACACTTAACAATAATATGTTTTGATTTTAACATTTCCTTTTGCAAATAAATATAGTTTTGAATTAAGTTCATATGAATATGCAATAAATAGTAACATATTGTACATTATTTTTTTTATTTTAACATTAAATTAGTGACGATTTTAAATATGATGTTGTAAATTATGTCATTATGTAACAGCTATTTCTTACTGAAATAAAGTGACCTCATGAAATGGTAAATAAGTGTTACCAATAGCTAAACAGTACTCTTGATCAATAAAAAGAGTTCTAAAACGAATGTACATTTTTTGGTTAAGCCATGTGAGTCCATTTCCCTTCGAGCGGCCATATTAATGTGTTCACATTAAAATGACCGCTTGTAGGTAGTTCAAGTGATCGATCCCTAAACACTCAATGTAGAGATTCGAATATGGTACCATGATATAATCTTAATTCTCAAATTCGCATGAGATCACACCACTGTTGATTTATACATCAACACTTTTCTTTCAATACTGATAACCGTTTTCTATGGATATGTCTCATCGGGTCGTGTAATGAGATGTTGAACCCTTTTACATAACAATATAGTTTATGCACTTGCATGATTAAAAACAACGTTGAGAAAACAAAAGATGCAAGAAACCCGCTGCACCGAGCAAGAAGTAGATTGATCTGTCCTTAAATTATTATTTTGATTGTTAATACTTAGATACAGATTCATTTAATCATGAGAAAATAACTAACAATTTTATTCTTGTTATTCCTCTCTGCTATTGAGGTATGAGTGTATCAGTAAGTTTCGGAGACCATTACAACACATATTGTTATTAAAAAGAGCAACTCCTCCGTGTCAGACAGCAATCATCTCATAGGAAAGCTGAATGTGCAAAGTAGGGTGAGTATGTAGATTATAGTAAGCAATTATTTCAGACTGATGTAAGTTGTTAACGTGGTTTTCTCTTCAGTAGCAATCAAACGACCTTTTACGGGACATCAATTTAGTAGGTCACGATACAGTATAATACAGGTCTATCTATTTCAATTTAGTAATTGACACTGCGATATGATAAACTTAACTGAAATGACAAGTCAATTTTAAGTTTTATATGTTAACATGAATTTCCCGACTATACTGTTTTCATTATTTACAAAAGTACAAACTATATACAGATACAAATGGTTACCTCACTTGAGCTCGAGCTGCTTCAAACCGAAAATAATCCATCTAAAGTGATCATTTCTGTATTGCACTTTGATCATGGTGACTGTAGTGATGTCAGTGCTACAAAAGCCTTCTTAAACATCATACATAACTCATGGTGGTTTTCAACAAGGATTTCCCTTTTTTATGTTGAGTAAATTATGTTAAAAGGTAAAACAAATAGCCGCTAAAAAAACTTCTGTTTTTAATGTGACATTAACGCTTTTATTACAATCGTTAGTAACCCTCTCCAATAAATTACTTACGGGTTTAAGGAGACTTTGAGCCCATGACTGCTTCAGAAAACCGGTAAATACGATTAGATCACGAGGTGCTTCAAACAGAAATTAACCCGTCTAAAGTGATCATTCCCGTATTTCACTCTGATCATGCTGGGACTGAATTGATGTCAGTGGTACAAAAGCCTTCTTAAACATAATACACAACTCATGGTGCTTTTGCACGAGGAATTCCCTATTTTATTTTGAATAAATTATGTTTAAAAGGTAAAACAAAGTAGCCACTAATGACTTCTGTTTTACTGTGACATTTACACTTATATTACACTCCTTACGTAAAGTTCTCCAATAAATTACCTATTGGTTTAAGGAGGCTGAGAGTACATGACTGCTTCAGACAACCGGTAAATACGATTAGATCATCATCAGGAAGTCATGTCACCATGTCTCACTTGCTCTTAAAATACGTTATCTACTCTGGAATTGATTACATAATGTCTTGTGATTTAAACACTTCCCTTTACTTTTGAATGTAAATCCATTCGGACTGTGTTTTAGAATATCATAATGGGTTATTCGTTTGCATGATGGTTACGTAAAATCAATATGGCGATTTGAAGTAAATGGGATAATTAACCGAATTACAGCAGAGTAATACACATGTATCTTCTATCTATCTTCTTTCCTTTTAAGACCCATATGATGCCCTTTGATCTGCTTGAAACTGTGGTCATAAAAACGATAGCTGAGATAACATAATTTGTATTCACGCAAATTCTGAAATTTACAAAAAAAAAAACAATAGCAAAAGTGTGAAACTTAAAGAATGGTTATTCTTAAATCATCACGAAGCCTGTAAAATATCTGCTCATAAGCTCATTGACATGAATCCCTTTTAAAAAGTAGTCGCCACTGAAAATTAAAAAAATTGAATGGAGAACAAATAATCACGCTAGGCGAATCGCCATTTTTCATATATTTCCATTGCCAACCTGAATAGGAATGGACAAGCTTGGAATACAAAACCCGGTGGTCTGGTGACTGTAGGAAGGTTGGTAGCTTCTGGCGATACACCAAGGCCAATGCGTTTGAAATATAACGTCATGTGTAGCAACTGCCGGATATCGGATATCGTCGTGTCGGTGTTTTCACTAGTTTATCTAGTTTTAATTAGATTGGCATGCACCATAACAGTGGACAGATGGAGTCAGAGCCGTATGACTGCTCAATAGACAGAACATGAACCTTGAACAAATCTTGTATAGATGATGTCATCGAAGCTGAAAAACACTATCTTGTATTCAAATGTCCTTTTGTTAAGGAATCAGGAAGGACGTATATCCCAACATTACCTGACCATGACAGTACATGTTACATACACAATGTTTTACAAATCATTTCTCCACATAAGAAATGCACTTGCTCTATGATCCAAGTTTATATTGTCAAATTAACGTGCACACTTACATTGTAAACTTCACACTTATCTCTCCTGTCTGTCTGTTTTGTGTACTATATACACACGTATAAGTGGACTGAAATATTACATTTGAATAAAAACAAAATGAATATTGAAAACGCCGTCAGGTTAAGTTTACAGATTTTTAACATGTATGAGGGGACCATAGGGTCTACAGTTTATATTATCTTTATTTGCTTTTAGAAAATGGGCAGACTTTTCCTTTGATGTTTCATCTAATGCGTACATCTTAATTTTACATTGATTATGGACCTCAACATTGTTTTCATTAACAATTTCACTGTCTCAATTGGGTTAGACGGGTGATAAAACGCCTTAATATCGTTGACATTTTAAGTCAAGTCCAGACATAATACCGAATAATCCAGAACAGTGCGATATTGTAAAAGCAATGTATGGATTTCTCCAAAACAAAACCACTGCCCAAAAACTTCTAACATTGTATTTTCTCAGAGGTTCCTCTTAACTGACACTTTAATCATCACAGAACCCAGAAGGTTGTCCTTGCTTACCCTGGTGAGTGCAAACTTAACACTGAAAATACTATTCAAAGTATGATGTTGCAGGCTTATCCAAGTGTGTGACGTTCTCGTATTTTGCTTAAGTGGTTACACACTTGATCTCTTGTCTGATTCTTAATGATAACATAATTTTTCTGGATCCCAAATTTCAAACATTTATTTGGACCTTGGAGTTGGGACCCTTAAAAGGCACAACAGCACCATATGGGCTACTTCCATACCGAATTTGAAGTTTCAAAGTCAATTAGTTTTTGAGATATGCTCCGGAAACGATACAAAGTAAAAAAAATCGGAACGTTTTTGGTGAAAATTTCAAAAAATTATTTGGACCTTGGAGTTGGGACCCCTAAAAGGCACAACAGCACCATATGGGTTACTTCCATACCAAATTTGAAGTTTTAAAGTCAAATAGTTTTTTAGATATGCTCTGAAAACGAGATAAAGTAAAAAAAAAAAGTTTTCCGATTATTCGGCCCGTACCTATGTGACATAGGGTGAGGGAGTGGGAGGTAACTGTCTTTTTTCTTCAGTATTATATCTGGGTGAGTGATTAATTGAGAGGAACTTAATTGGCTACGATGAGTTATCAACAAAAGTATGTAAATAATATGATAATTGCATGGGAGGATGGAACTGCAAATAACACTTTAATTAAAATACTGTGTTGGTTTAGGTTAATTGAATTTCTCCAGTAAACTGCGTCAATGATAACCAATATAATAAGTATAGTACCTTAAATAATGTATTTGAAAGTTAACGCTTCCCATTGATTGATTCAGATTTGATGTATCTTTGCATGTCAATTTTTAAACAAAATCACACCGAGTTGAAGTACCCCCTTATCAAGACTTGTTAACTCTGTTTTATTTTAAAAGCAACGTCTGCACTCTCCAATCACGCAGTCATCTGGACAAAACAATGTCTCTTATACCTTCTAAATGATCTAACTGACACTTTGATTATCTGGTCCAGTGGAGAAAACAGCAAGATAACTAACACAAAATGAGTCTCTGTGAAAACAAAAATAATTGATGTACAGATCGTCGGGAAATATTAACTTGGGGAGCATCATGAATTGACGAAGTTTAAAACCAAATTTAACAAATTGTCAACACGATTTGTAATCATTTGAGATAAATCAATGGTATGAACTTATTTTACGATATCATGATGTACACGTGTATTTCAGACAATGTTTAAAGGACCTTGACTTTGAAATTAGAATAGTCAGGAATACCTTTAAATGACACATAAAGTTAGATGTAAATGATTAAAATGATCATCTCATACATAATAATAATAGCAACGGCCATATAGGCACTGTCCGCAGATAGTAATAATGTAAAAAATTAATAAAAGCTTAACTTCCATCAATACAATCATATCAAGAATATAACGTCACAACAAATGTGCATCCCCTTTTACATATATAGAAAAATAGATGTAAGGCCACTTAGAGGACGCCTAATCGAAGAGTCGTATTCCAGACGAGCACTAACTAGTTTTGTCTTCCTGAATTAATATAAATGGGTTGTGTCCATGCTTTGAAATCCAAATACAAACCACTTAACTACTGACCTGAGTGCTGAAAGGCCAAGTCTGCAGATTGGTAAATAAGTAACCTGTTAGAGTAACAAAAGAAGGTAGTTTACGTTACTGTCATGTTTAGGTCTATCTACATACAACATGTATTGATATTTGATCCGGGGATAGTATGTATCAAAATTATGGGACTTTTCTAGTGGTTGTTTAATAAGGATGGACCAAATTAAATGTAAACTCAGCTTCTGCATACAGTTAAGATCAGCGTTTAATTCATTCTCATTAGGCATTATGTGAGCAAATATGGAATGCACAATTGCTTACAACTGTCTTATGTCTTATGATAATGAATCTAATTACGTGTTGCGAGCAGTTCCACTATTGGTTTACTAACGTATGTTAGTTAAATTTTATGCAATAAAGTTATGCAATTAAGATTCTTTTTCTTGCTGTTTTACGAACATGACTATGAACAGAGGACAGCTTTCGATTTAATGTAGTATATATAAAGAGGTTATCATGAGAGTGTGTTTTGGGATGGTCAATATCCTGCATTAGGAATAAACATTGTATTTTGCGAGCTTTGCCTATTGATAAACATGCTTGATTAGTTCAGAGTCTTAGATACTTTAAAATTCAAAATCAATATATCTATAGAATATATTTATTCAGTGAGTTGCTGAGGGCTCCGTTACACAAATATATTGTTCTTTGTATTAAACTGACATTCACTTGCTCTCAAACTGTTGACTTCTAAGTCATACTCAATTAGTGTCAGCAAATCGAACTATTACGGAATTGTGAAAATCGAAATTGTTTTTTCATCAGAATTATGAACAAACCACGGGCTAGTTTTATAAACCAATAACAGGAACATAACACCATACATGATAGATGGTATTAGTGTCAGCATTGAAGGAAACGTGCAACTATGGATTTAATTCAAGCTGTTAAACCACATATCTTCGAAAACAAATAACCAAGTTATGTCTAATTGATGGATTTAATGATACAATGTTTAAAACAATTTTCAAATACAAACACATTTTTATCACCAAAACATAACTTTTTGGTCATTTTAAAATCTGTATTCTTTTGAAAATAAATTCATTCAAACAAATTGTGTTTATCATTCGAAAACATACTATGAGTTTGCTTGAAAGGTCAAATGTATACTTATGACAATGCGGAATAATCATGCATTTTAGATCGCACTTTTCCTCATCTTAAATCATATAGGTTTGTCGTCAACCTATGTCAATCAGTCATAGATATAATGTGTTTTCCTTCCAAATCAATATTCTGTCTCCTGACTACTTTAACTGCCAATATTTATAATCACTTGATATGAAACCTGAAACTTTGTAAAGCAGTTGTTCTAATACTGTAAGAGTTTGTTAACTACAGCCACCAACGTGGTTAAATAATAAAAGATAATGTTGTCCTTACAAACGACAATGATAGATTGCATGTCGATAACTATACAATCTTCTCGGTTTCGACTCAAAGTAGTCTTCCATTGACTTCATCCTATATAGTACAGCCTCCTCAACAGTATCCGACCATATCCGAATTAGAAACCTCATAAAGTTACACACAAAAAACCAACACTCTCAGAGTAAATAGGGTGTATGTGCTATAAAAACTACAAAACCTTCGACTTCACGTTAAGACTGGTGTAATACATGTATGATGCGATGAACAGCCGTTGAGTATCTAGATGTTCCATGAGCCATACATGTCTTGCGGGACATTGTTTAATGTAAACATTTGATTTACTGTTCACTCAAAAGGTAAACGAATTGTCATGCATGGATATTGTTTATCACTTTTTGGAATTCAACTGCTGATTTTTCGTTCATAATGTATTTATTGACTTGATATAACTTAACACTGATCTCTTGTCTTCTCTGACACCCTAAGTCAATTATACAATTCGCATCAATAAACTTCAATTCTACTTAATAACACGATGACTTGACATTTCTTCACAGAAGCAATACTGCTATTGTTAGAGAATGTCAATAGGTCCATGTTTACCATGAATAAAGATTACTAGCTCAAATCAATAACTAGTGTCTTTAGAAAGGTGACATTCTGAATGCTGATGATAACACAGGTTTGACGTTAGAATATCAAATTGTTTTTGATGCGTTATTAGGTTTTGATATTACAAGATCAGGCACAGAGTTTACTTTAGCAGCAAAATAACTTTGTTAAGAATAAGTATTGCTATCAGTAATATATTGATGTACTGTCGCATAACAAAGCGGACCAATAACATGCCACACTTCGAAGATGATAGTTATCAATGGTTTTGTTTGTGTCTCATCATTTAGGGGAAAATGAAATTGCAACAGACAAGAACCACTCGCATTTTGCTCTGTGTCTCCAGTTCCTGGAATGTTCTACTAATGTAAAGATAGTATGTGATCCGGAAATGAAGTCTAGCATATATTTAGCTTCAACTTGTATCATCAAGATGATAAACAATATAATTTGGAAACGTCAATGGTACAACACTTGCTTTATTGTTCACTAAGATATATGTATCTTTTCGATCAATTATTGGTCCGCAGTCTACTCTTGATATTCTAGTTATAAGGGTTATCATCAAAATAGCACATTACATGACATATGGCAATCAGAAACTTAAATGATTTCAATTGTATTTCAGAAAGTTAAATGGTCTCAATTATGGTTCAGAAAGTTACTTGATTTATTGTATTTCAGAAAGTAAAATGATCTTAATTATGTTTCAGAAACTAAAATGATCTCTTAAATTTCGAAGAACAACCATGCAGCAGTTGGTAAAGTATATTGATGCCTTCAACTGTCAGATATATCGTGTCTCAAAAACAAATTACTTAGTATTGAAAATCTTTAATACCAAAACCAAACTGGTTTATTCTGCCACATGTCTCCTCATGAATGAAGATAACTAGCAGGATGGTTATGTAATCAAGTAGTTTGCAATGGCTTTCATGAAATCTCATCTTAGACCTGATCACTCCTCTAAAATATAGCAATCGAAATCTAGTTTTGGCCTAGATTCAAGACTGGCTAAAAGCACACACACCTAGAACAAGTTTACATCTAGAAGAAACTATACCGATTACGTGCTGCAGATTGTGATAAAGATAGCACTGGACAATATATTATTTTATTAATTAAACTATCAATGTTATATCACGTATACGGCATTTACGACCTAGACCATATGATTCGACAACTGGGCCAATACGGGGAAACTGGTCTAATTCGGGAAAAACTGGGCCAATACGAGACAAACTGGGCCAATATGAGATTGAGCATGCGCAGTTGCACATTTGGTGGAAGCCCGAAGCTTTCGCTTCACAACTTTGACCCGTGTTATTTGTTCACCAATTTTGTTTATAATTATTATTTCAATATAAATGAGATGTTTAGTGTTGTGCAAATATAATGAAAAGAAGTTAATTAATAAAATTGTCATTAATTAAGTATTTCCGTATTGGCCGAGTTACAGGTCCTCGGTCCGTTGTATTGGCCCTCGACTTCGTCTCGACTCGACTTCGTCTCGGGCCAATACAACGGACCTCGGACATGTAACTGGGCCAATACGGAAATACTTAATTAATATCATTATAATAATACATATGTAAATAAAATGCCCTAAATGAAATATTACAAGCCCTTTAAACATTATTGCTTTAATAAGTTTAGATTCACTCTGTTAGGTTTAGGCCAAGACGATTATTGAGCTGGTAAAAATTGAGCTCTATGGCACTTAATACTCAACACTTGAATAAATAGTGGAGAGTCTTTTGCTGGTACCCACTCTGCAATATCTACACATAATAGTAATCAATGAACATTTTTATAAAAAGAGAGTGAGTGGACTGGTATTTAAAGAGTGAAAGCGATTTAGATACCAATATCATGCATGCGTTTCAAAAGATGGTATCAAACGCAACCGAGATAAGTATTTTATTTATTGGTCTTTGGATTAAATCAAACTGAATTGAACAAAATTTATGTTATCACGTTCACCTAGAAGGACACACACCACTGCGATAACGCCGCGTACATTATGGTATCTTATCTTAAGAAGTCACGTCAATTAAAAGCTGGCGATTTTATCAAAGAACATGAAATAGCATTGTAGAATCATTTAACAGTGATATCTATAAAAACAAAGTAATATAAGATTTGTTATAACAATGTTATTCGTTAACTGTAAATCACATAATGTTAAACTTACATTATGCTGAAAAAAACCCATTTATATAACATTTAAGCACCAATTACAAAACCTAATAATCTTCTTTAACACAACTTTTACGGTTTCAAGATTGTAATTGCTAACATGTAGCTTAAGGCCATTTTAATTCAAAACATGTCTGTTGTCATATTTTTAAACAAGAAAGCAACTCTTGAGGGTTAAAGGCAGTGGTGCATTTTAAATTGTAATCATTATTTCGTTCTGTATTTGACATTTGCGTGCTGAGTATTCTGATTGGTCCGATATGAAGCTAGGGGTTATACAACTTAATATGTTAGGTATTTTAATTTGCATGGCATTCTATCCCCCAAAATGTCTGTTAGTCATGTCCACATCAACATTAAGTTGTCTTGATGGTAAAAAAGCAATGTGATGCAATATTTATTCATAATTATCAATACATTTTGTGATTACATTATTTAAAAAAAATAGTATTGATTTTAATGAATTTCTAATAAATGTACAGTACCAATACAATTGTTTGAATTTATAAAATTATACAGCTACATTTGATCATCTTCTTACATGAAATAACATTTTGATTTTAAAAAGTTTTGACAACAGTTAAAGAAATAAATGAATTTTTCAGAAACGATAATAGTAATTCCTCAGTCTATAATTGCTACACACCCGAAAAACAGATATGGACCAAGAAATATAGTTTTGTATTGCTGTCCAATATCTCATCAGATCAGGTAGATGCATCCCCTTGGAACCACAAAGCTCCATCAACAACTTCGACCAGAAGTCCGCCATATCAGAGCATACCAGCAAGAATAAGGAACATACCGTAAGTTTAAAGAAATATGCATATGTGGCATAGAATTAACCTTTAGTGCTTTTTTGCCTTTTACAAATTTCAACCAATATTCACAAAAATCTTTGACTGAAAAGATGTTTTGTTATTCTTCGACATGAGTACACTACACTACACTTACTACACTATGTGTTCAATTAATTAAATCTATATGAAGGTGGTCAAGTTACAAGGTGAGCTGTGCTTGAGATAGTGGTGGTTTCGGAATGATCTTAAACGTAGTTCTAATCCCGTATTCTTTACTATATTACATTCGTCAATGGTTTGTAGGATCAATGATTTCACATTTGGCTTTCAGATTAAACGTGATTATTCAGCATCGACTGGGCTTCTTTACGTTTCTGTTTTTGTAATTATTTTGTCATTCTCTCCAAGTTTCTTTCGCATTCTTAACGGCATCTTCCAGTCGTCATTTTAAGTGAGAAAATTGACTGTGTCAACAGATCCGTTTGTTCTAACACCTCGTTGCCCTTGACATGTCATTCAAACAAGTTTTAAAGAACATACCATACCTTTAACTTTAAAATTGTTTTAAAGGACACGAGGAGAGATCAACTTGTTTAATAAGACCTAACTGAAATTACAGTATCAGTTTCTAACAGAAATAGGACAGCTTCTTAAATGTTTGTTTTAATAATTTATATTTGCATAAACATATTTATCAAATGCAAGATTAAAAGTTTCAACAACACTGTCACGGAGCTCACGAAGTGATAACACCATTACCTAGACAGTGTATGCTTCGACAGAACGCTAATACAAGAACAAGTGAATTATAAGCCAAACATTGGTATTCAGATCTGATGACAACAAATCCATGTTCAGACGACAAGGTAGCTAAATGTGACTCTAATCAAGCAAACAACATTAGCGCCAAGAAGGAATTATTTGTGAACAAATGGAATGGACAGACAAAGGCAAAGGGGTAGCGATTAGAAGTTTTTTGCTCTCTTAAAGGGGCAGTAGCACGTTTTTTGCAAATTTTATTTTTTGAAAGTTTGTGTGATTTAAATTTACTGTAGAGGGTAAAACATCTTATTACACAAACCAATTAACTGTAGTGGTAAGAACGGTGTTGCGTATGAGGCATAAATTGCATGGCGGCCATTTTATTGTGAACCCATTTAATTATTTCGAATTACAAAAACGATCCTGATGGCTTTAATGAGCCATGCACTCTCATTTTTAACTTGATTTTCCGAAGAGAGAAGGGTGTTTTACTATTGATTACATTATATTTCAAATACATTTCATCGACTTATTTGAGCGAAAAAAACGTGCTACTGCTCCTTTAAAGGCATCCTCAACAGACTTTTTAGGAATCCATTTTTTTTACTTTTTACAGATACACAAAGGCAATAAACTGTACATGTGATGAATTTATACATCACCTGGTATTAGCAGTAGACCAATCCTAAATAGGTTTAAATAATTAATATAAAGTAATTGTATACCTCAAGTTTATGTCATGTGTTGTAAGGACACCGGTACTCACCGACGATACCACCAACAATTTTCTATCCTGAGCGTGAGTGGCACCGGAATTCACTGATAATTCATCACTGGAGTATCTGTCCAGAGGAGGAAGAGTCGCCGGAACTCCCTGAACTCTGTTCAGAAGGGGACTGAGGATCTGTCCAGACCAGAACGGGGCATTGGTACTCAACGGATATCTGTTCAGAGTATGATGGGGCACCAGTACTCACCAATGTGGCGTCAGTGGTAAATTCTCTAGAGCGTAATGAGAAATCTGTACTTGCTGAGGATGCCATAAATACCCGATTGTCCAGAGTGGAATGGAGTGGAATGGGGCGCTCCAGTTGGGTAACTGTGAAAGTATCGTCAATTACAGACTTTAAGCAATTGATATGCACTATTCAACTACACGGAGAGCTAAATTGTTTTCCTTAAATGTACAAAATACCATGTGAAACAACATCCATTGAACTCTTTCGTTGATAATAGAATATCTGCATTCCAGATACCTGTATTCAAATTGATTGATAGGCAGCAGAGCAACCATCATTTCTCTATTCAACTAATTGCGCTGTCTGCTACTAAACATATGAGACGCAGACCTGATAATCAGTGTAAGTAAGGATGAATGTGACAGACAATACAATTGTTGATGACAGATGTTACATGACTGGTAAATGGGGATTGTCTTCATACAAGGTGCTCAAATCTGTATATTTTGTTGTTCAACAGTAATTTTGAATATAAGTTTTGCTTACTAATGGCACGATATTAATGTTTATACCATTTTCCAAATATCAAAATATAGCTCAATGTGAAACATATATATTTTAACGTCACTTTTCAAAGAAACTCAAAGATACAGGAAGAAGAAAAATCACATCATTTGACATACTTGACAGCATGTGAAGTTATGATCAGAGAAAAGACACTAAAAGTATACACCTCAATGTCCATTCGTTCGTATTTCGTCTGCTTTGACACATGCAGTAAAAACCAATAACTGATTTCACATATAACTGTTGTGCATAATGTTCATCATGCACAAAACACAATTTCACGGCTTTGGAATTCATACAATTTGGACAAGTTTTACAATCATGACTCATTCTAAGTCATTAGGTCCAGCTACATTCGTTATATCTTGCCGCTAAGTCAATGCAATTCAAGTATCACATCACTTGAGAGCGCCGAAATTATCTCATGTTTGCAGTCTGTACATGTTACTATTAGTAAGATCCAATTTTTACAAGGTAAATAATTAATACAAAATCAGTGATTAAATGATCGAACCAAGTGAACTTACCACAAATCAATACGTTTATATGGGAAAATAAAATAAATATCACAACCGTTGGCTTCTGTTTTTGTATCTACTTCTATGATCTTATTGACTTTCCCTCGTATTAAGATGAAATCCATTCATTAAGCTATCGCGAGAGACAAATGTGTCATGGAGACAATGCCAGACGCAACACAGAATGTATCATCACTGATTTCCTCACCAATCAAAGTATGACAACACATTTAACTTCTAATTGAGACGTTATGGAACACTTTCCCCTATTGATGTTCATCCACACCTAAGACGCTTCCTGTGTGAGCAAAGAGATCTGGCAGACTGAATTATTCAACAATTGGCCAAGATTGTTACAAGATGGCTATTTATTGACTTTCAAAGACTTATTATGACAGGTGACAGGTACCAATTATCCTGACTAAGATTCCCTTGAATGATGTATTAAACCAAGGGTGACAGCGAACGTTGCAACTCTACACCATCAATAAACACCATCATGCATTCTCAGTATCCTTGGTTTAGTTCTGACTTCGTTTCTGCAGAAACCTTATGAAAAGGTGTAGGTGTATGTGTATGTTATGTTTATAAAACTGTTCAACATATGCAATTTAATAAATGATATCAATGTCACATCACCATTCACAATATGACATACATGAATGAGGAACAGTTTTCATAAACCAACAATCTGATATAATTTATTTTCAAAGACACCTACTGTGTTGTCAGTAGTTTGATGTTCCTTCAATGGATTCACATAATTTATGATCTAGAATACAATAACACGTTTTGGAGACTTGTATATGAACCGAATCTACACACTCTCAGGAGTACGCTTAACACAGGGAATGGTAACACGCTGCTACTGTAGCCTACAGTTGTCAGTGAATATGTTTATTTCCAAGAAGTGATATCTCATACAGGAACGTCTATTTATATACATCCCAGTCCGGTTTCGTCCCCTCTCAAGTTGGGACGCCCCGTCGAGGTAAGGATTACCATTCCTTGACTTTCAATTTAATAATGGTTAACTTTGAATCATTATTGTCACTGCCATGCTTAAGACATGTTAACACTATATTTAACAATGAGTGCTCACTATTGTGTGTCTTGTCCTCCCAAGTTTCAGGTAAATGGATTGTATTTCATGTGAAAATGTATTCAGCAATTTCTTTTAAAAATCGTTTGAAATCATATTACAACGTTCCACCTTTCCAAATTCTTAATTAATGAATAGGTAGAGTTGATATTGGTTAATTCTTGATTTCAGCATATTATAGAAACATGATATCATCAGAAACACATAATATGATCATCAGATTTATTATTGTAAGAATCGGATTGACCAAATGTTCTACAGGATATGTTTCACTTTAACTGAACTTTAAGGTGTCTACTTTCTGTCGTATCTGTCTCATTTCTCTATAATTCATTTACTCGCCCATCCTATATCATTACATAAGGCATGTACATGTATGAGGGCTGTTATTTAACACTTAAATAAGTAACCGAATGTGTCCGGACAGACACATTCATTATTATGTCAATAGTTTACTTTATATACATCCATCTAAATCCGAGAGCAGTAACCTGCATTAACTTAGCCAACAACGTCATACATGCATCGTATTTATAAATTGGTAAACAAAACTATGAGTATTGGAGGAACTGACTTCCTTATTCCTTACAAGCATTATTCTTAGTGGAAACTGAACAAAAACTATACTTGAATAGGCAAATTGAATTCACTTTGTCTCCCTATTCACAACAATGCAAATGTGGGATATATTATACATACGAAATGGCATAACTCAAAAATTATTCACTGGATTTCACAGGTTATAGTCTATAGAATAATGTTCACAATATGTGACCTTGACCTTCATGTTTAAGGTCACAACGTAATATTGCCATTTTACCCTTGTCAACGAGACATCACAAGAACAGTATTTTGGACTTGAGTACACAAAACCTCTCCAGAAAAAAAAAGATTGGCTGATTAGATTTTGGTGATCCTGAAATTCTGCTGAGGGTTACTGCGATGAAATTGAATTTTGTGGCATGAGAACTTGGATGATAAAATGATGGAAGTAAGAATCCTGTTGGGAACTCTTGGTGTGCAAGGATTCTAACATGAATGTATTGTGTAGTGCAATTATCCTGTAACTTTCTCCACTATCTAACAAAATAGAGATATAATGTGATGCAGTTTTCCTTCAATGATGATACAAGGACAAATTTCTAAAAACAACATGATTACCTTGCAGCGTCTTTACGTTTTGATTTAGTTCAGATGACATGTTTTTCTTCTTGCTGATTTGTATTTTTAAGAGAGATTTATGTAGCTTATTTTGAATCTCATTGACAAGAAAATGCTTTTTTCTTTGGCATCGGTGCATTACTTTTATTTGTGCATGTGACAGCTTTAATTGTCATTTTAAAAAAATGAATTTATAAATTGTGGCATCATGTTAGCTAAAGCCCAAAATCCATTTGAATATATGGATGTGCAGGAACGGATGTGCATCTATTATGTATACTGCTACCAATTCCTAGCTACATTTTGAAGAAAAAAGGAAACCTTCTGCTCCTTGTCATCATTTTTTCCAATAAAAAATAACATTAAAGGTACATCCATTGTGTTGTTTTGGGTCAAATATGCCAAACGTTATCAATGGTCTTACTTTATCGAGAAGTACCAACTGTTACCGAAAACTACCATTTTGATGATAGTCGACTTAGTATATTGACTATATGAAGGTCAAAGTAGTGATTTCTGATCGAAAACCGGACAATGCACCGCGTGTGGCGCGCGCCAATGAGTCAAACGTAATTTTAGACTCTTATTTAAACCACACAAAATAACAAATTTGGGCTTATAATGTTTAATAGGTCATATAACAACTGTGCGTGTAAATAGGACGTGCCCTTTCGGTTTCTGCACATGCATAATGATGTTACTCGATTTTAATTGGAAACTAGTTATTATGATATATTTGGCGATTGGGGATGAATTTACAAGCTGAGTGCATTTGTTTGTATTGTAAACATCACATATGGTGTGTTGGAACGTATTAAAGCCAAATAAAATGTTATGAAACACAATGGATGTACCTTTAAGTACTACCATAAACTTGTTTTATGCAGACTTTTTATATATACGGGAATCATACCTAGTGTGATTGCCCTGCAAGTACAATGTTACCATCACCTGTTAATAAAAATGCTATTAAAAGTTTGTTTAGTATCGTGTATTTACGAAATTTTGTACAAACATTAAAGTCTACAAAATCTGGTTACTCTAGATGCAATTTATTGTAATTAAAGTTTGTTAAAGATATGTTAAGGTATGTGCATGAGTATGCTCAATAATATCACGTGAACTGTCTGCTACTTGGGCAACAGTCCTTCATGTACAACCATTTTCTAATAAAATTATTCAAACGTTAATGGCGTAGTCTAATAATTTGGTGATTTAAACAGTCATATTGCTCTTATATTCCAGGAAAAGACGGTTTCTGTGGGAATGTTAGTTTAAAAACGAATCATAGGCAGATATATTGATTTAAATGGCATATATTCATAAAATATTTAATCTTAACAGAGGGCAGCGAAAATCACATTAATATCCTCTGACAGGATGAACATGAACAGAAATCGTATGAATTTAGTGCAAAATTAATCAGATGCTGAGAGTTATATGAGATCCATTTCATCTCCCCCAAGCTTCCCATGAGCAATAATCAAACATTAATGTAGTGAATCTTTACTACTGTAATATATGCCAAAAATAACCACAGGCTACATGTCAAAATCCATATTGGTAGGTGGAAGAGGATATGAAGAGATTAAGAACATCAAAACTGATCTGAAAAGGCAGTTTTAAAAAATAAAATCATTTTCTTAAGTTGTCGGTTTTTAGCAGTTGTCTCGCGCAACAAAATTAAATAATTTACGTGCCCACATTCCTCGTGCAAACTGATGTATGTTATAGCATTGAAAGGATTTATTTCATTCATTACTATCAAGTTCACAGTACAATTTTCAATCATACTTTTTAAGCATTAACGTTCTTAGAAGGCATGTTTGTGTTATTTAAGCAAAATAAAACATGGAGACAGTTGCAATGCACATAGATTATGTGACACTTGAAAAAGACACCTCTCATGAATTTATGTTTTATATGAACACTGCATACCATCAGGGTTGCTGTACTTGTGAATAGGTTTGCAACGCATTTCATGTATCGAATACATATATTTGAGGTTATGCTTTCATCATATCACAATAACTGTAAAGAAAACATAATTATGCTAAATACTTGTCGAGCACAATACCATGTAAGATTTAAATTAGTACTTATTTTTTTACAAACAACAGGAAACGGTCTTAAAATTGTTCATTGAATGGTATTGAAAAGTTTAAAAAAAAGATAGGAAAGCCAAAGTGATAACATAATTATAACAGTATACATGTTTTATTTACTATAACATGGTCTTATCGTCTTTGTAACAACCTTTTGATAGTGAACATTTCCTTGGTTTTTTTTAGTGTATAATTACTCCTGTATCAGGGGGATCGACAAACAACATATTCTAAGTATATCATCTTATGATTTAATAAATAATTGTACCATCCGAGTGTGAGATTTAGACAATAACTAACGAGTGACGGGGAATGACAGATTATCTTTCCCGAGTCTTATCAATTACGTAATTGCCGAGCCTTGCGCGAGGCAATTACTTTATTGATATGACGAGGGAAAGATAATCTGTCATTCCCCGTCACGAGTTGGTTATTGTTTATCTTACCCATATCCGTTTTCATTCTAAAAATCCCTAAAAAGAAATCAGCTGTTCCTCTATAAGGAAACCCGTAGTTGGGGAATCCCCGTATCCCTACGCGTGTGATGAGACTAAATTTCCAGGAATTTCATCGCGTCACTACCTTTTTAAACAAATGCATTACGCGAGAATAAAAAGTTCCATAGTATAATGTGTTATTCGTATCCTTAGATTATTGTTAGATTATGTATTCATGTAATTGTACATTAAATAGGTTAACTGAACCTAACTTCTTGTTTTTTTTACTCATAATTGCAATTAAAACGTAATTTGTCGAACCATGTGAGGGGTACAGTCGAGTGTTCCATATTTGAAGGCGAGACGTTACGTGTGACAGTCGCATCACATTGCGAGACCATCAACTTCGTCAAGATTGAAAATATAGGACTAGACAACGAACTACTCTTTCTTAATCTACAACAAATTTTTAAAATCAACTCAGACAGTGGTTTTATTTTATCAACTTTTTAACAAGAAACACAAGGTGAAGAACACCGCGAACATTTGAATATTGTTCAGTGAAATCGACCGGAAGTCGTGTATGCAGTAGGCCTACTGCATGACAGGATATTTGTCCAAGTTAAGTATGCGGTATCTCGGCACATGCAGCTCACCTTGCTTACTTCTTACAACATAAACATTGAAGCTGTTCAGTGGCTGAACGATATTGACCACTCTTCCCAATATGCTTCCATCAACCTTTACGAGGTCATTCACTTTTATCGGCAATATACGGATGACGCCATGTTTGTTTACATAGGCAACTCATTAGCAGACGAATTATCTTACCTTATTTAACAAAGTATTCTTTTGTTTTTCTAAAATATTATCAACAAGTGTGTAGATATAATAGAAACGTCTTTATCGCTAATAAAAAAATAAATGTACATTTGGTTACGTTTTCCTTGTTCTCGTGTAGAAGAGAGTTTGAGTGTAAAAAAATAGTGAATGAACTGAAAAGATGAATGAAGTAGTTCCGGCAACCAATGAAAAAGTTTATTTTCTGTAGCAGCCAATCAAAAGCCAGGAAAAGGTGTAACTCCCGTGTGACTTACAGAAAATATATTACCCTGTGTCTTTCTTCCCATATGGGTAAGATCAAGCAATATTTCCTAGTAGATATCGCTTTGACAGTAGATGTTGCACAAAGCCCTGTCACAGGACATCACAGAGCTTTTATATCATGCAGTTATGACCACACCAGTCTATAACGTCAAACACATGATGATGTCACAATGGCGTGGTATCACCGCATTGGAAGTCAAATGGCAAAAATATGCTCATAGATGTACAAAATCTCCGACTCATGTCTTCAGGTATCATATATATCAACACTTGTTGATAAAAGTCAAAATAACCAGCGCAAGCCTCCGATATTTGTAACTTTTTCAACTCTTCATCATCCGTGTCTGGAGTGGCACTTCATAGACAACAGAACTTGTTAAACCAAGTTCCCATAAACCAAGTTTCTGTACAAAATATAAACAGAAGTAAATGGTAATGGCACAATGTCCTAACTGGAATCAAGGCAAAGCTACTACAGAAACTTCAGCAGGTGATTAGATACAGAGACGACGGATTGAAATCATCTTATCTGTTTCATTCAACTCTTTAATTTTTACCATACATTAAATAGAAAAAGTATTAACAAAATTAAAACCTAATTTTTATTTTGACAGGGGATAACATTAATCAAACCTACTGAACTGGTACCATGTAGACTACAGAACTCGTTATAGTTTCAAATATACCAAATATCTGTACGAAATAAAAACAACAGTTACCCTTGTATGTCAGCCTGCCTTAATGTTGCTACTAAACAGCGCCAAGAATTATATGCGTCTGTAATGACTAAGATCTAAGATCAACCATGCTCCTTTTCCTCATTAATGTCACCATTGATCATTGGTCGTTTCGTTCTTTCGTTTATGCACTTGGTGAAATTGAAATCAGTGTGTCGGTGAATGAGTATAAAAAACAACACATGAAGATATATCATATATTGGCTCGTCAAAAGAAAATTTATCTCACTAATCTGACGACAGAATTGGAACGTTTGTAGTTTCATGTCTTTACATCTTACTTTACATCTTGCTACACACACAATCATTCATATATGTCAAATTCCACTCCGCACTCACAGCAGTTTGATGTCTCCCTTGCAGGGATTACAGCGACCCTATTGCCTTCTGTCTAAATAAATATTTTTGTTTTTGTTTAACTTTAATTGTTGACGTCTTTCATTCCACTTTCTCTATTCCGTGTGAATAAAACAGATATACATAATGATGTATTTTAATTTTCATTTTGATGATTAACTGTATTAAAGAAGATACAAAGCAATAACTGATTATATAGTCGCTTAGAAATTCATGCCATTTAGATGGTGCATTAATTTAACATTGTTTCATTTGGGATAAACTACCTTCAACAGTACAAATTCTTGTACTTTTTCGGGCAGAGTCCCTTGTGAGATTTGAACCCTGTCGAGACCTCATTTTCGTATGGTAAGTTGTTTGTACGTCAATGCTGACAATGGTTGCCCTTTCTGATGGTGTGGTTTTGAAACACTGTGAGTCGGTCTGAACACGTTAAAAAATGTGTACTATTAAAGGTAGTCCCAAATGTAACAATGTTATATAGACGCTAAGCTTTTCTATACATATTATATTTTACTAGTCTGCAAAGTGAAAGGGTCTGAATTAGTAAATAATATATCTTGGGAAGCTGAAAACATATTTATTGTTGTTCAAACTAATGTATTTTATTTACGCTCTATTTTCAATGAAAGAGTTGTTGTTTTACTTCCCATTTATGGCCAACCCAAAACAAACCAAAATCTACTCAGGAAAACATCATTAATATAGATTTTATTCCTGATATTTAATATAAAATAACGTCTCTACCGAAAGTATTTAAGGGACTTACATTGCCAAAAGCTTAACCTAATACTAGCAAGTACGAGAATACGGTTTATTTCAGAAAAACCCATATTCCCTGCAGCAGACATGTCGGTCTATATCTCTCCTTATCAATTTGCGTTCTATGAAAAGCTGCTAATGAGAAATAATCAAATAAATCACAAGTGTGAGGTCTTAGCAATTAGCTATTTTCATTTGCAAAAAAGAATCAACATTCATTTCGAAATTGTTATTTCAGTTTCCTGAGAATGACTGCCAATTCTCACACATAATATATACAAAACCTATGTCTATCTTTCTACCTATTTGATGTTATAAATATGTTATAATGAATATGTATACTCATTTACGACAGGTGGTACCCTATACAAAACATAATAATGACTTCATGTATCACCCTTGTTGATGGAAATCTACCAGTACATCTTGAGGCACGTTTGCAATGAATTTCATTATGATAAATTGTTTATGTAACTATTGCATGGCACTATCAATTATAAAACTCGTTTTACCTTATATAGCTTATCCAGCTTACAGGCTTGTTGTCTACATACGTATATACATATATACCACTAATGAATATAAATATAAATATTTTCCATAAGCCGCCAGCTTGCTTTTCTTTGGGGATTGCAGCCCCTTGAAAAGATAATTGCTGTAGTCTTGTCGTCTTGCAATGTGAGGTATAACACATAATAAACGCATATAAATGGACAAAACTATAATAATTCTATATTTTTTTGTGTTAATAGAGGGATGTTCAAATGTTGAAGGTCGCCATTAGCTATAAACTCATTTTCTCAATTTTTCAAGTGTTTGCAGTATATAGTAAGTAAGGCTGTAATTGATTTATCTTTAGATAAGGCGTCAAAAGAAAAGAAAGAAAGCAGAAAGAAAATATCATTTTTAAAAATCAAAAGATGAGGATATGTAAAACAAAATATGCTTTACCAAACAAGATAATGGTCTTGCCAATACATCTACTATACGCATATATACATTTGATTTAAAGAGGATGTTGTAAATTATGTCTTAAAATTCATAGAGTAAGAAAATAATTGATCTGTAAATAGATATGTTTTTCATTTTTAACACCACGAGAAAAATGTACATAAATAGCATGAGAACATAACTAGATATATTATTATTTTATTCCTCTATGCACTTGAGACATGAAATTACCATCAAGTTTTGGAGACCATGATAAAACATATAGTTATTAAAAAGAGCAACACTTTCGTGTCATGACTGATGTATGTTTTATCTTTTTATCTTAAGTAGCAATTAAACAAATAACAACAGGACTTTGATTAAGTACGTCACGATACAGTACGATACAGGTTATCATTATACGCAGTTTCAGTCCTGTTCTTTAGCAAGCAATAATTGCATTATCGTTTTATTTAATGACAATTGAAATTGTTTGGTCATGCAGTAAACAACATTGTCCAGAAAATATGTAGTTATATAATAATTTGTTCCGAGTACTTGTAAATACATGCCTTTATTACATTAACAAGGAGAAAGTGAAGGATAGTCATTTCATAATATGTTGGCATCACTATAAAAGATAGTTTGTAACAGAATTAAGTTTAGAGAACATTGCTTCCTTACACTTTTATTGTTGTAAACGTAAATATCTGCTTTTTTTATATGATAATACACTTTAAACACTAATGCCAACTCAAGTAGTGAATAATTTCAACTAACTACATTTTGTACATTGCCAATTTACCTTCGTAAAATCTTGAAACTATAAAGAACGGGATAAGTGCTTTGTGTACATACCTACAATGTAGATTGGGTAATGAGTATTGCTTGCCAGATTACCTTGAGTAGCCATAAAAGTTGAAAAGAAGATGTTTATAACAATCTTAGTTAGTTAAAGAAACAGTAAAAGTTTATTTGGCAGATATGGGACCAACTAGGCCAGATTTACATTATATCATATTTGATAGTTAACGGACATATTGAATCGCAAAAGTCATAAGAACTGGAAATGTGTGACTGTGATTCTCTTCAACGTTACCATAGAGTTGAGAATGATTGTTACTTTGTTGACTAAATGCAATGTTCAATGCACGCTGTCATTTAATTCGTGCTGATATATTAAAATATTGATATGATAGATGGACTTATATGCTACGTTACGGATGTTAAAGTTGGGTATGCAGTCCTGAGATTTAAAGGCACTATAGCATACAACGTTAACCCTTTTCTGAAAATGAATAGTATTTTAATATCTTATTTCTGTCAGGTATACCAACATTCAATAATTGAGGAAGCTACCATAACAATATTTCCTAACATAACCACGCAATGGGAAACATAATTATATTAGATGGTTCAAATTAATTAATACATTATTACATCATATTGACATACATTTTAAAGTTCAAATGACGTAATGCATCCTTGCATTTAATTGATATTATAGTAATAAAGCATTAGTTCAAGTGACACCTTTAGACGTATGTCTCCTGTGCATCAATCAAATATTCTTATAGACAGGACTCGGCTCTACACAAACATGGCACGCTAATATATTTTTTAAGAAACACACTCGTTGGATAAACGTATCCTCTTTTACGTTGCAATACTCATCGTGTAGCTTTTAAATCCATTTAACATATCAATTTTGATAAATAGAGAATACCACACAAGATTCAGCAACTGCTAATAATTTTATTGTTGAATGCATATCAGACATTAGTGCAATTTAGACATAGCCTCATTGATAAACATATTTAAACAAAGGAGAACGAGTTTTATGGAGTGCGACCTGCAATAAAGAAGTTGTATATCCACAAAACTCGTTCACCTTCATCTAACCAACTTCTAAATGCCATTGGAAGAATACTTAAACAACATTGATTTATTGAAAAAAAAGGTAAAATTGTTTGTTGTAAAGCATAGCTTGACAGTTAAAAAATTACACGTGTGAGAACGGCTTTTACAAGAGATTGATAAATAGAAATTGTAAGCTCATAAAGTTTTTTTTAATATCATGATAAACTATATGAGCATTTTCCCCTTTCCCTGTTCCGCCTTGTCGTCAGCATAAATAAAATGGGAATTTTTTTGGACACAAATTTTGTCATTATTAAAGCTATTCTGACAAGTTGAATCATCACTATTCTGATTTCAAAATTGGATCAAAGGATTAACATGGCCTCAACCAAAATCTCATGACCTTGACTTCTTTTCATTGTGCTTAACAATTATGCAATGACTCAATGTGTTCATAATTAGCAGAAGGCATATTCACAATAACATGCTTCAGTTGTGACCTCGCTGTGACCTTGACCTTTGACAGATTTTAACGAAAACGTTTTCCAATCTTGGTCTTTCTCCATAGTTGATATATACACCAAATAAGAGCCTGACAGTACGTGTTTACAAGGATTGTTGTAGTGATTTCAGAACTCATGACCTTGACCTTTGACTTTGAATGTGAATATGTCAAAATCATTCCCCAGGTTTAAAAGAAAGAAGCTATGTATATGAGGTGTTAATACCTTCTTGGAAAAAAGTTATTTTGTGATTTCAGAACTGGTCTCCATGACCATATCTCGTGGCCTTGACCTTTGATCTTCAAGGTCACACAGTAAATGATCACTTTTCATTGTGAATAACAGTCATGTAATGATTCAAAGTGTTAATATTTGAAATAAGACATGTTCGCAAAATGCATGGTAATGTTGTAGACTAAACCTTTTCAAATCTCGGCTTTTCTCCATAGTTGATATATACCAAGTAAGGGCCTGATAGCACAAAAGTTTTTTCAAGTCAGGATTTTGTTTAGCGATTTCAGAACTCGTGACCTTGACCTTTGACCTTGAATGTGAACATGTCAAAAAAATTCCCAAGGGGTATAAGTTAGAAGTATATGAGTTCTCAAAACCTTCTAGAAAAAAAGTAATAGCCAATACAAAACGCGGCGGCGGCGGCGGCGGCGGCGGCGATGGAAACTGCGCAAAAACTGATAGCAGTCCCGACTAAGTCAGGACTGCTAAATATTAATGAAGCAAATCACAGTGTAATACAATCACCTCCTTTGTGACAATATTCAATAATGACCCAAACACTGGAACTAACAAAGTGTATATTGGAAAATGAACAATTTAAATCATCACGAATGAATATAGATTTAAATGATGTGATTTAATTTATTGAAGAATGAAAACCCCCAATATAATGGTCATTAAAGGAAAGAAATATTAGCATAAATGGTCGAGTTCAGTTAATCAGTTAATTTTCTCAATTAATTACGGTCAAATCAAGTTCAAAATCAAAATCTAAAAGGGTATTTTGCCAGCTTTTCAATTCATAGCTTAACTTGGTGAAAAACGAAAATTTTAAACAAGACAACTCAAACAGAGCAAATATTATTGGACATCAAAACTAGTTAGAAACTAACAAATCCCATAGAGATTTAATAGTACATTTCATGTGTGAGAATTGGCAGTCCATGAATGGACATCGGAGTCGTGTTTTCTAGATCGAACGTTTCAATGAATCCAGTCACTATCAATAACACCTAAAATGTTCAAACATGATATGCATGTAGTTTTAAATAGACTTTTGAAGCAATATACAAGAGAGACCATTTGAAGGTTGCCTCGTTTAAGAAGTAAGCTGTATCATTAATGTTATGGTTAGTTCTAATCCCAAGCAATGTGTATATTTGAAATTGAAATAGAAATCATGCATTGGTGCCTTAATTTAGCTTTGGCATTTCAATTTAGCAATTGACGCTGCGATATAATAATGTTGACTGAAAGAGAAGTCAATTTTAAGTTTTACATGTAAGTTAATATGAATTTACAGGTTATATTGATTTCATTATTTACAAAATTACATAATATATACAGATAAAATGTTTACCTCATTTGAGCACGAGATGCTTCAAACAGAAATTAACCCGTCTAAAGTGATCATTCCCGTATTTCACTCTGATCATGTTGGGACTGAATTGATGTCAGTGGTACAAAAACCTTCTTAAACATAATACACAACTCATGGTGCCTTTGCACGAGGAATTCCCTGCTTTATGTTGGGTAAATTATGTTTAAAAGGTAAAACAAAGTAGCCACTAATGACTTCTGTTTTTTACTGTGACATTAACGCTAATATTACACTCGTTACGTAAAGTTCTCCAATAAATTACCTATTGGTTTAAGGAGGCTGAGAGTACATGACTGCTTCAGACAACCGGTAAATACGATTAGATCATCATCAGGAAGTCATGTCACCATGTCTCACTTGCTCTTAAAAGACGTTATCTACTCTGGCATTGATACCATAATGACTTGCTGATTTAATCACTTCCCGTTACTCCTGAATGTAAATCCGTTCTGACGATGTTCCTGGAATATTATAATGGGTTATTGGTTCGCATGATGGTTAAGTAAAATGAATATGGCGATTTGAAATTAATTGGAAATAAATGGGACCATTAATCAAATTACAACAGAGCAATATACGTGCAGCTTCTATCTGGATATTTCATATCAATTACTCTTTCGTTTTAAGACCCTAAAAAGGCCCTTTGGTCTACTTGAAACTGTGGTCATAAAACGATAGCTGGGTTGATATGATTTGTAATCACGCAAATTCTGAAAATTACAAAAAAAATTGATGGTGATAGATAATCTTCCAACAACTTTTCAACAATAGAAAAAGTGTATTACTAAAAAAATGGATAGAAAGGTTGGTGTCTTCCAGCAACACAGCAACGCCAATGCTTTTGGAATATAACATCATGGTTGGCAACTACCACATATCAGCGAGCCATTGTACACACACGCACCAATTCTAGTTAAAACTCATTACGGAGTTAAGGGACATTTAGTTTTAACTGAATTGACATGCACCTGAACAGTGGACAGATGGAATCAGAGAATAGGGAGAACATGCACCCTGAAGAAATCCTGTATAGATCATAGACTACGTTTTATTCAAATGTCCTTTTGTTAAGGAATTAAAAAGGACGTATATTTCAGCTTATCATATAACAATGTCGATTATTTACATAATTGTATGATGAAAGTGGAACAACAAGCTAATGATCAGCAAACAACAAGACATTTTGTTCCTGTATCAGTGTCTAAGAAGCTGTTTCCAATCTAAGTGTTGGAAGCTTTCATTATAGACATCCCCTCGAGGTTGTGGAAAGTTAAAATGCCACTTGTGATAAATGTTGAAGTCGATATCACTTGCAGACTACTGACAGGTGTATTACCCATGGCGGTTTGCAGTCTCAGAACTCTTCAGCCTGAAGCAAGTGTCCCGAATAATAATTGATCATTCTGTGAATGATAGAAAACAATCCATCCACCAACATAGTACTCAGTTCATTACTCAATTGCATCCCAAGCGTGTGTACATTTGCTAATGTATACAATCAAAAACAAATTGAAGAAACGGATAAAAGATTAAATATTGTCTTTGGACGAGAAAACTGTAGTGGCCAGGCCCTTGCAGAACTACCAACATGACAAATAACAGTTAATCTTTATTAAGGTTTTTGACAAAGATGTTTATTTTTATACAAAATGAAACCAACAAATTCCAACAAACCGAAGGCAAATTTAAACGATTCTGGATAAGAAAAAATGCTGCTGAATGATGCAAATAACTTGCCTCATGGGTGTACTTTTCAGATGACAGATCATGAAGATAAATTACAGCTTGTTCACTCTGAAGTGACCGTGCATTTCACATGAAATGGGGGAAACTATTACTCTAAATTGAATTTGACAAAAAAAAATTGGGGGAAAATTTGACTGGAACCATTTTCAAAGTTATGTGAAATAGTCCGTTATTTCTCATATATTTTGCAACGATTTTATAAACACATTTTTGCTGTTTTATTTCGCATTGTAGCTTTTCAAACATTGAAAATAGAGTAACTTCCCTTTATGTTGTTACGTAATGAAGCTATTAGATAATGAGATAATTTTGAACTGATAAGAAATGTCTAATCATTTGTTGACATTATTTGTGAAGAGTCACACACCGTCTTTTTCAAATGTTTAATTACAAACTATTTCAAGGCATTTCACAACCATTAATCACTGACGTAGTGACCTTCACCTTGGAATAGTGATAATTAAATTACGCCGCAAAAGCTAAGTCAATTTTTGTTATCGAATGTGCCTCATTGACCATTATATTGATAATGGTATTACATGATAAAGAGATTATCAAAGGTCAGAGGCTCGCATAACACAAATGTTATTCCAAATATAATTTATTAATTATACAGAAACACTGTTATTTACAAACACGTCCTTTGATGTTTCTTTCTGGCATGTGTCACGTCAATAAATGTACAGTACCCTTTGTTTTGCATTATCAAATTACTGAATGCATGTGATGGTATGTGTTGCTTTGGTAAATGTATATCCTGTGCTCCTGTCTTCGGCAACCTTGGCTTGGACTATGGGTGGATATAATGGAGATAAATGAAGACTATTGCATCTCGATGAGTTATGCTGTCAGTGTAATTCTCCGTTTAAGGATTTATTCTGTGTTCATTGAGCCACATTTAAAAATGAACAGCTGAATTACATTGTATATGCGTTACACTTATCCAAACCAGTATAAAATAAAATCTTTTTAAGTACCTAACTGACTATATTGTTCTTTTGGTGTACATAGATTGTATTATTTTATGTATGTTATCCACAATGAAAGATAATGTACAATTTAATTTTGTTTACAAACTCTATGAAATATATTTTAATGATTATTACTGCCATTTTACCATATTGTAATTGATTTTATAAGTAATAAGTAAAGATCATTATCATAACCCAAAGGCTTAAATGTTGTTTTGTTCTAATGTTGTCTGTGCTTAAGAATGAATATATTGCATCAGGAAGTGATTATCACATTTTGTCAAACCTCGAGCTCGAGAAAATGTGTACATATTCTCTTTCTTTGAACAAGAATCTTAAAAATCAAGAAAACAATAGACATTACCAAATCAATACACTAATTATCAACCTTTCTCAATCAAAATAGAACAAATCTGAACGGAACATTAACAAGTTATATATTGATAAGAAAATGGTGCATTGATTGCAATTGCTCTTAGATCTGAATGATTCCACATCAATATCGTCGACATAACACATACACAATACATTCTCCGATAGAACCTTCTTATGAGGATGCTTGTAAAGACATGGAACTACAACGATTGCAAGGTGTCACCAGAAGAGTGAGGTAAATCCTGACAAGAAGATTATAAAACCTAAACGTTTTGTCTCATTATTTGCTCATCGTGGATACATTTCTTTCTAGATTTATCAATGGCATTAACGAAATAGCGCAATGATCAATGGTAATATTAATGAGAAATGGTGCATGGTTGATACGAGGTCGTTATAAAGCACTGTTTTATCAATATTTTATAGTTCTGTATTTCATCAACAATGTCTTCATTCCCTAATTTAAAAAAACATCTGGACAGCAAGCGGCTCTTGTATTGTCTGAATGATCCTTCACCACTGACACATTGATTATCTGCTCCAGTGGAGAAAACAGCATGATAACTAACACAAAATGAGTGTAAAGAGTAATTTATGTACGGATCGATGGGAATCATTAACTAAGGCAGCAACACACATGGTTTTGAATGGGGAGTGAATAGAAGAAGATAATTCTAAATTTAACAAATGGTCAACATGATTTGTAATCACATGAGATTGTACGAAATAACGATATGAAATTATTTAACGATAGCATTGTGTACACATGTATTTCAAACAATGTTTAAAGAAAGTGTTAAAGCACATTTGAATACAAGAAGTGGCAAAGCTGTTCAAGCTATTCAAGTATAATGTATGTGAAAGTCAGGAATACCTTTTAATGATACAAAACGTAAATGCAATTAAATTGCTGAAATGAAAACCATCATCCCATACCAATAGGATAATAGCAACGATCAGGTACTAATTATGTGCATAAACTGTATATCAGCTTAACTTTCCATCATTACATATAAACCAAATATAACGTCACAACAATTTTGCATCTCCTTTTACATGTAAAAAAGTTAATGTAAAGCCATTTTGAGGACACCTTATCGAAACCTAATAGGAATGTGTTGTGTCCGTGCTAAGAAATTCAAATAGAAACCACTGAAGTACTGACCTGAGTGCTGAAAGGCCACGTTTGTAGCTCGGTAAATAATTAAACTGTCAGAGTAACAAAAGAGGATAGTTTAACAGTACTGATATTTCATTTGAGTATGATATTTATAAAAATAACACAGATTTTCTATTGATTGTTTAATTAGGTTGTACCCAATTAAATGTAAACTTATTGATTAAACAGTAACGGAACGGTTTTATCAGCTTCAGCGTATAGTTCAGTTTAGCATTTCATTCAATCTCATTAGGCATCATTCCATGGAATGCAAGATAAAGTATGTCATTTCGATCAAAATATTGAATCTAATTACGTGCTGTGAGCAGTTCCCCCATTTTATGAAATTAAGTTACTTTTTCTTGATGTTTATAGCTGTTACAGAATCTCATGATGACAAAGGGAACTTAAAAACCTCTCCCACACAAAGATGGCTATAAACAGAGAACCCTCTATTATTTATGCTTTTAATTTAATGTAGTCAATATCAGATTTTCCTGAAAGTATAACCATCTACCATTTGCACCAAACAGACCATAGTTTACAAACAAAATAGGTCTACGAGTACTTTATTATGGTGACTTCAAATTCGATCTTATCATTTACTGATTTTTACATATATGTTTGTCTACAAACCCACATTTAGTATTGACTTAGATGTTTAATAGCAATCGAATCATAACCTCCTTCGAATATATTTATTCAGTGAGTTGGTAAGGGCTCCCGCCGTTTTCACAAATCCCGTGTTTAAAACCTGCCCATTATTTCACTTTGTTATAAGACTTCTTAATACTACTCTATTAGTGTTGGCAAATCAAACGATTATGAAAGTGGTAGCATCGAAATAGATTTTTCAAAACAGTCACTGTCCATTAGAAATACATGCAATTTAGAGAGAGAACAAATATAACATGGTTACATTTGGGATTACACTACCTTCACTAGTACAAATTAGTGTATACAATCTGTTCGTCTTCTCCTCAAACTAGACTTCCATTAAATTCATCCTATATTGAACATTCTCCTCAACAGTCCCAGCATATGAGAATCAGAAACCTCATCGATTTTGCAAAAACAATTTCATATAGTCTTTTTAATCAATGAATAGATTTCATATTGTGATTGTTCACTGCCTTATAAACGATTTGAAAGCGAATGTGAGTTAATCTGGTATACAAACCGGAGCTTATCGAAGGTTATTGAAAACTATACATAAGATAACAGCATGTGCTAGCACTGCAACAATTGCGCGATGATACAGTGATAAAGTAATCACGAAGGTTAATTATAGAAAATTTCAAAGTAGGACGGTTATCCTTTTCAACTGTCAATTTTGTGTTTTTAATAATGTATACCGATCACATAACCTTGTTTAATCTACTCAGCATATCACGTAGACATCAACATCTAAATTAATATAGAAATAAATGTCATTTACATAGTAAACATGAACATGGTGATATATTTGGATCAATAGTACATTAGTACAAATCATTGTACTTTGTTTCGGGGCGAGTCCATTGCAGGACGCGAAACCACACTCAGAGTAAATAGATTCTTTGTGCTAAAAAATTACAAAATCTTCGGTTAAGGTGAATATTGTATACATGTATATGTGTTTACAAGTTTAGAGATAAGGACGATTTCTACTTTGACATTTCTAGACAGAAGCAATAATGCTATTGTAAGATAATGTCAATAGGACCCTGTTTACCATGAATAAAGAGTACTAGCTTAAATCAGTATCTCGTGTTTTCGGAACTGTGACATTCTGTATGTTGAACATTACACAGGTTTAACCTTAGAATTTCAAATTTGTTCTTTGGTAATTGTTTGCTATTGCTATTGTTCCAGGAACTGACAAAACCAAATGAATCAACATATTTGAATATTTTTCAGCCATTTTAAAATCAGGAACATGTTTTTTTATCATAAAATAGATGCGTTACATGGCTCGTAATAACGTCACTTTGAACTCGTCTACTCTTCTATGACATGATAATGAACTATAATATGAACAAAAAACAATATATAAATTGTTATTGATTACATATTATCTCCACAGTAAACTCAAATATCTCTACAAGTAAAATACGACTTTTCGAGTTCAATGGTAATTTTGAATATTTGTTTTTGGTAACTAATGGCACGATATTAATGTATATACCATTTTCCATATTTGAAAATATAGCTCATCGTGAAACACATATATTTAAACGTCACTTTTCCAAGAAACTCAAAGATACAGGAAGAAGAAAAATCACATCATTTGACAAACTTGACCGCCGGTGGAGTTATGATCAGAGAAAAGACACTAAAGCGTGCATTCATTAGTATTTTGTCTGCTTTGACACATGCAATAAAAACCAATAACTGATTTCACATATTACTGTTACGCATCATGTTCATCATGCACAAAACGCAATTTTAAGGCTGTGGAATTAATAAAATTTTGACAAGTTTTACAATCATAACTCATACTAAGCCATTAGATCCAGCTACATATTGGTTATATCTGGCCGTTAAATCGATGCAATTCGAGAAATTATCTATTTGCAGTCTGTATCTGTTACTATTAGTAACATCCAATTTTACAAGGTAAAGTATTAACCCATTTGCTGCTAATGACGCCAATCAGCGTCGTCAGTGATGATTGCTCACCACCAGTGACACTCGGCGTCGGTCTGTGTACGTGCTCTCTCAACCGTTAACGTCGAACGGCACGCTGACTTACCGTTAATTACGGAGTTGATACAACCAGAGACGCTGTATGGCGCCACGTGCATTGTGTATGATTTGATTGTAACGTTATTCACAGCGTTATAACTATTCCTACTCACACTTTATGTCATGCATTTAGATAACGATTCCTGTACATATGCGCTTTGGGATCTTTTGTATTTTTAACAAACCAACTTACATAATAGTGTTAATCTGAAACTCAAATTGCCGTCTGCAAACAATCTAACAACCCCATTGATAGATCACATGATGTCAGCTTGCAATCTATATAGCACATGGCCAAGTGTGTCTAATATACGAGATAATCTATAGGTTTGTGTTTTGACAATAACATGTCTTCACACGTAGGCAATTCGACTAATCCGATGAGATAATGAGTGAGATCGAGGACTTTTTAAAAAATGCTAAAGACTCGCATCCTGTATTAAACAAGTAACTTGAAGAACAACTGTTACTTATTGAATGTGTTTGCTTGTTATTCGTATGTTTTACTTATCATTTAGTTATATGATAAACACGCATTCTTATAATGATAACATTATATAAACTGATCATTAATAAGAAATAAATACTGGAACTCAAATATAGGTCTTAGTAGGAGATGTGTGTCTGCTTAAGTACCAGTATCATTGTATTTTATAATTGTACGATTGCATGCGTTTAAATAGATAACAACACAATCATTAGGCCCTTGCTCTACAACAATTACATGTACATAATTGCATGATAATCAATGTTTGACCAAAACATAATTGTTGACATGGTCAGGGGCGGAGGTATGTTTTTATAACCCAAATATATTGATATAACAACCAAAGACTGGAATACGATTTTGGTGATTGCTATCGTTTGAAAGTCGATTGTATTCGTCTTCCTTTGCGAAATTATATGGAAAATATCATAATTAATGTATTGAAAAGGGAGGACGCATTTAAAAATTAGCTCTATTTACCGTACCTGAGTATTAAGGTGTTATAAACGCAAGTCAACCAATAATCATAGACAGAGAGATGTTTTATTTCAGTCTCACCTCATAATCACAAAGTAAAATACAGCATCTTAGTTAAAATTGAGACACTCCGCAAGTTATTAGAGACTATAAAAATACAATATTTACAAAGATATAACACAGTTTATGTGTATATATAACATATTCTTAATGACCATAAACATGAGTAAGGTTCCAATATAACATATCACAACTGACTATTGGTTGCAATGTGACACTGATATGTGATTGGTCAATCTAGACACGCCTTTCTGACACACATATTGATTGTAAATGATAAGTCACGTGAGTCAAGTACCACCTTGATATTTCAATATCTTCTCTTTGTCAAAGCAGAAGGATAATCCCGTAACCCACTAGCGATCCAACTTTTACAGAGTGTAATATAAATAAAACTATCTCAATCCATATTGGAATTAAATGTATTTGTAAAAGCACGGGTCTCAATCATTATTTCATGAACTTAAAACTGAATTGAAGAGCAGAGAATACACGATTGGAGGATCCAGTGGCTCTTTTGACACCTGCAATGGTTGCCAGTGTCACTTGTCACTTGCGTTCACTTACTCCTTGAAATTACACTTACAATATATTTGTTACAGCGTTGACATCATTGCAAGTTGTACATTGAACTCAATAAAACAATAAATCAATTCGCCTACTAAACGCCATGCTTTTGTTGTATTTAAGTAATTGTTAACAAAGGAAACAAAGTCGTAAAAGACGTTTAAAAGGTGAGATATCCGTCCACTGTGAAGTGAAGCGAGGTCAATTTACGCCAATCGTCTTGTTGTAGGGTGTTCAAAGCAAAATTAATGTCATGTGGTGAGAGGTCACCAATTACCGTATCTTAGAAAGCGTGACCCGGGTTCAACCGCATTTGGTAATGAGTTAATTCAAAATCAGAAGTGATTAAATGATCGAACCAAGTGAACTTACCTCAAATCAATACGATTATATGGGAAAATAAAATAAATATCACAACCGTTGGCTTCTGTTTTTGATTCACTTCTATGATCTTATTGACTTCCCTGCATATTTATATGAAATCCATTCATTAAGCTATCGCGAATGACATATTTGTCTTAAGGGCAATGCCAGACGCAACGCAGAATGTATCACCAACGATTTCCTCACCAATCAAAGTATCACAACACATTTAACTTCTAATTGAGACGTTATGGAACAGTTTTCCCTATTGATGTTCACCCTCACCTCAGACGTTTCCTGTGTGAGCAAAGAGTTCTGTCAGACTGACTTATTCAACAATTGGCCAAGATTGTTACAAGATGGCTATTTAATGACTTTCAAAGACTTACTATGACAGCTGAGCTGTCTGGGTACCAATTATCCTGACTAAGATTCCCATGAATGATGTATTAAACCCTTGGTGAAAGCGAACGTTACAACTCTTAAACTCTGAACCATCAATAAACACCATCATGCATCCTCAGTACCCTTGGTTTAGTTCTGACCCCGTATCTTCAGAAACCTTATGAAAAAAAATATGTGTATGTTATGTTATGTTTCTAAAGCAAAACTGTTCACCATATGCAATTTAATAAATGATATCAATGGCACATCATCATTCACAATATGACATACATGAATGAGGAACAGTTTTCATAAACCAACAATCCGATATAATTTATTTTCAAAGACACCTAATGTGTTGTCAGTAGTTGGATGTTCCTTCAATGCATTCACATAATTTATGATGTAGAATACAATAACACGTTTTGGAGACTGCGGGTTTGTAATTAAATAAGTAACCGAATGTGTCGGGACAGACACATTCATTATTATGTCAATAGTTTACTTTATATACATCTAAATCCGAGAGCAGTAACCTGCATTAAATTAGCCAACAACGTCACACATGCATCGTATTTATGAATTGGTAAACTAAACTATGAGTATTGGAGGAACTGACTTCCTTATTCCTAACACGCATTATGCTTAGTGGACACAGTATGAAGAAACTGAACAAAAACTATACTTGAATAAGGCAAATTGATTTCACATTGTCTTTCTGTTTCCCACGATGCAAATTTGGGATTTATTATACATACGAAATGGCATGACTCAAGAATTATTCACTGCATCTTTTGTATACAGGTTGCAGTCAGAATAGTGTTCCCAATATGTGACCTTCATGTTTAAGGTCACAACGTAAGTTTGTCATTTTACCTTTGTCAGTGAGACATCACAAGAACACTATGCTGAACTTAAGTACACAAAAGCTCTCCAGACAAAAGAGATTGACTGATTAGATGTTTTGTCATCCAGAAATTATAATAAAGGTTAAAGTGATGAAATTGAATTTTACAGCATGAGAACTTTGATGATAAAATGATGGAAGTGAAAACCCTGTTCGGAATTCTTGGTATGCAGCGATTCTAACGTTGATGTATTGTGTAGTGTCATTATCCTGTAACTTTGTCCACTATCTAACACAAAAGAGATATAATGTGATGCAGTTTTCCTTCAATGATGATACAAGGGCAAATGTCTAAAATGTTTACCTTGCAGCGTCTTTACTTGATTTAATTCAGATGACATATTACTGCCTTGCTTTTTTTTATTATGTTTCAACTCATTGACAGGAAAATGCTTAAAAACCTTTGACATACGAACATACGTTTAAGATAACTAATTAAACCAACAAAAAATGAAATGTTTCTCGGGCATGGGTACATTACTTTTATTTGTGCATGTGACAGCTTTAAGTGTCATTTTAAAAAATGAATTAAGAAACTGCAGTATAATTGTGTCTAAAGCCCAAAATTCATTTGACCTACAAATACATGGGTGTGCAGGAACGGATGTGCATCTATCACATATACTTCTTCTAATTCCTAGCTAGATTTCGATGGAAAAGGGAAACCTTCTGCTAAAGTACAACCACCAACTTGTTTTCTGCAACCTTTCTATTTCAAACTATTCTGTTATCATCATGGGATCTTTATGACGTTGTCTTTCTATATACATTCACATAAAGTTCACAATCGGAATATTGTCTAACTCTAAGGTAATAAATATGGGAAAAATAATGGATTATTTCTACTTCTAAATCCATTATTGTATTCCCTATATATATATATAATAATAACAAGTAATTGTCACTAAGGTGACATGATCCCCCGCCACAAATTAATAATTCAAAATTGAAAAATAATGTCAAGATGAGCAAAATCTACTGTCGAACATGTCTAAAAATTCAAAATTCCGCTATGACCTTGAGTATAATGTAAAGGTCACCAAAATCGAATCAGTCGTTTGTCTTCCCTAGGAGGTGCTTTGTGTGTGATATGATGAAATTCCGTTGAATGGTTCTTGAGATATCCCGATGACAAGCTTTACATGTGCTTTAACATGTCGAAAATTGCAAAGTTCCACTGTGACCTTGAGAAAAATGTCAAGGTCACCAAAATCTAATCAGCCCGTCGTCTTCCCTTGGAGAAGCTATGTGTAAGATATTAAAAGAATCCAGCAAATGGTTCTTCAGATATTCCGCTGACAAGGGTAAAATGACAAAGTCTCGTTGTGACCTTGAAATGAAGGTCAAGGTCACAAACCTATGTTGGAACATTATTCTCCCTATGATGAACCCATATGCAAAATATGAAAAGAATCCAGTGAATAGTATTTGTGTTATTCCATTTCGTACGGACGTACGTACGTACGTACGGAAGTACGTACGGACGGACGCAGCCGAATACTAAAACGCGCAGCAGAGGATAATAAACTAGCGTGAAAACACCGCAAGTATACAAGTATGTTTCAATCTTTATTAAATCGAAGTTCGTTTAGTAAATTGAATATGCGAAATTATGAACAAACATTAAACTCTACAAAATCCGGTTACACTCTTTAAACTAAATGGAGTTTAATTATATTTAAAGTTGTGTTATTGATATGTATTTGCAAAACGTTAAGGTATGGGCATGAATAAGGTCAATAATGGTACTTGAACCGTTAACTGCTGCTTGCGCCATATACCTTCATGTTCGAACATTTTCTTAGTTTTTAAAAATTATTCAATCGTTAATGTTATCAACATGAATGGCGTTGTGTAATAATTGGGCGATTTAAAAAGTCAAAGAAAAAAGTCAAGAGGATAAGTAAAAACGAATCATAGGCAGATATATTGATTTAAATGGTATCATTTAATAAACTCTTCAATCTTAAAGGGGCAGTAGCACGTTTTTTCGCTCAAAAAAGTTGATGAAATGTATTTGAAAAATAATTTCACCAATCGTAAAACATCATTCTCTCTTCGGAAAATAAAGTTTAAAATAATTGTACATGTTTCGGTAAAGCCATGGGAATCGTTTTTGTAATACAAAATAATAAATTGTGTTCACAATAAAATGGCCGCCATGCAATTTTTGCTTTATACGCAATATAATTTTTACCACTACAGATAATTGGTTTGTGTAATAAGATGTTTTACCCTCTAAAGTTAATTTAAATGACATAAACTATCATTATAAATGGGAAATTTGAAAAAATAAATTTTGCAAAAAACGTGCTACAGCGCCTTTAACAGAGTGCACTTGGAATCACGTTTATTTCATCTGACAGAAAACATAATATGAATATAGGGCAAACTCAATCAGATGCTGAGAGTTCCATAAGTCCCAACCCATCTCCCATAAGCTTCCCATCAGCAATACTCGAACATTAATGTTGCAAATCTTTACTATTGTAATATATGCTGCAGATAGCAACAAGCTTTGTGTTAAAATGCATATTTGTTGATGGAAAAGGATATGAAGAGATTTCGAAAATCTAATCTGATCTCAAAAGGCAATTTAAAAATTCCAAATCAATTCCTTCAGTTATCGGTTTTTAGAAGTAATTTTAGTAATTTACACCCACAATTAATTAAGTAATTTACACCCACATGTTTCACATGCACACCAATGTATTTTATAGCATTCAAAGGATGTCTTTCATTCATTACTACCAAGATCACAGTACAATTTTAAAGCATGTCATTTTTTCAAGCATTAATCTCTTAGAAGGCATTTTCACCCTATTAAAGCAACATAAAATACGAGAGACACTTGCAATACATATTGGTGACCTGACTTGGAAAAGACATCCCTGATGATGTTATATGTGTTTTATCTGAGCACTGCATACCTGATATGGTATTTGGGAGTTCTTTGATTTTGCAAGTTTTCAATACATCAGAGTTGTTGAACTTTTGAACAGCTCTGCAATAATGTATCAAAAGAACCGTAAAGATAAAATAAGGTTTTTGAGAATAGTGTGGCATATAATACCATGCCAGAACTAATTTCCTTACAAAAAAGGGACGATTGTATTAACAGTGTTTTCTAAATGTAATATCTATAATTGAATGGTATCACTGTAGAGAGTTTACTATAGTTAAGATAGTAATAACTATAACATTGATGTGATAACTATAACATTGTCTTATTGTCTAGATAAAAAAACTTTGTGAACATACCCGGCGTGTTTTGAGTATATACTTACTCCTCTATCAGAGGCAATCGACAAACAACAAATTCTAATTATATCATATTATATTCCAAAATTGTGTTCCACAGAAGAAATCCCCTGTGTTTGCAATTAAGTGATATTTCCTAGGAGATATCGTTTTGACAGTAGATGTTGCACATTGCCCTGTAACGGTGACTGGCAAAGCTTTTACACCATGTAGTAATCGACTCACAATATTGGAAGTCAAATGTCAATGATGTGCTCAATGATATATACTTTTCTTTGAAACGTAATGAAGAATGGCTTGATAAACAAAATCTCACTATCGTGTCTTCTGATATCAAATAAATGAACACATGTAGATAAAAGTCAAACCCGCAAGCCTCAGATATTTGTGACTTTTTAAACTCGCAATCATCAGTGTAGACAGCATCATAGACAACATAACTCGTTACAGTTTCCAATATACAAATTGTCTTTACGATATATAACAAAAGTAAATGCTAATGGCACAATGGCAAAGGTAGCACAGAAACTTCAGTAAGGGATAGACAGGGATTGATGTCCTTGTACCAACACACTGTACATTAAAGGGAAGACGTATCTTAAAATTGTCAATTACAAACAAAGTATTTATAACATAAACCCATGGAAGTTTATTCTCATAAAGTCATGATTTATTTTGACAAGGGATAACATTAATCAAACATACTTGTTTGATAGTTACATCATCAGTGTCTGGACCTGTACGTTCGATATGACAACACTCGTTATAATTTCCAATATACCAAACGTTTGAATGACAAAAAAAAGAACCCTTGCATGGTAACCTAGCTTTCATGTCGGGTAATAACATGCGCCAAGGATTATATGCGTCTGTAATGACTAAGATCTAAGATCAACCATGCTCCTTTTCCTCATTAATGTCATCATTGATCATTGTTCGTTTGGTTATTTCGTTTGTGCACTTGGTGAAATTGACATAAATGTGTCGGTGAAAAAGTAGAATATAAAACAACATGACGATTGTTATATAATGGTTCGTCAAGAGATCATTTACCTCACTAATCTGGTGACATAATTTATATTTGTGTAGTTTCATGTCTGTACAATGTAAAACTTACTTTTCTCATTTTATGAACTTGCCACAGAAGCAATTTTTCAAATTTTTCAAAATTCCACTCTGTGCTCATAACAGTTCTCCCTTTTTGCGATTACAGCAACTATGTTAGCTTCTGTCTAAATACTTATTTCTTTAAAAGAATACACCTTATTTTCTCTTTTGCTATGTGACACTTATGAAAATAAATTGTGTTATTTGTTTCCTAGACAAATATCATGCACGTTTGCAATGTCATTTTAAAGGGAAACACTTGAACTTTGGGAATGTATGACAAAAACTGGTAAATAGGGCTAAATAAGAATATGAAATGTTTTTCGGGAAACGGCACATCACTTTTTCCTGGCGCGGGATATTTTTTTTTTATTGTTATTTTAAAACACAAATTAAGAATGTGCTACATCGTATGTTCTTAACCACAAAATCCACCAAATATATAGGTCTGCAGGAAGAATGTGCTTCGAATCTTTATACTCTTTCCTCTTCCAAATCGAGATTCCGTGCAGCAGAAATATATCTATAGATTAGATAGGCAGTGATCCTTATTCATTTTTAATGAGAAAGAGTCAAATATTAACATTGTGAGGTCTTAACCATTAATTACAGTCAGGCCTCGATAATCCGAACGCTTCCGTTTTTCATCAAAAACGTTCGGATAATGAAATGTTCGGACTACTGAATACTGAAGACTACCATAGAGATAAGTTTGGTTACATCTTCCTACCATTTGGAAACTGCGAGATTCGGATTATCGGTGGCCGGATTATCGCGGGTTGACTGTATCTAAAATTTTAAAAAAGCATCAGCATTAATGTTGTAATTGTAACTTCCGTTTCAATGCCGACAGTTTACCTTTCAGAAGATTGTTTTCATTGATTATAAACGTATTTTAAAATACAATTCATGTTCTGTATGTTGTCGGATAAATACCATGAGACAAAGAATTACAAAACGTGGTTCTAGTTTGAGCTCGTAATTCTCAATGTCATACAATTCGGGGAAAATTCATTCAATGTGAAATGAAGCTTAACTTTATAGAGATTCGGCTCTAATATATCTTTTGGATCTGTCATTTGAAAAATACACTCATGATGAAAGTTATTTTTTCTTGATTCAATGTTTGCATTTTACGGTCAGTTTGTTTTCTTGTAAATTGTAAATTTTTTAAAAGCAATTATTCACAACATAATTTGTTTAAGCTCTGTCAGTTAAGTTAAGTGCTTAATCACATAGAATTATTTTTCATAAGTTTGTTCCCCAACAAATACAAAATATAAAGTTTTGACTTGATTCTTTTGTAAGTTTGCTTTTGTAAAGATATTCTAAATATGAAACCTTTTATTCAAACGATGACGCCCTTAATTACAAATAGGTATTTGTGAAGGTTACCATAAACTATCAAGTTTATTCTTAATTGCAGCACCATTAAGTTATGCTTTTGACAAGTTCTGCAGTTCATCTATCTTTAAATAAATTAAATAAGTATAAGTGTAATAAGATTAAGTGTTCTTAACCTACTATGTATAAGTCTTGATCTCAAAACACCTGTCTGACGTTTACAAGTGATATTCAGATTGACATTCACCAAAGTGACATTCTAGGGAATGTCTCTAACGACAGCCTCGATGACAGTCGATAGGAAACTGATATACTATCTAATGCTCTACAAAACTAAATTATTTTCTGATTTTAAATTTAAAAATTGTTGACATCATTGTCGAACACTTGTCCTATACATCGACTTTCCATTTGAATGAATGATTTGTTTCTCTCAGAAAATTTGGCTAGATGGTATTCCTGACAAATTGTTACTTTACTTGATTCAATGTTAATCATCTATAGCATCTTACAGCATTGTACCTGTGAATGTAAAAAGGGCGAATTATATATATATATTATATAACATAAAGCGGTGATGTACAACATCATTTCTAAAATTATTTTCTTAAACATTATTGAACAACAGTTCAATGGTGCCAAATATGACGTATTCACGTAAGATATACACACAGAATAAAAGTAAAGCACCTTTCGTATCAGACAACAATCATCTCGTCAGAAAGCTGAATGTGCTAAGTAGAGTGAGTCTATAGTCAGCAACTATTGTCAGACTGTTGTATGTTTTATGAATACAGCTTATGTCGTTTATGTTGTTTTCTTTTTAGTAGCAATGAAACGACTTGCGGGACATTAATTAAGTCATGAAACAGTATAAAACAGGTCTATCATTATAATCATCATAGGATAGCAAAGGAGTTTCAGTCCGGTTCTTTATCATGCTACAATTGCATTAATTTAATGACATTTGAAATTGTTTGGTCATGTAGTACAACTGCATTGTCCAGGAAAAGTGTAGCTGTCAATACATGACGTGATTACAATAACAAGGAGAACGTTAACGATAGTCATTTCCTTATATTTTGGCATCACTATAAAAGATAGTTTGTAACATACTTTAGTTATTATTATTTAGTGTCATTAACGTTTATTGTTGGAAACGTAAATCTCTACATTTTTATGTGATAATACACTTTAAATTATAATGCAATCTCAAGTAATGCATAATTTCAACTTACTAAAATGTCCATTAACCTTCTATGACGCTCATCAAATGTACGGAGACCATAAAAAACGGGATTAGTGCTGTGTGTACATGTTCCGTGCAATCTTGGAATCACCACAATCTTCAGATTATTCGAACAATCTCGGAATATTCCACCGTTGCTAGATTGTTTAAACAAGCTGCATATTGTGAGACCTGAGCAATCTAAGAATGATCACAACCTAGGAAGTTGTTTCCTTGCAATTATATGTTGTAGATTGTGAGTGTTTTCAACTCATTTCCTGTCTACCTTAATAGAAATGGAATTAATACTTGAACTGTGAAATGTTTTCAACTATTTTTGTTTTCTCTTCTACCGATTACAGGGATCCATTCTTAGATTGTGAAGCATTTTAATTCGCTTCTCTATCTTATCTACCAACCCTAAGGTTTGATTATTAGATTTTGAAGATTCTCAAATAGTTACTCATTGTAATCTACTAACTATTTTAACTCGTTTTTCTATCTATAAGAACGAATAAAGATGTTGATTCTTTGAGTGTGAGGGCTTTTGATATTTAGTCAGCCTACTATAGGGCCTAGGGGTGGATTCCTTGATTGTGAACAGTGTGATATTTCACCTTTCGACTTTATGGGTCAATTATTCCTAGATTGGGAAGGGTTATGACATTCTATCTGCAAACTGTATTGATAAAAATAATAAATGCATAGTTATATTGCGCTGAATCCATGCTTAACATGCTCTTAGTGGTACACTCTTATTGCCCTGAAGAAACTGTAATTTTAGGCTGCTACTAAGCGATCTGCGCGACCGAAAAGGTCCATACCTTCCCTTGTTCAGGTCGACTCCTAGATTGTGAAGGGTTTTCTAATAGTTATTCTATCTTATCTACACACTATATGGACCAATTCCTAGATTGGGAAGGGTTCCAAAATAGTTTTTCTGTTTTATCTACACAGTGTTTTGGTAGATTCCTAGATTGTGAAGGGTTGTGATATGTAATCTACCAAATATAAGGTTCTATTTCTAGATTGTGAAGGGTTTTCAAATAGAAATACTTTCTCATCTACAGACTATAGATGTCGATTCTAAGATTATGAGGAGCTTCCAACTCGTTTCTCCATCTTATCTTCTATTGGTCGATTCCTAAATTGTGAAGGGTTATGACATTCCATCTATCGACTGCATCGGTCGATTCCAAAATGTGAAGGGTTATGATATTTCATCAACAGGCTGTATGGATCGATTCCTAGATTGTGAAGGGTTTTCAAATAGTTTTTCTATCTTATCTACCGACTATAGTTTGTAGATTAAACATCATAACCGTTCACCATCTACGAATCGACCTCTACAGTCGGAAGTTGAAAAAACCATAACCTTTCACAATCTAAGCACCGATCCGAATGAATAATATAGCATAGCCCTTCACAATATAGAAATCGACCCCTGTAGTCGTTTAATAATATATCATAACCCTTCACAATCAAGGAATCGGCCTCTATAGTCAGTAGACGATTTATCATAACTTTTCACAATTTAGGAATGGAACCCAATAATCGGTAGTTGAAATATTTCATCCCTTCACAATTTAGGGATCGACCACTACAGCAGGTGAATGTAATATCATAACACTGCACAATCTAGTCAACGATCCCTAGATTCGGTAGATTCGATTAGGAGGGAGTTTAAAGCGCTTCACAATCTAGGAATTGAACCCTAAAGGCGGTATATATAGGCAGTTTTATTGAAAAACATAAACTTTAACACACATATAAAACTATGAGTCGATACCTATGACAGATATATTACATAAATCCTCACGAGATGACAACCATGCACAAACTAGGACTCAACCCTTTACCCCAAAGTTTTAACAATCAGGTTAAACAACCTGACAAACACATGTACATTTCTAAATTGTGAGCATTTCAGATTGTAAGGGTCGAACAATCTGCGGATCGTTTAATCAATCTAGAAATGATGAAATATTCCTAGATTGTGAGTTCACAATCTGCAGATTGTGATAAACCCTAGATGGTTCGTAACATACATACCTGGATGTTGTAATGAGTCCTTGTTGCCAGAGTACCTTGAGTAGCCATATTAAGCCATATTACTAATAATTACTAATATTACTAATAATCTTCTGGGTTAGCTTAAAGAAAAAGTAAATGTTTATTTGGCTGATTAGGTACCAACCGGCCCAGATTTATTTGATAGTTAACATACCTGTTGAATTGACACATTTATAAGTACTGGAAATTTGTGAATACGATTCTCTTCATTGGAATCATAGAGTCGAGGATGATTGTTGTTTTGTTGACCAAATGCAATGGTCAGTGACTGCTGAGAATCCATGTCCAACACTGTGAATGACACCGGAAGTGCATTTATATCGTATTGATATGATAGATGGACGTTCCAAATGGGGATGCAGTCCGGAGATGTAAAGGAACAAAACCACACAACCCTTTTCTCGAATATGAATAGTGTTCAAATATCGTGTTTATGTCAGGAATACCACTCAAAATATTCAAACATGATATCATGTATTCTTAAAAAGACATGTGAGGCTATATACTTGAGAGACCATTTGGATATTGCTTCGTTTTTAGTAAGCTGTACATTATCATTAGTATTATGGTAAGTTACAACCATCCAATGTGTATATTTTCAATTGAATTGGTGCCCGATTAAGCTTTGGCATTTAAATTTAGCAATTGACGCTGCAAGTTTTAGATTAAAAGGTTTACACATGAAGTTCCAGATTATGTTAACCTCACTTCAGCTGCTTCAAACACAAATTACTCCATCTAGAAAAAGTTATCATTTCGGCATGTCACTCTGATCTGGTACAAAAACCCTTTTCAAACGATTTTACATAATACGAAACTCATGGTGTTTTTACACGAGAAATTACCTATTTGATGGGTAAACATCAATATAGCCTCTGTTACGCAACGCTCTCCAACAAATTACACATTGGTTTAAGGAGGCTGAGAGGCCATGACTGCTTCAGGCAACCGGTAAATATGATTAAATCATCATCAGGGGAAATGTCACCATGTTCTTACTTGCTCTTAAAAGACGTTTTCTACTCTGGCATTGATTACATAATGACTTGCTGATTTAATCACTTCCCGTTACTTCTGAATGTAAATCCGTTCTGACGATGTTCCTGGAATATCATAGTGGGTTATTGCTTAGCATGATGGTTAAGTAAAATTGATATGGCGATTTGAAGTAAACTTAAAAATTAAAATAAATGGGACAATTAACCGAATTACAACAGAGCATTCCCTATACACGAAGCTGCTATCTGGATACTGCATATCAATGACCCTTTCCTTTTAAGACCAACATAATTTCGTTTGACCTGCTTGAAACTGCGGTCATAAAACGATAGCTGAGTTAATATGGTTTGTATTCACGCAAATTCTGAAATTAAAAAAACCCAGATTTAATGATGATAAATAATCTTCTAACGCCTTTTAACAATAGCGAAAGGTAACACTAAAAGAATGGATATTCATAAATCACCACGAAGCATGTAAAATATCTGCTCATAAGTAATAGTTAGAACCTATGAATAGAAATCTTAGTGATTAAGAAGGGGCGGAGCGAGCGTATGGGCGTGTTTTTATGAACTCTTACTTTTAGAAAAACGCATTTGATCGTAACATTTGTTATCGTACAACTAGAGATAATCTTCCATCTGTCTTTGGGGTGAGCTCATTTTCCTCTGGTCATTTGTATTCGGAAATAGGTAATTTTTAACCATGTAGAAACCGTTGTCTAAATCAAATTATGGAATGTGAGAGTCATTAAAATTAACATTGTTGTTTCATAATTTAATGTAGATGGAAGTAAATATCTATTTAGTTCTTAGTGCTTTGTGTTTAGATTACAGAATTTTTTAATATAATATAATTAATTCATAATTTTATAATAAAATTAAGTCCGCTTTTTTGCTTGTAGTTTGTTAAAAGACTGAAAGTTTTGGTTTGAAAACGACTTTAATAAGGCTGAGACAAAGTGTACACACTAACAAATGCATGCATGCACAATATTTCGAAACTCATTTGCCAGTTTCTTTATACCGCCTGTGTAGCGTAGTGTCGAGGTCGTGTTTACTTCGAGTCATGTGGGGCACATGTCAATAAAAAGTTGTAAAACATTGTTGTCATTTGTTTTTGACCAATCAGGCACAGAGAGGGCGTGTCATGAAGAGCGTTGAGTTCTTTATCATTAAGAGTCTATTTTGTCAGGAAAACACGACCGTCTGATTGGCTGAGAAAGTAGGTGAGTTCTAAGCAATATTGAGCATAAATTCAATGGCACTGAATATTTTTTAAAAACTTGGCAAAACTAGAAGAATCGTCATCTTTTTCATTTCCAGCCTGAATTGGAATAAAGGAAAACCCAGGTTGGGTTGTTGACTGTAGGACGGTTGGTATCTACTGGCGCTACACCAAGGCCAATGCTTTTGGAATATAACGTCATGTGTGACAATTACCACATATTGGCGTGCTGTTGTACACACATGCACCAATTATAGTTCAAAGTCCCTGCGGACTTAGGAGACATATAGCGCTACATCTAGTTTTATCTAGATTGATATGCACCAGAAAACGGGGGACACATTGAATAAGAGCTATGCTACAGCTCAAAAGACAGAACACTAAACATGAACACATCTTGTGTAGACTTTATTCAAATGACCTATTCTAAAAGGGAAGGATATACCCAAATTACCTGATAATGTTAATATATGTTACAAAGAAAATGTTTTACGTCGAAATTGAGAAACGTTTTAATCTATTCATGTTCATAAGATGTGCACTTGTTCTACGGTCTAGGCTTAGTTTATATTATGAAATTAACTTGCTAACTTACATTGTAAACTCTACTATTCTGTCTCTAATGTTTGTTGGTATCATTCTGTATATATATTTATATAACATTACACCAATATATCTATACGTTGACATAAGCCCTCTACTGACATATACGAATTGAATACTCAAATCGAAGACTAAAACACAATCAGATTAAGGTATCACAAGTTTGACATGTTGTGTCTGAGTGTTAATTTCACTGTACTATTGTAGATGTCTTGTAGATTGATGCTTGCTATTAAACCTAGATTGCTTTGTAATGTAAATAACAGAGGGAAATATATTACTTTATGGTATAATTAACACCCAAACAGAAAAGTAGAACAAAACTCTCATAGCTTACAAAAGTAATATTGTGTATGTGGCGTAATGCCCATATACAATTCTAATGACACAGATTTAAACATATTATACAAGTACGTAATATTAGTACCATGAGAATGTTAAATATTTGTTAATGGTGCCCGTATAGACGGAAAATGGTTGCCAAAGCAACAGTAAAATTCAACAGTAAAAGTATTTATAGGCAGTTCATACAGAACTTAGAGAGAGGAAATCGCATATGATTGGCAAATGTCAGGGGCTGATTAGTACTGAAATCGAGGCTAGTTAGTACTGTAGTTGAGGCCAGATAGCAATGAAATCGAGGCTAGTAAGAACTGAAGTCGAGACTAGTTAGAACTGAAGTCGATGTTGGTCAGAATTGAAGTCAAGACTAGATAACATTGAAATGGAGGATCGGGTTATAAATAAAGAGCAAAGTTTGAGTTTTTCCAAACATTCAATCTTTCCAAAATTATGGCAAACTTTGTGATTGTAGGATCTCTCAAGTGACCACTGTAGTTGATGTCAATAGAAAAGGCAAAAAGAAAGTTAATTTCAGGCATATCATACTTACATTGCGATCGCGTTTTTCTATCATTGAATAATTTAAACACAAACAAAATGTCAATGCATAAGTGATGCATTGAACTATAACGGCGATTCAAATATAGAACACGTAAATCTACATTATGATTGAGCTGTTTTGAGTGAATATATTTTGAATTTTTTTAATTATTCGATAAATGCGAATAATGATACACCAAAATTAATGTTTTTGCAAATTTTGGTGCTCAGTCATCGGAAATAGTATAATGAGCTACGAACCCCCATAGAATGGATTCCTCAACACAAGTTCAGCGCAAAGCTTCCACGCGAACGATGTTCCTCTCCTCGTGCGTTTCACGTTCTTACCATTCTATTGGAGAACTCGGGTTACATCCCAATAAGACCTCGTTGCCAGTAGCAAAAGCTCATAAAAGTGTCCCGTTCATTATCGATATCAAGACTGTTTCATCCAACAATCCTGGTATCTGACACACCGACACTTCCAAAACCACGTTAAAACACAATTCGTGACAGTTTTCCAACGAAAATTACATAAGCATTGAGCTAAACGTTTGATTGACTGAGATCAAGACGTAAGCATGATTATTTGACGTAATACTCAATACGCTTGGGAGTAAAATACTTGAATCAATTCTGTCAAAAAATAAATCAGAATCAATAGACCTAACAAATAAATATGACTTTGATATGTTTTCTACCACAAATTCACAACAACCCTAATGTTTGAAAGTTAAGTTAGAAATAAAAAACGAAATTTAACATATCTTCCCTGTCGCTTGATAGACATTTTATTTTACTGATAATCCCAGTCGTGTGTTGCTTGTCGTATAACAGTGTCGTTTAATTTACAAAGTTGTTGCTATTCCCAATGGAATTGTGTGGTAAAAGTGGGACAGACAGCTGAGATAAACAAGGCTGCTTTTACATGTGTTTATATCTGAGTGTCGGATAACGTTGAGAATAGGTTTACTTCCCTTGACATTGTTATGTGATCAAGTGATTTAGGGATATATTTAGTAATTAGATAATTATAAGAACTGATTATAAATGTGTGTATGAACAGTAAATCATTTTTTGACATTTTTGTAAATAGTCTTTTCAAATGCTTAATTAGGAACTATTTAGGCAGTTCATAACCATAAATCACCGACATAGTGACCTTCACCTTCATGTACTGTCATATTAAATTACTCCGCAAAAACCAAGTCAATTCTCTTATCACATTTCCCTCATTGGCCATTATATTGATGATGACATTACACGATATAGAGATTATCAAAGGCCAACGGCTTGTATAATACAATTGTTATTCTATACATTAGTATATTAAGTATACAGAAACGTCCTTAGTTGTTTCTTTCTGGCATATGTCACGTCAGTGAAGTTGCAGTACCCTTTGTTTTTGACATTAACAAATTGCTGTATTCAATGGTTTTTCTAAGACGGTATATGTGTTGTTGTGAAACATTTCTTCAATTAATTGTACTTGATTTCATAAGTAATGATCATTATCATAACAGGAAGGCTTTAGCATATTACTATTCTTAATGATTAATATATTGTATCATGTAGTGATTATCAGTACTTCACATTTTGTGCAACTCCTAGACGAATTGTTGCAATAAACAATCTTGTTTAAAGTGATAACTTTGAACGTGTTTGAAAATACAAATCTTAATCTAGGAAATAATGACATTACAAATCAATACAATTCAATACACCAATTATTTTCCTAAATCAAATAAGATATAAATAATATGGACGGAACCGTAACGATATATATATATATATATATATATATATATATATATATATATATATATATATATATATATATATATAAAAATGTTAAGGACTGATCTCGGATCTTCATGATGACACATCACTATCATCCACACGGCATACAGTAGTGCGCACAAACTAACTGCCAGATGCTCCGATAGCATCCTCTCTTTAATATGTTTGTAAAGACATGGAACATCAAAGATTGCAATTTTATCACAGGATGAGTGTTGAATAATCTCTTGACAAGAAGTTTGTGAAACATATACGTTTAGTCTTGTTTCCTACTTATTCACGGATACATTTCTTTCTTTATCTATTAAGTACATAAACGAAATAGCCAAAGGATCAATGATGACATTAATGTAAAATGGTGCATGGTTGAACAGTTGGTTGTCAGTTCAGACCAATATACTCCTTCGTGCGGTTTAGTAGTCAACATAAAAGCAAGACTGATTTCTGTTTTTATCGGATACAAACACTTGGTATATTGGAAACATATTTGTCATTCGATTCCACTTGATGGAGTAGTAAACATACACTCCGAAACGTGGGATATGGTCACAATAAATAAATTATTATCCAGTAAAATAAGACAATGTCATATTTATCAAAATTTTAGTTATAATATCATTAAAAGGCAATCGTTCCGTTTTTAAATTGAATGTACTAATTTGTATCTTAATGATTCGTTAAACCTATATATGTCATCGTATTGCACATCACATGTATTTCAAATATTTTATGTTTCTTATTAGTTACATACCTATTCAGACATAGCTGATTATACAGATCGTTATATACCACAGAAGCCTGATAAACATATTCATTTGATTTTGAACTTTCTATCTAAAACACAAGAACTTCAGAACTATTCACTTAGTACAACTCTGATGTATGGAAAAAATGCAAAATCAATGGTTCTTTAATTCCTGATGATAAAAGACATAACCTCATCAGGGATGGGTGCTGCAAGTGTCTGATTTTCAAAATATATTGCAACTGTCTCTCGTATTTTATTTTTATTGAATAGGATGGATGTGCCTTTTAAGAAAATGGATGGTTTAACAATGACATGCTTGACAATCTGCTGTGACGAGTAATGAATAAAATACAATCAACAAAAGAAATGGTTATGAAATATGTATTGTTGTAACTTGTTCTTGAAGAGAGGAAGAACTGCTTAAACTGAAAACTCAAGAATTTTATTTGATCTGCCTATATAAGATATCAGTTAAGATTCGATTTCCAAATCTCTTCATATCCTGTCCTACCTACATAGAGATTTTCAAAATAGAAATTTTGACACGAAGGTTGTGGTTATTTCTGGCATGTATGATAATAGTAAAGCTTTACAGCATAAGTATTTGATATTGCTCACGGTAAGATGAGGTCATGGGAAGCATAGAGGGGATAGGATTGAACTCTCGAAGTCTTTAGGAAAATATATTTCCTGATTGATTGTGCACCACATGCGCGTGTTCTTGCTGTCAAAGGAAATATACTTTATGTTCAGTGGCCTCTTTGAATATTAAAGAGCTTATGAAGTGATACCATTCAAATTAATATGTTCGCCTTTAATGCATTATTTACTAAACCCTTAATTGAGCTTCTTACTAACATTAGGTTCCGATAAAAGTCATGCAAGTTGCACTAATGTTTGAATATAGGAAATTGGTTGTACACGAATACACTTCAACTACTCAATGAAGTTTGGTTTTGTCAATTTAAATCAATCTATTTCAAAGACAATAACTTGATATTGTGAGATGTAAAAATGAGATGTACTTTCTTTAGATGTCATCTTAAAATGCAATAATCTATACTTGGTTCAATGTGAAAAGTATTTAAGTATTTCTTTGACAATGTGCTTAAAGCAAAAATGTTCCGGCAAATTCTTAATCAATTTTTAAAATGACTATAAAAAGAAGTCACACGCACAACACAAGTATGTGTCGATGCCCAATAAACATTTCATTGTTTATTAATTAAGCCTATTTAGTTATCTGAAACATACGTTTGCATGTCAATGGTATTAAGGCATTTTCTTGTCAATGAGATTCTACATAAATCTCTCTTAAAATTACAACGCAGTAAGAACACATGCATATCAACAGAACTTAATCAAAGAAATAAAGACGCTGCAATGTAAACATGTTGCTTTAGAAATTCGCCCCTGTGCCATTATTGAAGGAAAACAACATCGCAATATATATTGTTTTCCAGTCGACAAAGGTCACAGAGTGATTGAAGTGCGCTCTGCATTAACGTTATAATCATTCTCAACACAGCCATCGCCGCCCACTGCCTGACATACCTTTGTCAATAACATTACAGTGTCTATTTAATAACAGCAACAATATAATGGTTAAAAATAATGCTGTTATCATTTAAGCCATGGCCCCTACATATAGTGAGCCAATATTATTATGGGAATCTTAATTTGCAAAAAGGATAACAAGAAAACATTATTGAGATACTTGTGAACTAAACATTGCAAGTTGGACCATCCAAATTTGTATCCCTCACCGCTTATATTACGGGATTCAGTACACCCACCTTCCTTTAAGATTTTGTCATTTAGAATTTCCTGATTTACATTTACAACAGTTCGGTACTTTTGATATGAAGTTTATCTGATAACTGCCGTGTAATATGATTTGCTGTAACCATAATAATGATTTCAGAATAGAATACACTTTCGCTTCAGGCTTATGATATCTGTAAATGAATGAGATACTTGACCACCAATACATCCACCAACAGCTTATAAATGAGAGGTAGTGAAATACTGATTTGAACGTCCATAATAAATGTCATTTGGACTAAAGATAGCCTCAAGAAGGAGTCTCTTCAAACCTCAGCTCGTACCTTATTAGATAGGAAACAGCTTAACATCTTCAATCTCAATTGTTGGCTGCCTCTGAAATTGTTATAGATAATACTCTTTCCAAACAATTAAAATGTACATTATCAAAATACAACATTACATGAACTATTTGTCTATTCTTCACATTGTACTTGATATGTCATTACATACATTTCTAACCATTCATTTCTGACCAATGCAACTTATTGAGTTTTCTTATCTTCATACAGTATGACACTTACTCTTTAAAGAAATACAACGTTCAGATTTTAAGGAAGTTCAAAAGTACATATCTAAATGAGGAAGATTTGATAATTAACCCGCATATAAACTATTGTTGTCAATAATACTCTTTCTTTTTTCTAATATTTCACTTGTCTATGTTTTCTTTCTTTCTTTTAAGTTTGCAACATTAATATATATATTTCTTTCTCTTTTCTGTATATATCATTGTAAATACATTAAGTTTCAAAAGTTTATGTCAGTGTCAATCTAGGAATTGTTCGAACAATCTACAACAATCTGAAGATTGTGAGACCTGAACAATCTAAGAATGATCAAAATCTTGGAATGTATTTCTTTGCAGTTACAGGTGGTAGATTCCTGATTCGGTAGATTCCTTCCCTGTCTACCGTATTGGTATCGAACAATGTCTCAAGATACTGAACAGTGGAGTTCAGTAGCAACCTATCACCATTTCCTGCATTGACCGTGCTCCCAAGACTAGGGCGTGTTGACTTGGCCTATAGACGTCCACTGAAGCTTTGTTTGGAAGATGTTTCTGTTCCTTTCACTTATTTCATTCAATACTCTTTGATTTCCCGTTCATGAATAAGACTTAAACTGTTAATCACCGTCTATTACAACCTGATCATTGCAAATTCCAGGCAATAGCAGGCATTTTGACTTGTGGGAAAACACTTTGGTTTCCTTTTCGTCTTTAAGGTTTTTACAGATCTCCGTGTTCTTGGTTAAATTGCTAATCTATAGACTGTGAAAATTGAGTTAGCAGTCTGAGTTTCTTTCACAAAATAACTGACAACCCATGGAATCAAATTTGCTAGAGCTATTTTCCCTGTCTATTTTCTCGAATTCAGGCAAACATTTTGCCAACAAAATATAATCACATTTGTCTTAGATTTAACACAGACGACTCCAAGGGGTTATCTGTTGTGTATTACATGGATGTGTATTTTCATTTCCAATACTTGTTTTACAACTCAGGTCTTTTAACACATTCACAACTGTTCGTTTTAATGTTATCAAACTGGTCGTTTCTTTTGCTATCATTTGCAGAAAATATTCCATTACATTAATGTTAAATGGATTGATGTACTCCAACACAACCCAAAAACTATCGATGCTAACCCACATGCGTGTCGATCCCAAACATTGCAAGGATAACGGACAGTCTATCTGTTATAGAATGGTCTACCAAAATTTAACAGCACTCAAATTTCAATATTAAATTGATTTTTGGTAAACTAATTTTCAAAAGGTACCATTATAATATAAATACATGTTCTAATAATCACTATAATATGCAATTAGAAATGCAGTTGATAGTTTATTTATTATTATAATACTGATGACTACATATTTTCATCTAAAAGAACCATTGGAAATGTTGATAGAATACAGGAATTTTCAAATATCTATCTTATTGAAATAATTACATACACTGTTTGGTAGATGTTTTTGACCCTGTTACTACTAATAATAATATGCAAAGGTGTTCCCCATTCTAAATATAGATCGAGTCTAGTTGAAATGAAAATGTAAATAAAAATAGTCCATTTATATAGCGCATATATCCATGCTCAAAGCGCTGGTCGACATAATACCCCTGGTCAACAAGTACAGAACACACCTGAGGAGAATACAACCGGTCGCCTGTCAGGCGCTCAAGGTTCAAATTCAGACTACCATTGTTTCATACCAGGTACCCTTTTTACTGCTTGGTGGACAGAGGCACACTTCGATCTAAGTCACTTACCCTTGGTGACACCACAAGTCTCTCAACTTAGGGGGCAGGGAATAACCCTTTCACTCTCAGTTTATCCAGCAATGTAGCGGGTAACCAATCCATGCGGCGAGCCGCGCACATTGTTGCTGAACTTCACAGAGAGCGGTCGACTGAGTTAGGATCAGGACCACGTGCCACCACCTATTCGCGTTGATCTATGTATCACTTGATTCAGTTATGAAGTATCTGCAGATACTGATGTGGCTTTTTCCCAACTGCAACAACCGGGATAATATAAACATAAATCAGCCAGAGAAACTGTATTTAAACATGCATGTTGTCAAAGTGCTGTGCATTTACAACCTCGCAGTCTCCAACATTTTGTATTGTGTTCTTCTTCAGAAAATACAATTAATACAAAAAAAGAAGTCTGTTTAAAGGACATCACATTCAGCGCACTAATGGACAGGTAGGTTTTGTAAACATATTTTTTGGACAGATTTTCAGTGTAGATGTACAGGCCTGTAGTGTCCTCGTGTCTACCAGGGTTAAATTGTTCACACATGGGAATCTTCAAGAGGATAATAAGTACTCAGACAGCACACCTGTCATTGACAGGCCTGCAAGTAAGCCAATACATAGGCATCTTGCAACAATCTTAGTCAATTGTTGAATAATTCAGCCTGCCAGAACTATTAGTTCACACAAGAAGCGTCTGAGGTTATCGCGAACATCATCAGACGCCGATGGTGAAACCGTTCTTTAACTTCTTAATGAGAATTTAAATGTTTTGTGATACTTTAATTGGTGAGGAAATCGGTGGCGATTTATTCTGTGGATTGTCTGACATTGACCGGGTGACAAATGTGTTTCCCATGATAGCTTAATGAATTTCATCTGAATGTAGTTTTGTGGTAAGATTAGTAGTGTTGATCACTTTGGTCAATTCTGGTTTGTTTTCTGCTTATTTAATAGTGACAAAATAATAATTAATGATAACAAAGTGATGAACCATTTCTTGCTAAGTGCAATTTCTTCAAGCTCGTCGCTCAGAGTAGCCATGTTTAAACGTTGCGTGATATGCTTTGTTATTGAGGGTTAATGCAAAAATGTGAAAAAACGAACCCTAATTGTATGCATGTGAATGCTGGGGAAACGAAATACTATCTTCTGCCATTTTAGATTAAGGGTTCCTTAATTTGGGTTCAGCCATGTATTGTTGCATGTAACAAGCTGCTGCCTCGCATGATAAATATAGAATACTAAACGACGTCCCGTTTGATAACATGTTTATGAAACGAGTGGATGGTTTGGTATTTTAACGAGCGAAAGCGGGACCGAGTTTAGTATTTTATTTATTACTCAATGATGTTAATAGCACTGAATTGCAAGAACATCGATTTTAGTGACGCTTACTTGCAAATAGGTCAACCGCTATTGCAGTCGCGCGGCTAACAGTGTGACGTAAACCAAAAACGACAATGACGTCACGCGCCGATTATGACGTTGCGGCGGCACGCGGTGGTATCACACATGTGTCTAACCAACTCATTGTTATCTAATGAGTGATCTCACCACGGTTGAGTTATAAATGACAGATATAACTTGTTGATTTGGTAATTATAAGGATTGTTTTACATGTGTTGTGCCTCTATCGAAGTATAACAGCAATTTTTTTTTATTTATAAAACCTCTGCACATCGCTACACGATTGTATAACATTTCTTGCTAGTATACTTCGATAGAGGCACCAAACATGTAAAACATTCCTTAAATATACTCAGATGTTATAATCACAAGGTAAACAATCAAACATGTTAAACTGATGAACCATTTTCTCGCCAACAAACCTTAGACGACCATACTCTATGATACTCGTATTGCATAGACTGAACAGCCAGATGTCACGAATATGTATCTGAAAACAATCATGGACCAACTAGCTAAAGATGGGTCACGAATGGATAAAACTTTTTCGAATTCCAATGCCGTGAAACCGTGCTTTTGACCTGTTATAATTGTTGTGCAGCAGTGATAGATGACTCCAGGCCTCAAGGTGATGTTTAACATACTATATTGAGTTTTATAATGTATTGTCCAACGACAACACAACGACGAATGGATGCATGCTGATGTCTATAGTTTCAATGTATTTTCTTCAATCATTACTTCACCAACTGTCAAATACGTCAAATATTGAGATCCTTTTTCTTCTTTTACTTGGAAAAATGGAAAGTGGTATATACTTTAATATTGTGCCATTTAGTTAACATTAACAAATGTTCAAAATTGACATTGGATTGAAAAAAAACGCATATCAATCACCTGTGCGGTTATTTTTGGAGAGTTATGTATGGAGATAGAATGTTATCAATTCTTGAAAATAGTACAGGTCATTCTCCTCATAGAAAAACGGCCGACTTCCAAGTGAGCGTATTACGAGCCAAATAATGCATTTATTTCAATATAAAACATGTCCCTACCATTCCTTTAGAAATCAGTGACGTTTTTTATATTAAAATATTAAAATATATTAGAAGAAGGTCAATCTGCAGTGGAGACTGTTGTGTCTGTTTGTTCAGTGTGTAGTTTCACATTAAGTTTACAACCCTACAGTGGAGAGACACAACATTAAGGACATGATGTAAACCTCTTATATAGATTCGAACTCCCTGTAGCCATTCATACTTGATTTTGGCAGATTTATTGTCTGACACATTCATCCTTCCTGACACTGATTATCAAGTCCGGGTCCCGTATGTTTAGTAGCAGACTGGCGCACTGGCACAGTTCTATTAGCTGAATATAGTAAATAATGATTGTTCAGCAGCCTATCATGCAATTTTGGAGTAAGAGGTCTGGAAAACAAAACTTGTATTATCAATTACAGAGGTCAATGGACGTTACAGGTAAAACTTGAAAGAAATATTATTCTCAAATTCAAGAAAAACAAGTAAGTAACCGGTGAGTCATTCCACTCTTGACGTATAAGCCTTGGTGTCATCCACTGTGAGTACCAGTGTCCGTTATGCGCAAATCATCATTGATTCGGTGAGTACCTATGTCTGATTCAAATCTGAACAATTAAACATTGATAACGGCCTTGGCAGGTACTAGTGTCTCATACCTGTGTGGACAATATAGCATTTATGGCATCTCAGTAAGTACTGGTGCCCCATCTTGCTCTAAAGAGATAAGCCCTGAATGAATCCTCTGTTGGTATCAGTGCACAGTCCTACTCTGGACAGAAATGTTTTGGTGATGTTGACCGTAAGGACTTGTGCCACATGGAAACTACTTGATGTATACAAACACTATATAATTTCACATTCTTCTAGGTGTTGACATGCTATACATTTGTGTCCGTCCTATTTACGGGTAACTATCAACAAGGTTTGTAAGCATGCTCACAGGGGAAAGTGGAAACCAAGACCCTGTTTGATGTTACTAATGAACATTTGAAGAAAAGCGTTCATAACAATTCTGAAAGTTGTTTTTTTTACATGGTTTCAATAGTATTTACTGTTGTAACACTTCCATGAGTTTAAAAACCCCGGGACTAACTAACTGACTAACGGTACCCCTTTTAATCCTCCAATCTCTTCACCATAAAACGAATCATCCAAGTCGATGTAAAAGCCCGATGGGCTAATGGTATTACGCCCATCAGTCGGTACATCCATCCGTAAACTTTTAACCTATTTTTAGATCTCCATAACCACTGACTCTTGTGTACAGAATTTTTGGTCAATGGGAAACATACATTGTAGAGTTGGCGAGACTGTGACCAAAAACTCCCAATAATGTTTTTATTAAACTGATTAGACTGTGACAAAAGTGACAACAAGCGGGCATAATATGATTAAGACATGATATATAATAGTATATAATTATTGAAGGTGCCAGTGGTGTAGAGATTTTCTCTAACTGTGCAACTTTAACATTTCATCCATGAATATAACTAGCGTACCATTAATATATCCCCATGTTTTTCTACACTACAATCAATAACTAGATTTCGAATGTCTTTGATAATCCCTTACTTTTGACAAGGCATAAAATGTTTTTCCAAAAAAATTAAAATCTAAATTGGTTTGGCATCTTGAGATGTAACTTGGTTTTAGTTCTGATCACTGGTGAACAAAAATGGGGCTTTTTTGGTGCTTTTTTTAGTATCACGTTTCTTTGCCTCCAGGATTTTAAATTTCTGTCTTTGGCTTGTTTGCTACTACCTCATACAACACATTTTCCCATTTGTCATAGTAAGTCTATCCATGTACCTCTACGTATCTTGGTTATCTTACTCTCATTATTTGATGATTATTTGTGATGTTTATATAGTTGTATTATTTACTAATATTTAGTATCATGTACTTGTAAATAAGTTAATGTTATTTTCTACACACTTAAGTAGTAAATACACATATTTGCCTTTAGCCAGTGCTGTTTGCTGGATTGGTGAACTCTTCTTAAAGTAGCATTTGCCTACTTTGCTCGTACATATAGATTTGTCATCAGATCAGATTACCAATGTCTTGTCCCCTGTGTATTCACGGTCCTTTGCTTAATATTCACTTGTTCTAGCGTTCTGTCTGGCCACACTTTAATTTATACAGTGTCCAGGTAGTCTTGGTCTCACTTCAGTTTGGTTCAAGATCCCCGTGACAATGTTGTCGAACGTTTTAACCATACTTTTGAAAAATGAAACTGACAATCTAGATTTATTCAGTTCTTAAAACAAGTTGATCGCCCCTCGTGTCATTTACTTTTAAAAGAGTTTTAAAGTTTAATATTAAAAATTGTTTTAATGACATTTCAAGGGCGTCGAGTTATACAACAAACGGATCTGTTGACATTGTCAATTTTCTCACTTACAATGCCGCCTGGAAGCTGTCATCAGGGATGCAAAAGAAACTTTGGGTGATATCATAGTTACATAAACAGCATATTAATTGAAGTCAATGACATTCAAGTGTCAAACACAAATCAATATTTAAACAAATACTTAAAAACAAATTTGACCTCGTATACGCACTGTCCCAGTTGTATCTTTGCTGAGTGTTTAAATGTTTATGTATATTATGTTCAACAACTACTGTTGCAAATCTCATTGGAATTGCTACATATTTACAAATCAAAGAGAAATATATTATTTGTAGACAATAATGCAGTACATGCAGTTTTGCAATTATGCCATTGTCTTTACTTCTTTTATGAAGCATGGAGAACATTAGTTAAATCGAATTACTGTTCATAAAGTTAACATCGCATATTTTGGTAGATTTTGGTAAATTTCCAAAAAAAAAGTAATTTTTTGCCAAATAATTTAAATATAATTGTTCACAATGCGAAACAATCCCATTTGCATGTTTCGTGACGTCATGCATAGATTCAGATGGAGAAAGCATTCGTAGCAATTGATTCGTTAGAAATCAGTTAGAATACTTTCAATCTTTTCCATAACTTGTTCTCCTTAATGTTTTTATGGTTAGTTTAATCCACTGATTGAATACAATATTTCATCAGCAATAATGAAAACCATCACTGACTGAAGACAACCTTTGAGATATGCACTATTTCAATCCTGCTTTCGTTGTTGTATTTTGAACTCTTTCAAAATCGCGATTTCTTCATTTGCTATCACACATTGTTTGACTTGTGTATTATCTGTTGGTATACCGTTGCATTAATGACATTTGCCTGTGCAGGATTGACGTAAAATACATGAAAGGCAGTTCTATAAGTGAGACGGCATAAGCTATTCATTGACCTCGAGTCAAGATTGATGTATCCATTGAATGACATTGATAATTATATACAGAACTTGAACCACTTTTAGTTTTGCCTCTCTCACTGTCTTTTCCCGACAACATAGAGAACATGAATAGTATTTTTTAAGTATTTTCATAATCAGTGAATGCAATCTTCTGAAAGGAAAACTGTCAACATCTTATAATCTTCAAAGTCTCTCTTTAATATTGCTTCACATTCTCAGGAAACTGAAATATTAATTTCAAAAGGATTACTGATGCTTATCGATGACAAGAGTTAATAGGTGGATTTATGAACATATAAAACAGGTTTTCAAGTGCATCTGTATGGTTCTTTTTCAGTCATTAGCAGAGCCAACAGTCAGCACAAGATGATGCTATCAGAGCATGATGGTAACAGTTAATAAGAACACTGTACTGTGCAATCCACCAGTAAGCATTATTTTGCTGTTGACTACATCACAATAAAAATATTCGACTCAGTTGGGACTGTTAAAGTGAGTATTAATCTTTTACAATGAAAACATTATTCCCTAGTTACGACTGCGAGACACATGTCTGTAGTTCTGCTAATGATCGAATGATGTACTTGGCAACTGAAGTGATGGAGACTGATTTCCTTTGAAAATATTGTATTTGCTTTCAAACCAGCCTAAAATCAATGTTTATGTTTTGAGAAAAGACGGACTAAAAGCACGTTAAACATGGTTCAAGTAAAAATTTACAAAACATTTCTTTTTCAAAATCAATATTTAGAGAAAAATGTTCTCCAATTCGATGTGAAATACACCGTCACTTCAGAGTGATTCAGCTGTAAAATATCTTCACGGTCTGCCATGTAAAAAGTAAGCATCTTTGTCAAAAACCTTGATAAAGTTAAAGACATTGTTCAGATTTGTAGTTCTGCAATTGTTGTAAGGACCTTTACTACGGTCACAAAATTTCAAATAGTTTTCCCCAACATCTTTTATCCGTTTCTCCAATATCCTTGAGTCATTTAAATTCACTTTAGAGGGTAAAACATTTTATACACCAATTATCCGTAGTGGTATTAACGGTGTTGCGTATAAACCAAAAATTGCATGGTAGCCATTTTATTGTGAACACATTTTATTATTTCAAATTACAAAAACGATGCCCATGGCTTTACTGAACCATTTACACTTTTTAACTTGAGTTACCGAAGAGAGAATGATGTTTTACTATTTTTCAAGTACATTTCATCGACTTATTTGAGCGAAACAAACGTGCTACTGGCCCTTTAAGGTTGAACATATCGTCTAATGTGGGGGGGGGGGGGGGGGGGGGGGGTGGGGGGGGGGGGGCTGTAGGGGGCCCGAAATGATTTTTGGGGGACCCAAATCGAGATTTAAGTGCAAATCCAGATATGTAAGACCAAATATAGAGAGAAAAACTTGATTTTGCAAGATACCTACCGAAAAATGGGGATGTTGCTGTTCTTGAGAAGGCGAAAGTGTCAAATGTAAATGGACTGTAAGCCCATCTGGCATTTTCGGCTGTATTTTCACTTAAACGGCATTGTCAAACACAAAAAAATATGACCTGGTTTTAAATCACTTGGCAAACCATAGTAATATTCAAAGCTGAAAGGTTATAACTGCCCTACCCCGCGCTTACAAAGCCCACAATCGACTTCAGTACTAACAAGCCTCAACTGCAGTATTATATAGTCTGTTAACCGTTGCCGTTCTTTTTTCGCTACAGTCACCATTACAAGACAAATATTTAACTTATCATGATACTTGTATAATATGCTTAACTGTTTGGCATTTTTTAATATCGTCATTACGCAACATACAACACATGATTATTGTTTACTTGCATAAGCTATGGGTGTCTTGTTCTACTTTTCTGTTCAGGTGTAAATTATACCATAAACCTAGACAGAATATGCGCCTCTCGATATTTACAAGACAATGCTGTCAACATAGGTTTAATGACACACAATCATTTAATATACAGACAGATAAAATAATTATTGTAGTTGTGCATATTATTAAAAAAATAAAGATTTGTAAATCATGATTTACATCATTGGATATAAAACTGACGTCCAAATTCGTCGGCGAGGAATAACAAGTATCTGACTCTCGTGTACATATGGATAGGTGTTCAGACACAACAAAGTATCAACTTTTATCAACACTTATCAACTCAATATGGAAAAAAAGATGCCAAACGTTTGATAGCATAACATGATGGCGTCTTTATTTTAAAATTCAATTCATATATTTCAGTAACAGGCCTTATGCCAACGTAAAAATATAAACATACAAAACAATTCTGACAAACATCAGAGAGAAGAATGATGTTTACAATGTTAGTCTGCAAGTTCATATGATACTATAAATTTGAATGAAATGAATGTTGAATGAATTTTTATTTTATAAAAGACTTTGCAAGTAACAGATATTAACATGATCGGGTAATTTTGGGATAGTTTCCATTCTTAGATCCTTAACAAGAAAAAAATTGAATAAAAAAGTAATGATATGCTTCTTCCATCATCTTTCTTTTGTCATTTGAGCAGCTGTACAACTCTGATTAAATTTGTCCATCGTTTTCTTGTGCATGTCAATCCAGTTAATACCAGATGCAATGTTAACTGTCCCTAAGTCTGCATTGAGGTTTAAATAAAATTGGTGCATGGGTTGGCACCGGCACGCAGATGTGTGGTAGTTGTCAGCAATGCCATTTTTAAAAGGCATTTGACGTTGGTGTATTGCCAGTAGATACCAACCTTCCTACAGTCAACCTCCGGGTTTTGTATTCCGGGCTTGTCCACTACTCCTAATCAGGTTAGCAATGACACTCATGAACATTCTTCTAGCTGTATATTCGTAGCCAAGGTTTTGTAAAATTTCAGTGGCGTCTGTTCCCTAAAACTGTGTTTCTTGCCATTGAGTTGATGCCCAATATGGCTTATAATAAATGAGTAGATATTTTACAGGCTTCGAGATGATTTAGGAATATCCAGTATTTTAGTATTACGCTTTTGTTATTGTTGAAAAGTTGTTGGAAAATTATTTATTACCATTAAATCTGGGTTTTTTATTTTCGGAATTTGCGTGAATACAAATCATATTAACTCAGCTATTGTTTTATGACCAATTTCAAGCAGATAAAACGAACTTGTGTTGTTCCTAAAAGGAAAGGGTGATTGATATGAGGTATCCAGATAGAAGCTGCAGGTATATTGCTCTGCTGTAATTCGTTTAATCGTCCCATTTATTTCTTAGTTTACTTCAAATCGCCCTAACAATTTTACTTAAATATCATGCTAACGAATAAACAATTATGATATACCAGAAACAACGCCAGCCAGAATGGATTTACATTCAGAAGTAACGGGAAGTGATTAAATCAGCAGGACATTATGTAATCAAATCCATAGTAGATATTGTATTTTAAGAGCAAGTAAGAACATGACGACATTACTGTTGGATGATCTAATCGTATTTACCGGTTGTCTGAAGCAGTCATGGGCTCAAAGTCTCCTTAAACCCGTAAGTAATTTATTGGAGAGCTTTACCTAACGATTGTAATAAAAGCGTAAATGCCACAGTAAAAACAGAAGGCATCAGTGGCTATTTTGATGTTTTACCCTAAACAACATGTTCACTCTCCTTTGGACATTTAGCTCTCCGACGACATGATTGCTGTCTGCAGTACATGTCTATCTACACACGAAGGAAAACACGGGTCTTTTAGCTGTATCACTGTACACCATCACAAGTATCATGGGACTATATAACAAATTTAGGATTGATCAATAGTTGTAATAATCAATTGATGAAATAGTTGCATGAACACTTTATCCATCAACAACGTATTTGATGTAGTTGATTACCCTTCAGATTTGGCATACACATGATTTGAGAACAAAATGGCTAAATACTTTCTTCAGTGGCACTTTTGTTTATGATTTAATATTTATTTATTACAAAATAAAATCCAATTGAAACATCTTGTTTGAATGTCATTACGGTACCTGCAATGTTGATGCATGTGAATACCTACATTGTACACGCTGTATAATTCGGGTTCTTAGAAATGTATTACTTATGCCAAATGCCTACATGGAAGATAATTAAGAAAACAAATGATAATCAAAACTACAATGCAGGATGAAACTCGCACTTGGAAGCTGACCTGGTTAATGACACAATCCTATCGGGGACAAACGTCCGATCGGGATAATAAAAAAATATGAGTTATGAGACCTCGCAACATACCATTCAGTTGAATGATCTCACATGTATACAACCCCTTTGGTAAGACAAAAATAAACATAAACATTCCGGCCGAAACGATGACGCCCTTTCCTGTATCTTGGTTGCAAATAAAGTTTTCAAGTTTTGATGAACAAGAACACATCCGTCACTTCAAAGAGCTTTCAGGGTAACTGTAATTGAATAAATTTTTCGAAGCTAAAGCGAGAAAATACACAACCAAAGTTGCTCCATTTGTTTAACAGAGTTGTGTTACTTTAGCAGTCTTTTGATTGGTAGGCTAAAGTTCCTAGCGTAGACAGCTCATTGGATGAAATACCAGCCAAGGGAGGTAATATAGTTATTGGGCCGAGGCATGCATGGGTTCAGAGTATACTGAGTAGATTTATCGGAGCGTATACTGTGGATTATCGAGAATGCTTCAAATCCATAGAGGAACACTCCGATTTATTTTGTCATTGACAAAGTTGATTAGACATGGCTCCCTACATACAGATTTTACTTATAGTTACAAAGCTGTAAGATGATATAGATGATTAACAATGAGTCAAGTAAAGTATCACATTATCAATATTTCCATCTAGACAACGTTTATAAAACAAAGTTGGACGAGGACGTCAACAATTTAAAAATGTATAATCCTAAAATAACTAGTTATTCTTCAGATAATTTAGATATTATAGCAGTTTTCTATCGCATGACATCGAGGCTGTCGTTAGGGACATTCCCTAGAGGCTATCCAAACATCACTTTGTCGAAGTCAATATCACTTGTAAACTTCAAGCAATTTACAACAAAACAAACTGACCGTAAAATCCAAAATTTAAATCGAGAAAAATAACTTTCATCATGATTGTATTTTTGAAATGACAGATCCAAAAGATATATCACAGCTGAATCTCTCTAAAGTGAAGCTTCATTTCACATTTAATGAATTTTCCTCTAATGGCGTGACATTGAGAATTGCGAGCTCATACTTGAATAACTTTTATAATTCTCTCTCACATCGTCTCACCGAAACATACAGAACATGAATAATATTTAAAAGTATTTTGATAACCGACGAGTACAATATTTTGAAAGGAAAACTTCAAAAGCCCTTATCAAAGGCGCTGTAGTACGTTGTTCTTTTTCTTTTTTACCGAAATAAAGTGATCTCACGAAAAGGTAAATAAATGCTACCAATGGCAAAATAATACTCCTGAATCAATAAAAACAGTTCTAAGACGAATGTACATTGTTCAGTTATGCAATGCGAGTCAATTTCCATTCTAGCGGCCATTTTAAGGTGTTTACAATAGCCGCTCGAAGGTAGTTCGAGTGATATGATTGCTGTAGCGATACCTAAACACTCAAAGTAGAGTTTTGGATATGGTACCATGGTAAAATGGTCAATTATCGTGTTGTCTGAACTCTCAAATTCGCATGAGAGCTACAAATATACCTCCAACACTGAAGAGTGCCAAGCCACTATCGCTTTAAACGTGGCACCATTTTCCTCCAATACTGATAACTGTTTCTATGGATACGACTTTTTGGGTCGTGAAATGGGATGTTTTACCCTCCAACATAACAATATATTGTATAAACTTTAATAATGAATAGCAAATTTGAGAAAACAAACTATGCAAAAACACGTGCTACAGCGCCTTCACATTCTAAGGAAACTGAAATATTAATTTCAAAACGAATGGTGATGTTTTTTTATATCAAAATATATAATGATTAAGACCTCACACTATTAACATTTGACTCTTTCTCAAATGAATAAGGATAACCCCCTGAATCTATTGATATCTTTACGCGGCAGGGAATATGGATTTTCCTGTTCATGCTACATGACATAAACGGTATTCTAATAGTACTATTATTGAGTAAAACTTTTGAAAATGTAATTTCCCCAAAACAATGTCAGTAGAGACTTCTAGATCAAATATCAGGAATAAAAGCTGTATCAATGTTGACTTATTGAGATAGTTTATGATTTGTCTGGTTTGACCATAAATGTGATGTAAAAAACAACGTTTTCATAGAAGAAAAGAATGTAGAGTAATCTATACATGATTGGTGTGTGTCACAATAAATCATGAATGGGCAATGTCAATGACAATACAATACCTACTTGAATAGTGTCATGATTTATGATTAGCAAGTGGTGGGTTGTGCTGTATCTGCAACGGAAGATTTGTACCTTGATGTATGAGTTAAGTGTGGTGCCTTATTCAAGTTAACTGAGTGAAACGTTTGGCTAGACGTCATTTATCTTATACTACCTTCCATCCACTCCTGTCGGAGCAAATTATCCGAGGAGTCCCCACCAATCAACACCTATCAGCTCCAATCACCATGAAACAACTTCAAAGCCACCCACATCAACAATTGGCCTCTCTTCCAATCAACTGTAATTATTGTTTGTTTTACAATTTCAATAAAGCCAATTGGCCTCCCTCGTTTCATCATGTTTGTTTATTTACATCTTCAATAAAGCCTACAGGCCATTGTTTATCTACTTACTCCCCCTCATGTTTGTATTGCAAATGCTCATCATTATCATGCTTCACCTCCATCATGTTTGTATTACAAATCCTCATTGTATACCATTCTCATGCATGTTAATCTCCCTGATTGAGTTTCTTCACCATTGTTTTGTTTGCTATATAAATGTACCATATTTTGTTATTTCCTTACATTCCACCTGTGTGGAGTGAGTATTACTACGAAACGTCGTGTATTTTCACATTAAAGAAGTTGTTATCCAGAAAATCTTCATGTTCTTATGTATACCACTTCTAAATGCCCTTCAAAGACGTATCTTATACTCGTAGTTCATCAATTGGGAAGTTATAACTTACGATACATTCCCCAACTCCTAATTTCCCCCTTTAAAATGACATTGAAAACTAATATGCTTGTTAGACAATTCATTTTCATAACGTTTATAAAAATGAGTGTCAGTCTAGAAAAATAAGAAGGCAATTTATTATCATTTCAGTTTCATATAGTATAAAGGTATCTCCATTTGTAGACAGAAGCCAATATGGTCGTTATAATGGGTACAAGGGAGGAATGAAACTGTTGCAGTGGAGTTTTGAACAATGATCTGTAATGCAATCTACATGTGAAACAACGAAACCGTCAATGCTGACATTAATGAGAAAATGGTGCATAGTTGATCTAAGATCTTAGACATTCCCGACCAGTATAAGCGTTGGCGCTGTTTGTTACCCAACATAAAAGTTAGGCTGCCATGCATTGGCAACTTCTGTTTTAATTTCGCACAAAAATTTAATAGAATGGAAGCCATAACAAGTGTTGTAATCCAATCCAGACACTGATAATGTGAAGATCAAACAAATAGGTATGATGAATATTAACCCGGTAATATTAAACTTTGCACTCATCTATACCTCGTCTCACTTCCCAAAGTTTAATGTCAAACTATATTATGTGTAATCAATGATGTTTAGATACCAGTTCAATGTTATGTACTGTGAGAACTATACAGTTGATAGAAACCGATACGATGGTTGACATCCTAATCTCAATTGCCTCACTAAAGTTTTCTGTGCTAGTTTAACCTCGATTATTTAGCCATTGCCATGCAATACCCTCATTATAATCCTACATTAATTAAAATAGAAATACCATTGACCAAATTAGCAAGATGTTAATTAACAGTTTATACATTGATAGTTTAGTACCTGTTGTTGTATCCGTCTATCTTTAGCGGCATTCACTATGCAATATCGTAGACGCAAAGGGCGACAACTCTAGTTGTACTACCAAAGTAACGAATAGACATGGCTCCGCTTACAACGGCTCGTTTTCCTTGTTTATTTCAGAATTGGGATCTAAACATGATACAACAGCACCTAACATGAAAGCTAGGCTATCATGTAAGACCGACTTCTGGTTTTGTATATCCTACAATCACTTTGTATATTGGAAACCATAACGAGTGTTGTAGTCTGTACAAGGTACACGTCCAGACACTGTTGATGGAAAGATCAGTGAAGAAGGTGTGATTAATGCTTACCAAAGTCGAAAACGTTTACCCCGATTGAATCCTAATTTAAACTAATTAATTTATATATTTCCTGAAAAATTATTCCTCATTATTCGCAGATTGATTTCGCACTGTATAGGAGATGAACTTGATATTCAGTGCCCTCTATAGCGATTATAGAGCTTATGAAATGATACCATTCAAGTGAATATACCCATCTCCGATTCGTTCTCACACCCCTCATAGCAACCGTCTTTCTGCTGGATATAACAATATATGATTTAAATTTAAATGAACCTTGACTTCATTAATGTTTGAATCATTCTATGAGAAATGAGTTGCAAATGCAGGCATGTTACTAAAGTAACTAGTTATGGTTCACGTTGCATAAACATTGATTATTTAATAAACATGTCTACTCTGGACAGAAATGTTTTGATGATGTTGTCCGTAAGGACTTGTGCCCCATACCAACACATGGCAACTACTTGATGTATACAACAACTATATAATTTCACATTCTTCTAGGTGTTGACATGCTATACATTTGTGTACGTCCTATTTACGGGTAACTATCAACAAAGTTTGTAAGCATGCTCAGAGGGGAAAGTGGAAACCAAGACCCTGTTTGATGTTACTAATGAACATTTGAAGAAAAGCGTTAAAAAAAATTCTGAAAGTTGTTTTTTAACATGGTTTTCAATTGTAACACTCTCATGAGTTTAAAAACCCAGGGACTAACTATCTGACTAACGGTAACCCTTTTAATCCTCCAATCTCTTCACCATAAAACGAATCATCCAAGTCGATGTTATTGTAAATAGATGCGTAGATTTAAGGTCAGCAGATCTGAAAAGCCCGATGGGCTAATGATATTAGAGCCCATCAGTCGGTACATTCATCCGTCAATTTTTAACCTATTTTTAGATCTCCATAACCACTGACTCAATGGGAATAATACATTGTAGAGTTGGCGAGACTGTGACCAAAAAGTCCCAATAATGTTTTTATTAAACTGATTAGACTGTGACAAAAGTGACAACAAGCGGGCATAATATGATTAGGACATGATATATAATAGAATATAATTTTGAAGGTACCAGCGATGTTCAGATTTTCTCTAACTGTGCAACTTTAAAATTTCATCCATGAATAAAACTTATGTACCATTAAAATATCCCCATTTTTCCTACACTACAATCAATAACTAGATTTCGAATGTCTTTGATAATCCCTTACTTTTGACAAGGCATATAATGTTTTTCCCAAAAAATTAAAATCTAATTTAGTTTGGCATCTTGAGATGTAATTTGGTTTCAGTTCTGATAACGCATGGACTAAAATGGGGTTTTTTTTGGTTTTTTTGTTTTCGTATCATGTTTCTTTGCCTCGAGGAGTTTAAATTTCTGTCTTTGGCTTGTTTGCCACTTTCTCTCATACAATACATGTTCCCATTTGTAATAGTATCCATGTATCTCTACATATCTAGGTTTTCTTACTCTATCAATCAAATAGTGAACTTTATATAGTTGTATTATTTACTAATATTTAGTATCATGTACTTGTAATTAATTTATTGTTATTTTCTACACACTCAAGTAGTAAATACACATATTTGCCTTTAGCCAGTGTTGTTTGCTGTAGCATTTGCCTACTTTGCCCGTACATATAGATTTGTCATCAGATCTGATTACCAATGTCTTGTCTCATGTGTATTCACAGGTCCTTTGCTCTGTCTGGCCATAGTTTAGTTTAATACACTGTTCAGGTAGTCTTCGTCTCACTTCTGGTTCAAGAGCCCTGTGACAATTAATGTGGTCGAAACTTTTAACCATACATTTTGAAAAATTAAACTGACAATCCAGATTTATTCAGTTCTTAAAACAAGTTGATCGCCCCTCGTGTCATTTACTTTTAAAAGAGTTTAAAAGTTCAATATTAAAAATTGTTTTAATGAAATTTCAAGGGCGTCGAGTTATACAACAAACGGATCTGTTGACATTGTCAATTTTCTCACTTACAATGCCGCCTGGAAGCTGTCATCAGGGATGCAAAAGAAACTTTTGGTGACATCATAGTTACATAAACAGCATATTAATGTTCAATGACATTCAAGTATAAAACACAAATCAAAATTTAAACAAATACTTAAAAACAAATTTGTCCCGGTCGTATCTTTGTTGAGTGTTTAAATGTGTTATGTATAGTTATGTTCAACTACTGTTGCAAATAAATAGTGGATTTGCTACAAATTTACAAATCAAAGAGAAATATATTAATTATAGACAATAATGCAGTACATGTAGTTTTGCAGTTATGCCATTGTCTTTACCTCTTTTATGAAGCATAGAGAACATTAGTTAAATCGAACGCCTTTAATCATTCTGTTCATATAGTTGACATCACATATTTTGGTAGATTTTGGTAAATTTCCAAAAGAAGTAATTTTTTGCCAAATAATTCAAATAATTGTTGACAATGCGAAACAATCCCATTTGCATATTTCGTGACGTCATGCATGGATTCAGATGGAGAAAGCAATCGTAGCAATTGATTCGTAAAAAACCATTTAGAGTACATGTTACTTTCACTCTTTTCCATAACTTGTTCTCCTTAATATTGTTATAGTTAGTTTAATCCACTGATTGAATACAATATTTCATCAGCAATAATGAATACCATCACTGACTGAAGACAACCTTCGAGATATGCACTACTTCAATCCTGCTTTCGTTGTTGCATTTGGAAATCTTTCAAAATCTCGATTTCTTCATTTGCTGTCACACATTGTTTGACTTGTGTATTATCAGTTGGTAAATCATTAGAGACAGTTCTATAAGTGAGACGGCATAAACTGTTCATTGACCTCGAGTCAAGATGGATGCATCCATTGAATGATATTGATAATTATGTGCAGAACTTGAACCAATTTTATTTTTCCCTCTCGCACTGTCTTTTTCCGAAGAGAATAGTATTTTAGAAGTATTTTCATAATCAGTGACTGCAATCTTCTGAAAGGAAAACTGTCAAAATCTTATAATCTTCAAATTCTCTCTTTAATATTGCTTCACATTCTCAGGAAACTGACATATTAATTTCAAAAGGATTACTGATGCTTATCGATGACAAGAGTAAATAGATGAATTTATGACCATATAAAACAGGTTTTCAAGTGCATCTGTATGGTTCTTTTTCAGTCATTAGCAGAGCAAAAAGTGAGCACAACATGTTGCTATCAGGGCATTATTGTAACATTTCATAAGAAGACTGTACTATGCAATCCACCAGTAAGCATTCTTTTGCTGTTGACTACATCACAATAAAATATTCGACTCAGTTGGGACTGTTAAAGTGAGTATTAATCTTTTACAATGAAAACAGTATTCCCTAGTTACGACTGCAAGACACATGTCTGTAGTTCTGCTAATGATCGAATGATGTACTTGGCAACTGTAGTGATTGAGACTGATTTACTTTGAAAATATTGTTGATGTTTTGAGAAAAGAAAGCACGTTAAAAATGGTTCAAGTAAAACTTTTCAAAACATTTCTTTTTCAAATTCAATATTTAGAGAGAAATGTTCTCCAATTCGATGTGAAACACACCGTCACTTCAGAGTGATTCAGCTGTAATATATCTTCACGATCTGTCATGTGAAAAGTACACCCAAAAGGAAAGTTATTTGTATCATTAAGCAGAATCGTTTAAATTTGCGTTCGGTTTGATTAGATTTTTTTTGGATTCATTTTGTATAAAAAGCAACATCTTTATCAAAAACCTAAATAAAGTTGAAGACTTTATTTTTCAGATGTGTAGTTCTGAAATTGTTGTAAGGACCTTTACTACGGTGACACAATTTCAAATAAATTTCCCCAACATCTTTTAACCGTTTCCCCAATATGCTTGTGTCATAGTGGTAATATCGGTGTTGCCTATAAAGCGAAAACTGCATGGCAGCCATTTATTGTGAACACATTTTATTTTTTTGAATTACAAAAACGATGCCTATGGCGTTACTATTTACTTTACTTTAATATGATATGTTTACTTACGATTTACTACAATCTGTATTGTATGCATATACATTTTTAGTCTATAAAAAAAAGAAAAAAGTCTGGGGGGCACACCAAAATCGAGATCAACGTGCAAATCCAGATATGTAAGACCAAATATAGAGAGAAAAACTTGATTTTTGCAAAAAGTGTCAAATGTGAATGGACTGTAAGCCCATCTGACATTTTCGGCTTTATTTCCACTTAAACGGCATTGTCAAACACCAAAAATATGACCTGGTTTTAAATCACTTGGCAAACCATAGTAATATTCAAAGCTGAAAGGTTATAACTGCCCCGCCCCGCGCCTACAAAGCTCACAATCGACTTCAGTACTAACAAGCCTCAACTGCAGTGTTTATAGTCTGTTAACCGTTGCCGAGGCAACCGTTTTTTTCGCTACAGTCAACATTACAAGACAAATATTTAACATATCATGATACTTGTATAATATGCTTAACTGTTTGGCATTATTTAATATCGTAATTACGCAACATACATTGTATTCCTGCATAAGCTATGGGTGTCTTGTTCTACTTTTCTGTTTAGGTGTAAATTATACCATAAACCTTGACAGAATATGCGCCTCCCGATATTTACAAGACAATGCTGTCAACATAGGTTTAATGACACACAATCATTTAATGAACAGACAGATAAACAAGTTATTGTAGTTGTGCATATTATTAAAGAAATACCGATTTGTACATCATGATTTACATCATTGGATATAACTGACGTCCAAATTCGTCGGCGAGGAATAACAAGTATCTGACTCTCGTGTACAGATGGATAGGTGTTCAGAAATTACCTTCAATAAAGTATCAACTTTTATCAACACTTATCAACTAAATATGGAACTCAGACAAAAAATGCCAAACGTTTGATAGCATATCATGATGGCGTCTTTATTTTAAAATTCAATGCATATATTTCAGTAAGAGGCTTTATGCCAACGTAAACAATATAAATATACAAAACAATACTGACAAACATCAGAGAGAAGAGTGATCTTTACAATGTAAATCTGTAAGTTCATTTGATAATGTAAATTTGAATGAAATGAATGTTGAATGAATTTTGATTTTATAAAACACTTTGCAAGTAACATATATTAACATGATCAGGTAATTTTGGGATATATTTCATTCTTAGTTCCTTAACAAGAACAAATTTGAATAAAAAAAGTAATGATATGCTTCTTCCATCATCTTTCTTTGATCATCTTTCATCATTTGAGCAGCTGTACAACTCTAATTAAATTTTTCCATCGTTTTCTGGTGCATGTCAATCCAGTTAATACCATATGCAATGTTAACTGTCCCTAAGTCTGCATTGAGGTTTAAATAAAATGGGTGCATGGGTTGGCACCGGCACGCAGATATGTGGTAGTTGTCAGCAATGCCATTTTTAAAGGCATTTGACGTCGGTGTATTGCCAGTAGATGACAACCTTCCTACAGTCAACAGACCTCCGGGTTTTTCCTAATCAGGTTTGCAATGGCAATTCATGAACAATGGCCATTTTTCTAGCTGTATATTCGTTGCCAAGGTTTTGTACACTTTCAGTGGCGTCTGTTCCCTAAAAGTGTGTTTCTTGTATGGATTTCGAATATGGCTTATAATAAATGAGTAGATATTTTACAGGCTTCGAGATGATTTAGGAATATCCATTATTTTAGTATTATGCTTCTGCTATTGTTGAAAAATTGTTGGAATATTATTTATCACCATTGAATTTGTTTTTTAAATTTCAGAATTTGCGTGAATACAAATCATATTAACTCAGCTATCATTTTATGACCAGTTTCAAGCAGATCAAACGGACTTACGTTGTTCCTAAAAGGAAAGGGTGATTGATATGCTGTATCCAGATAGAAGCTGCAGGTATATTGCTCTGCTGTAATTCGGTTAATCGTCCCATTTATTTTTAAGTTTATTTCAAATCGCCATATCAATTTTACTTAAACATCTTGCTGACGAATAAACCATTATGATTTACGAGAAACAACACCAGCCAGAATGGATTTCCATTCAGAAGTAACGGGAAGTGATCAAATCAGTAAGACATTATGTAATCAATTCAAGAGTAGATACCGTATTTTAAGAGCAAGTAAGAACATGATGACTTTACTGCTTGATGATCTAATCGTATTTACCGGTTGTCTGAAGCAGTCATGGGCTCCCAGCCTCATTAAACCGATAAGCTTTACCTAAATAGTGTAATAAAAGCGTAAATGCCACAGTAAAAACAGAAGGCATTAGTGGCTATTTTGATGTTTTACCCTAAACTACATGTTCACTCTACGTTGGACATTCAGCTCTCCGGCGAGATGATTGCTGTCTGCATGGTTGTACTGTTAGAAGTACATGTCTATCTACACACGAAGGCAAACACGGACCTTCTAACTGTATCACTGTACACCATCACAAGTATCATGGGACTATATAACAAATTTAGGATTGATCAATAGTTGTAATAATCAATTGATGAACTAGTTGCATGAACACTTTATCCATCAACAACGTATTTGATGTAATTGATCATGATTCAGATTTGGCATACACATGATTTGAGAAATACTTTCTTCAGTGGCACTTTTGTTTATAATTTAAGATTTGTTTATTACAAAAAAAAATCCAATTGAAACATCTTGTTTGAATGTCATTACGGTACCTGCAATTGTTGATGCATGTGAATACCTACATTGTACACGCTGTATAATTCGGGTTGCTAGAAATGTATTACTTATCGCCCTAAGGAGTCATATTGTAAATTGCTATTGTAAATTGTAAGATGTAATCATGTTCTTTACCCTAAAGTTAAGAATATTAGTTCATGCATGAGGGAACTACCGGTACTTGATCCAAAGTAGATACTTAGTTCAATTACTTTTGAAATACTTCTACTGGAAAAGCATAAAGTGCATACAGCTGAATTTGATTTTAAAAGTGAGTCATTTCAGTGGTTCTTCTCTATCGACATTCTCGATAATCCAGAGTATACGCTCAAATAATTCTACTCAGTATACTCTGGACCTGTGCATGGCTCGGCCCGGCCCGATAACAGCTCGCCTGCCTTTTCTCACCAGCCAATCGAGTGCGTCTTTCAAAGTGAGTGACAGCTTGTCAACTCTGCCTGCTGTGCGAGAAGCATATTTAGGAAGGGAATGTGTAGACAGATTGGGATTCAGCATGAAATATTCAAACTTCTGAAATTTATTTTGAACTCCAACGAAGGGATCCGAAATGCCAACATTTAAGATAATTAAGAAAACAAATGATAATGCAGGATGAAACCCGCACTTGGAAGCTGACCTGGTTCATGACAGAATCCTATCGGTTACAAACGTCCGATCGGGATAATACAAAAAAATATGAGCTATGAGACGGTTTTTCTGTGACAGGCCTCCCGCAACATACCATTCAGTTAACTGAGCTCACATGTATATACAACCCCCTTTGTAAGACAACAGTGAATATAAACGTTCCGGCCGAAACGATGACGCCCTTTCCTGTATGTTGGTTGCAAATATATTTTGCAAGTTTTGATGAACAAGAACACATCCATCACTTCACAGAGCTTACAGGGTAATTGTAATTGAATAAACTTTTCGAAGCTAAAGCGAGAAAATACACAACCAAAGTTGCTCCATCTGTTTAACAGAGTTGTGTTATTATAGCAGTCTTTCCATTAGTAGGCTCAACGTCCTAGCCTAGACAGCTCATTGGATGAAATACAAGCCAAGGGAGTTAATAAAGTTATTGGGCCGAGCCATGCATGGGTACAGAGTATACTGAGTAGATTTATCGGAGCGTATACTCTGGATTGTCGATTCATATCCATAGAGGAACACTTCGATTTATTTTGTCATTGACAAAGTTGAATAGACATGGCTCCCTCAGACATACAAACATATTTTACTTATAGTTACAAAGCTGTAAGATGATATAGATGATTAACAATGAGTCAAGTAAAGTATCACATTATCAATAGTTCCATCTACACAACGTTTATAAAACAAAGTTGGACGAGGAGGTCAACAATTTTAAAATTTATAATCCGAAAATAACTAGTTATTCTTCAGATAATTAGATATTATAGCAGTTTTCTATGACATCGAGGCTGTCGTTAGGGACATTCCCTAGAGGCTATCCAAACGTCACTTTGTCGATGTCAATATCACTTGTAAACTTTCAGACAGGTGTTTAGCAATCAAGACTTGAAGTAGTCTCAGAACACCTAAACTTGTGAATAAGCAACTTACCGTTTGCATTAACGTTTTCATATTTAGGTAAGATTTTTAAAAAAACATACAAAAAGATAAAGTGAAAACTTTATATTTTGTTTTTTTTGGAGAAATTATTTTTGAAAATACTCTTTTTGTGATTAAGCACCATAGTTTACTGATTTAACTTGCAAATGTTTTTTTTTATGTTTAGGATAAATGCTTACAAAAACATTCAATCTACAACAAAACAAACTGACCGTAAAATGCAAAAATTAAATCGAGAAAAATAACTTTCATCATGATTGATTTTTTGAGAGGACAGATCCAAAAGATATATCACAGCTGAATCTCTCTAAAGTGAAGCTTCATTTCACATTTAATGAATTTTCCTCAAATGGCGTGACATTGAGAATTACGAGCTCATACTTGAATAACTTTTATAATTCTCTCTCACATCGTCTCTCCGACAACATACAGAACATGAATAATATTTAAAAGTATTTTGATAACCAACGAGTACAATATTTTGAAAGGAAAACTTCAACATGTTATAATCTTCAAAAGCCCTTATTAAAGGCGCTGTGGCACGTTTTTCTTTTTCTTTTTTACTGACATAAAGTGATCTCACGAAAAGGTAAATAAGTGTTGCTAATGGCTAAATAATACTCCAGAATAAAAAGAGTTCCAAAACGAATTAACTTGTTCAGTTAAGCAATGCGAGTCAATTTCCCTTCTAGCGGCCATTTTAAGGTGTTAAAGGTAGTTCAAGTGATCTGACTGCTGTGGCATTAACTAAACACTCAAAGTAGAGTTTTGGATATAGTACCATGATAAAATTGTCAATTATCGTGTTGTCTGAACTCTCAAATTCGCATGAGATCTACAGATATACCTCCCACACTGAGTGCCAAGAGTGCCAAGCTGCTATCGCTTTATACCTGGCACCATTTTCCTCCAATACTGATAACTGTTTCTATGGATACGGCTTTTTGGGTCGTGTAATGGGATGTTTTACCCTCCAACATAACAATATATTGCGTAAACTTTTATATTAAATAGCAAATTTGAGAAAACAAACTATGCAAAAACACGTGCTACAGCGCCTTCACATTCTAAGGAAACTGAAATATTTAATTTCAAAACGAATGGTGATGTTTTTTTTTATATCAAAATATATTAAGACCTCACACCATTAACAGTTGACTCTTTCTCATTAGAAATTTTGACAGAACACAAATAAATAAGGATAACCCCCTGAATCTATTGATATCTTTCCGCGGCAGGGAATACGGATTATCCTGTTCATGCTACATGAAATAAACGGTATTATAATACGTACTATTAATAAGGAAAACTTTTGGATATTTCCCCAAAACGATATCAGTAGAGACTTCTAGATCAAATATTTTTGTAAATGTGATGTAAAAAAACAACATTTTCATCAACGAAGAATGTAGAGTAAAATATACATGATTGGTGTGTGTCACAACATATCTTGCATGTGCAATGTCAATGACAATACAATACCTACTTGAATATGAATCCTACAATCACTTTATATATTGGAAACCATAACGAGTGTTGTAGTCTGTACAAGGTACCCGTCCAGACACTGATTATGGAAAGATCAATGAAGAAGGTCTGATTAATGTTTACCAAAGTCGAAAATGTTTACCCCGATTGAATCCTAATTTTAAATTAATTAATTTATCTATTTCCTGAAAAAATATTCTTAATTATTCGCAGATTGATTTTGCACTGTACAGGAAATAAACTTGATATTCAGTGTCCTCTATAGCGATTATAGAGCTTATGAAGTGATACCAATCAAATGAATATACCCATCTCCGATTCGTTTTCACTTACCCCTCATAGCAACCGTCTTTCTGCTGAATATAACAGTATTGATTTAAATATGATTTAAATTTAAATGAACCTTGACTTCATTAATAATTGAATCATTTTATGAGAAATGAGTTGTACATGCAGGTATGTTACTAAAATAACTAGTTATGGTTCATGTGACATAAACATTGATTATTTAATAAACATGTCTAAAACTATTTTACAAAACCGCTCTAATAAATCATAAAACATTCGTTCAAATTGCTGAACCTTTATGCAAATGCATACTATTAACAAATCTAATATTTATCCACCTCAAAGAGAGTCGCCTGATTTTGTAGGATATCATATTTATATAGAACATAATTAAGCAACAAGCAAAAAGTCAAACAGCGGTAATCCACAACTGTTTGTTTGTCAAAAGTATTTAAGCATATCTTTGATTACAAGATTCAACACATGAGTCTCACTGAAAGAATACAACGCAGTAAAAAGGAAAACATGTCCACTGACTCTGCAACATATTGGTTTTTTTTCACCATTTTCCCTTGTATCATCATTGAAAGAAAACTATCAGTGTTATATGTCGACACAGAGTAATGACACTACAGCATACAAAGCATTTCCAACAGGACCTTTACTTTCTTCTGTCTGTCTTCTGTTTTCAATAACAGAGCAGCACCTATTCATAAATTCAGCAAGATAATGGTAAACAAAACCCGATGAAATCATTTTGAACTGAGGTTTCTGCACATGATGATCTGGTTTCATTATAGGAATCATGAATTGACTAAGAAGACAACATTATTAAGAAACTTGCGAAATCAACATTGCAGGTTGGACAATTCCTCCTTATCGATAATAGTAGGAGATACAAGACATGAGAGCCAACTGCCATTATATTTGATTATTTCAGAACATTCTGATTTGCATTTACATGGGCGTTAAACAACTGCAGATGCGAAAGTTTGGGACGAAGTTATATTTGATCATTTAGGAAATATCAGACACTTTAGTCTCAAGCTTATGATGTCTGTAAATGGAAGAATTTCCTTCCCTAATATAGAATGAAACGTGGCAATAGTTCCTTATTAATTACAAGAGACAGTGCGACTCAAATTGACGCTCAGAAATGATTATTGTAAATTCGAAAGATAGGGATAAGACATTGCCATTTTTATTGTGTCACATCCATCAAATACAATTTATAGTTACGACAAGTTAACTTGATTTTGTTTGAATGTTTATGTTGCAAGCTTATCCTATTCATGAACATGAACATGTAAAGATGAAAATGTTAAATGCTAAACTGTTAAATGTGAAAACGGTAGTCTAAGGATAGAGTAAAACATAAAAGGATCTCAATTGCAAGATAATAAATGATAAATGAACAGCGAATGTAACTGTTACAACCAAGTGAAGAATAAGAGATTCCAAAATAATATTAATCTAATACAAACTTTGCCATATGCTTCTTTGATAAATTCTGTGACCTCACCAGACATGTTCTGCATGCATATGTAGTATTTTACCATTTTTACCAACTTTGCGTAAAGCTCTTTTCTGATTGACTCCAGTGAAACATCAAAATAGAGCCATGGGCTCTGTAGCTCAGCAGGATATCATTGATTTACTATCTAAAGTTGAATATTTAAGGTATTTAAGTTATTGTTCACAAGCAAAAGATAGGTTCTTAGATCATGACCACTGTGACCCCATTTGAGGTCACGGGGTCACAAAATCTACAATTAAGAATCCCCATTGCACAAGGAGTCTGCACACAACTTTTCAGCTCTCTAGACCTTTTGGAACTGGAGAAGAAGATGAAAATAGGTTTTTAAGGATGTGACCCCGGTGACCCCATTTGGGGACACAGGGTCATATAATCTACAATTTAGAATCCCCATTGGCCAAGGAGTCAGCACACAACTTTTCAGCTCTCTAGAACTTTTGGAACTGGAGAAGAAGATGAAAATAGGTTTTAAGGATGTGACCCCAGTGACCCCATTTGGGGACACAGGGTCATATAATCTACAATTTAGAATCCCCATTGGCCAAGGAGTCAGCACACAACTTTTCAGCTCTCTAGAACTTTTGGAACTGGAGAAGAAGATGAAAATAGGTTTTAAGGATGTGACCCCAGTGACCCCATTTGGGGACACAGGGTCATATAATCTACAATTTAGAATCCCCATTGGCCAAGGAGTCAGCACACAACTTTTCAGCTCTCTAGAACTTTTGGAACTGGAGAAGAAGATGAAAATAGGTTTTAAGGATGTGACCCCAGTGACCCCATTTGGGGTCACGGGGTCACGAAATCTACAATTTATATTCCCCATTGGCCAAGGAGTCTGCACACAACTTTTCAGCTCTCTAGACCTTTTGGAACTAAAGAAGAAGATGAAAATAGGTTTTTAAACATGTGACCCCCGTGACCCCATATGGGGTCACGGGGTCACGAAATCTACAATTTAGAATCCCCATTGGCCAAGGAGTCTGCACACAACTTTTCAGCTCTCTAGACCTTTTGGAACTGGAGAAGAAGATGAAAATAGGTTTTTAAGGATGTGACCCCTGTGACCCCATTTTGGGTCTCGGGGTCACGAAATCTACAATTTAGAATCCCCATTGGCCAAAGAGTCTGCACACAACTTTTCAGCTCTCTAGACCTTTTGGAACTGGAAAAGAAGATGAAAATAGGTTTTTAAGGATGTGACCCCTGTGACCCCATTTGGGGTCATGGGGTCACGAAATCTACAATTTAGAATCCCCATTGGCCAAGGAGTCTGCACACAACTTTTCAGCTCTCTAGACATTTTGGAACTGGAGAAGAAGATGAAAATAGGTTTTTAAGGATGTGACCCCTGTGACCCCATTTGGGGTCTCGGGGTCACGAAATCTACAATGTAGAATCCCCATTGGCCAAGGAGTCTGTACACAACTTTTCAGCTCTCTAGACCTTTTGGAACTGGAGAAGAAGATGAAAATAGGTCTTTAAGCCTGTGACTCCTGTGACCCCATTTGGGGTCATGGGGTCACGAAATCTACAATTTATATTCCCCATTGGCCAAGGAGTCTGCACACAACTTTTCAGCTCTCTAGACCTTTTGGAACTAAAGAAGAAGATGAAAATAGGTTTTTAAACATGTGACCCCCGTGACCCCATTTTGGGTCATGGGGTCACGAAATCTACAATTTAGAATCCCCATTGGCCAAGGAGTCTGCACACAACTTTTTAGCTCTCTAGACCTTTTGGAACTGGAGAAGAAGATGAAAATAGGTTTTTAAGGATGTGACCCCTGTGACCCCATTTGGGGTCTTGGGGTCACGAAATCTACAATTTAGAATCCCCATTGGCCAAAGAGTCTGCACACAACTTTTCAGCTCTCTAGACCTTTTGGAACTGGAAAAGAAGATGAAAATAGGTTTTTAAGGATGTGACCCCTGTGACCCCATTTGGGGTCATGGGGTCACGAAATCTACAATTTATATTCCCCATTGGCCAAGGAGTCTGCACATAAAATTTCAGCTCTATGGAGACATTGGTTCTGGAGAAGAAGTCGAAAAAGCGAAAAGTTTACGGATGGACGGATGGACGGATGGACGGATTGACGGATGGACGGACGGATGGACGGACGCCGGACACCATGCCATGCCATACTTGTACTTGCAATGAGCGAATCTAGTCCTTACTTATATATATATGTATGCGTACTTTTGAACGGATTTAAACCATCTATAATGTTTTGTTATTTGAACGTCGTACTTGAGATGAGGTCAAGAAATGTTAGACTGTAACAATCGCAATTGTAGTTAATTGGAAACCTGCAAGCTGAAATATCACTATTTATTTAAAACTATCTGCAATGGTATATTTGTAATGTTATACGTCCCATAAAACAAAACATTTATTGGACATACACCGTTGAATTTGGAGAATGAAATTGATCAATGACATATATTCGATCATTATGTGACCATTAAATCTCCTGACGCCTTCAATTTCTGTTTAGTACTTTACGTTCGCTAAACACGCCATTCCACTCATTGGTTACTTGAAATCCCAATACGTGAGATGATTTATCATGGGTAGTAATAAAAAAAAACTTTCTTCCATCAAAATTGTTTTTAAGGAATCCACTTGGCATAATGTCTTTTTAGAGATCAGTTACTTCAGTATCCATAGTTTGTCTCGTTGTTAAATAATACTATGCAGGCAGCATATGCATGTGTGGGAGAACAGGTGACATAAGTTCGTCAATACATTAGAGAGATACATGTACTACCACAAAAGAGAAAAGGTTCAGAATTAAAGCACCACTTTACAGAATGCAGTTGTTTAAAGTTTCATTATTTAAGAACATTGTACTGCCATCTTTATTTTTATTGTTATAGAAAGTTGTTTCATTCCACAATGTTAGTTGCACAATACATGTCACTGCCGTCGGGTTTGGAGGTATATAGGTAAATGATTCACTTACTAATGTAAGTATGTGTCCCGACTATACAATTACGTATTGAATTGTTTAATAACAGCCACCATACATACAGTTGCCTCATATAATGAGATAGGATAGGACAGATACGACATATTGTTGACACATTAAAGTGCAGTTAAAGTGAAACATATCCTGTAGATCACTTGGTCGTTTCGACCCTTAGGATAATATATTTGATGATCATAGTATGTGTTTTTGATGCTATTATGTTTCTTTAACATCCTGAAAGACAGACGAAATGTAAACTTTCGCAAATAACCAATATCAACCGATACGCTAATGAAATAATGGAAATATGATTTCAAATTATGTTTTAAAGAATATATAAAAGGATATATTCCAATGAAATAAAATCCATTAACATGAAAAGAATATACAAAAGTATGTTGTTAACACATGTGCAGTATCTAAATGTTTGTCATCCTGTCCCTGAAGTTATATAACAGCCTTGGCAAATCTATGACAAGACTAAAGATCTAAAGTTTCATAAGCTCTTTATTATTACATTTCTAACCGTATATTGAAAATAAACTAAACTTTAGTCTAGATGTCTTACCATGTCTTCAGATAATGCACGGTAGCAGTTTATTGCCATTTCCTGCGTTAATCATGCTCATTTGAACGCGTAGATTCGTAGTTCACAGACTGTAGACTTCCTTTGAGGCTTTGTTTGGTAGATGTTTCTTTTCCCTTTGACTTATTTTATTCAACACTTTCTAATTTCCTTTTCATTAATAAGAGTCAAATTGCACATTCCTAATAGCAGGCATTTTGACTTGTGAAAAAAGCTCTTTGGCTTCCGTGTTCGTGTTTTAACTATTGATCTATAGACTGTGAAAATTGAATTAGCAGTCTGTGTTTCTTTCATCAAATAACTGACAACCAAAGGAATCCAATTTGCTGGATGTGTTTTCTCCAACAATTTTCTCGAATTCATGCAAACATTTTGACAACATAAAAATAATCATATTTGTCTGAAATTTACCACAGACTTCTTCAAGGGTTATCGATGCCTACTGAGAGAATCCAGCGTTTCTTTTCATTTGATTTTTCAATACCTCAGATCAGATCTTTTAACAAATTCAAAACAGTTTTGTTTAATGCTGCTACCATATGTAGAATACATTTGGACATTCCATTACATAATTATACATGGACAGGGCCCCGTTCCATAACAGCGAGCGAGATAATTGCTCAATGTAGCGCTCAAGCAGCGCTCAAGTAGCCCTCATTTTCTCCTGAACGACACGGTGCAAAACCTCAAAGTTCGCTCTCTTTGCTACCTAGCGCTACATTGAGCAATAACGTTCAAGAGAGGTTTCAAAGCTAATTGAGCGATTACTTTGAAACTTCTCTTGAACACGGCCCTGATGTACTCACATACAACCCCAACATTCTCAATATACCTACTTGTTTGTCCCGGAAACTGTAAGGGTAATGGACAGTCTTGAATAAGCAATGTAGACGATATACTACCCTTACAATAGCAAGGACTCCAAAACTTAAAGAAACTTTAAATTTCATTGTTAATAATTGACATACATTTAATGTTTTCTATTTATCTGTTCATCACTTGATTCAGTTAAGAATTGTCTACATAATTATATTGATATAGCCGTTTCCCACAACTAGGAGTTTTGCATGAATCATATAATCATAGGGAATATATATAGGATATTATATGAATGTCTGTGTCATACTATGTTTACGACCAGTGCCTGAATATTAGTAATTCCCGAGCGAGAGCGAGGGATATACCGATATTCAGGCACGAGTGTCGTAAACATGGTATGACATAGACACGAATATGATATTCTGTTTATTACCGAAGTCGTGAAAAATACGCTAAAATCTACTTTCAAGCATAAGCTAGAATGCAACGTCGAAGACGAAACGTAACGTCATACTATTGTTTATGACGTTACGTCACCGTGACAAAGTGAAAGTTTGCCCTAGGACATCGTATGAAAAATATGAACCCCGATATGATTGCCCGTAGGTAATAAATACATATGTGACATAGACTAATTGTATAATCAATAAACTTTAAATGTTTAAATGTTTAATATTTGTGTGTTTACAAGGCAGTAACCTGCTGAACGAAGATGTTCGAGAGAAAACATTTGCATGTGCGCTTTGTCAAAGTGACTGTGCAATTTACAACATCGCAGTCTCAAAAACTTGTTATTGTATTCTACATCATGAATTATGTAGAATTCAATAAAGGAATATCAAACTACTGACATAACATTCAGTGGCACGCTAATGAGTCTTTGAACATAAATTACATCGGATTGTTGGTACATGAAAACTGTTTCTCATACATGTATGTCATATTGTAGATGATGTGCGGTTGATGTCATTGACTAGTTTTGCATTAGAAACATAACATATATATATATACACATTTTTTCACAGAGGCGTGTATCGCTTGAAAACAGACAGAAAAAGAAAAGACATAAATACCTCTATAGACCCTACCATATGACTATATAAAAGGAAAGGGATGTAACGACAAAACCACCTCATGCTCATTCAAAGTCATACATCGCATCAATAACAAAAAATATGGCACACTCGATCACAACGATACGAAAGCGAAATGATTCCCCTACAAAATGAGCTATACAGAGTCACAATCCGATCGTTATTTAAAAAGGTTTTGCGATTGTATATCACTACCTCCAAACCAATTTCCCCTCTCACGAAAATCCGCGAAAACTCACCTTTTAAAATAGTTTATTAATTCCAGCAATGTTGACAGCACCTATGAATCGGCAGATTCGAACTACAGAGTGAAACTACAAAAAATATAACAACACCTACATATTATTTCTCCGACTGTACTACTGCATTATGTCTCATATTATCGCCATGCTGTCCACTGGTAGGTCATTCATGACCTTGACATTCATTTGACCTCGATCAGTCCACATCCATGTCAAATGAATGTCAAGGTCAAGGCTGATACTTTGATTGGTGAGGAAATTGGTGGTAATACATTCTGTGTTGCGTCTGTGTTGTCATGATCACTTCATGAACGGATTTCATCTGAACGTCGATTTGTTGGTAAGAATACTTGGTTCAACTACTTAGGCACTTCCGTTTTTGTATCAAATATTCACAATAGTCTTTAATAGTGAAAAAGCATCGCCGCTACCTGATCACATTTTATAAATAATCTACATTCTCAACATAACATCAAACCCATTATGCTGCTGATCAAACTTTTCACCAGCAAACACTGCCGAAGATAGTGGGAAACGCTCAAGCAAAATGTCCTGTCATTCTTCCTAGGTAATTGGTATCTTTTTACATATTCTGACTGCAGGGCGTAGGCGTATTTCTGCGATCTCAAAAGATGAGGCACCAGATGTAATGCATACGTACCTGAACAAATGGATAAAAATTTTATAAATTTTAATGCCGTGACATTTTGCTTTTGGCATGTTGAAAATGATGTGCAGCAGTGATATTTGAATTCAGGCTTCGAGGTGATAGTTCACATCCTATTATGTCTATTGTTGTAACTCCACCCACTGCCAAATATATATCAAATACAGTGATCCTTTTTCAACATGTATATTTAATTTTCTTACAACAGTCATGCATAAAAAATAAATGTTTCTCAATGTCATATGTTTTGATCAATGTGGTATATATTAATCAACGAGTTGCGAGGAATTACGGATTATCTGTCCTGAGTTAATTATTGTGATAAACGTCGAGCTTTAGCGAGGGGTTTGACAATAATTCACGAGGGACAGATAATTCGTAATTCCGAGCAACGAGTTATTATTTGTTTTACCCAAATTCATTTTAATGCGTAAAAATCGAAAAATAAGACGCCACATCACAATCTTTGATTAGACTGTAGATTACAAATTGTATATTCATACGCCATTCATTAACTTTCTCACACCTTCAAGATGAGCGCATCTAAATAGTTTGCTACTAACGCTCTTTTTTCAGTAAGATTCTGACATATTGAATAAGTTGTATTAAGTTATAGAAGCTGATTTCACAGCGGAAACTGTGACGCCGGTTTGTTCCCTGCCAATGTGCAGTATAGTGGTATTACATTAAGTTGTTTACAATCTAGAATCATAACATGATGGACATGATGTAAACATCTTATACAGATTTAACTTCTTGTATACAGACAGTCTTGATTTTCCAGTCATAAGACATCTGTCAGCAACAATTATATTGTCTGACACTTTATCCTTCCTGACACTGATTATAGAGTCTGCGTCCCGTATGTTTAGTAGCAGACAGCAGCACTGGCAAGTTGCAATTAGCTGAATAGAGTAAATGATGATTGCTAATCAGCCAATCATTCCAGGATGGATAAAGGGATCTGGAATGCAGGAACTATATTACCAACGGACGTTATGAGTAAACATAAAAGAAATATCATTTTCACATGGTATTTTGTACATTCAAGGAAATGGAAATATTTAGTTCTTAGTTTAGTTCAATAGTGCATATCATGATTATAATTATGTAAAGTATGTAATTGTCGATACTGTCAAGTAACCCGACTGGGAGTGCCCAATTCCGCTCTGGAGAATAAACATGGATGGCATCCTCAGTGAGAACCGATGTTTCATTCCGTTCTTGACAATTTAGCATTGATGGCATCCTCGGTGAGGTATGATTCCATGTCCCCTTCTGAACAAATAAGCCTTGAGTGCATCCTCAGTGAGTACCGATGTCTCATTACTACACTCTCTGGAGAATAAACATTGATGGCATCCCGGTGCCCAATCACACTCTGAAAATATAACAGCTGGTGCCCATCTTCACAGATCCTCAGCGAGTATGACTTCCACGCCCCTTCTGAACAAATAAGCCTTTAATGCATCCACAGTAAGTATCAGTGTCCCATCCCGCTCTGGACAGAACATCTTTGGGAGAAGCGTCCGTAGTACCTGTGACCGGTACATGACAGATACTTTAGGTATACAATAACTATATATTAGTTCGTTAAACCTTTTTGGGATTTATCTTCCGCTAATTCCAGCTGATGTATAATAATTCATCACATGTACAATATCTCCTCACATGAAACGATTCGGCCAAGTTGATGTTATTGTAAATAAATGCGGGTAATTTGAGAACAGATTCCCCTGATAAGGTTTCCCATGTGTGATATAGCGGAGAGTAACGGAGCATATATAAAACCATGGGTAATCGAGGATGTCGTGTTGAGGGTCAAATTAGAAACCACCAGGCAATCGACAAGGCAAAAGAACAGCTCTCGTACTCCCGCTTTAGTTTGACCGTCTTCATATAGTATTAATTTATTGAAAATATAATGTAGTAAATAAAGTCAAAGAATAATAAATTTATATAAGGCACAACAGCACCATATAGGGAACTTCCATGCCACATTGGAAGTTTCCAAGTGATATAGTTTATTTAGTTATGCTCCGGAAAGGACAGACACGTATGGACACACAGAGTGGCATCTACCCCCGACTGCATCGCGGTGTTGGTGTATAATCATGGCAAATTCAAAATCCATATTAGAAATTCGAAACAAAGACATACTGGACAGCAAACTACTTTCATGTGTGGATACACTTTCTCCAGATGTCCATCACTTTCTGATGCTGAAGCTTTCTTTGGCACCACTGGCGTTTCTTCAAGTTAATTTGTGTTCCCTATTCTTGCTGGTATGCTTTGTCTTCTGGTCGTATTTTGATGATGGAGGTTGATGTTGCAGTGTTTCACCATGTCAACTTCCACAAATACAACACAATGCAACGATACAAAAACTATATACTTGGTCCACATCCGTGTTTTACAGGAATATAGCAATAATCTACTGAGGAATTACTGTTATCATTTCTGCAACATTGATTTATTCCTTTAACTGTTGTCAAAACGTTTTCTTTTTCTTCAAAATGTAGCCGTATAATTTTAGAATTTAAACGCTTGTTGTTCGAGGTAACACAATTGCATTGGTATGGTTTAACAAATCAATGAGAAATAATAATTTTAAAAAAAAATATTTATAAATATAAATAAATTTATATCACATTGCTTTGTTTTGCTATTAATACAAGGACATGACATACAGACATATTGACAGATCGAATGCCATGCACATTAAAAAAAACCTAACATTTAAGTTGATATAGCCCCTAGCTTCAGATCGGATCAATCTGAATACTCAGCATGCTCTTGTCATATACTGAACGAAATAATTATTACAAATTAAAAATTCGCCACTGCCTTTAACCGTAAAGGTTTTTTTTATTTTTGTAAATGTGACAACAGACGTGTTTTGAATTGAATTTGCCTTAAGCTACATGTAAGTAATTAAAATCATGAAACGGTTATGATGTGTCAAAGAAGAGAATCAGGTTTGGTAACTGTTGCTTAATTTGTATATGCAATACTTGCAAGTGTTTTTTTTCAAAATGATTTTCACAAAATAAGGTACTTGGACATGTACATGTACATTAACATGTATAATAATAGTAAAATGTCACGTTCTTAGTAGATTTGTGGTAAAACATCAGTTTGTCTTTTATTGCAAATAAATAGTACCAATTATTAAATCTGTTTAATAATATTTTACCTGTCAGCAGAAGTTTTACAAAAGTAGGTGATATAAAGATAAAGAATGACACGAATATGAATAAAGAATCTCACCCAAGTGTCTTCTGATATCAAATATCAACATCAGTTGATTGAAGTTACAAATATCCGAGGCTTGCCTTCAATTTAATATTTTTAATATTCGATTTGTCCTAAACCTTATTAAGTGAATCTAATCATTAAAAGTTATTTTAAGTCCTTTTATTGTTTCATTAAACGCATTTTATTCACATATATATATACTGATGGAAATGAATACAGGAACGCATGTATTGATGGTGAAATTTGTTTTATTGTCATGGGTTTTTGATCAAGTATATTTCATTTAGTATGTACACCACAGGTGAAATTTCAGTATCTGGTGTGTCCTCCCTGTTTCCTGATTACTTCTTCACACCGTCGTGGAACACTTTGGATCAACTTCCGGATGACAGCGCCGCTCTTCTTGGAGAGCCTGGAACATGGCATCAGGTGTCTGGGGTAGAACATCACGATCCCTCACCCGACGTCCAAGAACGTCCCAGAGGTGTTCAATGGGATTAATGTCTGGGCTCTTGGACGGCCATGGCAACACTCTGATGTTGTTTTGCGTGAGAAAATCCCTGCTGACGTGAGCCGTGTGGGGTCGAGCATTGTCATGTTGAAACTCAAAGTTTACACCCACTCTACGGCGGAAAGGAAGAACAACAGGTTGCAACACTTCGTCTCGGTAATGGACACCAGTCACCCTTCCATCAAGTCTAACAAGGTTGGTCCTATGGTCGTAGGTTATGCCGCCCCATACCATCACAGATCCCCCGTAGGAATCGTGTTGTTTGATGGTCACTGATGGTGACGTTAACGAAGGCGTCGCAAAACGCGGATACGACCATCTGCGAAGTCCAAATTGAATCGTGACTCAGAACTCAGAGTTTATTTTCGATGCTGGTTTAAATAGGTTACGTAAGGACATCAGCACCAGCTGTCGGTCGTTTCGTGGCGTTGGCTTACGTTTTGGACCACGACCGGGTCTAATCTTTACGTTCCCTGTCTGACGGTACCGGTTCCACAGTCGCGAAATCACACTTTTAGACTTGTTAAATTGTCTGACTGTCTGGCATATTGATTGACCTCTGTTTATGCACCCGATAGCCTGCCATTTCTCATTATCAGAAAGGTATGCTCTAGGCATGATTCTGAAGGTAAAGGTACACTGACATTCGTTGACTCCTTGAATGTTAAATGGACGTTGCCATGCATGAAGTTCATGGAAATCAATTGTCACGTGCACGGTACCTTTTCAGTGAAAGTAAACTTCAACATTTTCAGTTTATAATTGCCCAACGCAGCCTCGAACAAACGGAACATGCCAGACATAAGTAAACAGTAATTAAGCGTTCCCTTATTCGTTTCCATCAGTATATAAATTATATATGTTGTTCAGTGTTATCTTTGTCACGATCTGCAATGCATAATCAGTATTCTTTCTTCTCGATGTAAACTCGCTCTTCTTATACAGTGTGTTGATCTGACCAGTCTGAATCTAGGCCAATACCAGATCTTCATTGTTGTTGTATAGAGGAGTGATCAATCCTCAGATGAGACTTCATGCGAGTCATCACAAACTACTTATATAACTTATAAACTACTTAATAAACTTATATAACCACCCTGATGGTGATCTTCATTCTTGTTGAAGCATGGCAAAACTTACAGGTTTGTTTTTGGCATTTAAGATTTTCCATATTAGGTAATTTGTTTTAGAGACATTAGAGGCATCACTATACTATCACATCTGGTACGTTATTTGAAAATATTTGGGTTTGTTTTAATTGAAACTGCAATACAGAGGCAAAACGACTTTGAAGTAAACTTTCTGAACAATAATTGACATATTTAACCTCCTTCGTCGAGGTCATTTTACTATCTGAACCATAACTGAGATCATTTTACCTTCTATTCCGGTTTGTTTTGCGATAGTTTATCGATATATTTCTGATAGAAATACTTATCCTTAACTTAGTTATGTATCCGCAATAGTTACCTCTGTCCCTGTGCTTCCAATAGCAAACACTTACCAAAGAACGCATTTGAAACAATTTGATTTTCAAGCTTCAAACCCGTGTCATGATCAACATAGAGACTGTCACAGTTGTAAAGTCACGAGATATTGATTGAAGCCACTAATCTGTATTCATGGTAAACATATTGACATTATCTGACAATAGCATTATTGCTTCTGTCGAGAAATGTCAAGTCTTCGTGTTATTAAGTAGATTTGAAGTTTATTAATGCGAACTACATAACCGACTTAGGATATCGGAGAAGACACGAGATCAGTGTTAAGCTCACTGAAGTCAATAAATACATTATAAACGACAAGCTCAGCAGTTGAATCCCAAAAGTGATAAACAGTATCCATTCATGACACAAGGAAACAGTAGTCTCTTGGATATATTTACATGTTTAACATTATGATTGTCTTCGTTAGATATTAACATATCAACTGATTTCAATTGTTGATTAGTCCTTATCTTTATTTAACTTTGTAAACGCAAAAATAAAATTCATTTACCTTTGGGATGGACATTAAAGCATATAGTTGACATAATAATAATATTAGCCTTTTCTTTATCTTTTTTCTCAAAATGGCAACAATGAGTTTACATTTTGTTCACATGATAAACGTTTGAGTAGCTAACATTTCCCCTCTAAATACCCTTACTATGCTGAATATGCAAAACGTCAAGTTAACCATCTCTCTACTGGAACAGTCAATGAACAGTAGATTCCTAAATAATAATCAACCGATAACACAATAGAGTGACGTCATGACCATGGATTAAGGCATGTGCGTTTCATGGAACATCTAGATAATCAACAGCTGTTCATGGAATCATATATTACATCCAGTCTTCACCTTTACCTTAAATCGAAAGTTTTGTAGTTATATAGCACATGAAAACTATTTACTCTGAGTGTGGTTATTAGTCCTGAAATGGACTCGCCCCGAAAAACATTCAATAATATTCACTTTTGCCGATAGTGTCATCCCAAATGTAACACTATTCTATTTGTTCACTATCTAAATAACTTGTACTTCTGTATGAATTCAAACTTTAACGTGTAAGTGAAATGCTGCTTGCTGATTAGTTTAAACAAGGTCATGTGACCAGTGTAAAATCTCATAAAAACGAAATGGACCCTTGTACTTTGAAGTGTATACAGATAACTGTCGGGAATACTTTTTTATTACTCAGCCGTGGTGAGATCACTCATTAGATAACAATGAGTTAGTTACACACATATGTGATACCACCTCGTGCTGCCCTAACGTCATAATCGACCCGTGACGTCATAGTCGTTTTTGGTTGACGTCACAATGTTAGGCGCTCGACAGCAATAGCGGGTGACCTTTTTGCAAGTGAGCGTCACTAAAAACGCCTTTCTTGCAATTCAGCGCTATTTACATCATTGAGTAATAAATAAAAAACTAAACTCGGTCCCGTTTGATAACATGTTTATGAAACTCGTGAATGGCATCGGTATGTAACTCGCTTTCGCTCGTTAAAATACCAAACCATTCACTCATTTCATAAACATGTTATCAAACGGGACATCGTTTAGTATTCTATATACCACTGTATCATTGCTCAATTATTGTACTGCTGTCACACACTGTTTTTATGTATACTTTTTAATTTCCTTCTACAAGTTATACCTTATCAACTTGCACTCCCTTTCAAACCGTTAAGCCAGTGAACAAACACATCGTGAAATCTACTTCTTAATTAAAAGACATGTATATGAAATGAGGATTTGTTTTGGCAAAATCGATGAGATTTATGATTCGCATATGCTGAGATTGTTGAGGAGGCTGTTATATAAAGAATGAAGTCAATGGAAGTCTAAGTTCAGGCGAAGCCGAGCGGATTGTATAGTTATCTATATGCAATCTATCAATGTCGTTTGTACCAATATTTACTTTTTAACCGAAAAAGCTGTTTGACCTGCTCTACAAAGTTCAAGGTTTCATGCCAAGTCATCATAAATATTGGCAGTTAAAGTGACCAGGAGACAGAATATTGACTTGGAAGGAAAACACATATTATCCATGAATAATTGACATAGTTTAACGACAAACCTCTACGATTCAAGATGGCATTAATTGTTTAGCATTGTCATAATTACACATTTGACCTTTCAAGCAAACTCAAAGTATTGTTTCGACTGACAACCACATTTTGTGTGAATGAAACACTTGTCAAAAGAATATTGAAATGATTTGGTGTCTAAAATGAATCAACGAGGTCCTTAGCAATACTGACATTTGAATACGGAGAATCGTTTTGTTTTAAAAAGTGTATCATTGAACCAATCCATTAGAAAGAAAGTGTTTATTTCGTTTGGTAGGATATTGTTGTAACTTTAAGAGCTTGAATTAAATCCACAGTTGCACGTTTAATTAAATACTGACAGTAATAACATATATAATGTATGGTGTATTAAGTTCATCTTATTGATTTACAAACTAGCCAATGGTTGGTTTATAAATGTGATAATAAAAAATCAATTTCGTTTTTCACACTTTCTTAATAGTTCGATTTGCTGACACTAATCGAATAAGATTGAGAAGTCAACAGTCTGATAGCAAAGTGAATTTGGTTTAATATAAAGAACAGGGCATTTGTTAGAACGGACCCGTGTGCTACTCATTGAATAAATATATTCTATAGAGGTGTTGATTCGATTTTTAAATATATGTAAGACTCTGTATGTAATACTAAATGTGACCATGGAAGTAAAAATACATACATGTAGGCCTACATGTATAAATCAATAAATGGTAAGATTTAAAGTCAAAGGAGTATGTTAGATCCATTTAGGTTTGTATACTATGGTATATTGGGTAAAATGGTGGATGGTGATATGTTCAGAAAATTATGACATTGACGGAAATGTACTAGACACTAGCACTTTAAAAGGGGCCACTCTGTTTTTAACCATATCCGTGATAATGACGAACATGTTTTGTAGGTTACCCTTGTCGTCTTGAGATTTTGTAAAAGCTGTAAAACCGCAATAAAAGTAATTTCATTACAATAAACTTAACATCCATCCTGACCCAATAGTGGAATTATTTAGTGGAATTGTTCAGTGGAATTGTTCGCGGCATGTAATTAGGTCATAATTATGCTCGAAATGACATAATAAGATAGTTCAAGCAGTCTTACATTCTATATCTGCTCAAATGATGACTTTTTAGATAGAACTAAACGCTTAACTTTTAAAATTTATAAAACCGTTGCTATTTAATCATTATCTTATTGAATTATATGCAATCTACATACACAAACAAGAGAACATCCCCGTTTGTAAAAAATGTCATACAATAAAACAAATAATTTTGCACTACATTGACAAGTTAATTATATACCAAGCAACCGAATTGGCCTTTCCACACTCAGATCAGTAGTTAAGTGGCCTGTATTTGAATGCTCAGCACGGACACACCAAATTCCTATTAGTTCGGGAGGACAAAACTGGTCAGCTCACGTCTGGAATACATCTTCGCATAGGTGTCGGCAAAATACCGTTACATCAACAACTCTTGTTGACAGCTAAAGGTGATTAACATTTTTGGTCGTTATATTCTTGATATTAATTGATGAATGTTAAGTTGATATTCTTTGCACCTTATTAGTTAATGAAGGCCGTGGATATAGGACGTTTCCATTCAACTACATCTACCTTTTTATTGTATATATAGTTATTTACTACTTTCATATTTCTAAGTCAAGGTTATTCAATATGTACTAAAATTGCTTGAAAAGCATTGCCCTTCTTGGATTCAAATTTGCTTTAAACATTTCTTCTCAAATGATTACAAACCATGTTGACCATTTGATCGATTGGGTATTAGAATTTACCTCTTCGATTCTTTTCTCATTGAAAATCATTTGTGATGCTCCTCCCAAGTTAATGATACCCATCGATCCTTACATCAATTACTCTTGTTTTCACAGATACTAATTTTGTGATAGGTTATCGTGCTGTTGTCTCCAGTGGACCAGATAATCAATGTGTCAGTTACGATGGAAGATCTAGAGGATAGAGGAGCTGCTGTGTTGTCCAGATGTTTTATGATAGAGGAATAAAGACATTGCTGATAAAATGAAAACTTGTGATAAAACGATGTTATTTAATGACCTCTGTGTCTTTATGTTGTACAATTGTCACTAATTCTATGATAATTCAAGACTCGAATTGAATCAATCATTACGCATTGTGAACCTTAAATGAAAACAACTTATGGTACTATATTTTTTACAAATGTTATCACTGACGTTACTTCATAAAGAGACACCAGTTAACCTAAACCAGCATAATATTTCAATTAAAGGTTTATTTCGGTTTCGTTCTCCTGTTGTAATATAATATTCATATATCCATCTCAAATTCAGATCATCATTAATGTAAATACTTAAGTTTTTTTTTTACATATGGCATAAATCGCTAATTTTAAATTATTTTGTAAGAGAGTGTATATTGTAAAGTCCAAAACATCTCAGGCCACCTTAACGGGCGGTCATTAAATATGAATAAACAAACATGCAATCTCAGCTGTATTTTGTGTTTGATCCTCCAGGGAGTTCTCAACGTGTTTGAATCAATCGTTTATCTCTGGGAGGATTTACATAATAAGCTTGTCGTCTTTAAGGTACTTTATAACACTAAGACATTGAGCTTTGCCATTTCTGATTTGCTAATCTGCCAATAACTGTCGCATCAATTAAACAGAAATCTGATAAATAAGTAGATTTTTGGCCCGCAGACATTATATGGACGGTTCTTCACGGCTTCCCAGAGCGGTTTTATGTTTAATACTAGATCAACTTCACAGTTCATTCTTTATCAACACTGTAAACCGATTAGTTATTAAAATTACATTTTTATCAACCACAATCACGGTGAAGACATTTCCAGAAAAAATACAGAGTCGTCCATAAAATCTAAGGAGCAGGTAGCCTACCAAGCCTTAAAAGGGTGTATGCAATCTCATATGTTGTATTGTAATATGATCGCCTGTTCCGGATTCCGGGGCAGGGAAGTTACGTTTTCGAGATTGATTTCCCCAGATACAATTGCAGAGTCTTCCATGTTACTTTTCCAAATTGTTAGTTGAGATTTTGGCATTTTCCTTAATCTTAACATCTTATCTATAAAAGTAGATACATAAGAGTGTGACAACATACTATTTCTCAGGTGCATTGAGTTGATAACGCCCCGCACGAGACACAGCAAGACGTTATTGAATAGCAATGGCATAATCATACTCGGTAATAGCTCTAGCGTCCCCAAAGAATAGTGTCATGACGTCACAAGATGCGTATAAGATGTAATGGAGCTTGTCAAAGACCCTCATATTGTCATCAAATGTAAGACATATCCAGGAGAAACCAGCAAATGAAAACAAACAAGTGAGATACTATTCAAACCCACGATTTATTATATTAACAGTACAGGTTTCAAATTAAATACAACAGGGTCACAATTATAATAATAGCTAAAAGTGTATACAGTCACCAAGGCCTTGAATCTTGTTGATGTATTCGAAACAGAGCGGGTATATCAAAAAGATTATTATTGAAGAGTAAAGAAATGTCGAGATGAGACCACACATTATTTGTGAACACTAAGTTATTGACATCAGCCCTAAAAAGTGAAATGAACTGAAAATGTAGATCTAGGTGACCTTTACTGATAACTTGTTTAGACACATTTAAAAAGAAATACATTCTCATGACAATGTTCTCAACTAATTTAACCATTCATTCACGTGTTGAACGTTGTGAATACATGGGACTAGGCCGACAGCAGTTACTAGCTATATAGCATCTGTTCTTTAAACACCAAGAGTGACTTGTTATATCACAATGAAGCAATGATCGAAAATAGCAAGTAACAATTCTAAAGTGATACAAACAGTTTGTTTTGTCTATGTAATGGATACTGATCTCGGCGTTTCTATAGCATTTGCCGTCTGAGACGAATATGGATTGGATATCGATCACTATGATGACACACTTGGATATGTCTGTAGCAACATAAGGGCTCATCAACATACAGCAGTATGTTCATTGTGTTAAGTTTAAGTACTGGCGAGACAAACATGTGCCGTGGTTCTTTCAGATTTATTATGGTATAATATAAAACCTCTTGCATAACAAGTAAATCAGCTTTGGGCAAACAAGACAACTTTCCCTGTTCTGCGATTGTAAAAGTGTCGTTACAGAGGACTATCTCAGAAAATACGATGTCAAAAGTGTTTAGACAATGGTTTTGCTTTGGATAAATACACACGTTGATTTTAAAACATCTCTCTGTTCTGGATTATTCTGCATTTTATCGTGACTTTACAATTTCTGGATGGTAAAGTCAAGAATGCGGCAAACAAATATTGTAGGGTTTTATCACTCGACTAACCCTATTGAGACCGTGAAGTGGTTGATGAAAACATTTATGGCTTGGGTCCTTAACACTAATCAACACAACAATAAAATGTTATCATTACATGAATTTTCAAAGAAAACATTCGGTCTTTTTTCTTAAAACATAAAAAGGAGAATATAAAGGGACACAGGTGCCAAATCCTGAAAACCAAAATGTGTCATCATTTCAAAAGATCAATGCACTAAAAAGCTGAATTCGTTTGCACACATTGGCAGCTGGAGTAATAAACTGTATATTTGATCAATGTCCACTTGAAACCTTATTTTTCTGAAAGTCTTAGAATGTTGAGATGTTTCGTACAGACATTCTGGCCAATATGGATTATCAATATATTGTTATCCCCCGCAAACAACTATTTCTGCTTAACGTTATATAATGTATTAATTAAAGTCCCAATTAGATTAAAGATGATCCAATGGCTATATTTTACCAATTTGAAAACTCTTCAAATTGAAGATATTTTAGCAAGTTGAAATTAACTAAATATGTTCTTACTTTTTAGGTATTAATCAAAATTACTAATTTGGATAGTTATTTGTCAGCATTTGTTTCTAAAATTAAGCCCCTTTACCCGACGATATTAACCTTTTGAATTGCCTTGTGTCACGTGTGTTAATATATGACTCGGCTATTTTATCTTACCTTTTCTCATTTTCTTAAATACTGAAAATATGTGATATATTTTTCACAAACAAAAGCAGTTAATAACTAATTAATCTTTTGGATAAAAAGTTAATTATTATGAAAACATAACAGAAATATAAGTGTTAACTAGTACAAATGAAATAGGATGATATCCAATCACACAAAATATACTGTTCACGGAAAATTCGAAAATTCAGGTTCTACTTAACAGCGACAAATATTGCATGTGTGTTCAAGTCAGTTTGTTCAGAGTGTTGAATGATGTTCCAATGTGCATATTTTTGTTACTCCTTCGAGCCTGTAATACTATTAGGTTTGCAAGGAGATCCTGGATGAATACATGATGGTTATCGCTGTAAATCCAAACCTGAAACATGGTTCCGTTTCAATAAGATCTCAAGAAGATTGAAATAATAACATATTTTGAAAAACCGAGATCTATTTCCTCTTAACGATATTGCAAAGCGGTCATTTCTGTTGAATGGAATAAGGAAACATGGTCATGTTATAATAAATAACAAATGAAATGAATTATTCGTGCAGTCCTCAAAATCACTTTCCCGTAGGTGGAATGAAGACCTCATCTCGGTTATAGTCTAAAATTTAATGCTTCGTATCAATTTAATTATTCTGAAGCTTAGTATTGATGAACTGATTGATTTAATTTTCAAGCATTCAAATGAATTGTCACAACATGTACATTCATGTACATGTAGACGTCTTTCTTTGGGCATTATGCGGAATAGGATAGTACTTCCTCTACATTCATTCTATTTATTCATGTTATTCTCTGCTGCATCATTCAGTGATCAATGATTGTTAATAGCATGACCACAACGTAGCTTACCAAAATCAAAATAAAGTATTACCTATATACTAGACTAACATATAGTCCCTGAAAAAATAGATTTTTTTACTGACATTTTACTTTTTAATATTTGATATGAAATAAAATATAAGGAGACCTGAACAATACTTAATTACTAAAGCTGAGGCAACTAGCCTGGCCAACACTCTCAAGGCTTAAGAAGGCTCCATTTTTGTTTTGCTTTAGGTTCTGGGTAACAGACTACCTATATACGTGCTTTGGTCATGTTCACACAATATGAAATAGCACGTCACGATGTATCTGTAGTCCTATGAGTTGCTTTGTCTTGTTTTCAGTTCATGGAGCAATATTGTTCATGAAAATTAAAAATTAAAATAGTATAATTAATTTAAAGAAAACAGAAACGTAAATTCTTAACCACATGGAATTGAAGTAAATAGTATATTTGAGCTGAAGGTTATATTTGGTCTCACTTCTATCTATTTTTGTTTGATTTAAATTGATACATATGTTACTTTTTTTAAGAAAATGTGAGGGCATCTAAAACAATAATTGGATCTTTTGTCATGACAAATAGCCTTTTGACACGTGCTGTCAGAATAAAAAGATAGAATTGAATACCTATGAATAATTTATTGACTTGAAAGTGAAATAATTAATGAAAAATCCATGCCTTTAAGCACTTTTTGGAAGTTCAACATCACTTTCCATGTTTGTCTGTTTGTGGTGAGGAAACCAAATTGTAAAGAAGAGGAGTGGATAAATTGCAACCAGCAAGGACTATTAGGTTTCCCTTTGATAATATTAGATTATGATTTTGGACTGAACTCCACAAAATGCAACTTTATTGCTCTTCGACAGAACCATACACTCACAGTAGAATCTATTCAATTGGAGACGGGATCGTTGTACAATTGACTTCTGATTTTTTGTATTTATTATCCAAAGTGAATCTACTGATGTGTTGTAAAGGAATTTACGGATGGTGAACATTATACATCCTTATACCGCTTGAAACACCATTATTCTTAATCCTAAAACAAGTAAGGGAGCATGATCATCAATGATTCTATTCTTTATTTACTATCAACAGTTCTTAACCAGTTTCAATTTGGGATTCCAAAGTCCATGATTGCAGAATCTGTTATTACGTGTTATCATCTTTAAATATTAATGTTAACCACAACTGTATTTTTAATGTACATTAAATTGAAAAAGTAATGAGGAGTCAACACATGTCCGGGAAACAAATCAATTGTGAAAGCCTTTTTAATTGAATACATTGCCAACACATGATGGTTTTTAAAAGAATGTTTGAAATAGTTTGAGTTTTTATATAACATTATGGTGATAATATGTATTTTCAGTAGAAGTTAGCAATTTTAGAAAAGAATATAAATTTTATATTTTAAAGTTAAAATCGAGAACATTTCGTTTGTAATTTCTAATTGAAGTGCTAATGATATTCTCAAGATTTAAGTGCTACAATTTGAATTGTTTAAAAGATACACATTTTTAAATACAATGTTATGGTGAAAAAGTTAAAACTGATCATAAAGTTTAATCAACAACAAATTAACCTTCTTGCGCTGGAAAGGCAAACTAATCTTTTTGTAAAATTGAGTTGTAATAACACAGTTTCAGGTTACATCTATGGAAAATATTCCTGCAAATTGTTGAAAATTGTTTAAAGCAAAAAAAATGTAATGACTTAAGGCATTAGAAAAACAGAATGCTCAACACTGGATTTAACAAATTACTCAGTGAATTTAATCATATTCAAAGATTGCTTTTACTCCAAAGAAAATGAGCATTGTTAAAATTTAAAATATGGTTGTCAAATATTCAACTTACATAATTTTAAGAAACTCAATTTATAATTCATGTTATCAAATACGTTGTGCCATTAATAAAATACATTTAGGTCTTTTTACTGATTGTTTTAATCTGTTTCTGGAGAAATAATCGAATATCGTCAGTGTCAACTCCCTACAAAAATAATGTACCAACAGAATGTGTTTCTAATTAATTTGGAACAATATACACACTTCTGCCCCACCATCACGGATGTTGGACCAGGCATACCCAGTGGATGTCAGAAGCAAAGATTCAGAAAAAGGATCTTTCAGTTATATTCAAGCAACAAATGGGAAATTTAATGTTGTCAGTATTTATTTACCCTGAAATGCACGACACATCAATTGAATGAAAATATTCAAATACACATTGGGTGACAATCATTATTGCCAATGGTGCATGTTGTATTCAGATTTACTTCTTTAGATCATACAATTTGATATTACTATGAGATGAGATGTGATGAGATGAAACAAGAGTTTCGTTTTCTCAAAGTAACAATGTCTGAGTTGTTGGAGGGTACTAACCCGTTTTAAACCGGACAATTGTAATCTTTTTACTGAAACGGAAATTAAAAACTGTTGTCTTAGAGGAATGAAAGGAAGGAAACAACTCTTCACATGCTTCAACTATGCTTCTTGAGTCCCATGATTTGACTGATGAAATTTACTGAACAAACTCGTTTTCTACATGCATGCATGATTATCATGTCAATGACTTTTATTCATCAGAGGTATTGGTAGGATTGGGGCAGCATTGCAGCTCAGCATAGATAGACTTTATGTGATGGCGAATAGGCCAAAACTTTTAATTAATGATTTGCGCAATCCTCCGTGTAACTTGATTGAAACTAACTCACCTGAAATGTCTTCAAAACACTATTCATAACCACAATAGTTGATGGTTGTACAGCTTTACATGTGTCTTCTGTTAAGGCCCCTTTACACATACATAAAGACCGTTGTGCGTCCCCTGTGCGACCAAAACACATAACAGATCGCCGTTGGACGCTCAAGGGAGGCAGAATGGTTGCTCAGGTCGTGAGGAGGTTGCACAAGGGATCGCCAAGGACGCAGAGGACGCCAACAACTTTTGAACATGCTCAAAACTTCCACAGAGGGGTCGCCGACGATTTTGGTCGCTCAAGGGTTGCTCCTATGAGACAGAAAGGTCGTACAATGGACGTTGTAAGGTCCCAAAGGACGCTCAATGATCGCCATGTAAGACATTCGCTAACTTTGGGCGATGCCGCTGCCTCTGCCTCTCTTGTGCCTTCCTACTGCGTCTTCTGTGCATTCAGAGCCGTTTATATCAAGACCGTTCTGCCTTCATGCACGCCCACGACAACTTTTATGCGACCATGACGAGTTTTCTGCCTTCTTTCTGCATTCACTCAGCCTTCTTTGAGCGTTCTCGTAAACTCTCCAAAAATAGATGATCGATTCTCACATGTTTCCTTGTTTCTGTTGGCAAATCATTGATAAGACTATGGCACCAAAAAGAAGCAAGACAACAGAAAAGACAAGCAAATAAAGATGTATCAACTCTCTTGTAAAGAAACGCAATCACATATTTAACAATAACAACAAAATGCTGTTGTCGGATAAAGTCGATTTTAAATGTCTTTGATAATAAAGAAGAGTTTTGTAAAGAAGTACGCACAAGTTCATTCATTCGGATTTGATACTTTTATCATGATCTTTATTCAAACACATACGGGGTGTTGGAATAGCTTTTTCAACATGGATTTTGCCAGAATGTTGGTAATGTTGGTAAAATTGAAGCATCGTCACGGTAGGACATCATAAAACAAGCCAAAAAGTCCCTTTTGGTAATGTTGGTAAAATTGAAGCATCGTCACGGTAGGACATCATAAAACAAGCCGAAAAGTCCCCATTTACTTTCCTATATCTCCCCTTTAAGAAGATTTTAAAAAGAGACTAGTTTTTAGAAGGCATGATTTTTAGAAATATGAACAGATAATCTTTCATAAACTTAAATTTAACCTATTTGACTCTGAAGAATGATGAAGCCGTGTTTCATTCGTATGTTTACCCGTGGATTTAATAATTTCATGTATTTTTGTATATTTATTTCTTTAGTTTTAAATTATTTTTTATCATATTCTTCTGCAAAAAACAATGACCATGTTGTTAAAGCAGCAGAACTTGTTGTCTTTTATTGCAGCTGCAAAAGCTAATTGGTTGGTTATTTTTGACTGTTTGAATGGGACTGAAACAAATGGAGACTAATGCAGCTTATTATAGACCCAGTCTATCCTGGTTGTCGAACACTCCAAGGGATCACTGAAGCATTGTTCAGGTATCGCAGAGGAGGCAGAAGTGTTGCTGCAAGGTCGGCCAACTGTCGCCACAGTCGTCAATGGTGGCACAGCGAAGGCACAGAGGAAGCACAGAGGAGGCACATAGGTGGCTGACGGGTTGTACGGGGATCGCCCTTGATGCTGAAATGTTGTTAGGGTTGCACAGTGAACGTCCAGCGAAGGCAGTGTGGACGTGCAGGACGTTCAAATGTCGTCATGGAAATTAGCGTTTTTTGCATTTTAGGTCGTACAAAGGACGCACGAAGATCGCAGGAGCATTTACACAGAGACGGGATTTCGTGAAATCAGCCGACCATTGAGCATCCTGTCAATTTTTTCGGTCGCTCAATGGTCGTACAGGACGCGGCTCTGTGTAAAGGGGCATTTAAATGTAAAACACTGGTCACAAGCATTATGGTGACAAAGAAGGTAAGAGGCAATTCCATACCAGCACTACAAGTTCTTTACCTGTCAAGTTAATAATACAACACAGCGGATGCTGTGAGAAAAGTCATGACAATGAACCCCAATAGATTATGTTTTGAGTTGTCGTGAAATCAATAATGAACAGTCAAAAAGTGATGTCAGTTAGGTTCTTACCCCACAAACACAGCCTTGATGCAGTGTTGGCAAATTAGACGTCGAATCTATCTTTTGTATGTGCTGAGCAACTGTAGAAACGAAAGACAATGAGCAGATGGAGATTTACCAGCATCACAGGGGCTTGTATTGCTGAAAACAAACAGTTCCTAGGTCCAATACTACGATGCGATATATACCCTATACTAATACATAAAGAAAGGGATGCAACGCCAATTTACCCCCTGCCCAAACAAGGTCACATTTCAAAATGTCAACACACATTTTACACGTACTACAGAATTAAAGCACAGTGGTTTCTCGGTCGCATAAAACACACATCAACAAAATCGGTGCATTATTTCTCAAGTTATGACACTTGAAACACGAATTTTTAGTCGTCAAAATTGAGTGGGCCAACATGGTGTCTCAGAAATACATCGATAACAGTCGAGGAAAAATAGAGCCATGGGCTCTGTAGCTCATCAGGCTTTATATACATTAACTAATTCAAAATGTCAACTTCTAGGTGAGAGGTATAACACAAAGGAAGCACTTTAAATGGAGAAGATGAAATAGGTCCTTACCCCTCTGATCTATCTTTGAGAGCAGAGTTAAAATCAACTACAAATAAAGTCACACTTGAAGGTGAGAGGTATAACACAAAGGAAGCACTTTAAATGGAGAAGATGAAATAGGTCCTTACCCCTCTGATCTATCTTTGAGAGCAGAGATAAAATCACCTACAAATAAAGTCACACTTGAAGATTTAATTCCTTACTGTTGTTTCCTTTAAATTACCCCCCTGTAAAGAGCACAAAAAATCTCTAGATGAAAGTCATGACATCTGTGACCTATACTTGGGGTCGCAGAATCACGAAATCTACAATTTAAAATCCCCATTAGCCAAGGAGTCTTTCAGCTCTTTAGACCTTTTGAAACTGGAGAAGAACATGAAAATAGGTTTTTAAGGATCTACAATTTAGAATCCCCATTAGCCAAGGAGTCTGCACACAACATTTCAGCTCTCTAGACCTTTTGGAACTGGAGAAGAAGATGAACATAGGTTTTTAAGGTTGTGACCCCTGTGACCCCATTTGGGGTCAAGTGGTCACTAAATCTACAATTTAGAATCCCCATTAGTCAAGGAGTCTGCACATAACAGTTCAGCTCTCTAGAGTCATTGGTTCTGGAGAAGAAGTCGAAAATGCGAAAAGTTTACGGACGGACGGACGGACGGACGCCATGCCATGCCATGCCATAAGCCCATCGGGCCTTTCCGACCTGAGCAATCAATCTCGAAAAGAGTTTTCTGCTATCATTTTACATCCCTGATACATTTGTCATACTTGAATAGTTCGGGTATCTTACCGAAACAACTTTATTGCAACTTTATAGTAACTACAAACAAATCTTCGAGCGACCTGCGCCATCTTGGAGGAGGATCCGGGTCAGTTCGTACCAAAACCGGTACGTCCCGTTTTATTACTAATATGATGATGATGATGATGATGATGATGATAATTATTGGAACCGGTTTTGGTACGAACTGACCCGGAACCTTGGAGGAAGTGACCTATAACCTCGAGGAATCGCACTGTGTCGTTCAGGACATAATGAGCGTTACATTGAGCACTACATTTAGCGATTATAAGTGCTCGCTGTTATGGAACGGAGCCCTGATGTTCAATATAGTATATTAAAGGTACCAAGAGTAAAAGTGTAGCACAAACTACAGTGTGGATATTGTCTGTTAAGTTTGTCATACACCCATATTAGATTACGTATTGGGATAACTATCGATCAGCATTAGCTGTGTAGCATAGGGATCACATTCATAACTTACTAAACATGTTTTATGACAAAGCAATGTAAGGACTCTGAACGATGCTATGCAGGATCGTGCGTATTCAATCCACCTGTGTTAAGAGGTTTCAGTGCAACTTGTTTCTAGATTTTTGCTTTCTATTCCTAAATGGAACATCTGATACATGACACATATTGGAAGGTTGAAGTAGATGAATGTACCTTTAGGTTATATGAGAAGGTTTGACAAAAAACACATTTCTACTAGTGTACATTCGTGACAATTTCGGAAAGAATATACACTTCATATTTGAAATTAAATTTAAATATTCGATAGACTTTACTTTTAATTAAAGTGAGTAAAACGCTCCGGAGATTTAAGTGTTGTAATTTGTAAGCTTCTAAACTTCTAGCTTGCCAATCTCTTTTTCCAAATGTATACAATTATAACTGACCATGAAATTTAAGTGGCACTTAACCTTCTTGTACTGCTAAAGCAAAGTAATCTTCGGGAAAATTGAATGTATTTATTAAAAGTGTGTTTGTAAATGCCTTGAGGCAATAACAAAATTTTTATTTCAAAATTGCCAACGTTGCATAACACGACTAGTTTCCATACATATTACCTGAAGCTACGTAATTACAATAACTTTTTTAAAGAAGATTAGTTTGCAGTATTAGAAGATTAAGATTAAGATCGATTTCGTCAAATCATATGGTGGTCACAGACCACCGAATGCTTGGTTTTACACGTCTGGTTCCTCATCGTGTATTGTCAGGTCAAATTTGACTGTCTGAAAGATTTGATTCATATATCGTCAAGTTTAGATTGCAAGATTGTAATTGCATCTGATGTTGAATATCACATTTGCATCAATGGTATGTTGTGTGTTCAATTTCTAAAACCATAATCAATAATTCCTATTTGAGGCAATTCAATATTAATCCATCAAATCTTATCAACATCAGTACATGTGAAAGTCAAATCAAATTAACCAATGATCTCCACAAAATCAAGAACTAATGTTCAAGCTGGAATAAATAATATGGTGTTGTAACTGAAATGAATCAATTAAAGAAGATGGCAAGGTTAAAGCTAACTCAAGCATCTTCATATCTATATTTATTGTTTCTTGGGTTTTTGTTAATCAACGACAGGAAAATACTTTTGAAACATATGTGATTTAATCATCTTTTGTATATCACTTAGATTTGAACTCAACCTTTGTGTATGAACAAAAATGACGAGAGCATTTCACTCATTAAATAACTTCACTCATTAGTGTCTGACTCTCATCTGCCTGTGAGATTTACACACTATTAGGTTACAATACATCCACTGATATAATCTATGTAGTTTCTTTCACAGTGAATGAAACAAATTACTTGTAGTTAAACATCAAACGTTTTATGGGTGACTCTCATCTGTTTGTGAGATTTACACACTATTAGGTTACAATACATCCACTGATATAATCTATGTAGTTTCTTTCACAGTGAATGAAACAAATTACTTGTAGTTAAACATCAAACGTTTTATGGGTGACTCTCATCTGTTTGTGAGATTTACACACTATTAGGTTACAATACATCCACTGATATAATCTATGTAGTTTCTTTCACAGTGAATGAAACAAATTACTTGTAGTTAAACATCAAACGTTTTATGGGTGACTCTCATCTGTTTGTGAGATTTACACACTATTAGGTTACAATACATCCACTGATATAATCTATGTAGTTTCTTTCACAGTGAATGAAACAAATTACTTGTCGTTAAACATCAAACGTTTTATGGGTGACTCTCATCTGTTTGTGAGATTTACACACTATTAGGTTACAATACATCCACTGATATAATCTATGTAGTTTCTTTCACAGTGAATGAAACAAATTACTTGTCGTTAAACATCAAACGTTTTATGGGTGACTCTCATCTGTTTGTGAGATTTACACACTATTAGGTTACAATACATCCACTGATATAATATATGTAGTTTCTTTCACAGTGAATGAAACAAATTACTTGTCGTTAAACATCAAACGTTTTATGGGTGACTCTCATCTGTTTGTGAGATTTACACACTATTAGGTTACAATACATCCACTGATATAATCTATGTAGTTTCTTTCACAGTGAATGAAACAAATTACTTGTCGTTAAACATCAAACGTTTTATGGGTGACTCTCATCTGCTTGTGAGATTTACACACTATTAGGTTACAATACATCCACTGATATAATATATGTAGTTTCTTTCACAGTGAATGAAACAAATTACTTGTAGTTAAACATCAAACGTTTTATGGGTGAAATAGACTGGGGTATGCGACAGTCTGTAAGGAAAGTAACGAAAAGAAACATCGATTTCAATAATTAAACAAGTAATTGAGGAGCACAATTTAATTATTAATCCTCAAATTAGCTTCATGATCGCACCCCGTTCTCATAGCATATTACATCATATGTCGTTTTAGAATTATAATTGGCTTTATGATTGCACGCCGTTTTTAATGCATCTCTCAACAGATAAATTACATTATAAATATATATTTTTAAATGTTTGTTTTGATTTGCTATTACACTGTTGCATACGGATATCTCAACTAAACATTTTGTAATAAAATGATAAACATGTTTGAGTGACCATCATCATGTGTATTAATTATAAATTAACCTGAATTGTTTATCCCTATTTTGATACATCTAACGAACTATTCTTGAAAACCAGTTTAGGAATTATTTTATATGTTAATATAAACGTTATCCAATAATCGTTTAATCAGTTTTGTATCCATAGAAATGCATGTGACAACTCCAGGTACAATGTCTACGGCAATTCATGCATCTAAGAGTTAAGTTAAATTTTTAAAGTGTGAATTGTGTGTCCGTGTTGTATAACAATACCAGCAGCATGGTGTATGTTTCACGCTATAGTAAAGTAACAATGTCTCCTGTAAAATAGGTTAACCACATATAACTTTAATCACTTTAGGAGATGAAATACCTTTAAGTCGAAAAGGCTATATACTTAGCAGACTATCCATAAATGTGCCTTGAAAGCAGTGAACATATAATTAAACAATTTGAGGTTTTGTGACTGCACTGTTTTCTGCACGTTTTGTAAAGAAACAGTTGTCTTTATGGTTGTCTCCCAAACAGTAAGTACATGTAAACACATATGAATTAATCATAATCAATTCATGAGATGAAATACCTTTAAGTCGCAAAAGCTACATACTAAGAAGACCACTATAACGTGTACCTTGACTGCATTGCTTGGGATATGTTTAACTAATAATAGCAATGAAAAGGTGATATGTACTGAAGTGGTCAGTTCTTACATTATTATGTATTTACATTTTACTTATTTTCCGATATCAACTGCTATATGGATCATGTGAGGCATCATGATTAAGCATGTCATAAGTGTCTTAGAAAGATTGTAATCACTATTTTAATTCAAGGGAATACCGTATCATTAAATATGCACTATACGATTTTTTGTGGATCATTGCAATTACCCTTTATGTAACATCAGAGAATGAAAGATTATCAAGTTGAACTGTAAAATAGTGACTGTCACACATTAAAAAGACAATCTTCGGAAATACCTTGACTATAATTTGAAGCTAACCAGATCTCAAAAGAATGATATTAAAATATATTATCTTGCAGAAAGTTCCAAAAGCCGAGGAATTAGGATTTCAATTGAGATAATATTAACATTACTTAGATCAGAGGCATTAAAATAAGAGTATTAAGTATTGCAATCTAGCTATCCCAAACAGATTACATGTTTCTGAGCCACGGTTTCGAAAATGTTTTGAGTTTTGAGCAAGACAATGTTTAATCTTATTAAGAAGACGGAACGCGTTTAGCTGAGAGTAATTTGGATTGGCAGCATGCAACAGTCTTGTTTCAATACAAAAAATGTAAAGCTGCAGTGAAAGTGAATTGCGCTCGTTAGTGCTGTCACTTCAAGGTTTCATTTATGTTTACAGCACTAACAGCCAAATATTAAACTATCAAAATATGTATGGTGCAATGCAATAATCTTAAACCATTTCAAAGTTTTTTTGACAGATCTTCTTGTATTACAGGACGTATATGCTAGTAGAACACGGTCAATTAAATCAATTAGTCAATTACTTGTCTTGTTGCTCTAGGGTATCATGCTCGTAAAACTTGTTCACGTACTTGTTTTTAAAATACCAACTGATTGCTTTATTTGTGTAGAAAATAAACAATCAAACACTTATTAGATTGACAATTGATTTTCAGTGTTTCCTTTCTTATCACAACTCTTAAATGGTAATAGGGCTCAACTTGTCACTTGGTCAACAAATTCAATAATGGTTGTTAGATAAACTAATTTAATGATTATGTTTATTAATTACACTTTTAAAACATAAGTTACAAAAAGCATAGCTTTCCAGAATGACTAATCAAAGATGAAGCAATAGTGTGAACTGATCCATTCTAAAACCTTTCTAAAACAACTCTAACGTGTTTGTATTTATGCAATTAGCGACCGACTTTTCCATGCTGAGTATTTAGGCATTTTCGCACTTACGTCGAATGCATTAACGATGTGCAAACATCTCTTAGATACTGACAAGGTCAGTTATGTCATGAACAATTGTATAACGAGTTCTGTTGTAACAGAAGATGAACGGTACTAGTTGTTCCAATAGTCCGCCCAATCAGTGTTCTTGTTTGTATCAAATTTCAAAAGTGCATTTATGGTTAATTGTAATGCTTTGACGGTCTGGCTTTGTTAATGACATTCCTGCAATTGTATCATAATGAAAGACGAACGAACACAAATTGGTTTAAAACACATCATATATTTTCCCCATAAGAGCTATAGATTTTCATATTGAAAATAGCATATAGTTTGCAGGCTTTAAAAATTGGATGCGGTGAGTAGAAGGAGCGAAATATTTTTACAGTTTACACAATTTCCGGATGGATAATTTATCTAAAACATGTGTGATAGTAGTCATGTGTCATAATGCCCATCAAAGTGTCTCTATTTTGAAACTTACGAATGATATAAACAATGTCTCGAAAAATGTTTAAATTTTTTAATTGAAAGTCAGCAAAAGTGCATATAGTCGTGTATAGTTTTTGTCGTGAAAGCTGTATGTATTGATTGGAATAAGTTACGGTTGGTACTACGTTGATTAGCAAAGTACAATGTACCAAAACAAAAATACACGTCACAGTATTTACTTGATAAAATGTTAACTATTTGTCAAATCTCTTAAAGTGTCTGCCAGTCAGAATGGAGATGCTTAAATATAATTCAGGGCTCAAAAATATGTAACAGTACATTGGTAAATTTAAACAGCTCAGTAATGTTATAGCCGTCGCAGACACGAGCTGAGTGACAGTGAGAAACATCTTATTATCCCTAAAAGACACATTTAGAATATATTCCATGATATTAACATCTTTAATGGATTTTGCCGATCCACACGTATGTACAACATGTTTATCTCTCTTACTTGATATCCTCACCCCGAAGGAAAGCAGTACTTTACAATTAAGATATCGATAGTTTGTACATGAAAGTTAATTCTGCTTGAACATAACATGGAATAGCACTCATGACATATTATGCAAGGTAAAGTTCCTCAATTCCTAGTTCATCAGTTCAACCTTAAAAAAAATAGCGATCTCAACTTTTCCATAATTTCAAGTCGTTCAGTATTTGACTCTCTTATCAAATGACACACGTAAGAAATGATTCAAGCTAACGCTGTTGTTTCAATTATTATATTGCTGCAGTTTAACCTCACAAATACAGATTTAATGTCGAAATATTTCCATAATTTCAAAACAGTTTGTTTTACAGTAGCCTGACCTTGGGACTACTTGCAGACACACATCTTACCTGATTGTGTATAAAGTTGGGCGAAGAGGTAAACGGGTGCTGAAAGGTTGATTTGTTTTGTAATACAGGATCTCGAATTTCAATGTTTACTCGACCTGATTGCTAATTAATAAAATAAGATGTACATTATTTCCTTTTTGCTCTATGTTGTTATAGGTCTGAAAAGTTCGACATAGGTTTGATTAGGAGAATGTCAGTCAGACTTAAGAAAATGTGTATGCTAAGTGAAAGAATTATTTACACATGTGTAGTAATATGTTGTAATTAGGGGTTTTCCTTACAAGGGAATAATTAAAATATAGAGTGTCATGGAAGTTAAGGGGCCAACCAGCATGAACAATTACGTTTCATCTTCTCGCTAAACCACTCTAAAAATAAGGTTTGATAGTGGTCTTAATATATTATATCAAAACACAGTGTGTCATGTGAGAGTATGCGTTGAAAATTGAATTGAACATGAAATATGTTTTAATGTGGGTTGTCGTGATGAAATACTAGAGTAGGACACAAGGGATGGGTTCATAACCATAATCATAATCTCTATGTGAAAAAATAAGGCCTCTCAATGAAGACATATAGAGAATACTAAACGACGTTCCGTTTAATAACATATTTATGAAACGAGTGAGTGGTTTGTATTTAACGAGCGAAAGCGAGTTAAATACAAATACCATATCACGAGTTTCATAAATATTTTATTAAACGGAAACGAGTTTAGTATTTTGTTTATTACTCACTGATTTAAATGCCACTTGATTCCACAAACTCGTCGATAAATGGGACATACTCCATTGCGACCGGCAGCACGCGATGTTATTACACTAAGTGTAATAACACGGTAGATTTATTAAACTGCGATATCTTCAACGGGTGAGTAATAAAACTAGGTATCCTCTACAGGGGCCATGGGATATTCTTTTCACAAGGATCAACTGAATAGACATGATACAAATAGGAAGTTAATCTCCTTGTGAAATAGTGTTTAATCTATGTACTAACATCCTCATTATGAATGTTGCAGAGCTTCTGAAATACTTTCATTGTATAGAAAAAGTAAAAGCAGGATTTTTTAAACGTTATCTAAATTTAGGGAAATTTGCTTCGAATAAAGCTATCCTGCCAAAAATACTGAATAATAGAATCTGAATCCGAATCTGAATCTGAGTTTCTGAACATCCAGTTTTTAACTGGCTGGTTTTATATTCACTGAGGCATTGTCGTTTCCAGAAAATTGACAACATATTTTGTTATGATTTGCTTATCTTAGAGTATGATTCTCATTGTACTAATCCTTATCCTGGTATATCTTCTTCTACTATGAATTAAAATAGCTTGAATAGCAATGAATCTTGGTTCAATCAAGTATTTTCTAGACAGCCTTACACATCATGTAATAAAGACATAGGCAATAGATGAGTTGAACTAAAAACAAATGCAGATTGTTTATAAAAAGATGTAGTCCACATGATACATGTAACATAAAAAGCACGCGAGTACCACTTTCACAGGTCAACTTTGACATACATTTCTCTTGATCGGGGCAATTGCATTTATCAATAATTTAAAAGTGTGAACTAGAAACACCACATTAAAAATAGAGGGTATCTGTCTTGACAAATACTATATATGTTGGGCTAATCGAAGGAGTAGAAAAGTATATATATAATGTTCTAACTCACAATATGGCCTGTCACCGATGTGTGGCTATATTGCATATCGTTTGTGAAATTGTTGTGGGTAAAGGTTTCCTAGCAACGCTGAGTTGAATATATGAATAATCGTATTTGTATCTCTAAAAATAATAAATTCTACAAAAGGGAATGACAGCAAAAAGAATTTGTCATTTCAAATATTCACTAATGGCGTTTATCAAAATAATATTTTCAGCTAAAATTGCCTGTCATTACTGGCGACAATAGACTGAAATGATGAAACGATGAAAATTGGATAAACAAAATCAAATGGTTTTCTTTACCATGCTTATACTTGATCTTTTAAAAATATGTCATGTCTAATTTAGTGCAGTGTAAACATAAGTTATAAACTTTTTCGAATTAGAGCTTTGTATTTAAAGCTCAACTTTTAAAATCTACTGGCGGCTGGCAAATCATTAATTAATATTGCTTAATGAAAATGATCAACAGATTTGTGACTACCTAATTGATCATACAATTTAAAGGGATTTAGGTACATGCATCACCCTGTCATGAAGCGAGAAACTACTGATATCACACTGAACCAATAAACAAATATATTTAATGTTGTATATGTATTTAATATGTTTTTGAGTTGGGCAGGTGATGTTAAAAAATAATCATGATTTCAATGTCAATGTCACGAAATCAAAAACATGATTTGGTGAACTATTCTGGCTTCTTGAGAAAATCCATCAGTTTCATCTTAACAACATCGGCTGTTCGTACAGAAATTGAATGGAAATAAAAATAACTCATTCGTGATTATATGCAAAAGTTCTTTCCTCAAGCTTTTCATTTTCGTTTGCCATAGCATTTTCAAAACTTCAATCTCTTTTTAAATACAAAGGATTGAAATGTGTAAACCATCTTAAAGATGATAATACATATTTTCACCATCCAGGAAATTAATATTCATATGATGTATACTGACTTTCTGGTTTCTCGAAGTTAGCAATTGATTCCTTTTAAAACCACAAAGGCTTGCTCGCCTCTTGTTTACAGGGACATGAACCTTTTTGCTGAATATTTAATGTTCATTACCAGTTCAATAAGGCATGTTTTGAAATGTAAAATACACATTTTCGTCGATTGGTATAGATTTGATTTTATTCGTATACTATTTGTATAAAAAAATAAATATAAAATTATGCTAACAGATGAAATCACTTCTTATTCTTTCCTTTTTAAACTATTCACAGCAAACAACATATTCAGAATTCTATTGACATTGTTGATATTTACGACACTGTATCTTTACTCTTAAATCTTACTGTGCAATCAAATCGGTCTTGCAATATTGTTTTATTTGATTGACATATATTATAATTGATTACAAATGCATCATGACCACAATGTTAATACTGATTGAACACTAAACGTGCATAAACGATAACAACTCCCTCTTCAATATGATGTGTAATGATATCCCAAGTACGACAATCATGATTTCACAAGTTTGCAAATACTTGACACCTACGTATTAGGAATGTGTGAATAACCTTCATGGAAGAGCACTGGGTGTTTTCACTTACTCAATAGAATGTTTCTCATCTGCCTGCCATTATTTCCACCTTGGAATAAGTTCAGAAAATACATTCAATATATTCAATTAAGCAACTGAGATAAATGAATCTAGTGTCAAAGTGTCATTGAAAGTGTGTACAGTAAGTGATGAACAGTAAAATCACGAACAAGACAATCATTTCCATAACTTGACAAGTGCATGTTGATCAACACGAAATAGTTTCTTACAATGATGAATGATACAATATGAGGTAATCTGTTAATGCCAAACCGTAACACATTGTGGTATCTCAAAAGTGTTTGCTGTAGATCTGTTTTTTCCTGCATGCTGCAGAAAGACAGATAACACTTGTCACGATCATGAAATAGAAGTAGGTTTCGCTGAAATGTACATAGTCAGTGCTGCTTGACCAGGGGATAATATTGTAAAGCACCAGCGGAAGCATAGGTGTTATTCAGATGTCTACTCATTGACAGTTCCTTGGAAAAGTAATAACTATTTTTAATTATTCTATATTTTGCTGGAGTTTTGAATATTCAATATTGAACATAGTCGTCCCTCCACCGGAACTACACAGTTTGTGTTGATGGTTTTAAGAGACAATTTTCACTCTGATCAAACCAACACCAGAACTTTACAGATAAGCTTAAGTTTTCTTGTATATTGAACAGAACGACTACAGCGATGACTCACGACTAAAGCCGACTATTCTCCTTTATAGGACATATGCGACATTTATGACCTAACACCGCTTTTTAAAAAGTATGGTTTCTAGGTCGTAAGTACCACTTTCAACCTAGAATTATTTTAAATACAGGAAATATATCATGTGTGTTGTAAATATCGTATGGAATCCCCAAAGGAATCATTCTTAAGACCAAACAAAAATATATAAAAACATAATCATCATCTATTGCAAGCAACATGTGAATAGTTTGTGTGTAATCATGATATAAGATGGTAAGGCATCTTAATTGTACATACATAATTGTTATGAACTCGTCAAAATAATGTTTAATAATTCGCCAAGGCTAGCGACTGTGAATATTATTTTAACTCATGCATATTTCCATATAATCGTTTCTACTTCGTTGTTTGTTCAATACATTACCTAATGTATAACATGTGCGAACGATAAACCTTTCTTTTAGCGACAGTAACATGTGGCCTTGATCAGATGATTTGTGTTCGTGCACATGTAACACCAATCATCTCCAATGGTCTCCTGTTGCATTTAAGTGTTCATGCATTTAGCATTATCTGCATGGCAACCGTCACATTACATTCAGCAGACTAGTGATTGACTTTTACCACATGCTCACAGATCAAGCCAAGGGATCATTTACCTTAAATGTGCTGGAATTGGCCTGTACCTGCAGTTCATAGTCTTAACTTCAAGCATCGCATGTGTTTCCATCGTTTTGTATGTCAGTAACGTACCTAAACAGTAAATGATTAATGTGTATGACCTGTAAATCTGTGACTCCTTTACTTAACATAAAGAGAAAACAGTCATTATTTCCGACATTATATGAGTTAAAACTGAGACAGATAGCCATTAACAATTTCCATACATTGAATTGATTAGTACATGAGCAAAACATATTATCTGGCGTGACAGTGACAGTTTCATTTCTACTTACACCAAGAAGCCATATATAGTGAAACTAATCTCAACATCATTGCCTTCTTCTATAATGTCTCTCACATAAGTAATTGGCTTTTCAGATGCACAAAAACATTTCATCCTCGTTAAAGATGTTTTTCCTACATCTCGCTTTGGTTATGAGAGCTTTATGAATGTCATTGAAATGTGTGATATAGAATTATACCGCTGTTATTATCTTTGAAGCGTATTTAATGACAAAGCTTCTATTTTGTGTCAGACAGAACACTTTCAATGAATGGATTGGAAATGTGCGTGTGCACAATATGGAATCAAAAAACACTTTATCACCATTATTGCTTATTAAAACATATTCATGTACAATACGATTGATATACTTTGATGTGACAAATGATGCGTCTTTTTCATTTCTGTGAATAAAGTCACAATCAAAACCTGTGTAATCTATTCAGAAATTGCATCTGCCTAGGCAACTATACTTATGAAAAAATAATAGCATTTAAATGAACGTTAGTATAGGGTAAACTTATTGAACGCATATATATATAAATATAGAATACTTCAGACGACACTTGCTGTAGATATCATTTTAATGATGACTGGATGCGTCGCATTTCGACTTGTTTACAAGTCTTTTAAACAGTGTGGAACATTTTCAACATGGCGCATATATAAAAATGTATTTACATAACTCAATTGTCTTTGTACTTTTATTGCATTTTATGTTCATGACAATTGTGAATTAACTGGACAGTCTAGGCATTCTTAGAATATATATTTAAAAAGATAAATGGAAGTATTACAGCTTCCTGTTCCAAGTTCAGTGGAATCTGTATGTCGAGGTTGACAGATACATGACGTTAACATTAACAAGTATGTCTTATAGTTTCCTTTTAAAAATATGTTTATAGGACAATTGATCTCAATAAACTTACCAACTTGCCTTGCGGACTGCTTTAAACGTGATACAACTTAAGGGTAACACAATCAACGGTTTCACTTCTAGTTGAACTGTGACATTGCCTCTTTCATAGCTACAATGTAGGTGACATTTTCATTAAAAAGTATTGTTTTTCTTCGTGACGATAATATTAAATAGCAGAATACGTGTAGATGAACGAAATCGACTCTAATTTAGGTAAATTTGTGGATTCTCAGACTTAATTGTTCTGGTTAATTATCTAGCCCTCAGTTCAATGTTGTCCCACTTTTAATCTTTGTAGTATATTATCTTATAATCGAGGACGACAGAATGATCGAGGAGCGGTCCTGAATATATGTCACATTGGACGTGTTGAGGTCAGAGTTCTACTGAAGTATATTCTGTTTGGATGATGCACTAAGGGATAATGCTATAGTGGAATACCTTCTTCCCAGAATATGAACCCTTACCGTTGTATTACAGGAGCATTGATATGCAATCCGTTGCTGTCGTAAATGAGTATTTCAGTTATAAACAGAACAGTGATCAAATTCGTTTACAAATATAATCTTGCACATATTAACACTAATTATATCATTATATTATACTCTTTGAATTATCAAAAATATATTTGTATTCAGAAGTGAAAGCGTTTTGCATAAATGCATTCCTGCTTCAAAAAGGATAACCTTTTATTTATTGGCAGTGTCACCCTTATTCTATCAAATATCTCAATAGAAGAAAACTTTTACTTACCTTGTGTATCATTTTATTAATATCCTTACATTTGTCTTTTAGAAATGAAGTTGACATAATGCTTTTTTATCTTGATTGACACTCTCTGTTTCAATGTTGTTCAAATTAAACTACCCGATAATTGAAATAATTTAGGTATTGATAAGAGTAATAAGAGTCACAAGAGTAATCATAGGATATTATCCCCTCTAAATCAACCAAACTAACACCTTAGTTAATGATTTGGTATATGGCGGATATGGTTTATTTACTACGAGTGAAGGAATGATTATACATCGAATAAGAGTTTACTTTTGATGATATACATATCACGGAGCTACAGATACACATTCCAATGTTACCTAATTCGTACTGTGTAATTTGTTATAATGAACCTAGACTAACCTATCGCCACCTAACCAAATGCAATTGTTACGGTCATATAATGTGATTAGCATTTGTCTGGGAAGGTTTCCAAATATTCTACTGAAGTACATAGTCCTTTTTCTTTTCTTTTATAAACTGCGTTTAACTTTAATGTTACAAATGGTTAAATATTTAATATTACTCACACATTCCGCTATATTTTGCAAGAGTGTATTCTAATTTTTCTTTTGCAAATGTGATACAGATGGTTCAACAAAAACTTAAAAGTATTTGCAATATTGTTCAATTGACACTTCAAATTACTTACACATTATATGGCTTTGAACAACAGATTACACCTTATCGCTAGTTGTTTTAGGTCCTATGATAACCAGATTGTACATTCTCACAGTGTTAACATTAATCGCTATCTCAATGAAAGTTGAATTCACAGCTTATGAAAGATGAAGTTGATAAATCTTCTGATCGTTCTCCACCAGACATGTTCCCTGTTAGCCCAGACATCAACTGGACCGATCGACATTCAAAGCATCGTTGACACCGTGAACAAACTTGAAACTGCCGTGTCTGACCTTAAGTCAAAGGTCACGTCGGACTCCCAGATGTACGCTGCTGAGATAGCAATGCTGAGAACTCAGGTGACACAGGCTGAGGATGACCTCAGAGCCTCGGAGGTTGAGGCAGTCAAACTTAGGAAAGATCTACAAATTGCCTTGTCGGAGCTACAAGTTGTCAAGTCGCAGGTCTTGATTTCAGGAAGAACTCAAAATATGACTACAGATGCACTGAAACAAGTCCAGGATGAATTAAGGAGTTTAAAAGCAAATTTTACAGCAGAAATTCCGGACATGCTATCCAGCCAAGCTGCTGTTTCTGCCATTTCATCTAAAATGAGTACGTATTGTATTGTTCTTCAAGATAGCAGTCTTATTATGATGGTTGACGCAAATGCAATCATGTGTTTTCGAACTACGATTCTGATGCAATACTGTTAGGAAACGATATTATTACGAAACAAAGCGTTAAAATATATTCAATTCCTCGTTATAAAAAATGTCATTTATTGGCACATGTACTGTACATTAAGTCTACAAGGAAATTATGGAATTCAAAGAAAATTACAATTATGGATTGTTATGAAACTCATGTCAATACGTGTGACAATAATCAATGATTTTCTGCTTTTATATTACTATTACAAATGGTACACTCCATATGGCAGTGCTACAGTTAGTAGCCATATGCATGGAAATATGTTATCATATCTTCATAATTTTACGCTAATTAGGACAATACACGAACCTCATAATATAAGAGGTCATAATATAATGATAGACGTAATTATAGAGACCATGTCTTCGTTACTAAAATATATATACCTATAACGTTGTTGATTACAGATTCAACCAAACAAGACCTGGACAATCTCAAATATGATGTAAATTCTCAAAATCTAAATTCTACTTTGATGTGGAATGAAATCAATTCCTTGAAGTCAAACTTTGCCTCAACCGGAAATGACTTGATGAAGATGTCAGGTTCTTTACAAGCCCTGCATCTAAATGAAGCAACCTCACAGCAAGCAATAACGAGGCTACAACACAAACAAAGCGATGATGAAATTAAATCAGTAGCTCTGGCTAATGACATTGTAGCACTTACTAGTAACATATCTGATCTTATGCATGCGTATGATGTGGACTCGTACAATCTTGCAGAACTGAAAGGACATATAGGTAAGTTACATACACATATTCATTTGTTGAATATGACAGGACAAATTGCAGGTACATGTACTTTGATTAACCTGCAGGTTTGACATTTAGATCAATATTTATACCAAAACCAACATAAATCTATGACAACGCTTCCAATTTATGTTTTAAACATATCAGACATCATCAACGTTCTTTGGAAAGTGTTCCTTGATGAGATCATGGTTACTGAAACATTTCATTGGTCAACATTAAATTCTTACCGGTGTCTTAACGTCGTCTTTGCAGTAAGAATTGAAGGCAACATCTCTGTTTAATTCCAAATTAGTCATTGTCGATATAAATAATATAGTGTGCAACCTAGGCACAATTAAACGCAGCCTTAATAACCATACATTCAATAGATTGATAGCATTGGTCAAATACTTCACATTCTATCATGACATCGCTGGATACTCGATTCTGAATGGTACTCCAGAAAAATCATATCAATTCTGGATTGAACCTCCTCTGATTTTAGCGCCGTTTCACCGCGTATTGACGCATCTACCTTGTGACGTCACAATCTATCAAACGGCCGATATCTAAAGTGTGTTTGAATGAATGTCGCGTGTATGCTTATGAGCGTTATTCCAAAAATGCAGAATTCAGGTAAAACGAACCCTAATTGTATGAACGTGAATGATGGGAAAACAAAATTAAAACTCCCGTAATAAATGAAACATATAATTAGATTTTTTCAAATAGTTAAAGAGAACCTACGGGGGAAAAGTTTGTGTATAACAATGACTTTTTCGAACGTAATTTTGAGCTCGCGAGCTGCTGCTGTTGTACACACTGTCAGCATCCGACAAAAAGGGTCCCATAATTCGGTTTCAATTTTAAATTTACTCGCTATCAATCCAGTTTAACATGTCTCTAAGTTTCAAACACAGTAGGTTTATCTCCTAAGTGATAACATAATGGATGTGAACCCATCAACATTTCACTCTCGTATCAATTAGCAGTGTCCATAACATAGAATTTGTATCACTGTAAACCAAATATGTAACAGTCTATCAGTACTTCCGTGTGTGCAAACTTAGAGGAAATAGGTAAATTGAGACGTGAACATCATATGATCAATTTCCTACAGATAATTATTGGCCGGCATTAAGAAATGCCATTAGCTTTGTCTTACTGGAATATTTAGAACATGTCTGAACATTCAGCCCTCTAACATATTAATTATTCAAATATATTCAATTGTTTCTCTTGTTTAAACTACTTAAATTTTACGACCTTTATACTGTGATGCATCTATCAATACCTTTCAGATCTCCTTGAGCGAGATGTGGCCTTTGAAGCGACCATCTCAACTGGCTCCAGGACCAGTATAATACCTAGTGGCGCTGCCCTCAGATTCAACACTATAGCGTACAACGCTGGCCATGGCTACGATCATTCGACTGGTGTATTTACGGCAACATTCGACGGTACTTACCTCTTCTGGATCAACGCTGTGTACTATAATAACAACATCCCAGTGGACGTAGAGATCAGAAGTAGCAGATCCGTGATAGGTGTTGGTTATGGAGATGCAGCTTTTGGTGAACACTATGGCACTGTCAATACCAATACCATAGCTCACCTGAGGAAAGGAGAAACGGTGTGGTTCACACCAAGCGATGGAATGCGACTCAAAGAATGGTTCTCTAGTATTGGAGGATGCTTGTTACGTCCACACTAAACTTTTATTTATTGAACTTTATACCACTGACATTGATACAAAAGGAAATCCAGTACAATAAACTGTTACAATAATACTGATTAAAGATATCACATGTTTGCAAAATTAACCTACGTCGAAGCATAGGCAATGTGCAATTCAATATGTAGTGTTAAATAGATAAAGAAATAGTGCCTGTTTGTTATCACTTATAGTAAATGTTATGTCCATCATATAGTATTGAAAGTTAACACCCGTCAGAACGAAGTAGGTGAGGTGAGGTGACTTGGGGTTTAAAGCCGCTTTCAAGAGTATTTCACTTACATCGCGGCTGCTAGTATTATGCTCGCAACGCCATGTGGCTTTGCATTGTGGTGAAACCTGCGAGCAACGGCTGGAACTAGCGAACCATGGGTGCTACTGCACTAAAATTCAGTGTAGCACTGCACCCAAACCTTACTGCGTGTAGAACAGTTCTCTACTGCAGACAAATGTGCCGTGCCCCTGGCGGGATTCGAACCTCGGACCTGTTGATCCGAAGCCGAACGCGCTAACCACTGCGCTATCCCCCCCCCCCCCCCCCCCCCCCCCCCCCCCACAACGAAGTAGGAAGTAGGAAGGGGTAAACAACTTCGCCCATTCCGTGCTTCCGGGTTTCATTTCCGGACGAGAACTCAAAAACTGTAAGGAATATCTGACTGAATGAATGAATGAATGATCTTCCAGTACATATCTCGATCTCGAAAACTATAAGGCTGAGCTTAATACAGCTTGTGACAGCTCGAACAGTATTCTTGTGTAGCATCATGTTCTTCTTAACGAATCGAATAGCTCAGAAACAATGCGAGTGATTAAGGATGTATTGAAGAATAAAGCTCCATAATCATAATTCGATATATGTCAAGCTTGTCCCACTTGGCGGGGGATATAGCCGACTCTGTATGCTATTTGCTTGTTGTCACTGAATGATGCAAACGCGTACGTATTTTTATCACTGCATATGTATTGTAGTAGGGGTTTTGGAGTAAATGTATTCCTTACACGCAAACCGTATTATAACATCCTTGGTCATTTATATACGGACAATGGAATTCCATCTTTACAGACATAAATCATTAAACTGAAACTTTAGAGGAGACTTTGTGTTACAATAAATAGTTAATTTATAAATTCATTAAATTAAAAAGAGATTAGGAATAATTAAAGGAGTGATACAATATATTTGAGGTTTGAGTTGACTGCGTGACATAACCAAGTACAATATAAGTTGTATGCTTCTCACGAGGGTAATACGGTCTCATGTACCATCTTTGTAAAGGTGTCGCCCGAGCCTTCAGTACACCGCCTGCGTCATTTTTTAACGTCATCTGGCCACAATGCGACACCTACTCGGGGCTGTTACTATGGCAGCGGGGTACATGAAATGTGTGCATCGTGAGACTGACGGGGTAGATAACGAAAAATGTAACGGCCGTTAGCCAATCAGAAACGAGTATTTTACTGTAAGGAAAGATAATGTAATATCACCACAGTGAGGTGACTGTGTGATGCTACCAAGTACAATGTCATACCACCAGTGTGAGTTGACTGTGTGATGTTACCAAGTATAATGTCATACCACCAGTGTGAGTTGACTGTGTGATGTTACCAAGTATAATGTCATACCACCAGTGTGAGTTGACTGTGTGATGTTACCGAGTATAATGTCATACCACCAGTGTGAGTTGACTGTGTGATGTTACCAAGTACAATGTCATTCCACCAGTGTGAATTGACTGTGTGATGTTACCGAGTACAATGTCATACCAACACAGTGTGTTGACTGCGTGATATAAGTAATATAATGTTATTAATTAAGTATTTCGGTATTTGCCGAGTTACAGGTCCGAGGCGAAGTCGAGGGCCAATACAACGGATCGAGGACCTGTAACTCGGCCAATACGGGAATACTTAATTAATGACAATTTTATGAATTGATCTCTTTTCATTCTATTTGCACAACACTAAACATCTCATTTATATCTCATTTATAAGTATAAACAAGATTGGTGAATGGATACCATGAGTCAAAGTTTTGAAGCGACAGCTTCAGGCTTAAACCAAATGTGCGACTGCGCATGTTCAAACCCATATTGGCCCAGTTTGTCCCGTATTGGCCCAGTTTGTCTTGTATTGGCCATGTTTGTCCGTATTGGCCCAGTTGTCGAATCATGGTCTAGGCCGTAAATACCGTATCCGTGCCATTAGAATTATAGTTAATTGATAAAATGTAATATCACCACAGTGAGTTGACTGCGTGATATAAGTACAATGTAAACCACCTAGGTGATATAACAACTTTGTAGTAATCTGTATGTATGTAATGTACATGTATGTATGTCCACAAGTTTACCCTCCAATGTTATACTTGTTTCTTGTAGATTAGCAAAAGTCTTTTTTTCTATTTTATGGTCTTTGAACGGTATGAGATTAACAGAATCTGATTCTGAGGTAAACCAAGAGTATATTCAATGCTGTGTGAATTAAAACATTTGTAGAATGTTGTTTTAATGATTGCAACGATACATTTTTTTTAAATCCCACCGCTTTTCCCGATGTTTCTGTCAATCTTTAAAAATCTTATCCATGTTATCACTTACAGTCATGGTGTCAGAACTTTCGTATTAAGCTTTCAACCATCTTTAACCTTGTCATTGGTTAAGTGTTGTTTTAACATGCACATACACACTCACTGTGCATAGAAGAAATAGAAATAAATTAGCTTGGGTTGTCATGACCGTCTCCCACTTAAGATAAATACATGTATGAAACGGTTCGCTTACATTTCAGTTGTATCTCAAGCACTATTTTGTTCCAGACATAGTAAGAAAATTGCACAGCCCTTTCAGTTTAGCACTACCCAACTTTTACATCAGATCTATTAAAGAGTGCAACCTTTGTAATAAGCTAAGTATGTGAGGATCAATACTTAATGTCTAAAGGAGAGACGAAAACACTTCATGTATATTGCATAGATTTAAGTAGGTTCTCTTTATTAAGTCAATTTAACATTGCTTTTTACTCAATTTGAACTACCTGCCATTTGGATAGTGACCAAATATAACATGGTTACAATTGGAATAACACTACCTTCAAAAGTACACATTATTGGCCCCTTGTGGGATTCGAACCCACATCCTCAGAGTAAGGCAACCATCGCAACTATGACCGTACCAACAGCTTACCACATGAACCAGCAAGTTCGTGTTTTACCGAATAAACACAATTTATCGAATGAACACAAATTTATCGAACCAGTAAATTTTCATCAAATATTTCATCAGTCTGCCTTAATCCTCATAAGCTGCTGAAGGTAGCATCTTTAATAGACCTCAAATATATCGCCTCTGTCTTATATGTATCTTATTTTGTCCCTTTAAATGTGATTTCTTGTTTGGGCTGACATATCCAATATATTATAACCGTATACAGAGTTATATAAATGTCGCATTTGTCCCAATTTGGTTTCGTGATTAAAACCTGTTTTATTTTAAGAGATACACAATGTCAGAAATTATTGAATAAAATTTATTTGTACATGATATGCGTTGCTCAGGTACAGACGAATGTGTTATGTATTCTAAGATATCCTCTAAGATTGGTTTAATGAAATATTCTACAGCTGTTAAGTATACTTAAGTTAAAAGTTGTGTTGTGAGATTTAAGAACACAAGAGCATCTTAATATAATCATTAAAATAATTGAATAACATTTTGTGCTGGCATCTTCTCCAAAATCACGGCACTGCTAAATATGGTTAACTAAATAAAGCTTAATAATTTCAGGATGACATATTGTTATTGCACGGGTGGCTACTACTATATAAAAAAAACGATATTTGCTTGAAGGAAAAAAAGGTTCTTCATTTCGTTTTAAATGACCATCTTTCAGAATGATATAATGTTATTATTGTGAGTTTAAGTCCACACCATGACATAGCTTGTCCATGAGAGAGAGCAAAGGTTAATTAAGGCATATAGTGAGTCTGTTGTTAGTCCTGAAGAAAGTAGTATCTAATGGATTCACAAATGACGTCTGTAATCCTACGATGGCAGAGATAGCGGAGGTTGAGCCGGAGTTGACTGGGTTAACATTATTATTCCAGATGGTGACAGTTCCTTGACAGCTGAATGTTGTTATAAACATGATCAATAATGCACGATTCCCCCTGTAGCTGTACTTGTAATTGTAGTTGTATTGCAAAGTGTCCAGCACTTGACATGACATGACTAACGCTTTCAACAAGAGCAATATGGTGTGATAAAGGGATAAGAGAATTTGGACAAATTCTGTGATTTATATAGCATGTGCTTTCTCGCTGTTGATGACGTATTGCCAGCTTTTATGTTTATCTTGTGAAATATATAACATCGTTAAATTCCGGATAACACTACCTTCAATATTACACATTATTGTCTTTTTTCGGGCCGAGTCCCTTGTGGGATCCGAATCTTCACCCTAAGAATAAGGCAACTTCACCCTCAGATTAAGGCAACTTCTTTTAGCACTGACAATACCAACAGTTTACCACACGACCATGTTCGAAATATGTGCAATTCATTCATTATTTTATAAGGAACCAATGTATTATTGGTTATTGTCTTAATAGATCTCAGATAACTTGCATGGCATAAACATATCAATCAATCAATACTTCGTTTTCGCAGTCTATTTCATCTGATGAAAGAATATTATTTACTCCACAATATCGAGTATTTGTCACATTACAGAAATGTCATTTGAATACCACTCCCATATGCCATTGAAAGACTTCAAATAGATGCATGGATATAAAAACTCAGCATTTTCAGACACTTACGACATCTCCTCTGCTAATTTATGTTTTAGCATAGTTCATAGTATTTTTTGGTTTTCATTGCAGGTGGAAAATATCAACAAACCCATAAACAGAAAAGTAGGTCATTCAAGGGCTCCAACTCCAGTGCTTCTATAATAAACGTACTCTGGCCACGCCCCTGGTAAACATTGCTCTGTACAGGAACTAAGTTTGAAGTGTTTCAGAAAATGCTCTAATAACAAATAATTTAATAACTTATTTAAAATAAACATTTGGTTAATTGGACACATGTCCTATCAATGATTTATAAGTATGTATAACTTGCATGACAGTTTTATCCACAAATTTTGCTCGCCCATATAACTCGACATATGATGATTGTAAATTTGACATGTACATGTATAGATGAATTAAGTGTTTTACATGTGTACATACGTCTTCGAAGCTATATCATTGAAGTAAAGGCGCGCTCTTGCTTTTTCAAAGTGGCACTGCATGTTTATGAAAAAAAGTTTTGACTGAAATTACTGACATTTATTACTGTCGATATCTAAAATTATTTTAAATTTATCAGTTCGAGAGAGTGTATAATTATATCCGTTAATGATACATCGTGTACTGAGTGTACTGTAAATAACTTGTGTTTAATTCTACATTTAAATTGACACGGTAGTGTAGTGCTATGAAGTCATGTTATGAAACATAATATTTCTAAGAAGGAACATGGAATACATGTGTCCTGTTGAAGGAAAAGCATCATGTTTTGTGGTACTGCCTATTGTCACCGATGATGGCAACAATGTTTCTGAGAAATATTTTGTTATGGTAAATGACACAAACTGTCATTTCACATGATATTCACGAGCAAGATGTGGCATATCTGCTAACTGAATCTTCCTCTTTTTAGACCCTGTTGCATGAAAACTGATGACAATTCAAAATAACGAGTTCATAACTGACACAACACATCATTGATTTTAACTTAGAGGAAACAAAATATATCAACTTTTAAGAACAAATGAGAGAAAAACTACTTGCTTACTCTCTATGTCATGACACTGCATTGAATGATAATTAGTACGGAATATAAACACGTTGTTTGTTCGTTAATCGTTTATCTCAACATTTAATATTTTTTTATTTTTTTTAATAAAAGTATAATATTCAAAATATGTGTTCGCAATCTCAGAATGATTATTGGTCTATACTCATTTGCAAGAATTCTATTGTCTGTGGCTGCATTGTAGCTGGTTTGAAAAGACTACAGTATATTAAAATACAAGAAATATTCAATTATGAACCTTAAAAACTGGATCAAAGGAACTATTCAAAAATACCCAAATAGTTCATGATAACACCAGGTGACAGAATGATTACTTCAAAGCATCAGATCAATGACCAATATAAAGAAATCAATATTGTACCAGTTACACAACATTGTGAGAGGACTTTACGCTTTTAGTACTCTTTAAGTGTTCATGCATTTAGCATCACTGCATGGCAACCGTCATAATATATTCATCAGATGTCTTAATTGACTTGCACCACGTGCTCCAACATCACGTCCGAAGATTATGAGAGTCATTTTGACTGCACTTTACTGTAACTTGAATTTGGTTTTAGCAATAAACGCACAATTTATAGCCATAGTTAATAATGAAAGGATGCATCTTTGTTGAAGTTTTATATGCACGAAACAGCTTACCAGCCCACCAGAATGCATGTGAATTACATTCCTTTAGAGTGTGTGATAGATTACCTCGACAATAATGTATTTCGTTCTTATTTTACGCCTTCAGCATTTTATCTATAATTATACAAACTTTGTTAGAATTTGCTTGTCTGTCTTATCTGTCAACAGTGCACAATAAGTAAACCACGATTTACATGACAAACACAAGGACAGTACAAAACTGTAATGTTTGAGTTTCAAAATCAGGAAGATATGTGCCTACATAAATACCAACTATCCATACTTCATGGACAAAACAAGATATTGTGGAGCCTGTGTCTTATAACAAATCACAGTGGTTTATTTGAAAATCTTTGTAAAAATAATAAAAACGATAAATTAATTTTGTTATGTGTTTCATCTTCTAAAGTGTTTCCAAAAACGCGAACACTTAGGGCATACGTACTATTTGGACTTCATGGGTTGTAATTCTAAGTTTGAAAACTGTATGATAAATAACTTGTTTTTTTTTTCCATGTACCTATCTCTGACATGCTAAGCACTGAGCACATCTGTTTTGGTAATACTTAAGGAAAACTCTACTCTGAGGTTTTGATGTTGCTGCATCAATCTTAATTCATTGTCATGACGTCACTCTATTGTGTTATCAGTTATGTGATTATTATTTAGGAATCTATTGGTCATTGACTGTCCCAGTCAGGAGGGGTGTTATCAGTTTCAGTAATGGCTAATCGAGTAGATTTGTCGAGACTGGTGTAATTTGTCTTGGTGTATCTGAATAGGAACTTAAAATATCTGTCAACTAGACAAATTAATTTGTATAATGCATGCATGAACCTGGATTCTAACATGCAACCCTTCGCTTGGTAGTCAGCGCTTCTAACCATTAGCCCTTAAGACGCTGTTAGAAACTTTAGGATTGTTTGTCAGTATGAATCTCGCGTTCTGTTCAAGACACACGGAAGGCACGGAAAGGCAGAGTTTTAGCAGTCAATCACATCGATCCACGTGGACGTTTTGCGCTGCACGTACGTGGAAGAATCCATTTCATGAGGATCGCAGCTACTTGTACCATATCAGATGAATGAGCACCGAAATTTGCAAAATAATTGATTTTGGTGTCCCATAATTGTCATTTATTGTTTCAAATGTAAAATAATCACATATGCATGTTATATGACGTCATACATGGATTAAGATGGAGAATGCATTCGGAGCAGTGGATTCGCTTCGGAGCTCGTTGATTATTTTTAACGAATCAACAGCTCCGAATGCATTCTCCATTACAGAATACAGAAAACTACCTTCAAGCGGCCATTTTAATGTGAACACCTTAAAATGGTCGATCAATGGGAAATGGACTCACATGGCATTACCGAAACATGAACATTTATTTCGACCTCTTTCTCTTGATTCCATAATGCTATTGAGCCATCGGTAACACTTATTTACATTTTCGTGAGAGACTTACTTTATTTCAGTAAGAACGGAGTACTACCGTGTATTTTAAAATATACATTTCCCTGGGGTATATCTTAAACTGTTCTAAGTACCTTTAAACAGGGAATATGATACGAAGTGATCAAAACTAGTCTAAACATACATTATGAATGATGGATGTTAGGTCCATAGACATAAATTACTATGTATTGATATTTCTATTTTCACAATTGTAATCCATCCAGCTTTGTTTCTATTCATGTTCATGTGAATTGGCGTTTATGCTTGTAAATGGAATTGATGACCATATCTGAAGGATGCCATATATAACCCAACCAATCTCAACATCATTTATTTCTTTGATGCCATATTTAAAGCTGCTTTAGAGATGTATGCAAACCTTTTCTCTCAGGATCACTTTTTGCATGGGGTTTGTTAGAATGTCATCGTAGTGTTTAATACGTTTCACTGAATGGATAATGACACGATAAGAAAGTTGGCGTGAATAACATAAAAGTGCAACCAAATAGCGCCTAGTTAAATTGTAATCTGATAAATAATGTCAATTTGTCACGTATAAGTCACGTGGACATTATTATGACTCTTAATGTAATTTCAAAACAGTAATTTATTCATTCATGTTATGAAATATTTTGGATCATACGTTTTAAAATTTGTATTTGGGTAGTATTGTATCTTTCACTAGACATTCATCATTCCAAGCGCGATTTCAATTATTTATTACACACTTGTGAGTGAGAACACTTCTAGATATGTTTGGTATCCAACGTATGTTAGATACTGCGAGAGACGCATCTGATTGTTCACTCCATGGTGATGACCCGAGGTCACGAGGGCGGGACTACTTTTGCCATTCATAAGAAAAAATAAACAAAATTCGTAGGAATCACAAACTGAGCACAATCTGGAATATTATATATGAAACAACGACAAAGCCGAATGCGCTCGTCCTATCGTAACCTGTACGTTCACACACAGGGGCTTGTATTGTCGAAACTAACGATTACAACAATATGAAGTCGACGATCCAGCCCCATATACTATAAAAAAAAAAGTAAAGGGATGTAACGGGGTCAACACCCCATGTCCGTTTGAAAGTATATTTCAGAATGTTGTCATCATATTATCATTCAATGTTATATACCACGGCTAAGCCAATACATTTGTCTTTAAAACAAGCCATCAAACGTAAAAGACGAATCGATACTAACAAGGATATGATTTTTCAAAGCCAAAAATATTAGCACATTGCTCATGTGAGCCATTTGCCTAGCCCAACAAAATGATAAAATATTCGCTTGAAAAAATTATTATAAAATACTTTATAATATCCTGTCAGCTAATAGTGACCAAGTTACAAAGCCCAGTATTTGGTGCATCAGATCGCGCAAGAATTATAACACGGGGTGCACTGTAATTGACGTACCAGGGATTTTAGATAATCTCAAGTGTGTTTCGAAACATCGTTTGATAGTGAGACGTCCATATTGAATGACCTTGGCATTGGTCTATTTTTGGAAATAGACCAATGCCAAGGTCATTCAATATGGATGACTACTAGACAAACGATGTTTCGAAACACACTTGATATAGATGTAAAATCCCTGGTATGTCAAATACAGTGTCCCTCATGTTATAATTATTGTGCGATCTGATGCACCTATTACTAGGCTTTGCAACTGGGTCACTATTAGCTGACAGGATATTATAAAGTATTTTATAATAATTTTTTCAAGCGAATATTTTATCATTTTGGTGGGCTAGGCAAATGGCTCACATGAGCAATGTGCTAATATTTTTGGCTTTGAAAAATCATATCCTTGTTATTATCGATTCGATTTTTACGTTTGATGGCTTGTTTTAAAGACAAATGTATTGGCTTAGCCGTGGTATATAACATTGAATGATAATATGATGACATCATTCTGAAATATAATTTCAAACGGACATGGGGTGTTGACCCCGTTACATCCCTTTACTTTTTTTTATAGTATATGGGGCTGGATCGTCGACTTCATATTGTAGTAATCGTTAGTTTCGACAATACAAGTCCCTGTGCGGTCACACACATCAGCTGCATATGTGAGTTGTCTCCCTTCAACCGTCAGTGGCGTCACAACGTCGACCGGGTCAAGCTCGCCTCGCTGTGTTACTCGCAACTCACTCCATTTCGAGACGCTCCAATACACGTATACTGGAAACAATCACACAAACGTCTTTGGTTATAATGATCCCGATGCAAAGCGACTTCATTTTACCGATGGTGAGAACCGTAAAAAGAACTGACATGGGCTTGTCGTTGCCTAGTTTATTAGCTCCTGTTCGGAAAATGGCAAACTGACAGTGTTTTTCACAAGTAAATCGGAGTTCAAGATTTGAGTGAGTGAATAGAACGCTTTTATCAGTGTTATGTTTTCCTTTAGACTTGGAAACACGTTGGAAACAGCCTTTGCTGTCATATTGTCAGTTTCAACCACAACAACTTTGTTTCTCCACATGTGGCACCAACGAATTGCAGCTAATATAATTGTCAATGTTTCTTTATAATTGATGTGGAGTCCTTTTGCCCATGGCAAGTCTATCTCCCAATTATAATAAACAAAATCTCCATCAAAATAGGCCCCTGCTCCAGAATTGCATGCATCGGTCTCCGCCACTGGTACTGCTGTGAGGTGCGCTGATTCTGAGTGGTGGGTACACTGCGAACCTTTGATATGAGTTGATGATCACGAATGTCCTGCGAAATGGTCCCCCAGCGAAACCCTTCTTCTTGCCGTCTACTTCTGTATTCTTTGTCGTACAGAAGCACGCTGTTCCAAACATATTTGGATGAGAATCTACAAATGTCTTGCATATATTTGAGGAAATCGTCCACTTCCTGACTGACGCCAAGCTGCTGACGCACAACGCCTAAGTTCGCGTACACCCATTTCTCTACAGAAATACTGCTGAGCTTGTTTTTCCTCTGACCAAGTTCGATAGAAACACCGTCGCTAATTTCTATTTTTTGACTTTGCGAATCCAATGAGTCCAGCCACAAGTAATCAGTAAAATCCCTGGATTGTTTACCTTTTCCATGGGCGGCGCCATTTTGAAGACCATGACCTTCGAGCTGATCACGTGGACCTTGACCTTCGAGCTGATCACGTGGAATGTCCGCCTCACCGCGTGGTACTTCATCAAACTGCAATTACCGTTTCATCTTCGCAATTTCGGCTGCTAGGTCCCTTTTTTGTTTTTGCAAACGCAAACCTTCCAACTCCCTCGCTAAAGCATCACATTCTGCCCTGTCCACCTTAAGACAAGTCGGATCTACCCCAGGCGCTCCCAAGGACGCCGCGTCGCCCTGTGCCACGATCGGTTGTGTGTCTGTCTCAGTATCACTTTTCTGACCCCCAAACTTAACTGCCTCCATCACAGCCTGCATCTTGTTCCCAGCGCTTTTTCGTTTAGGTCTTACGTCCGGATCCATATGAAATTAGAATTATTTTCCAAATTTCCCCTGCGACATTCAACCGGCAAGCGTGCCGCCGCGTAACGCTCAAACTAGAAAGACAGCGACCCCTAGCAAAGGGGCATAACTCGTTCATTGTTAAACACATTTTTAACCACTAAAAATTAATTTTAAAAGTTAAGATTCAATTGATTCATAACTTAGCACGCCAATTAGCGCTTAAATCAAAGAATATGTTTGTGTGCGACATTAGACACTCTTTACCGTTATATACACATTGTGACGTCACTGACGTGAAAGTGAACTGTATTACTACGCGCTTCAACAGAACGTCTAGAAATTTTCGTTTAAAACTACTTAAATCATGTTGTTTATATGCGTGTCATAAATAAAATACCAAACTCATTCCCTATGAATACCGTATTTATTACACCTCGTCACTTGTCAAACGTATTTAACTCGCTTCCACTCGTTAAATACGTTTACAAGTAACTCGTTGTAATAAATACGGTATCCATAGGGAACTTGTTTGGTATACTCTATTTATTATATACCCATGTAAACTTAAGATAGTAATACAGGGGTGACGGTTCTACTTTCTCTAAACTTCGGCACTTCTCGGAATTGTCCGTACTTTTCAATGTTTTCCCAATTCAATCTCCGGAATTTATATTTTAATAACACTGCTGGTAATGCTTTAGTTGATTAAAGTATCAGCGTGGATTTAGACCTAATATTAACAGCACAAGCAGGGTAAATGTTACTTAAATCATCATTACAAGGCAGAAAAGCGCTAAGTATAAGGAGAATTGAAAGCATTGCCGAAAGCTTCGCTAGCGATGCTGCGTCATTGTGACGTCACAGCCGTTTACTATTGTTACGTCATAACCATGGTTACGTCATTCGAAAGAAGCAAGGCAGACGGAAGCCTGAATGGTGTTTCTTATTTTCAGTTCTTTGTAATTAAATGATAGTAAAGCAAATTTGATGGTTTAATTATGTTACCACAGTGAAGAAAATTTCACTTAAAGCTCTATTGGGCTGACAAATGAGAAAATAAAGATATGATTAAGTCGTGCTGGTCAGGCAACCGTCCGTGTATCAATACGCAGCACGTCGTCCCCGTAAATTTATGCAACTTTATTTGTTTACCAATTTGCTAATAAAAAGGGGTATATAATAACTCGAAGCTGTCATGGAAGCGGAGGAACAACTCGTTCTTCGAACTCGTTGTTCCTCCGCTTCCATGACATCTTCTCGTTCAATACAAACGATCCAAATGCACAAGTATGATGTTCTATATATGTATATCACCTGATAGAACTGACAACATAATTGCGATGATTACTTTCAGACAATATATCATGTCTGACTGAAGACTTTTGCCTGTTTTTATATAACACTCAAGAGGACAATCAACGGAAACAGTCTGCGCATTCTTACATTTTGATAAAAGTGTATTCAATCTCTCGCTCGGCCTTTTAAAGTGTGTGTTATAAGCTTGATTGTGAACATTCACTTAAAGGTTCCCACTTCATTGGTTATCTAGAAAATGGGCTGAGCTGTAAGTAGCAATAGAGTGGTTAGAGTAGTTGGAATAAAAGTAATAATACTCGCTAGGTTCCCTGTTGGCTTTATCCTTACATTCAATCTATTACTGACTATTCACTTCATCTCACAGCGTAACATCGTCCATTTGTATGGCTAGATGGCATTTACATGGAACAGAACTGTACTTCTTTGTGATGTGAAGTATTGTTTTTCTTCGTGATGACGATAACAAATAGCAGAGATCAAAGGATGTAAAGACGTGTAGATGAAAATAAATCGATTCCAAGACTCCAACTTAAAATAATTGATTTTCAGAGTGATTTGTTCTGTTTATTATCTTTTTCTCAGCTTAGTGATGTCCCACGCCGCAATATATTTCCTTGTAATTGAGGACGGTACAGTGATTGAGGAGGAGGGGTCCTGTTATAAATTCACTGTTACATAGTTTTCAGGTCTGATTTATAGTGTAATATATGTTTTTTGTGGACATTCTCTCAATTATATAGACAACTAACTAGCCTAGTGATCGTTATCCTTAGCAAAGTTATAATTATATGTATAGATTAGATGATGTTGGTAGAATTACGTGGGCTTCAAAAATACGAAATATTTTTAAATGAGTATGAGTTATGTTTGCCTTGCCCAAGCGTTGGTAATGTATTTTTGTTTTTATCATCTTTTCAGCAGAGATTGATTGATTGTTCAAAACATAATATTAACAGTAATATATTAAACTCGTACAATTGTACAATTTAAGAGTATCATATCACAAACTTCCATGTAGATAAACACATTCTGAACATTAAGCTTAAAAGGAGGGTTCTATCGGGGTATTTTTCGTGGAAACGAAATTCGGGAGGATATTCCTGTTTACACATATATGTCATTGATACATGATTAAAACACAGTGAAATGAAAGATACTATTGTAACATGATTTCGGTGTATCCTTGATTCTGATTGGTTGATTTGCCTATGTTGAATGACAATAAATACCCGCAAATTCGTTGGGGCGAATCACCGCGAACATAAACATCATGTTCACAAGATCCGGCCCGACTCAAAATTTTATTTTTCTATTTCTCTTAATATGTGCCCCTTACTCAAATTTGACAGGTGGCATTGTCATTTTCTAACCTGTGTATAGCAGTATAGGTAACAAATAACTCTCAAAATTAATTTATTTCAAGTAACTGAAATGTTTTCAACTAGATTTGTCCAAGTTTGACGCCTTCTTCAATGCGGTTGTGTATACCGAATGCCGTTGCCATGGCATGACGTCATAGTGATCAACCGTTTTGACGTCACAATGCTAGCGTCATTGTCACAATGGGTTAAGGCAAGTTTAAGATTTTTGTTCCTAGGTATTTTACTGTGTTGATGTCGTAGATAAATGTTTATCGACATATAAAAGGATACGTGAATATTGTGAAGTGAACAAACTTGAGTGACACTGTTTGAGCTTATGTGTAAATTGTTGCTAATGTAAATATTACGCCGAGCATTTACATTTGTTTTGACCTGACCACACCTCTTACAAAAATGGAACAGTCGCAAAGTCCTTTCCACTCAGAAATAGGTACGAAAAAAGAGAGTTCGTTTCAAAACGTCTGATAACTAACGGTCATGTTACAATATCGATAAATAGTTGCGTTTGTAAAATTTCCGGGATTCATTGCTATTCAACACCTGCAAATTTCAGCGTTTAAAACCTCCGGCTAACACCGTCGGTTTTAAACTAAATTTGCGGGTGTTGAATAGCAATGAATCCCGGAAATTTCACAAACGCAACTATTTATCTTATAAATGAAGGTGACATTTTAATGACTTTTTATTTCACAACTTGATAAACACCAGCGCACATTTGTTGAAAATAAAAACAATGAGAACTGAAGCCATTCATCGGCGATGCGAGTGGGGAAAACTTCGCTACATCATAATAACAAATGATTTATTAGTTTCATGACATGTTAGGTGTTTCTATGTGAATACTGTATCAGTGTATGGCTGAAGTTAAAGCCTTAACATAGATTCTATGCTGCATTCATAGATTTTAAAAAGGCGTTCGACCTTGTAAATAGAAATAAATTACTTTATGTTCTTTTAACAAAAGGTATTCACGGAAAGATGTTTTGTATATTGAAGAATATGTATGAAAAAGTCTCCGCTTGTGTTCGAGTTGGCAACCTTAAAACTGAAGTATTTAAAACTTCATCTGGAGTTCGGCAGGGTTGCATTCTTAGTCCCGTTCTGTTTATATTTGTCATTAATGAGCTTATTGAAGAATTTAAGACCTTTGGGCTACGAGGTGTATTTGTGAGGGACGGAACTGAAGATATCCAATTAATTGCCGACGATGTAACTTTATTAGATGATACTGTAATTGGTCTGCAGAGAAAGCTTGATTTGTTAAAAACATTTTGTGATAAATGGGGTCTACCTGGATAAATCATGTATTGTTATATTCAGAAATGGCGGTTACCTTAAAAAGACCGAGAAATGGACGTATGATGGACAAAACGTTAACGTTGCGTCATACTATAAATACCTGGGTATACTGTTTTCATCAAGACTAATATGGTCTAAGGCATGTGAGACGCTAATGATTCAAGCTAAAAAAGCTTGCTTTCCAATAGTTCAACTCTTGAACAAATACCCTCATATCCTACTAAATATCATTACCCAAATTTTTGACACGAAAATAGCTCCAATATTGTTGTATGGGTCTGAAATTTGGGGATATAGTATAAGAGATGACATTGAAAAGGTACAAAGTTCGTTCTTTAAAAGGTATGTTGGTGTTGGTAAATTTGTAGCGAATACAGATATACTTGGATGAATTTGGAAGATATAAACTTTGTATAAATTATTTTCAAAGATGTATCAAATATTGGGCGAGGCTAATAAGCATGGATTCAGGTCGCCATCCAAAGGTTTGTTACTTAATGCTTAAGTCATATGACGACCATGGCGGTGTCAGCTGGGTGTCACATGTTCGTACTTTGTTAATGGAGACGGGGTTTTCATATGTATGGATCTCCCAAGACTGTGGTGACGTATCATATTTTATACAATGTTTTAAACAGAGATGTAAAGACATTAATTTTCAATTATGGCAAAGTAAATTAAATTCATCATATCTCCATGATTATTGTGCCTACAAGAGTGTGCTGGAGCCAGAGCTTTACATGTTAAAACTTAACTCGAACAGAGATTTACTACGTATTCTGTGTAAATTCAGATGTATGAGCCATAAACTCAATATTCAGCAATATAGATATGATAAAAGTGTAAATCCTGATTTATTGAAGTGTACAAAATGTAAATATGACGTTATCGAAGATGAATTTCACTTTTTATTGATTTGTCCATACTATGTGAAAAGTAGAAAAATGTTGTTACCAGTATATTTTTATACCTATCCAACACGTGAAAAGTTCAATTTTATAATGTCTACCCAAAATGCTGAATATTTAAAAAATTTCAATTGTCTTGAAACGTAATTTACCTGTATAAAAACCACTTCGATGTATATATGCACTAACATTTTGTATATACAAATCTGTACTTTTGGCCATGAGGCCATGTATACGAATAAACTTCTTCTTCTTCTTAAGTTATTGGAATTGTTTACAATATATCGTGTTTTCATTTCACATAATGCAAAAAATCAAACATGGCGACAAAACTCGCCCTTTAAAATTCGAGGAAATATGTATGTCTATTAAAATTCAATGCATTACCATTAAGATGAAATATCATATTATATGTGGAAGGAAGCTAGTAGCACTGATTTTATTTGTAGAATGTGTTGTAGTAATAGTTATGAAAATGAAGTCCACTTTCTTTTTGTATGAAACAATTATAAAGTAATATTTACCTTCACGGAATGAATTGGCAAGCAGTTGCAAACTGATAAAATTACTAATATCTGATGATGTGTTACTTTTAATGAATTGTGCTAAATTTATCAGCTCTTAAATGTCGTTCATCTGTAAACTAAGTCATGTCTGTACATATTGCCATTGAAACTGTATTGATTATATTGTTATTGTACATGGGCCAAAGGCCTACAACACTGACTAAACTTCTGACAACCAACTAACTTTGATACATTTATAGAAAGGCAAAACTTTCAACTTTTAACTACATTGACATAGGTGTTGGCACGTGGTTCTGTGTACAGCTCAGTTGACGGAGATCAGTTGAAGTTTAACAGCAATGGGCGCCACCCGTCTGTTTGATTGGTAAAGTAAACCAGAGTCTCTCGTATGCGTTGTTTTTGGTTACCATATATGTTATTTACTAACAATATGAACTATTATCTCATCGCAATGTATTTTAAGTGATCGAGATTATTGAACCATAACAACGAAATAAAATGGGATATCGTTGATAGAACGTCAAAATTGTGTATACAGACTATAAGAGGACGACAAGATTTCATTTTTTATTTTCATTGTTGCAAGTTTTCTTCCATGCACTTAACTATAGTGAAACGGTTCACATTGGCAGCCCCCTTCAGACAATCACATGATCAATTAATATAAGCGGACTCAGGGCAGCTGAGCGAAACAAGCTTGTATTTCCTTCAGGGTAATAATGTACCGCCACTGAACAGCATTGCGTTGGATATTAGGCGTTAAAATTATCATTATTATTATTATTATTATTGTATTATTCAGTGATTACATCTATTTAAGTTATCAATTACGGACCCACACTTACTGTCTGAGCTCCAAACAAGCGCTGGGCTTCGTCTGATCAAGCGTGTTTCTCCATTAGGTGACTATCATGCGATTGGAAATGGCCGATGCTGACAGCCTTTGGTGGACGCTATGGTGCTGTCAATGTTAATACCAGCGCCTACCTCAGGAGGCAAGAAACAGTGTGGTTCACACCAAACGATGGGACGAAAGTCATTCTCATTCTTCATTCAGGTGTATGTAGGCCATCAGCCCACAATCTATTTGACATCAAACAACCATCAAGCTGCTAGAGCGCTGCTTATTCGCAAAATATACATACAGTGCTCGATGAATGGTTCTCTGGTATTGGAGGATGCATTTAACGTTTACGCTTGTATTTATTATTGAATTTAACAGCATACAGACTTTGTAGAGAAGTGAAATTATGTGTAATGTATATAACAATAAACCCAAACAATTGCATAAATAAGAAGAAAATTACAGTAAAAGAGTACACAACGACAAAGCAACACAGAGTAACAGTAATATTGATTATGAAATAGTCTAGGTGTTTGTATGCCTATTGTAAATGTAATTTCTATATCAACTATATTAATAATGGTTATTCGAACATATGATATCAATCCCAAGGCACTGCTCACTGGTGGAATATTGAGAACAGTATTACCCTGAAGGAACTGTGCTTTCGATGCCGCTACTACGGTTGGCCTGTACTTCCCGGACTCTAGAATCCATTTGTACCGCTCGATTGAGTGCAATATGGGTGCAATATGGATGTATATGAAGTGCACAAGCCATAATGAAGTGCACAAGTCCGCAAATTAGCGGTGTTTCAACTGGGATTCGAACCCGGGATTGTGGCATATGAGGTCAGTGTGCTATGCACTACACCACTGAGCTCTTGTAAGATAACACGTTACTAGATGTTCATAATATAATGAACATGTCCTGTAACAACACATTGAATTCATGTATATCCATTCACATAGTTACAGGTTGTATCACCAAGATTTAAGGCAAAGTTACAAATATTGAAAAGTAGTTGCTTAAACATCCCTTTGCGAACATAAATCACCAGACAGAGACGAATGTGAAACAATGATGAATGAGACTTATTATCGTTTTCACAGACAGCGAGCAGACATTTTAGGGAACTTCAATCACATGGTGCCAAGAAAACATAAACTGGACTATTGATCTGCAACAATATTCTTATGTAGCTGAACAAATCATTAATGTAATGTCTCCAGGGACATACAATATCGTATTATCCACGAATGATAAATACGACTGAAACTTATTTTCTCGTTGTGGCCAGAAGCCAACTCACCTGAAGTTTCTATTTGAGAAACGCTATTGTATTATGTTTCTGAGACACACGCCTTTTAATATATCGTACTTTTAAAAACTCTTTTCGCTACCAACATCAGAGAGTAAGAGAGGGTTTGTTTTGCTTTATTTACAGTAATAATGAGTCAACGAATTGAAGTCATGAAGGTACATAATGTCAATATTTTGTTTTTATTAATTTATCATTAGTTTATATAACTTTTCATATTTTTTGGAGTTAATTTTCAACATTTATACATTTTGAACTAAAATGTTAACCATTTTGTAAAAAAAACACTCTGAAAATAAATGTTTCAATTATTTATCGGCGTAGAATTATCCAAACATATATAATAAAAGTGCCAAACATTGATCATGATATGTGAAATTATTAATACTGCTTTAAGAAACACATACTTATCCAATCATGAAAGATCGACTTTTTCTTGTAACGGAAATTTGTGTTGTTTTGTTTTAGTTTTGGACTGAAGTTTATACTGTTGATAACGGATAGAATGAATAAGTTGATGATTGTATAAAAGAACATGTTTTAATCAATAAATATGAAATTGCCTTTTTCAAAAGACATGATCCGGAAATTCAGAAATAGAACGATATTTAATATCGATGACAGAATGAAAGTAATCATGACATTTGTTTAAATTTCCATGATCACACATTAGCACAACAACCTGAAGAGGATGCTGATGGATGCAAGCGTAGGTTTAGGGAAAATAACCCTTGAATTATATGATGAATGCACGTGTAACAGTGTAGTATCCAACTGCAACACACATCATAGAAAGAGATATTTTTTTCAAAAATAATAAATTATCAGAACATACATACAAATCCGGATCGTTCTGCCAAATCTGTGAACTATGTAATATCAAAAGGACATTAGATTCAGAATGTTTGTATTATAATACTGACAAACGAAAGTACAATATTGCATAACGTTACGTAAGTTCATTTAAGTAGGACAGTACAGATAGCAACACTTTTCTTTTAAAACTCAAATTTAATGACTGAACAGAAACGTTACTGCCTGTCTTAACACTGCCTTCAACTGCATCACTTTCTAAGCGTCACACTTATTTAACAAAGCAACAACTCATTTTCAAAACTCACTTTTACTGAATTAACAGAAACTTTAACCTGACACTATTAGTACTACAGACATACATGTAACTCTTCTGTTTTGTCCCCATTATCTCTCCACTGTGTCCTCGTTGATTGAGATTCCTGGCTGGGAGGACATGTCCGATCACTTGTAAATTATATACATCTTAAATAAATCTCAAATAAATGTTCAGTTGGTCAAGTACAAAATGTTAAAAAGTATATAAATAGAGCACCTAGTCTGATAAAAGTTACACATATCAGAGGCTTGCGGAGGATGTTTACCTTTTATCAACGAGTGTTGATAAATGTTTTATTATATGCTAAGCGATGTCAGACTGAGTTTTCTCAGTTTAAGAAAATGTGTTCTCATCACTGCAGTTTGATATCACTTTTTATTATATGCTTAGCTATTTGAGACTGACTTTTCTCAGTTTGAGAATAGATGCTCTAATCACTGCAGTTTGATATCCCTTTCTCAACACAGTGAAACATCACAATGGGGATGACTTCATGTGTACAATGGTATGACGTCACGTTTACAATCAACACAACGTCATCGACACTGCTAAGTGACAGGGCAACAATGGTATGACGTTACCAGAAATCGCTCAATTAAACCAAGTTTGGACATACAACACCACATTTCCGATCACAGAAGCATATAATAAACAGAATACTTTGTGTTTTCAGTGTGATATCACTTATCTCTCATCGAGTGACGGGTTGATATCACAATGAAAACACGAAATATAATCTATACATCAGAAGATACGAGGGTGAGATTATATTTATCATCAAAAATCCTTGTTCATTACTTTCAATAAAAATGTATATCTCTGAAGAAAGCACTGCCATTATACCTAGTCTAGTCTAGTGACGTCAATGCCTTGTGACGTCATCATTTTAATGATGTCATGCCATTGTAATGTCATTATGTTTTTGACGTTACAGCATTGTGAATCATTACTTGATGACGTACAAGCATTGACATGTCAACTGGTTCATAGTGACAGGACACTGTGCAAAATTTACTTTCTACACGATTTCTCCTGTGGAACGCAGTTTCGGATGATAAATTTAATTAGATAAGGTTAACCATACAAATTTATTATATGATGATGGATCCAGATTTTGGTCGTTAACTATTTTTTTAATAATATTTTATACTTGAGAAAGTTGGATAAGAAAAACAGTTATGTTTACATATGATTAAATTTAACCGATTTCTCATTACTACAACCGGGGGGGGGGGGGGGGGGGGGGGGGGGGACAAATCGGAAATTATCATTTTTCAAAAAGATGTATCCGACCATGTTCTCTCTCCGGGAAAAGGACATACTACTGATATATTGTTGAACATAATCCATCTATCAGCACGCGTTAAGGTAATTCTTTGAGCTATATGTCAACACCACAAGGATAAATTGCCCAAAGGAAATCCGATTTCACTGATCTATAAAGATAAGAGATGAGCTGTTGTTCATTGATCAACGGAACAATACAGCGCCTTCCTTTTCATACGAATCCGAATGCTGATCATACACACAGAACCTAGGTTAATTAAGGGTAATTAGCCTCCTACAGGCTTCTGTCATATAGCCATTCTTGTGTTAGCTCTCCTCTTGTGATTAGTCCTGAAGAAAGTAGAATCTAATGGATGTACTAATAACGTCTGTAATCCTTTGATGACAGAGATAGCGATGTTTGAGGTGGAGTTGTCTGACAGGGCTAAGACCATTATTCCAAATGATGATCGTTCCTCGACAGCTGAATGTTGTTGTAAACATGATAAATAATGCACTACTCTCCTTGCATGTGTAATATTACTTTATTTCAAAGTCTCTAGCACTTGACGTGAATTACTTGACCATATATTACAACAAGCTGTGGGTATTGATATGGTGTGGTGAAGGGCTAAACATCTTTATTTATTCAATGATTTGTGTATGTGCTTTACCGTTGTACAAACAGGTCTTGTCGTTTCTTGTGTAATATTTCTGATATTCATAGATTTTGCACGAAGAGCCAACATCTTATTGATTGTTATCTTTTATAAATGGATCTAGGATCACTTGAATGGCAGGAATATATTGATCATTCTTACCCAAGCGGGCAATGATATGCCGGGTATTATATTTTTTCATGAAAGTCCTGGAAATCACAGTTTTTTTCTAAAATATATTTTCCATTTTGATAGGTTGAGGGAACTAAGTTACGCCAATTCATGTATAACTTAGCTGCCCTGTTTCAGCTTAATCAAATAATTGAATAATTTCGAGCAAACCTATTTCGAGTCACACATCAGTAAAACATATAACATAGAGAAGCATGTTCAATCTATGTTTCCGAGATGGTAAGACATATTTGCAGCCTGCAAGAGTCGCCGGCCAGATTGCCGTGACGTCAAAGCCTTGGGACGTCTTTAATAATGACGTCATATAGTGGCGTAATTAATTTCCTATCTTGCATTGCAACTGAGAGATTGTTAGTTCACGTTTGACTAAGGTGTTCTCGTTCTGCGATAATATTTACAATTTAAACGAGTTGTTTATTATTTCAGGCATTCTTTGTCTGGTAAGATAAACAATTACATCAGTATCTTACTGATAAAGAGCAGCAAACTATTTAGATGTGCGCATCGTGAATCTAAGATTGTGGTGTCACGTCTGATTTTACGCATTCAAACTAACTTGGGTAAAACAAATAACAACCAACTCGTTACTTGGAATTACGAATAATCTGTCCCTCGTAAATTTGTATGTCAAACTCCTCGCTAAAGTTCGGAGCGTATCACAATAATTAACACGGGACCTATAATTCGTCATTCCTCGCAACTTGTTCATTATTCTTATAAATAATGATTACACTATGTTTGTTTTAAACGCAAGCTGCATACAAAAACTCATTTTCTAAATCTGGTTCAGCACATTCGACATTATATATTAAGTCAACATCGGAATGCATTGTCATCAGTAAGAAACTAAACAAGAAACACCTTAAAATAAATGTTTGGGACGTATGTATGTCTGAAGGATGTTTTGTTGACAGAAATACTTCTTCAATGCCAAAAAAATCATACCATTATTATTAGTCCAGATTAATTTCGAGATTTGCTTGACTGGTGTATCTCTCAACTGAAGTAACATACATGTATTTTCATTTGCGAAAATATATGACGGCAAAATCTTAATTTTAATATCGTTTCTAAGCTGAGAATTAAGAATGCTCATATTGAATATTTGGTTCTAATGAAACATTTATTTAACAAGAGGTCGAACGAAGAACCTGAATTCACTTACGGTTGTGTTTTAAACCTTAGATTTATCAATGAACTAACGGAGATAGCTTAATGTTACCGCAACGCCTTTTTAACAGCCATTTTACGACATGCCACATGTCGTTACCGTCACCTATATTCGCGGTAAATATGTGACCATGTGTGTTATTTCAATTATATAAATATCTCCAGTAAGGTATGAATATAAATTGCCTTGAATAATCAACTGATAGTTGTTCTTCAATCAAGTACTCTTAGATTGACAGTATATTCAATAATAATTACACGATAGGTCGTCAAAGTTACAGTTGAATTGATCGAAACTGCGGTGACGTCAGCTTTTTACCTTTATGAAGTGATTTATTCTTTAACGCCGACAGGTGTGTTGCAATTAATACTATTAACTCTTTTAATCATTCGGTGACCCTCAAATTTTATTACATTTTAGGTAAAAGATATGATAAACTTGCTATTTTGACAAAAATAAGCCACTTGAAACGCCACTTGAAACAAAGTATCTTAATAAACAAATGTAGAAACGGTCAATATGATGTCTACAATTTGTGCTAGTTAATCCTGAGTTCCTTCAAGCTAAGTTAGTTATGACTGATCGTATTTATTTGTGAAATGGTATGCCCTGTCAAATCTCATCAATTTAGGAAGTTTGTTCTGTTTTTATATCTATCATTTTGTGACGTTTATATTCTCCATAACTTTGAAAAAGACACGGCATGACTTTTATACATATTCAACATAGTATGTATCGATGAACAGATTACTGAACATATATCGAAGTTGCTATTTCGTCTTAACAAAATTAATATATCATCGTCTCATTTTGCAAGTTTTATCCTCAGACAAATCGTGAATGCAAGTCCTTCAAAGACATCTTACACAAACACACACACATTCTTTCCAAAATGTGGTTCTGAATAAATTATCAAATAAGAAGATTATTCATGGTATTTCAACCGAACGATTTTATTAAAGAAATAGAAGACTCGTTGACGTGCTTTATCGTAGAATAAACCATAGCAGGGAGCATAAATCACAAATTAAATAACTCCCTTTTATATATAAAAAAAACGTTGGCATTTATCTTATTTGTATCAACTATATTTTGAAAATAATTATGCCTTAATCGTAGAAAACATTCACTAGACCTATTTGACGTCATAACCAATATGATGTAATTGCTCAGCGGCGCTCTATTGTCAAAATGACGTCATTAATCACGAGCATATCTTATTATCTCATAATTCATGCTGTCGGTTTTATTGACCAACTGTGTTTTATTGTCGTGGGTATCTGATATTTCTAAATACAATATGAAGGTACTGCCACTATGAATTTAGTTATGGTTGATATTAATCTTGTAATGATCAAATGAAGGTCACGATATTGGAAATATAGTGTACATGGTCCATTGGTCACTGATGATCATATATTTACACAACGTCGAGACAGGTTTCAATAACTTCTATCATGCCTGAAGTAGTCATAACCGTACTGAGGCAGTACTAAGTTTACAGAGGAATAACTTTCCGCTGTTACCTCATGTGTACAAAACCTTTAATATTTGTCCCCGTTCCTGTGTCTGTAGGAGGTAAAGCGGTATAGAGACATAGACAAATAATAATAAGAAGAACATGACAGAACTCTATAGATGTACAGCATGATAAACCAAATTGGATTGAGATGATGATAAATCATCACAATAACGAATCATAATTAAAGTATCACTTACACAACGAATAGCAATACTGGAACTAACAACTTGACATTTAGAGCTAGTTTTGAAGTTAGACACGTGTCTGTCCCGTCCCCGTTTTCCAACATCGTACATATATCAACTTTAAAAGTAACGCACATGAGTTATTGTCCCATAGGCACATCTCTTGTTTAAAGACCTGTTATTTTATTCTTAATGTCGACAGAGGTGTTTAGTGTGAGGATAGTGTAATTATTTAGATATTACACGACACTAGTCGACTGCATTAATTACTTTTGACATGATTTTAGTAGTGCTCATATTTAGATTAGGCGTACATGTATGTCACTGCTGTCAAAGGATTGACATGTACCTAATTGGAACTTTTGTTAGAGCATATATAACTTAGAATTAGATTAATATAGAAAAGCACCTGTAAAGCCGTTATCTTAACTTTAATAAAAACTTAAGGAAGTAAACATAAAGCAAAAAGAAAAAAGTTTGAATGTAAGAATTATAGGTATTGATGTAGTTTGGACGTTGAAAAAGAATTATAGAACATTAACAAACGTTAAGGAGACACTGCATCGCTGTAAAGGTGACTTCCAGCAAAGATCACTGTTTAGTTCTTCAATGTGAGTCTATCAAAACACATTTCAACAAAGATCACTGCTTTCCTTCTCTGTGATCCCTGTAAGACGACAACACCGTTAAGAGTCCCATTGGGGTGGTCACATTGAATTTCACGAATAGAATTTACTACCTGAGCGTTGATTATTGATTTCGTCTACGAAGTGTGAAGTGCTTTGAAATGATGTGGCGACTATATCATTTATTTCCCCTTGAAAGTGACCCTTTTATGTTGGTATTAAATCGTTAATTTCTTTAAAGGTATTGCTTATTCGCTTAGTTTCTTAAGGAGAGATGGGACCCAGAAATCGAACTTGCTTACGATAACATTTTGCGACAACAATTTATTGTTGTGAATAAGTCTCAAAATATATGGATTACGTTGTTTCGGGCAAAGGCTTATCTGTACATTAACGGGGAGCGCTTAAATTTACCGTAACGCCTTTATAACGGTCATTTTACGACATGCCGCATAACGTTACCGTCACCTATATTCGAGGTAAATATGTTACTTCGTGTGTTATTCGAATTACATTCGTATCTCAAGTTAGTGACGAATTTAAATAGCCTGGTATAATCAACTGATAGTTATTCTTTCACCGTGCATTCTTAGATTGATAATATGTTCAATAATGATTACACGGTAGGCCGTCAAAGTTACACTTGAAATCATAAAAACTGCCGTGACGTTTGGATTTTACGTTTATGTAGGTAATTTAAAAAATTACGTAAAAGTGATGAAAAACGTTCGGTGACCCCCTATTATTATTTCTGAATTCGTTTGTTCAGGTAACAGCGCACATCATATGAAAGTTTTAGCAATATCTAAAATATATGTGTTAGTGACAAATCCTATTGAACATGCGAAACACGATGATAAAAATGCCGTTTTTAATTAAAAAGTGCTTAATTTAATTTTGTTGCTCTTTCCAGCATCATTAATTTTCAAAATATAGAATTGCTATACATCCCTGTATGTGATTGAAATGTATCTGAAAGAATTCAAAGTTTATTCGTTAAAAGCGAGTGCTTAATTTAAATACACCAAATCAGTCAAATATGACGTAATTTGCCGACGGGTGTATTATTATTAATGCCGATAACTTTTTAAATCGTTCGGTGACCCCCACGTTTTCTCACATTTTTCGGATAAAAGACATAATAAATTTGCTATTTTGAAAAAATAAACGAATTCTAAAATATTTTATTTCATCGTCCCATCTCTCCTTAAATCATCTTTTAGACAGTTTAGTTTCAATCGTACAACTTTAGCTATAGATTGCTGTGAAGCTTGCACATATCAGTATGCATATATCTGTTACATGTATATGTAAAGGTGTTCATCCTGTTAACACATTTCTAGTATGATGTAATCAATGTACGGATTATATGGATGTATTTCAATCAAATCGTAAATTTCTCAAAATGAAATGAAAAGAAATCTCAAGATATTTGCATATATATTTTTGCGAGTTCAAGAGGGCTATTTAAAAAGAAATATGCAACGTATGTGAATCCATTTGCATGTCATAATTGAATGGACCTTTTTTCCAACAAAAAATAATCCGCAGGTATTCAAAATCAATTTCCGTTTGTTACGATTTCGTTTGTTCACAGGATATTGATTTAAAATCTCAATTTGAAAATATGATCTTAACATTCTTCCCCAAATCAATGTTAAAATAATCATTTCAGCACCTAATGTGTTTGAACAGGCATAATGATTAGTACCATACCTTGTTAATTTTTATATTTTAAACATATGGAGTCATTTCTTTTCCCCAATAGAATATGTACTGTGCCCATAAAACGTATTTTGTCGTCCTGCGAAGTAATTGGGCCAGAAAATAGTTCATTTATTTGCTATCATAATCATCGAAGCAATGGCCTGTTTTCTGTATTACCAACAAATCAATCCAGAACTCTATTTCATGGTTTGCTTCACAGCAATTGGTTAATGTACATGAATAGTTAGTTGTTACACTCATGTAATTTTTCTATGACATATTTTGTCATATACTGTATACTGATATACCATGTTAGCAGCATTTGTCAGTAGAATACTAGTGTATCAAATCGGAACACATCATAACAAATGTTCTCTTTTTTTCTTGTGAATTTTCAGGCAATACAAAAATATTTCAGAACATCCATTCAAGTATAACTTTCAAATGATAATATTCTTCAGAATAATGTTGTTATTATCTCCCGCCAGGCGTTTAGCGTGAAGAGGAGAATATATTATTCAGCAGCGTTCGTACCTACGTTCGCCATAGTGAAAGTACTGTCACTGCAAGGTGACTTCATTGCAAGGTCACATCAAGACTTTATCATTTTAGCCGTGTCAGCGTGCTATCTCAAGAACCGTTTCCTGGATTCTTGTTATATTTTGCACACTTCGTCTCCCAGGGAAGACAAAGCGCTTATAAGATTTTGATTATCTTGACAGTATTCTTAAGGTCACAGTGAAACTTGGAATTTTTCTGAATTTGAACTTCCAGGTTGAGGTTTCAGCGAGATATCTCAAGAACCGTTGACTGGATTATCTTCACATCTTACACATAGCGTCTCCGAGAAAAAACAAGGCTGATTAGATTGTGGTGACCTTGAACTTGTTAAGCTTGTAAGCGGGATAGCTGTTCAATCGAATCTCATAATTAGTTCGCATCAATGTGTAGAGAAGATTCAGGGCCCAGTCGATTTTAGTTACCTTGAAATTATTTTTCAATTTCGAAGTATTAATTTGCGGCGGGGATCATGTCACCCTACTGACATCTCATTCTATTGCTTTGCCTTTATGCTTAACAAATACATCTTTAGTTATTCAATCTCGAGTGTGAATAACATCTGTAATGCAAAATAAAAAAAATGTTCTGATGGATTATCACTTAATATATCTTTGTTTTTCAAAATTTTGAGAAAAATTAAATTTATTTAATAAAATTTGTCTTCGTATTTCAAAGACAATTTCGTGAAAGCATACAATGGTAAATACATGAATACTGTCACTCGTGTCATGTTTAAAATGCAATTATCTTCTAAAATATTGTGTTTTGATTTTTTTAATGTATTTTTGCAAATCCATTTCAAAGATACTTCTGGAAAGGATATGTTTAGTAGGAGTACCAAAACTGGCTGATCTAAAACCATACCGTCACATTTGTTTGATATGAGTTTACCATTTTCCTGTTGTATCTATTCTATTTGTTCTTCAAAATGTCATCCTTTTTTTTTTTTAAAGTTTAAAAATAAATTACATATTACGCGATTTCATATTAATGTTAAATTTGGCATTTATGTAATTTACTCGTCCTCATAAAACCTTCTTAAATACATATAAGTAGTAAAACCATTCTCAAACAGTTTTTCCTCATGTGCATGCACTCGGGAGATTTATGTTAACATTGATGTTCCATTGTGGTTTATATATGTGCCCAAATAGCTATCCAACAATACATTAACGAAACAGAAAAACATGATATTTCAATGTGAACCTCTTTTATCTAATGCTTCCAATCAACAGCTTTTACCACCATGGCGCCAGTTAAATGTACATTATAGTATTCTTTTCTTTTCGTTGACGACAAAGATTAACCATCACGCTTGTTTCAACATTGACAAATCCATTTATAATGGGCAGCACACTTTTCGCACAATCCGAACATACTTGAGAAACGAAATGGAATTATCTTGGCTTTTCAAACTCAAGTTAACTAACTAACTAACTAACTAACTAACTAACTAAGTCAATCAAATCAGATGAACGGTTGAAGGTAATCAATAATTTAAATTGCATTGATTCGCAAACACAATCTTTTGAGTGAATTTTTCTGTTTGGCCTGTCTGTTTACAAATGTACACGTGGTAGATAATAAGTGATGGAAATACATAGATTAAGCATGTTCAGATAACACGTGTACCGGATGTAAGCTATTTTTACTCTCCCTTGCTTCAATTCGTGGTCTTGCATGGAAAGATTCAGTGCAGTGTCAAGCTTAAAGCCATTTGAATTAAATATGTACATATAAATTCGAAGAACAAGTATTTCAAAATTCTTACGGAAATAAACATAAAAGAATGCAAAAAAGTGATTCAGGAAAATATTTGCTTATAAACCTCGCACCTAGGTCATATTTAACACAGTGAGAACACGATTGCAACTAACATATATATATATATCTATATCTTGTCTTTCAATCAGGTACTGAATTGCCTCGAGGTCTTCAATTGGGTGTCACTCCAGGACAATGAGGCCTCTGAGAGTGAACACGTTCATTGTGTGTCGTTGATTACAAGTAAAACAATGAAGTTGTAATCAATCAATTTCTCGTGTGAATTAATTGTTCAGTGATGGGCAGTATTTATTAATGAAAAATGCTTCTTAAGTCTCTAAAGTAAAATTTGTAATTTGTGAATTGGAGAATAATTTATAAAATGGAAAAATAAAAAAGTATCCATTGTTGCACTCTGCTATATGCTTACTTATCTTTAGGTGACGGAGATTAGGATCATTGATTTGCTCTTTATGCACGCTTAACCTAGCTTGAAGGTTGCTAGTTTGTCCAATATAAGTGCGATTACATTTCGGACAGGGGATTGCGTAAATTACATTTTTAGATTTGCAATTCATGTTGTGTGTAACAATGAAATATTGCCCATTTTCGAATTGGAATTTTTGACTTTCCATAATAATTGGACAGGTACCACATCTCTTATCGTGTCATTTTGAAACTTCAGCTTGATTGTCATTGTTGCTGAATTTAGCTTTAGTTAGTAGTTTTTGCAAATTATTTGGTTGCCGTTTGCTCTTAATTATAGTGGTTCTATTAAGCATAGCTTTCAATTTTTGTCTTGTGTTAGTATGTCTAAGTTCTCTCGTATTAGAGGTAACAAATTTCGATTGTTGGGGTTATGGGTAGTGTCCAACTGCAACTCACATCATAGAAGGAGATATGATTTTCAAAAATAAATAAATTATCAGAACATACATACAAATCCGGATCGTTCTGCCAAATCTGTGAACTATGTAATATCAATAGGACATTATATTCAGAATGTTTGTATTATACATAATGACAAACGAAAGTACAATATTACATAACGTTACGTATGTTCATTTAAGTAGGACAGTAGAGATAGCAACACTTTTCTTTTAAAACTCAAATATAATGAATGAACAGAAACGTTACTGCCTGTCTTAACACTGCATTCAACTGCATCACTTTCTAAGCGTGACACTTATTTAACAAAGCAACAACTCATTTTCAAAACTCACTTTTACTGAATCAACAGAACCTTTAACCTGACACTATTAGTACTACAGACAAACATGTAACTCTTCTGTTTTGTCCCCACTATCTCTCCACTGTGTCCTCGTTGATTGAGATTACTGGCTGGGACGACATATCCGATAAGTTGTAAACTATATACATCTTCAAATAAATGTTCAGTTGATCAAGTACAAAATGTTAAAAATTATATAAATAGAGCACCTAGTCTGATAAAAGTTACACATATCAGAGGCTTGCGGAGGATGTTTACTTTTATCAACGAGTTTTGATAAATGTTTTATTATATGCTAAGCAATGTCAGACTGAGTTTTCTCAGTTTAAGAAAATGTGTTCTCATCACTGCAGTTTGATATCACTTATATGATAAGCGATGTGAGATTGAGTTTTCTCAGTTTGAGAATATATGCTCTCATCACTGCAGTTTGTTATCACTTTCTCAACACAGTGAAACGTCACAATGGGGATGACTTCATGTGTACAATGGTATGACGTCACGTTTACAATCAACGCAACGTCATCGCCATTGCTAAGTGGCAGGGCAACAATGGTATGGCGTGATCAGAAATCGCTCAATTGAAGCAATTTTGGACATAAAACACCACATTTCCGACCACAGAAGCATATAATAAACAGAATATTTTGTGTTTTCAGTGTGAAATCACTTATCTCTCATCGAGTGACGGGGTAGGTGATATCACAATGAAAACACAAAATATAATCTATACATCAGAAGATACGGGGTGAGATTATATTTATCATCCAAAATCCTTGTTCATTACTTTCAATGAAAAGGTATATCTCTGAACAAAGGACTGCCATTATACCACTAATCTAGTGACGTCAATGCCTTGTGACGTCATCATTTTAATGATGTCATGCCAGTGTAATGTCATTATTTGACGTTACAGCATTGTGAATCATTACTTGATGACGTACAAGCATTGACATGTCAACTGGTTCATAGTGACAGGACACTGTGCAAAATTTACTGTCAAAACAATTTCTCCTGTGGAACGCATTTTCGGATGATAAATTTAATTAGATAACGTTAACCATACAAATTTATTATATGATGATGGATCCAGATTTTGGTCTATTTTGGTCTAACTAGTTTTTAGTAATATTTTATACTTGAGAAAGTTAGATAAGAATAAAAGTTATGTTTACATATGATTAAATTTAACCGATTTCCCATTACTACAACCGAAGAAAAAAAATCGGAAATTATCATTTTTCAAAAAGATGTACCCGACCATGTTCTCTCTCCGGGAAAAGGACATACTACTGTTCTACTGATATGTTGTTGAACATAATCGATCTATCAGTACACGTTAAGGCAATTCTTTGAGCTATATGTCAACACCACAAGGATAAATTGCCCAAAGAAATCCGATTTCACTGATCTATAAAGATAAGAGATGAGCTGTTGTTCATTGATCAACGGAACAATACAGCGCCTTCCTTTTCATACGAATCCGAATGCTGATCATACACACAGAACCTAGGTTAATTAAGGGTAATTAGCCTCCTACAGGCTTCTGTCATATAGCCATTCTTGTGTTAGCTCTCCTCTTGTGATCAGTCCTAAAGAAAGTAGTATATAATGGATGTACTAATGACGTCTGTAATCCTTCAATGACAGAGATAGCGATGTTTGAGGTGGAGTTGTCTGACAGGGTTAATACCATTATTCCAAATGATGATCGTTCCTCGACAGCTGAATGTTGTTGTAAACATGATAAATAATGCACTATTCTCCTTGCATGTGTAATATTACTTTAATTCAAAGTGTCTAGCACTTGACGTGAATTACGTGACCATATATTACAACAAGCTCTGGGTATTCATATGGTGTGATGAAGGGCTAAACATATTTAATTATTCAATGATTAATGTATGTGCTTTACTGTTGTATTAACAGGTCTTGTCGTTTCTTGCGTAATATTTCTGCTATTCATAGGTTTTGCACGAAGAGCCAGTATCTTATTGGTTGTTATCTTTTATAAATGGATCTAGGATCACTTGAATGGCAGGAATATATTGATCATTCTTATCCAAGCGGGCAAAGATATGCTTGGTATTATTTTTTTCATAAAAGTCCTGGAAATCATATTTTTTTCTAAAATATATTTCCATATTGATAGGATGACGGAACTAAGTTACGCCAATTCATGAATTGCTTAGCTGCCCTGTTTCAGCTTAATCAAATAATTGAATAATTTCGAGCACAACTATTTCGAGTCACACATCAGTAAAACATATAAAATAGAGAAGCATGTTCAATCTATGTTTCCGAGATGGTAAGACATATTTTCAGCCTGCAAGAGTCGCTGTCCGGATTGCCGTGACGTTAAAACCTTGGGACGTCATTAATCATGACGTCATATAGTGGCCTAGTTACATTCCTATCTTGCATTGCAACTGAGAGATTGTTAGTTCACGTTTGACTAAGTTGTTATCGTTCTGCGATAATATTTACAATTTAAACGAGTTGTTTATTATTTCAGACATTATTTGTCTCGTAAGATAAACAATTACATCAGTATATTACTGATAAAGAGCAGCAAACTATTTAGATGTGCGCATCGTGAATCTAAGATCGTGATGTCACGTCTGTTTTTCGAATTTTACGCATTCAAACTAACTTTGGTAAAACAAATAACAACCAACTCGTTGCTTGGAATTACGAATAATCTGTCCCTCGTGAATTTGTATGTCAAACTCCTCGCTAAAGTTCGGAGTGTATCACAATAATTAACACGGGACCTATAATTTGTCATTCCTCGCAACTTGTTCATTATTCTTATAAATAATGATTACACTATGTTTGTTTTAAATGCAAGCTACATACAAAAACTCATTTTCTAAATCTGGTTCAGCACAATCGACATTATATCTTAAGTCAACATCGGAATGCATTGTCATCAGTAAGTGACTAAACAAGAAACACCTTTGAAAATAAATGTTTGGGACGTATGTATGTCTGAAGGATGTTTTGTTGACAGAAATACATCTTCAATGCCAAAATAACCATACTATTATTAGTAGACCAGATTAATTTCGAGATTTGCTTGACTGGTGTATCTCTCAACTGAAGTAACATACATGTATTTTCATTTGCGAAAATATATGACGGCAAAATCTTAATTTAAATATCGTTTCTAAGCTGAGAATTAAGATTGCTCATATTGAATATATGGTTCTAATGAAAAAGTTATTTAACAAGAGGTCGAACGAAGAACCTGAATTCACTTAGATTGACAGTATATTCAATAATAATTACACGATAGGTCGTCAAAGTTACAGTTGAATTGATCGAAACTGCCGTGACGTCAGCTTTTTAAGTTTATGAAGTGATTTATTATTTAACGCCGACAGGTGTGTTGCAATTAATACTATTAACTCTTTTAATCATTCGGTGACCCTAAAATTGTATTACATTTTAGGTAAAAGATATGATAAACTTGCTATTTTGACAAAAATAAGCCACTTGAAACGCCACTTGAAACAAAGTACATTTATCTTAATAAACAAATGTAGAAACGGTCAATATGATGTCTACAATTTGTGCTAGTTAATCCTGAGTTCCTTCAAGCTAAGTTAGTTATGACTGATTGTATTTATTTGTGAAATGGTATGCCCTGTCAAATCTAATCAATTTAGGAAGTTTGTTCTGTTTTTATATCTATCAGTTTGTGACGTTTATATTCTCCATGACTTTTATACATATTCAACATGTATCGATGAACAGATTACTGAACATATATCGAAGTTGCTATTTCATCTTAACAAAATTAATATATCATCGTCTCATTTTGCAAGTTTTATCCTCAGACAAATCGTGAATGCAAGTCCTTCAAAGACATCTTACACAAACACACACACATTCTTTCCAAAATGTGGTTCTTAAATCTGAATAAATTATCAAATAAGAAGATTATTTATGGTATTTCAACCGAACGATTTTATTTAAGAAATAGAAGACTCGTTGACGTGCTTTATCGTAGAATAAACCATAGCAGGGAGCATAAATCACAAATTAAATAACTCCCTTTTATATAAAAAAAAATCGTTGGCATTTATCTTATTTGTATCAACTATATTTTGAAAATAATTATGCCCTAATCGTAGAAAACATTCACTAGACCTATATGACGTCATAACCAATATGATGTAATTGCTCAGCGGCCCTCTATTGTCAAAATGACGTCATTAATCACGAGTATATCTTATTCTCTCATAAATCATGCTGTCGGTTTTATTGACCGCCTGTGTTTTATTGTCGTGGGTATCTGATATTTCTAAATACAATATGAAGGTACTGCCACTATGAATTTAGTTATGGTTGATATTAATCTTGTAATGATCAAATGAAGGTCACGATATTGGAAATATAGTGTACACGGTCCATTGGTCACTGATGATCACATATTTACACAACGTCGAGACAGGTTTCAATAACGTCTATCATGCCTGAAGTAGTCATAACCGTACTGAGGCAGTACTAAGTTTACAGAGGAATAACTTTCTGATGTTACCTCATGCGTACAAAACCTTTAATATTTGTCCCCGTTCCTGTGTATGTAGGAGGTAAAGCGGTATAGAGACATAGACAAATAATGATAAGAACATGACAGAATTCTATAGATGTACAGCATGATAAACCAAATTGGATTGAGATGATGATAAATCACACAATAACGAATCATAATATAAGTATCACTTACACAACGAATAGCAATACTGGAACTAACAACTTGACATTTGAAGTTAGTTTTGAAATTAGAAACGTCTCTGTCCTGTCCCCGTTTTCCAAACATTAAACTGTACATATTTCAACTTTAAAAGTAACGCACATGATTTATTGTCCCATAGGCACATCTCTTGTTTAAAGACCTGTTATTTTATTCTCAATGTCGACAGAGGTGTTTAGTGTGAGGATAGTGTAATTATTTAGATATTACACGACACTAGTCGACCGCATAAATAACTTTTGACATGATTTTAGTAGTAGTAATATTTAGATTAGGCGTACATGTATGTCACTGCTGTCAAAGGATTGGAATGTACCTTTTGTCAGAGCATATATAAGCTAGAATTAGATTAACATAGAAATTCACCTGTAAAGCCGTGATCTTAACTTAAGGAAACTTAAGGAAATAAACATAAAGCAAAAAGAAAAAGTTTTTAATGTAAGATATTGATGTAGTTTGGACACTGAAAAGAATGATCGAACATTAACAAACGTTAAGGAGACACTGCGTCGCTGTAAAGGTGACTTCCAGCAAAGATCACTGTTTAGTTCTTCAATGTGAGTCTATCAAAACACATTTCAACAAAGATCACTGCTTTCCTTCTCTGTGATCCCTGTAAGACGACAACACCGTTAAGAGTCCCATTGGGGTGGTCACATTGAATTTCATGAATAGAATTTACTACCTGAACGTTGATTATTGATTTCGTCTACGAAGTGTGAAGTGCTTTGAAATGATGTGGCGACTATATCATTTATTTCCCTTTGAAAGTGACCCTTTTATGTTGGTATTAAATCATTAATTTCTTTAAAGGTATTGCTTATTCGCTTAGTTTCTTAAGGAGAGATGGGACCCAGAAATCGAACTTGCTTACGGCAACATTTTGCGACAACAATTTATTGTTGTGAATAAGTCTCAAAATATATGGATTACGTTGTTTCGGGCAAAGGCTTATCTGTACATTAACGGGGAGCGCTTAAATTTACCGTAACGCCTTTATAACGGTCATTTGACGACATGCCGCATAACGTTACCGTCACCTATATTCGAGGTAAATATGTTACTTCGTGTGTTATTCGAATTACATTCGTATCTCAAGTTAGTGACGAATTTAAATAGCCTGGTATAATCAACTGATAGTTATTCTTTCACCGTGCATTCTTAGATTGATAATATGTTCAATAATGATTACACGGTAGGCCGTCAAAGTTACACTTGAAATCATAAAAACTACCGTGACGTTTGGATTTTACGTTTATGTAGGTAATTTAAAAAATTACGTAAAAGTGATGAAAAACGTTCGGTGACTCCCTATTATTATTTCTGAATTCGTTTGTTCAGGTAACAGCGCACATCATATGAAAGTTTTAGCAATATCTAAAATATGTGTGTTAGTGACAAATCCTATTGAACATGCGAAACACGATGATAAAAATGCCGTTTTTAATTAAAAAGTGCTTAATTTAATTTTGTTGCTCTTTCCAGCATCATTAATTTTCAAAATATAGAATTGCTATACATCCCTGTATGTGATTGAAATGTATCTGAAAGGATTCAAAGTTTATTCGTTAAAAGCGAGTGCTTAATTTAAATACACCAAATCAGTCAAATATGACGTAATTTGCCGACGGGTGTATTATTATTAATGCCGATAACTTTTTAAATCGTTCGGTGACCCCCACGTTTTCTCACATTTTTCGGATAAAAGACATAATAAATTTGCTATTTTGAAAAAATAAACGAATTCTAAAATATTTTATTTCATCGTCCAATCTCTCCTTAAATCATCTTTTAGACAGTTTAGTTTCAATCGTACAACTTTAGCTATAGATTGCTGTGAAGCTTGCACATATCAGTATGCATATATCTGTTACATGTATATGTAAAGGTGTTCATCCTGTTAACACATTTCTAGTATGATGTAATCAATGTACGGATTATATGGATGTATTTCAATCAAATCGTAAATTTCTCAAAATGAAATGAAAAGAAATCTCAAGATATTTGCATATATATTTTTGCGAGTTCAAGAGGGCTATTTCAAAAGAAATATGCAACGTATGTGAATCCATTTGCATGTCATAATTGAATGGACCTTTTTTCCAACAAAAAATAATCCGCAGGTATTCAAAATCAATTTCCGTTTGTTACGATTTCGTTTGTTCACAGGATATTGATTTAAAATCTCAATTTGAGAATATGATCTTAACATTCTTCCCCAAATCACTGTTAAATAATCATTTCAGCACCTGTGTGTTTGAACAGGCATAATGATTAGTACCATACCTTGTTAATTTTTATATTTTAAACATATGGAGTCATTTCTTTTCCCCAATAGAATATGTACTGTGCCCATAAAACGTATTTTGTCGTCCTGCGAAGTAATTGGACCAGAAAATAGTTCATTTATTTGCTATCATAATCATCGAAGCAATGGCCTGTTTTCTGTATTACCAACAAATCAATCCAGAACTCTATTTCATGGTTTGCTTCACAGCAATTGGTTAATGTACATGAATAGTTAGATGTCACACTCATGTCATTTTTCTATGACATATTTTGTCATATATGCTGTATACTCATATACCATGTTAGCAGCATTTGTCAGTAGAGTGTATCAAATCGGAACACATCATAACAAATGTTCTCTTTTTTTTCTTGTGAATTTTCAGGCAATACAAAAATATTTCAGAACATCCATTCAAGTATAACTTTCAAATGATAATATTCTTCAGAATAATGTTGTTATTATCCCCGCCGGGCGTTTAGCGTGAAGAGGGGAATATATTATTCAGCAGCATGGAGTAAAGCATGACTTATTCACTGTCAACTTTTATGTATTGGGTATACATTCACCTTAGTGACTTTATCATTTTAGCCGTGTCAGCGTGCTATCTCAAGAACCGTTAGCTGGATTCTCGTCATATCATGCTCACATCGTCTCCCAGGGAAGACAAAGTGTTTATAAGATTTTGATGATCTTGACATTTTTCTTAAGTTAACAGTGAGACTTGGAATTTTTCTGAATTTGAACTTCCAGGTTAAGCTTTCAGCAACATATCTCAAGAACCGTTGACTGGATTATCTTCACATCTTACACATAGCGTCTCCGAGAAAAAATAAGGCTGATTAGATTGTGGTGACCTTTAAAATATTCTCAAGGTCAGGGAGGAACTTGTTAAGCTTGTAAGCGGGATAGCTGTTCATTGGATTCGCATGGTTATTTCGCCTCAATGTGTAGAGAAGATTCAGGGCCCAGTCGATTTTAGTGACCTTGAAATTATTTTTCAATTTCGAAGTATTAATTTGCGGCGGGGATCATGTCACCCTACTGACAACTGAACTCATTCTATTGCTTTGCCTTTATGCTTAACAAATACATGCACATCTTTAGTTATTCAATCTCGAGTGTGAACAACATCTGTAATGCAAAATAAAAAACATGTTCTGATGGATTATCAATTAATATATCTTTGTTTTTCAAAATTTTGAGAAAAAAATAATTTATTTAATCAAATTTGTCTTCGTATTTCAAAGACAATTTCATGAAAGCATACAATGGTAAATACATGAATACTGTCAGTCGTGTCATGTTTAAAATGCAATTATCTTCTAAAAGATTGTGTATTGATTTTTTAAATGTATTTTTGCAAATCCATTTCAAAGATACTTCTGGAAAGGATATGTTTAGAAGGAGTACCAAAACTGGCTGATCTAAAACCATACCGTCACATTTGTTTGATATAATTTACCATTTTACTGTTGTATCTATTCTATTTGTTCTTCAAAATGTCATCCTTGTTTTTTTTTATAACAATATAAAAATAAATGATTTATTACGCGATTTCATATAAATGTTAAATTGTTCATTTATGTAATTTACTCGTCCTCATAAAATCTTAATAAATACAAATAAGTAGTAAAACCATTCTCAAACAGTTTTTCCTCATGTGCATGCACTCGTGAGATTTATGTTAACATTGATGTTTCATTGTGGTTGATATATGTGCCCAAATAGCTATCCAACAATACATTAACAAAACAGAAAAACATGATATTTCAATGTGAACCTCTTTTATCTAATGCTTCCAATCAACAGCTTTTACCACCATGGCGCCAGTTAAATGTACATTATAGAATTCTTTTCTTTTCGTTGACAACAAAGATTAACCATCACGCTTGTTTCAACATTGACAAATCCATTTATTATGGGCAGCACACTTTTCGCACAATCCGAACATACTTGAGAAACGAAATGGAATTTTCTTGGCTTTTCAAACTCAAGTTAACTAACTTAAAGTCAATCAAATCAGATGAACGGTTGAAGGTAATCAATAATTTAAATTGCATTGATTCGCAAACACAATCTTTGAATCCTTTGAGTGAATTGTTCTGTTTGGCCTGTCTGTTTACAAATGTACACGTGGTAGATAATAAGTGATGGAATTACATAGATTAAGCATGTTCAGATAACATGTGTACCGGATGTTAGCTATATTTACCCTCCATTGCTTCAATTCGTGGTATTTCATGGAAAGATTCAGTGCAGTGTTAAGCTTAAAGCCATTTGAATTAAATATGTACATATAAATACATATAAATTCGAAGAACAAGTATTTCAAAATTCTTACGGAAATAAACATAAAAGAATGCAAAAAAGTGATTCAGGAAAATATTTGCTTATAAACCTCGCACCTTGGTCATATTTAACACAGTGAGAACACGATTGTAACTAACACACACACACACATATATATATATATATATATATATATATATATATATATATATATATATATATATATATATATATATCATGTCTTCCAATCAGGTACTGAATTGCCTCGAGGTCTTCAATTGGGTGTCACTCCAGGACAATGAGGCCTCTGAGGGTGAACACGTTCATTGTGTGTCGTTGATTACAAGTAAAACAATGAAGTTGTAATCAATCAATTTATCGTGTGAATTAAGTGTTCGGTGATGGGCAGTATTTATTAATGAAAAATGCTTCTTTAGTCTCTAAAGTTAAATTTTTAATTTTTGAATTGGAGAATAATTTATAAAATGGAAAAATAAAAGAAAGTATCCATTGTTGCACTCTGCTATATGCTTACTTATCTTTAGGTAACGGAGATTAGGATCATTGATTTGCTGTTTATGCACGCGTACCCTAGCTTGAAGGTTGATAGTTTGTCCAATATAAGTGCGATTATATTTCGGACAGGGGAATGCGTAAATTACATTTTTAGATTTGCAATTCATGTTGTGTTTAACAATGAAATATTGCCCTTTTTCGAATTGGAATTTTTGACTTTCCATAATAATGGGACAGGTACCACATCTCTTATCGTGTCATTTTGAAACTTCAGCTTGATTGTCAATGTTGCTGATTTAGCTTTAGTGAGTAGTTTTTGCAAATTATTTGGTTGCCGTTTGCTCTTAATTATAGTGGTTCTATCAAGCATAGCTTTCAACTTTTGTCTTTTGTTAGTATGTCTAAGTTGTCTCGTATAAGAGGTTACACATTTGGATTGTTGGGGTTATGGGTAGTGTCCAACTGCAACTCACATCATAGAAGGAGATATGTTTTTCAAAAATAAATAAATTATCAGAACATACATACAAATCCGGATCGTTTTGCCAAATCTGTGAACTATGTACTATCAATAGGACATTAGATTCAGAATGTTTGTATTATACATAATGACAAACGAAAGTACAATATTACATAACGTTACGTAAGTTCATTTAAGTAGGACAGTAGAGATAGCAACACTTTTCTTTTAAAACTCAAATATAATGAATAAACAGAAACGTTAGTGCCTGTCTTAACACTGCCTTCAACTGCATCACTTTCTAAGCGTCACACTTATTTAACAAAGCAACAACTCATTTTCAAAACTCACTTTTACTGAATTAACAGATACTTTAACCTGACATGTAACTCTTCTGTTTTGTCCCCACTGTCTCTCTACTGTGTCCTCGTTGATTGAGATTCCTTGCTCGGACGACATATCCGATAACTTGTAAACTATATACATCTTTAAATAAATGTTCAGTTGGTCAGGTACAAAATGTTAAAAATTATATAAATAGAGCACCTAGTCTGATAAAAGTTACACATATAAGAGGCTTGCGGAGGATGTTTACTTTTATCAACGAGTGTTGATATATGTTTTATTATATGCTAAGCGATGTCAGACTGAGTTTTCTCAGTTTAAGAAAATGTGTTCTCATCACTGCAGTTTGATATCACTTTTTATTATATGCTAAGCTATTTGAGATTGACTTTTCTCAGTTTGAGAATAGATGCTCTCATCACTGCAGTTTGATATCACTTTCTCAACACAGTGAAACATCACAATGGGGATGACTTCATGTGTACAATGGTATGACGTCACGTTTACAATCATCGCAACATCATCGCCATTGCTAAGTGACAGGGCAACATGGTATGACGTTACCAGAAATCGCTCAATTGAAGCAATTTTGGACATAAAACACCACATTTCCGACCACAGAAGCATATAATAAACAGAATATTTTGTGTTTTCAGTGTGATGTCACTTATCTCTCATCGAGTGACGGGGTAAGTGATATCACAATGAAAACACAAAATATAATCTATACATCAGAAGATACGAGGGTGAGATTATATTTATCATCAAAAATCCTTATTCATTACTTTCAATGAAAATGTATATCTCTGAAGAAAGCACTGCCATTATACCACTAGTCTAGTGACGTCAATGCCTTGTGACGTCATCATTTTAATGATGTCATGCCATTGTAATGTCATTATGTTTGTGACGTTACAGCATTGTGAATCATTACTTGATGACGTACAGGCATTGACATGTCAACTGGTTCATAGTGACAGGACACTGTGCAAAATTTACTGTCTAAACGATTTCTCCTGTGGAACGCAGTTTCGGATGATAAATTTAATTAGATATCGTTGACCATACACATTTATAATATGATGATGGATCCCGATTTTGGTCGTTAACTATTTTTTAAATAATATTTTATACTTGAGAAAGTTGGATAAGAAAAAAGTTGATTAATATGATTAAATTAAACCGATTTCCCATCACTACAACCGAAAAAAAAAATTCGGAAATTATCATTTTTCAAAAAGATGATCCGACCATGTTCTCTCTCCGGGAAAAGGACATACTACTGTTCTACTGATATGTTGTTGAACATAATCGATCTATCAGTACACATTAAGGTAATTCCTTGAGCTATATGTCAACACCACAAGGATGAATTGCCCAAAGGAAATCCGATTTCACTGATCTATAAAGATAAGAGATGAGCTGTTGTTCATTGATCAACGGAACAATACAGCGCCTTCCTTTTCATACGAATCCGAATGCTGATCATACACACAGAACCTAGGTTAATTAAGGGTAATTAGCCTCCTACAGGCTTCAGTCATATAGCCATTCTTGTGTTAGCTCTCCTCTTGTGATCAGTCCTGAAGAAAGTAGTATCTAATGGATTCACTAATGACGTCTGTAATCCTACAATGACAGAGATAGCGATGTTTGAGGCGGAGTTGTCTGACAGGGTTAAGAGAATTATTCCAAATGACGATCGTTCCTCGACAGCTGAATGTTGTTGTAAACATGATAAATAATGCACTATTCCTTGCATGTGTAATATTACTTTATTTCAAAGTCTCTAGGACTTGACGTGAATTACTTGACCATATATTACAACAAGCTCTGGGTATTCACATGGTGTGATGAAGGGCTACACATCTTTATTTATTCAATGATTTATGTATGTGCTTTACCGTTGTATTAACAGGTCTTGTCGTTTCTTGCGTAATATTTCTGCTATTCATAGATTCTGCACGAAGAGCCTGTATCTTATTGATTGTTATCTTTTATAAATGAATCTAGGATCACTTGAATGGCAGGAATATATTGATCATTCTTACCCAAGCGGGCAATGATATGCCGGGTATTATATTTTTTCATGAAAGTCCTGGAAATCACAGTTTTTATATATTTTCCATTTTGATAGGTTGAGGGAACTAAGTAACGCCAATTCATGTATAGCTTAGCTGCCCTGTTTCAGCTTAATACAAATAATTGAATAATTTCGAGCACAGCTATTTCGAGTCGCACATCAGTAAAACATATAAAATAGAGAAGCATGTTCAAAGTATGTTTCCGATATGGTAAGACATATTTTCAGCCTGCAAGAGTCGCTGTCCGGATTGCCGTGACGTCAAAGCCTTGGGATGTCATTAATCATGACGTCATATAGTGGCCTAATTACATTCCTATCTTGCATTGCAACTGAGAGATTGTTAGTTCACGTTTGACTAAGCTGATCTCGTATATATAATATTTACAATTTAAACGAGTTGTTTATTATTTTAGACATTCTTTGTTTGGCAAGATAAACAAATACATCAGTATCTTACTGATAAAGTGCAGCAAACTATTTAGATGTGCGCATCTTGAATCTAAGATCGTGATGTCATGTCTGATTTTCGAATTTTACGCATTAAAATAACTTGGGTAAAACAAATAACAACCAACTCGTTGCTTGGAATGACGAATAATCTGTCCATCGTGAATTATTATGTCAAACTCCTGGCTGAGTGTATAACAATAATTAACACGGGACCTATAATTCGTCATTCCTCGCAACTTGTTGATTATTCTTATAAATAATGATTACACTATGTTTGTTTTTAACACAAGCTACATACAAATTTTTAAATTTTAAAAACTCATTTTCTAAACCTGGTTCAGCACATTCGACGTTATATCTAAAGTCAACATCTGTATGCATTGTAATCAGATCAGTAAGTGAATAAACAAGAAACACCTTTGAAAATAAATGCTTGGGAGGTATGTATGTCTGAATGTTTTCTTTTGGTGACAAAAATACATCATAAATGCCCAAAAAACCTACTATTGTTATTAGACCAGATTAATTTCGGTATTTGCTTGACTGGTGTATCTCTCAACTGAAGTAACATTCATTTGCGAAAATATATGACGGTTAAATCTTAATTTAAAATATCATTTCTACGCCGAGGATTAAGAATGCTCATGTTGAATATTTGGTTCTAATGAAAAATTGATTTAACAAGAGGTCGGACGAAGAACCTGAATTCACTTACGGTTGTGACAACAGTATATTGCTGTGAATAAGCCTCAAAATATATGCATTGCATTTTTTAAAGCTTTGATTTATCAATGAATTAATGGAAATAGCTTAATGTTACCGCAACGCCTTTTTAACAGCCATTTTACGACATGCCACATGTCGTTACCGTCACCTATATTCGCGGTAAATATGCGACCATGTGTGTTATTTCAATTACATAGATATCTCCAGTAAGTTATGAATATAAATTGCCTTGCATAATCAACTGATAGTTGTTCTTCAATCAAGCACTCTTAGATTGACAGTTTATTCAATAATAATTACATAATAGGTCGTCAAAGTTACAGTTGAATTGATCGAAACTGCCGTGACGTCAGCATTTTACGTTTATGAAGTGATTTACTCTTCAACGCCGACAGGTGTGTTGCAATTAATACTATTAACTCTTTAAAACATTCGGTGACCCTAAGATTTTATTACATTATGGGTAAAATACATGATAAACTTGCTATTTTGACAAAAATAAGCGAATTCTTAAATATTTCATTTCATTGTCCCAAATTTCCTTAAGCAGTTCAACGATTAGAGATAATTATGACGACGCCACTTGAAGCCAAGTATCTTCATAACCAAATGCAGTAACGGTCAATAGGATGTCTACAATTAGTCCTGGTTAATCCTGAGTTCCTTCAAGCTAAGTTAGTTATGACTGATTGTATTTATTTGTGAAATGGTATGGTAATTGGTATCATCAATTTAGGAACTTTGTTCTGTTTTTAGTTTGTGACGTTTATATTCTCCATAACTTTGAAAAAGACACAGCATGGCTTTTATACATATTCAACATACATGTTATATGTATCGATGAAAAGATTACTGAACATATATCGAAGTTGCTTTTTCGTCTTAACAAATATATCATCGTCTCATTTTGCAAGTTTTATCCTCAGAACAATCATGAAAGCAAGTCCTTCAAAGACATCTTACACAAACACACACACATTCTTTCAAAAATTTGGTTCTTAAATCTGAATAAATTATCAAATAAGAAGATTATTCATGTTATTTCAACCGAACCATTATATTTAAGAAATAGAAGACTCGTAGACGCGCTTTATCGTAGAATAAACCATAGCAGGGAGCATAAATCACAAATTAAATAACTCGCTTTTATATTTTAAAAAAAATTGGCATTTATCTTATTTGTATCAACTATATTTTGAAAATAATTATGCCCACATCGTAGAAAACATTCACTAGACCTATATGACGTCATGACCATTATGATGTAATTGCTCAGCGGCGCTCTATTGCCAAAATGACGTCATTAATCACGATCATATTTCATTCTCTCATAAATCATGCTGTCGGTTTTATTGACCGCCTGTGTTTTATTGTCGTGGGTATCTGATATCTATATACAGTATGAAGGTACTGCCACTATGAATTTAGTTATGGTTGACCTGAGTCCTGTAGTTATCCAATCAAGGTCATGATATTGGAAATGTAGTGTACATGGTCCATTGGTCAGTGATTATCATATATTTACACAACGTCGAGACAGGTTTCAATAACGTCTATCATGCCTGAAGTAGTCATAACTGTACTGAGGCAGTACTAAGTTTACAGAGGAATAACTTTCCGTTGTTACCTCATGTGTATAAAACCTTTAATATTTGTCCCCATTCCTGTGTCTGTAGGAGGTAAAGCGGTATAGAGGCATAGGCAAATAATAAGAAGAAGAACATGAAAGAACTCTATAGATGTACAGCATGGTAAACCAAATTGGATTGAGAAAATGAAGAATAATGGCAAGGATAATGATAAATCATCACAATAACGAATCATAATTAAAGTATCACTTACACAACGAATAGCAATACTGGAACTAAAACTTGACATTTAGAGCTAGTTTTGAAGGTGTATGTCACTGCTGTCAAAGGATTGGAATTGGAAATTGTATGTTTGATGTAGTTTGGACATTGAAAAGAATGATCGAACATTAACAAACGTTAAGGAGACACTGCATCGCTGTAAAGGTGACTTCCAGCAAAGATCACTGTTTAGTTCTTCAATGTGAGTCTTTGAAAACACATTTCAACAAAGACCACTGCTTTCCTTCTCTCTGATCACTGTTAAGAGTCCCATTGAGATGGTCACATTGAATTTCACGTACAGAATTTACTACCTGAACGTTGATTAATGATTTCGTCTACGAAGTGTGAAGTGCTTTGAAATGCTGTGGCGACTATATCATTTATTTCCCTTTGAAAGTGACCCTTTTATGTTGGTATTAAATCGTAAATTTCTTTAAAGGTATTGCTTATTCGCTTAGTTTCTTAAACCATATTTTAGACAGTTTAGTTTCAATCGTACAACTTTAGCTATAGATTGCTGTGAAGCTTGCACATATCAGTATGCATATATCTGTTACATGTATATGTAAAGGTGTTCATCCTGTTAACACATTTCTAGTACCATGTAATCAATGTACGGATTGTATGGATGTATTTCAATCAAATCGTAAATTTCTTAAAATGAAATGAAAAGAAATCTCAAGATATTTGCATATATATTTTTGCGAGTTCAAGAGGGCTATTTCAAAAGAAATATGCAACGTATGTGAATCCATTTGCATGTCATAATTGAATGGACCTTTTTTCCAACAAAAAATAATCCGCAGGTATTCAAAATCAATTTCCGTTTGTTACGATTTCGTTTGTTCACAGGATATTGATTTAAAATCTCAATTTGAAAATATGATCTTAACATTCTTCCCCAAATCACTGTTAAATAATCATTTCAGCACCTGTGTGTTTGAACAGGCATAATGATTAGTACCATACCTTGTTAATTTTTATATTTTAAACATATGGAGTCATTTCTTTTCCCCAATAGAATATGTACTGTGCCCATAAAACGTATTTTGTCGTCCTGCGAAGTAATTGGGCCAGAAAATAGTTCATTTATTTGCTATCATAATCATCGAAGCAATGGCCTGTTTTCTGTATTACCAACAAATCAATCCAGCACTCTATTTCATGGTTTGCTTCACAGCAATTGGTTAATGTACATGAATAGTTAGATGTCACACTCATGTCATTTTTCTATGACATATTTTGTCATATATGCTGTATACTCATATACCATGTTAGCAGCATTTGTCAGTAGAGTGTATCAAATCGGAACACATCATAACAAATGTTCTCTTTTTTTTCTTGTGAATTTTCAGGCAATACACAAATATTTCAGAACATCCATTCAAGTATAACTTTCAAATGATAATATTCTTCAGAATAATGTTGTTATTATCTTCCGCCGGGCGTTTAGCGTGAAGAGGGGAATATATTATTCAGCAGCATGGAGTAAAGCATGAGTTATTCACTGCCAAATTTTATGTATTGGGTATACATTCACCTTAGTGACTTTATCATTTTAGCCGTGTCAGCGTGCTATCTCAAGAACCGTTAGCTGGATTCTCGTCATATCTTGCTCACATCGTCTCAATGTGACTGGATTATCTTCACATCTTACACATAGCGTATCCGAGAAAAAACAAGGCTGATTAGATTGTGGTGACCTTGAAAATATTCTCAAGGTCAGGGAGGAACTTGTTAAGCTTGTAAGCGGGATAGCTGTTCATTGGATTTGCATGATTATTTCGCCTCAATGTGTAGAGAAGATTCAGGGCCCAGTCGATTTTAGTAACCTTGAAATTATTGTTCAATTTCGAAGTATTAATTTGCGGCGGGGGATCATGTCACCCTACTGACAACTCATTCTATTGCTTTGCCTTTATGCTTAACACATACATGCACATCTTTAGTTATTCAATCTCGAGTGTGAACAACATCTGTAATAAAAAATAAAAAATTGTTCTAATGGATTATCACTAAATATATCTTTGTTTTTCAAAATTTTGAGAACAATTAAATTTATTTAATCAAATTTGTCTTCGTATTTCAAAGACAATTTCATGAAAGCATACAATGGTAAATACATGAATATTGTCACTCATGTCATGTTTGAAATGCAATTATTTTCTAAAAGATTGTGTATTGATTTTTTGTATTTTTGCAAATCGCTTTCAAAGATACTTTTGGAAAGGATATGTTTAGGAGTACCAAAACTGGCTGATCTAAAACCATACCGTCACATTTGTTTGATATGAGTTTACCATTTTCCTGTTGTATCTATTATATTTGTTCTTCAAAATTTCTTTGACATTGACGTCCATTTCCATGGTTATTCTATGGTTCATTACCCTGAAGTATTAAATCGAAGAATATATGCTTGATATGGCGTAGTTGACAGTATCCTTGTTTTTTTTATAACAATATGAAAATAAATGACATATTACGCGATCACCTATCAATGGTAAATTTGGCATTTATGTAATTTACTCGTCCTCATAAAATTTTCATAAATACAAATAGGCAATAACATATTTCTCAAACAGTTTTTCCTCATGTGCATGCACTCGGGAGATTTATGTTAACATTGATGTCCCATTGTGGTTGATATATATGACCAAATAGCTATCAGACAATACATTAACAAAACAGAAAAACATGATATTTCAATGTGAACCTCTTTTATCTAATGCTTCCAATCAACAATTTCTACCATCACGGCGCCAGTTAAATGTGCATTATGGTATTCTTTTCTATTTGTTGACCATCACGCTTGTTTCAACATTGACAAATCCATTTATAATGGGCAGCAAACTTTTCGCACAATCCGAACATTCTTGAGAAACGAAATGGAAGTATCTTGGCTTTTCAAACTCATTTAATGTTGTGAATTCTAACGTCCTGAAATGATCCCTAATTCTATATTTGTTAACAAAATGTTTCGGTTTTACACACATAGAATGGTTGCCATTGGTTTATATAGCTAAAATACATTTGTTTTTCTTTAAGTGCAATCCTTGGCCCTACACTGTCACAATGTCTCTTAACAATTTTGCAGTTGTGAAATTGTATATAGATAGAGAAATCACAATACCTAGATTTTGCAAACAATCTATACATTGTAATATTACATATATGGTTGTAAAGAGGATAATAAACAAACGTTTATATAATACGGTTCTTATTAAACGAGTAAGTCATTTTGTCATTACATGGAAACACACCTGCATAACTGTTTTTGCTTTCCGATCTTAAAGGCGCTGTAGCACGGTTTTCCTACTGAAATAAAGTGCTCTCATAAGAATGAATGCCTGACGACACTACTGTCGCTTTATACCTCGCACCATTTTCTTCGAATACAAATACGGATAACTGTTTCAATGAATACGGCTAACCATGTCGTGTAATGACCCATTAACGTACCAATATATTGTATAAACTTTAGAAATAAATGCCAAATTTGAGAAAACATTTTATGCTAAAAACGTGCTATAGCGCCTTTATTGATATTTTAAGAACAATTAAAATTATTTCGTTAGGGATTTTGTCAGTCACAACCTTTTTAAGTTGCATTGAAAGGTCGCTGTTTTGTTTATAAATTGTACTTTCAGTCTAAATTCTTACTTAAAAGGTATTGGGTTTTTATATAGAAATGTTGTTTTTACAGATATTATGTTTCCAATATAGGTTTATTGAATTTGCTTTACACATATAAACTGAAGAAACCTAAAAACACTTAACTTAATTTCAATCAAAACAGATGAACGATTGAAGGTAATCAATAATTTAAATTGCATTGTTTCGCAAGCACAATCTTTGAATCCTTTGAGTGAATTGTTCTGTTTGGCCTGTCTGTTTACAAATGTACACGTGGTAGATAATAAGTGATGGAAATACATAGATTAAGCATGTTCAGATAACACGGGTACCGGATGTTAGCTATTTTTACCCTCCCTTGCTTTAATTCGTGGTCTTACATGGAAAGATTCAGTGCAGTGTCAAGCTTAAAGCCATTTGAATTAAATATGTACATATAAATTCGAAGAACAAGTATTTCAAAATTCTTACGGAAAGAAACATAAAAGAATGCAAAAAAGTGATTCAGGAAAATATTTGCTTATAAACCTCGCACCTTTAGGTCATATTTAACACAGTGAGAACACGATTGTAACTAACATATATATATATATATATATATATATATATATATATATATATATATATATATATATATATATATATATATATAGATATATCTTGTCTTTCAATCAGGTACTGAATTGCCTCGAGGTCTTCAATTGGATGTCACTCCAGGACAATGACGCCTCTGAGGGTGAACATGTTCATTGTGTGTCGTTGATTACAAGTAAAACAATGAAGTCATAATAATCAATCAATTTATCGTGTGAATTAACTGTTCAGTGATGGGCAGTATTTAATAATGAAAAATGCTTCTTTAGTCTCTAAAGTTAAATTTGTAATTTGTGAATTTGAGAATAATTTATAAAATGGAAAAATAAAAGAAAGTATCCATTGTTGCACTCTGCTATATGCTTACTTATCTTTAGGTGACGGAGATTAAGATCATTGATTTGCTGTTTATGCACGCGTACCCTAGCTTGAAGGTAGCTAGTTTGTCCAATATAAGTGGGATTACATTTCGGACAGGGGATTGTGTAAATTACATTTTTAGATTTGCAATTTATGTTGTGTTTAACAATGAAATATTTCCCATTTTCGAATTGGATTTTTTTACCTTCAATAATAATGGGACAGGTACCACATCTTTTATCATGTCATTTTGAAACTTCAGCTTGATTGTCATTGTTGCTGAATTTAGTTTTAGTGAGTAGTTTTTGCTAATTATTTGGTTGCCGTTTGCTCTTAATTATAGTGTTTCTATTAAGCATAGTTTTCAACTTTTGTCTTGTGTTAGTATGTCTAAGTTGTCTCGTATTAGAGGTAACACATTTGGATTGTTGGGGTTATGGGTAGTGTCCAACTTCAACTCACAACATAGAAGGAGATATTTTTTTCAAAAATAAATAAATTATCAGAACATACATACAAATCCGAATCGTTCTGCCAAATCTGTGAACTATGCAATATCAATAGGACATTAGATTCAGAATGTTTGTATTATACATAATGACAAACGAAAGTACAATATTGCATAACGTTACGTAAGTTCATTTAAGTAGGACAGTACAAATAGTAACGATTTTCTTTCAAAACTCAAATTTAATGAATGAACAGAAACGTTAGTGCCTGTCTTAACACTGCCTTCAACTGCATCACTTTCTAAGCGTGACACTTATTTAACAAAGCAACTCATTTCCAAAACTCACTTTTACTGAATTAACAGAAACCTTAACCTGACACTATTAGTACTACAGACATACATGTAACTCTTCTGTTTTGTCCCCACGGTCTCTGTGTCTACTGTGTCCTCGTTGATTGAGATTCCTGGCTGGGACGACATATCCGATAACTATTAAACTATATACATCTTCAAATAAATGTTCAGTTGGTCAAGTACAAAATGTTAAAAATTATATAAATAGAGCACATAGTCTGTTAAAAATTACACACATCAGAGGCTTGCGGAGGATGTTTACTTTTATCAACGAGTGTTGATATATGTTTTATTATATGCTAAGCGATGTCAGTTTAAGAAAATGTGTTCTCATCACTGCAGTTTGATATCACTTTCTCAACACAGTGAAACATCACAATTGGGATGACTTCATGTGTACAATGGTATGACGTCACGTTTACAATCAACGCAACGTCATCGCCAATGCTAAGTGACAGGGCAACAATGGTATGGCGTGACCAGAAATCGCTCAATTTAAGCAATTTTGGACATAAAACACCACATTTCCGACCACAGAAGCATATAATAAACATAACATTTTGTGTTTTCAGTGTGATATCACTTATCTCTCATCGAGTGACGGGGTAAGTGATATCACAATGAAAACACAAAATATAATCTATACATCAGAAGATACGGGGGTGAGATTATATTTATCATCAAAAATCCTTGTTCATCACTTTCAATGAAAATGTATATCTCTGAACAAAGGACTGCCATTATACCACTAGTCTAGTGACGTCAATGCCTTGTGACGTCATCATTTTAATGATGTCATGCAAGTGTAATGTCATTATGTTTTTGACGTTACAGCATTGTGAATCATTACTTGATGACGTACAAGCATTGACATGTGAACTGGTTCATAGTGACAGGACACTGTGCAAAATTTACTGTCTAAACGATTTCTCCTGTGGAACGCAGTTTCGGATGATAAATTTAACTAGATAACGTTAACCATACAAATTTATTATATATGATAATGGATCCAGATTTTAGTCGTTAATTATTTTTTAAATAATATTTTATACTTGAGAAAGTTAGATAAGAAAAAAAGTTATGTTTACATATGATTAACTTTAACCGATTTCCCATCACTACAACCAAGAAAAGAAAAAAAATCGGAAATGATCATTTTTCAAAAAGATGTATCCGACCATGTTCTCTCTCCGGGAAAAGGACATACTACTGTTCTACTGATATGTTGTTGAACATAATCGATCTATCAGTACACGTTAAGGTAATTCTTTGAGCTATATGTTAACACCACAAGGATAAATTGCCCAAAGGAAATCCGATTTCACTGATCTATAAGGATAAGAGATGAACTGTTGTTCATTGATCAACGGAAGAATACAGCGCCTTCCTTTTCATACGAATCCGAATGCTGATCATACACACAGAACCTAGGTTAATTAAGGGTAATTAGCCTCCTACAGGCTTCTGTCATATAGCCAGTCTTGTGTTAGCTCTCCTCTTGTGATCAGTCCTGAAGAAAGTAGTATCTAATGGATTCACTAATGACGCCTGTAATCCTTCGATGACAGAGTTAGCGATGTTTGAGGCGGAGTTGTCTGACAGGGTTAATATCATTATTCCAAATGATGATCGTTCCTCGACAGCTGAATAGTGTTGTAAACATGATAAATAATGCACTATTCTCCTTGCATGTGTAATATTACTTTATTTCAAAGTGTCTAGCACTTGACGTGAATTACTTGACCATATATTACAACAAGCTCTGGGTATTCATATGGTGTGATGAAGGGCTAAACATCTTTATTTATCATCCAAAACTGGCTCCCACAGTAGATATCGCTTGTGTGAGATCAAGCGATATCTACAAGCGATATCTACATTGTAGATATCGCTACAATCAAATCGTCATAATCCTATTACATCATCAGTTAATGACATCACCAGTTAATGACATCACAAAGCTTTGGCATCACTTAGAACACTGCTGACAATGCTATGACGTCACAATGGTGATGACGTAACAATGCTATGATGCCATAATGCTTATGACGTCACAATGCTATGACCTCACTGAGATCACTGCTGAAGAAGCTAAATGGCAGTTTTGTGTTTCAGATATGTCAGTATTTGGCTAATAATTGTTGTAGAATGATTTTGAATGATAAATAAAATCTCACCCTCGTGTCTTCGGATATCAAATATATCAACACTCGTTGATTAAAGTAAAAATATCCTCGGCAAGCCTCGGATATTTGTAACTTTAATCAACTCGTGTTGATATATTTGATATCAGAAGACACTTGGGTGAGATTCTCTATTTATTCAATGATTTATGTATGTGCTTTACCGTTGTATTAACAGGTCTTGTCTTTTCTTGCGTAAGATTTCTGCTATTCATAGATGTTGCACGTATAGCCAGTATCTTATTGATTGTTATCTTTTATAAATGGATCTAGGATCACTTGAATGGCAGGAATATATTGATCATTCTTATCCAAGCGGGCAAAGATATGCTTGGTATTATTTTTTTTTATAAAAGTCCTGGAAATCACAGTTTTTTATAAAATATATTTTCCATTTTTATAGGTTGGCGGAACTAAGTTACAGCAATTCATGAATTGCTTAGCTGCCCTGTTTCAGCTTAATCAAATGATTGAATAATATCGAGCAAACCTATTTCGAGTCGCACATCAGTAAAACATATAACATAGAGAAGCATGTTCAATCTATGTTTCCGAGATGGTAAGACATATTTGCAGCCTGCAAGAGTCGCTGTCCGGATTGCCGTGATGTCAAAGCCTTGGGACGTCAATAATCATGACGTCATATAGTGGCGTAATTACATTCCTATCTTGCATTGCAACTTTCACGTTTGACTAAGCTGATCTCGTTCTGCGATACTATTTACAATTTAAACGAGTTGTTTATTATTTCGGACATTCTTTGTTGGGTAAGATAAACAAACATCAGTATCTTACTGATAAAGAGCAGTAAATTATTTAGATGTACGCATCTTGAATCTAAGATCGTGATGTCACGTCTGTTTTTCGAATTTTACGCATTTAAATTAACTTGCGTAAAACAAATAATAACCAACTCGTTGCTTAGAATTACGAATAATCTGTTCTTCGTGAATTATTATGTCAAGCTCCTCGCTAGAATTCGGAGTGTATCACAATAATTAACACGGGACCTATAATTCGTCATTCCTCGCAACTTGTTGATTATTCTTATAAATAATGATTACACTATGTTTGTTTTAAACGCAAGCTACATACAAAAACTCATTTTCTAAATCTGGTTCAGCACATTCAACGTTATATCTAAAGTCAAAATCTGTATGCATTGTAATCATGATCAGTATGAGTGAGTGAATAAACAAGAAACACCTTTGAAAATAAATGTTTGGGACGTATGTATGTTTGAATGTCTTTTTGGTGACAGAAATACATCATCAATGCCAATTGACTGGTGTATCTCTCAACTGAAGTAACAAACATGTATTTTCATTTGCGAAAATATATGACTGTAAAATCTTAATTTAATATATCATTTCTAAGCCGAGAATTACGAATGCTCGTGTTGAATATTTGGTTCTAATGAAAACTTGATTTAACAAGAGGTCGGACGAAGAACCTGAATTCACTTACGGTTGTGACAACTATATACGATCTTTTGCCAAAATGACGTCATTAATCACGAGCAAATGTTATTCTCTCATAAATCATGCTGTCAGTTTTATTGACCACCTGTGTTTTATTGCCGTAGATATCTGATTTCTATATACAGTATGAAGGTACTGCCACTATGAATTTAGTTATGGTTGACCTGAGTCGTGTAATTATCCAATCAAGGTCATGATATTGGAAACATAGTGTACATGGTCCATCTGTCACTGATTATCATATATTTACACAACGTCGAGACAGGTTTCAATAACGTCTATTATGCCTGAAGTAGTCATAACCGTACTGAGGCACTACTAAGTTTACAGAGGAATAACTTTCCGCTGTTACCTCATGCGTACAAAACCTTTAATATTTGTCCCCGTTCCTGTGTCTGTAGGAGGCAAAGCGGTATAGAGACATAGACAAATAATAATAAGAAGAACATGACAGAACTCTATAGATGTACAGCATGGTAAAGCAAATTGGATTGGGAAAATGAAGAATAATGGCAAGGATAATGATAAATAATCACAATAACGAATCATAATTAAAGTATCACTTACACAACGAATAGCAATACTGGAACTAACAACTTGACATTTAGAGCTAGTTTTGAAGTTAGACACGTCTCTGTCCCGTCCCCGTTTTCCAAACATAAGATCGTACATGTACATATATCAACTTTAAAAGTAACGCACATGAGTTATTGTCGCATAGGCACATATCTTATGTTTAAAGATCAGTATATTTTATTCTTAATGTCGGCAGAGGTGTTTAGTGTGAGGATAGTGTAATGATCTAGATATTACACGACACTAGTCGACTGCATAGATTACTTTTGACATGATTTTAGTAGTACTCATATTTAGATTAGGCGTACATGTATGTCACGGCTGTCAAAGGATTGACATGTACCTGGAACTTTTGTTAGAGCATATATAACTTAGAATTAGATTAATATAGAAAAAAAACTTTAAAAAAAACTTAAGGAAGTAAACATAAAGCAAAAAGAAAAAAGTTTGAATGTAAGAATTATAGTTATTGATGTAGTTTGGACATTGAAAAGAATGATAGAACATTAACAAACGTTAAGGAGACACTGCATCGCTGTAAAGGTGACTTCCAATAAAGATCACGCTTTAGTTCTTCAATGTGAGTCTATCAAAACACATTTCAACAAAGATCACTGCTTTCCTTCTCTGTGATCCCTGTAAGACGACAACACTGTTAAGAGTCCCATTGGGGTGGTCACATTGAATTTCACGTACAGAATTTACTACCTGAACGTTGATTAATGATTTCGTCTACGAAGTGTGAAGTGCTTTGAAATGCTGTGGCGACTATATCATTTATTTCCCTTTGAAAATGACCCTTTTATGTTGGTATTAAATCGTATATTTCCTTAAAGGTATTGCTTATTCGCTTAGTTTCTTAAGGAGAGATGGGACCAAGAAATCGAACTTGCTTACAGCAACATTTTGTGACAACAATTTATTGTTGTGAATAAGTCTCAAAATATATGGATTACGTTGTTTCGGGCAAAGGCTTATCTTTACATTAACGGGGAGTGCTTAAATTTACCGTAACGCCTTTATAACGGTCATTTTATGACATGCCGCATAACGTTACCGTCACCTATATTCGTGGTAAATATGTTACTTCGTGTGTTATTCGAATTACATTCGTATCTCAAATTAGTGACGAATTTAAATAGCCTGGTATAATCAACTGATATTTATTCTTTCACCGTGCCTTCTTAGATTGATAATATGTTCAATAATGATTACACGGTAGGCCGTCAAAGTTACACTTGAAATCATAAAAACTGCCGTGACGTTTGGATTTGACGTTTATGTAGGTAATTTAAAAAATTACGTAAAAGTGATGAAAAACGTTCGGTGACCCCCTATTATTATTTCTGAATTCGTTTGTTCAGGTAACTGCGCACATCATATGAAAGTTTTACCAATATCTAAAATATGTGTGTTAGTGACAAATCCTATTGAACATGCGAAACACGATGATAAAAATGCCGTTTTTAATTAAAAAGTGCTTAATTTAATTTTGTTGCTCTTTCCAGCGTCATTTATTTTCAAAATATAGAATTGCTATACATCCCTGTATGTGATTGAAATGTATCTGAAAGGATTCAAAGTGTATTCGTTAAAAGCGAGTGCTTAATTTAAATACACCAAATCAGTCAAAAATGACGGGTGTATTATTATTAATGCCGATAACTTTTTAATCGTTCGGTGACCCCCACGTTTTCTCACATTTTTGGATAAAAGACATAATAAACTTGCTATTTTGAAAAAATAAACGAATTCTAAAATGTTTTATTTCATCGTCCCATCTCTCCTTAAACCATCTTTTAAACAGTTTAGTTTCAATCTTACAACTTTAGCTATAGATTGCTGTGAAGCTTGCACAAATCGGTATGCATATATTTGTTACATGTATATGTAAAGGTGTTCATCCTGTTAACACATTTCAAGTATCATGTAATCAATGTACGGATTATATGGATGTATTTCAATCAAATCGTAAATTTCTCAAAATGAAATGAAAAGAAATCTCAAGATATTTGCATATATATTTTTGCGAGTTCAAGAGGGCTATTTCAAAAGAAATATGCAACGTATGTGAATCAATTTGCGTGTCATAATTGAATGGACCTTTTTTCCAACAAAAAGTAATCCGCAGGTATTCAAAATCAATTTCCGTTAGTTACGATTTCGTTTGTTCACAGGATATTGATTTAAAATCTCAATTTGAAAATATGATTTGTTCAAGCTCTGATTTTCTTTGTTTTTGAATCATTGTTGATATTGCAAGACAAGGAAAGGAAACCTACCTCCCCTTAACAATGTTAAAAATATACTTCTGCTTGTCTTGCTTTCCTAAATTCTGATGATTAATATTTAAAAAACCATTTCCTATTTCTCTTAAATGTTTAGAAGTTTAGATTTTGATGTTACAAATGAATGAAATTGATATTAAATCTTGTGTCATACTTTGCCTATGACAAGCTTAACATGCATGTTCTTATGCTTTGACATTCAATTTATTCATATGACCTCAACCATGATGTCAAGGTTATGAACATTTGACTGGACATTGTGTCTTTCCTAGATTATGTATGGTTAAAATATGAAATAAAATCCAGTTAACTTTTCTTGAAATATAGCGCCGATAACTTTAATTAAAATAATTTTTGAAACATTATATATTGTATTAAGTACATCATGTCGACAGCATCTTTAATTAACCCTACTTTCTAATTATTTACTTTACTTAGTTTTAAAATCTTAACATTCTTCCCCAAATCAATGTTTAAATAATCATTTTAGCACCTAATGTGTTTGATTAGTACCATACCTTGTTATTTTTTATATTTTAAAAATATGGAGTCATTTCTTTTCCCCAATAGGATATGTACTGTGCCCATAAAACGTATTTTGTCGTCCTGCGAAGTAATTGGGCCAGGAAATAGTTCATTTATTTGCTATCATAATCATCGAAGCAATGGCCTGTTTTCTGTATTACCAACAAATCAATCCAGAACTCTATTTCATGGTTTGCTTCACAGCAATTGGTTAATGTACATGAATAGTTAGATGTTACACTCATGTCATTTTTCTATGACATATTTTGTCATATATGCTGTATACTCATATACCATGTTAGCAGCATTTGTCAGTAGAGTACTAGTGTATCAAATCGGAACACATCATAACAAATGTTCTCTTTTTTTTCTTGTGAATTTTCAGGAATTCACAAATATTTCAGAACATCCATTCAAGTATAACTTTCAAATGATAATATTCTTCAGAATAATGTTGTTATTATCTCCCGCCGGGCGTTTAGCGTGAAGAGGGGAATATATTATTCAGCAGCATGGAGTAAAGCATGAGTTATTCACTGTCAAATTTTATGTATTGGGTATACATTCACCTTAGTGACTTTATCATTTTAGCCGTGTCAGCGTGCTATCTCAAGAACCGTTAGCTGGATTCTCGTCATATCTTGCTCACATCGTCTCAATGTGACTGGATTATCTTCACATCTTACACATAGCGTCTCCGAGAAAAAACAAGGCTGATTAGATTGTGGTGACCTTGAACAAATTTTCAAGGTCAGGGAGGAACTTGTTAAGCTTGTAAGTGGGATAGCTGTTCATTGGATTCTCATGATTATTTCGCCTCAATGTGTAGAGAAGATTCAGGGCCCAGTCGATTTTAGTGACCTTGAAATTATTGTTCAATTTCGAAGTATTAATTTGCGGCGGGGATCATGTCACCCTACTGACAACTCATTCTATTGCTTTGCCTTTATGCTTAACACTGTATGCACATCTTTAGTTATTCAATCTCGAGTGTGAACAACATCTGTAATACAAAATAAAAAATTGTTCTAATGGATTATCACTAAATATATCTTTGTTTTTCAAAATTTTTAGAAAAATTAAATTTATTTAATCAAATTTGTCTTCGTATTTCAAAGACAATTTCATGAAAGCATACAATGGTAAATACATGAATATTGTCACTCGTGTCATGTTTGAAATGCAATCATTTTCTAAAAGATTGTGTATTGATTTTTTGTATTTTTGCAAATCGCTTTCAAAGATACTTCTGGAAAGGATATGTTTAGGTGTACCAAAACTGGCTGATTTAAAACCATACCGTCACATTTGTTTGATATGAGTTTACCATTTTCCTGTTGTATCTATTATATTTGTTCTTCAAAATTTCTTTGACATTGACGTCCACTTCAATGGTTATTTTATGGTTCATTACCCTGAAGTATTAAATCGAAGAATATATGCTTGATATGGCGTAGTTGACAGTATCCTTGTTTTTTTTATAACAATATGAAAATAAATGACATATTACGCGATCACATATCAATGGTAAATTTGGCATTTATGTAATTTACTCGTCCTCATAACATCTTCATAAATACAAATAGGCAATAACATCTTTCTCAAACAGTTTTTCCTCATGTGCATGCACTCGTGAGATTTATGTTAACATTGATGTCCCATTGTGGTTGATATATATGACTAAATACATTAACAAAACAGAAAAACATGATATTTCAATGTGAACCTCTTTTATCTAATGCTTCCAATCAACAACTTCTACCATCATGGCGCCAGTTAAATGTGCATTATGGTATTCTTTTCTATTTGTTGACCATCACGCTTGTTTCAACATTGACAAATCCATTTATAATGGGCAGCACACTTTTCGCACAATCCGAACATTCTTGAGAAACGAAATGGAAGTATCTTTGCTTTTCAAACTCATTTAATGTTGTGAATTCTAACGTCCTGAAATGATCCCTAATTCTATATTTGTTAACAAAATGTTTCGGTTATACACACATAGAATGGTTACCATTGGTTTATATAGCTAAATACATTTGTTTTTCTTAAAGTGCAATCCTTGGCCCTACACTGTCACAATGTCTCTTAAAAGTTTTGTAGTTGTGAAATTTTATTTAGATAGAGAAATCACAATACCTAGATTTTGCAATCTATACCTTGTGATATTACATATATGGTTGTAAAGAGGATAATAAACAAACGTTTATATAATACGGTTCTTATTAAACGAGTAAATCATTACATAGACACACCTGCATAACTGTTTTTGCTTTCCGATCTTAAAGGCGTTGTAGCACGGTTTTCCTACTGAAATAAAGTGCTCTTATAAGAATGAATGCCTGACGACTTCCACAACACTGTCGCTTTATACCTCGCACCATTTTCTTCGAATACAAATACGGATAACTGTTTCAATGAATACGGCTTATCGAGTCGTGTAATGACCCATGAACGTACCAATATATTGTATAAACTTTAGAAATAAATGCCAAATTTGAGAAAACATTTAATGCTAAAAACGTGCTATAGCGCCTTTATTGATATTTTAAGAACAATTAAAATTACTTCGTTAGGGATTTTGTCAGTCACAACCTTTCTTAAGTTGCAATTAAAGGTCGTTGTTTTGTTTATAAATTGTACTTTCAGTCTAAATTCTTACTTAAAAGGTATTGGGTTTTTATATAGAAATGTTGTTTTTACAGATATTTTGTTTCCAATATAGGTTTATTGAATTTGGTTTACACATATAAACCGAAGAAACTTAAAAACACTTAACTTAAATTCAATCAAATCAGATGAACGATTGAAGGTAATCAATAATTTAAATTGCATTGATTCGCAAACACAATCTTTGAATCCTTTGAGTGAACTGTTCTGTTTGGCCTGTCTGTTAACAAATGTACACGTGGTAGATAATAAGTGATGGAAATACATAGATTAAGCATGTTCAGATAACACGGGTACCGGATGTTAGCTATTTTTACCCTCCCTTGCTTCAATTCTTGGTCTTGCATGGAAGGTTTCAGTGCAGTGTCGAGCTTAAAGCCATTTGAATTAAATATGTACATGTAAATTCGAAGAACAAGAATTTCAAAATTATTACGGAAATAAACATAAAAGAATGCAAAAAAGTGATTCAGGAAAATATTTGCTTATTAACCTCGCACCTTTAGGTCATATTTAACACATTGAGAACCCGATTGCAACCAGCATATATATATATATATATATATATATATATATATATATATATATATATATATATATATATATATATATATATATTATATATATTTGAATTGCCTCGAGGTCTTCAATTGGGTGTCACTCCAGGACAATGAGGCCTCTGAGGGTTAACACGTTCATTTTCTGTCGTCGATTACATGTAAAACAATGAAGTTGTAATCAATCAATTTCTCGTGTGAATTAACTGTTCAGTGATGGGCAGTATTTATTAATGAAAAATGCTTCTTTAGTCTCTAAAGTTAAATTTGTAATTTGTGAATTGGAGAATAATTTATAAAATGGAAAAATAAAAAAAGTATCCATTGTTGCACTCTGCTATGTGCTTACTTATCTTAAGGTGACGGAGATTAGGATCATTGATTTGTTGTTTATGCACGCGTACCCTAGCTTGAAGGTTGCTAGTTTGTCCAATATAAGTGCGATTACATTTCGGACAGAGGATTGCATAAATTACATTTTTAGATTTGCAATTAATGTTGTGTTTAACAATGAAATATTGCCCATTTTCGAATTGGAATGTTTGACCTTCCATAATAATGGGACAGGTACCACATCTCTTATCGTGTCATTTTGAAACTTCAGCTTGATTGTCATTGTTGCTGAATTTAGCTTTAGTGAGTAGTTGTAAATTATTTGGTTGCCGTTTGCTCTTAATTGTGGTGGTTCTATTAAGCATAGCTTCCAACTTTTGTCTTGTGTTAGTATGTCTACGTTGTCTCGTATTAGAGGTAACGCATTTGGATTGTGGGGGTTATGGGGAGTTACAAATGTTACCTTTGTCAATCATATTTTGAGGAAAGACTCGTTTCAGCAGAGCAAATTTAAACTCGTCTAACCGTTTTGTCTTAAGTTTCCATCCTTAATCATTGTGCATATGCGTCTTGCTAGACAATAAGGTAAATTAGTTTTCACATGTTTTTCATGAGAACCTTTGAAATGAAGGTAAAGTTGTAAACCAGGTTTGCATAAACAGGTGCTAATTTTGCCTGTCTGACCCACAGACTAAGCAACATAATATATATCATTCTGCAACCCTTCCTACAGAATATCAAGAATTATGTTCGAGATGATCTGGACTTTTTTAATTACATTCCGGACCAAACGCCGGAAGATACACAATTGGTTAGCTTTGATGAAATATCACTTTACAGCAATATCCCACACGAACTAGGCATTGAAGCACTGGAATACTGGATTGAAAAACACCCTAAAAATCTGAACGACAGATTTGATAAAGGTAAGTTATGACTGAAGCTGAATCATGTTGTAAAAGGTACAGTGCCATTCTGAATCAAATGAGGGCTTCCACTAATGTCTGCTATAATTAATGTTAAACGAATATTTTTGTATCAATGATTATTGAAATCAACTTTTTAGTTGCAGTTTGATTATGCTTAGAATGTTTTGAGATTGTGTTCATTTCTAATAGTCAACTTTTAGTAGTGTGCCATACGTTAAATCAATTGCAGAATTTCCTAAACTGACCTCTGTAATAACTTGAGTATGAGTGAATATCAGCGTCAAAAAAACACCGTGAAATCCGATATTCTTTCTTTCTGTTCACGTATTCCATTTGCACCAATGTTCTAAGAAGTTTAATTCCATGGGAACAAAACAAGCAAGTATATGTCGAGACAATTGGAAACGTGTTCACTTCTACACAAATATGTGCCTAGGGAATGTCAAAGAAGACGAACCACAGTTTCAGCATTTGTCAGAGCAGAATAATTATTATCTGATCAATAACGTAACGGAAACTGTGTGTGCGCTCCTTAACATGATTCTAACCAATGTAGTCTTAGTTAAATCACAATTTCAATTTGATATTGAATGTAATTTCATGACATTGTTTAAGAAAAATATCAAATTATGCTAACAATTTAAAACGTCGTATCAACGAACGAGAGCTTAGGGGGGTAATGATGTGTGATTTCAAATTTATTTCTTTGTATTCCATTGTATGAAAAATACGCAGCAATTTTTAAACATTATCGAGTAAAGGGATAGTGGTTCCTAATACATACAAATAAATCCATATATATTACATCTGTTCATATACATTACAATTGTAAGGTTTCAAGAAGTCAATTATTTCACCAGTCTACTAGCTGTGATTGTGATTCGGAAATTTTAATCTGCTTTCATAAACTATCACAATATGTCTGCTTTAATTAATCACCCCGTAGTAAGCAGCCAACACTCTATCTAACACGCCCAGCAATTAATTTTAATATAAACATATGTTCATTTTATGTACATTGATATGGTTCTCGGCAAATAGATATATGAAATATGAAATAATTGAATGCAGGCGAACATAATTTAGTCATCAACACAAACCATTAGATATAATAAGAGTCCCACTGGTACCTGTAAGTATATTCCATCATTCAACTATCAAACTATATTACAATACATCAAATAAGTAATTGCCAGACAGTAATAAAACGAAATCAATGTCAAGATTTTCATTGTGAATTCACTTTATTAATTAAAGAGATTATTTGTTGTGAAGCAATCGTTTTGTTATTAGAACCATACACCAGCTCGAGATTCTAGCAATGTTATGCCTATACAACCTCTGTCGTCTGTATATGTGTCAAGCAATGTTTCAACAAAATCATGAATCAATTTCAAAACAACGACTTTTCACAACATTTCTGAATGGAAACCTTGCATAGCCATCGACATAATTATACAGCCAGAACTCTTACTGACCATATGAGCATCTTAACCCTTCAGCAGGTTTATTGAGGTTAATGTTAAAGTGGACATCATTTTTAAATATTGGTTGAGGTATCTTGTTTATTTCAGCAATTTTAGATTTTGTCAACATGTATTTATTAATGGATCTCTATAATAATTAAAGTAAACAACATATCCAAAATACCTTCCAGTGAATAATAAATTAGATTCCAAACCTTTGCCAATACGTTTATGTGGCAGACTAAATTATCATATGTTAAATACATAAAAAGACCATAATTTGAAACGTATACTAAATTCAAATACCCCAAAATACATAATACATAAATATATAGAACATCATACTTATGCATTTGGATCGTTTGTTTTGAATGGGAAGATGTCACGGAAGCAGAGGAACAATGAGTTCGAGTTCGAAGAACGAGTTGTTCCTCCACTTCCATGACAGCTTCGATACAAACAATCCAAATGCACACGTATTATGTTCTATATTTATTATATACCCTTTTCAGGCAAATTCTTTTAAAAAACTTAGTTGCTAAAATTTACTGGGATGAGGTACCGTTTGATTGATACATCGATGGTTGCTCGACTAGCCCGACTGATGATTTCATATCTGAGTAATAGCCTTATTTTCTCATTGATCAGCCCAGTAAAAGTGAAAGTGAAAGTTTGTCAAGTGCGTTAACACAATGAAAACATAAAATCTGCTTGATATAATTTAATTCCAAAGAAATGAACATTAGAAACAGCATTTAGGATTCCGTCCGTTGTGCTACTTCGAATGACGTAACCATGGACATGACGTTACAGCAATATACGGTTGTGACGTCACAATGACGCAGCATCTCTTGGGAAGATTTCAGAAATGTCTTCCGATTCCCTCAGCATGACGCTTTTTGCCATATAAATGGTTATATGAGAGTTTACTGTGTTGTAAAGGTATGTCTGAATGCAAGCTAATAATTTAATAAGTTGGAAGGTTATTTTCCAGTGTAATAATACATAATCTACGAAGATTGAATAGGAAAAACATTGTTGAGCATAGAAAGTTCCGAAAAGTGCCGAAGTTAAGAGAAAGTAGAACCGTCAGGCGATACGGAATTCGTCGTGTAATACGGAAATCGCCTATGGAAACCGTATTGTACGACAGTTTTACTATCTTAAGTTTACATTGGTATGTAATAAAAAGTCACACCAACAAATAACAATGCTATTAGACCATGGGTCAATGTCATAGTAATCAATAAAAGCCTTAATGTCATTAAACAAATACATTAGGTGTATCAACTGAATAATGTTATTTTTATTTAAAAGAGCAATGAAGTATAATTTTGACTGTTTCAGGAATTTCTGCTACCTTTCATTGCACTAAATAAATGTGGTTGATGTGTCTGTAATATTAACACAAAGATTTGCAGTCGAATGATGAATTATTCACTGATTCCATTTGAACTCTTTCTTTGTTATTATTTGAATATGAATCCTGTTCATTATCTGACAAAACAACAATGAAGCTCTATATTATTATAACATTTTATTATCATTATTAGAAGAGGTTGGTAAATATAATAATCCATAAGATTAACCCTTTATTCAGCATGTTCGTTAATCTTTATTACCTGCTCAGAAGTTTATATGAAAAGTGTTAACAATTATTTAAGCAATTGAGTAAAAACAATATCTGTATTTGTAGAAATTATTCTTTCAGGAAGCATTCAATGCAACAACATATAGTTCATTAAGATCTTATCTTGATCCTCTTAGCAAAATTTCACAATTTGAAAAAATCGTATCGTAATGTTCCCATAACAAATGTCTGTGTATTTGTGATAGAAAGGCTTCATCGAAACTATGTGCTCCTGTTTTCAGCCAATGCTGTAACCAAGGCCAATTTCGGTCATCAGGGTGAAATTGCTATCCCTGGGGAAATTGCAGTTTTATGACCTCTGATATATTTAACAGAGTGACAAATGACCAAAATTGATTATAAAAGAAATAACTTTGTTCCAAAAGGTAAAATTGGTTACTGGAAAGTGTGCCTTAACGACAGTGCATCTGAATCAATTTGTTCAGTTTCACTTTAAAATATTACTATATGTGTAAATAAACTGCCAATAACAATTTTATAACAAACTGATATTGGTACCAAAGAAACGTCAAGTGTGTGTATCAATTGTACTGGTCTTAAATGCTTTCCACTTTTCGCATCGTTTTTCACATTTTCATTATTTTACACGAAATGCTGCAAAGTTTTTTTTTTGTCAGAGCATTTACAGATCACTGAATAGTTTAATCTCAAAACATAACAAAACAAACATCTTGAAATATAACTTGAGATTTCAACACAAATTTAACGTTGGAGTAGACATAAAGATTACAAGATTCATATTTTGATGGAAGAATGTGTGTAGTTCTTCAAAATTCAAAATCAACTATATGCTGTTGAAAAGTTTGTATTGTTTCTTTTAACCGGTAGTGTAACATAACTTCTAGGTCGTTAAACAATCATTCGAAGTTTATGTTTATATTCGATATGACAAGTTCAATTACATGACAGTGTTTTAACACTAAGTACTACTACGAATCATTAAACGTTTATGTTACCAGAATTATTACATCTTTCTTCACCAGTGAAATACTGTGGTTGATAAAGCATTGGTTCTTGAGGCATCTCTGTCACAATATTGCAGACATATTATTCACGTGGTCAAACATTTGGTGACAAATAAGTGAGGTAAAAGGCCATCCCGAATTCATTCCATTGCTCTTTTTATCAAACTATGTTTAGGTGGTTGGATCAATCAATTGGATGGAGGTATTTGCCTATAAAGCGAAAATCACTATGCCTCAACATATAAACACGTCAAGAATTAGTGTTTGTGTTATATATATTTCAACAAATTATTTACAAATCAACAAGAGAACAAATAGCTCTATAACAATATACAAATAAATGGGTTAACTTTATTGAATGATTGTTTAATAGGTTATGTTATACATTTCGAGCAAAGTTAAACAAGTAGTTGTGTTTATTCTGTAATTGAATAGTCCCAAAAATGAAAAAAATTGCAAATTGTGTATCAGTACCGGTTGGAATTTGATACAAATAATAAACGGCGACATTAAACTCTTCTTTGCATTTATTTAAAACACTTATTTGATTAAGACTCTGAAATAAAATCGATGTTCCTTTTTCTTTTGGACATCAACAGACATTTATTTCTAATAAACGCCCACTTTTTACGAAATTTTAAAGTAATTTTAATAAACGCCCCCTTTTCCCAATTTTTTTAACGCCCAGGGCTTCTATTACGGCGAATACGGTATGTTAGATAATACATTATCAATGTACATATGTTAGATAATACATGATGGTAAGACATACATAAAGCATTTATAGATCATGTAAAACACAATTTTTTTAACGCCCAGGGCTTCTATTACGGCGAATACGGTATGTTAGATAATACATTATCAATGTACATATGTTAGATAATACATGATGGTAAGACATACATAAAGCATTTATAGATCATGTAAAACACGATACAAGATGTTAGCTATTCTTTCCCTCGCTTGCTTTACTTGATGGTCTTGAATGCAAAGATTCAAGTGCAATGTAGAATTAATTCCCTTTCATCAAATTCCAGTAACGACTTCAAAACTCCTATAGAAATATATTGAAATATCCATAACAGTATGCAAAGAAAGTTATTTATATGCAAACAAATAAATGATCTAGGTAAATATTGACATATTTAACACAGGGAGAACAAAGTTGATTTATCTATGAATTTTTTTTTATTTTAAATGAGACATGAAATAGGTCGACATGAGTTAAATATTATGTTTCTTTGTAAAAAAAAAAATATATGGACACAATTTCTTTTTTTCTTATTTTCAGAATATATCTTCCGAAATTAGTTATCTATTATTTTACCTAATTGTATATTTTATAGCACATGGATTGCCCTCAGCTTAAGTATCACACATTTGCAGAAAGATGATAGCTTTATTCTAATCTGAGTCATTAAGCATTTTACTGAGGTCCATAACTTCAATATATTGATTAAGAAGTATTCAGTTCTCCACTTGGGGTGATACTTTCTACTATCAATAACATCGCTACGAGAATTACAGCCAGTGTCCTATTGACTGAAGCATCGTAAAAGTCAGTAAGTGAAATTTACAACGTGCTAGCAAATGAAATTTGAAGAGCTTTAGGAGAAAGGGAACTTTGAGCTAAATATGTTCGTTGATGTTTAATTGGAATTGTTTAATACTCTATTCATTAATCCTTCGAAGTGAGGAAACATTTAAATAAGTTTACAAACAAATTGATTCGTTTTATACGTCTTTCTCTTGACGTTTTAATATATTGGTCAACCTCTTCATCCTATCAAATGGTGATCATAGTCTTTCACGAATGGTATGGATCAATATTGTGTAGATTTAACATGAAAGGTAATATGTTCATAAATTATTGCATTTTATAAAGAAATTAATAAGCGCCTAAACCGCAAAACTCAGCTACAGTGTGTTGTCTGTAGCTTCCTAAACATTCCTTTGAATTCCAAACTTTTGAAATTGCCTTCCCTTAATTAAGATGGAACATACATGTAGGTCCATTTCAGGATTTATCTTCATCAATGTCCTATAACATTTCCCTGTCCTGTTAACATTTTCCTATATTCATGAGGCTTTGTTTCAATCGGTTGATATTTACAAGTATAGCTGCTTCTGAGACAATCAACCTATATAGCCTATTATCAATATAGGGTATATAGAGGATATCTGGGCATTTCTTCATATGATAAAGTTTACTTTTTTAGAAAGTTAAACTGGAGTCGAATATATAATATGGACCCAATTTTTGTCACTTTTATCGACAGAATTTAGTTTTTGGATGATGGCTTAACTGTACATTCTCTTATGCCATGTCTTTATAATTATAGTTTTGCTGCATACATGTCTACATGAACGCGTATATATGTGTATGTTTTCTTTAGCAGGAATTCTGGTCAAGTTAAAAGTTGTTCCCAATCATTTATGGTTTACATACGTACGTACCCTTATTATTTTCATTTGTTCAAATTAAATCAAGTATTCACTTGGAAATATTGCAATATCTTTCGGTAGGAATGTAATCCAAAACATACCTTGTGTTTTGGGACAGGTAAAAGTTAAACTAAATAATTGATGTATTGTATATTCTGTATTTAGCATCGAATTGCTCTATCACAAGTTTATTATCTAAAAAGTAAAAATGCGATAACATAGTTGTGTGTACATTCTGACCTATGTGGAGACTAATTAATTGCATTGTAAAACTACTTATTGACCGAATGGCGTTTGGAAATGCGTCGAAATCAATCTGAAAGATCATAATTATGTAAACTTTCAATATTACCTCTAAATGATAATGAAGAAAGTAACCCTTCTTAGTTTGGGAGTCCCAAATTGCACAAAGAAAGTTTGGTTTATCTAACGTTGTCAGTGATCATTGTTGTTCAATACATTCTTTAAACAAAGCATTACACTATTAAATAAAGCCATAAGAATAAGAAGATATCATGTATCGACACAACATAAACATAATTGTTTGAAAATATTGCAAGATTGTTCCCTTTCATTACGGCAATAAACATTCGTTTTCGTTTCATGCAGATTATATAGTTGCGGTAGTCTAGTATTGTTATATATATTTATATCATATTTAATGTTGAAATAGATTGGACTGAACTTAGTCTGAAATTGTAAATAGATGTATACACATTGGTTATAATTAATTATATTTTGTCACACGTGTAATACGTGTTACTTTCTGGGTATCAATAGCATCATCATTAAGAAATTAGCTTGTAAATGAATTGACATGCCATGGATATGCCACTACATATTTCTCAAAGTTGAACAGTCTTATGCTAGGATTGATTTATCATTAGATACAGTCATTTTAACACTCAATTTGCATTATATATGCTTAACTTAGGGGGGAAACTAAATAACACCAAATGTATTTGCAGAATAGACCTGTTTGTATATGAAATGTATATTAGGTTTAAACCTTTCAATTTAATTAATTTAATTTAATGAAGTTATTCCGGATGTTTGCATGCTCTAGTTAACGTTTCATCATTCTTCACAAGCAAAGGTTTACTGAAAGTATTGCTGGCTCTCTTCTGGTGCCGCGATATCAGTAAATACAATACCTGATTTAAAAGAATACATATTTGTCACTTTGTTCGTTGTCAAGAGAAGCCATGTTTTAAATCAAAATGAAAAAGTTGTTTCACTGCATATGAAAGATTCCTTTAAATTCTTGTCTGTATATGCGTGAAGCATATGTATGGACAAAGAATGTCTATCTATTGCAATAACGTTATCCGTAGTTGCTCTTTTTGTTTAAAAATATCATACATTAATAACATATGTTCAGATTAAACATTGGCAGCAGATCGATTGTCTCCTAATACACTGTTAATACATACAAGTTTGATCTACAATTATTCATGAATAAATACAGTTCAAATTTGTAAATGGATTCAAGCTGTCAATCAGCGTTCATTCATAACGTTTAGATTACAAAACCATATTTATTAATTATTATTTGTAAACATCCTTTATTTGAGTCATTCATTCAATATAATCCATTTTGACATTTCTGTAAAACATCTATCGATTGGGATATAAAGCTCATGTAGATTATATATTTTCTATGGTTTAATGTTGTTTACCAAATTGAATGTGACAACTTTATCAAATTTAGTGTCACAAATGAAATTACTTTCGAAAATAAGATTTCATTTCCAGGGCAAAGTACTCACTTTGTCAGACTTTAACATCATAATGCAAGTTATAACTGAGCCCGAACATGTCGTTAAAGGTACAGTGTCATTCTGAATCAAATTAGAACTTCCACTTTTGTCAGCTTTAAATAATATATAAAACGTTTAATACTGACGTATTATTGTTGCACACAAATTGTAATTGAATGACAAGTGTTTTCAATTGTAGTTTGATGATACCTAGCACTTATTTGTGGGCAGTGTTGACCATTTCTTTTTGGTATTGGTGCACAAGCCTTTTTCTTTGGTAGTAAACAGATATTAAATGGTTAATATGTGAACCTTTTTTAATGAATAACATTAAATTGGTTTTCCCGATTTTTGTCAGTAATCACAGTTATCTCATGGTGAAAGCCTTTCTTTTAAGTCTGAGTTTAAAAAGAACTTTGAACTCCGTAATAAGGTATTTACATATTTTTCAAGTACAACATAAAACAAACAATATGAAAATATAACAATAGGATAGCATGTTTGTTGTAATAAAATAAATGTTTTTTTTTATATATTTGAATTCACAGAAGGATGTTTCTGTACGTATATATTTTCCTTTAGCGAACTAATTTAGAATTTGCTACTGTTTCTTTAAATATGCCTTAAATTAGATAGAGTCTTCATCAACTCTTGATTCAAATCTTTGAACATAAGTTAATGAAGTTATATAGACCATCATTCATCGACACAGACCATTAGATTTAATAGAAGTCCGAATAGTGCATGTAGATTTATTCCATCACATTACTGTTGAAATATATTAGAACACATCCATTAATTCAAATTAATAATTTCCAGACAGTAATAGACTAAACTCATGAATTATCTGAAGCAATCATCTTGATATTGAGATTCTAGCAATAACTCGGCAATTCAAGGTTGCCTTTACAACCGATTTAGTCTGTAATCTGTATATATGATTGTCCAAATAGACTCTTGTGACATTGTAAAGCAATGTTCCAACTAGGATCGTATAGTTGTTGTCTGTGGAAGTCCACTTTCTTTACAAAGTCATGATAATCAATTTCAAAACGTCGACTATTCAGAATGCAAACGTTGTATTACCGTCGATTGGACATCATTCTACAGCCATAACTATTAATGATCAAGTAAGCATCTGAATCCTAAAAGGTAATATTTCACAATTGCAAAATTGCAATATATGTGTATTTGTATGATAAAACGGCTTCATCAGAATCATGTGCTCCTGTTTTCAACCAATGCTATCACTGAGGCTGAAGGGGTGGAATTGCTATCCTTGAGGAAATTGCAGTTTTTATAGCCTCTGATAGTATCAACAGGGTGATGAATGACATTTATCATAAAAGTAATCACTTCGATCCAAGTGGTTACCGGGAATTGTGCTTTAAAGAGGGTGCATAGACGTCTATAACGAAACTGAAACCTACAATGTATTATTGGTAAGGACAGGTGTGTCTTGTCTTCTGGTACAGATTTTACTGATCTTAAATGATTTCCAATTCTCAGTTTCTGAGCTCGTTCATCACATTTTCATAATTGTACACGAAATTCTGCAACGTTTTATTCTATTGCTTCAGCATGGACAGAACATTGATTAGTTTTCTCTCCGAAATGAACAAAGAAGCATCTTGAAAGCCATACAATCTGTGAAAAGATTTCAGCAATGAATTTGTGTTTGAAGAGACATGAACATTACAAGATTCATACTCTAATGTACGAATTTATGTATTATACTTCTTCAGAATTCACATCAGCTTTACCTGGTAGCAGTATTTCGTTATTTATGTTGCTGAAAAGATGGTAGTGTAGTGTAGTGTAGTGTATTTCTATCACAAAGTACTATTAGGAACTATTAAACCTTTATGTTAAGAGATAACGAAATTCACCAGTGAAATACAGTGGTTGACAAAGTATTAGATCTAGAGACTGTTTTTCTGTCACGAAGTACTACTGTGAACTATTGATGTTTATTACTCACCCGTTGAAGATATCGCAGTTTAATAAATCTACTGTGTTATTCCACTTAGTATAATAACATCGCGTGCTGCCGATTGACGTGACGTCATAATGGCAAAATATGATGTCACAATGTCAGCGCCGCGGTCGCAATGGAGTATGTCCCATTTATGGACGAGTTTGTGGAATTAAGTGGCATTTTAATCAGTGAGTAATAAATAAAATACTAAACTCGTGTCCGTTTAATAACATATTTATGAAGCTCGTGAGATGGTATTTGTATTTAACTCGCTTTCGCTTGTCAAATACAAACCACTCACTCGTTTCATGAATATGTTATTAAACGGAACGTCGTTTAGTATTCTCTATTTATGTAACCAGATTACTACTTCAATGGTTGATAAAGGATTGGATCTGTCACAATATTACAAATTTATTATCCACGTGGTCGTTTTTGGTGAACACTTACTGAGTTGAAGTCCCTTAGCCATCCCAAATTTACTTCATTGCTCTCTTATTTTAATGGGTTTCCCCCCGCTTGTTGGACCTTATATATTACATCAATGAGATGAAACCATTTGCCTACAAAACGAATATCTTACAATCACTAAACTGCTAACGGACAATGTAATATTACATTATCACATGGTCTAGCTTAGATTTATAGCATAAATGTTGTTGTTTTTTTAAAACTGATTTGCATATCAAAAACCTGAAGAATAGAGACGATTTTATGGATATACAACTTCGTTATTCGTCTCTATTCTTCATAATATCAATATCTAGAATGCCAATCAAACATATCAATAACTTGTTTTGTAGTTACCGCAGATGACGCATCGATTAGTCATTGCGTTTAATTATCAAAGAGAATGCTGAACATTCCTCCTTCACACAAGTTAAACACCAGCACCAAATAATAAGTGCCACTGATGGATAATTTCTTTAAATGCAAACTATCAAAATGCATAATTGAATCATCAGAATTTTCAAATGATACCCTATTTTGATTTTTCTACTTATTCAAATCAACTTGTACTTGTACAGATTAAAATCTAACACAATTACCATTATGGCTCAAAATGTTAACGCATCAGGAATATATATATGTCTGTGTTATATATACTTATATAATTTCAACATCACACAAGAATTACTTCCAAATCAACAAGAGAACAAAGAACTCTTACAATATACAAATAAATTGGTTAACTTTATTGAATGATTGCATAAAAGGTTATGTAATACATTTCGAGCGCAGTTAAATAAAGTAATTTGATTTGATTGAGTTTTGTTTATTCTGTAATTGAATAGTCTCAAACAATTAATAACTTTTATCGTACGAGTATATATTAGGTGATGTAATACATTTCCTGAGAAGTTTTAAAAGTAATTTGATTTGATTAAGATTTGTTGTTATTCTCTAATTGAATAATCTCAAATGTGAAATATTTTGTTTACATGTGCTGCCAACATTAAGACTATAAATTATTGACTATAAATTGTATTTGAAAAACGTGTTACATTCCTAATGACGTTGTTATTATGTTAGAACATCCTATTAGACCCTAGGACCTCTCTCTATCTACTCATAAACAATCTAATACAGACCAATTAATATTTCAACAGGCATTTTTTGACATACGTGATTTTTTCGCAGACTATAAACCAATTTACACTGACGGCTCTAAGGATGGATCCACAGTTGCAGCAGCAACTGTGACTCCTTCAACAACATATGCTTCAAGGCTGCATGATGGCAGCAGCATCTTTACTGCAGAAGCTAAGGCCATCCTTAAGGCCGTCCATCACATTAAAAACCCAACCCCTAATAATTACATTATTTTTTCCGATTCACTTTCTTGCCTACAAGCAATTAAAAACTGTAAGAGTGATCAACCAATTATCAGGGATATTTTATTACTTCATTATTCTTGTCTCCAATGCGACATCGTCTTCTGCTGGCTTCCTAGCCATATGGGTATAAGAGGTAATAACAAAGCTGACTCAGCTGCTAAATCAGCATTAAACCTCAAACATATTTCTCCTACCAAAGTTCCATTTACGGATTCCAAACCTGCTATTAAATCTTACATTAAACAACGTTGGAAGGCCCAATGGGACCAACAACATCATAACAAACTTCACACTATTCAACCTCATTTAGGTTACAAATCTCTATCCTCTTTTACCCGGCAGGAAGCTTGTGTCCTACGACGATGTCGTATTGGACACTCTCATCTTACTCACTCATATCTTTTAAAGGGGGAAGATCCCCCAGTATGTATACCCTGTCAGTGTCCTCTCACAATCAAACACATTCTATGTGAGTGCTGGGACACTGCACATATCAGGGAAACTTTTTATCCTTCTATTTCAATCAATCAAGTTTTTACTCATTTCGGTGAGCATCGTGTTTTAAATTTTTTGAAGGCTATACACCTTATTGACAAATTGTAAATTTTAACTTTTCATTATCAGCTTTTATTCAACTTGTGATAATTTGCTGATGTTTTGCGGCCTTCGTGCCGTGTTCTGTTTTTCAATGGCAATTTTCTTTTTTAAATTAGGCAAATAAATTAAATATCTCGCCGCTAATGGCTGCAATAATGCCGAAGCGGCGTTAAACAATAACTCACTCACTCACTCACTGTTAGACCCTAGGAGACGTCAATGTGGAGAAATGGGAATTTGCAGGATACATTTTCAGTTATATCACTTGCAATTATCACCAAAATTCCCTCACAATTTGTTCTTAAACCATAATGAGAGTTAAATTGTTCTTTTGTTACCAATTATCCAAACTGTTGGAAATTGGTTAATATATGTCTTTCAAATGACGAAACAATATTAGGTAAATGTTAACGTTGATGTGAATGTCGTCCATTTAAAACAGTTTGCTCTATGTAGATAACATAAATTTTAGTGTGACAATATCAACTTCTTGCATACTTCATGTCCAACTTTCATGAACAATTTAAATATTGGCGTGTTTATCGACCATTAGGTGAAGTGTTTGAAGCATTGATAATTAAAGTTAAGTAGATTGGATTAATCATTTGTGGATTAAGCGGCTGTAAGCTGAAGGAACCAAGGCTATTTCATTCAGCTTAGAACAGCTTAACCACAAATGATTAATCCAATCTACTCACTCTGGCTCCCCCTCCCCTTACTAATAGGTACCCTCACCCTGCTTTTGTCCTCTCATCTGCCCCCTGGCTAATTAACTTACTACTCTCTGGTTTCCTCGTTATTGCTTGGGGGCGTACAGGCCCAAGTTATATTCGGTTGATTTTCGACGCTATATTACAGTTGGAATTTTCTTAAAAACTTTCAGCCAATGAAATACGTTGTCTCTGTATCTTTACAATTCTAATGACCAATGAACCGAGCTGTAGCACGTGACACTGTGGGTAATCCCAAATAATTGGCACAAACACATGTGGAATTTGATGTTTCTGTTATTCTCATTTCAACAGAAGTTCTCCCCCCCCCCCCCCCCAGCTTGCCTTTTGTTGTATATTCTTTATTCAGTACAGGTGTGGGCCATCGGCCCTATGTACAACATGGTCCACAGAAAACAATAACAATAATTGTTTTCTCTTTATCGTACCAACATGTATCCTGTATATAACCTGCTGTTCCACCATCCCTTCCATATGTTCGATAACGGTATAAGAATCGAAACGTCGCCATTGTGAAATAAAGAAGGTAACATCAATAAATATATTCTTGTCATTCTACAAATATGCTATCAATAATTCTAAAACAGTTCTGCTTCATGACAATAGAGCGAGATTTAACAAAACATTTATATCTCAATGTGCCATAGCAGCTATCTTACATTACATTAACAAAACAGAAAAACTTGATCTGTCGCCTCAAACCTCTTTCATCTAACTCTTCCAATTACCAGCTTCACCGATTTTGACGCCAGTTAAATGTGCATTGTGCTATTTCATTCATTTTATTGACAACATAGATTAAGCATCATGCTTGTTGTAGCATTAACAATCAATTTATAATGGGCAGCACACTTTTCGCTAAAAAAATAACTCGAAAATTTAATTATCTGAGCATTTCAAACTCGAGTACCGTGCTCCAATTAGGTTTGTGTCAATTCCAAAGTCTTGAAATGATCCCTAATTCTGTTCTTGTTAACAAAATGTTTAGGTTGAATACAACTATAATTGATTTCATTAGTTTATATAGTTAAACAAAATTTGTTTTTCTCAGTGTGCAATCCTACGTCCTTACACTGTCACGATCTAGAGATGTTTATGTCAATCTTGTAGTGAGGAATATTAGTACATTGAGAATTCGCAATCCCCAGATTCTTTGAACACTGTATACATTATGGTATTACCTAGATGGCTCGTAGCATGGATAATAAACGACATCTCATATAAAACCATTCTTGTTAAACGAGTAAATTCGTTGGTCATTATATGGAGACACACCTGCTGAACCGTATTTGCTTTCCTATGTTAATAGAACAATTAAAAGTCTTTTCTTAGAGATTGTGTCAGTCAAAAGATTTCTTAAGTGACAATGAAAGGTTGCTGTTTTGTTCGTAATTGTGATGACATTTTTTGAGAATAGAGTTAAATAAGTTTTTTTGTCTAATTGTTTACTTAAAAGTCATTGGGATTTTATAAAGAAATTTGTTATGCTGATATTACATAAATCAAGTTAACGCACCTGTGCTAAAGAAACTTAAAGTCAATAAACGTCAACGAATTCCTCTTGGTTGGATGTGGTTTAAACGTATTTATTCACACAAAAAAGTGATGGGGTTGGCAAGCAAGCACATCTTTGCTTATCTGAATGCCGCTCCCTACACACATACAAATATATATTGGCTGGATGTAAATTAATTTATTTATTTATTTACATGAGTATTATTGCTTTAAACCATGTTAATAGAAGTCAGAATAATGTCTGATTGTTGATTCCTAAATTATATGAAATTCCAACATTGTCATTAGAATTCAATAACATCATTTCTACTATTGTAATGTCTTTATTGTGTCATTTGAGAACTAACATGAACTTTTCCTACTTGATCTATTGATATAACTTCTATTCACATCAATCAGACGCTGCATTTAGCACCACTGATGAACATTTCGTTTCTATTATTATAAACTGATAAACTAGACTGAAGTCTTCGGAACTTAGAAACTGGTGACACATGTGTCTGTGTACAACATCGACAATGTGATATTACTTAAAGTTCTTAATTTGAATTGTATGACGCTTAAACATAGATTCTCTATGCAAACATCTCAACCATAATCGACCATATCTTTCAATTAACATAATACGATTAGAATTCCAAAACTGGTGGTGAATTCCGTATTTAGCAGCTCCGACTAAGTCGGAGCTGCTATCAGTTTTTGTGCAGTTTCCATCGCCGCCGCCGCCGCTATAACTTTTTTCCTATTAGGTTTTGAGAACTCATATATATAACTTCTTACTTATACCCCTGGGGAATTTTTTTGACATGGTCACATTCAAGGTCGAAGGTCAAGGTCACGAGTTCTGAAATCGCTAAAAAAAATCCGTGTAAACACGATAACTTGATAATTATTTGTGCTATCAGGCTCTTCTTTGGTGTATATCAACTATGGAGAAAGGCCAAGATTTGAAAAGGTTTTCGCTAACATCCGTCAAAGGTCAAGGTCATAGTGAGGTCACAACTTAAGCATGCAGTTGCGGACATGCCTTATTTTAACTATTAACACTTTGAATCATTACATGATTGTTATACACAATGAAAAGTGATCATTGACTGTGTGACCTTGAAGATCAAAGGTCAAGGTCACGAGATATGGTCATGGTGACCGGTTCAGAAATCTGTAAATAACTTTTTTCCAAGAAGGTATTAACATCTCATATACATAGCTTCTTTCTTATAAATCTGGTGAATGATTTTGACATGTTCACATTCAAGGTCAAAGGTCAAGGTCATAAGTTCTTAAATCACTACAATAAACCTTGTAGACATGATAACTTCAAACATGTTTGTGCTGTCAGGCTCTTATTTGGTATATATCAACTATGGAGAAAGACAATGATCTGAAAACGTTTTCGCTAAAATCTGTCAAAGGTCAAGGTCACAGCAAGGTCACAACTTAAGCATGCTATTGTGAATATGCCTTATGTTAACAATGAACAGTTTGAGTCATTGCATGAGTGTTATACACAATGAAAAGTAATCATTGATGGTGTGACCTTGAAGGTCAAAGGTCAAGGTCATGAGATATTGGTTAAGGCCATGTTAATCCTTTGATCCAATTTTGAAATCAGAAATAGGTTTTAAGAACAAGTTTGTGAAAAGTGACCCCGGTGATGATTCAACTTGTTAGAATAACTTGAATAATAAAAAAAATTTTGTCAAAAAAAATTCCCATTTTATTTATGCTGAGGAGAAGGCGGAACAGGGAAAGGCGAGACCCAAAGTTTCGGAGCTGCTCTGCTTTTGCGGTGTCCCGCAAACGCTCATCTAGTTATTTTAGTTACTAGTTACATTGATTTGACTATCTCTGTTTCCATTAAATTGCACGATATAAGTAATTCCTCCTATAATTTATTGGTCGTCTAAATTGTTTTTAAACCCTTAAAACCATTTCATGTCAAAGTTTAAAAAATTAGTAAGGTGTTTTCCAGTCTAAATTTAAATCAAGTCTTTTATTTTCAAGCTCAAAGCACACTGTAAACAAAGACACGAAAGAGAAACAAAGTTTATGAGCAATAAAAGAAATTGAAATATATATATTTTTGGCGGTTATTTATATACCATTTCATTTAATCATGTATTTGCTACAAATATTGGAATAAATGTTTTACCCAACTAGGTATTTTGTTTGAATTTTTCAATCAATGAGAATATATTTGTCATAATTTGTTGGTCTATCTCAATTAAAAGCACATTAAACAGGCAATAATAATAACATTTATAAACATTGTTTATTTAGCAATCGTCCCATTCAGTAATGTGTGACAAGAGTAACTTGCAAGAGAAGCACGTGCAGCACGTTGGTTGCTATGGCGACTTGCGTTTAGACGAGCCTTCAAGCTTCGGAAACGCTTGCTGCTGTGTAGTTCGTTTTATGCAATAAAGGGAATGCTGTTTATATGACGTCATATACCCTTGACGCACGTTACTCGAAGGGGTAAATATCTTTGAATCTAAATTTCATTAAATTGTCGTGATATGAATATTGTTTATCACATGTCATGTTGTAGATGAAATATTTTTCTAGCGATTGACGTTATAAGTATTTGAAACACTAACATACTCGATGGCTCTTAAATCGTGGTTTGTAAAGAATACATGTATGTCGGTTTAATTATGAAATCGACTTTATTAAGTCATTCAACATACCAGCTTCTGAAATGCCTCTCAAAGAAGACTTTATTAATAACGTTTACGTGCCTCATGTGAACAAATCCGGAAAGTGATCACCTTCAAGCACCTTAATTGGTAGCTAGGTTACATGCACCAAGGGGAGTTGAGAATGAAAAAGTAACGACGTTGGTCCTTATAAAAGGATGATAATGCGTGTAGTGCTTTGAGCACGGCCCGTTGTGTTGTGGATTTAGCGCAATGTAAGTACGCTGTGCAAACATGGCGTAAATCCGCAGAAAGATGATAGCTTTATTCTAATCTGAGTCATTAAGCATTTCTACTGAGGTCCATAACTTCAATATATTGATTAAGATATATTCAGTTCTCCACTTGGGGTGATACTTTCTACTATCAATAACATCGCTACGAGAATTACAGCCAGTGTCCTATTGACTGAAGCATCGTAAAAGTCAGTAAGTGAAATTTACAACGTGCTAGCAAATGAAATTTGAAGAGTTTTAGTGAAGAACCTTTTTAGCAGAGAAAGTGAACTTTGAGCTAAATAAGTTTTTTGATCTTTTATTGGAAATGTTTTATACTCTATTCATTAATCTTTCGATGTGGGAAAACGTTTGAATAAGTTTTCCAAGTAATTGATTCGTTTTATGTGTTTCTCCTGACGTTTTGAATATATCTAGCCTCTCCATCCTATCAAACGGTGATCATAATCTTGCACCGAATTGTATGGATCAATTATGTAGATTTAACAAAGAGTAATATGTTCATTAATTATTTAGAGAATAACCAACGACGTACGAGTGATTACGGGAAATATCCATGAGTCTAAATAATGTTCAGCCACGAGCTTTTGGTTATTCTATATATTACCCATTATGAAATTAAATTGACCAAATTACGCTTGGTTATTACATTTTCATGTTGGGCGGCCGCTGTGAAGGACCCGTCGCCAAAGTAACATTGTGACGTCATAAGATAATTCGTCGCGTCAGACCATTGTTTTATGACGTCATAGTCATTCTTTCTCCGGGTAACCGACCAATCAACGTTGAGAATCGCTTGAAAGCACATGTGAAAATATCACAAAAATAATCACCTGTGTCTTCTCACCCGTATGGGTAATATTGCATTTTATCATATATCTATCAATGATATGGGCTGTTTTGTATATGTGATAGAGGTCAGAACACCACACCCATATCGCTGCCCGGTCCGCAAATCCATATCAGCCATATCAGCCCGGTCCGCAAATCCATATCAATATCAGCCCGGATGACGTTAGGTCAGAGTGATCTCCCTTTGCTTACATGCGTGAACACAGTAAAGTCACAAGCGAAGCAGTGTCAGAGTATTTAGTTCATTTGAATCCTTTCAGAGTACCCTCCAAACAAGGATGTTGTTGACGCTTTAAATTTATTATTTTAAATATACTTTTATTTTGAATAGGAGGCACGACTCACATAATTTTAAAAGAAAAATTACCCCCAGAGTATAAATTTTCGCATAACATCAAATTATTATTATTTCTGTAAATATTTTGTCATGTTTTAGAAAAAAGTATGATATATGATAAAAAGGTTACAACATGTCATTTTTCATACCATACCCAATATCAGCCCTCGACCAATATCAGCCCTCTGGCCTGCGGCCCTCGGGCTGATATGGGGGTCTCAGGCTGATATGGGGTATGGTATGAAACATGACATGTTATAACCTCTAATTATTACTCGCCCGTGTAAGATATTGCAGTGTAATATTTATACGACAATATTAAACTAGTGTAATACCGCCGTGCGTATGACGTCACAATAGTATGCGGTTATGACGTCACAATGGGAGTAACGTCGTCACAATGCCATCTGACTTGCGGGAATTACAGTTTCAGAGCCGTGTCGGCTATTTCGCTGGATTATAGGTGGGCGAGTAATAAACAGAATACTAAACTTCCTTCTATTTAATACCATTTTTATTTAACTCGTGAATGATTTGGCATCAAACTCGCTTTCGCTCGTTTTATACAAAATCATTAACTCGTTTAATAAAAATGGTATTAAATAGAAGGTCGTTTAGTATCCTCTATATATAAAGAAATGTACGATGCGCTTAAACAGATTGAATGATTAGTCAATTATTTACAGGATAAATGGTTAAAACGTGTACCTATTTTTTAAAGATTAAAATGGTTCAACCGTTATCTGTCAGTAATCTCAGTTGTCTTATGGTAAAAGCCTTTCTTTTAAGTCTTAGTTCAAACAGAATGTTGAACTGCTTAATAAGGTATTTACACATTTTCAATTACAACATAAAACAAACTATATGTCGAATAATGCGGGGAAAAGGTAATTAGAGGAATTAATTATCAACTACATATTTATATATGTTCTTTACCGCTGTAACCATTTATCAATTGATGACATTTAGAAAGTAAATCAGAAAATTAAATAGGATAGCATGTTCGCTGAAATATATTTAATGGTTTATTTTCTAATATTGGAATTCTGCTGGCACCAAATTGTTTTTGCAGGAGGACGTTTCTGTGCTTATAATTTTCCTTTTAGCAAACTAGCTTAGAATGTGCTACTATTTCTTTCAATATGTTTTACATAAAGAGATCTTAAAGTATTGATCAACTCTTGATTCAAATCTTTGAACATAAGTTAATGAAGTTATAAAGACCTTAATTCATCAACACAGACCACTAGATTTAATATAAGTCCTAATAGTGCATGCATATTTATTCCATCACTCTACTGTTGACATATATTACAGTACATCCATTAATTCAAATTCATAATTTCCAGATAGTAATAAACTGAAAATCAAGGACTTCATTTGTGAAGAAAGAATTAAACGTTTGATATCAGAAGCATTTATCATTATATATATATATATATTTATGTATATATATATACCATACCCCACTTCGAGATTCTAACAATAACTCATTTCAATTTCATGTCTATACAACCTAGAACAGATTGATCTTTAAGTGTAATATTGTAACAGGTGGCGTCTCATTTTGGCGTTTCCTAAGTTTCTTTGTTTAATATATTGGTTAAAATCAGTTATGCTTCCTCGAAGGAAGGCTAGCATTTCTGTTTCATCTAATAATTAAAATGTAACATATTTTTCTAATTCAAGAAAAATTTATCATAAACGAAAAGAAATTAGTGTATTTACAATTCGTCGCCATTCATGTTTGTCTATTATACTTCTTGAGAATTCACATCAGCTTTATCTGGCAGCAGTATTAGTGTAGCTACAAATATATTTAAGGTCGTTTAACAATCATCCGAATTCATATTGAGTATTACAAATTCAAGTACATGAACCATATTGCTTTTACTAAGTACTACTACGAAGTATTGAATGTTCATGGTAAGAGATTACTACATTCACCAGTGAACCACAGTCGGTGGTAAATCATTGGATCTAGAGATCCTTTTTCTATCAAGAAGTACCACTATGAACTATTCAATGTTTATGTTACCAGATTACTACATCTCCGGTCACCAGTAAAATACAGTGGTTGATAAAGCATTGGTTCTGAAGGCATCTCTGTCACAATATTACAGATTTATTATCCACGTGGTCGATAACCGAGCTAAAGTCCTACAGCCGTCCCAAATTCACTTCATTGCTATCTTGTCTAAAATGTTTTTCTCCCGCTTGTTGCACCTTATATATTACATCAATGGGATGAAACCATTTGCCTATAACATTAATATATTACAAGCTATAAACTGATGACGGACAATCTAATATTACAGTATATAAGATACTCAGGTCAATAAAACACAGGCGGTCAATGGTACCGACATCATGATTTATGAGACAATAAAACATGCTTATGATTTTAGATGTCAGTTAGAGCATCGCTTAGCAAACGACGTCATAGTTTACATGTACGTCACTTTGTTTGTTCAATGTTTGTGAATGTGTTCTATTACGGGAGGCATCAATATTTTCAAAATATTGTTAATACAAAGAACATAATATCTCCCCAGTTTTTTTTTTATAAAAGCGAGTAACTGTTTAAAGGTATATCATAGAATATTTGTTGTCGCGTTTTATCGTAAAATATAACATAGCAGGGAGCATACAACACTGCGCCCTTCGTGTTTCATGCTCCCTGCTATGTTTAATTCAACAATAAAGCATGCCAACTCTTCTTTTATATCTTAAATCTCTCCCTCTGTTTACAAATTACAGTTTCAATGTTGTTTAAAACAGTTTCATTTGTTCTGAAGTTACCGCAGATGAAGAAACATTGATACATCGTCGAGTTTAATTATCACAGAGCATGCTGAACATTTTTCCGTTGTACACGTTTTACACGTTTTACACGTTTTACACGTTTAACACTTGCAAAACATAATAACTGCCACTTTTGCATAATTTCCTATTATGCGGAACACATAAATGCATCATTGAGTCATCCGCAGTTTTAAATGATACCAATTGTGATTTTTCTACTTGTATCAACTTGTATTTTAGATGAATATCTTACAAAATAATCATTATGGCTCAACATGTTAACACCTCAAGATTTTGTGTCTGTGTTATATATACTTATAATTTCAACATCACATACAAATTAATTCCAAATTCAACAACAGAACAAAATTAGCTCTTATAATATAGAATTAAATCGGTTAAAATTATTGAATACTTGCATAATAGGTTATGTAATACAGTTCTAGCGAAGTTAAACAAGTATTTTGATTTGATTTTGTTTATTCTGTAGTCTCAAACATGAAACATTTTACACTTGCTGCACACATTAAGATTGACTATAAATTGTATTCGAAAAACGTGTTACATTCCTAATGACATTGTAATTGTTTGAGAATATCCTATTATACCTTAGGAGACGCCAAATGTGGAGAAATTGGAATTTGCAGGATAAATGGGTATATCACTTCCAATTATAACAAAGGTTCCTTCAATAAATGATCTTGAACTATAACATGAGTGGAACTGTTATTTTGTTAGCATTTATCCAAACTGTTGGATATTGGTTTACATATTTATTTCAAATGATACAATCTTAGAAAAGTAAAGGTCAACGTTGATGTGAATACTGTTAATCTAAAACAGCTTGCTACATGTAGGATAGTGAAATTTTAGTGTGGCAATATTGCTTCTTGCTTCCACACCTTCATGTCCAATTTCAGGAACGATTTAAATATTGGCGTGTTTATCGACTATTAGGTTATGTGTTAAGTGTTGACAAGCACATAAAAATCTGACTTGTTATGAACGATAACCTGAGCAAACTGTCAGTTATTGTTCTGTTAAAAATATTTAAACTCGTCAACCCTTTCTGTATATTTTTAAAAGGTGGGCGACCATTGCTGCCATCAAATCAATATGTGTCAACATGTAACACATCTTCATATACCTTTTCAGTGAACTGCTAAGGTTAAATAACGTTTACAGTAATAATAATCAAAGCTCTGTAATGTTAATTTGGACATTAAAGCCTCGGTAGGACGCCGTTCTTTCTGTAATGAAGTAATCTAACATAAACGCAGACAGACAGACAGACAGACAGATAGTTTATTTGAGTCTCACCTCACAAAAAAATACATACAAAAATGCAATGTAAAAAGGCATAAAAGTGAGCCACCCTTTGAGGGTTATGAGAGACTATAATAAAACATATAAACAAATAAAAAGTTATATAAATATAACTACAGAATGTATATGTACAAACGTAGGAGAAAAATCTATCCATAGAAAATATGCTTCGTTTTTTGTAAAATATAAAAGCAGGTTTCGAAAGTAAAATATACATTGTGTTTAAAAATTATGATAAATTTTTCTTCATCACAGAGCACTATAAAGTTAGGATAGCTAAAACAGACATGTTCATACAACCTTTCAGGCAACTCATCATACACAAGGCAATGTAAAAGCACATGTCTTTAATCCTCAACGCTCTCACTACACTGAAAACACTCTCTGTCGATCACATCCTTATTGGAATATCTGCCGGTTTCCAAATGCAGAAGAGCAGTACCTGATCTGAACTTGGAAAGGCCAGAGCGGTGAGAACGGGGCATACTCATACTGATGTAACTTTCACATTCTTCAACATTCGGTACGTTCTTAGCTTATTATTTCCCGTTCTGCCGCTTGGCTTATTATCAACTCATGCCAGTCATTCATATACCTATGCATACATATATCTTGCACTCGTTCACATACACGCTTAACACTGACATCGTTTACATTCACGTCCCATTCTTCCAACTTCGCTTTCACTCGAAAACTCCAATTTTTGTAAACATCCACTCGCACATCTCTCCGACCACATAAAACATGTTTATTCAATCTAAAAGGCACTACATTAAGACGTCAATACTGTCTAACAATACACACCCATTGTCTGACAATTGGAGGAATCCAAACCATTTAACGCAAATAAGAGTTAACAATGACTAAATAACAAGCAAAAACAAGCAAAAACAAGCAAAAAAGTGAGCGTGGATCACTAATACCCCGACTGTTAAAGTTTGACATGTTTATTTACTTATAGAGAGAGGTGTCTGTACACCTAAGGCTTTTAAATGCTATTGCTAAGATTTAAGTGTTTGTGAAAAGGGTAGGACAAGTCTCTTCATGTAAAAAGGTGCTAAAGTAAAAGTAGAAATAATAGTAACTTGAAAAGGTAGGGGTAACATAATACACTACTGTCATTAGCATTGATTTCAACTTAATTTTGGAAATTAATCCATCATAATGATTCATTCGAGTGACTTGAAACAACAGGTACCTGGAAGCACAGTAAGGGATATACAGCAGTTTATGGCTGAAAGGAAAGACAATTTAATTTGTTTCCAAAATATAACCATTTGAATTATAAAATAGTAAAATCAACAAGAACACAGAAGTAGCTTTTGATGAAAGTTACATGAAAAGAAAATAATCACAACACAGAGGAAGCTTCATTCATTCTAGTTCCGAATATGACGAATTAAAAGAATACAAAATATCGCTAAATTTAAAAAAAACCCACTAAATCGTGTTACATTTTGCACTGCACCTCTCCTAGTGGTGAAGAAGACATGTGCCAAATTTGAAAAGATGAGATGAGATTTATAGTTTTTCTATAATTGATCGGCCATAAAATGCTCAGAATATGACTAAGTTAAACAAAATTCGCCAAAAATTAAAAAAATTCACCAATTCGGTTTACATTTCGCACTGCACCTCTCCTAGTGGTGAAGAAGACATGTACCAAATTTGAAAAGGATGAGATGAATAGTTTTTCCTTAATCGATCGGACAAACATTGTTTTCGGACGGAAGGACGGACGGACGGAATCGTTGGTATTACTATAAAAAGGTCGCAGGTCGTATAATAAAATGAATGTACAAGGTTCGGTTAAGCCATGGGAGTCCATTTCCCATCGCTCAAAGGTAGTTTATTTGATCTTACTCATTTAGCGATCTCTAATCACTCAAAGTAGAGTTTTAAATATGGTAAAATGATGGAATGGTCTACCATCTTGTTGTCTGAACTCTCAAAATGGCATACGACCTACAATCTCCCTCTCACAATGACGAGTTCCACATAATTGTCAATTCATACGTCGCACTTTAAAGGTACATCCATTGTGTTGATGGTGGTCATATATTGCAAACGTTATAAATGATGTTACTTTATCGAGAAGTACCGAGTAGTTATGTCTGATTGAAAACCGGACAATGCACAGCGTGTGGCGCGCGTCAATGAGTCAAACGTAATTTTGGAATCTTATTTATAACAGACAAAAAGACAAATTGGGGTTGATAATGTTCAATAGGTCCCATAACTACTGTGCATTTAAATGAGACGTGCAGTTTCGGTTTTTGCACATGCATAATTATGTTACTCAATTTTAATTGGAAACTAGTAATTATGATATATTTTGCTATTGGGGATAAATATTCAAGCTGAGTGAATTTATTTGTATTGTAGACAGCACATGTGGTGATTTGGAACGTATTAAAGCCAAATCAAAATGTTATAAAACACAATGAAATACCTTTAACAATAAATGACAAAATTAATAAATTAATAACATACCAAAACTTATTACAACGCATTTCATACGATGGAGAGGTTAATCAGTCTATTCAAAACTTCAAGAGAATCACATAAACGAATTGACTCATTTATAAACTTATTCAAACGTTCTCTTACTCAGAACGATTAACCAAAGGACTAAACAAAATCGATAAATTATTAAAGAACCTACATGTATTTAGCACAAAGTTCATTTTCGACACTCTCAAGTGGATTATCACCTTGTCGTGGTTTGGGAGCTTGCGCGACTCAACGAACCAGAGAGCTATGTCGGCGGGAGTCCAACTCCTGGTAGGTTCAACCAAGCCGAACTGGTCTCCGGGGAGGGTCCAGACAAAGAATGATCCCTGGTCCTCCAGGTTGGGGGTTGGGCACTGGACTAACAATTCGGTCCCGTAAAAGAACTCTTGTTACAGAAACTGCACGAAACATTGAAGAAACTAACTTGGTTCAAGAAGATGTCTCACCAATAGAGATTATGACGCAAGCTGGTGAAAGCCCAAGGGAAGCCAGCAAGCTGATGAATCTTCTAACAACCAAGTCCATCACCAGGATAGGGACCTGGAACATCAGAACCCTATATGAGAGCGGTAGAATAGCCCAAGTTTGCAGAGAGATGAAGCGATATAACCTAAAGATCTTAGGACTGTGCGAATCCAGGTGGAATGGCTCGGGACGACAACTTCTCAGTAGCGGAAACACCATCATCTACTCAGGCCATGAGGAACTGGACCATCCACACACACACGGAGTAGCTCTCCTACTAACACCTATCGCAACAAGAGCCATGCTGGAATGGAAACCACTTTCACCAAGAATTCTGTCAGCAAGATTCAAATCAAAAGGTCGCAACATCACCATCATACAGTGCTATGCCCCCACAAATGTATCCGATGAGGAGGAGAAAGAAGAGTTCTACAACATGCTACAAACAGCACTTGATACATCACAAAGAAGGGACATAAAGATTGTTATGGGCGACTTTAATGCAAAGGTCGGGAAGGATAACACCGAGAAGGAACTTATCATGGGGAAACAGGGAGTAGGCACTCTGAATGAAAACGGAACAGCTTTTACAGACTTCTGTTCATTCAATGATCTCGTCATCGGTGGAACAGTATTTCCACACAAGACTATCCACAAAACAACATGGATCTCACCAGATGGCAAAACAGAAAACCAGATCGACCACTTTACCCTCTCAAGGAAATGGAGAAGGAGCATGTTGGATGTCAGAGCTATGAGGGGAGCTGATACTGCCACAGACCACCATCTCATAATGGCAAAGGTGAAAGTCAAGCTGAAGGCATACAAAGACAAGGCGGACAAACCATCCCACAAGTACAACACCCAGAACTTGAAGAGTAAGGACAAGGCTGCTGAATTCCAAGTGACACTGAAGAACAAGTATGAAATACTCACAGACCTGCCTGAAGACTCTATTGATAACCACTGGGAAACACTTAAGGATACCTGGATCACAACATGCCAAGAAGTGTTGGGGAAAAGAACGAGGAAACACAAGGAATGGCTATCAGAACAAACCTGGGACCTCATAACAGACAGAGCGAACCTAAAAAACAAGTTGAACCAAGCAAGAAGTCAACACCAGAAAACGATCCTACAACAAGAATACTGGAACACAAACCGTCTAGTGAAGCGAAGTGCCAGGAAAGACAAACGCAACTTTGTACACACACTGACGGAAGAGGCAGAAAATGCTGCAGGGAAAAACAACATGAAGAGGCTATATGAAATCACAAGAACATTGTCCCAGAAGAAAACAAATGCTGAAGCACAACCAGTGAAAGACAAGGCAGGCAAAAACATCAGCAATGAAGTGGACCAGAGAAAAAGATGGATGGAACACTTCCAGGACATCCTTGACAGACCACCACCAACATCAACGCCATCTATACCAACAGAAGCCCAGCTCTTGAATATCACCACCAACCCCCCTACAAAGGCTGAAGTGTCCAATGCACTAAAATCCATCAAGATTGGAAAGGCTGCAGGTTCAGATGGAATCCCACCAGAAGCACTCAAGACAAGTGTAACAACATCTACCGAGATGCTACATCCACTGCTGTGTAGGATATGGGAAGAAGAAGCTGTTCCAGATGAGTGGAGGAAGGGGTATCTAGTGAAACTACCAAAGAAAGGGGATCTTACCTCCTGCAATAACTGGAGAGGCATTATGCTGTTGTCTATCCCAAGCAAGATCCTGACTAGAATTATCCTCAACAGGTTGAAAAAGGCACTGGATACAAAGCTACGAGATGAGCAAGCAGGCTTCAGGCAGGGAAAATCTTGCACAGACCAGATCGCTACTCTGAGAATCATTATTGAACAATCACTTGAATGGCAGACTCCACTTTATACCATCTTCGTGGATTTTGAAAAGGCATTCGACAGTATTGACAGAGAAGTGATCTGGAAGCTAATGAAACACTATGGTATGCCACAAAAACTCATCAACATCATTAAGCAACTTTACAACAACTCCACATGCCAAGTGATCCATAACGGCAAGCTAACAGACCCATTCACAGTGCAAACTGGTGTTAGACAAGGCTGCATCTTATCTCCTACCATCTTCCTCATTGTCATAGATTGGATAATGAAGATCAGCACAGAAAACAAGAACACCGGAATCCAGTGGAGCTTCACAAAACAACTCGAAGACCTGGACTTCGCAGATGACGTCAGCCTCCTCTCACACAGACACTTGGATGCACAAACAAAGCTCTCTCGTCTGACAGAAGAAGCAAGCAAAACAGGCCTCAAGATTAACATCAAGAAAACGGAAGTTATGCGCCTTAACAACAAACAGCAAGACCCCATACAATCAAATGGCAACAATATCAAAGAGGTTGAGAAATTTGTGTACCTGGGCAGTGTGGTCAGCAAGGACGGGGGAGCTGACGAAGACATCAGGAGCAGAACAAACAAAGCAAGGCATGCTTTCAACACCCTACGCCCTATATGGAGCTCCAAGTCCCTCTCAAAGAAGACAAAAATCAGGCTCTTTAACACCAACGTCAAATCTGTCCTACTCTATGGCTCTGAGACTTGGAAGACCACAAAGGCCAACACAAAGAAGCTGCAGACGTGTGTGAACAAGTGTCTCCGCCATATACTCAACATCAGATGGCCAGACAAGATCAGCAACATCGACCTATGGTCAACATCCCAACAACTGCCGATAGACTGTGAGATCAGGAAGAGAAAATGGGGTTGGATCGGTCACACTCTTAGGAAACCAGAGAATAACATCACAAGACAAGCACTGGACTGGAACCCTCAAGGCAAAAGGAAAGTGGGACGGCCAAGACATACTTGGAGACGAAGCACAAACGAGGACATCAAAACAGCTGGGATGACTTGGACAGAAGTCAAGAAAACAGCATTGAACCGTGTGAGGTGGAAACATGTGACGGCAGCCCTATGCTCCCCTAGGAGTTAAAAGGAATAAGTCAAGTAAGTCAAGTCATTTTCGACATCTTGGAAACCAGGGTATATTGTTTCGCTCTCTTCACTTTGAAACTTATCCCCTGGATTCTTTCGTGTGAAAAGGCCTGATACGCTCTAAATATAAGTACCAATAACAGAAAAGTTTATGACGTTTCTATAGATCCAATCAGCGCTTTCCTTTTTCACACGCCCCTGCCCTTGGAGTTTACGTGGGCAACAATGACTGCCATTCGTTATGACACCAAGGCTTCATTTTCAGTACATTATTGCATTATTTCACCTTTTTTATGTACATTGCTGACATCATATAAGTATCATTAATTTGTTAGCAATCTATTACTAATTAACTATTATGTTGTTCAATGTCTATCATGCTATTACGTTAAATTTATGTTTCATGATGTATTTATTAAAGTATGCAAATGATTGAAAAATGCGAGAATGTTTGTTGTTGTCAGAACATGACAAAAACATGCTTCTACCATTTCAAATCTCTTTTGAACGAGTGAACGGTATGGGCAGAAGTTAAGAGGGTATGCATTGTAGAATTTATAAGAACAAATTTCGCTCTTTCAATACGAAAAGTAAAAAATACAGTTTGATGCAATTAAGACGAAACTGGACTAACACCCAGCTGCAAGGTCATTGTTAAAATCATAATATTTACTTATTTGCTTACGCCAAGAAATTTAGAAACACGTTTTGCCATTAGTGTGGTATAATTACACTACATTACAATAGTTAGGCTGGGGTGTGCGCCAGGTGGCTGCTCCCTTGAAGGCTCTGTCAAAAAGTGTGGTTTTCTGCTGTTTAAAGTCATGGAATTGTACTGAATGTTGTTGAGGACATGTGTGAAGCTATACAGAACTGAAGGCATCATAAAAAACTCAGAAATTATTGCTTTCTTGGGTGAATTTTTATGAAATTTACACTAAACTCGAATTCAAATTGGATGTCTACATGTGGAAGAAAACAACTCCCATCTGATGATAACAATGGCCTATTGTTTTCCAGCAAGCCTACCAACTACAGAGTCAATCACCGACTGGAGTCTGTTACCTCACATCGCATGTCTAGTGAACTGATCACTCTTCTCTCTTCTTGATTACCTCACTGCAGTGGACTTGAGTTATGCAACTCACATACACTTCTCAAGTGTGTAGATCTGTCAACAATGGGGGCAAACACAATGTACCTCCATCTGTGCTCAAGTCGTTAAGGGAAAATGGAATATGTTCAGTCAAAAATACTCATCGGGGCTCCAGGGGAGGCCGGAAGAAAATCAACTATCCACTTAAAATGAAACTCTCAAATGTTACTAAATCTCCACTGAGATTTGGTTTGATAAATGTTAGATCAGCAAAGGTAATGGGCGCCAACTTAGACAAACCACAATCTATACATGATTAAATTGTTGATAACAACTTACAAGTATTGGCAATTACTGAAACATGGTTTAAAGAAGGAAATACTGATCAACTGGCGCGAAATAAGATTGTTCCAGTTGGTTACCGTCTGATCCACAAACAAAGATCTGGCAAGCGTGGTGGTGGATGTGCTATTGTGATTCAGGATAATATCAAATGTTCTGATGTCACTCACACATACTCACAACATGGATCATTTGAACTATTGTTTGTGGACGCTGTTATTGGCAACGAGAAATTTCTTATAAATGTTATTTACAGACCCCCCAAGTCTTGCCTACTCAACACTTTCTTTCTTGAGATTCAGGATTTCCTGGACAACCTGAACAACAAAGCTGGAAATTTACTTTTATGCGGCGACTTTAACATTCACATGGATGTAGATAGTGACCCGGCCGCCAGGAGAATGACTTCAATTCTTGATTCACGGAATCTCTTCCAGCATGTGCTGTACCCAACTCATACGAGCGGTCACACCTTAGATCTCATTCTCTCACGATCCGACGAACTTCATTTCTGGAACTTTGTCTATGATGAAAGTGTCAGATCTGATCATGTATGTATAACGTGTTCAGTAAATCTAAACAAACCCAGACGTCTGAAGAAGGAAATAACGTGTAGGAAGTGGAAGGAGATCAATGTTGATGACTTCAGGAAAGATATTGAATCAAGCATGGCATCTGTTGGCACTGCAAACAGCATGACTGATGCTGTCAACAAGTACAACTGTGTCTTAAAAGAGACTCTCGACACACATGCACCTAAGACAAAAACTGTGAGTCTCCGCCCGAAAACCCCTTGGTTTAATGAGAACATTCGTCAAGCAAAGCAGCTCCGAAGGAAATTGGAGCACAAGATGAGACAGTCAAAACTAGTCATTGACCGTCAGATACACAGTTCTCAGCGCAACCTGGTCAATCGGCTTGTGGATGAAGCCAAGCAGTCTCACTACAACAACATTATAAAGGAGGCTAGCTCCCAGAAGGAAGTGTTCAGTGCATGCAACGATCTACTTTTCCGGAAGAAGAACAACACACTACCAACACATTCCTCTGCAGAAAACTTGGCAGAAACATTGTCGTCTTTCTTCAACGACAAAATCCTGAAGATAAGAACTGGATTGGCAGAAACTCAAGCTTCAACAATGAATGTTGACAGCAGTTGTAGTGGCTCAAATTGTCAATCTGCTGACAATACCTTGAGATTAAGCTCTTTTCAACCTGCCACGTGTGACGAAATAAGGAAATTGTTCCTGAAAAGTCCCACTAAATCCTGCTCATTGGATCCACTTCCAACATGGCTTCTGAAACGTTCAGTTGAAGAGACTTTACCAATGATAACACAAATCGTAAATCTCTCACTGGCAAGTTGTGAACTTGCTCCATGCTTAAAAGAGGCACTAATAAGACCTCTCCTGAAGAAACCTAATCTGGATCCTGATGTTTTAAAGAACTACAGGCCTGTGTCAAACCTTACCTTCCTTTCAAAGCTCATAGAGCGTGTTGTAGCTAGTCGTCTCCAGGTTCATCTCAAAGACGGCAATCTACACGAGACCATGCAGTCAGCCTACAAGCTCGGCCACAGTACGGAATCAGCACTGCTACGTGTCCAGAATGACCTGCTGATGTCTGTTGATTCGGAAGGTGGAGCTGCCCTAGTGCTGTTTGACCTATCAGCAGCATTCGACACCATCGACCATTCCATGTTGCTGTCTCTTCTGGAGACTCGGGTTGGTGTTACTGGTGCCGCTCTGAAGTGGTTTGAGTCATACCTAAGCAACCGGTCCCAATCTGTCACCATCGATGGCAAAGAGTCACAGAAGCAGAAGCTCGTATACGGTGTTCCTCAAGGGTCGGTATTAGGGCCCATACTTTTCACCCTGTATACTATACCTGTAGGTGATATTGTCAGAAAATACAATCTGGGATTTCATCTATATGCTGACGATTCACAGATTTACATGGGGTTCCGACCCCTCCAGCATTCCTCTGTTGCTAACGCACAGGCCACCATTGTTGATTGTGTCAGAGAGATTCAGCTCTGGATGTCTACACACTTTCCTCAACTCAATGCCGACAAGACTGAACTGATAATCTTTGGATCCAAGTCTCTGCTCAACAACTTTCAGTTCCCACCTCTTAAACTCGGTGACTGTGTTGTTGTTCCCTCTTCTCAGGCAAGGAATTTAGGGGTGATTTTTTAATCATCCCTGTCATCTGACCAACATGTCAATGCTGTCTGCAGATCCTGCTACTACCATCTGAGAAACATCAGTCTCATCAAGAAGCATATTGGAACAGAGGCAGTAAAGACCTTAGTGAATGCGTTTGTCACCTCTCGCATCGACTATTGTAACAGTCTACTCTCCAGAACACACACTTGACAAACTCCAGAGAGTTCAAAACAGTGCAGCCAGACTCATTACCAACACCAGACGTCGAGATCATATCTCCCCAGTCTTGCAAGAACTGCACTGGCTACCAGTGAGACAGCGTATACGTTTCAAGGTCCTAGTATTCGTGTTCCAGTCGCTGAATGGTCTTGCTCCTGATTACATCAGTGAACTCATCTCCATCTACACTCCAAAGCGAGACCTCAGATCAAGACCATCACGAGCACTTGACGTTCCAATCACAAGGAAAAAGCACTTCGAAGATCGAGCTTTTTGCAAAGTTGGACCTTTGATATGGAACAGTCTACCTCAACACATTCAGGATAGTGACAATATCACCAATTTCAAACACCAACTGAAAACCCACTTGTTTAACCTAGCCTTCGCCTAAGCGCCCTTGAGCAATTTGTTGGAACTGGCGCTATACAAATATTAACTTTATTTATTATTAATTAACAAAAGGGACTTTCCACTTTGTTTAACCCATCGCATTGAGTCTTTCTACGGGAAAGAATCCAGGGGATATGTTTCATAGTGAAGCGAACGAAACAATATCTACGCTGGTTTCCAGGATGATTTTCTATGACAAAAATGCTATTCACGAAACCACTACAAATTTCATTTCTTAGCACGTTGTAAATTTCAATTACCCTTACTGTAAAGGGCACGTTGGCTGTAATTTTCTTTGTGATGTCATTGAAAGTATAAAGTGAAGTTTCGCACAAAGTGGAAAATAGATAACTTCTTAATTATTATAGATATATGGAAGTTTTAGACTTCGGTTAATATGCTTAATGACCCCAGCACATGTGAATAAAGCTATCATCTTTCTGCAAGAGTGTGATATGTAAGCTGAAGGCAATACATCATCCTGGATAATCCAGTGCTATTGTTCCGATAAATCTACACACAAGCGCTGGAAAACAGTGAGGGTATTTATCCTTAACCTAGTTACCTCCTCTTGGGTCCATGTTATCCAATCAGAAACGAAACGCAGACACTATCTGCGTAAACAACTCGACCAATCGAAACGCATCACTACCGTTGTTTATAGAAACAAACATGGCGGCAGCCGACTCACTCGATTACGATGAAGTTTGTAACAAATTCAGCGTAGAAAACCTGACAGAAACTCAAAAGAAAGTTTTAAGAAGTCTGTACGAGAAGAAGAATGTATTCATGTCCATCAAAACGGGTGGAGGTAAATGATTAAAATCCCTGTGCTACCAGGCGTTCCCAATCATCTGCGAAAGCCAAGATCCTGACACGAGAGTGCTTGTTATTTCACCCTTGATTTCAAGTGATCTCATTGGTTGTTAGAAAGCAAGCGTTTCGCTGAGTCATTGCGAAGGGAGGTAACTAGGTTAAGGATAAATGCCCTCACTGTTTTCCAGCGCTTGTGTGTAGATTTATCAGAACAATAGCGCTGGATTTTCGAGGATGGCAAAACATGTGCTATAAAAATAAATGATTAGATGAAGTAGTAAATATATAATTTCGGAAAATAATATCTGACAGTATAAAAAGTAAAAAGTAAACAGTTTTCCTACATCTCTACAAAGAATCATAATATTTAACTGATGTCAACCGATTTATTTCAGAAAATATAAGTATCATATATTTTTAAATATAAGGCAACCTAGCTAGAAGTACTCATGCTCTCGGTGCGTTAAAAATGACTTAAAAGTGTGAGTAATATATCTTTATCTGAATCTCCCAAACAACCTTTTTGCCTTAAATTTGAAGATATTTTATTGTTATTATTTTAATTACTCAGTTTCACACTTCTACTGATTCCTGACATGAAGTGCTGTCCTGTCTTAACTCAAATTGATGAATTAAATTTGTAATTTTTCATCAATGTGATTATGTTGAATTTATTTTAGTTGGTTTTCAGAATTTCCATGAAAATGAAGTCTGTCACAATATAATTAAAATAAATGAAATCTTACATGATCTTTCGGCTTTTTGTACTCCGTGAAAATTACAGAATATACATGTATTTATGTCAACTAATAATGCATTTAGCATATATATTACTAGTTATCATAAAATAACCACAAATACAAATAGGCCTTACAATAATTCTAAAATAGTTCTGCTTAATGAGAATAAGTAAGAGATTTAACAATATATTGCTGTCTCGTTGCACTTGATATATGTGCCCTAATAGCTATCAAAACGTGATATTTCAATGTGAACCTCTTTTATCTATTGCTTCCAATCAATAACTTCCCCCATTATGGCGCCAGTTAAATGTGTATTGTGCTTTTCCTTTCCTTTCATTGACAACAGAGATTAACCATCACGCTTGTTTCAGCATTAGGAAATCCATTTATAATGGCTTGCACACTATTCGCTAAAAAGTAACACGATAAAACTTGAAAACGAAATGGAATGATCTTAGCATCTCAAACTCCAGTACTGTGCTCCATTTAGCTTTTATTGAATTCTAAAATCCTGAAATGTTCTTTAATTCTGTTCTTAAGCTTGTGAACAAAATACAATAGGTTGAACACAAATTTGTCATTTGTTTATATAGCTAAACTGAATTTGTTTTTCTCAATGTGCAATCATGCGCCCTACACTGTTACAATCCAGAAATGTTTTTTTAACAATGTTGTGGTAGTGACATTTTCTTAGATTGAGAACTCACAATATCCAGATTCGTCGAACAATCTATACATTGTGATATCATGGCTCGTAATATGTACAGAGGATAATAAACGGACGTTCATGTAATATCGTCTTATTATAAATCATTTTGTGAATATATGGACACACACCTACTGCACTATATTTGCTTTCCAATGAACAATGAAAAATCTTTCTTTGAGGATCTTGTCAGTCAAAAGTTTTGTGAAGTGGCAATTAATGGTTGCTGTTTTGTTTGTAAATGCGATCCACATAAAGTCCAATATGTTTTACTTTCAGTCTAATTGTTTACAAATCATTGAGATTTTATATAAAATTTATTCTTTTTCCATTTTACTTTTCCAATATAATTTCACGGAATTCAGTTAACAAACCTGCATTCAAGAAACCTAAAGTTAACGAATTGCTCTCGATTTGTTAAATTAGCCATAAATTAGATGAAGAATTCGTCTATTGCTTCAAAGTTTGTTAATAAAAGTAAGAAGTCTGATTGCAGATTTCGCAATGACATGAAATTCTAACATTTTGATTAAAAGTCAGTAACATCATTTTCATTATTGTCATATCTTTATTGTGTCTAACATGACATAAATAACATGACATTGTCCACTTAATCCATTGATATAAACTCTATTAACATCAATCAGACATTGCATTTAGCACCACTGATGAACAGTTAGGTTCTTTTATTATAAACTAATAATCTACTTTTGGCGGACTAGACTGTATACACAAATGGAAAAGTGATATTTCTTAAAATTCTTAATTTGAATTGTATGACGCTATTTAACACAGATTCAAATATCTCAATCATAGTCCAACATGTCTTTCAATTAACATAAAACGTATAGAATTATCACATCATAAAGTAATATTGAATTTGGTATCTATTCAAATATTCACATATACGATAAATCTGCATGATGTATATTATGAACATGAATGTGGTATTCTGCACTTGTTGCGCAGATACTTAGAATTTAATCGAGTCAAATATATCAGCCGTTAGTTTTGGGAATGTCATTGAAAGCTAACTGTTGCAGTTAAATGATAGATCTAGTCACATTTATTACACAATTATATATGTATCGGAGATAATATATGTCCTGTCCCATACTCTGTATACATGTATACATGAAGTCTGTATATTGTAACGTACAATGTAGATGATGGCTTTAAGGAACCCAGTGTGTATATATTTCTGTTCTGTTATTTCCATTGACACAAAATAACAGACCTTCAAGTCTAGCTTATTTTGTCCCGCTTTCAGAGAAAATATGGTTCATGAATATTTATGTATTCAGTTTCAAACTGGTGGTACATTTAACTCATTCCGTATGAATTTACAACCACTACTTACATTGATATTACTCTCTCTGTTTCCATTAAATTGTACCATATCAGTACGCTCCTTTACTCTATGGCATCTTTGATTGACATGATGAAGAATGAAGAACAAATTATGGATACACAACTTCTTTATTTCGTGTAGGCGACGTTCAGGCATATATTAATGTCGTTGTCAAGCAGGTTGTGCAGTTGAACAAGTTCCCAGGATTTATATACATGTATTGTTTATACAACAGGTTCAGGACACCCCTCATTTCATTCAAGATGAATCAATCCAATGGATATCGCTCAAATCAGACAATAAACTAACCGAACTCGGGTATAAACTGGCGAGCAATGGTATGTGTACGACACGTGTGTCCAACCTATCACCTTATATTCGCCAAACTTTTGGAAGTTACCGCATTTTGGTAGACTGACCGAAAACAAATATGGCCTTTGTCGACATTTTGCATGTATCCCCCATCCTACGGCGTCATTAAAGCATTAGATTGTTTGTCTACTTACTCAATGTGTGCGCCAGCCTTTCGACTCTTCGTTTCCTCCGGAAGCACAGTCTGTGGCGCGCTGGTACTTCCAGGAAGGGAGGTAACTTGGTCTAGGGTCTGGAAGTGCCGATTTTCTACCGTTGTCTGGAAGTGCCGATTTTCTACCGTTGTCTGGCAGGGCCATAATCGTTCCATCCATTTTGTTTATAATAACCAATGCCATCGCATTTTAAGGCATTTCTATTAGCTCATCAGGCCTGAAAGGCCCGATGGGCTCATGACATGGCATGGCGTCCGTCCGTAAACCTTTCGCTTTTCAGAACCAATGACTCCACAGAGCTGAAATTTTATGTGCAGACTCCTTGGCCAATGGGGATTCTAAAGTGTAGATCTAGTGGCCCCGTGACCCCAATCACATCCTTATAAACCTATTTTAATATTCTTCTCCAGCTCAAAAAGGTCTAGAGAGCTGAAAAGTTGTGTGCACACTCCTTGGTCAATGGGGATATAAAATTGTAGATTTCGTGACCCGGTGACCCCAATTTAGGTCATGGGTCATGACCCAAAAACCTATTTTCATCTTTATCTCAAGTATGTAAAGCTCTAGAAAGGTGAAATATTGTATAGAGACTCTTTGGTCAAAAGTAATTCTTAATTGTAGGATTGGTGACCCTGTGATTCCAAATGTGGGTCACAGGGGTCATCATCTAAAAACCTTTGTTTTTGCTTGTTAACAATGTATTACTTGAGATAACTTAGATATTTAGATAAAAAAAATCAATGAAATACTAATGAACTACAGAGCCCATGGCTCTATTTCTTTCAAATAAAATACAATGGACATCCAAATCTATTAGTACAACACACCATCGAACTTAGTATTAACATATTATTAACATATCGAAAGATGTAATAATTACGCTGGTATGTAACTTATAATTAAATAATATTTCATGTTTTAAAGTCAAAATAAATCGCAAATGCAGTGTTAGCGAACATGAAGCTTTTCCTAAAGACAGTGAATACAAGATTTTTCGTATTTCTTCAAAAAAGCAACCCAAAATAGTTCAAGACAGACTTCTCGAACTAGGATTGTTAAAACCAAAATAAACGTATATATGTACATCGTGCATTAAACATTGTCAGGATACTCTACTTCAAATTCCAGTGAGGTCTTCTAACTTTCATGTACAGCTTGATAGCTTGTTTTCTGCAGTGGAAAAGGATACTTTGAATGACACCGATGCAAGGAGAATCCTTGAAGTTGCCGCGAACTTGTGCCGTAGAGCCTAAATGAAGATATTGATATTGTAGGTGTGCAATACACTGAACCTCACTTTTTGATAAAGTTTATATTGAGCAATGGTTACGACATCGACATCAACCTCTATTGCAATGTCTCCTCTTCCTTATTGGTAGTGATATTCACAGACTTTATACGGAGTTATGCCTGCGCATTCTGTGTTCCACCTTAGAGAACATATGCTTTCTTAATAAACCATCAATTGTAACCCCGTTTGCATTTGTGAACAATGTAATTTCGTACTTTGTGTCGGAAAGTAAGACAGCTCACAATTTATATAGTACCACAACCCCATGTGGTTCTTTCACAACATTACAAAAGAGGATAGACAGGGGTACTAATGTTCCAAACACTATTCCCGTGACAGGCAGTTGTGGCATATTCCTTGATAACAACCAAGTTCTGCAGAAGAATTGGAGAATAGTTTTGAACTTTAAAAGCATGTGTAGCGTTATTACCAACTGTGTGGCTATCCACAATCCATTCAACCAAGTTCAATCTTCGGTACATGTGTCCCCATTTCATTGGCTACAAAAGAAACTCACAGACATTCCAACAAAATTAGATGCTATCAGTCGTGTGTTCATGCACTAAAATCATACAAAGCCTCATTTATTGAGAAGGAACTACACCATGTATTGGACAGCATGACATCAGAAGATGGCATCCTTGTTGATCAGATAGGTACTGGACATGTTCAGGTTGTGCAAAGCTCGTCCTTTGAAACCCAGGCAGATCCTTACTCCATAGTTGAGTCTCCCCATCCGCCCTCATTTTGGCAGACCCAGTTATGGTTAATCCATCAGCATACGAGAGTTTGATGGAATGTTGATATTACACTGCCACATTGCCGCATGTTTAAACACATGGCGTTAGTGGCAGGTGCTGGGCATATCGAGATGAACGTTTAAAGTCAGTGTTCCAGTTGTTGTGGGAACCCTTCATCAAGTTCATAGCACTACTCTGTGGATCCGTAGACCCCATGCCCTCGCCTTTGCTCAGTCCGCAAGTAACCACCACAAATCTTGGCAATTCGTCCTCATTTTCCTTCCTGCAAGTATCCTATACCAATTTGTAACACGGAATCCTTCCAAAGCGCATTGCAGGTTGGATCTCAGCTCGCCCATGCCCCAATTACAAGTTATTGTGGAAAAGAATGCAAGAATGGCTTCTTCAAGTATATTTGTTCCGTTGTAGTGTCCCCAGGAATATTCCCAGAGTAACCTTGGCAGCCCGGGATTCGGCATCAACCATTCTATACAGTACCAACTCGACTACTTTACATGGAACTTCTGTACAGAGACAATGTCATGCGACTTAAATCTCCAGAAGATGCTCTCAACTTCATCCAACATGTCGAGATTCTTTCTGCTACTGGAAATACAAGCAAAGGGGAAGAAGAAGACTTCATTCTGAAAGCCAAGAACAGACGGATCAAGATGTGGATCCCCCTGGCGTCTCATCTCAGCACACGTGGTTGCGGAGTTGCTATAACCTCGACAGACTTGAAGAGGTAAAGTGTATGAAAAGTATATTATATTTACTTATAGAAATAATAATCATTTCAAATTACATTAAAAAATATATAATTCTCTCTGTTTTTCACATTCGTTTATATTATTATTTTTTAACTCTTTAACTTTTGTTGTTATATAAATATTACAATTTTCAATGAATAACTAGCGAGTATTGCTAGTCTAGTGATACAACGCTGGCATTTTGATTACTATCAATTAATGAAATGAACACATTTTTAAATATTCCATATTTAATTTTCAGGTCATTTCTTACAAATTTATCTCAGATTATGCTCTGGACAAAAGATTGGATATATTTTAAGTGCAATTGTTTTTTAAAGTGAATTCCAAGGCAATTAATATGTATACAATGTGTACATTCAGTGCCTTCATGTTGGCAACCAATCCAAAACTCCGATAAGGCCTTGTCTGCACCATACTTCTTCCTACATAGCCGACAATGTTCTGAGTCATGTGTTGAGGTAGTTGTGGCTGACACAAGGGATGGTTGCTTTCTTCGACTTCTTTTCAATTGTGCTGCTGGAATGGTGCAAGTGCTTTGTGCGGTTGTAGTGCATGATGAAGTAGGGCTTAGGTCAGCTGTTTTACACGATGAAATCGAAGTTTCTGTGGAAGTATTACTGATAGTTTCGTTATTGAAAGTTGTGAGTGTGGGTGCATTATCAATGGCTTTTTTAGATGGGTCAGTTGTGGATTGATCAGAAGTATTATTCTATGAACTGCAATTACTAATGTCAGTATGGGTTTTAGAAGTGGGAGGTTCCGAAAGTTTGGGTTTAAGTGATTTTGGTATTTCAGGACGATTGATGTTGGTTGTTGATTTGGTGAAGTCCTGAAAAGAAAATGAAATTAATTTTCATTTCATTGAATTGCATGGTACGTGTGTTTTTATTAATTGTTACATACAAAAAATAATATATCACCATACCGGGCTAAATTGCAAGTGGCAAAGTTCATTTTGTCTGGAGTATCCCACAGCAAGTAACATCTCATGCCAGTCTGGATATATATTTCCTGCAACTATTAAGTTGAGAGGCTTATAATAAATAAATACTGTTAAAGACATTTCTTATGTTCGTTTCAGATAAATGTGAAACAGTAATTTATGTGTGTTTTGTTGAATGTATGTGTTTATTAAATGCAATGTGTGATGTGTTGAATGTATGTGTTTTTTAAATGCAATGTGTGTAATGTAGAATGTATGTTTAGATGAATGAATGAAACAGGGTTTTAATTATGTAGTATTTTAGTACTGTTTTTATCATCTGCATCATTGCCTATAGTATTGTAAATAGTTTTATTATCTATGCAGATGTCGATGATGATGACGTCATGATGATAACGTGATGTGACGTCTGGTCTTGTATAAACCCAAGTCCACGCACTTGGTGGGTTTTCCTTTTTATTGCATAATGTTTTATCCTTGTGTATATCATTAGATGTGTATTATGCATACTATGCCCATATTATAGATATTGCATATATCATAATGTGATTAAGGGTATGTTCATGCATAATATGTATGTGTACAATTATGATTTATTATAATATCAACTGTAATCATGTTTAAATTACCGGTAATCTAGCAAAATGTAAATTCATATGTCATGCATGTAAGCATTATAAATATTCAAATGTATTGGCTTACAGTCATCATTAACTTCAATTTCTTAAATATTATTATTATTGTTTCAGTTTCCTTTTAACATAGTATATTCTACTGTGAATAAACTGCTGGCCATACTCGAACACCAACCTTCGTCTGTGTTTAATACCTCTACACTTTCGATTCGGTTACATAAAAGAAGGTCATATTCAGCCACTGCGACATTGAGCCGGACACATCATTCTACACGACAGACAGACGACACGTCGCTAGAGAGTGAGATAACCGGTTTCCGTTCCTGGATCCGCCAGAGCGGGTACCTCTCCAGCCCTGACACCTGTTAGCCACTCAGAGCGGGTACCTCTCCAGCCCTGACACCTGTAAGCCACTCAGAGCGGGTACCTCTCCAGCCCTGACACCTGTAAGCCACTCAGAGCGGGTGCCTCTCCAGCCCTGACACCTCTAAGCCACTCAGAGCGGGTACCTCTCCAGCCCTGACACCTGTAAGCCACTCAGAGCGGGTACCTCTCCAGCCCTGACACCTGTAAGCCACTCAGAGCGGGTACCTCTCCAGCCCTGACACCTGTAAGCCATTTACAGGTCAGGACCAGGTGGCACTGTATCCAGTGATGATGAGGGGCACATTCTACTGTCAGGAAAACCGGACGACTTATCGGTAAGTGTTTGTAGAATTCAATGGTATAAATATTTAGAGGTTGTAAGTTGGTAAGTTGTTTGTAGAAAACCATGGTATAAATATTTAAAGGTTGTGTGAATGATGTTACAATAATGTAACAATTTATTGGTGATGTTTTTAGATCCTCAGCAAGTGGAAGTCTGTCGGAAGTCTGGTGACAATGGTGGTAGAGAAACTGACGAGATACCAGTATGTGTATGCGATATTGTATACTATGAAAATGTTATGTCTATTTAATTCTAATGTTTTTACCAGTACTTCGCGTTTGCTTTATATGTTGCATATTCAATACACTGGTGAATTCCAGTACTGGATAAGTGGTCGATGTAGATAATTATATCTCGTGTCTAGTAATCGTTTCAATGTGAGCTGATTAATGACTATTTCCATAAACAGGTGGACACAAAGATGAAGAATAGGTGGACCCAGATTTCTGAGAAGGGGACAAAAGCTGAAATCCTAGCATTCTGGGTGCAGCTAAACAACAGGGACACAACGGGTCACTTATACAATTGTATTACCTTCTTCTCAACGGTTTTATTTTTTTGGGAAAAGGCTTTGCTTTTTCTTTGGGCGTCGTCTAAGTAATGAATAGGACGTGGACCAGTCGGATGTGGGATGACCGGTTTCTTTATAGGGCCTTGTTTGTCCATTTTCGTCCATTCAATGCGCTTTTTCTTGGTTTTAGGTTCCTAATTATAAATGTAAATATAAAGAACAAACATTTTTAACTCACAGTAATATCACATGAGGTTAACATCCTTAAGTTCACTTTATTGTGAAGCCTGCAAAGTAATCACTTTTTAAAAAAACGTTACTATTTACGATTTATAATTTATGTCTCGAATGTGTCTCCATAGAATCTTGCGATTTTGAGGGGTAGGAAGGAATTGCCTCCCTTCCTGGAAGTACCAGCGCGCCAAAGACTGTGCTTTCGTTTCCTACGGAGTCGAAAGGCTGGCGCAAACATTGAGTAAGTAGACAATTAATTTAATGCTTTAATGACGCCGTAGGATGGGGGATACATGCAAAATGGCGAGAAAGGCCATATTTGTTTTCGGTCAGTCTACCAAAATGCGGTAACTTCCAAAAGTTTGGCGAATATAAGGTGATAGGTTGGACACACGTGTCGTAAACAGTACACATCCCGTTGCTCGCCAGTTTAGCAGAAGAGCGTAGAAGTGTTAAACACGACTTTTTATACCCGAGATGGGCTAGTTTATTATCTGAGTTGAGGGATATTCATTGAATTCAATGAATGATATTGAATGAAATGAGGTCGTCCTGAACCTTTCCAATACAGGAGGATGAGAAGATATTGAGTTGTTATTACAGTAGATAGGCTTGATGTACAACTACTGAGTAGAAGCCAGAGAGAATGCTTTACAGTGTTCATACAGTAGATGAGGTTGATGTACACAGCTTGTTAAGGATATTGATTGATTTAACAACATAATAATTAATCGGGGTAGTTAGGAGATGTACACGGCAATAGCGTGATTGAAGATGAGGTAATATGTATATGAGTTGATTAACGTAGCAAATGATGGTAGGCATTTGGGATGTAGTATCCTTCATCTCTGTTCAGAGCTGGGGCTATCTTCTTAATGTGGATGGCTTCGAGGTATGTTCTTACTTTGAAGTTGGCCTGGTTCTTTTCTAGGACTTTGATGATGATCCTCCTCTATTGTATAAACATTACATAGGAATGTATATAAATCCTGGGAATTTGTTCAACTGCACCACCTGCTTGACAACGGCATTAGTATCTATGTCGAAACGTCGCCTACACAGAATAAAGAAGTTGTGAATCCGTAAAATTCTTCTTCATTCTTTACTCTATGGGTTGACTAAATTCTTCTCAAGGGCGCGAACCAAATTCTAAAACCTATTTCCTGTCCTGTTATTTGTTAATTCTTCTTCATACATACATGTTTAACATCAAATCAACATAATTAATAACGCAATAAAAGTCATGTCGCTGATATACGTTGCTTCATGTGAAATACTCCGGAAAGTGAAAAGAAATGCCCTTCTAAATAATTGACGGTTTTCTGCTATCATAACCACTGGTCAACCTACAGGTTTGAAAAATCAAATTTCATTCAGATAATGTTTCACAACATTGTGATATTTGCATTCTGATTTTGTTGGTGTATTGTTATACTGAAAATTGAAAGTCAGTATTGGTTGTTGTAATGTGAGTAATTCCAGTTTTTCAAGTGGACTGATGACCCTTTAGTAACTTACTTTTAAGAAAAGGTCATTCGTTAAAACAGTATGAACCTTCCAAATCAGATTGTTTGGAAAAAGACAAATTTGAACAAAGATGCTTCCTGACGATGTTAGGTCTGTATTACTGTGATGAAACCTCTAAATCACAGAGGTGTGTTTGATAAATGAATCCTACAAATACATTTCGTTTAATGTCTACATGAATTTTATCTTTGAAGAAATTGGTCATTATCTGTCTTTCTTTATGTCTTTAGCGTTTAATTCAATACCTTTATCCTTTGGTTGGAACTTTGTCTATGTATATCTATCTCTCTATATGTTATGTAGCATGTATTAGCAAACATCATATTATCGTAGACTCACAACACAAAGGAGTTTAATTAGTTTCTTACAAATTAAGAAGTTGCTTTATCTTCCCACATATTTGAGTGAACTGTTCCTGTGTCTGGTCTGTATGGTAGATAGTACATGATGGACATACATAGTTTCAGCATGCATATAGATAATGTAAAACACGAAGATGTTAGCTATTTTACCCTCTTTGATTCATTTCGTTGTCTTGCTTGGAAAGATTCAAGTGTAATGTAGAGTTAATTTCTTTATATCGTAAATATTTAACTTCGAAGAACATACTTTGGAATTAACCGTACAGGTATATGTTTATATGATGTATGCATGATTACATTTGAGTTGATTTATGTACGAAAATGTAATTTGTGAAATTGTGAGACATTGAATCAAGAGAGTGTATATGTTGAACCATGTAATACTATCATGTACAGTTTTTAATGATTTGAGAAATGACATGTTTAAAAGGATTTGCGATATCATACCAATATCTGATTTTGTTGAATTTTGGGAAAATGATGATGAAATTATTGTTGATTTGCTTGGTGGTTCCGCTACATCACTGGGAAACTTAAATATGACAGAATGGGAGAAGGTGATGATATTAGTGTCAGACTTTATGACTGTCTGTCACTCTCGATTATTTTCAAAATTAAGTGTTCATTGATTCACTGTATATTTATTCTGATGTTACTGTGATATGTAACAATCTTCATATTTTGGATGAAATAAAGATTATCTATCTCTCTCTATCTAATTTAATCACATTTCTCGCCGCTAATGGCTGCAATATTGCCAAAGTGGCGTTAAACAATGACTCACTCACTATATCTCTCTCGCACGTTTTCCACGTGCAGCAGCAACCATTCTCAACTTGACTGGCGGCTGCCCGCATGGTATCTGTGTACCGTCTGACTGGCTGTCTAACGCCGTAAAAGCGACCGACATGAAACTTTAAATGGCATGTAAACTTTGAGAAATGTCAGATTTGTCAACAGGCGACACTGCCACAGTGTCTGTCGACTGTTCACATGGTTCTGTTACCCGACATCGGAACTATTACCGTCGTACAGAAGCAAGTCGACTTCATTAGTGTCAGACATGGTCAAACCAAAATCCGCCACTTAGAACAATGTAGCAAAAAGACAAAGGTCTCCACTACGGAGACAAATAAACCCGAATTGGCACAGACAGCTTCTGCATTGTGACAATGGTTCTGACTTGTAAGAGTCCACACAGCCACTCTCGTCGATGGCAAATGACACACTGACGAGATTGAGGCTCGACTCTTCTCACATGCCAGCTTCATTCAAGACCAATCACTTAACTAAAACTCGTTTAATTTTCAATTATATATTATCTTTGTAAAGCCATAAGGGCACTATTTTTACTTTTTTATATTGTCAGATTTCAGTTTCAAGCATTATACATTTAGAACATTACCTACTTCTGTATATTTTATACCACAAGGATTGCCTCTCAGCTTACATACCTCGATCGTGCAGAAAGATGATAGCTTTATGCATCGGTGCTGGAGACGTTTAGCATCTCTACCAAGATAAAAACTTCCATGTATTTAAATTGATTTAGAAGTATTCAGTTCTCCACTTTGGTTGAAACTTCCCTTTCCACTATCAATAACATCATTACCAGAATTTCAGCCAATGTCCCTTTTACTGAAGCATCGTAAGTGAAATTTACAACGTACATGTACTCAGAAATGAATTCAATGCTGATTTAGTGAAATACGTTTTCGACAGAGAAAGTGATCTTGAGCTAAATAGGTTATGTTTATGTTTTCTTGAAATCCTTTCATTTATCTTTCAAAGAGTTAATGAGTTAATCAATTCGTTTCATCAACGTCATGTCTTTCTCTTGATCTTTTGTATATATTGATAAGCCTCTTCATCCTATCAATTAGTAATCAAAATCTTCTTGCACCCTACGGTATAAATCAGTTCTGTAGAATTAAAAAAAATAATGTCTTTATAAAGTACTTAATTATTTAGAGAAATGAAGCTTCCAAAACCTTCACTAGAATTCCTTATACCCCAAATCTTCATCTTCATCAACCTCCTCTATATATCAGAGTAAATGTTTTGTTATATTCATGAGGCTATGTTCAATTGATGTTGATATTAAACAGCATCATTATACCCCCGCTACGAAGTAGTCGGGGGTATATAGCGGTCAGCACGTCCGTGCGTCCGTCCGTCCGTCCGGTTTTTGTTCCGCTCATAATTCTGAAACCAGTTGCTAAAATTTTACGAAACTTGATATGTACAATCACCATGATGTGTACATCTGCCTTTTGTATGTTTCATACCCTCATTTGCATAATTTATGCAAATTTTTCCGTTGTTCGACTTTGCCATTCACAGTTTTTGTTCCACTCATAACCTCAAATACTAATTGTTCAAATTTTATGAAACTTGATATGTACAATCACCATGATGTGTACATCTGCCTTTTGTATGTTTCATACCCTCATTTGCATAATTTATGCAAATTTTCTCCGTTTTTCGACTTTGCCATTCACAGGTTTTTGTTCCTCTCATAACTCAAATACTAACTGTTCAAATGTCTTGTAACTTGATACATATAATCATCACGATGTGTACATCTGTCTTTTGTATGTTTCATACCCTCATTTGCATAATTTATGCAAATTTTTCCGTTTTCAACTTTGCCATTCACAGTTTTTGTTCCACTCATAACTCAAATACTAATTGTTCAAATGTCTTGTAACTTGATACATATAATCATCACGATGTGTACATCTGCCTTTTGAATGTTTCATACCCTCATTTGCATAATTTATGCAAATTATCTCCATTTTCGACTTAACCATTCACACTTTTTGTTCCACTCATAACTCAGACACTAATTGTTCAAATGTTACGAAACCACTGATGCGTACATCTGTCATTTTTATATTTCATACCCTCACTTGCACATGTGTATGTTTCATACCCTCATTTGCAGCCATTTTTCAAGATTTTTCAACTTTTACTTCTAAAACATACTTTCAAGTGTAATACTTACTCTATAATAATACTTATATATAACGGTCTGTTCAGACAAAAGTTTAAACATTGATGCCCTTTTGCTATTTTCAAACATTTCTCTTTGACCAATGTTAAAAGCGGGGGTATCATGAGTGAGCTGTGAGTGTATGCACATTCTGATCTTGGTTCTTGTCCTGAAATAATAAAGTATCAATAACAAATATTGCAAAAGGTCTGATGGAATGTAAACGAAATATAACTGAACCTGATCACTTGCAGCTTGCCTTATGGCAATATATAAACACTGGCTGGCTTGATAAAAATAACACACTTTCAAATTGGTGAGTAATTTTTTTTCATGTCGGTTATGTTGTGGTATAGTGTTATATTGAAGCAATAAAGTGACAAGGATCATTATATATTTGGTGTTTAATACTGATACAGAATTGAGTAGATTTTGTCAGACAAGCAATACTTTCTGGATACCAATAGCATTATCATTATAAGATTAACTTGTATACAGCTGCTGAACAAAAGTTTGTTACATTCGCAACAGACGTAACATGTGTTTCATTCTTCCAATATAACGTGTTCTTTTCTTTTCATAATAAGGTAGTCAAATCATTTTAATGCAATTTGAAGTTTGGAAATTGTTGATACTATGCAGATATTAAGTAAGACTCTGATTGTATTGAAATTAGTGCTACAGTTACATAGATGAATGCTATAGGTATCAATGAATGAACTATATACATTATTTAATCCAACATGAAGTTATTAAGATTTACAAAGATTCTGATAAAAGTTTCATAACTTGATGTCTGTAAATTCTAAGAGCTTATATTTTCAATGAATAATTTATCTACTTCCATTGGCACACTTATCTAAGACAACTGGTTATTTCAACATATGATACAGTGAATATGTTGAAGCGACGAAATTCATCTTTTAGTGAAAGTACCTGGATTGTCATCGTCAGGCATAGCGGAATGAAATGGGCAGAAGTACAAAATCAATGATCGAAATATACAATTACATGGTAACAAATCATGGTATGAAAGTTATTTTAAACATTCATGCCACAGAAGATGTTTTTGATGCAAGAAGATACTGCAAACCATGATGCAGAACTAATAGAGAAGACCGATAGATACGAAATAAATGTACAGCTCTCAAGTCCTGACATTCTGAGGAGTAAATTGCAGAAAAGGGATGGTTTTCGGATCATTCACATGTCAATCTCAATACATCTACAATAATTTGGGTTTAAATGCTAGGTCCCGTGCTGAAAACTTAATTTGAATGGCTGAAGAAAAAACCTAGAAGAGAATGGAGAAGAGCACTCAGATATTACCGGGGCAGGATTGGAACCATGTTCCTTTCGCCGACAAAACTGTTTTCAAATAGTTTTGTAATAGTCGTACGATGTAAATATAAAGTCTTCAAAGTATGAGATAGCGAAGCTATTGTTCAGAGGCGACTATAAAACGCCCAACCCCAATCCAATTTTTGGGAATATTGTCAGAAAATGGCATCTGGAATCGTAGAAGCTTTTTGATATTCATTAATTCCCAGAAATATCAGAATGTGATCATCAATGACTTAAAACACGATGTGCATGTCTTGTATTTCTGATAAAAAATCACATTTCACCAAAATAAAAACACTGCTCATTTTTCAATAAGTGGTTGTTAATTTTTGGCTGTCCGGAACGTACCATAATTAGAATAGCCTTGGAATTCCCAAGACATGAACTCTATTGAGAGTCTCTGGGACATTGTTGGTAAAACAGCTGACATTGAATGTACTTTCTCTTGACATCAAAAAGTGCTACAATACAAGCGTTTATAAACGTGTTGTTTGTGTCCTAAGTCTCCAAAGTCATGTAAACATAGCAATGTAAAAAACTTTTGTTCAGCAGCTGTAGTCAGTTGACATGCCATTGACCTGCTACTTCGCATTTCTCTAAATTAAACGAATTTATGCAAGGGTTGGTTTATCATAATATATTGTCATTTTAACACTCATTTGCGTTAAATTATTATGTAATGTGAGAACACTCAGAATATAACCAAAAAACTGTACAACGGAAATCATAGGGTAAACCAATTTAGTTAACTTTCGGATCAAGAACTCAAGGGGTAAAATAACACTAAATGTATCTATCAACCTATCAATATTTTTAATTTGATTCAATGCAGTTATACCGAATGTTCACACGCTCTAGCTAAAAGTTTGCATGTTTTTTTCCCAAGCAATGGTTTACTGAATGCCAATGGTATTGCTGTACAATCCAAATCACCTCACCTTAACTCAAGGAAGAAGTATGATGGTATAAAACAGAACACTACAAAAAAACCTGCTTTAAACGGATACATATTTGCCACTCAAATCGTTGTCAAGGAAAGATATGCTTTAACTAACAAATGCAGTGTTTTCTTAGCATGAAAGATCCTGAAGGTTAGTGTGGATATGTCTGGAGGATATGTGTGGACTAACAACGTCTGCATATATCTTTCTCAATAATGTTATCCTTAGTTTCTCTTTTTGTCTAAACTATTGTTTATGTCAAACAAAATTATGCATTAATTTCATATATTCAGATTACAAATTGAGAGCAGATTGGTTGTCTTTTAATATTATGTTCATACATGATCTACAAAATTATTCATGAATAAATACAGATCAAATTGATTCAAGGTCTTTAAAGCTACCGGCTAGTGGTGCTTCATAACTTTAAATAACTAAATTGTATTTCTCAATATTGTCTGTAAACATCCTTTATTTCAGTCATTCATTCTGTTGTGTCAATATAATTCTTCAATTTCTGTAAAACATCTATCGATTGGGGTATAAAGCTCATGTAGATTTTATATGTTCAATAGTTTAATGTCATTAACGAAATTGAATGTGACAGTTTTATCAAATTAATTGTCACAATAGGAATCATTTTCAAAAATAGGATTCAATTCCAGGCCAAAGTAATTACTTTGTTGGACTTTAACATCATAACGGAAGTTATAACTGAGTCCAATCATGTCGTTAAAGGTACAGTGTCATTCTGAATCAAATAAGAGCTTGCACTTATGTTGACTTTAAATAATGTAAAACGTGTAATACTGAAGTGTATATCTAACACATTGTAATTGACAGAACGATGTTTTCAATTGAAGTTTGATGATTCCTGGCGCTTATTTTGGGCAATGTTTCCAATTTCCTTTTTCCATTCCTGTGCAAGCTTCTTTCCTTGGTAATGATAACTGTAAACAGATTGAATGATTACTCAATTATTTACAGGGTAAATGGTTAAAGCATGTACCTATTTTAGTGAATAACATTAAATTAGTCCACTCGTTATCTGTCAGTAAGGCAGTTGTTTTATGGCAGGAATATGTTTCTATACTTATATATTTCCTTTCTTAACAAACTTAGAATTTGCTACCACTGTATGGGACCTGCGTCCGCAGGAATAATTCATAACGTGTTTTACACGTGTGTTTCACATAAATATAAACATAATTGTTTTGTAACTTCAAATTTAGTTTAGTTGGCTTCTGAAGACAAGATGTTTCACTGTTTCAGTCATATGTATCGCTTGGTGGTCGAATTATCTTGTATGGCGACGAGTTTACTAAAACTATTTAATTGTTTGGTTAAAGTGTATAGGTTGTTGGGATTTTATTTACATCTGCTGAAGTGTTGCGTAAGTGTTGAGATATTCCATCGCATTTTATTGAAAGGAAACGATTTTTGGTATGGGTGGTTCCATCAGTTTTCAATCTTGAATAGGTGTCATGTGAGGTCAATAAAATGAACGTACATTACGCGGGCGTTTTAGTGGTACCGTACTTCAAAATAGTCCTGCAAATCTAATATTGTTAACCGAGTGATGACAAATTAAAAACTATTTCATCATATCATACATGATCACTTTTTTATTGTCGTGGTTTTATTTGTCTAAGAAGTGTGCAGTTTCTTTGAGGATGACTGTAAAGTAGCTGTTGCTCACGTTGATAAAGTCTAAATCCATGCAGCCACCTGCCTGAATCATACGGCCCTCCTCTTCTTAAAGGGTTCTATCAATCTATGCAACAAGATAAGGCTGTACATGCCAAATGTTTTTATATTATGAAGATTTTTACATGTTTCTTTACAAATGATAAATCATGAAGTAGCTCTTACATTATGTCGCATGTTAAAACATCGGTACATCGACAGGCACAATTATCAACTCTTTCTCGTGACTATGATAATGCAAAATATCATTTCAAACAGTGATGTACGCTTTCAATACAGTGTATTTTCCTACATATCTAATTCTCAAAGTTCAAATCGTTCGCTTAAAAAAATAATAGCTAAATAGTCAATGTTTTCGAGGAATATTTGATACATTTTGTCATATCTATATACATACATGTAATGCACAGATTTCGGTAAGAAGTTAGGAATTATGCTTGAGCATATCGTCTTGATCATACACTAATTTAAAGGTATATAGAAAGTAGACTTTACCATGAATGCAAATGTTTCACAACTAAAGATTTTCCGAAAGCAAAAACTACCCGGGTGAAGCAGCCTACCCGTTAAAAATAATTCTTGCCGACGCAGGTGCATTTCAATGGCTTCCTATTTCTTAAAAAAATGTCTTACATAAAAAAGATCTTAAGTCCCTGTCAACTCTCGATTCAAATCTATGAACATACGTTAATGTAATTATATAAGCCTCCATTCATCAACCCAGACTAGATTTTACAGAAGTCCCAATGGTACACATAGATATATTCCATCACTCAACTATTGAAATATATTACAATACATCCATAACGTCAAATTAATTATTTCCAGGCAGTAATACACGGTAAATATCAATATCAAGATGTTCATTTGCGAGCAAAGAACTATACGATTGATATCTGAGGCAATCATCTTGAGATTTCATCAATAACTTGGCAATTGAATGTTATGCCTATAAATCATATTTTGTCTGTAGTATGCATATATACATTGTATGACGGTCCAAATAGACTCTCGTTACATTGTCATGTAATGTTTCAACAAGGATTGTATTTTAGCTGTCTGTGCCTTACAAAGTCATGACAATCAATTTCAAAACGTCGACTATTGAATGAAAACTCTGTATTACGATTGGACATCATTCTACAGTATATTTAAACTCTTAATGGCCAAGTGAGCATCTAAATCCAACGCTTAATCTTCATTCAAAATGTACCTTAATCTATGTTACCATTATTTGTTTACAATTATTTTAGAAGCTGAGTATATACAATTTCAGAACGCATTTTTAATTTTAATGTTCAGTAAGTTTATGAAATTAGTTATATACAAACAAATACAAATAGTCAATTAAGTTTTAACTTATATTCTATTACTAATATTTCACCATTTCGTAAAGTAGCTTAAAGTTCTCAGAGCAATATTTGTGTATTTCTATGATAAAAACCCTCTATCATAAAATATGTGCTCCTGTTTTTAGTCAATACTGTCAAAGCTGCTGATTTGCGGGCCTCAGGGTGAAATTGCTATCCTTGAGGAGGAAGTTGCAGTTTCCATGGCCTCTGATAGCATCAACAGAGTGACGAATAACTAAAATTGTATTACAAAAGTAATAACATGTACCTCAATCTGAATGGTGAAATTGATTACTGGAAAGTGCGCCTGAACGAAGATCCATTTCCGGCGAAAACAGCTCTTCTAAATAGGTTAACGGAAATAAATTTAACTGAATCAATTTGTTCATTTCTAGTTTCAATTTAATTGGACTGTCAATAACTGTTGATGTATTGACACAAGTGATAAAATGTAGTATGTATCAGTATCCAGGGATCTCGTTACTAAAAAGGGTGCTCCATTTAGCTTTTTGTGAATTCGAAAGTCCTGAAATGATCCCAAATTATGTTCTTATCAACGCCTTGTTTTAGTTAAATAGAAATAAATTTCATTTCATTGGTGTATAAAGCTTAAAGAAATTTGTGTTTTTATCCCAGCGGTATGTAATACCGTGAGATATAATCGTTGCCCTGTCCGTCCGTCCTTAATCATTTCGTTTCCGGAGCACAACTCAAAAGCCATTCATGATATCTTGTGTGTTACCCACCAACTGAATCGGTGCCTTTTGATATTTTCAGATTTCTGAATTGTTTTTTTTCCATTTCCATTTTGAATTTGAACTTTGGTCAGAGACAGGTCTGCTTCCGGAAGTACGGTTACGGTTTCAGTTATCTGTCAAAGATGTGTTTTACAAATTATGTGGGACCGATGGGATAATGTCATCTTCTGATTACTTTTGTTTCTAAATGTGGCACTGTCACAATCTACAGATGTTTTTTAACATTTGATGAATGATTCTTAGAGTGAGAGCTCACAATATGAGGATTGTCCAAACAATCTGTACATTGTGATATTCCATAGATGGCACGCAACATATGAAGAGGAAAGTAAACGACATAGCCTGTCAGCTAATACCGTTCTTATAAAACATTGGATTCTTTGGTCATTACTTTGAAGGAAGTTCTCTTGATATTACTTGCTCACAATGTTTCATTTACCATTGTGAGGGAGGTACATGTACACACAGTATGACATTAATGCTCATTATTGTGATGTCACTTGTGCAGCGGTACTATACTAGTTTTACTGGCCTAGAATAATACTGTGTTTTCTACAAGTTGGTTATAATGAGGCTGAACAATATATTGCTTCTCATTGTGAAAACTCCTAATTTTTTAATTTCGACTTGAAACTTGAGAGAAACCGTCATTTTTACAAAAAAGCAAAGTTTGGCTTAATGTTAAAATGGACATAACTTGGTAACAAGAACTGATAATGCTGTTACATAGTCGATTCTGATCCAAACAAGACACTTTTAACTATTTCTGATTAAAGTTTATGTCATAAAAAAGTCCACCATTTGAACATTTGCGACAAAACTACGAAATTGTGTTGTTTTGAGACTTTTCAAGTTGTATTTCTTTGGATAAATTTTGTTAATAAACCATGAAGGAAACAAATATTATTCAAATATAAACACATATATACATTGCATAAGGGCAAACTATTTTTAGCATGTATATGTCATTTGTTATGCAGGAAAAACCACTAAAAATTGTTTTGTTTTGTTTTTAAATTTACCGTAATGTAAAAAACTTTTGTTCAGCAGCTGTAGTCAGTTGACATGCCATTGACCTGCTACTTCGCATTTCTCTAAATTAAACGAATTTATGCAAGGGTTGGTTTATCATAATATATTGTCATTTTAACACTCATTTGCGTTAAATTATTATGTAATGTGAGAACACTCAGAATATAACCAAAAAACTGTACAACGGAAATCATAGGGTAAACCAATTTAGTTAACTTTCGGATCAAGAACTCAAGGGGTAAAATAACACTAAATGTATCTATCAACCTATCAATATTTTTAATTTGATTCAATGCAGTTATACCGAATGTTCACACGCTCTAGCTAAAAGTTTGCATGTTTTTTTCCCAAGCAATGGTTTACTGAATGCCAATGGTATTGCTGTACAATCCAAATCACCTCACCTTAACTCAAGGAAGAAGTATGATGGTATAAAACAGAACACTACAAAAAAACCTGCTTTAAACGGATACATATTTGCCACTCAAATCGTTGTCAAGGAAAGATATGCTTTAACTAACAAATGCAGTGTTTTCTTAGCATGAAAGATCCTGAAGGTTAGTGTGGATATGTCTGGAGGATATGTGTGGACTAACAACGTCTGCATATATCTTTCTCAATAATGTTATCCTTAGTTTCTCTTTTTGTCTAAACTATTGTTTATGTCAAACAAAATTATGCATTAATTTCATATATTCAGATTACAAATTGAGAGCAGATTGGTTGTCTTTTAATATTATGTTCATACATGATCTACAAAATTATTCATGAATAAATACAGATCAAATTGATTCAAGGTCTTTAAAGCTACCGGCTAGTGGTGCTTCATAACTTTAAATAACTAAATTGTATTTCTCAATATTGTCTGTAAACATCCTTTATTTCAGTCATTCATTCTGTTGTGTCAATATAATTCTTCAATTTCTGTAAAACATCTATCGATTGGGGTATAAAGCTCATGTAGATTTTATATGTTCAATAGATTAATGTCATTAACGAAATTGAATGTGACAGTTTTATCAAATTAATTGTCACAATAGGAATCATTTTCAAAAATAGGATTCAATTCCAGGCCAAAGTAATTACTTTGTTGGACTTTAACATCATAACGGAAGTTATAACTGAGTCCAATCATGTCGTTAAAGGTACAGTGTCATTCTGAATCAAATAAGAGCTTGCACTTATGTTGACTTTAAATAATGTAAAACGTGTAATACTGAAGTGTATATCTAACACATTGTAATTGACAGAACGATGTTTTCAATTGAAGTTTGATGATTCCTGGCGCTTATTTTGGGCAATGTTTCCAATTTCCTTTTTCCATTCCTGTGCAAGCTTCTTTCCTTGGTAATGATAACTGTAAACAGATTGAATGATTACTCAATTATTTACAGGGTAAATGGTTAAAGCATGTACCTATTTTAGTGAATAACATTAAATTAGTCCACTCGTTATCTGTCAGTAAGGCAGTTGTTTTATGGCAGGAATATGTTTCTATACTTATATATTTCCTTTCTTAACAAACTTAGAATTTGCTACCACTGTATGGGACCTGCGTCCGCAGGAATAATTCATAACGTGTTTTACACGTGTGTTTCACATAAATATAAACATAATTGTTTTGTAACTTCAAATTTAGTTTAGTTGGCTTCTGAAGACAAGATGTTTCACTGTTTCAGTCATATGTATCGCTTGGTGGTCGAATTATGGCGACGAGTTTACTAAAACGATTTAATTGTTTGGTTAAAGTGTATAGGTTGTTGGGATTTTATTTACATCTGCTGAAGTGTTGCGTAAGTGTTGAGATATTCCATCGCATTTTATTGAAAGGAAACGATTTTTGGTATGGGTGGTTCCATCAGTTTTCAATCTTGAATAGGTGTCATGTGAGGTCAATAAAATGAACGTACATTACGCGGGCGTTTTAGTGGTACCGTACTTCAAAATAGTCCTGCAAATCTAATATTGTTAACCGAGTGATGACAAATTAAAAACTATTTCATCATATCATACATGATCACTTTTTTATTGTCGTGGTTTTATTTGTCTAAGAAGTGTGCAGTTTCTTTGAGGATGACTGTAAAGTAGCTGTTGCTCACGTTGATAAAGTCTAAATCCATGCAGCCACCTGCCTGAATCATACGGCCCTCCTCTTCTTAAAGGGTTCTATCAATCTATGCAACAAGATAAGGCTGTACATGCCAAATGTTTTTATATTATGAAGATTTTTACATGTTTCTTTACAAATGATAAATCATGAAGTAGCTCTTACATTATGTCGCATGTTAAAACATCGGTACATCGACAGGCACAATTATCAACTCTTTCTCGTGACTATGATAATGCAAAATATCATTTCAAACAGTGATGTACGCTTTCAATACAGTGTATTTTCCTACATATGTAATTCTCAATGTTCAAATCGTTCGCTTAAAAAAATAATAGCTAAATAGTCAATGTTTTGGAGGAATATTTGATACATTTTGTCATATCTATATACATACATGTAATGCACAGATTTCGGTAAGAAGTTAGGAATTATGCTTGAGCATATCGTCTTGATCATACACTAATTTAAAGGTATATAGAAAGTAGACTTTACCATGAATGCAAATGTTTCACAACTAAAGATTTTCCGAAAGCAAAAACTACCCGGGTGAAGCAGCCTACCCGTTAAAAATAATTCTTGCCGACGCAGGTGCATTTCAATGGCTTCCTATTTCTTAAAAAAATGTCTTACATAAAAAAGATCTTAAGTCCCTGTCAACTCTCGATTCAAATCTATGAACATACGTTAATGTAATTATATAAGCCTCCATTCATCAACCCAGACTAGATTTTTACAGAAGTCCCAATGGTACACATAGATATATTCCATCACTCAACTATTGAAATATATTACAATACATCCATAACGTCAAATTAATCATTTCCAGGCAGTAATACACGGTAAATATCAATATCAAGATGTTCATTTGCGAGCAAAGAACTATACGATTGATATCTGAGGCAATCATCTTGAGATTTCATCAATAACTTGGCAATTGAATGTTATGCCTATAAATCATATTTTGTCTGTAGTATGCATATATACATTGTATGACGGTCCAAATAGACTCTCGTTACATTGTCATGTAATGTTTCAACAAGGATTGTATTTTAGCTGTCTGTGCCTTACAAAGTCATGACAATCAATTTCAAAACGTCGACTATTGAATGAAAACTCTGTATTACGATTGGACATCATTCTACAGTATATTTAAACTCTTAATGGCCAAGTGAGCATCTAAATCCAACGCTTAATCTTCATTCAAAATGTACCTTAATCTATGTTACCATTATTTGTTTACAATTATTTTAGAAGCTGAGTATATACAATTTCAGAACGCATTTTTAATTTTAATGTTCAGTAAGTTTATGAAATTAGTTATATACAAACAAATACAAATAGTCAATTAAGTTTTAACTTATATTCTATTACTAATATTTCACCATTTCGTAAAGTAGCTTAAAGTTCTCAGAGCAATATTTGTGTATTTCTATGATAAAAACGCTTCATCATAAAATATGTGCTCCTGTTTTTAGTCAATACTGTCAAAGCTGCTGATTTGCGGGCCTCAGGGTGAAATTGCTATCCTTGAGGAGGAAGTTGCAGTTTCCATGGCCTCTGATAGCATCAACAGAGTGACGAATAACTAAAATTGTATTACAAAAGTAATTACATGTACCTCAATCTGAATGGTGAAATTGATTACTGGAAAGTGCGCCTGAACGAAGATCCATTTCCGGCGAAAACAGCTCTTCTAAATAGGTTAACGGAAATAAATTTAACTGAATCAATTTGTTCATTTCTAGTTTCAATTTAATTGGACTGTCAATAACTGTTGATGTATTGACACAAGTGATAAAATGTAGTATGTATCAGTATCCAGGGATCTCGTTACTAAAAAGGGTGCTCCATTTAGCTTTTTGTGAATTCGAAAGTCCTGAAATGATCCCAAATTATGTTCTTATCAACGCCTTGTGTTAGTTAAATATAAATGAATTTCATTTCATTGGTGTATAAAGCTTAAAGAAATTTGTGTTTTTATCCCAGCGGTATGTAATACCGTGAGATATAATCGTTGCCCTGTCCGTCCGTCCTTAATCATTTCGTTTCCGGAGCCCAACTCAAAAGCCATTCATGATATCTTGTGTGTTACCCACCAACTGAATCGGTGCCTTTTGATATTTTCAGATTTTTTAATTGTTTTTTTTTCCATTTCCATTTTGAATTTGAACTTTGGTCAGAGACAGGTCTGCTTCCGGAAGTACGGTTACGGTTTCAGTTATCTGTCAAAGATGTGTTTTACAAATTATGTGGGACCGATGGGATAATGTCATCTTCTGATTACTTTTGTTTCTAAATGTGGCCCCACACTGTCACAATCTACATATGTTTTTAACATTTGATGAATGATTCTTAGATTGAGAGCTCACAATATGAGGATTGTCCAAACAATCTGTACATTGTGACATTCCATAGATGGCACGCAACATATGAAGAGGAAAGTAAACGACCTAGCCTGTCAGCTAATACCGTTCTTATACAACATTTGATTCTTTGGTCATTAATTTGAAGGAAGTTCTCTTGATATTACTTGCTCACAATGTTTCATTTACCATTTACCATTTACACGGAGGTACATGTACATACGGTATGACATTAATGCTCATTATTGTGATGTCACTTGTGCAGCGGTACTATACTAGTTTTACTGGCCTAGAATAATACTGCAGTGTTTTCTACAAGTTGCTTATAATGAGGCTGAACAATTTATTGCTTCTCATTGTGAAAACTCCTAATTTTTTTAATTTCGACTTGAAACTTGAGAGAAACCGTAATTTTTACAAAAAAGCAAAGTTTGGCCTAATGTTAAAATGGACATAACTTGGTAACAAGAACTGATAATGCTGTTGCTTAGTGCAATCTGATCCAAACAAGACACTGTTAACTATTTCTGATTAAAGTTTATGTCACAAAAAAGTCCACCATTTGAACATTTGCGACAAAAATACGAAATTGTGTTGTTTTGAGACTTTTCAAGTTGTATTTCTTTGGATAAATTGTGTTATTAAACCATGAAGGAAACAAATATTATTCAAATATAAACACATATATACATTGCATAAGGGCAAACTATTTTAAGCATGTATATGTCAAATGTTATGCAGGAAAAACCATTAAAATTGTTTTTTTGTTTTTTTTAAATTAACCGTTTCATCAAAGTTCAAAGAAGGTAAACTGCTGAATGAACAATTGGAATATAATTTATATATTTGTATGGGCAATTCAACATCTATGTGTTAAACGTCATAATAAAAAGTTTGATAAATAAGATTCAAACACTAATAACATCGTCTGCTTGTCCACAGATACGGATTTTGTTTTATTTTCTTGAATATTTAGAGAAACTGAATAACTATAGCAGTAAATTGACAACTATGTAAGCGATCTAAATAATGATTACACCCACTTATAATGCGGCAATCAAAGCCCGACATGTTCTATGGCACCCTTCTGTCCTTATAATGAAAAGTATAATGTAAGGGTCCAGTAATATGTCCTTTTCTCATTTCCCGAAGGGTATTGTTTAAGGTGATTTGTTCAAAAACTATTGTAAAGACATGATTGATAGGTAATTGTAAAATAGAGAAACTGATTTATTAAGAGCAATTTAAATCAAACATGGAGTTCATGATGAAGCAGAAGTTTTGACGATCTACGTATTGATGCGTCAATCCTAGATATTATTAGTCGTGGTATTTTATATAAATTTCCATATTTAATAGATTTTAAATTTAAATACAAACCATTTTGTCCAAAAGAACACAGTAGTAGCTGTTTCAGCAACAATTGGTATTTGAACAGGCATACGCATATAGTAGCATATGATGATGAGTGAAGTGATTTATACTTCTTCACGTACACTTATCAAAGACTTTTAAGATGAATTTTATTCCTGTGGCAGTATTTTGTTTTTAACTTTTAGACGCTAGTTTACACTGATGATAACGGACAAATGCGATAACAGTAGAATGGAACAATTGCAATTTGTTTGAGTTGTCAAGATCACACATCAGCTGAACATCCTGAAGATTATAACGATGGAGGCAAGTTTAGATAATAACAGAATAAGGGGCACTGAAATCTATTGGGCGCTAATAATAATCAATTGCATTGCACTAACATCCCTTACACTAGACAAACTAACCGGAGAAGTATATGTTTTGTGCAAGTAAAGGCTTAAAGGCATTGAAGCCCTTATATGTCAAATTGCCATTTATAATAAAAGCTCATACAGTTTGCCTTCATTTAAGAGTGTAAAATAACCCATTACACAACCGGGAAACGTTTCCAAATAAAAACTGCTAGCGGGCATTTTAGTGTGAACACCTTTCAATAATTTGAGGAAGGGAAATGGCTCTGCTTTGAACAATAACCAATCGTTTTATAGGAGAATTGTTTTGTAATTGGTGATATTTCTTTTCCAGAGATATCTTTATTTCCATTAGAAAACGTGCTAGAGCCCTTTTAAATGAGATAGTTTAAACAAACCAACAACTCAAAACTCATTTTTACTGAATGAAAGGAAACTATATTCCCTAAGAGTAAATGATAAGTCAAATGTCTTGTCACTGCCATCAGCCTCATCAGTTTCTTATTCTGACAGTATTAGTACTTCTGTAATAAATCTTCTATTTTGTCCCCACTATCTCCTGCTGACCCCTTTGAGTGAGATTACGGGTTTAGGTTGATATAATCAATCAACTCTATACATCTTTAGGACAATGTCCAATTGACCAACTAGACAAACAAACATGAAATAAAATGACATTAAGTACATGATAACAGATCGAGAGTTTGGTAGTTTACTATATTTTGTATATACTATTTTTTACTTGAGAAACCTCAACTTATTGTTACTTATAATTATATTCAACTGACGTGACATTATAACACGAGAAAATCTGCATAAAAGCAGACGTTTTTTTCTAAAACGAGGTAGTTGACCATGGAGATCAATTGCCTATTGCATATAACCGTTTTTGTTAAACGGGAAAAGGACAATACTACTATTCAGATATCTTTGATAATAATCGTTCTTTCTGAATATTAATGGGTAACTCTATTGAGCGATTTGCCCACACCTAACAGTATTTCGCTGATCGATAAAGATAAGAGATGATCTGTCGTTCATTGATCAACAAACAATACAGCACCTCCCGTGTATATGTTTTCATATGAATCTGAATGCTGATCACTCACACACAGAACCTAGGTTAATTAAGGGTAATTAGCCTCCTACAGGCTTCTGTCATATAGCCATTCTTGTGTGAGCTCTCCTCTTGTGATCAGTCCTGAAGAAAGTAGTATCTAATGGATTCACTAATGACGTCTGTAATCCTACAATGACAGAGATAGCGATGTTTGAGGCGGAGTTGTCTGACAGGGTTAATACCATTATTCCAGATAATGATCGTTCCTCGACAGCTGAATGGTGTTGTAAACATCATAAATAATGCACTATTCTCCTTGCAGCTGTAATAACTTAATTTCAAAGTCTCTAGTACTTGAGGTGAATTTCTTGACCATTGATTACAACAAGCTCTGGGTATTCATATGGTGTGATGAGGGGCTAAAACTCCTTATTTATTCAACGATTTATGTATGATGTGATTTACCGTTGATGAAGTATTATGCTCAGCTTTTCTTGAAAGCTCATGTTCTGCTATTCAAAGGTTTTCCATGAAGACCCGATATCTTATTGATGATTGTCTTTTGTAAATGGATCTTAGGTGACTTGCATGGCAAGAAGTTATTGATCAATTATGATTTATCTTTCACTAAGTTTGTTTTAACACTGGAGCTGCATACAACAACACCTTGCTGAACCTAGTTCAGTACTTCGAAGATTTATCTACCGTTGACATTTCATAGACATCTTTATGCAGTATAATCATTAACAGGCCAACAAGAAACGCCTTTGAAAAGGGACTCTAATGTGTGTGTATGTATGTCCGCCTTATTTTTTTATGACAACTTTACATCATAAATGCTTAAAATATAGACCCGATTAAAGTTAGAGATTTGCTGCATTTCTATACTGAAATAACATACATTCATTTGTGAAAAAAGGTGATGGTGAAATCATAATTTAGAATATAAATTCTAAGGCAAGAAATAAGAAAGCTCATGTTAAATGTTTGATTTAGGATGTCGATGACAACAATCTATCAGTTTTTGACATTTATATACTCCATAACGTTTACGAGACATGGCATTGACTTCTTTACATGTTCAAGATAATATGAAAAGGATCATGAAAAGATAACTGCTTTTATATTGAAGTTGCATTTGCGTCCTGACAAAAATATCATCTTTTCAGTGACATGTTTTGCAGGTTATATGCTCTGAAAAATCCTAAACGTAAGACCTTCAAAGACATTATATATCAACACACATTTTCGCGTCAGAATTTGGTTTTCAAATCTGAATAAATCATCAAATAAGAGGGTGATTCAAGCTAGTCTTAAAACTAAATGGTTTCAACCGCACATTTTATCTTCAAATCAAATAATGTCATTATCAATCGAGTCGTGTGATTATCCAATGAAGGTCATGATATTGGAAATATAGTGTACATGGTCCATTGGTCACTGAGTATCATATATTTACACAACGTCGAGACAGGTTTCAATAACGTCTATCATGCCTAAAGTATTCATAAACGCACTGAGGCATCCAATGGAGACGTTTATAGAGGAACCAATTCCGTCGTGACCTCTTGTGCACAGAACCTTTTATCTTTCTCCCTGTGTCTTTGTCCGTAGGATGTATAGAGATATAGAGGGATAGAGGCATAGAGGCATAAAGGCTTAGAAAAGGAAAGGTATTAAGGAAATTACAAAAGTCTATACATGTGCATAGCGTAATAAACCTAAAAGGACTCCGAAGGCCAAGAATTGATTTCAAGAATAAATGATAACTTATTAAAATAATAAATAATTACAGCATCAGTTCTATGAGTTTATATTAAGATAACCAATTATCATTAAGTTACTATGCCATTAGGAAGAAACACAGAGACAAGACAGGGACATGTCTGTATAACTCATACTCATCGTGCACAACGAATAGCAACACGGGAACTAACCACTCCAAAATTAAGAGAGAGCTTTGAAATTATAAATGTTGCTATTCCGTCCCATATCCGAACATAACATGTATCATGTATATAACATGATAATAATATCGTCACATAGGTATGTCTGTGTTTTATTTGTTAAATTATGTTTATGTAGTCAGAAGTGTGTTAGTGTTAGGTAGCTTTAAGTTGTTATTACATGACACTAGACGACTGCATAGTTAGTTTTTGACATTTTTTAGTAAAAATAAAAATGTAGATTAGGTCTATGTCACAGCTGTCAAAGGGATTGGCATTTACTTGATTGGAACAGTTGTTGGAGTATATAGTATATAATAGGGCATATAGCTGTCATCAATAATGAATAAAAACTATGAATTAAAAATTGTGTGTAGCATTACACACACATTAATCTCAAAACTTAACTTGAAAGCCAATGTCCTAAATAAAAGTAAATGAATGCACAATAAGCAATAAAACAATTTTAAAGGTAAGAATTCTATGATTGTTTTATGTAGTTTGAACATTGAAAAGAAAAATAGAAAATAATTATCTTCTGGTGACACTTTAACAGCCATCGTAAAGGAGAGAACTAAAGCGACTTTAAGCAAAGATCACTGACTAGTTCTTCTCTGTGAGTTCTATAAAACACCTTTCAACAAAGATCACTAGCTAGTCATTCTCTGTGAGTTCTATAAAACACCTTCCAACAAAGATCTCTAGCTAGTCAATCTCTGTGAGTCCTATCAAACAACAACATTTGCATGACTTCCATTGAGATGGTTATATTGAATTCACTTCAGAACTTATAACCTGAACGATAATTAATGTTTTCGTCTATGAAATGTAAAGTGCTTTCAAATGATGTGGTGGCTATATCGTTTATTTCGATTCCCTTTGAATGTGGCCCTTTCATGTTGAAATTAAATCGTATTCTTTTAAAGGAATTGATATTTGCTTATGTTAACATCTTTTAGACATTTTTAGTTTCAATGGTTTAACTGTTAGTTATTAGTTGCTGTGAACCTTGCTAATATCAGTATGGATTTATTTGTTACATGTGTATGGAAACTTCTTCATCTTGTTAACATTTCTCGTACCAGTTGAAGCATGAACGGATTGTTTGAATGTATTTCAAAACAATTGTAAATTTCTGATATGTTCGTAGATCATGTTATAGTTCAAGAAATATTTATAGTATATGGATCCATTTTCCTTTGTGTCGTTCTTGATGTCAAATTTGTATGAAACTTTTATATTTTTGCCATAAGGTATGGTATGAAGGTTTTCAAAATCGTTCGTTACAATTTCGTTTGTTCACATATTATTGATTTAAACGAAAATCTCATGGTAGAAATATGATCTGTTAAAGCTCTGATTTTCCTCTTCTTTGACGCATTGTTAATAATGCAACACACATCCATGGAAAAGCTTAAAATGTATAAATGTACTCTGTTTGCTTGTTCTATTTGCATACATTTTGATTATAGATCTTTTATATGTCAATTCATTTTAGCTAAATGTTTATCAGTTTAGATTTTAAGTTAAAAACGAATGAAATTCATATTAGATCTTGTGTTCACTGAAATATGTAAATTTCAGAATAACGCTAAATGTGAGATATTAAGCTAAAGGAATACTTAACTGGTCTACACCCTCTTGTTGCACAGTAAATGCACATTTAACTGGATGGACGGAATTTATTTAATCGGAATTCTAAGAAGACGAGACAAGTAAAGATAAAAATTATCTTTATTGGCAACGAGGAGTATTTTAGTGTTTGTAACATGTATATGTGAAATATAAATTGGTAACTGAAGCTAACGTGTGAAATTTAACCAATAAACGTCCACTATATATTAACAAAGGATTTACTATAGATGTAAATTAAGGTGAAGCATGTTGGGCAAATATTCAAATTAATTACTCATAATATATGTGCTGAAACTCTCCGTATATCGAGATTTATTGTGCAGAGGAAAGAATGAAACTGTTGTAGGATATAAGATCTATAACAATAAATGTGTTTTCGATGTATATATTTTCACATATACTCTCCCAAAAATATCACAAAATAGCATATCCCTTCATTATAAGAGCTAGAGAAAAATATGTAAGTGGATCACACATAGGGCTGAAGTCAGTACCTTGTGCGACCACCATTGTCGTAAAACTGAAACATCTTCTCGGCATGCTGCGAATCAGTGTCTGAATCTGTAGGCCATGCTGTGCATATACATGTTTGTGGCTTTGGGTTAGCCTCTATCAAATGACATCAAATGTTTACTAAATGCTATGTCGAGGTCTCAATGGGAGAGTGGGTTAACTGTTAGGGGAGTCTGTGTTTGGTGTTGCTCCCTGACTTGGAGGGTAAGAGCTCCTATCCTGTAAAATTAAAAAAAGGCTTGATCTACCAGTTGTAGGCAAACATTAACCATTTCATGGACACATGCATATACTGCAGTGCTTCAATCTACAATCTACTCTAACAGAATCGGATGTTACCTCAAGAACTCCCATTCCTTCATGGTTAATGCTCGTTACATTGACCATACATTTTGTTTGAAATGTTAAATGTTTCCCGACTCTCTTATATATGACCCTTAACAATCGTTACTGTTTGGGAGGAAATCTTGAGTCATACAGTGAATAGCTATAATGAAAATTTAAGCATTTCTGCAAACCGTTTATTGATTATTAAATAGCATATACATATAATGTGCATGTAAATGTTTTCCATGGAACTTGCTATCTTTATTGTATTTGACAACTGTATCAAATTTGTCAAATGAAATGTCTGACACAAGGACGGTCATTATTTGATAGCTCGATTACATTAAAGCGCATAAGTCCTCTTAATGATAATATAGAAATAATTCGTAATGCATTGATGTACGGTCTTAAAATAATCTCAGATCTTGGACCATTTAATCACAGGATGAATCGCATTTTGTATTTTATTTGATTGATTTCTTGAGGTATTTTATTGTAATAAAATGAGTTTGTCTAGAAAAAGCAGACTAACTGTTTTCCGACGTTCTGTGAGAAAGTAAGGCTATGGATGAGAACTACATTAAGAAATTTGATCGTTACTGGTTTAATTTGCTGGTCGAACACTTCTACCGATTCCTGACATAAAGCACTGTCCTGATTTACGACTGGCTGAAATATAAACATTTTCCTGCTTAATCTATTCTAGTTGTTCTTCAAACGTTCATTTTCATGATTATTTTTGGTTAATTGCCCTGATGATACCGAATTACATGGTAGAAGTTATGCTTCATATGGCTAAGTTGGCAGTATCCTTGTTTTTTTTTATAACAAGATAAACATGAATGAAATATATCACTATATCTAATAAATGTTACATCTTGCATTAATGAGTATAACTCGTCCTCATAACATCATCATAAATACAAATATGCAGTAACATCGTTCTCAAACAATTTTTCTTCATGTGCATACACTCGTTAGATTTATGATAACATTGATATATGTGCCCTAATAGCTATTGGACAATACATTAACAAAACAGGAAAACATGATATTTCAATGTGAACCTCTTTTATCTAATGCTTCCAATCATCAACTTCCCCCATTATGGCGCCAGTTATATGTGTATTGTGGTATTCTTTTTTTTCGTTGACAGATTGTTGTGAGATTAACCATCACGCTTGTTTCAACATTAACAAATCCATTTATAATTGGCCCAAATAGCTATCATACAATACATTAACAAAACAGGAAAACCTGATTTTTCACCTCGCACCTCTATTATCTCTGCCTCCAATCAACAACTTCACCTATCATGGCGCCATTTAACCATCATGCTAGTTTCAACATTAACAAATTCATTTATAATGGACAGCATACTTTTTACACAATTCGAAAATACTTGAATACGAATTGGAATTGTCATTGAATTACAAACTCGACTGCCGTGCTACATTTGGGTCTTTGTGAATTCGAAATTCCTTAAATGATCCCATTTTTTCAAATAATATATTAAAGTGTTATTGTTGGCCTTATGGTTTGGTTAATAATAATAAACCATGTCTATCATATACATTCAAAATTGATTTTCTTTGGCAGCAGTATTTCGATTTTGACACTGTTGAAAATGTCACATCGATTATAAGGCTGCATACAAATGTAGAAAGCTTCTCTGGCACAATGTTTTCAAAGGTGACGAGGATGGTAGTATTTTGTTTTTCAATCTTGTTGAAAAAAATAACGATGAGGGAGGAGAACATTTTATTTTTCCATCAAAATATAGCTTTGAAGTGGTAGAAGTTTACAACATGGAAGCATATGCATTCCTTCAGACCAATATTTTAGGTGTACAAATGGCTTTTGGAGTTAAGCAAAACTGTTGCAGCAAATTCTTAATTTCTTTTAAATGACTATAAAACTTTTCACACCCACACATATTAGTGATGCACCGATGTTTGAGAAACATTTCACTTTTTTATTTAGCCTTATTGAGCACATTTTGTCAGACAAGCAATACTTTTGTCAACATAAAATTAGCTCGTATATGAGGTTGACATGCCATCGATATGCTGCTACAAATTTCTCTAAATTAAACTATTTTATGCAAAGGGGGGTTTATGTCAAGATACTGTCATGTTAACACTCAATTCGCATTACAGTCTTATGTAATTTGAAAGAACACTGCTCACCAACCAAATTTATTTCTTTATCGTAGGATTATAACCTAACACATCTATACGGGATAACGCAGTGGTAGGTGAGTTCAGAGGCTAAGGGATAACATAGTGGTAGGTGAGTTCAGAGGCTAAGGAATAACATAGTGACGGGTGAGTTCAGAGGCTAAGGGATAACATAGTGGTAGGTGAGTTCAGAGGTTAAGGGATAACATAGTGGTAGATGAGTTCAGATAAGATAAGATAAGATAAACTTTATTACCCCAGATGGAAAATTCGTCTTAAACTCAAAGAGTCTTTGGTAGAATACAATACATGATAACAATACATGAAAACAATATAAAAAACAAAACAATAATAACATACATTGTGTTGATGGGTACTAAATATGACATATATATATGCCATACTTTAATCAACCATGTCGTGTTTCAAGAGTTACATAATTGCTATTTGGTGTGAAGATTTAGAATTTTTATACTGTATGGGACAAACGATTTTGATGCTCTGAGAGTTTTTAAATGCCAGATTTTGAAACGTCGTCCAGATTGTAGAAATTCATAATAATCATTTAGAAAGTGCGATGGGTCTGATTGAATGGCTAGTGCCTTCTTTGTAACTCTAGAATCAAACTTGAATGAAAGATGCTCAAAGTTGAAGCCGCAAATTTTACTGGAGGTGTTTACAATTTTGTCAATTTTGTTTTTTTTTTGTCTTAGAGGAAGATTTCCATACCATGCATGGAAGCATATCAGAATGCTATTGATAAAAGTTTGGTAGAATAATCTCAGAATACTGCAGATTACTCAGATTACATCAACAGATCGTAATTTTCGCAGGAAGAAAAGCCTTTGTTGTGCCTTTGCATGTACACGGTGTGAATTAGATTTCCATGAAAGTTTGTTGTCAATTATCGTACCCAGATATTTATATTCGTCTACTATTTCAACTTCCTGCCCGTCAATATTAACTGGCTCAAGTTTTTCCTTTTTCGTACGGAAATCAATTATCATTGCCTTTGTTTTACTTATATTCAGAGAAAGGAAATTTTCTTTACACCATATAATGAACGATTCAATATTTTCTCTATACTCTAATTCTGACTGATGAATAAAGCCCAGCAAAGCAGCATCATCTGCAAATTTGAAATTCAAACAAGAGGATAATTGAGATACACAGTCATTTGTATAGAGAGCGAAGAGGACAGGAGACAGGACACATCCTTGAGGAGCACCGGTATCAGAGAGTGTAGAATTCACTCGAACACGTTGAGGACGATCAACCAAGAGAGCTTCTATCCATTTGATGGTGTTACTGTTTACTCCCATGTGGAATAATTTTGTTATCATAAGATTCGGTTGGATTGTATCAAAGGCAGAAGGAAAGTCTGCAAATAGTATTCTTACATATGATTTTGAATTCTCTAGGTGACTAAGATATTATGCAAAAGAGAAATGAGTCCATCCTCAACACCGCGTCCAGCCCTATAAGCAAACTGAAGAGGGTCCAATAGATGTCCAGTATTTTGTCTAATTAGGTTCAGGATAATATGCTCGAAACATTTCATGATTATTGGGGTTAGAGCCACTGGGCGGTATTCATTATAAGGACTGAAGGTTTGGACTTTTTCGGAACTGGGATTATATGTGACGTTTTCCATTTTGTTGGTATATGATGGGTGTCAACAGACATCTGACACATCACTCTTAAGATCCCACACAGCTGTTCACAACATTCCCGAAGTGCAATGCCAGGTACTCCATCCGGGCCACTAGCTTTCCTTATGTTTATCTTTCTAAATGCTAACATTACATCAGTATCCGTTATGACTAAGTCATCATCTTCGGGTAGGCTTTGAATGAAAGCACTCCTACTCTGGGTGAAGTCATGTATATCAAACCTAGAATAGAATTGATTAAGATCACTAGCAAATGAAACATCGTTTTGCTTGTTAAAAGACTTATTTTTACTATCGTTACCAATCATAGTTTTAATTCCGTTCTACGCTGCTTTCAAATTGTTACATTCCTTCTCAATTTTATCTTTATACTCAAGTTTGCACTTTTTTGTTACACGTTTGATATCCCGTTGAATCTCTGTATCTCTGAATCGTTGTTCACAGGTTAAGGGATAACATAGTGGTAGGTGAGTTTAGGGGTTATGGAATAACATGGTGGTAGGTGAGTTCAGAGGTTAAGGAATAACGTAGTGGAAGATGAGTTCAGAGGTTAAGGGATAACATAACACGAAACGTATCTACAGAATAGAAAAGATCGATATGTATATATATTCAGATGCAAACCTACTTTATTAAATTGAAATATTGTAATGCAGTTATATGGGATGTTGTCAAATATTTCTTCATAATCACAATGGTTAAATCTGAAAATGTATTGCTGACTTTTTTCTAGTTGTTGCGATATTCAATTCAACTCAGCTAAACGCAAGGGGGGAATATGACGGAAATCAAATGACCTTTGTTTTCTAAAACTATAAATAGCTGCTGTAAATGATACATATGTGTTACTCGGATCGCTGTTCAAGCCAGATATTATACTTCAAATCGAAATATACACAATTGTTTCCCAGCATATGAAAGATCATTTAGGTTTGTGTTGATATGTGGGAAGTATATGTATGGACTAACAACGTCTGCATCTATTTTTGTCAACAACTTTAACCTCAGTTGTTCATTTTGTCTAAACTGTAATAAAAGAAAACTATGCATTAATAACTTTTTAGCTTAAGCATTTGGAGCAGATGGATTATCTCCTAAGATACTAGATACTGGTAATGCATTAAGTTGGATATACAATAACTATTAATCATAAATAAATACAGATTTGTCAATGGATTCAAGATTTTTCAAAATTATCAGTCAGGGTTTCTTCACAATGTTTAGATTACAAAACCGTATTTATCAATAATTGTCTGTAAACATCCTTTATATGAGTCATAAATCAAACTTTATGTCGAATGATGCAGGGAAAAGATAATAATTAGAAGGATTACATTCTCAACAAGGTATTTACAAACAATGTATATGTTCATTATATGATGTTACCAGTCAGCAAATGATGTGATTTAGAAAGTAAATCAGCAAATGTAACAATAGGATAGCTTGTTTTCTGAGATATAATCAATGTTATATTTTCTATTATTAATTAACTATCAATGTCATGGTACTTATATGGCATATAACGCTGGACCATTATAATTCAACAACTGGGCCAATACGGCAAAACTGGACCAATACGGGAAAAACCGGGCCAATACGAGACAAACTGGGCCAATATAAGTCTGAGCATGCGCGGTTGCACTTTTGGTGAAAGCTCGAAGATGTCGCTTCACAACTTTTACCCGTGCTATTTGTTCAACAATCGTGTTTATAAATATTATTTCAATATAAATGAGATGTCCAGTGTTGTGCAAATAGAATGAAAAGAAGTTAATTAATAAAAATGTCAACGGACCTCGTACCTGTAACTAGGCCAATACGGATGTATATGGACTTGCTTTACATGATGAGCAATTTCATAACTTCGACTATTTATAACTATTGAATATGAAAATGTTATACAACCATAAATTTGACTTCATTCTCCAGTCAGAACTCTTTATTAGCAAGTGAATATCTAAACCCTTTAGCAGGTTGATTGAGTTTCAGTTTCAAATGTTGAGGGTTTCAAGTAAAATTTTCTCGTTTTTTTCAGTAATTGTAGGAGATTGAGTAAACATATTTTTTGGATGGATCTCTGTCAGAATTAAAATAAACAACATATCTAATATACTTACTGGTAATAATAAATGTGATCTCTGTCCTTTGTTAAATAAATAAGACCATTATTTGAGATATATGCCATATTCAAATGCTTTTAAAAAAAAATTAAAACATCTAACCAACAGATAATAATACTATTAAAGGTGCATCCATTGTGTTTCACAAAATTTGATTAGACTTTAATACGTTCCGACTCACCATACGTGCTGTTTACAGTGCAAATAAATTCACTCGCCTTGCTTATTCACCCCGAATCACCAAATATATCATAATTACTAGTTTCGAATTAAAATAGAGTAACATCATTATGCATGTGCAGAAACCGAAACTACACGACCCATCCACATGCACAGTAGTTATATGACCTATTAAACATGATCAACTCCCAGTTATCAGTTTGTCTGTTATAAATACGATTCCAAAATTACGTTTGACTGATTGGCGCGCGCCACACACGGTACATTGTCCGGTTTTCGATCAGATGTCCCTACTTTTACCTTCATATCGTCAATATACAAATCTACTAAGTCAAATAATATCAAAATGGCAATTTTCGGCAACATTCAGTTCTTCCCGATAACATAACACAATTTATTTTTTAGTATATGTGACCCCAAACAACACAATGGATGTACCTTTAATCGGTGTGGCAATGTAATAGTAAACATCAATAAGTGAAACTAAGGGAAATCAGTAAAAGTCTATAAGTCATTTTGATTAAAGGAGCAATGAGGTGAACTTTGGATTGCCTCAGAAGTATTTTCTTCTTTTCTGTGCACATGATGATCGATCATGTGGGTGATATGTGTGGAATATTGAGAGTTGAAGGATTTATCAGCCACTGCATTCCATTTGAATTCTTTCCCCTTCTTATCTGAAGGTAAATGCTGAGAGCTATCTAAAAAAAAACAACTACAATGCAGCTTGGACTTGTATTACATTTCAGTTTTAGGTACCTAATGATCATGTAGTTAATCCGAGAATAACTTGCAATTTATAATAATTCATAAGATTAACCCATTATTCAGCATGAACGTTGATCTTTATTACCTGCTCAAACGTTTATTTGAAATTCGTTTACAAATGTTTTAGAACTTTTCTCTCACTATTTGTTCACATTATACTTTCAGTAAGTTAAAGAAATGAGCTTTCTATGCAAAAATAAATAATTTTCAACTTGATTCCTCAGTAATATTTCACAATTTCAAAAAGTATCATTATGTTCTCATGCCAATATCGATGTAATTGCTTGATAAAAAAAAGTCTTCATCGGAAAATCTGAATTTTCAGCCTTTACTGTAACTGAGACTGATTTAGGGCATGAGGGTAACAATCTTATCCATGAGAACATTGCCGCTTTTATGGCCTCCGATAGCATACGACTAAAAATTCATTCTGTTAATAATCTCGATCTGAATGGTATAATTGGTTACTGGAAGTGTGAACAAATGTCTATACTCGGCCAATACAAGAGCTTTACGAAATAGCTTAACAGAGATATATCTCACTGTATCAATTTATTCCATTTCGCTTTCACATGTTAACGTATCTTTAATTGAACTGTCAATAACTGTTGATTTTATAACAAAACTGTAGACTACTGATATTGGTGCATAAATTGTCTTCTTGGTAGGCATAAGTGTGTAAATTTCTACCGGTTATAAATTTTACTGATCTTCATTTATTTCAATTTTCATTTCTTGTGCTCGGTTATCACAATTTCATTAATGTACACGGCATATATGTCCAAAACAGCATGCCAATTAGACACATCATCATAAATATCGCACCACCCACTGTTTACCAATAGGTAATACTGGATCTTTAACCTCAAACAATCGGTACAGTGGAGAACTGTTTGGACGGTAAAGTTACAAAAGTGACAACACAAGGCCGAATTTGTGCACTAATTGAAGGTTTAATTGTAGCCAGCGGAAGTCCACAAAGATCAATGGAAATATAAGGTGAAGGTGATTCAAGGGCCCTATTGACTCAATATATGATGTTACCATCTCGCCCTCGGATAATATGTTCCACATGCCGTTTCATGCTAGCCACCAGACGTCTGACTATCTGTTGGACAAATCATGCATGCTCGTGCATCTCGGAACAAGGTGTGTTTGTGATGTCATGTTGATGATGTGGTATATTCCATATGTACTTAATGTAATGTCAACACTTGCTATTCTGGTTTCAATTTTAAATTTCAAATGGGTCGAGATGCTTATGACGAGGTGTATATGCAAACATAATTCATCTAACTAAATCATTTTGTTTCATTTTCTCTTGCAGATGGTACTATAAAATTAATTCATAAATTTAGGTCTCGATATGTGTTGCTTTTATTAAAAAAAACTGATATCATGTATCGGGGATGTAGATCAGTTGGTAGAACCTGGGATGTAGCTCAGTTGGTAGAGTGTCCGCTCATCACCCGGAAGACCGGGGTTCGATTCCCGGTTGCGTCATACCAAAAGACGTTAAAAGATGGGAGTTGTTGCTGCCTTGCTTGACACTCAGCATTATAAGGACAGAAAAACGCTTGAACTGGTGCTGCACTGTGGCTGCCGGGTGCAGAATGCACAAATCGAATTTCCAATGTACATTGTATTGCGGACAATAAAGTGTTATTAATAAAGTGTTATTATTATTATATCATTACCTTAAAAGTACACTTTGGGGAAGTGTTTCATTTCTTTGAACTTTTGCTGTCACGTTTTGCTTGTCTCACATATTTTCTACTTCTCATTGCTTGAGCTCGTGTATCAGAGTTACATTATTATATATTCTGTAACACAGCAAAAACGACTGAGTAATCTGGAAACCAACTGTAAACTGGATAATAGGGGTGTCCATCTGCTGAAACTGGGCAAACTGGTTTCCAACTGGAATCCATTTTGGATTCTATGATATTTAATATTTCCGTAATGGAAACCAACATGAAACTCTGATTATGTGTTTCCTGTTGGTTTCCATTCCTAGAAATTGTAATCAATGTTTCCATGAAATGGAAATCAACAGGAAACTATAATTTGAAGTTTCAAACTAGTTTCCATTCCTGTAAATTGCAAATATTGATTCCAGAACATTGAAACCAACCTGAAACTATTAAGTGAAGTTTCATGTTGGTTTCAATTCCTGGAAATCTGCATTCAAAGGTTCCATTAAATGGAAACTAACATGAAATTAGATACAACGTTTTGTTTTATTGTAACATTATATACTGAACACTGAATAGTTTAAAGGGGCAGTAGCACGTTTTTTGCAAAATTTATTTTTTCAAATTTCCCGTTTATAATGATAGTTTATGTCATCTAAATTAACTTTAGAGGGTAAAACATCTTATTACACAAACCAATTATCTGTAGTGTTAAAAACTATGTTGCGTATAAAGCAAAAATTGCATGGCGGCCATTTTATTGTGAACACAATTTATTATTTTGTATAACAAAAACGATTCCCGTGGCTCAATCGAAACATGTACACTCATTTTAAACTTTATTTTCCGAAGAGAGGAGGATGTTTCACTATTGGTGAAATTATTTTTCAAATACATTTCATCAACTTATTTGAGCGAAAAAACGTGCTACTGCCCCTTTAATCTCGAAACTGAATTAAACAAACATCTTGAAAGCCAAACAATCTGTCAAAGATTTGAGCAATGAATTTGTGTTTGAACCGACATAAAAATTACAAGATTCATACTATGATCTAATTTAATATATAATACTTCTTCGGAATTAAAAATCAGCTTTATCTGGCGACAGTAGTTAGAAGCTACAAAGATCGTTATGGTCACTAAACAATCACCCGAGTTCTATGTTCATATTTGTTATTACTAGTTCAATGAGTTCATTCTACAACTATGTTTATGTTATGAGAGTATTACACGCGCATTCACCATTGAAAACAGTGGTTGATAAAGCATTGGATCTGGAGGCATCTATGTCACTAAAATATCCACGTGATCGATCATACGTTGAATAATAACTAAGTAAAAGTCCCCAAGCCATCCCAAATTCATTTCTATACTCTTTTAATCAAAATATTTTTTTCGGTTGCTGCACGTAATATATTACATCAAAGGAATGAGCCATTTTCCTGTAAAACGAAAATCTTATATGCTCTTAAACAATGATGGACAATTAAATATTACATTATCAATCGCTCTGGTTTGGATTTACAGTATCAATGTTGTTTTGTGTTTTAAATCATTAGTATGTCTGCTGTTGAAACAATTTCATTACAAGCATATCATTGACTTGATCTGCAGTTGAGTTGAGTTTAGTTGTCGTTGAGAAGGATAAACGTTACATAACCGGCAGCAAATATAGTCTGAAATAGGTGGTTCATTGCATTGGGTAAAAATTATTTGAATTGTCAACAAATTTTGAATAGTGATCCGAAGTTTTGCATACTTAATATTTCAATAGTATATCACACACACGCTCCAACTGAACAAGAGATAGTTGAGTCCTTAAAGTATACAAATGAATTGGTATTGTATACTTGTACAATAGATAAGGTTATAATGCATTATTAGAGAAGTGAAAATGTAATTTCACTTCACTTCGTTTCCTTTAGTCTCAAACGCTAGTCACCATGTTATCATTTTACATTAATGACCCATTAAGGATGACTAATAAATGACATTAGGAAACGTGTTACATGCTCAATGATATTGTAATTATTAAACGATATTCAATGAAACCTCGAGATGTGGCACCAGTGGTGGAATTGGATTTGGCAGAAAGCACTCTCAGATACATGTATATATTTCAAATTATCATCAGTAGATGTTCTTTAATGGAAGTGGCACAAACACGTAAGAACTCTGACTCTCATAATGAGAGACATTTCGTGTTATTTCAGCAATTATCCAAACTGTTGGATATTGGGTAATATACTTACTGAAATGGAACCTTGACTTGGCAATCAGGACTTTTTAGCATATTTACCAAATGAGATTAACTATTCTGCACAAGCTATTTTCGTATTGGCACTCATAAATATTAGCTGTTGTATGTGATGTCATTATATCGATGTAATGAGTAACATTGGTACTATTAATTAGTATCAATAATGTATTAACCTATATATAAATGCTATGTGTCGTGTATGTTTGTGATGTTTATCGTATCATTATATTTATTGTTACAGGGTGTTTTCCTATCAATCCATCACCCGTATACCATCCCTCGGAATGAATGGGTTTTTAATCAACACGTGGCCCTGCTACACAAGTAACCGAGTTTGTTTTGTTTCAGGTGAGAGATTGTCTTATCTCTATTGATACTGTCTGAATATCTATAATAAAAGGAGTCTTTTACAAATGGTAAACGTTGATGTGAATAGGTTAGTCTGAAACAGCTTGCTAAATGTAGGTTAGAGGGACTATAGTGTGGCGATATAAGCTTCTTGCTTCGAAACCTTCGTGTCTAACTTTCAGGACGATTTTTAAATTGGCGTGTTTATTGACTATTAGGTTATGCGTTGACAACCAAGTAATAGTCTGACTTTTTATGAAGATAAAAACCTTGAGGTTACATGTGTGTAGCAAACTGTCAGTTAGCGTTCGGTTAAATCGACAACTCGTTCTGTATCGTGTTAAAAGTGTAAGACCGTCCATGCCATCAAATCAATCTTTGTCAACATGTAACAGAACACTGAGACCGGATTATGTTTCAAATTGTTGATATGATCATCAATCAGATTTAAGCAATTTCAATCTTTTCAGTGAACAGCTAAGGTTTAACAAGAAAAAAGTGAGCATGACTTACATACCCCCGCCATCTGCTATCCGTCCATTGAGAATTATAGATGTGAAGGGTACTATGCGATGTTTGAGGCGGAGTTGTCTGTCAGGGTTAATACCATTATTGCAGATAATGATCGTTCCTCGACAGATGAATGGTGTTGTAAACATGATAAATAATGCACTATTCTCCTTGCAGCTGTAATAACCTAATTTCAAAGTCTCTAGTACTTGACGTGAATTACTTGACCATAGATTACAAAAAGCTCTTGGTATTCATATGGTGTGATGAGGGGCTAAAACTCCTTATTTATTCAACGATTTATGTATGATGTGATTTACCGTTGATGAAGTATTACGCTCAGCTTTTCTTGATAACTCATGTTAAATGTTCTGCTATTCAAAGGTTTTCCATGAAGACCCGATATCTTATTGATGATTGTCTTTTGTAAATGGATCTTAGGTGACTTGCATGGCAAGAAGTTATTGATCAATTATGATCTATCTTTCACTTAGTTTGTTTTAAAACTGGAGCTGCATACACAAACACCTTGCTGAACCTAGTTCAGCATATTCGAAGTTTTATCTACCGTTGACAGTTCATAGACATCTTTATGCAGTATAATCATTAACAGACAAACAAGAAACGCCTTTGAAAAGGGACTTGGAAATGTGTGTGTATGTATGTCCGCCTTATTTTTTTATGACAACTTTACATCATAAATGCTTAAAACATAGACATTATTAAAGTTAGAGATACACACTTGTTTCCCAGCATATGGAAGATCATTTAGGTTTGTGTTGATATCTGGGAAGTATATGTATGGACTAACAACGTCTGCATCTATTTTTGTCAACAACTTTCACCTCAGTTGTTCTTTTTGTCTAAAATGTTATAAAAGAAAACTATGCATTAATAACTTTTTAGCTTAAGCATTTGGAGCAGATGGATTATCTCCTAAGATACTAGATACTGGTAATGCATTAAGTTGGATATAAAATAATTATTATTCATGAATAAATACAGATTTGTCAATGGATTCAAGATTTTTTTAAATTATCAGTCCGGGTTCCTTCACAATGTTTAGATTACAAACCCGTATTTATCAATAATTGTCTGTAAACATCCTTTATACGAGTCATAAATCAAACTTTATGTCGAATGATACAGGGAAAAGATAATAATTCGGGGATTACATTCTCAACAAGGTATATACATACAATGTATGTTCTTTATATGATGTAACCAGTCAGCAAATGATGTGATTTAGAAAGTATTTCAGCAAATATAACAATAGGATAGCTTGTTTGTTGAGATATAATCAATGATTTATTTTGTAATATTGGAATTCTACTGACGCCATATTCCTTTCGCGGGGGGTGTTTCTGTTCTAATATCTTTCCTCTTAACACACTTACTTAGAATTTGCTACTGTTTCTTTAAAGATGCCTTTCATAAGATAGATCTTAAAGTCTACATAAGGCTTTATTCAAGTCAATGCATAAGCATAAGTTAATGAAGTTATATTGGCCTTCTTCACCATCACCGACCACTAGAGTTAATAGAACTTCCAACAGTACATGTAGATATATTCTATCATTCCACTGTGGAAATATATTACAAAACATCCATTAATTTAAATTAATAATTTCCATACAGCAATAAAACAAAATCAATCTAACAATTGTTCATTGTCGATGCATTTTTGTACTATGAATTAAAGTGATTTATTGTTAAAGCAATCTTCGTGATATTGATACCGGACACCGGACACCAACTCGACAATTCAATGTAGTGCCTATAAAACCTATGTAGTCTGTATGTGATGGTCCACATAGACTCTTGACATTGTCATGCGAGGTTTCAGCAAGGATTGTACGGCCGTTTTTTATAGACTTGGTTTACTTGATGAGCAATTTCAAAACTATTTATAACTGTTCAATATGAACATGTTATATAACCATAAATTTGACATCATTCTACAGTCAGACCTCTTTATGACCAAGTGAATATCTAAAGCCTTTAGCGGGTTTATTGGGTTTTCAGTTTCAAATGTCGGGGGTTTCAAGTACAATTGTATCGTTTATTTCAGTAATTGTAGGATTGTAGGAGATTGAGTAAATATATAGAGAATACTAAACGACGTCCCGTTTAATAACATATTTATGAAACGAGTGAGTGGTTTGGTATTTAAAGAGCGAAAGCGAGTTAGATACCGATACCATTCACGAGTTTCATAAATATGTTATTAAATGGGACCGAGTTTAGTATTTTATTTATTACGCACTGATTAAGTTGCACAAACTAGTCAATAAATGGGACAAACTTCATTGCGACCGCAGCGCTGATATTGTGACGTCATGCTTTAACCATTATGACGTCATGTCAATCGAAAACGGGTGAGTAATCAATATTTTTACTAATGAATCTCTGTCAGAATTAAAATAAACAACATATCTAATATACTTACTGGTAATAATAAATGTGATCTCTGTCATTAATTAAATAAAAAAGATCGTTGTTTGAAATAAATGTCATATCCAAATGCTTTAAAAAAATCAAATTAAAACATCTAACCAACAGATAATAATACTATTAATCGTTGTGTCAATGTAATAGTAAACATCAAGAAGTTCGCTGAATAGGGAAATCAGTAAAAGTCTATAATATATTAAATTATGTTTGGTGCACCACATTTTGATAAAGGAGCAATGGGGTGAATTTTGGATTGCCTCAGAAGTTTTTTCTTTCTTTTCTGTGTACAAACTGATCGATCATGTGGGTGATATGTGTGGAATATTCAGAGTCGAATGATTTATCAGTCACTGCAATCCATTTGAATTCTTTCCTTTTATTATCGGAATGTAAATGCTGTGAACTATCTAAAAAAAACACAACTACAATGCAGCTTAGACTTTTCTTACATTTCAAATAGTTTTAGGTACCTAATGATCATGTAGTTAATCCGAGAATAACTTGCAATTTATAACAATACATAAGATTAACCCTTTATTTAGCATGAACGTTAATCTTTATTACCTGCTTAAACGTTTATTTGAAATTCGTTTGCAATTGTTTAAGAACTTTTCTCTCAATATTTGTTCACATTATTCTTTCAGTAAGTTAAAGAAATGAGCTTTCAATGCAAAAATAAATAGTTTTTATCTTGATCCCTAAGTTATATTTCACAATTTCAAAAAGTATCATAATGTTATCAATATTAATATTAATGTTGCCAATATCGATGTAATTGCTTGATAAACAGTCTTCATCGGAAAATCTGTGCTCCTGTTTTCAGCCATTACTTTAACTGAGATTGATATCGGACATGAGGGTGACATTCCTATCCATGAGAAAATTGCCGCTTTTATGGCCTCCGATAGTACTAACAGTGTGACGAACGACTAAAAATTCATTACAAAGGTAATAAACTCGATCTGAATGGTAAAATTGGTTACTGGAAAGTGTGCCTGAACAACTGTCTATACTCGGCCAATATCAGAGTTCAACCAAATAGGTTAACAGAGATATATATAACTGAATCAATTTGTTCCATTTCGCTTTCACGTGATAATATATCTTTAATTGAACTGTAAATAAGTGTTGATTTTATAACAAAACTGTAGACTACTGATATTGGTGCATAACATGTCTTCTTGGAAGGAACAGATGTGTAATGTCTACTGGTTATAGATTTTACTGATCTTAAATTATGTCCATTTTCAATTCTTGATCTCGTGTATCACAATTTCATTATTGTACACGACATATATGTCCAAAACAGCTTTGCAAAATAGACACATCACCATACATATCGCACCAACAACTTCTGATCATCAGGTAAAACTGGATCTTCAACCTCAAACAATTGGTACCGTGGATAGCACTTTAAACTGGATGGCCTCAAGTGACGGTAAAGTTACACAAAGTAACAACACAAGACCGAATTTGTGTTTTAGTTTAATTATAGCAAACGAAAGTCCACTAATATGAATGGAAACATAAGGGGAATAAGATCAAGGCCCTAACGACCGCTTAACTCAATATATGGTGTTACCATCTCGCCCTCGGATAATATCTTCCACATGCCGTTTCATGGTAGCCACCGGATGTCTGAATATCTGTTGAACAACTCATGCATGCACGTGCATCTCGGAACAAGGTGTGTTTGTGATGCATGCTCACATTCGATATGTACTTAATGTAATGTCAACACTTGCTATTTCTGGTTTCAAATTTCAAATGGGTGGTGCGATACTTATGACGAGGTGTAAATGCTAACATAGATAAATCTAACTAAATCATGTTGTTTCATTTTTTCTTGCAAATAGTACTATTACATTACTTTATAAATTTAAGTCTCAATATGTGTTGCTTTTATTGTCCCCCGCCGCCGCGAAGCGCGGAGCGGGGGACATAGTATTCAGCTCCGTACGTCCGTCCGTACGTCCGTCCCGCTTCTTGTTAGCGTACTATCTAATGAACCGCTCAACCTAGAATCTTCAAACTTGGTACCAGTCTTCATCTGGGGAATACGCAGACCTGAAAAGTTTTCAGTGACCTTGACCTCATTTTCAAGGTCACGACGAGACTTTGACCAGTTTTGAAAATGTTGTTAGCGCCATATCTCATGAACCCTTCAACCTTGAGTCTTCAAACTTGGTACCAGTTTTCATCTGGATAATACGCAAACACCAATCGATTTGGGTGACCATGACGTCATTTTGACCGTTTTTTTAAATGTTGTTGGCGCTATATCACACGGCCAAGACCCTGAGTTTACACTGTGGGTCATCTCAGTATTTAGTACATTCTCATAAGAATAATAACAATTGAATGAAATATTCTTGATTGCGGCGGGGGACATGGTCACGTTTCCGATAATTACTTGTTTTTTTAAAAATTATATTATTACCTTAAATGTTTACTTTTGGGGAAGTGTTTTATTTCTTTGCACTTTTGCTGTCACCTTCTGCTTGTCTTAAATGTTTTCTACTTCTCATGTACGAGAGTTTCATTATTATACATTATATAACACAGCAAAACCACCGAGTACTCTGGAATCTGGAAACCAGCTGAAAAGAGGGTTATAGGAGTATCCATCTGCTGAAACTTGGCAAACTGGTTTCCAACTGGAATCCATTTTGGATTCTATAATATTTAATATTTCCGTAATGGAAACCAACATGAAACTCTGATTAAGTGTTTCCTGTTGGTTTCCATTCCTGGAAATTGCAATCAATGTTTCCACGAAATGGAAATCAACAGAAAACTATAATTTGAAGTTTCAAACTAGTTTCCATTCATGTAAATTGCAATTATTGATTCCAGAACATGGAAACCAACATTTAACTATTAAGTGAAGTTTCATGTTGGTTTCCATTCCTGGAAATCTGCATTCAAAGATTCCATTAAATGGAAACTAAAATGAAACTAGATATAACGTTTTGCTTTATTGTAACATTATATACTGAATAGTTTAATCTCAAAACTGAATTAAACAAATATCTTGAAAGCCAAACAATCTGTCAAAAAACAGAGATTTGAGCAATGAATTTGTGTTTGAACCGACATAAAGATTACAAGATTCATACTATGACGTAATTTGATATATAATACTTCTTCGGAATTAAAAATCAGCTTTATCTGGCGACAGTATTTAGAGGCTTCAAATATATTTTTGGTCGCTAAACAATCACCCGAGTTCTATGTTCATATTGGTTATTACAAGTTCAATGAGTTCATTCTACCACCATGTACTGACGTTTATGTTACGAGATTATTACATGCGCATTCACCATTGAAAACAGTGGTTGATAAAGCATTGGATCTGTAGGCATCTCTGTCACTAAATTATCCACGTGATCGATCATACGTTGAATAATAACTAAGTAAAAGTCCCCAAGCCATCCCAAATTTATTTCATTACTCTTTTAATTAAAATGATTTTTTTCGGTTGTTGCACGATATATATTACATCAAAGGAATGAGCCATTTTCCTGTAAAACGAAAATCTTACATTCTCTTAAACACTGACGGACAATTAAATATTACATTAGCAATCGCTCTAGTTTGGATGTACAGTATCAATGTTGTTTTGTGTTTTAAATCATGAGTATGTCTGCTGTTGAAACAATTTCATTACAAGCACATCATTGACTTGATGTTCGGTTGAGTTGAGTTTAGTTGTCGTTGAGAAGGATAAACATTACATAACCGGCAGCAAATATAGACTGAAATAGGTTGTTCATTGCATTGGGTACAAATTATTTTAAGTGTCAACAAATTTTGAATAGTGATCCGAAGTTTGCATACTTAATATTTCAATGGTATATCACACACACGCTCCAACTGAACAAGAGATCTAGATAGTTGAGTCCTTAAAGTATACAAATGAATTGGTATCGTATATTTGTACAATAGATAAGGTTATAATGCATTATTAGAGAAGTTAAAATGTAATTTAACTTCACTTCGTTTCCTTTATTCTCTAATTTATAAATATCAAACGCTAGTCACCATGTTATCATGTTTCATTAATGACCCATTAAGGATGACTAATAAATGATATTAGGAAACGTGTTACATGCCCAATGATATTGTAATTATTGATGATAGATTGAGTGAATATCAAACCCATTGGACGGGTGCTGTGGGGATTGTAATTGGTACGCCCTTATACCACCCACAGGGTATGTGTGCCATTAGTATTTATATTCACATATTTTATCACTATGCTTTATGTTTGTTATTATATCATATTATACAAAACATTGTAAATATTATCATCATTAATTGCGTGGTGATGTTTCATATTGCATAACATATGTATCATTTCGTATTGGCACTCATAGATATTAGCTGTTGTATGTGATGTAATCATATCGATGTAATAAGTAACATTGGTACTATTACTCCGTATCAATTATGCATTAACCATTATTTATTACTCAACCGTGGTGAGATCACTCATTAGATAACAATGAGTCGGTTACACACATGTGTGATACCACCGCGTGCTGTCGTAACGTCACAATCGGCGCGTGACGTCATAGTCGTTTTTGGATGACGTCACAATGTTAGACCGCGTGACTCCAATGGCGGGTCACCTATTTGCAAGTAAGCGTCACTAAAAACGATTTTCTTGCAATTCAGAGCTATTTACATCATTGAGTAATAAATAAAATACTAAACTCGGTCCCGTTTGATAACATGTTTGTGAAACTCGTGAATGGCATGGGTATTTAACTCGCTTTCGCTCGTTAAAATACCAAACCATCCACTCGTTTCATAAACATGTTATCAAACGGGACCGAGTTTAGTATTCTATATATGTACTTTTATGTGTCTTGTATGTTTGTGATGTTTATCATATTATTATATTTATTGTTACAGGATGTTTTCCTATCAATTCATCACCCGTATACCATCCCTCGGAATGAATGGGGTTTTTGTATCAACACGTGGCCCTGCTACACAAGTAACCAAGTTGTTTTTGTTTCAGGTGAGAGATTGTCTTATGTCTATTGATACTGTCTGAATATCTGTAATAAAAGGAGTCTTTTACAAATGGTAAACGCTGATGTGAATAGGGTTAGTCTACAACAGCTTGCTAAATGTAGGTTAGAGGGACTTTAGTGTGGCGATATCAGCTTCTTGCGTCGAAATCTTCGCGTCTAACTTTCAGGACGATTTTAAAATCGGCGTGTTTATTGACTATTAGGTTCAGCGTTGACAACCAAGTAATAGTCTGACTTCTTATGAAGATAAAAACCTTGAGGTTACACGTGTGTAGCAAACTGCCAGTTAGCGTTCGGGTAAATCGACAACTCGTTCTGTATCGTGTTAAAAGTGTAAGACTGTTCATGCCATCAAATCAATCTTTGTCAACATGTAACAGAACACTGAGACCGGATTATGTTTCAAATTGTTGATATGATCATCAATCAGATTTAAGCAATTTCAATCTTTTCAGTGAACAGCTAAGGTTTAACAAGAAAAAAGTGAGCATGACTCACATACCCCCGCCATCTGCTATCCGTCCATTGATAATTATAGATGTGGAGGGTACTATGTTAAAGAAACAGCTTCAAGCATCATAATATTGTCAAGAATAATTTTGGGAACTGGCTTTGTTATTACAAAATTCCATTCACCCAGATGTAATATTTTTCAGGGAACTTATTTTTCCCCATTAGAGCATATCACACCGGTAATTTGTACCAAGTTCAAAGACAGATTCAAGGGCTTCATAACTCCGTAAAAATAATATTTCGGAACTGGACTGTTAACTCTATGAGAAGTCTTATCATCTGGACTACATGTTAAATTTCATTGACCTAGATGTAATAGTTGCCGAGAAACTTGTCCCAATTGGACCATCACAGCTCTTTTGGTACAAAGTTCAATTTCGGATTCAAGGGCCATAACTCTGTAAAAAATAATATTTACGGAAATGGATTTTGAACTCAATGAAGAGTTCCATCTGGACTACATACATGTTAAATTTCATTCACCTAGATGTAATAGTTGCCGTTAAACATTTTCCCAATTGGAGCATCACAGTTCTTTTGATACTAAGTTCAATTTCAGATTCAAAGGCCATATCTCCATAAAATTTTAATTTCTGAAGTGGTTTTCGAACTCGATAAAGAGTATTTAAAGTATATAAAGTTTCATTCACCTAGTTTGAACAGTTTCGGAAGGACGGGAGAGAATGTTGTCAGTTAGATCTTTGGAATGGACAGCAGATGACAAGTCATTGACTTACCATTGCTTTTTGTTGAAATGGGCCAAACGGATATTTTTCCTAGAACCATTAGTTCTATATCTTATCTTATTAAATAAGCTTTCGAAAAATATGCATCGTTGCTAACGTATGGCACCATAAACCGAATTCAGTTCAGACGTCGAGCCTGTACAATAACTTGTGACAAGCTTATACACGATTTGTGATGAACTCCAGTCCACCAAGCTGAGAATGAGAGCGGTCACCTCATATTGATGAACCTTGTTGGGACATGTGAATATTATCTCAGATTGAAACATGATGATGAAGAGTAAATATAATTACCGCTGATAAAACGTCTATCACTATACTACACATGAACTTCTAAGTATGTGAGAAATACATATCGATCTGCAAATGGCACCTCTTAGCAGACATTAAACACGGGGATTATCTTGATTGCTAGCGTTTTAGACGTCGATCTTGGCTAATGCAGTGCTGACAGACATTTGATTGGGCTACCTTGGTTACAGTCCTCCAGGTTAATAGAACTACACAACTTTTTGAAGAGGAGGGCGGCAGACGATGTGAGGTAAAGGATATAGAGTGCTTTCACCATGCAATATATGTCTATCGGCACTCAAGTAACCAATCGACTCACATGCAAGCTGAACGGATGATAAATAATTCAATCAGGTAGTCAAACAACTCAACTTAATGGGTCCATCCACCTGTATATCAGCTGATCATGCTATCCTATGCAATTCTGAAGTCATGTGCCTGATTTATACAGATGATTTATGTGTGTACAATATGCATGTTGTTTACATGGTTATTTCATGCTGATTATCATAGAAATGACTTCCATCTTGATAACATAAGACATTAACATTAAACCCAGACATTTATTAAATGCTCCATTTTATAGACAGTATAATATTGGATTATATATTGGTAGTACTTTAAATAGTTTGTGCTGGATCATGCATTTGCATCAGTTCATCCCTATTCCTGCAGATCACAACTAGCTATCAGCAATGGAAAATCGGAACAATTATACTGAGAATGGCTATCTTGATGACTTGTATTGGTGATGTCACCCTTAGCTAATGCCATCCTGACAGCCATTATTTTCACAATCCCCTTGTTAATGCAAGAACACACTTGGGCACATCACATTGCCTTATAATGATTTTTTAAATTGGAGGCGAAACTCAGAATGACAGTAACAAAGCGGATTTAGTTTCAGAGAATTTATTCTGCAATCTCATTTTTATTTTCATCATGGATCTACTCACGTTGATTAATTGGATGTGGTGATTTAACTTATATATATACAAAGTAAGGTTTATATTCCCAAAACGGTATAACACTTCTAGGATCTGAATCATTATTTCCAAATATGAAACATTATAATTGCCCTAAAGTTAGAACTGTTGAATGAGAAACCGACACTGGCATTTCTATTTAAGACATAATGGGTCAGTGATTCTGTATATTTGGGTCGTCTTTATAAAGTTGTGAACATGGACACATAGGATGATATTGTGTATACTTGCACTTGTATTCTCTATTAGGCATCTAATGTTTCTAAATATTAGTATTTATCATACAATGGATAGTGTTCTTTGGCAGGATAAAGGCAACGGATATTTTAGGTATCCGCTGGGGTCATATACGCATACCGATGCAAATTAGAAAGGTCATATGTAAATTTAGAGACTACTTTCATCAACGATCGTGTTCGGGTTGACAGCCGTTGTTACGGTACTGTAAGTGCTCTGATTCAAGAAAATTCATGTCTAGTAGTGATAGATGGAGTGGATGACGAAGCGAAAATCAACATTCATAGGCTAACGAAGATAACAACACCAGTTCCTCATCTGACTGTCAGTGTAAGCGAGCAGACGGCACAAAACTTAAGGTTTCGTAATGTAGAATTGAATGGCATTGACAAAATAATGGATAACAATGAAAACAAAAATACAGCCAAAAAACAACATACACAATGACACTTTTTACCAGTTATCTCTCTACACAGAAAGAGTTGCGTCAAATAGAAACTATACCAACAAATGAACTTACCACTTTGATGTGTAAATTCCTGATTAGTGTCACGAAAATAGACGGCTCGGATCCCGAACCACTAACCCTTTCTCATTCACCTGAGTTCGCCAAAGTTCGAAGAGTCTTAAAATCACGACAAGTTGATTTGAAAAAAAAGGGAAAAGGAAACTTACCAAATCGAGCAGATGCCATTTCCGACGAGGAAGTAAACAAATTGTGGGAGAGTGGTCAGTTTGGATTCAACACTCCACATTCCATCATAAACACATTGTGGTTTTTCAATACATTTCAGTCTCAAGGGTGCCGACGAGCATCGATCTATGGACGTCTCCCTAAAGTCTGACGCCAATGTCCACGAATACTTGATGTTTAACCTAAAACAAACAACAACACGCACGGGTACAAATCCAAAGGATATCAGAGATGTGACACCAGAATGTGGCAAAATGTAGAGGATCCAAGTAGATGCGTCGTTGTTATCTATACACAATATGCATCCAAGCGTCCGAGTGGGTATAGTGAACTGTCTGACCCCTTCTACATTGCAAGAAACACACTCGATCCGAATTCAGATGACTCTCAGACACAAATCTGGTTTCGTCGCGAACCCATTGGTGATCAGAAGTTGTCATCTTTGATGAAATCCATGTCTGATTCAACTCTTGCATCTTGAAAACGCTTCACTAATCACAGTGCCAGAAAATATCTAGTTCAAAAACTCTCAGATAACCAAGTGCCCCCAAACCAAATTATACAGCTCTCGGGACACAGAAACATTCAATCTATAAACAATTATAGTAAAATTAATGAACAGCAACACTGTGAAATGTCACACGTTCTGTCTGACACAAGCGGCAATCCTGAAAATTCCCTCTTGTCCCTCGACACTTCACAATCACTGTCACATTCCATCATGGCACCTCGTGCTCTTTCGTGTTTCACGCGTCTTGCCATCATTGATTCCGACAGCAGCCAAGAAAATCTGTGACTGTAAGACACCCACCCATGAACGTTTGAAACAGTCTCGAAGATCTATTGATCTTATCTTGATTGTTTCTCGTATTGTTTGGTTTAAATTTCTGTCATTAAGTATGTTTAAGTTGTCATCAGCACAACAACCTGAAGATGATACTGATGGAGGCAATGGTCGACTGCACTTTACTGCATTGCGATCATCCTTTACACTAGACAAACCGTCCCTAGAATTATTATATATATTACTAAAATGATGTAAAATGTACATAAGTGTGCAAATGGCTAAATAATACTCTTGAAAAATAAAAAAGGTGTTCTTAAACGAGTGTTCTTGGTTCGGTTATGCTATGTATGTCCATTTCCCATCGAGTGCCAGTTTAAGGTGTTCAAATTAAAGTTTCTGCTCGACAACATTTCAAGTTATCTGACTGATGTAGCAATAGAGTAGAGTTTTAAATATGTTACAACAATTGAATTGTCAACCTCTGTTGCTTTATATGCTTCATTTTGTCTTCCAATATTGATATCTGTTTCTATGAACACAGCCTATATGGTCGTGTTATGAACTGTTTTACTCTCTTACTTTTTACAATTTACAATTTATTGTATAAACGTTATACTGAAAGAAAAAATTCAGAAAAATATTATATTATATTATAATATTATGTAAAACAACGTGCGAGAGTGCCTTCAAATGCATTAAGCATTTTTTATATGTTAAAATTTTCCATTTATAATAAATATCCATACAGTTATCTTTACCTAACAGTGTAAAATAACATAGTTCACAACTTGATTATCTATAGTCGTAGAAAACAGTGTCATTTAGAAAACGAAAACTGCTAGCGGCCATTTTAGTGTTAACACCTTTTGATAATTCGAGAATGGGAAATGGATCTACATTGCTTAACCAAACAATAACCATTCGATTTGAACTCCTTTTTGAAAGAGGAGGATTGTTTTTCATTTGGTACATGCAACATATCTTTTCCATTTTGTAAAATCAAATGTATTTCTTTAAGAAACCGTGATACAGACCCTTTAAGGAGGCAATTAGATAAAGCAAAAACTATCTTTAAAAACTCACTTTTACTTAATGAACATAACACGTTTTGTATTAAGAGTAAATGACAAGTCACATGTCACAGTACCGTCAACCTCCTCATTTACTAAGCCTGACACTGTAAGAACTACTGAAATAACTCTTCTGTTTTGTCCCCTCTGTCTTATGAATGTTCTGTAGTCCTCTCTGATTGAGATTACTGGCTTGGGTTCACATATCCAATTTCCTATCAACTATATAAATCTTTAGATACATGTCCAACTTGTCATCGAAAGAAATACAATACTATTATTCAGATAGCTTTCAAAGTAATTGATCTATCAGTTTAACATTCTATTAATTCTACTGAGCCAGATGCCCACATATTAACCAACAATTGCCAAAGGGAAATCCGAATTCTCTGTATGAAAAGATAAGATATAAGCTGTCGTTCCTTGATCAACGGAACAATACAGCACCTCCCTTTTATATGTTTTCATATGAATCCGAATCACTCACACACAGAACCAAGGTTAATTAAGGGTAATTAGCCTCCTACAGGTTTCTGTCATATAGCCAGTCTTGTGTTAGCTCTCCTCTTGTGATAAGTCCTGAAGAAAGTAGTATCTAATGGATGTACTAATGACGCCTGTAATCCTATGATGACAGAGATAGCGATGTTTGAGGCGGAGTTGTCTGACAGGGTTAATACCATTATTGCAGATAATGATCGTTCCTCGACAGCTGAATGGTGTTGTAAACATGATAAATAATGCACTATTCTCCATGCAGTTGTAATAACTTAATTTCAAAGTCTCTAGTACTTGACGTGAATTACTTGACCATAGATTACAACAAGCTCCGGGTATTCATATGGTGTGATGAGGGGCTAAAACTCCTTATTTATTCAACGATTTATGTATGATGTGATTTACCGTTGATGAAGTATTACGCTCAGCTTTTCTTGAAAGCTCATGTTAAATGTTCTGCTATTCAAAGATTTTCCATGAAGACCCGATATCTTATTGATGATTGTCTTTTGTAAATGGATCTTAGGTGACTTGCTTGCAAGAAGTTATTGATCAATTATGATCTATCTTTCACTAAGTTTGTTTTAAAACTGGAGCTGCGTACAACAACACCTTGCTGAACCTAGTTCAGCATATTCGAAGTTTTATCTACCGTTGACATTTCATAGACATCTTTATGCAGTATAATCATTAACAGACAAACAAGAAACGCCTTTGAAAAGGGACTCTAATGTGTGTGTATGTATGTCCGCCTTATTTTTTATGACAACTTTACATCATAAATGCTTAAAACATAGACCATATTAAAGTTAGAGTTTTGCTGCATCTCTAAACTTAAATAACCTACATTCATTTGTGAAAAAAGGTGATGGTGAAATCATACTTTAGAATATAAATTCTAAGGCGAGAAATAAGAAAGCTCGTGTTAAATGTTTGATTTAGGATGTCGATGACAACAATCTATCAGTTTTTTACATTTATATACTCCATTACGTTTACGAGACATGGCATTGCCTTCTTTACATGTTCAAGATAATATGAAAAGGATCATGAAAAGATAACTGCTTTTATATTGAAGTTGCATTTGCGTCCTGACAAATATATAATTTTTTAAGTGACACGTTTTGCAGGTTTTATGCTTATTTGGTTTTCAAATCTGAAAAACTCATCAAATAAGAGAGTGATTCAAGCTAGTCTTAAAACTAAATGGTTTCAACCGCACATTTTATCTTCAAATCAAATAATGTCATTATCAATCGAGTCGTGTGATTATCCAATGAAGGTCATGATATTGGAAATATAGTGTACATAGTCCATTGGTCACTGAGTATCATATTTACACAACGTCGAGACAGGTATCAATAACGTCTATTATGCCTAAAGTATTCATAAACGCACTGAGGCATCCAATGGAGACGTTTATAGAGGAACCAATTCCGCCGTGACCTTTTAGAACCTTTTATATTTCTCCCTGCGTCTTTGTCCGTAGGAGGTATAGAGGCATAGAGGCATAGAGGCATAGAAAAAAAAGGTATTTAGGAAATTACAAAAGTCTATACATGTGCATAGCATAATAAACCTAAAAAGGATTGCGAAGGCCAAGAATTGAATTCAAGAATAAATGATAACTCATCAAAATAATAAGCAATTAAAGCATTTGTTCTATGAGTGTATATTATTAATATAACCAATTATCATTTAGTTACTATGCAATTAGGAAGTTATATAAATATGAGATTAACGTCACTGATCCTTGTCTCAGAGACAAGACAGGAACAAGTCTGTATAACTCATACTCATCTTGCACAACGAATAGCAACACGGGAACATTCCAACAATTAGAGATTTTTTTTAAATAATAAATGTTGCTATTCCGTCCCATATCCGAACATAAGATGTATCACCTTTGATAATAATATCATCACATAGGCTTGTCTGTGTTTTATATGTTAAATCATGTTTATGTCGTCAGAAGTGTGTTAGTGTGAGGTTCCTCAGAAGTGTTTTAGTATGAGGTAGCTGTAAGTTGTTAGATATTACACGACACAAGTCGACTGCATAATTAGTTTTTGACATTTTTTGAAGTAGGAATAAACATGTAGATTAGGTCTATGTCACAGCTGTCAAAGGGATTGGCATTTACCTGATTGAAACAGTTGTTGGAGTATATAGTATACAGTAGGGCATATAGCTGTAATGAATAATGAATCAAAATTATGAATTAAAATTGCGTTGAGCATTACACACAAATTAATCTCAAAACTAAACTTTAAATCCAATGTCCTAAATAAAAGTAAATAAATGCACACTAAGCAATAAAACAATTTTAAATGTAAGAATTCTATGATTTTTTTATGTAGTTTGAACATTGAAAAGAAAAATAGAAAATAATTATCTTCTGATCACACTTTAGCAACCATCGTAAAAGAGAGAACTAAGGCGACTTAAAGCAAAGATCACTGACTAGTTCTTCTCTGTGAGTTCTATAAAACACCTTTCAACAAAGATCACTGACTAGTTCTTCTCTGTGAGTTCTATAAAACACCTTTCAACAAAGATCACTAGCTAGTCATTCTCCGTGAGTTCTATAAAACACCTTTCAACAATGATCACTAGCTAGTCATTCTCTGTGAGTTCTATAAAACACCTTTCAACAATGATCACTAGCTAGTCATTCTCTGTGAGTTCTATAAAACACCTTTCAACAAAGATCACTGACTTGTTCTTCTCTGTGAGTTTTATAAAACACCTTTCAACAAAGATCACTGACTAGTTCTTCTCTGTGAGTTCTATAAAACACCTTTCAACAAAGATCACTGATTAGTTCTTCTCTGTGAGTTCTATAAAAAAAACTTTCAACAAAGATAACTAGCTAGTCATTCTGTGTGAGTTCTATGAAACACCTTTCAACAAAGATCACTGACTAGTTCTTCTCTGTGAGTTCTATAAAACACCTTTCAACAAAGATCACTGACTAGTTCTTCTCTGTGAGTTCTATAAAACACCTTTCAACAATGATCACTAGCTAGTCATTCTCTGTGAGTTCTATAAAACACCTTTCAACAAAGATCACTGACTAGTTCTTCTCTGTGAGTTCTATAAAACACCTTTCAACAAAGATCACCAGCTAGTCATTCTCTATCAAACCTCTCAAACAACAACATTTTCATGACTTCCATTGAGATGGTTATATTGAATTCACTACAGAACTTATAACCTGAACGATAATTAATGTTTTTGTCTATGAAATGTAAAGTGCTTTGAAATGCTGTGGTGACTATATCGTTAATTTCCCTTTGAATGTGACTCTTTCATGTTGAAATTAATCGTATTTTTTTTAAAGGAATAGATATTTGCTTATGTCAACATCTTTTATACATTTTTAGTTTCAATGGTTTAACTGTTAGTTATTAGTTGCTGTGAAGTTTGCTTATATCAGTATGGATTTATTTGTTACATGTGTATGAAAACATGTTCATCTTGTTAACATGTCTCGTACCAGTTGAAGCATGAACGGATTGTTTGAATGTATATCAATCCAATTGTACATTTCTGAAATGAAATTCTCAAGATATGTGCGTATATCATGTTGAAGTTCAAGAACTATTTATAGTATATGGATCCATTTTCCTTTGTGTCGTTCTTGATGTCACAATTGTATGAACCTTTTTTATTTTTGCCATAAGGTATTGTATGGAGGTTTTCAAAATCGTTCCTTGCAATTTCGTTTGTTCACATATTATTGATTTAAACGATATGCCCCCCCCCCCCCCCCCCCCCCCCCCCATCCCCCCCCCTTAATTGTATAAATGTGCTTTGTTTGCTTGTTCTATCTGCATATATGTTGATGATAGATCGTTTATATGTCAATTCACTTTTAGCTAAATGTTTATTAGTTTAGATTTTTAAGTTAAAAACGAATGAAATTTATATTAGATCTTTTGTTCGCTGAAATATGTAAGTTTCAGAATAACGCCAAAAGTTAGATATTATAATTAAGCTAAAGGAATGCTTAACTGGTCTACACTCTCTTGTTGCACTATAAAAGCACTTTAATCGGAATTCTAAGAAGACGAGACAAGTAAAGATAAAAAATATCTTTATTGGCAACGAGGAGTATTTTTAGTGTTTGTAGCATGTATATGTGAAATATAATTTGGTAACTGAAGCTTACAAGTGAAATTTAACCAATAAACGTCACAATTTAGTTATTTGTCCACTATATATTAATAAAGGATTTACTATAGATGTAAATTAAGGTGAAGCATGTTGGGCAAATATTCAAATTAATTACACATAATATAAGTGCTGAAACTCTCCGTATATCGATATGTATTGTGCAGAGGAAAGGATGAAACTGTTGTAGGATATAAGATCTATTCCAATAAATGTGTTTTTCAATGTTCAAACTACATAACACAATCATAGAATTATTACATTTAAACATGTTTTATTGCTTATTGTGCATTTATTTACTTTATTTAGGACATTGGCCTTAAAGTTAAGTTTTGATGTATATATTTTCACATATACTCTCCAAAACTGTCACATGGAAAACAGCATATCGCTTCATTATAAGAGCTAGTGAAAAGTCTGTAAGTGGATCATACATAGCGCTGAAGTCAGTACCTTGTGCGACCACCATTGTCGTAAAACTGAAACATCTTCTCGGCATGCTGCGAATCAGTGTCTGAATCTGTAGTCCATTTTGTGCATATACGGACGTGTTTGTGGCTTTGGGTTAGCCTCTATCAATGACATCAAATGTTTACTAAATGCTATGTCGAGGTCTCAATGGGAGAGTAGGTTAACTGTTAGGGGAGTCTGTGTTTGGTGTTGCTCCCTGACTTGGAGGGTAAGAGCTCCTATCCTGTAAAATAAAAAAAAGGCTTGATCTACCAGTTGTAGGCAAACATTAACCATTTCATGGACACATGCATCCATTGCAGTGCTTCAATCTACAATCTACTCTAACAGAATCGGATGTTACCTCAAAAACTCCCATTCCTCCATAGTTAATGCTTGTTACATTGACCATACATTTTGTTTGAAATGTTAAATGTTTCCCGACTCTCTTATATATGACACTGAACAATCGTTACTGTTTGGGAGGAAATCTTGAGTCATACAGTGAATAGCTATAATGAAAATTTAAGCATTTCTGCAAACCGTTTATTGATTATTAAATAGCATATACATATAATGTGCATGTAAATGTTTTCCATGGAACTTATTTAAATTGCTATCTTTATTGTATTTGACAACTTTATCAAATTTGTCAAATGAAATGTCTGACACAAGGATGGTCATTATTTGATAGCTCGATTACATTAAAGCGCATAAGTCCTCTTAATGTCAAAACACGATAATATAGAAATAATTCGTAATGCATTGATGTACGGTCTTAAAATAATCTCAGATCTTGGACCATTTAATCACAGGATGAATCGCATTTTGTATTTTATTTGATTGATTTCTTGAGGTATTTTATTGTAATAAGATGAGTTTGGCTAGAAAAAGCAGACTAACTGTTTTCCGACGTTCTGTGAGAAAATAAGGCTATGGATGAGAACTACATTAAGAAATTTGATCGTTACTGGTTTAATTTGCTGGTCGAACACTTCTACCGATTCCCGACATAAAGCACTGTCCTGATTTACGAGTGGTTGAAATATAAACATTTTCCTGCTTAATCTATTCTAGTTGTTCTTCAAACGTTCATTTTCATGATTATTTTTGGTTAATTGCCCTGATGATACCGAATTACATGGTAGAATTTATGCTTCATATGGCTAAGTTGGCAGTATCCTTGTTTTTTTATAACAAGATAAACATGAATGAAATATATCACTATATCTAATAAATGTTACATCTTGCATTAATGAGTATAACTCGTCCTCATAACATCATCATAAATACAAATATGCAGTAACATCGTTCTCAAACAATGTTTCTTCATGTGCATACACTCGTTAGATTTATGATAACATTGATATATGTGCCCTAATAGCTATTGGACAATACATTAACAAAACAGGAAAACATGATATTTCAATGTGAACCTCTTTTATCTAATGCTTCCAATCATCAACTTCCCCCATTATGGCGCCAGTTATATGTGTATTGTGGTATTCTTTCTTTTCGTTGACAGATTGTTGTGAGATTAACCATCACGCTTGTTTCAACATTAACAAATCCATTTATAATTGGCCCAAATAGCTATCATACAATACATTAACAAAACAGGAAAACCTGATTTTTCACCTCGCACCTCTATTATCTCTGCCTCCAATCAACAACTTCACCTATCATGGCGCCATTTAACCATCATGCTAGTTTCAACATTAACAAATTCATTTATAATGGACAGCATACTTTTTACACAATTCGAAAATACTTGAATACGAATTGGAATTGTCCTGGAATTACAAACTCGACTGCCGTGCTACATTTGGGTCTTTGTGAATTCGAAATTCCTTAAATGATCCCATTTTTTCAAATAATATATAAAAGTGTTATTGTTGGCCTTATGGTTTGGTTAATAATAATAAACCATGTCTATCATATACATTCAAAATTGATTTTCTTTGGCAGCAGTATTTCGATTTTGACACTGTTGAAAATGTCACATCGATTATAAGGCTGCATACAAATGTTAAAAACTTCTCTGGCACAATGTTTTCAAAGGTGACGAGGATGGTAGTATTTTGTTTTTCAATCTTGTTGAAAAAAATAACGATGAGGGAGGAGAACATTTTATTTTTCCATCAAAATATAGCTTTGAAGTGGTAGAAGTTTACAACATGGAAGCATATGCATTCCTTCAGACCAATATTTTAGGTGTACAAATGGCTTTTGGAGTTAAGCAAAACTGTTGCAGCAAATTCTTAATTTCTTTTAAATGACTATAAAACTTTTCACACCCACACATATTAGTGATGCACCGATGTTTGAGAAACATTTCACTTTTTTATTTAGCCTTATTGAGCACATTTTGTCAGACAAGCAATACTTTTGTCAACATAAAATTAGCTCGTATATGAGGTTGACATGCCATCGATATGCTGCTACAGATTTCTCTAAATTAAACTATTTTATGCAAAGGGGGGTTTATGTCAATATACTGTCATGTTAACACTCAATTTGCATTACAGTCTTATGTAATTTGAAAGAACACTGCTCACCAACCAAATTTATTTCTTTATCATAGGATTATAACCTAACACATCTATACGGGATAACGCAGTGGTAGGTGAGTTCAGAGGCTAAGGGATAACATAGTGGTAGGTGAGTTCAGAGGCTAAGGGATAACATAGTGGTAGGTGAGTTCAGAGGCTAAGGGATAACATAGTGGTAGGTGAGTTCAGAGGCTAAGGAATAACATAGTGGTGGGTGAGTTCAGAGGCTAAGGGATAACATAGTGGTAGGTGAGTTCAGAGGTTAAGGGATAACATAGTGGTAGGTGAGTTCAGAGGTTAAGGGATAACATAGTGGTAGATGAGTTAAGATAAGATAAGATAAGATAAACTTTATTATCCCAGATGGAAAATTCGTCTTAAACTCAAAGAGTCTTTGGTAGAATACAATACAGAATAACAATACATGAAAACAATATAAAAAACAAAACAATAATAACATACATTGTGTTGATGGGTACTAAATATGACATATATATGTGCCATACTTTAATCAACCATGTCGTGTTTCAAGAGTTACATAATTGCTATTTGGTGTGAAGGTTTAGAATTTTTATACTGTATGGGACAAACGATTTTGATGCTCTGAGAGTTTTTAAATGCCAGATTTTGAAACGTCGTCCAGATCGTAGAAATTCATAATAATCATTTAGAAAGTGCGATGGGTCTGATTGAATGGCTAGTGCCTTCTTTTTAACTCTAGAATCAAACTTGAATGAAAGATGCTCAAAGTTGAAGCCGCAAATTTTACTGGAGGTGTTTACAATTTTGTCAATTTTGTTTTTTTTTGTCTTAGAGGAAGATTTCCATACCATGCATGGAAGCAGAAAGTCAGAATGCTATTGATAAAAGTTTGGTAGAATAATCTCAGAATACTGCAGATTACTCAGGTTACATCAAAAGATCGTAATTTTCGCAGGAAGAAAAGCCTTTGTTGTGCCTTTGCATGTACACAGTGTGAATTAGATTTCCATGAAAGTTTGTTGTCAATTATCGTACCCAGATATTTATACTCGTCTACTATTTCAACTTCCTGCCCGTCAATATTAACTGGCTCTAGTTTTTCCTTTTTCGTACGGAAATCAATTATCATTGCCTTTGTTTTACTTATATTCAGAGAAAGGAAATTTTCTTTACACCATATAATGAACGATTCAATATTTTCTCTATACTCTAATTCTGACTGATGAATAAAGCCCAGCAAAGCAGCATCATCTGCAAATTTGAAATTCAAACAAGAGGATAATTGAGATACACAGTCATTTGTATAGAGAGCGAAGAGGACAGGAGACAGGACACATCCTTGAGGAGCACCGGTATCAGAGAGTGTAGAATTCACTCGAACACGTTGAGGACGATTAACCAAGAGAGCTTCTATCCATTTGATGGTGTTACTGTTTACTCCCATGTGGAATAATTTTGTTATCATAAGATTCGGTTGGATTGTATCAAAGGCAGAAGGAAAGTCTGCAAATAGTATTCTTACATATGATTTTGAATTCTCTAGGTGACTAAGATATTATGCAAAAGAGAAATGAGTCCATCCTCAACACCGCGTCCAGCCCTATAAGCAAACTGAAGAGGGTCCAATAGATGTCCAGTATTTTGTCTAATTAGGTTCAGGATAATATGCTCGAAACATTTCATGATTATTGGGGTTAGAGCCACTGGGCGGTATTCATTATAAGGACTGAAGGTTTGGACTTTTTCGGAACTGGGATTATATGTGACGTTTTCCATTTTGTTGGTATATGATGGGTGTCAACAGACATCTGACACATCACTCTTAAGATCCCACACAGCTGTTCACAACATTCCCGAAGTGCAATGCCAGGTACTCCATCCGGGCCACTAGCTTTCCTTATGTTTATCTTTCTAAATGCTAACATAACATCAGTATCCGTTATGACTAAGTCATCATCTTCGTGTAGGCTTTGAATGAAAGCACTCCTACTCTGGGTGAAGTCATGTATATCAAACCTAGAATAGAATTGATTAAGATCACTAGCAAATGAAACATCGTTTTGCTTGTTAAAAAACTTATTTTTACTATCGTTACCAATCATAGTTTTAATTCCGTTCAACGCTGCTTTCAAATTGTTACATTCCTTCTCAATTTTATCTTTATACTCAAGTTTGCACTTTTTTGTTACACGTTTGATATCCCGTTGAATCTCTGTATCTCTGAATCGTTGTTCACAGGTTAAGGGATAACATAGTGGTAGGTGAGTTTAGGGGTTATGGAATAACATGGTGGTAGGTGAGTTCAGAGGTTAAGGAATAACGTAGTGGAAGATGAGTTCAGAGGTTAAGGGATAACATAACACGAAACGTATCTACAGAATAGAAAAGATCGATATGTATATATATTCAGATGCAAACCTACTTTATTAAATTGAAATATTGTAATGCAGTTATATGGGATGTTGTCAAATATTTCTTCATAATCACAATGGTTAAATCTGAAAATGTATTGCTGACTTTTTTCTAGTTGTTGCGATATCAGTACAATTCAATTCAACTCAGCTAAACGCAAGGGGGGAATATGACGGAAATCAAATGACCTTTGTTTTCTAAAACTATAAATAGCTGCTGTAAATGATACATATGTGTTACTCGGATCGCTGTTCAAGACAGATATTATACTTCAAATCGGAATATACAAACTTGTTTCTCAGCATATGAATGATCCTTTAGGTTTGTGTTGATATGTGGGAAGTATATGTATGGACTAACAACGTCTGCATCTATTTTTGTCAACAACTTTCACCTCAGTTGTTCTTTTTGTCTAAAATGTTATAAAAGAAAACTATGCATTATTAACTTGTTTTTAGATTAAGCATTTGGAGGAGATGGATTATCTAGATACTAGATACTGGTAATGCATTAAGTTGGATATAAAATAATTATTATTCATGAATAAATACAGATTTGTCAATGGATTCAAGATTTTTTTAAATTATCAGTCAGGGTTCCTTCACAATGTTTAGATTACAAAACCGTATTTATCAATAATTGTATGTAAACATCCTTTATATGAGTCATAAATCAAACGGTATGTCGAATAATGCAGGGAAAATATACTAATTAGAGGAATTACTTTCTCAACAAGGTATTAACATACAATGTATGTTCTTTATATGATGTAACCAGTCAGCAAATGATATGATTAAAAAAATTAAATATAACAATATAATGCTTGTTTGTTGAGATATAATCAATGATTTATTTTGTAATATTGGAATTTTACTGACGCCATATTCCTTTCGCGGGGTATGTTTCTGTACTAATATCTTTCCTCTTAACACACTTACTTAGAATTTGCTACTGTTTCTTTAAAGATGCCTTTCATAAGATAGATCTTAAAGTCCAAATAAGGCTTTATTCAAGTCTTTGAACATAAGTTAATGAAGTTATATTGGCCTTCTTCACCATCACCGACCACTAGAGTCAATAGAACTTCCAACAGTACATGTAGATATATTCTATCATTCCACTGTGGAAATATATTACAAAACATCCACTAATTTAAATTAATAATTTCCATAGAGCAATAAAACAAAATCAATCTAACAATTGTTCATTGTCGATGCATTTTTTACTATGAATTAAAGTGATTTATTGTTAAAGTAATCTTCGTGATATTGATACCAGACACCGGACACCAACTCGGCAATTCAATGTAGTGCCTATAAAACCTATGATGTCTGTATGTGATGGTCCAAATAGACTCTTGACATTGTCATGCGAGGTTTCAGCAAGGATTGTACGGCCGTTTTTTATAGACTTGGTTTACTTGATGAGCAATTTCAAAACTTCGACTATTCATAACTGTTCAATATGAAAACCATAAATTTGACATCATTCTACAGTCAGACATCTTTATGACCAAGTGAATATCTAAAGCCTTTAGCGGGTTTATTGGGTTTCAGTTTCAAATGTCGGGGGTTTCAAGTACAATTTATCGTTTATTTCAGTAATTGTAGGATTGTAGGAGATTGAGTAAACATATAGAGAATACTAAACGACGTCCCGTTTAATAACATATTTATGAAACGAGTGAGTGGTTTGGTATTTAACGAGCGAAAGCGAGTTAGATACCGATACCATTCACGAGTTTCATAAATATGTTATTAAATGGGACCGAGTTCAGTATTTTATTTATTATTATGATTAAGTTGCACGAACTAGTCAATAAATGGGACAAACTTCATTGCGACCGCGGCGCTGATATTGTGACGTCATGCTTTAACCATTATGATGTCATGTCAATCGAAAGCTCGCGATGTTATTACACTAAGTGTAATATTTATTTAACAGTGATATTTTCAACGGGATGAGTAATCAATATTTTTACTAATGAATCTCTGTCAGAATTAAAATAAATAACATATCTAATATACTTACCGGTAATAAGAAATGTGATCATTGTCATTAGTTGAATAAAAAAGATCGTTGTTTGAAATAAATGTCATATCCAAATGCTTTTTTTTTTAAATTAAAACATCTAACCAACAGATAATAATACTATTAACCGTTGTGTCAATGTAATAGTAAACATCAAGAAGTTCGCTGAATAGGGAAATCAGTAAAAGTCTATAATATATTAAATTATGTTTGGTGCACCAACTGAAGACGTCATTTTGATTAAAGGAGCAATGGGGTGAATTTTGGATTGCCTCAGAAATTTTGTCTTTCTTTCCTGTGTACAAAATGATCGATCATGTGGGTGATATGTGTGGAATATTGAGAGTTGAATGATTTATCAGTCACTGCAATCCATTTGAATTCTTTCCTTTTATTATCGGAATGTAAATGCTTTGAACTATCTAATAAAAACACAACTACAATGCAGCTTAGACTTTACTTACATTTCAAATAGTTTTAGGTACCTAATGATCATGTAGTTAATCCGAGAATAACTTGCAATTTATAAAAATCCATAAGATTAACCCTTTATTCAGCATGAACGTTAATCTGTATTACCTGCTCAAATGTTTATTTGAAATTCGTTTGCAATTGTTTAAGAACTTTTCTCTCAATATTTGTTCACATTATTCTTTCAGTAAGAAATGAGCTTTCAATGCAAAAATAAATAGTTTTTATCTTGATCCCTAAGTTATATTTCACAATTTCAAAAAGCATCATAATGTTATCAATATTAATATAAATGTTGCCAATATCGATGTAATTGTTTGATAAACAGTCTTCATCGGAAAATCTGTGCTCCTGTTTTCAGCCATTACTCTAACTGAGATTGATATCGGACATAAGGCTGACATTCCTATCCATGAGAAAATTGCCGCTTTTATGGCCTCCGATAGTACTAACAGTGTGACGAACGACTAAAAATTCATTACAAAGGTAATAAACTCGATCTGAATGGTAAAATTGGTTACTGGAAAGTGTGCCTGAACAACTGTCTATACTCGGCCAATATCAGAGTTCAACCAAATAGGTTAACAGATATATATATATATATATATATAACTGAATCAATTTGTTCCATTTCGCTTTCACATGATAATATATCTTTAATTGAACTGTAAATAAGTGTTGATTTTATAACAAAACTGTAGACTACTGATATTGGTGCATAAAATGTCTTCTTTGTAGGAACAGATCTGTAATGTCAAATGGTTATAAATTTTACTGATCTTAAATTATGTCCATTTTAATTTCTTGAGCTCTTGTATCACAATTTCATTATTGTACACGACATATATGTCCAAAACAGCTTTGCAAAATAGACACATCACCATACATATCGCACCATCAACTTCCGATCATCAGGTAAAACTGGATCTTCAACCTCAAACAATTGGTACCGTGGATAGCACTTTAAACTGGATGACCTCAAGTGACGGTAAAGTTACAAAAAGTGACAACACAAGACCGAATTTGTGTTTTAGTTTAATTGTAGGAAACGAAAGTCCACTAATATCAATGGAAACATAAGGTGAATAAGATCAAGGCCCTAATGACCGCTTAACTCAATATATGGTATTACCATCTCGCCCTCGGATAATATCTTCCACATGCCGTTTCATGGTAGCCACTGGATGTCTGAATACCTGTTGAACAACTCATGCATGCACGTGCATCTCGGAACAAGGTGTGTTTGTGATGCATGCTCACATTCGATATGTACTTAATGTAATGTCAACACTTGCTATTTCTGGTTTCAAATTTCAAATGGGTGGTGCGATACTTATGACGAGGTGCAAATGCTAACATAGATAAATCTAACTAAATCATGTTGTTTCATTTTTTCTCGCAAATAGTACTATAACATTACTTTATAAATTAAAGTCTCAATATGTGTTGCTTTTATATTTTTAAAAAATTATATTATTACTTAAAATGTATACTTTTGGGGAAGTGTTTCATTTCTTTGAACTTTTGCTCTTACCTTTTGCTTGTTTTAAATGTTTTCTACTTCTTATGTACGAGAGTTTCATTATCATACATTCTGTAACACAGCAAAACCACCGAGTACTCTGGAATCTGGGAACCAGCTGAAAACAGGGTAATAGGAGCATCAATCTGCTGAAACAAGGCAAACTGGTTTCCAACTGGAATCCATTTTGGATTCTATAATATTTAATATATCCGTAATGGAAACCAACATGAAACTCTGATTATGTGTTTCCTGTTGGTTTCCATTCCTGGAAATTGCAATCAATGTTTCCATGAAATGGAAATCAACAGGAAACTATAATTTGAAGTTTCAAACTAGTTTCCATTCATGTAAATTGCAATTATTGATTCCAGAACATGGAAAAACTGAATTAAACAAATATCTTGAAAGCCAAACAATCTGTCAAAAAACAGAGATTTGAGAAATGAATTTGTGTTTGAACCGACATAAAGATTACAAGATTCATACTATGATGTAATTTTATATATAATACTTCTTCGGAATTAAAAATCAGCTTTATCTGGCGACAGTATTTAGAAGCTTCAAATATCTTTTTGGTCGCTAAACAATCACCCGAGTTCTGTGTTCATATTGGTTATTACAAGTTCAATGAGTTCATTCTACCACTATGTACTACCGTTTAGGTTATGAGATTATTACATGCGCATTCACCATTGAAAACAGTGGTTGATAAAGCATTGGATCTAGGGGCATCTCTGTCACTAAATTATCCACGTGATCGATCATACGTTGAATAATAACTAAGAAAAAGTCCCCAAGCCATCCCAAATTTATTTCATTACTCTTTTAATCAAAATGATTTTTTCGGTTGTTGCACGATATATATTACATCAAAGGAATGAGCCATTTCCCTGTAAAACGAAAATCTTACATTCTCTTAAACACGTATTGACAATTAAATATTACATTAGCAATCGCTCTAGTTTGGATTTACAGTATCAATGTTGTTTTGTGTTTTAAATCATTAGTATGTCTGATGTTGAAACAATTTCATTACAAGCATATTATTGACTTGATCTGCAGTTGAGTTGAGTTTAGTTGTCGTTGAGAAGGATAAACATTACATAACCGGCAGCAAATAAAGACTGAAATAGGTTGATCATTGCATTGGGTAAAAATTAATTGAATTGTCAACACATTTTGAATAGTGATCCGAAGTTTTGCATACTTAATATTTCAATAATATATCACACACACGCTCCAACTGGACAAGAGATATTTGAGTACTTAAAGTAAACAAATGAATTGGTATCGTATACTTGTACAATAGATAAGGTTATAATGCATTATTAGAGAAGTTAAAATGTAATTTAACTTCACTTCGTTTCTTTTATTCTCTAATTTATTAGTATCAAACGCTAGTCACCATGTTATCATGTTACATTAATGACCCATTAAGGATGACTAATAAATGACATTAGGAAACGTGTTACATGTTACATGTTACAATTATTGATGATAGATTAAGTGAAGTTCCAACCCATTGGACAGGTGCTGTGGGGATTGTAATTGGTACGCCCTTATACCACCCACAGGGTATGTGTACCATTAGTATTTATATTCACATATTTTATCACTATGCTTTATGTTTGTTATTATATCATATTATACACAACATTGTAAATATTATCATCATTAATTGTGTGGTGATGTTTCATATTGCATAACATATGTATCATTTCGTATTGGCACCCATTAATATAAGCTGTTGTATGTGATGAGTAACATTGGTACTATTTATCAGTATCAATAATGTATTAACCTATATATGTACTTTTATGTGTCTTGTATGTTTGTGATGTTTATCATATCATTATTTTTATTGTTACAGGGTGTTTTCCTATCAATCCATCATCCGTATACCATCCCTCGGAATGAATGGTTTTTTTATCAACACGTGGCCCTGCTACACAAGTAACCGGGTTTGTTTTGTTTCAGGTGAGAGATTGTCTTATCTCTATTGATACTGTCTGAATATCTGTAATAAAAGGAGTCTTCTACAAATGGTAAACGCTGATGTGAATAAGGTTAGTCTACAACAGCTTAATAGGTTAGAGGGACTTTAGTGTGGCGATATCAGCGTCTTGCTTCGAAACCTTCGTGTTTAACTTTCAGCACGATTTTAAAATTGGCTGTTTATTGACTATTAGGTTAAGCGTTGACAAACAAGTAATAGTCTGACTTCTTATGAAGATAAAAACCTTGAGGTTACATGTGTGTAGCAAACTGCCAGTTAGCGGTCTGGTAAACGAGTTTAAAATCGTCAACTCGTTCTGTATCTTAATAAAAGTGTACGACCGTTCATGCCATCAAATCAATCTTTGTCAACATCTGACAGAACACTGAGACCGGATTATGTTTCAAATTGTCGATATGATCATCAATCAGATTTAGGCAATTTCAATCTTTTCAGTGAACTGCTATAGTTGAATAAGTTTACAGTAATAATATTGATAGCTCTGTATTCGTCAATTGGGACATACTTATCAGTGCTGTACATGACATGCTGTACATGATTTTAATACCAATAATCTTGTTTCCGTATTTCGTGCCAAACTCTTTAATTGGTTACTGTATTCATAATACGGGTGAAATGATAACTTGCGTAATTTGAGAACAGTTTTCCTGATGGAAAATCACAGGGTTGACATATATAGAGCTATAAACATTCAGACGTGGGTCAATGATGATGGCCTGCACAGTTTGCATGTTATATTGTATTTTCATATCTGCAACCAAACTCGTTCACGTGCTACTGTATAATTCATAACAAAGTTCAAATGAGGAACAGTTTAGGACGTTTCAAGAGGTGATATATGTAGACTTAGATGTCGGTGATTGGTTGCAGAGCATTTATATCAGTTAACTAAACAGAATGTTGTTAGTTAGATCTTTGGAATGGACAAGTCATTGAGGTACCATTGCTGTGTTGTTGAACTGGGCCAAATGGATATTTTTCCTGGAAACATTATTTCTATATCTTATCTTATTAAATAAGCTTTCGAAAAATATGCATCGTTGCTAACTTATGGCACCATAAACCGAATCCATTGCAGACGTCGAGCCTGTACAATATCTTCTGACAAGCTTATACACAATTTGTGATTAACTCCAGTCCACCAAGCTGAGAATGAGAGCGGTAACCTCATATCGATGAACCTTGTTGGGATATGTGAATATTATCTCAGATTGAAACCTGATGATGAAGAGTAAATTAAATTACCAATGATAAAACGTCTATCACTTTACTACACATGAACTTCTAAGTATGTGAGAAATATATATCGATCTGCAAATGGCACCTCTAAGCAGACATTAAACACGGGGATTATCTTGATTGCTAGCGTTTTAGACGTCGCTCTTGCCTAATGCAGTGCTGACAGACATTTGATCGGCTACCTCTAGGTTAATAGGACTACACAAGTGGGACATATCAAGATATCTGACTTTTTCAAGGGGAGGGCGGCAGACGATGTGAGGTAAAGGATATAGAGTGCTTTCACCATGCAATATATGTTTATCGTCACTCAAACAACCAATGGACTCACATGCAAGCTGAACGGATGATAAATAATTCAATCAGGTAGTCCAACAACTCAACATAATGGGTCCATCCACCTGTATATCAGCTGATCATGCTATCCTATGCAATTCTGAAGTCATGTGCCTGATTTATACAGATGATTTATGTGTGTACAATATACATGTTGTTTGCATGGTTATTTCATGCTGATTATCATAGAAATGACTTCAATCTTGAAAACATAAAACATTAACATCTAACCCAGCCATTTATTAAATGCTCCATTATATAGACAGTAAAATATTGGAGTATATATTGGTAGTACTTTAATTGCATTTGCATCAGTTCATCCCTATTCCTGCGGATCACAACTAGCTATCAGCAATGGAAAATCGCAACACTTATACTGAGAACGGCTATCTTGATGACTTGTATTGGTGATGTCACCCTTAGCTAATGCCATCTTGACAGCCATTATTTTCACAATCCCTTTGTTAATGCAAGAACACACTTGGGCACATCACATTGCCTTATAATGATTTTTTAAAGGTACATCCATTGTGTTTCATAACATTTTATTTGGCTTTAATACGCTCCAACTCAACACATGTGCTGTCTACAATACAAATAAATTCGATCACCTTGCATATGTATCCCCAATCACCAAATATATCATAATTACTAGTTTCCAATTAAAATTGAGTAACATCATTATTCATGCGTAGAAACCGAAACTGCACGTCCCATTGACATGCAAAGTAGTTATATGACCCATTAAACTTATCTCACCAAATTTGTCATTCTGTCTGTTATAAATAAGATTCCAAAATTACGTTTGACTCATTGACGCGCACCACTCGCTGTGCATTGTCCGGTTTTCGATCAGAAATCACTACTTTTACCTTCATATCGTCAATATGCTTAGTCGACTATCATTAAAATGATTGTTTTCGGTAACAATCGGTACCTCTCGATAAAGTAACACCATTTATAACGTTTGCAAGATGTGACCCCCAACAACACAATGGATGTACCTTTAAATTGGAGGCGAAACTCAGAATTTAGTTTCAGAGAATTTATTCTGCAATCTCATTTTCATTTTCGTTATGGATCTACTCACGTTGATTAATTGGATGTGATGATTTAACTTAATTTATGTATATACAAAATAAGGTTTATATTCCCAGAACGGTATAACACTTCTAAGATTTGAATCATAATTTCCAAATATGAAACATTATAATTGCGCTAAAGTTAGAACTGTTGAATGAGAAACCGACACTGGCATTTCTATTTAAGACAAAGATTTGGATCAGAGATTCTGTATTTTTGGGTTATCTTTATAAAGTTGTGAACATGGACACATAGGATGATATTGTGTATACTTGCACTTGTATTCTCTATTAGGCATCTAATGTTTCTAAATATTAGTATTTATCATACAATGGATAGTGTTCTCGGCGGGGGTAAAGACAACGGATATTTTAGGTATCCGTTGGGGTCATATACGCATACCGATGCAAATTGGAAGGCCATATGTAAATTTTAGGGAATACTTTCCCATTGTAAACAAACATGGCGTTACGCCTATCCATCGACGATCGTGTTCAAGTTGACAGCCGTGGTTACGGTACTGTAAGTGCTCTGATCGAAGAAAATTCATGTCTAATTTATTACTAAAGTGATGTAAAATTTAAATAAGTGTTCAAATGGCTAAATAATACTCCTGAAAAATAAAAAAAGGTGTTCTTAAACGAGCGTACTTGGTTCGATTATGCTATGTATGTCCATTTCCATCGAGTGCCAGTTTAAGGTGTTCAAATTAAAGTTTCCGCTCGACAATATTTCAAGTTATCTGACTGATGTTGCAATAGAGTAGAGTTTTAAATATGGTACAACGATGGAAAAGTCAACCTCTGTTCCTTTATATGCTGCATTTTGTCTTCCAATATTGATATCTGTTTCTATGAACACAGCCTATATGGTCGTGTTATGAAATGTTTTACTCTCTTACTTTTTACAATTTACAATTTATTGTATAAACGTTATACTGAAAGAAAAAAATCAGAAAAATATTATGTAAAACAACGTGCGAGAGTGCCTTCAAAGGCACGTTTTTAGCATTTTTTTATGTTAAAATTGTCCATTTATAATAAATATCCATACAGTTTATCTTTACCTAACAGTGTAAAATAGCATAGTTCACGACTTGATTATCTAACAGCGTCATGTAGAAAACGAAAACTGTTGGCGGCCATTTTAGTGTTACCACCTTTTGATAATTCGAGAATGGGAAATGGATCTACATTGCTTAACCAAACAATAGCAATTCGTTTTGAACTCCTTTTTGAAAGAGGAGGCCTAGGATTGTTTTGCAATTGGTACATGTAAAATATCTTTTCCATTTTGTAAAATCAAATGTTTTTCTTTTAGAAACCGTGATACAGACCCTTTAAGGAGGCAATTAGATAAAGCAAAAACTATCTTTAAAAACTCACTGTTACTAAATGAACATAAAACGTTTTGTATTAAGAGTAAATGACAAGTCACATGTCACAGTGCCGTCAACCTCCTCATTTACTAAGCCTGACACTGTAAGAACTCCTGAAATAACTCTTCTGTTTTGTCCCCTCTGTCTTATGAATGTTCTGTAGTCCTCTCTGATTGAGATTACTGGCTTGGGTTCACATATCCAATTTCCTATCAACTATATAAATCTTTAGATACATGTCCAACTTGTCAACGAAAGAAATACAATATATTATTCAGATATCTTTCAAAGTAATTGATCTATCAGTTTAACAGTCTATTAATTCTACTGAGCCAGATAGCTTATATTAACGAACAATTGCCAAAGGGAAATCTGATTTCTCTGTATGAAAAGATAAAAGATGAGCTGTCGTTCATTGATCAACGGAACAATACAGCGCCTTCCTTCTATAAGTTTTCATATGAATCTGAATGCTGTTCACACACACGGAACCAAAGTTAATTAAGGGTAATTAGCATCCTACAGGCTTCTGTCATATAGCCATTCGTGTGTTAGCTCTCCTCTTGTGATCAATCCTAAAGAAAGTAGTATATAATGAATGCACTAATGACGCCTGTAATCCTACGATGACAGAGATAGCGATGTTTGAGGCGGAGTTGTCTGACAGGGTTAATACTACTATTCCAGATGATGATCGTTCCTCGACAGCTGAATGATGTTGTAAACATAAAATATTCCCAATTATCCTTGCAGTTGTAATTACTTTATTTCAAAGTCCCTATCACTTGACGTGAATTACATGACCATAGATTCCAACAATCTCTGGGTATTCATATGGTGTGTTAAGGGGCTAATAATCTTTATTTATTATACCCCCGCTACGAAGTAAGCGGGGGTATATAGCGGTCATTCCGTCCGTCCGTCCTTCCGTCCGGTCAATTTTCTCAAAAACCGTCAAAGGTACATCAACAAAACTTTGTACATTTGTTAACCATGTTCTTCCGATCGCGCACAGACAATTTTCAATTTTCTGAGATTTAAATTTGTTGTCGTTTCCATGGAAACGTGACTTTTCTCGAGTTTTCTCGAATACTGTTCAACCTAGGTGAATTAAATTTTTGTTGTGAGTACTCTTTATCGAGTTCGAAAACCAGTTCCGAAATATTATTTTTTACGGAGTTAAAACCCCTTGACCCCTTGAATCCGAAATTTAACTAAGTACCAAAAGAACTGTGATGCTCCAATGGGGACAAGTTTTCTCGGCAACTATTACATCTAGGTGAATGAAATTTTACATGTAGGTAGTCCAGATGATACTCTTCATCGAGTTCACAGTCCAGTTCTGAAATATTATTTTTTACAGAGTTATGAAGCCCTTGAATCTGTAATTGAACTTGGTACAAATTACCGGTGTGATGCTCTAATTGGAAAAATAAGTTACCTGAAACATATTACATCTGGGTGAATGGAATTTTGTAATAACAGTCAGTTCCTTAAATTATTTTGGACAATATTATGATGCTCGAAGCTGATTTTTAAACATAGTAACCTTCACATCTATAATTCTCAATGGACGGATAGCGGATTGCGTGGGTATGTGAGCCATGCTCACTTTTTTCTTGTTTAATGATTTATGTATGATGTGCGTTACCGTCGTTGATGAACTATTAATAGGTCCTGGGCTTCTTGTGCAATATTCTCTGCTATTCATAGGTTTGTCATGAAGACCCAATATCTTATTGATTATTGTCGTTTGTAAATGGATCTTATGTGACTTGCATGGCATGAATGTATCGATCAATTATGATTTATCTTAGAGCTGCATACAAAACACATTGCTAAACCTAGTTAAGCACATTCGAAGTTGTATATACAGTTGAAATAATATGAATTGTCAACATCTGTATGCGGTGTAATCCGTAACTGAACAAACAAGAAACGTCTTTGAAAGGAGAATCTAATGTGTATGTATGTCTGTCTTATGTTTCGACGCCTGAAAAACATCACAAATGCTTAAAAATACAGGCAATATTAAATTTAGAGACTAGAATGTCATAATAGAATAGAATAATAGAATAACATACATTCATTTGCGAAAATAAGTGATGGTAGAATCTTAATTTAGAACGAAATTCCTGAAGCACGAGGTTAAGAAAGCACATTATAAATGTTTGTTTTAGGGGGTCGATGAGGACATAATGTTTTAATGAAATTTTTGTTAAATCACTTATATTTACAACAATGCTACTTGAAACAAAGTATATTAGTATTCGGTCAATGGGAAGGCTACAATTTGTGATGGTTAATCCTCAGTTCCTTCAAGCAAAGTTGTATATTGCTGATTGTGTTTATTTGTGAAATCGTGTGCTCTGTCAATTCTCATCTTTATGAAGTTTTGTTCTATATCTATCAGTTTTTGACGTTTATGTACTCAATAAGTTTACAGAGACACGGCATTGACTTGTATACATGTTCAATATTATATGAAAAGGATCATGAAAAGATAACTGCATTTATATCGAGGTTGCTCTTGCGTCCTGACAAATATATCATCTTTTCAGTGACATGTTTTGCAGGTTTTATGCTCAGAAAAGTCACAAGCGTAAGACTTCCACAGACATTATATATAAACATACATCTTCGTTTCAAACTTTGGTTCTTTAATCTGAATAAATCATCAAAAACGAGGATTATTCAAACAAGTCTTGAAACTAAATGGTTTCAACCGCACATTGTATCTTCAAATCAAATATGAAGGTAATGTCATTACAAATTTAGTTATGGTTGACCTGAGTCGTGTGATTATCCAATGAAGGTCATGCTATTGGAAAGATAGTGTACATGGTCCACTGGTCACTGAGTATCATTTTTACACAACGTCGAGACAGGTTTCAATAACGTCTATCATGCCTAAAGTATTCATAAACGTACTGAGGCATCCAATGGAGACGTTTATATAGGAACCAATTCCGTCGTGACCTCTTGTGATCAGAACCTTTAATGTTATCTCCACGCGTCTATGTCCATAGGAGGTTGGAGGTAAAGAGGCATACAAAAATAATGATATTAAGAAAATTACAAAAGTATTTGCATGTACATTGTAAACAAACTTAAATGGATTGAGATGGTCAAGACATAGTTTATAAAATAATGATAAATAATAAATCGTAAATATAGTCACGAGTAAAGATAACAGGGTTCAGCCACATATATGATTCATTTCCTATTAAGAACATTATATCAGCAGTCATTCCTGAAAGTTACACGAAAATATGTAAAGACCTGAAGCTACAGCGGCCTGTGTACATCTTGTAAAACGAAAGTAGGATGTTCCCCCTTTGTTTACAGTACAAAATGAAAGTCACAATTGATCAAGATAAAATGCTTATAGCTCATTGGTTATGTTTATCATCAACCTTATTACACATTCCCCATTTAGAGTAATATTTTCCAATTCTCACGAGGTATTAAACAACAAACTATGATTTTGCATTATTTAATTATGACATAACAAAGACTCGCTACAAACGCGACCATTGTTAAATAGAAAGAAGGCAGAAACTGTCCAACTTAAAATACCTCAACATAAAAAAGTCATAGGTTATAATAACTATTGTACTAATTTTAATTTTCATATTTAAGAAAATGTTTTGTATGTCTGATGAGGTATTAAAGAATATTCTACAAGTTATTGTTATTAAGGTATTTACACAAACTCACTAAAAACGCGATCTTTTATATTTTTAGAAATTGAAAGCTTAATTGTGGGCGGAAATGACTGTTCTCAAGCAATGTTATTATTGATTCATAAAGACCTTAGTCCAATTTTATTTTCACGAAAAAAACATCATAATTCGACGAGTAGGTACATGTATTTGAGTAATGTCCCCTTAAAGCTTGAATTTTTCAAAAATTACTAGATTTCGAGTGCATAACACACACTGTATTAGTATGTATAAGTATTAGTAGCTGGCGGCTGCAGTGGGCAAACTATAACATACAATGCTTCAGCTACATAATGTCTAAATATGAGCTTTTTAATGCTGGTATCTTCAGAGGTGAAGATTTCAAAGATGCATGGGTTGGGAAATTTTCAAAAGTGCGATAAAACAACGTGGCGGTGAAACCACGTGACCTACGATTTCGTCATGATTTACTTTTCTGCTCGTATTGTTAATGCATATCTTTTTTAAACAATTGCAAGTCTCTAAATACATTTTTAAAAATGTTCCAATGATTCGAACTGGACCTTTAATGATTTGGTGACGTTTGCTCCAGCCGTTTTTGCTTAATCGCGAGCCAAAATGTCGTGGAATAATAATAAAAGACGCCAATAACAATAATGATTCAGGGCTTTAACGCTTAATCATTAGTTAAAGTGCCAGTTCTCTTCTATCTTCTATTAAGATAACCAATTATCATTAAGTTACTACGCAATTAGGAAGTTATATAAATATGAGATTAACGTCACTGATCCTTGTCTCAGAGACAAGACAGGAACAAGTCTGTATAACTCATACTCATCTTGCACAACGAATAGCAACACGGGAACTTACCACTTCAACATTTAGAGCTAGTTTTGAAATACGAAACGTCTCTGTCCCGTCCAATATCAAAACGTAAGTTCATTCACTTTTAATAGTGACACATTTGAGTTTTCGTCACATAGTCACAGTTCTGTGTTATATATCAATTATGTTAATAGACCTGCAGTGTTGAGTTATTGTTAAAGTCGTCAGAACTGTTTAGTGTTAGGATGATGTAACGATTTAATTATTATATAATTCTAGTCGGCTGCATGTTTAATTTTGAACATTATTTTAGGAATAATAAAATTTCAATTAGGTCACAGTTGTCAAAAGGATTGGCATTTACCTGACTGAAACTGTTGTTCGAGTATTTTGTTGTAATGAATAAAGAAAACTACGAATTCAAAATGTTGCTAATATAAAAAGCATTACATGAATATTAATAGAGAAACTCACATTTACAGCCGATATCTTAGCTTAGGAAATCAACATAAAGCAAAAAGAAAAAAAGTTTTGATGTAAGAACTATAGGCTTTGATGTAGTTTGGACATTGAAAAGAATGAAGGAAAATTAACCATAGTAAAGGAGAGAATGAAGGAGGTTTATGTCAGTGCGTCGCTGTTAAGGTGACTTTCAGCAAAGATCGCTGGTGAGTTCTTCTTTGTGAGCCCTATAAAACAACAACATTGTCAAGACTGCCATTGAGATCATTGAATTTCAGAATTTATAACATGAACTTTAATTAATGCTTTCGTCTATGAAGTGTTAAGTGCTTGGAAATGCCATGATGACTATATCCTTTATTTCTCTTTGAATGTGACCCTTTCATGTTGAAATTAAATCGTAAATTTCTTTAAGGGTATCGATATTCGCTCAATTCGTTTACGTTAAAATACGTTATACATTTAATTTTTTAAGCTATAGAGCTGTTTCAGTTAACATTTCAAACCTGTTCACACATTTTTACCATATTGACCATGTACAGATTGTACAGATCAAATCATAAATTCCTGAAAATGATATTGAATTCTCAAGATTATTCACATATCAATTGAGTTTTCAAGAGGGCTATTTCAAAAGAAATTTGGAAGGTACATTACCAGTGGATCCATTTTCCTTTGTCTCTTTCTTGATGTCATAATTGTGTGGATTTTTCAATTATAAAATAATCTGGAGGTATTTAAAATCAATTTCCGTTTGTTACGGTTTCGTTTGTTCACAGGATATTGATTTAAATGAAAATCTCAGTTGTCAAATATGTTCAAGCTCTTATGTTCCTCTTCGTTGAATATTGCAACACAAGGAAAGTAAATAAAATTGTTTAGTAGTTTAGAGTTTTAAGTTAAAACTGAATGTTCTAATGATTACTGTTACATGAAGGTTTCAGAATAACGCTAGATGATAGATATCGTATTAAGCTTAACTGGTCTACACTTTCTTGTTGCACAATAACTGGATGGCCGAACTTCATTGTATTGGAAGCAGATGAAATTGGCAACAATGAGTTTATTAAGAGTTTTTTTCCAGAAATATGTGAAATTAATTTATGTAAGTGAAGCTAACGTGAGAATATGCCATTTAACCAATACACGTCGGAATTTAGTTATTTGTCCACTATTAATTAACAAAAGTTTTCTAAACTTTTTAAATTTGATTTAAACCGAACTCTTTTTCACATGTATACACTTGGAAAAATAATAAAGCAACATCCAAGTTTGTAAACTGAAATGTAGTGCTCTTGGATTGTTAGGATAAATTGAACGAGTATATAATCCCAGACATAACAATTGGTTATTTAACTACTCATTCACTTTAATAAATTCTCCATATGCAAAGTTTATGAAAATGTGAGGGAAAATGTGAAGGAACTGAATTATTACCTAAAATAACTATTGTCCTAGCAGAGCAACTACACTTCAAATTTTAGAATTGATTTATTGTAAACAACATTTTTTATACCACACACCAAAACATCTTTTATCATGCATGGTAAGAAGCTAACAGACATTAAACTTCAAGTCCCTATTTTAACGATAATTGAGAAAATGCCTACAACCATATAATTTGTGAATAAATTTGAAAGTATTTGAGTTCTATCTATTGATTAAACACTTCTACTCGCTTTAGATAATCCAATACCGTAAGTAGTGATCGTATTTGTTCATTAAGACAAGTTCATTGAAATTGAAAGTTTCATGTTTTTGTGAGATTGAAGGTGCATACTGCTTTAACGAGTGACTTTTGTTAAAAAGTCAGTTAGTTAGTGTAATCACGTCACTTGCATTGAAAGAATGACACAAATCACATTACAGCAACACATATTGACTTTCATTACGTTTCATAATGAAACTTTGACACCAAAATACCAATTTATTGTAAAAGCCCTTATCCAAAAGACAGTGAACCGTTATTCGAGTGACCTTTCGTTTCTACAATGCTAAATGATTGTTCTACCTAAAATAACAGTTTTCCTGATATATTGTCTTATTTCAAATCAAGATGATTTTGGTGTAGACAAAATTGGTTGTTGCTCAATTAATTTCCAAGTGTATATTTCCTGATCATAAGTTTAATGTTTACATTGATGTTAACAAGTCAATATTTAATAATGACACCAACAAGCTAATTCAAATACATAATATGAATCGTCTAGGTAAGTAAGTTCTTTCTCATCAACATGCATAAATCAACTCTAAAAGTAAGAGCCAGTTGAGTAAAGACAACGTAAATGAATGGTTTATGATATATGGCAAATGGAAATAATTTTCGAAGCTTTGTAACCTCAGATTTAATGGAAAACTTTGTTACATATTCCCTGATAAAATACATCAAATATTACACATATTCCATTGGAATTCCAGCTTTTTTTACGGATATTGTCATTATGTATTATTAATTGTTATACAACCCTTTGAAATACAATTCTTTACCGCAAATTGAGAGTTGACATGCATAATCAGGTAAATTGTATATTCCCTGAACTTTTCAGTTATTATGTTTATTCACTGATTCACCAAGTGAGTATGTATATCCCCTGAAATGAGTATGAAATGAAATTGTTATTTAAAATGCTTTTGGGCAGGGGGTTTGGCATTTAATTGTGTATACTAATAAATCCGGGTGACATCATGTTAATAACTATCAATCGGTAAACACTGGTGATATCTTGCATTTGTGTTGGTGCGGTTTCATTTTCTACCCGCTACCTACTTTTTATCTTATCTTTTCTATATTTTACATTACAAGTACAATTACTTATGACAATACCTATATATAATAATGTAATTGATCAATCTATATTTCTTTATCAAATGTCAATAAAGCGATATTAAATCCATAACAAAAAATTTACTATAACTGCATGATTAACAAATTACACCATCATCGTTGTAAACCATTGTCAAGTATTATTTCTAGTGAATCACATATGTTTAACAACGCCAAAAAAATTGTCAAATAACCATTGAAGTACCCAGTGTATTTGAACAGACATGATGATTAAAAGTTCTCTACATTGTTGAATGAAATAAATCATATCTTGTTAAATGTACATCAATGTATTATTTAGGGTCACATATTCCAGACGCTATAAATGGTGTTATTTTATCGAGAAGTACTGAAACAGTACTTGTGTAGGAAACTACCAATTTGGTGATAGTCAACTTAGTATATTGACGATATGAAGGTAAAAGTACTGATTACTGATCGAAAACCGAACAATGCACCGCGATTGATCATTCACAATCAACTTTCTTCGGCAGCAGTAATTCTTTTTATATTTAAAAAAAAAAGTGTTTCTTTTCACCAGCATATGTTCTTTGCCCACAACAAGATTTGTTCGTCTTGTGAAGTAATCAGGCCTGGAAAATAGTTCATTTATTCGCTATCATAATCATCGAAGCAATGACCCGTTGTATGTTTTGCCAACAAATCAATCTAGAAGTCTATTTCATGGTTACTACACAGCAATAGGTTATTGTAAATGAATAGTCGGATGTTAGACTCGTGTAATGTTTCTATGACGAACTTCTTCATATGTTGCATACTCATATTCCATGTTACTAGCATATTCCTTTTCTTCAGTTAAGTGGATTACTTTCTGTAACCAAATCGGAACATAAGGGAAAACATGTTTTTCATTGAACGTCATCTTTCTTGCAACGTGTAACTTTCAAACTATGATATTCTTCAGAATAATGGTATTAATTCCTATGCCTTTATGCTTAACAAAGTACACGCATATCTTTAGTTATCACGAGGATGAACAACATCTGCTATGCAACATACACTTATATTTTGATGATTTACACTTAATACTACCTTGTTAATATGGGTTTTTTTTAAATTTGTTGAAACTTTAATATGTATAATTAAATTTGTTTCAGATAGTTTCATGAGAGTAGATAGTCGGAAATATATGAAAATTTGTCACTGGTGTCGTGTTTGAAAGACAAATATCTCATAAAAAAATGTTGTATTTATCTTTATATATTGTATATGCTTTATAAAGACACTTATAGAAAGAATATGTTGAGGAATAACTTCAAGCATTTTTTCATTATATATCGCTTCCTTTGTACCATGAATAGAAATATAATTGGAAGCGTCGGAGAAGTTAATAACAATTTCTTCATATCCTAAAACGATATTCCTTGAAACGATGTAGACCTGTATTATATGTTTGCCATTCAAGTACCTGTTTTCTGAAATGTATGATCTTAATTATTTCAATTCTTTTGCATCATATATTTTTACACTTTAAACTGAGGTAATATTTACTGATGTGTCAATCCACATACGGCAATCTTATTATTTCGGTGTCTTCTTGGAGCCTTATTTTCACTGTCTGTTCACCTTTTCACTATTTTATCAACAAAATTCGCCAAAATTTAGTATCTTTTGAGAATGATACCATTGTCTATAGCTACGTTTCCGGAGCAGAACTCGAGCACCGTTAGGAGCAACTTAACGAAACTGGGTTTGTTTATTAATCATCACTTGTAATTGTGTATAAGGCATAGCTTACAAAGAAATCATTCAAATATGGCCTCATTTTACTAACAGCTACATCTGTAAAACATATGTCAAATCAAACGACTATTGATACTGATGGTTGATAACAGTATGTTTACTTACTAAGAATTCTACAGTATTTTCATTACTGATCTATGTGCTGTGCGATAGCAGGACAAACACAAACATTTAGAAACTATTAAAAAAACACTACCTAAACTAGCGGCCAAATTAAATGCTACCAACGAATGATATCCACAAATGATAAATCTAACTGAGACATAGCTAACTAACCTTAATTTGTAATTTTTGCAACACTATCTTATGCTAACATTTCAGAATATGTCGTTTTTGAACGTCCCTTACTAGGAGATAGGAGAGTGGAAATGTCATTTTTGCCTTTGCTTGTTTATACCTTCCTACAGTGACCATTTGTTAACGAATTAAAGTTCATAAAAGTTTTAAAAACACATTAACTGCATGCATGATTATAACTAGCTGCAGTTGCTTCGCCAAAATAGGCTCTTGGACACTCTGTCGTCGCCGTTTTGGCTGCAGACACATCCATAGTAAAAACTAACCTCTGCGAACATAAATTGAGTTCGCTGACGCTTATACTGCCATAAAAGTGAACTGACTTGACCAAACAGTATTTTTTGTTGCTATGTTGTAATCAACATATATGTCATCGTAAGCGAGCGATAACTTTAATGATAATCATGATAATATACGGTGTACAACCTTGAAAAGTTGAAAAATGTTCATTCATTTTGTTTCTGTAAGCATATGAGCGAGAAACACGTCATGGAAGATGGACACGTTTTCGAGTCCAAAAGCAACGTAAACTGGGCTACTGTCTGTGTCGTATCATATTGAGATTGATCTGTCAGACGCGATATATTGATATTATCTTACGTTTTTTAATTTTTCAAAAGTGTACCACTGTACATGTAGACCATATTTTCCTATCAATGTTTTATCAGTTAGACCTACTTATTAGCATCGGCGAATAAATGGCAAACTTCGACAGAGGGGTTTATTATATTTGAATAGCCAACTATTTATCTCAGTAAGTCACGGATTTTAAAACAATCCACACACAAGTCAACAGTCTTGGTGAAAGAAAGCCAACATTTCAAATCCGTGTTGCAAATCCATGAAAGTTAGCGACCATATGCTTATAGGCCTACTGTCGGCGAACTCATAAGTTTCATGTTTCAGTCAAAGTTCATCAACTTTTACTGGAGTTAATACAAATACACAAATTTAAAAATCAAGATCGTTCATACACTTAAAAATATATAGGAATGTGGAGAATTATTTTTGTAGAAATCTCCGGAAGAATAGGACTAATAAAATGATTGATTTTACTGCTGTGTAATACTTACTACAAACTGAATCAAATAACGCAATTGAGTTGTGACGCAAAGCGGAATGATCTCCTGTGCGGAGTGATATTTCCATATTTAACTGTAATATCTGCATCATGTCAGTGAATATTATACCTCTTTTTTATTTAAAGAATAAAGTGTTTCTACAGTCAACTCTAGCACTGCGTCATCAAAATTGCAGAGGAAAAGTATAGAGGAAAACATTATGGTCATCGTATCCCGCTTTTACGTTTACGTTGTTCCGCAGTCATGTCACTTATTAATTCACAGTGTTTACTCAATGAAAGTTTTTGAATGTTATTAATTCACCCATTGATATTCTATACAACAATATTTTAACCGAAAGTTCAGTTCGTACCTACGGGAGTTCAAAGTTGTCTGCGAAAACACAGGTTCACCGCCTTTACTTCAGCATTGCGTAATCGCGTGTCGTCGCCCAGTCTTCTATTTTTAACATCGATTGATCATACAGGAATTCTACGTAATTTGCATATCTAAAAATAGACTCAAGATGGCGACACGGGACTGCTGATTTGCCTTGATTGTCAAATTAATCAGACGGTAAAACTAATAATTATCATTTCAACAGGGTCAAAATATCTACAGGCACATAACATAATAAATAAAGAATGGTTTTTATTAATGAGTCGTACAATACTAGCACCAACCGTTGTATGAAACTCCTGAAAGGTACCGAATAGACTTAGAAATCGGTTAGGTTTAACAAGGGTAGACTCTATAGCTATGAACATGATGATACTTGGGGAAGAGGTCTATATAGGTACAGTTCTGCAGCTAGGTTATCACATGTTTTCACACTATCATTTTCGATTATATACTGCTAAAACTGACCATCCACTAATGTGGTGCCGGGGGATAAGCCATTGCTCTTGAATTAATTAAGTATATTGGGTGAATATTCAAATAATTTACACTATTTATTAAAAGTTCTAAAATGTTTCGTGTATCATGATTTTTTTGTGAAGAGGAAATGGTGTAAATGAAACTGTGGTATGATATAAGGTCTATTCCAATTAAATGTGTTTTGAATGTGTATGTGCCCTTCTATCCAGTGACTTCAAATGTTTACTTGATGTGAAGTCGAGGTATCAGTGGCTGAGTGGGTTAACTGTTGGCGGAGTCTGTGCTAGCGATTGCTTCCTGACAGAGAGGTTGGGAGTTCCAATCCTGTAAAATAAACAGGCTGGTTCTACCAGTAGGCCGGCAAACCATTAATCATGTTATGAACGCTTGCTTAATCACAGTCATTCAATCTTATGTTCTCCTTTAGTTTTGCCATTTAAAAGAAACAGGATGTTTTCTCAAAAAATTCCATTTCTTCATTGAGCATGATTTTTTTCTGAAATATTAAGTGCTCCTTGTCTTTCTTATAATATGTAACGTGGACATTTCGTCAATGTCTGGGTGAACGTCAACCAATTTATAATTAAAATGAAAAATCAATTGCAAGCCTTTCTGCTAACAGTTTATTGATTATAACATAGCTTGTAAATATAATGTGCATACAAATAATTTCCATCAAATACATTTTGGTTGCTATCTTAATTTTATTTAACAACTTTATAAAATTTGTCAAATGAATTGTCACAAGGACGGTCGTTATTTGAGAACAACTCGATTTCATTAAATTATATGAGTCCTCTAAATGTCAAAACACGATGATACAGAAAAAATGCATAAAGCTGTTACCTCTGAAAATAATCTCAGACTTATTTGGATCCTTTAATCACAGCATGAATTGCATAAACCAGATTAACTGTTTCTCAGAGTCCTGTTGGAAAGTAAGGCAGTGGATAAGAACAACATTTAGATATTTGATTGTTACTGGTTTAATTCTCCCTGCCACTTATACCGATTTCCTGACATAAACCACTGTCGACTTACGACTGGCTAAAATAAAGACATGTTCGTGCTGAATCTATTCAATTTGTCATTCAAAATACTCGTCCTCAAAAAATCATCATAAATACAATTATGGGTAGTAAAATCGTTCACAAACAGCTTTTCTTCATGTGCATACACTCGTAAGATTTATGAAAACAATGCTGTCCACATGCAAATTATGGTTATGGTTTGCCAATCACTTCCAGAATAGCATTTAGCCTAAGATAGCTTAGTGAGGGAAGCATAATGTTAGCGGTTGAAGTAAATGCGAAACTCAAGTTGAAATGAAAAACTATCCATCTGTAAATACATCCAAACCACTCGCCATTACTGTTCTGACAGTCAACTTCTAAAACCCGGTTGTTGTGCCCTGAATTGTAATAAAAATCGCAAATTGTAATACCTGCCGTGAATTGTAATAAACTTTGCCCTGAATTGTAATACAGTTTTCAGAAATCACTTTTATACCAACAATTCCTATAGAAACTGTTTTCTATTTCAAAAACATCTTTAAAAAATTATTAAAACATCAAACATTTTCATCTACAAAGGGTTATTTCAGTCTGAGACGAGTTTATTACAATTTGAGGCAAGCGATATATTTGTGGCTCCCTTGCCCTGAATTGTAATAAAGTTTTCAGAAATCACTGTTATACCAACAATTCCACCAAAAACTCTTTTCTATTACAAAAAACATCTTAAAAACCTATTTAAAGATCATACATTATAATGTAGAAAGTAATGTTTCAACTTGAAACAAGTTTATTACAATTTGAGGCAAGCGATAGATTTTTGGCACCCTTGCCCTGAATTGTAATAAAGTTTTCAGATATCACTTTTATACCAACAATTCCAATAGAAACTGTTTTCTAATTCAAAAACGTCTTTAAAAAACTATTTAAACATCAAACATTTTCATTTAAAAAGGATTTGTTCAGTCTGAGACAAGTTTATTACAATTTGAGGCAAGTTTTCAGAAATCACTTTTATACCAACAATTCCTATAGAAACTGTTTTCTATTTCAAAAACATCTTTAAAAAATTATTCAAACATCAAACATTTTCATTTACAAAGGGTTATTTCAGTCTGAGACGAGTTTATTACAATTTGAGGCAAGCGATATATTTTTGGCTCCCTTGCCCTGAATTGTAATAAAGTTTTCAGAAATCACTGTTATACCAACAATTCCAACACAAACTCTTTTCTATTGCCAAAACATTTTTAAAGAACCATTTAAACATCAAACATTTTCATTTACAAAGGATTTTTTCAGTCTGAGACAAGTTTATTACAATTTGAGGCATGCGATAGATTTTGGCCGCCTTGCCCTGAATTGTAATAAAGTTTTCAGAAAGCAATTTTATACCAACAATTCCACCAGAAACTCTTTTCTATTACCAAAAAAATCTTTAAAAAACTATTTAACCATCAAACATTAACATTTACAATGGGTTATTTCAGTCTGAGAGAAGTTTATTACAATTTGAGGCAAGCGATAGATTTTTGGCTCCCTTGCCCTGAATAGTAATAAAGTTTTCAGAAATCAATTTTATACCAACAATTCCAACACAAACTGTTTCCTATTACAACAAAAATCTTAAAAACCTATTTAAAGATCATACATTATAATATGGAAAGTAATGTTTCAACTTGCAACAAATTTATTACAATTCGAGGCAAGCGATTCATTTTTGGCACCCTTGTCCTGAATTGTAATAAAGTTTTCAGAAATCAATTTTATTCCAACAATTCCAACAGAAAGTGATTTCTATTACAAAAACATCTTTAAAAAACTATTTAACCATCAAATATTTTCAACTACAAAGGGTTATTTCAGTCTGAGACGAGTTTATTACAATTTGAGGCAAGCGATTCATTTTTGGCACCCTTGCCCTGAATTGTAATAAAGTTTTCAGAAATCACTTTAATACCAACAATTCCAACAGAAAGTGATCTCTGTTACAAAAACACCTTTAAAAAACTATTTAAACATCAAACATTTTCATTTACAAAGTGTTATTTCAGTCTGAGACGAGTTTATTACAATTCGAGGCAAGCGATAGATTTTTGGCACTCTTGCCCTGAATTGTAATAAAGTTTTCAGAAATCACTTTTATACCAACAATTCCAACAGAAACTGTTTCCTATTACAAAAACACTCTTAAAAACCTATTTAAAGATCATACATTATAATGTAGAAAGTAATGTTTCAACTTGAAACAAGTTTATTACAATTTGAGGCAAGCGATAGATTTTTGGCACCCTTGCCCTGAATTGTAATAAAGTTTTCAGATATCACTTTTATACCCACAATTCCACCAGAAACTCTTTTCTATTACCAAAAAAATCTTTAAAAAACTATTTAACCATCAAACATTATTATTTACAAAGGGTTATTTCAGTCTGAGAGGAGTTTATTACAATTTGAGGCAAGCGATTGATTTTTGGCTCCCTTGCCCTGAATAGTAATAAAGTTTTCAGAAATCACTTTTATACCAACAATTCCAACACAAACTCATTTCTATTGCCAAAACATTTTTAAAGAACCATTTAAACATCAAACATTTTCATTTACAAAGGATTTTTTCAGTCTGAGACAAGTTTATTACAATTTGAGGCATGCGATAGATTTTGGCCGCCTTGCCCTGAATTGTAATAAAGTTTTCAGAAATCACTTTTATACCAACAATTCCAACAGAAACTGTTTCCTATTACAAAAACACTCTTAAAAACCTATTTAAAGATCATACATTATAATGTAGAAAGTAATGTTTCAACTTGAAACAAGTTTATTACAATTTGAGGCAAGCGATAGATTTTTGGCACCCTTGCCCTGAATTGTAATAAAGTTTTCAGATATCACTTTTATACCAACAATTCCAATAGAAACTGTTTTCTAATTCATAAACATCCTTAAAAAACTATTTAACCATCAAACATTTTCATTTACAAAGGGTTATTTCAGTCTGAGACGAGTTTATTACAATTTGAGGCAAGCGATTCATTTTTGGCACCCTTGCCCTGAATTGTAATAAAGTTTTCAGAAATCACTTTTATAACAACAATTCCAACAGAAACTCTTTTCTTTTCCCAAAACATCTTTAAAAAACTATTTAAACATCAAAAATTTTAATTTACAAAGGATAGTTTCAGTCTGAAACAAGTTTATGTCAATTTGAGGCAAGCGATTGATTTTTGGAACTGTTGCCCTGAATTGTAATTAAGTTTTCAGAAATACCTTTTATACCAACAATTCCAACCGAAACTGTTTCCTATTACAAAAAAAATCTTAAAAACCTATTTAAAGATCATACATTATAATATAGAAAGTAATGTTTCAACTTGCAACAAATTTATTACAATTTGAGGCAAGCGATAGATTTTTGACACCCTTGCCCTGAATTGTAATAAAGTTTTCAGAAATCAATTTTATTCCAACAATTCCAACAGAAAGTGATTTCTATGACAAAAACATCTTTAAAAAACTATTTAACCATCAAACATTTTCATTTACAAAGGGTTATTTCAGTCTGAGACGAGTTTACTACAATTTGAGGCAAGCGATTCATTTTTGGCATCCTTGCCCTAAATTGTAATAAAGTTTTCAGAAATAACTTTTATACCAACAATTCCAACAGAAACTCTTTTCTAATACAAAAAAATAATCTTAAAAACCTATTTAAAGATCATACATTATAATGTAGAAAGTATTGTTTCAACTTGCTACAAGTTTATTACAATTTGAGGCAAGCGATAGATTTTTGGAACCCTTGCCCTGAATTGTAATAAAGTTTTCAGAAATCACTTTTATACCAACAATATCAACAGAAAGTGATTTCTATTACAAAAACACCTTTAAAAAACAATTTAAACATCAAACATTTTCATTTACAAAGGGTTATTTCAGTCTGAGACGAGTTTATTACAATTCGAGGCAAGCGATAGATTTTTGGCACTCTTGCCCTGAATTGTAATAAAGTTTTCAGAAATCACTTTTATACCAACAATTCCAACAGAAACTGTTTCCTATTACAAAAAACTCTTAAAAACCTATTTAAAGATCATACATTATAATGTAGAAAGTAATGTTTCAACTTGCAACAAATTTATTACAATTAGGATAGATTTATGGCACCCTTGCCCTGAATTGTAATAAAGTGGTCAGAAATCATTTTTATACCAACGATTCCTACAGAAACATTTTTTCTATTGCAAAAACATTTTTAAAGAACTATTTAAACATCAAACATTATATTTTGTTAATAATTTTATTACGATTTGAGTAAAGTTGTATATTTTGGCACACTTGCCTTAAATTGTAAGAACATTTTACGTAATGACTATTGAAAAAGACTTTTTGTAAATAAACCGCTTTCCATTATAAACCATTATTTCAAACATACTATTTAAACATCATACCATATATTTTTAAAACAGTTATTTCAACTTGAGATGATTTTATTAAAATATGAGGCAAGCTAACTGTACCAAAAGCCTGTATCATACATAACCAACATGTTCCATACCATGCTAATTTCACGATGTTCGGAGAAAAAATACACAGCTTTAAATACAACTCCAAATGTGAAAGCTTGGCAGAACTCTTTCATACGCGTTACCTAGTACGGAATAAAATATGCATGAGTTGATTTACAAAAAACATTGGAGATGCGTTGTTTATATACAGTAAATATGATTTATGTACGGGGTTATTTCCCAAATGAAGCAAATTGATCATATGTCAGTTACGGAGGTTCCTTGCCACTGTTTCTGAGCATCCTCAATTGCCACAATCAGAGAGGCTGGAGAATTTACAAGCGCTTCCAGCCGAGTTTATCTCGCACTTCAAATAGGCCTTGTAGCGACATAGCTTTGTAGCCTTAGTGTACACTTTCAGTAACAGTGTTCGTCATACACATTACAAACTGAAATAACGTTCTAAAACTATGATATCACTGTATTATTTTTGTGATATATAGTATTTGTTTTATGATAAAGAGATATATTTTGCTGTATAATTAATTTAAGGGGAAACGGTCGTACATATTGAGTAAGAGTTATGTGCCTAATGTTCCAGCAAATCTTGAGATTAATTGACATAAATATTAATGCAAATCAGAAAACAATAACGTACATTAACGTGTAACCATAACCCTTTAAGTAAAGACCATAATAATGAAATATGGGTCACAGTCTAAAATTCTTGCTGTAAACTTTTGAACTCTGAGATTGTGCTTTGGGAATTGCAGGAATTGAGAAAAGAAAGTAACTTTGCAGTTAAGCTTATTCAATAGGAATGTGATATATATGTCAACTTAAGATTTATATTTTCATTATGGATATGTTTGATGTAATCAATGTGAAATGAGAACTATTGAATAGCCTATGAACTAAAATATGACAGGCCGCAAAGGATTAAATTGAAGTGTTTTTATTTTACACGAGAAATGTGAACTGAATATGACAAAAATATGTATAATAATATAATAATGTAATAAGATATGACTTTTAAAAGTAGATCGTGACACCACATCTTCTCCAAGACAGAACTAATATTTAAGTGTGGGGGGAAAATACAATTAAAATATATAATTCACTGGCTGTGAGTCCAGGGTCTGCATATTGTGTAAATGCATTGTGTTGACTTGGGCAGTCACTGTTAATACACACTTTCAGGTTACTTCAAACCTCTGTGCTTTGTTACAGTCTGTGTGTGAGACTGGTTAAGTCATACACTCAGATGCTCAACATAATTTATTGATAAAACATATGAGCATATGAGAAACATGATTTTCAGAAACAGATATCAGGACTGTTTAATAATGTAATAAATGTTGATATTTTCCAAATATAAATAAGAAACTAAAATAATGTGAATGTGGATTAATGTGTAACCAATTTTGATAATAAATTTTAAATTTAATGGGCAATGACTTATTATGTGATATCTTAATCTTGTCCCTAGTGATAATAAATAAAACAATTTCTGATGACCTTCAATGGCTCTATTTTTGTAATAATAAAACACATACACTGTTAAATTATTGACAAAGTAACACATAACGTATCATAAAACTAATAAACAATATGCTGTTCGACCGTAGCAAAGTTTTCCCTATTCGTAGGGCCGATGGATGACTTCAATTTCATTGTTTTCTTATTTTTCAAGAAATGTGCGCTTTAATATCATTAATATATTTCAATTTGACTGTGTTTTCATCATGTATTAATAGCAAATATTTGTAAATGGTTATATCCTCTCGTATTTCGTTTCCACAAAATATATATAGATAGAACCCTTTTTTAATAGGCTACGTTATTTACATAAACGAATACGAGATTGAAAGTGATTGAAAGGCAAGTGAATGTTTATTCAAGAAATGAGCCTGTTGTATATGAAACTGATTAAGCAGAAATAATTGCACAGTATACTAGATAAAGGATACAAGCATATGAAGTATTTAATATACTAGTTGTAAGAAACTTATTGTACGTTTACTTTAGCAAATGGTGATAAGCAGAGGAGAATCGACTTTGTTGATGTTTACAGCTTCAGGACGTACAGAGAGGAAGAAAAACAACTCATATATATTTAGTTCCTCCAAGTTTCTTCTCATATCAACCCATATTACTTGTTTCACAACGACATTAAATCCATGTTGAAATATCACCTACAGAGGACAAAGTCGTTGATCACTGTATTGGGACAGCAAAACGCTACTTTTTTTGTTGTTATATCAGACAATTATTTCCTCAGATCAGATCAGATTGTTTTGAGAAATATTATCTAATTTAGTATCAAACACATTTGATTTGTTAAACTTAAGCGTGTAAATTAATTGATATTGGTGTACTAGTTTGGTAATATATTTTTAAAGGATTTCGCATGTGATATTGTTAAATGTCTGATAGCACTGGTTAACGGAAATTAGTGATTGACAAGTACAATCGCACAAACATTACTTCAAAATACTGAAAACAACACCGTTTCTAATGTTACCATTAATTAATTCAATTATACCCTTTTGATTACATATTTTGGAGTGAGATACTCGGTTCTATCACTGAAATAAACCCTCTATCAAGCAGTGGCGATAAGCTTTGTCACCACTCTACTGACGTCTACACTCTTGCGTGACGTCATCGGGACAATGTTATGACGTCAGATTGTCAGCTGGCGAAGACTGTACGTTTACCGTTAAAATCGCTCCACGTCAACATAAAACACAGAAATATCATATAATAAATAGAATATCTGTTTTTCCTTGACACATACCAAGTATATATCATCTCGTGAGATAGAAAGGTTTATTTATTATATGATTGCAGGTGAAATACAGGAATCTATAAATGAAAATAAACCTTGTTTTCAGTCACTAGTGATAATAACAATGGAACGTGTTATCATTCACTAGTGACTGATATAACAATGACCTGACGTCATAACACAGTGCTCCGACGTCATGACACGTTCATGACGTCACATTGTTGCTGAGGCGACAGGCTCATTCTGGAGCCCACTTAAAGGAAATGAAAGTCGATTTCAGTAAATATGCGCGGATTTGGTCATATAATAAATAGAAAATCTGTCTTTTCTTGCCAAATATCATGTTTATCTCATCTCGTGAGGTAGAAAAGTCATATATTTTCACTTGTGGTTCTTCACTTGTGTTTAGAAAACAGTTTCTGTTGGAATTGTTGGTATAAAAGTGATTTCAGAAAACTTAATTACAATTCAGGGCAAGGGTGCCAAAAATGAATTGCTTTCATTAAATTATAATAAACTCGTCTCAGAATGAAAAAAACCCTTTGTAAATGAAAATGTTTGATGTTTAAATAGTTTTTTTAAAGATGTTTATGAATAAGAAAACAGTTTTTATTGGAATTGTTGGTATAAAAGGGATTTCTGAAAACTTTATTACAATTCAGGGCAAGGGTGCAAAAAATTAATCGCTTGCCTCAAATTGTAATAAACTCATCTCAGACGGAAATAACCCTTTGTAAATGAAAATGTTTGATGCTTAAATAGTTTTTCACAAATGTTTTTGAAATAGAAAAGAGTTTCTGTTGGAATTGTTGGTATAAAAGGGATTTCTAAAAACTTTATTACAATTCAGGGCAAGGGTGCCAAAAATGAATCGCTTGCCTTAAATTGTAATAAACTCGTCTCAGACTGAAATAACCCTTTGTAAATGAAAATGTTTGATGTTTAAATAGTTTTTTTAAAGATGTTTATGAATTAGAGAACAGTTTCTGATGGAATTGTTGGTATAAAAGTGATATCAGAAAAATTAATTACAATTCAGGGCAAGGGCGCCAAAAATGAATCGCTTGCCTCAAATTGTAATAAACTCGTCTCAGACTGAAGTAACCCTTTGTAAATGAAAATGTTTGATGGTTAAATAGTTTTTTAAAGATGTTTATGAATTAGAGAACAGTTTTTGTTGGAATTGTTGGTATAAAAGTGATTTCAGAAAACTTTATTACAATTCAGGGCAAGGGTGCCAAAAATGAATCGCTTGCCTCAAATTGTAGTAAACTCGTCTCAGACTGAAATAACCCTTTGTAAATGAAAATGTTTGATGGTTAAATAGTTTTTTACAAATGTTTTTGAAATAGAAAAGAGCTCGAGTTTCTGTTGGAATTGTTGGTATAACAGTAATTTCAGAAAACTTTATCACAATTCAGGGCAAGGGTGCCAAAAATCTATCGCTTGCCTCAAATTGTAATAAACTTGTTGCAAGTTGAAACATTACTTTCTATATTATAATGTATGATCTTTAAATAGGTTTTCAAGTTTTTTTTGTAATAGGAAAGAGTTTCTGCTGGAATTGTTGGTATAACAGTAATTTCTGAAAACTTTATTACAATTCAGGGCAAGGGTGCCAAAAATGAATCACTTGCCTCAAATTGTAATAAACTCCTCTCAGACTGAAATAACTCTTTGTAAATGAAAATGTTTGATGGTTAAATAGTTTTTTAAAGATGGTTTTGTAATAGAAATCACTTTCTGTCTATTGATGGTATAAAAGGGATTTCTGAAAACATTATTACAATTCAGGGCAAGGGTGCCAAAAATGAAGCGTTTGCCTCAAATTGTAATAAACTCGTGTCAGACTGAAATAACTCTTTGTAAATGAAAATGTTTGATGGTTAAATAGTTTTTTAAAGATGGTTTTGTAATAGAAATCACTTTCTGTCTATTGATGGTATAAAAGGGATTTCTGAAAACATTATTACAATTCAGGGCAAGGGTGCAAACAATGAATCGCTTGCCTCAAATTGTAATAAACTCATCTCAGACGGAAATAACCCTTTGTAAATGAAAATGTTCGATGGTTAAATAGTTTTTTACAAATGTTTTTGAAATAGAAAAGAGTTTCTGTTGGAATTGTTGGTATAACAGTAATTTCTGAAAACTTTATTACAATTCAGGGCAAGGGTGCCAAAAATGAATCACTTGCCTCAAATTGTAATAAACTCATCTCAGACTGAAATAACTCTTTGTAAATGAAAATGTTTGATGGTTAAATAGTTTTTTAAAGATGGTTTTGTAATAGAAATCACTTTCTGTCTATTGATGGTATAAAAGGGATTTCTGAAAACATTATTACAATTCAGGGCAAGGGTGCCAAAAATGAAGCGTTTGCCTCAAATTGTAATAAACTCGTGTCAGACTGAAATAACTCTTTGTAAATGAAAATGTTTGATGGTTAAATAGTTTTTTAAAGATGGTTTTGTAATAGAAATTACTTTCTGTCTATTGATGGTATAAAAGGGATTTCTGAAAACATTATTACAATTCAGGGCAAGGGTGCCAAAAATGAAGCGTTTGCCTCAAATTGTAATAAACTCGTGTCAGACTGAAATAACCTTTTGTAAATGAAAATGTTTGATGGTTAAATAGATTTTTTAAGATGGTTTTGTAATAGAAATCACTTTCTGTCTATTGATGGTATAAAAGGGATTTCTGAAAACATTATTACAATTCAGGGCAAGGGTGCCAAAAATGAAGCGTTTGCCTCAAATTGTAATAAACTCGTGTCAGACTGAAATAACTCTTTGTAAATGAAAATGTTTGATGGTTAAATAGTTTTTTAAAGATGGTTTTGTAATAGAAATCACTTTCTGTCTATTGATGGTATAAAAGGGATTTCTGAAAACATTATTACAATTCAGGGCAAGGGTGCCAAAAATGAAGCGTTTGCCTCAAATTGTAATAAACTCGTGTCAGACTGAAATAACCTTTTGTAAATGATAATGTTTGATGTTTAAATAGTTTTTTAAAGATGTTTTTGAAATAGAAAAGAGTTTCTGTTGGAATTGTTGGTATAACAGTAATTTCTGAAAACTTTATTACAATTCAGGGCAAGGGTGCCAAAAATGAATCACTTGCCTCAAATTGTAATAAACTCCTCTCAGACTGAAATAACCCTTTGTAAATGATAATGTTTGATGGTTAAATAGTTTTTAAAAGATGTTTTTGAAATAGAAAACAGTTTCTATTTGAATTGTTGGTATAAAAGTGATTTCTGAAAACTTTATTACAATTCAGGGCAAAGTTTATTACAATTCACGGCAGGTATTACAATTTGCGATTTTTATTACAATTCACGGCACAACACCCGGTTCATACATGGTTATAAAAGCAATCCTTGATCTCTTGCTTTCAGAGAAGTTATTTCGAAAGCGGCATCCAGAAGGAAGTTATTCAAACTGGAGAGGTATTATATTTAAACTATTGATCCCTATTTTGATAACCTTCTTTACAATTTGACCCTAATATATTAAGATAGGAACTTAATCTGGCAATTTTAATTTTTGCAAAATGTATTTCTGTTGCAGACCACCTGTATCTTTGTAGAGTTAAATTGAAAAATTCAAAAGTGTTCACATCGGAAACAATTCATGTCCTGTGTCACATTGCGTTTTGTATATATTATTGTACTGTAGATGAGACGTGAATCCAAGAATAGATGAATCTTTATTCTGTTCTCTTCTGTGTTCTGTGACTCATTTCCTTGAAGTCTGGGTTATTGGTTGGAGGCGCAAACCGCCTCCAACCTGATACGCAGTTGGATTTCACGCTATATTACTGTTGGAATATTCAAAATAAACTTTCGACCAATCATGCTTGGCCTCTTCATACTTTGGAAAAAGCATATGACCAACGAACACGGCTGTAACAAATTTGTAACCACGTGACCATGTGGGTTATCCGAAATAATTATGCCCTTTTACTGCGAAAAGAGATTTTGTCTAAACATCTAAAATAGAAACGACCGTTGTGTTATGCTGAGTCTGAATATTAGTAAACATAAGATTTTTCAATTCAAAGCCATTTTACACCTCCATGAGCAGACATGTACCAATTCAAGTGCATAATTTCGCACTGCAGTTTCAGAAAATCCAAGAAACTTTACAAGCTAATGTTATACGCGCGGAGCAAGCATATACTAAACGATAATAGTGGTTGTCAATCAACACACCAACCTTCCACTCAGTTATCAATATTTTCAATGCCAATCAGACTTGCATAATGGTAGGCCTACTCAATGTACTGTTATTGAATTAATGATAGTGAAGCTTGTACATGTACAAGCACATATTGGATAGAACCATATTCATGTCCAAACTGATAGCACCAAGCATGAGGATACCGGGTCATTATCCTTGAATTAAAAAAGGTCCATATGCCTTCCTTCAACAGATAAACAGAAATATGCTTCATAATCAATCGAATTGGTACACTTTAAATTTTCAAATGTTTAACAAATGGTTGACTGCGTGTTTCAGGGGAAATAGGCCTACATATTCTTATTGCTCGAATCTAACAATGACACAACTGTCAACAACGTTTTGATCAAATTCATAATATAGGCCTACTTCAAAATTGGAGCAAAAGCACCCGGGAGTTGCGCTTTAAAATAAATCGGGGAAGTTGAATGTTCACTTTCATTTTCAAATGATAGATTATATATAATTTTATTTTATTTATGAATAAATAATGTATGTAAATTGAAAAGCATATACACAACTTAAATGATCGAGGTAAAATTCTTTTATTTGCGACTTTGAATTGAATAACTAATTGTGTGATTAGTAATCAAAGCTTTTATCCCCCAAAATCACCATAATGCAGGCTTCCTTTTGCTATATGTACATATGACATACATATCCTTTTTATAATATATTTTAGCCTTAACAAGATGCCTCCAACCATGCCTTTTTAAAGGCTTTTCTTGTTTATTTTCATTTGGGTGAGAGGGTGAGAAAATATCGTTCATTATTATTTATATATACTGCTCTAACACTGGCGGTGAATGTAACTACTTCCCTGTACATTTTAGAACCACTAGTTACATTGCAATAACTTTGTCTATGTCTTTTCAATTATTCAATAGCAGTGCTTACCTATAATCTACAGGTTGTCAATATGGTTCTCGAGGGCGATGACCAAAACCTTAAAATTTATAGGAAGCTGTACAAAATGCTTGTATGTGGCAATTTGTGCATGAATATGTTATAAATGAAGGAGAACATTAGTAAATGAAATGAAGAATTTGTACTGAAAAGCATGTGTGCTTGACTTATATATCGTATCAATTTTATAACATAAAACAAGTCCGGAAGGGGATAGAAATGTCTTTCAAAATAATGGATAACACTTTTTTATATTGCCAGACATCATTTTCCAAAAGTATGTATTAACTGCTTTAGCTACTTCAGCTATTGTAGACCACATGGATGGCTCCCCTGCTACGTCACCTTGGCAGAAATTATGATAACTTTATTCATATGACATCGTCCTGGAGTCATTTCTACTGAGATCTAAAACCTCCATATATTTAAATTGATTTCCAAGCTATCAGTTCTCCACTAAGGTGAAACTTCACTTTCTACCATCAATAACGACACAACGAGATATACAACCAGCTTCCGATTGACTGCAGCATCGATAAAGTCACTAAGTCATATGTACAACGTGCTCAGAAATTAAATGTGTTGTGCTTTAGTTAATAAAGTTTTCTGCGGAGAAAGTGAACTTGGATCTAAATAGGTTCTTTGATGTTTTATTGAATCGTTTAATAAGCTATTCATTTATCCTTCAAAGTGAGAAAACGTTTGAATAGGTTCATAGTCAATTCGTTTCATGTCTAGTCTCTTGATGATTATATAAGCTTGATGACTATAAGCATCTCCGTCCTATCAAATGGTAATCATAATCTTCTTCATAATCTATATATCAAATGCAGTTCATAGCAACCCACAGTCTATGGAGATACAGGCAAGCATTTTTACATGACAAAACAAAGGTGCATACATACAGATACATAACTCCAACATTGGCTGTTCAGCAGGATTATTTTCCAAGAAATAAGTGCAGTGTAGACCAGTATTGGAAAAACATTTCTTCTGTTCCTGTTGACAGATAGACATATCTAGACATATCGTAATAACGTAAAAGTTCTTTTTTAATGTATTCCAACTTAGGTTTAAAACCATTTACACTGGATATATAATGCCATCTATATATATATATATATACTGTTTGACTAGAAGAATGATTGCATTTACAGGATTAGTGTTCTTTCCTTTCATTCCTAAAATAATAAAAGAAAAAATTGTTCCAAGTTCCAATTTCAGTTGTACTTAATTTAACCATGATTCTATGTCCTTCCATAATTGGAAGATAGGCTCACGTTCCCATAGCATGTTGTTGATAGTTTCTGATTCCGTTTCGCAGAACGGGCATAGCCCTGAAGGTATATACCCAATTTTCTTGTTGGGAGGATATTGTGAATAATTCTGTATTGCAAACATTTCAAGTCTGTACTTCGTGAACATTTATTGGCAATCGTGTTTCCAATCCTTTTCAGTAAAATCATTGCATAGTTGGTTATGACGAAATCAACCTTCTCGACCAAAAGAGAGTTTATGTTTAATTAGGTTTGTAGGGATGCTTAGCAAGAATACAAATCAAGTGATAAGCTGTTCCCGATCCTTTACGGGTTAACGTTAATCGTTAAAAATACTGTCCCATTTTGGATCAAAGGTAGATTTGCACTAACACTTTAATGCATCACCTCGGTTGGGAAAGCAACTTTAATAAAAACGGGAAAAAATACGAGAGGTCGGGGATGATAATGTGTATATTCTAACTTCCTTTGACAGTCGCTTCCGTGATGATCTGGCGGTTGTATGACTAAAGACACAAATGATAATCAATATCAGAATATACGTTGACCTCGAAATCAAGGACAGCCGTTTCTTAGAGAATTAGCACATGCACATGAAACCATTTAAAAACATACATTACGGCTGTAAGAACTCAATTTTTACCTTTCACCTTTAATCTTACCATATGATCACATCTATCTCATATTCTCTTGAACACTTCCTTTATCGTGCAACCATGCTTTTCAATATGGGAACATAATCCAGACAGATGTTTCATTGACTGAATTAATAAAATATTATTCTAACCACAGGTACTTAAAGTATGTATGTTAAAAGGTGTATACAATACAGGATTATCTCCAACATATTGCCAACAAAATGTATACTTAAAAGAATTAAATATACAGATTCACCTCTTTGCTCCTTGTGTCAAGAAAAATAGAAACTGTAGCACACTGGATAACAATTTAAATAAATGTTCAGAAAACAATATAAATAAATATTATAAACGGATTATTTGGTTTTGAATATGATAATAACAATCCTATAAACTTAATCATTCTTCTAAAAAAAATACTTAATTAGATGTGCTTTTTGAAATTATGACGGATAAAACATAATCACATTCCAGTCAACTACTGGTTGTTTCACTTGTGATATTCGAATATATTAATCTTCTGTTCTTAAGAAACTTAATATTTCAGGTTTATGTGGTTATGTGGCAAGCAGACCACCTTTTTTAAGCATCTTGCAATTAATTTGACAATATCATTAGGATGATAGTCTGCCAATAATGAAACTGATGAAGCTAAATCAGATGATTAGATTTTATTCAGATTCAACCATTTAAGCAGTTAACGATTTTGGTTTGATTGAATGATTACTCAATTATTTACAGGATAAATAGTAAAAACATGTAGAATGGAACAAGTCTCCAAATGTTGAGATTTAGAACGAAATGACAGTCTTTGAAAATATTAACAGGATAGCATGTTTGCTGAAATACACAGTTAATACTTTATTTTCAAATATTGTATTTGCATTGGCGCCATATTGTTTTAGCAAAGGGACTTTTCTGCATTTTAAGCACAATGGCTAAACTTGAATGTTATACTATTTTTTTAAAAGACGTATTACATAAGAGACATCTGGACATCTTTAACACGAAATGAAAAGTAAACTCATGTTTTCCATTATAGATTCAGAAATATGTCACTAATGTCTTATTCTACTATCAGTTTAATAATCATCAAATTCGAAATTGTATTCTTTGAGTTGTATGAAATGCATGAAGTTATACAGCCCTTTATTCATCAACACAGATCAATTATAGTTGTTTTCAGTGCGGGATAGTGCAGTGGTCAGTGTGTTTGGTTTCAAACCAATAGTATCTAAGGTTCGAATGCCAATTCCCCACCTACATGTATATCTACTGTAGAGAACTGTTATACATGCATTGGATCTGGGGGCATCTCTGTCGCAATATTACAGACACACTACCCACGTGGTCGATCATCTGGTCAAAGTTCCCCAGCCATCCTCCTTAGACAAAGCAATGTTTACTGAATGAAGAAACAAGGTTTGTATTAGAGTAAATGATAAGTCACAGTGCTATCGATCTCATCATTCACTTAGACTGACGCTGTTGGTACAACTCTTCTGTTTGTCCCCTCTGTCTTTCGTATCTTCTGTAGTCCTCTTTGGCTGAGATTGGAGGTTTGAGTTTTCTTATTCTTATAAGCTACACACATATTTAGATGAATGTCTGAATGATTGAATAAAAGAAATATGAAATGTGTTATAGTTAAAGTTAACATTTATTACATGATAACGGATCGAAGGTTTGGTAGTTTACTCATTTTTTTAAACAAATTTTACTTGAGAAACACAAATATTTACTTATGATTATATTCAACAGACAAGTGAAAAATCACATAAAAGAAGAATGTCTTAACAAATTATTATACTTTTTTTCCAAAAAGATGTATTTGATTATGTTGTAACTCAGTTGGTAAGCAGATCAATGGTCTTGAGCATATAATCGTCTTTCTTAAACGGCTTCTCTTCTACTGATATATTGTTGAACATTATCCATCTATCAGTACAAAATCAGGTAATTAATTGAGCTATATGTCAACACCACAACGATAAACTGCCCAGAGGAAATCCGATTTCACTGAAATAAAAACATTGAGATGAGCTGTCGGTCATTGATCAATGAAACAATGCAGCACGTTCCATTTATCAGTTTTCATACGAATCTGAATACTAATCGCACACACGGTACCGAGGTTAATTGAGGGTAATTAGCCTCCTAAAGGCTCCTGTCATATAGCCAGTCTTGTGTTAGCTCTCCTCTTGTGATCAGTCCTGAAGAAAGTAGTATCTAATGGATTCACTAATGACGGCTGTAATCCTTCGATGACAGAGATAGCCATGTTTGAGGCAGAGTCGATCTGACAGGGTTAATTCCATTATTCCAGATGATCGTTCCTCGACAGCTGAATAGTGTTATAACTAATGCACGATTATCATTGCAGCTGTAATTACTTTAGTCTAAAGTCTCCATCACTTGACGTGAATTACTTGACCAAAGATTCCAACAAGCTCTTGGTATTCATATGATGTGATATGGGGCTATGGTTCTTTATTTATTCAGTAGTTTATGAATGATGTCCCTTACCGTTCTTGATGAAATATTAACAGGTCCTGGGCTTTTCTTGTGCAATATTTTCTGCTGTTCATAAGTTTTGCATGAAGACCCAATATCTTATTGATTATTGTCGTTTGTAAATGGATCTCAGGTGACTTGCATGGCAAGAGTATATCAATCAATTATAATTTAGCTTTCACTAGCGTTGTTTTTAAACAGTGGTGCTGCATAAAAAACCACTGCCTAAAGCAAGTATACACGAAGTTTACTGTTTTGGTTAGTCAACATTCTTTACGCAGTGAAATCATTAAACGAATAAACGAAACGCCTTTGAAATGGGACTCTCATGCGTCTGTATTTCTTACTTATTTTTTTATCAAACATGATAACAAAGAGAAAATCAAATTTGGAGATTTGCTGAACTAACATACATTTGAACTAAAAATAACATACATTTATTTGCACAAATAGGTGATGGTAAAATTTTAATTTTGAACTTAATATTTAAGGAAAGAAATAGCAAAGCTGATTATAAATGTTTGCTTTCGAGGGTCGATGACAACAAAATTGTTTTTAATGAAATTTGATGTAGTTCAACAGTCAATGATATTAATGAAAGGTCCACTTGCAACACGATCTATTAAAAAAATGTAGTAACGGTCAATAGGATGTCTACAATTTGTGTGATTTGAGTTTCTTCAAGCAAGGTTATTTACGGCTGATTGTTTTTATTTGTTAAATTTCCTGTCAATTTCATTCATTGAGTTGGTTTTGTTTTATATCTATCTGTGTGTGACATTTATATGCCCCATAACTCTTACAGAGACACGGCATTGACATTTATGCATGTCTAAGATTATATGGCTCGATGAAAAGGATGATGAAAAGATCTGTACATATATCGAGGTTGATTAACATGATTATTCAAGCTAATATGTAAAGTAAAGTAAAGTAAGAGTTCCAACCACACCAGGCAAATTAAGGCAAATTACGTTTCGCCACCAGGCTTAGACTTGATCAAGCTCTACCCATAATTCTTTTTGGAATGTTTGTCACGTGATTCACCATATCTGGGTGGTAAATCCAATGTTTTTTTAAACCAGCCGTGTTTATGTTTTATTTTCTTGTAAAAATAATGAACCATTTAACAAGAAAACAATAATTATAACAAATCAATAACCAAATTTAATTTCAATATAAAATCTACCGAATCAAACCAACGAAATGTCGTGTTTATCTTAGATGGTGGGTATTATACATGAAATAGCCATCCGCTGGCCCTGTTCATGGATTATTAATATAAAAAATGCAGTCTGATTAAAATCGACCTTGTTTCGAGGAATAAACTTTGAAAATAATGCATCTACTGGATACGAACAGGTTCTGTAGATTCCTCTCCATAAGGAATGAGAACTCCCCGTATAGGTGAATGTTCCGAACCAGTTTAGCACAGCCAAAGCCCAGTCAAATAGCTGACCAATCACAACGTAGTTTTTAAACGATCTCTGTTTTGAAAGCATTCGGAACAGACCAAAGGAGAGCTGTTTGGGCTTATCTGTCCCTAGCTTCTCGCACCGAAAGCATTTGTTGGGCGTCTTTTGATTGTCTACCTGAATTGCGCTCGAAGACGCGAGTCTACGGGCTGTTATCAAACGGTTTGGCGTGGAAACTATGACTGATATGAGTTCGTATCCCGGTAGATGCACTATTTTGCAATTTGTATTCCACGGAAAACCGTCGATTTTAATCATTAAAAAATGTAAACAATATTTTTAGTTCCAAATTATTGAAAGCAGAATGTTACCTGTACCTGATCATTTGGCTTCTTAGAAAAGAAATAAAGTTCGCTGTACCCCAGTGTGTTTTGTAATAAAGTGTAGTTTTGCCTTGAACTATTATTTCGTCAAAGCACTAGGACTAACGTTCTCGTGCTTTAACTATCATAGTTCAGGGCAAAACTATACTTTATTACATAACGCATTGGGACACAGCGAACTTTATTTCTTAAATATAGTATAAGGTAATGCCGTTATACGTTTAGTTATGGTTGACCTTAGTCGTGTAATGATCCAATCAAGGTCATGATATTGGTAATATAGTGTACATGGTCCATTGGTCACTGATTATCATATATTTACACAACGTCGAGACAGGTTTCAATAACGTCTATCATCCCTAAAGTATTCATAAAGGCGCTGAGGCATCCAATGGAGACGTTTATAGAGGAACCAATTTCCGTTGCGACCTCTTTTGTCCAGAAGCATTTAATATGTGTCCCCGTTTCCTTGTCGGTAGGAGGTAGACACGAATCAAGTCACAGAAAAAGAATAACATTAAGAATAGCTCAACACTCTATTCATGCATGGCGTGCTTATCCTAATAATGGCAAGGAAAACTATAAACCATAATAATTAATCGTAATTAAAGTATAAGTTATCTTCTATGAGTTATATAAAAATAACCAATTACCAGTATGTTATATTTCATCTTCAATAATAACGCACATGAATTATCGCACATACGCACATCTCTATGTTGTATACATAGTGAGTGAGTGAGTTATTGTTTAACGCCGCTTCGGCAGTATTGCAGCCATTAGCGGCGAGTTGTATACATAAATTATGTTTATGAACATGTCCTGTTATTGTTAATGAAGTGTTTTAGTGTGAGGATGCAGTAAAGACTTTAACTATAGACATGATTTTTGTAGTAATTCAACTTAGAGTAGATGTACATGTATGTCACTGATGTCAAAAGGATTGGACTTTATCTGATCGAAACAGTTATTGAAGTATATAGCTGTAAAGAAAACTATGAATAATCAAAATAGTAATATCAAAAGCATTACACACAGATTAATGTAGAAACTCATCTTTATAGCTTTATAACTTAAGCACAGAAATACGCAATAAGAGAACTTTTAATGTGATAATTCTAGGCTTTCTACGATTTAGTTTGAACATTGAAAAGAAAAATAATGATATTCTTTAACAGCCATCGTAAAGGAGAGAATCAGGAAGGGGTATGTCGCTACATCACTGTAAAGGTGGCTTTAAGCAAATATCGCTAGTTACATGTAGTTTTTCTCTGTCTATCCTATACAACACCTTTCAACAAATATCACAAGCTAGTTGACAACATTGTCAAGACTCCCACAGTGATTGTCACATTGAATTTCACGTACAGAATTTATAACCTGAATGTTAATTCATACTTTCATCTATGAAGTTGAAAGTGCTATGAAATGTTTTGTTGACTAAATCCTATTTTTCTCTTTTAATCTGACCCTTTCATGTCGAACTTAAAAGAATTGATATTCAATTAGTTTCTTTTACGTTAAACTCTTTCAGGCAGTTCAGAATCAATGGTACAACTTTTAGACTTTACATTACTGTAAGAGCTAACATATGACTACCGATGAGCCGCAGAGTCACTGGCTCTGTTTTTTTTCAAAAGTGTCTACACCGACACTATTAACCTCATCATGTCGACAACATCTTTAATTAACCTTATTCATATTTATTTAAAACCATTTCAGCATCCGATGTGTGTTAGTACTGACATATGGACATACGCAACATTCAAAGGTATGTACTTCTTTTTATAAACTGTATAATTAACAAAGACATTTCTAATCAGCTTTTTCTGACAGCAGCAGCAGCATTTCTTTTTCTATTCTAAATAAATGGTGATTTTTATTTTCCCTACGAAGTAATTACGCCTTGAAAAGAGGTATCATAATATCCTCAGCAATGACATGATCTATGTATGGTCAACAAATCCATCCTCTATTTCATGGTTCGCCACACAGCAATGGGTTGTTGTAAAGTTAGATGTTAGACTAATGTAAGCTTTCTATGACGATGTATGTCATATGTTGTTTACCCATATACGGTGAGACCCCGTTGAACAGGGCCCCGTGTATCTGAAACCCGTCCATCCGCACGGTAGTATTTCAAAGCCTCTCTACAGATTAGAGTAGACTATGCAAATAATGATTCGCTTAGCCGCACGTCTTGCTATCCAGACGAATTTCAAGTGTGAGTATAAACGGGCTCTAACTGTACCATGTACTAGCCTTTTGCTGTTCAGTTAAATTTTTTACTTTCCATTATCGAATCGGAACAAAAGGGAACGAATGTCGTCTTTTTCTTTGAACTTTTTTCATTTTAAGGCAATGCAAAATTAGTTTGCAACATTGTTCTTTCAAACTTTTAAATTATGATATTTTTCAGGATAATGTTCTTACATTACTATGCCTTTATGTTTAACAAAATGATGTACATCTTTATGTATTAATTCAATCCCGAGCATGAACAGCATCAGGTATGCAATATACATTTACCTATGTATAGTGACGAAATAACACTTAATACAACTTTGCTCATATGTTTTTTTTTCAAAATTTGGAGAACAATATAATGCGTAATCAAACAAAAATAGTTTCAGGGGGCATTAAATCGGAAATATGTTTGAAAGACAATTACCTCCTACAAGATTGTGTATTGATTTTTGTATATTGTAAATGTATTTCCTCTGGAAAGGATATGTTTAGGAAAAACTTCAGGCATTATATCATTATATATTGCCTATTTTGTATATTGTATAATTGAAATATATCACTGGAAGTCCCAGGGACATTATCAACAACTTCGTCATGTCCTCAGTAAAACGGTTTAGATCTGTATCACATGTTTGTTAGAAAGTACCTGCAACTGTTTTCTTAAATGTATCAGTTTTTAGAATTTCAGTTCAATAAACTTAGTTTATGTGTACTGATGTGTCCACCTACATACGGCAATTTTACTGTTTTGGTGTATTTGGTGCGGTAGTTTGTCCTTTCTGTTTACCCTATTTTCTATTTATCATCTAAATGTTCCAACATTGAGCAACCTTTGGGAATGATTAAATTTTCTAATTAACTAAATTGCTATGATAAATAAGTTTATATATGCTTTTATGTAATAGATAGAGGACGAGTAGCAGTACATTATCGGGATATAAATGTACTGGTTTGAGAGGGTTGGGCGAGGCGTTAGCCGAGCCTAACCCTCTCAAACCCGTACATTTATATCCCGATAATGTACTGCTGCGAGTTCTCTATCTATCTTAGAGCATAGTCAAATGCTTGAGTCGTCAAGAAAATGTCTTAAAATGAATTTATTTCAAATATTTTGTCAACAAATTTGGGAAACATTCTCTCGAACACAACACACAAAACATTGACATCTCTCATTTTCATATGCAAATGTTAGGGACATTGACGTCATCTTCGGCACTGCGAGCACTGAATTTCTGAAATTGTCCGAGGTGCATGAGGCGTACATTTTATATAAAGCGTACAAGTCGTGCTACAGCATAAGCGTCGTGCTTGAATCACGCACATGCATGATTTAAGCACGTTTTTATTCAGCAACCTTGAGCAGTAATACATTTCATTGCCTATAAAGACTGAGTGGTTTGTGGAATGAATCAGTTCACACAATGGCTTCATCGTGGACAGTCGAAGGACAAGTACACTATTATTACACTAGAAAGAAAGATGATCGATGTAAATACACAGATAAAGCAAGTTAGATAGTGTAAAATACAAATACAAGGTGATAGTTATTCTTATCCTCTCTTTCTTCACTTCGTGGTTTAAAATGTAATGTACAGCTTATTCCCTTCAGCTAATTAAAATATTAATTCCATGAACAAGTATTTCACAATTCCTATGGAAGATAGCAAAAGGTTGTTCATACGATTCACTAAAATATTGACATATATATATTCACACATTTATATTTATATTTAACACATTGAGAGCATTTTTTCATCAAGGTTGATTTATATATGACCACGCAACTTGTGCATTTTAATAATAATAATAAATTAATAATAATCAATTTAAAAAGCGCCTAATTATCCAATCAGTGATTGCTCAATCGTGCTTGAAAAGAAAAGAAGTTTATGAGAAGGATTGTCTCAACAGAAATGTTTTAAGGGCTGTTTTTAAAGTGTCTCTTGTGCTGATTTATCTGAGGTATAAGGGCAGATTGTTTCAGAGCACAGGAGCTGCAGAGGCAAATGCACGGTCTCCCATGGTTGATCGTGTAGCTAGCTGGGAAAGTAGCATGGCACTAGATGATCGGAGAGAACGAGTGGGTACATGGACATTGACGAGATCTTTCAAATACTCAGGAAATTCACTATCGTGTAAACAGTTGTGAGTCAGGAGAGGAAGTTTGTATTGAATCCTGCTCGAAACAGGGAGCCAGTGTAGGTTTCTAAGTGTGCGGGTGATGGATTCATAGCGAGGCACACGGGCGACAACTCGAGCTGTTGTTGATGAGATGAGCTGGAATGTTGTAGTAAAGAGAGTTGCAGTAATCAAGTTTGGATAGAACAAGGCTTGACAAGGCGAACTTTTTTGATATTGTAGATGTGGTAGAAGGAAGCTTTGCTGAGTGCTTTGATCTGCTGTTCAGGGGACATGGAAGATTGGAAAATCACTCCAAGATTTCTAGCCGTGTCTGATGGTTTGATGGTGTTCTGTCCAATGCTGATAGTCAAACTCTGCGACAACTTTGAGAGTTGTTGTTTGGTACCAAGAGTCAAGAACTCGGTCTTACCACCATTCAGCTTGAGGTAAATCACTGCCATCCACTGTCGGAGTTCTTCTGTACAGTGTTGAATCTGTGAAACACAGTCTTCTGCATCTTCGGGTTCAATGGACAGGTACAACTGATTGTCGTCAGCATACAAGTGAAAGTTTAAGGAGTGGCTCCTTACAATGTCACCAATAGGCAGGATGTAAAGGCTGAAAAGTAGAGGCCCTAGAACTGAACCTTGAGGAACACCATAACACAACAGTCTGGGCTTGGAGAGAAATTAGTCGATTTTGACTGTTTGGTATCTGTCTGTAAGGTAGGACCTGAGCCACTTCAATACTGTATCCCTGATCCCAATCCTGTCCTTGAGGCGTTGCAGGAGAATCTCGTGATCGATGGTATAAAAAGCACTGGAGAGATCGAGGAGAACCAGTAGTGTTACTTGTCACTTGTCCATAGCACACATGATGTCATTGTGGACGTTGACCAATGCCGTCTCAGTGCTATGCTTGGACCAGAATGCTGACCGGTATTGCTCAAATAAGTCATTGTTCTTTAGATGTTCAGAGAGTCTGTTGGCAACAATCTGCTCCAGGCACTTGGATACAAAGGAAACATTTGAGACTGGTCGATAGTTCTTGAATTCATTTTTGTCAAGGTTTGGCTTCTTAAGCAGTGGGGTTATGACAGCTTGTTTATTGGAATCTGGGACCTCGCCTAAAGACAGGGAGGAGTTGAAGATATCCAGTAAGGGCTGTGAAATCTGATGGACTACCAGCTTAGTAATTCAGGTCGGTAATGTGTCTTGAGAAGATGTTTTGGTTTTTCTTGTTGAGACCACACGTTTCAAGTCTTCACGTGTTAGTGTTCAAGAATGCCTCAATGGTTCACCTGTAAAGGACTGATCATGATCATCAAAAGAGGATTGGGTTGACTGCTTTTTTTTCAGATCTACTCGGATCCTTCTATCTTTTCAGAAAAGTAGTCTGCGAATCTTGTTGCAAGAGAATCTTTATCCTTAATTATGCTCAGGTAGACAGAAACTTGAATTGTGTCTCAGGATGTTATCAAGAAGAAGATTCAGATGTCTAGGTTTTTTTTCTGTTTTCCTTGATATTTGTCAAAATATTATTCTGTTTTGCCGCACATAACGCAATGTTAAGATCATTGCGCGCTTGTTTATATAACTGTCTGTAGATTTCCAGTTTGGTTTTGCGCCCACTTTTTTCATCTGTTCTTCTTTTCTTTTTCTTTTCCCGAATGTTATCAGTGTACCATCCTGTATTTGAGCGGATAACAACTGAGTTAGATTTTAGAGGGGCATGGTCATCAAGTATTTTCTTAAGGTTTTCGTCATAGGCCTCAACTTTCTCATTGACAGTAAGTGAGCCAGAGACCTTGTCATACAGCTTCGACGTAGAGATGTCATCAGCAAAATCAGTGACATTGATGTTTCAGGTTTTTCGAAAAGTGAGTGTCTTGCGTGGGGGTGATGGTTTACGTATGTCTAGTACACACTTGACAACAAAATGATCCGAGATTGCCTCATTACTTACTGCGACAGTCTTGATAAATGCGCACTCCTCCTTTGATATCACTAAATCCAGTATGTGACCTGATGAATGGGTAGTACTGTTCACATGCTGAGTCAGGTTTAGAGAATCTAGAAGTTCACAGAATGCTCTCGCATTAGAATCATATGCTGAATCCACGTGGATGTTAAAATCTCCCAGTATGACTAGCTGTCCAGGTCCCATGGCAACACGCTCCAGAAAAAACGGAAAAGTCAGATAAAAAGTCTTTGGTGGTATGTTTGTTTTTCTTAGACACTGGAGGTCTATAAACAGTAAGAACTCTAAGCGATTCACTTCCAGCTTCCTGCAAGAAATGAACATATGTTCAAAGGACGGAAACTTTTTTGACATTATAGAATGTGACACATATTTTCAGTTAAACAATAGGTCTTTTGAATATTTTGTGCCTTTTGTAGAGTCATATGTACACATTTATTAGCAGCTCCGACTAAGTCGGAGCTGCTATCAGTTTTTGTGCAGTTTCCATCGCCGCCGCCGCCGCGTTTTGTATTCGCTATAACTTTTTTCCTATTAGGTTTTGAGAACTCATATACATAACTTCTTACTTATGCCCCTGGGGAATTTTTTGGACATGTTCACATTCAAGGTCAAAGGTCAAGGTCACGAGTTCTGAAATTGCTAAAAAAAAATCCTTGTAAACACGATAACTTGAAAAATATTTGTGCTATCAGGCTCTTCTTTGGTGTATATCAACTATGGAGAAAGGCCAAAATTTGAAAAGGTTTTCGCTAACATCCGTCAAAGGTCAAGGTCAAAGTGAGGTCACAACTTAAGCATGCTTTTGCAAAAATGTCTTATTTCAACTATTAACACTTTGAATCATTACATGATCGTGATACACAATTAAAAGTGATCACTGATTGTGTGACCTTGAATTTTAAAGGTCAAGGTCACGAGATAGGGTCATGGTCACCAGTTCTGAAATCACTATGTAACTTTTTTCCATGAAGGTATCAAAACCTCATATATATAGCTTCTTTCTTGTACACCTGGGGAATTATTTTGACATGCTCATATTCAAGGTCAAAGGTCAAGGTCATGAGTTCTGAAATCACTACGAAAATCCTTGTAAATACGATAACTTCAACAACTTCTGTGCTATCAGGCCCGTACTTGGTATATATCAACTATGGAGAAAGACTGAGATTTGAAAAGGTTTTCGCTAAAATCTGTCAAAGGTCAAGGTCACAGCGAGGTCACAACTTAAGCATGCAGTTGCGAACATGCCTTATTTTAACTATTAACACTTTGAATCATTACATGATTGTTATACACAATGAAAAGTGATCACTGACTGTGTGACCTTGAAGATCAAAGTTCAAGGTCACGAGATATGGTCATGGTGACCAGTTCTGAAATCTGTAAATAACTTTTTTCCAAGTAGGTATTAACATCACATATACATAGCTTCTTTCTTATAAATCTGGTGAATGATTTTGACATGTTCACATTCAAGGTCAAAAGTCAAGGTCGTGAGTTCTTCAATCACTACAATAATCCTTGTAGACATGATAACTTCAAACATTTTTGTGCTGTCAGGCTCTTATTTGGTATATATCAACTATGGAGAAAGACCAAGATCTGAAAACGTTTTCGCTAAAATCTGTCAAAGGTCAAGGTCACAGCAAGGTCACAACTTAAGCATGCTATTATGAATATGCCTTATGTTAACAATGAACACTTTGAGTCATTGCATGATTGTTATACACAATGAAAAGTAATCATTGATGGTGTGACCTTAAGGGTCAAAGGTCAAGGTCATGAGATATTGGTTAAGGCCAATTTTAATATCAGAAATAGGTTTTAAGAACAAGTTTGTGAAAAGTGACCCCGGTGATGATTCAACTTGTTAGAATAACTTTAATAATAAACAAATTTTTGTCCAAAAAAATTCCCATTTTATTTATGCTGAGGAGAAGGCGGAACAGGGAAAGGCGAGACCCAAAGTTTCGGAGCTGCTCTGCTTTTGCGGTGTCCCGCAAACGCTCATCTAGTTATTTTTATTTTAGATTGTATATTATATTTTATTTCTAAGAAATAATTATATACTAATCTACCAACTTCTGTATATTATATTTCATATCACATGGATTGCACCTCATCTTACATATCTCACTTTTGCAGAAATATGATAGCCTTATTCATATGTGCTGAAGTCATTACGCATTGGAAACAAAGTCTAAAACTGCCATATATTCAGATTGATTTAGACGATTTTTACCTGGCTTGAAACTTCACTTTCCACAATCAATAATATCACTACGAGAATTACAGCCAGTGTCCCATTGACTGAGGCAGCGTAAAAGTCAGTAAGTCAAATTTACAGCGTGCTCAGGATTGAAATGTGTTGTGCTTCACTGAATAGTGAAGTTTTCGCCAGAGAAAGTGAACATTGAGCTTAATAGGTTCTTTGATGTTTTATTTAAATTGTTTAATAATCCATTCATTAATTCTTCAAAGTGAGAATATGCTTGATAAGGTTTTTTAATGAATATTTTTTTTCATTGATGTTTCTGTTTCTCTTGACGTTTTTAATATAGGGATAAACTTATTATCTTCTTGCACCGTATTTTCAGATGCATGTTATAGCCATCTATAGTCTATGCCAAATAAATGAATTGTTCCTTGCATTGTTTCATTGTATGTTTGTGATATTATCATTTTTGTAGATTAATACAAAAAAATGCAATTACTTCATAAATAATTGCATTATTTTGACTAAAGAATTGTGTTATAGCTGCAGAGCTACGGTAAATCATGTATTATGTTGCTTGCTAAACCTCAATTAGAATTACTTAACTCGAAAGTTTTGAAATTGTCTTCGTAAACGTATTAGCGTTCACGTTGCTCAGTGGTGAAATGGTTAATAGATTTATGATAAAGATTTTTCTTCATCCGTGTCCTCTATACATGTATATCAGAGTTAAGGTGTTCCTGTATTCATGAGCGGGGCTATAGTTCAATTGGTTGATATTAACAAACATCGCCGATTATGAGATAATTTAACTTACTGAAACAAAAAGAGTTAGGATATTTGGACATTTCTTTAAATCAGAAAGTTACTGCTATTTGAAAGTTGAATATTGGACCAGTTATTGTCAGACTTTCCTTGTATCTACCGAAGGATGTTTTGAGACGAACACTGTAACTGTGCATTCTCTTGTGCCATGTGTCTTTATAATTGTGTTGTACGTCTATATAGACGAGTAATATGTGTATGTTTTATTCAGCAGGAATTCAAGTCGGGTTAAAAGTTTTTGCCAATCGTTTATGGTCTACATAACTCGCTTAGTACGCTTTGAATATTTATTTCAGTTTTTTTTCATTTGTTAAAATTGATTTACTTGGATATATTGCAACATATATGGACAGGAATGTAAGCCCAACATTATCTGCTGTTCTTGGTCAGGTGGGTATTAGTTCAAGTAAATAACTGATGTAATAACATAGATGTGCGTACATTCTGATCTTTGTGTAAATTAATTAATTGCTTTGTTGACATACTTATTGACCTAATGCCATTTAGAAACGTGTCGGAATCAATTTTAAAAAGCAAAATTGTGTCAACTTTTGATACAACCTCTAATTGGTAATGAAGAAACCACCCTTGCTTAAGAAGGGAGTCGACAATTTGCACCAAAATATTTGATTAATCTCACCTTATCAGTGATCACCGTTGTTCAATACATGCATTAAACGAAGCATTTAACTATAAATTTCGCCATTTAATAGGAAATTATGATGTATCAATTACAAATAAACGAAATTGTTTGAAAGTAATGTAAGATTGTTCCATTGGAATGTAAACGAAATAATAAATAACATTTGTTGGCTTAACAAAACAAGCATTCAAGTGGGCGAAAGTAGTTTTGTAGTTTCGTTTCATGTGGTTATATAGTTGTGATAGTATTATATTTGAGTAATAAAGTGACAAGGATCGTCATATCTGGTGTTAGATTTCCTGATACACATTTGTCATTACTGAGCAGATATTGTCAGACAAGCAATATTTATTACTTTCTGGGTATCAAGAGCATTTTCAATTAAAATGAACTTCTATGCAAGTTGACATGCCATGGAAATGCTACTAATTATTCCTTTAAATTAAGCGATTTTATGTAAGGGTTAGTTTGGTATAAGATAGGGCCATGTTTACACTCAGTTTGTGTAAAACTTTATTTAAAAAAACGCGCTCACCAAATCCATCATGTCTATATCTAAGGATTATAACCTAACAAGTGTATAGGTCATAATGTAGCGGTGAGTCCCAGGTTCATTTCAAGATGTGTCTGCAGGGAATCAATCAAACTTATCTCCAAAATATATATTTTCTGTTTGTAATGTTTATTTAGGTACGAACCTACTGTATTTACTTAAATTAATTTAATGCAGTTATACCAAATGTTCACTACAGCTATTCTTTATTCGCAACCACTGGTTTACCTCAGGCCAAGTGGTATTGCTGGCTCTATTCTTTGTGTCCCAATATAAGAAAATGTCATTTCAACTCTCCTTAACTTAAGAAAAGAGTGTGAAGAAAACTAAATTGACTTTGTTTCCAAAAACTCAAACCACCTGCTTTAATATTATACATATGTTTTACTCAGATCATTGTCGAGGTTTGTGTGAATATGTGTGTAGTATATGTGTGTACCAGCATATTTTTCAATACCTTAATCCATAGTAAAATTTTATTGATGTAAAACACAATTGTGCATAAATAACATATTGCCAGATTAAGCATTGGGAGCAGAATGATTGTCTCCTGTAGATATTCATGACATGCAAATGGATTCAAGTTGTTAAAAATAATCAAAACATTCAGTGTTCCTTGTCCTAAAGTGTCAGGGATAAATTCTGGGGTTATAAAGTATTCTAACTCCCATTCCGTTTCTAAATGTTTTTAATGTTCAATTTCCGTTTTATGTCCATTTTGTACTTTTGTAATTCCATACCGTTTTTCCGGCTGATCCATGTGCCTTGAACCGATGCCAATCTGAACCGATGTTTCATGTCTTTGTTTATGTGAAATTCATGTATTAAACAGCTGTCAAGTTCGAATCACAAAAGAGTAGTGCCTTCTATTCAAAACATGGTCCCGCGAAGCGGATTTGACAGCTGTCTGACCCGAATTCCACCGCATCGTGTCGTGAGTATGACCAACTTTCGGTTTCACTGCTTCACACACGCATGCTGAACTTTTGAACTGATGAACCGTTGAAATATAAACTTTTGCGTAATTGACACACACAATGAGTGAATATAGTGGACTTAGGAGGTCTTCTAGAGAAAGGCGCCCGCCTGACTATCTCACAGAATATGAATTGAACTTGTCAAGTGTGATATCAGAGGCGAACGAACGCACTGTAGTAGAGAATGAAGCGCCCGGAAAATCACTTCGAACCTCGCACTGTAGCAGTGATAGAAGTAGGCAAAGTAAAACTTCCCTTTTCAGTCGCCTTTCGGCGCGTTCTAGATTATCAGATGAACAATTATCTCATGTCAAACGGATTAAAAGTGAACAGAAATTAGAAGAAATTATGATGAGACAAAGGGAAGATGAAATGGCCGATGACAGGATAAATCAGCTTGATGAAGAAGCTTTTCATGCACAAGAAACTGCCCGTCGTGTTCTAAGGGAAAGAGAGAAATTACAAACCCGAATCTGCCGTGCTCGTGAACTTAGACAAGCAAAAGATGAACTGTGTGAGGCTAGCATGATAGAATCAATGTTGAAATTAACTACATCCACTCCTAGTATTAAAATGCCTCCGTCTACAGCCACTCCATCGGCTCCTACCACATCATTGCCTACAACCTCTACTCTCCAAGCCTCCCGTGGTAAACCTGTTAGTGCTACTGCGCAGATGATGTGTAATACCCTCACTACGTCTAGCACTCATACCCGACCTACAGTTCAAGTGGCCCTGCCTACCTCGGCTACGCCTCACCCACCGACCCTACGACCTAGAGTACATGTCCAGTCTACACGTGAGATTCCTGTGAATGATTTACCCAGGTATTCTACTCCGTCTGTGGTGAATACCCCATGGATCCCATTGAATCCACCGGCACCAACACCACCTCAGGGTGTCTCAGAACTTCTCATTTCTTCCTCATACGGGCTACCAAAACCTAGTCTACCGACCTTTGACACCGACAATGAGAAGGATTTTAGACTGTTGAAAATGTCATTTGAAAACCTCATTGATTGTCACTCGCACTTGAGTGAGAAGTACAAGTATCAAATATTGATGGACCACCTTGGTGGTAATGCCAAGAAACTAGCCTGTGCCTATCTCGGACATGCCACACCATATACCATGGCCCTCCTAGCATTGAATGAGAAATATGGTCGACCACGTCAGCTGGTTTTGGGAGAATTGAACTCTATCTTATCCTTGCCTTTTGTTAAATCAGGTGATCATGCTGCTTTAGACAACTTTGCTCTATCTGTCCAATCTCTAGTGGGGATATTATCATCCATTGAAGGTGAATCTAGTGTGGAATTAAGATGTGGCTCTCATGTGGATAAACTACTGACAAAACTGCCCTCTCATCTCCAGACCAACTTCATCGAGTACTGTCTAAACCATGGTATTCTTACTCATGAAGCCCAATCTACGTACACTTTGGTACACCTGAATGGTTGGCTACAGGCCAAGTCAAGAGCCAGTCGCATTGCCCAGCAAGCTGTCAGCTCTGTGAAAACCGAGCCTCGACCTCAACCGAACCATGACCGTGGATCCCGACCTCCGAGGTCACAGCGACCAAACCTTACCGTTTCCTCACTGAACACTGTATCCAAATCCAATCCTACAAGATCTGAACCTGCTGTTCCTACGGACAGAAAACAAACCTTCAAGTTCTACTGTGCCTTCTGCAACAGCGAACATCACCACATCTGTTTCTGTGAAAGTTTCAAGAAGCTGAAGGTTGATGAAGTGATCTCATGGATAAAGAATAAGAAAAGATGTTGGAAATGTGGGAGATCTCATTCACCAGCTGATTGTAATCTCAAGAGACCCTGCAGCATTTGTCAAAAGTTGCATCTAACCATATTACATGATTCAGTTCAGAAGAGTTCCACTCAATCCTATGCTCTGAACCAGTCACCTCTCTACCTCGACAAACCTTCTCATTCCTACAGAGTGATCCTGAAAGTCGTTCCTGTCATCTTACATGGTACTGGTGGGAAAACACTTGAAACCTATGCCGTATTGGATGATGGATCAATGAGGACAATGATCATGACCCCTGCTGTTAGACAACTTGATCTTACCACCGATCCAGAGGACATTATTCTGACTACGATCCGAAGTGAACCGTTCAACTGTCCTGGATACTCTGTAAACCTCACTATCTCACCCAGAGATGACCCGAACCGCAAGTATCCAATCCGCAACGCTTTTGCCTCCAACCAGCTTGCATTGTCCGAGTATTCCCACCCAGTGAAGTCCCTCCAGAGGGAATATGCTCATCTACAAGATGCCGTGCTGCCTGATATCAACAAAGCTAAGCCCTTGATACTGATAGGATCTGACCATGCAGATCTGATATTACCCCAAACTCCGATCCGTTTTGGTCCGTCAAATGCACCAGTAGCTGTCTGCACCAATCTTGGATGGACTCTCCAAGGACTGAGCAGTGACACTACCTCAGCACAGCGTGACTGCCTATTGACTTCCGTTCTGAACCCCTCTGCTCAACTGATGAATGATGTTGAGAAACTGTGGAAAGCGGAAGTAATTCCCTTCACATCCAAAGCAGTGACCAGATCCAAGCTTGATAATATGTCAGTGAAGGTCTTGGAAACTAAGACTGTAAAGGTCCGTGTTGGAGACACAGATCACTACGCCACTCCTCTCCTAAGAAAACCGGATTGTCCTCTTCTTCGTGCTGACAAAGAGTCGGTGATGGGAAACCTTCGTTCTGTTGAGAAACGTCTGCAACGTAATCCAGACCTAGCAGACATCCACAACCAGAAAATCCAAGAACTTGTAGATAAAGGATATGTGCAGATCATTAGTGACAGTGAGGCTGCTTCCACCCCTGAGTCATGGTTTATTCCCCATCATGTTATCCGACAGCATGACAAGTACCGCCTGGTCTTCAACTGCTCATATGAGAGTTCTGGACAGGCCCTGAACAATCACCTCCTTCCCGGCCCGAACCTCTGTTCCTCGTTACTAGGAGTCTTCCTTCGATTTCGCCAACAGCCAGTTGCCATATCAGGAGATATCCAGGCAATGTTTCATCAGATACGATTGCTGCCTGAAGACCGGTGTCTGCTACGCTTCCTATGGCGGAACCTCCAGAAAGATCGTGAACCTGACGTTTATGAATGGAAGGTATTACCCTTCGGGACAACATGTAGTCCGTGCTGCTCTGCCTTCGCTCTGAGGAAACATGCCATTGACAACCAGATAGAGTATCCAGAAGTTGCTCAATCCATCCTCCAATCATTCTATGTAGACAACTGTCTGGAAAGTGTTTCCAATATCATTGAAGCCAAAGAACGTATTGCCCAAATGAGGAAAGTCCTCGCCAGTGGAGGATTCAACATGCGTCAATGGGCCAGTAACAACCAAGAGGTCGTCAAGGATCTTCCAGCCGATGCTAAATCCGAGAGCTGTGAGTTGTGGCTCGCACAGGAAAATGAAGACCCGAAGGAATCCACACTTGGTCTCAGTTGGAACTGTGTGGAGGATGTGATCTCATATAAGCACCGGCCAATTACCTACCCACAGCTGACAATGAAAGTTGTCTACAGAATCCTTGCCAGTCAATATGATCCACTCGGCTACCTCTCGCCCTACCTCTCAAGAGCCAAAGTACTGGTCCGAGACCTCTGGATCAAAAAACGCAAATGGGATGAACCAATCGAACCTGGACAGATTCTTCAAGATTGGAACAATTGGGAATCAGAACTCTGTCAAATGTCAACAATTTCTCTCCCAAGATGTTACCATACCAACTCCAACATAGAAGCTGCGAATCTACAGCTGCACATATTTTGTGATGCTTCCGAGAAGGTGTATGGAGCCATAGCATACCTACGAATCGAAGATGAAGTTGGCAATTACAATGTCGCCTTTGTGTCCGCTCGAAGTCGAGTTGCTCCAAAGAAGTGCCTCTCCGTGCCTCGCCTCGAACTCTGTGCTGCCTTACTAGGCTCCCAGCTGAGTGAAACTGTGACCAATGAGCTTTCTCTACCCATTACCAGTGTCACCCTGTGGAGTGACTCAACGACTGTTCTCTCCTGGCTCAAATCGGATTCCTGCAGGTACAAAGTATTTGTGGGCACCAGAGTAGCAGAGATCCAGAACCTCACCGAAGTGCACAGTTGGAGATACGTCAATACCAGAGACAATCCCGCTGATGATATCACCCGTGGACTCACATTGAGTGAACTATCCTCTCCGGAATCCAGATGGAGACATGGACCATCCTTCCTTACCTATCCTGCAGAGCAGTGGCCGCTTGGGAAGATGAAGTTTGTAGAAATTCAAAGTGAGCTAAAGAAAACCTTCTGTGGTGTAACACTGCCGTCGAAGCCGACAACTCATGAAGACTGGGACTCAGCTATTGAGTCAGTCAGATCCAGTATGTGTACCTCAGATGGGGCGGCTGCTCCAGAAACTGACACCCGTGACATTGAGATAGAACTGTTTCGCCAGATCCAGAAAGAATCCTTTCCTGAAGATCTTGCTGCGCTATCAACTGGGAAGCCTCTCAGTTCATCCAGCAGACTTCTACAACTGAGCCCTGAGTGTGAACCAGAAACAGGTCTAATAAGGGTTGGAGGAAGGTTGAGAAACGCTAGTGATATACCTTCTGAACTCAAGCATCCGATTGTTTTGGATCCTAAACACCCTCTCACCAAACTCCTGATCAAACACTTTGACGTGAAGACTCATCATTACGGCTCTGAACGCTTGTTCGCTGAACTGCGCCGCCAATTCTGGATTCTCCGTGGAAGAGAAGCTGTGAAGCGTCACCAGAGGCAGTGTTTTGACTGCCAGCGCTGGAGAGCCAGTCCTGAAACTCCAAAGATGGCAGATCTGCCTCCTGCAAGACTTCGGATTTTCAAACCCCCTTTCTATTCCACCGGAGTAGACTGCTTCGGGCCAATGTACATCAAAATCGGTCGTCGCAGAGAGAAAAGATTTGGGGTGATCTTCAAGTGCCTCACAACCCGAGCCGTCCACCTTGACCTGCTAGAATCTATGGACACTGATGCCTTCTTGATGGCTCTACGACGTTTTATCTCCCGACGAGGTAAACCCCACGAAATCCTGTCCGACTGTGGAACCAACTTCAAAGGTGGTGAAAGAGAACTGTCTGAGGCATTCAAATCCATGAATCCCATCCTGGCCAAGTGTCTAACCAAGCAGCAGATCGAATTCAAATTCAATCCACCATATGCTCCTCATTTCGGTGGTACCTGGGAACGGGAAATCAGATCTGTGAAACATGGACTCCGTACTGTTCTAGGCATTGAATCAGTACACGAGAATACTCTACGGACAGTACTATTTGAAGTCGAGGCCATTCTGAACTCCAAACCCCTCGGCTATGTGTCTAGTGATGTGGCCGATGTTGATCCCATTACTCCATTCTCCTTGCTGATTGGAAGACCCGACCCATCTCTCCCTCAAGTGGTCTATCCTGCTGAACAGAGACTTGGAAAGAGCCGCTGGCGCCACTGCCAGACTGTAGCTGATCAATTCTGGAAGAAGTTCATCCAGTTCTACTTACCCAGTCTGCAGCTGAGAGATAAGTGGTTCAAAGATGGACTTGAACTCAAAGTTGGAGACCCTGTACTGATTGCAGATAGCCAACAGGTCCGAGGACTGTGGCCCGTTGGAAGAATCGTTGACGTCTGCCCAAGCCCTGACGGCAGAATCCGATCTGCTGTTGTCCGCGTGTCCGGGGGAGACACGTACCACAGACCAGTGACCAAGCTGGTCCTGCTGCCCGAATTGCCCTGATTGACTCTCATTACTGTGTGCAAATTTATTACATAAATTTGGGGGCGGCTGTCCTAAAGTGTCAGGGATAAATTCTGGGGTTATAAAGTATTCTAACTCCCATTCCGTTTCTAAATGTTTTTAATGTTCAATTTCCGTTTTATGTCCATTTTGTACTTTTGTAATTCCATACCGTTTTTCCGGCTGATCCATGTGCCTTGAACCGATGCCAATCTGAACCGATGTTTCATGTCTTTGTTTATGTGAAATTCATGTATTAAACAGCTGTCAAGTTCGAATCACAAAAGAGTAGTGCCTTCTATTCAAAACATTCCTCTCATAACGTTTAGATTACAACACCATATTTGTCAGTAAATTTCAATAAACGTCCTTTATTTCAGTCCTTCATTCGGCTGTGCCAGTATCATTCTTCCATTTTGACAGTTCTGTAAAACATCTATCGATTGGGGTATAAGGCTTATGTAGATGTTATCTTTTCAATGGTTTAATGTTGTTTACCAAATTGAATGTGACAACTTCATCATATTAAGTGTTACATGTGGGATCATTTTCGAAAATAGGATTTCATTTTCAGAACAAAGTAATCACTTTGTCGGACTTCTACCATCTTCCCACGCAAAGCCTAACTAGCGCCAGTCTCCAACTGGCTAAATTAGCCAGTTGGAGACTGGCGCTAGTTAGGCTTTGCGTGGGAAGATGCACCCGGAACTGTTGGTAGAAATTTGATCATCTGATCATTAAACCTCCCCTCCCTTATGAGTGTGACAGACATTTCGCCTTAAACATTTAACTACTTCTTTCCTGAAGCCAATTGACATACAATTCCAAGCTGTAATTTCCAGTATAACCTGTTACTGATATTGTCTGTGTATACAATTGTGTATACAGTTTTGATTGGGGAATCTGCCTCTAATTGGGGGAGGTTGGTTTTTCGAATTGCTGTTAATAATGTTTTAGACTTTCTGTGCTCTTTTGATGATGGTTGCGTGAGTGAACTTTAACAAACTTCTAATATAAACAAGTCAATAGAGGAAATACCTCAACTCAAACTTATTGCAAATGTCTGTATTTATTAAATTTTTGGATTGACACAATGTGGTTTTGAATTTGAATTTAAATTGGTGACTGTGCAGTGTATTTTTTTTACTTGTTAGTATTTACTTTTGAGATAATAAATAATGTAATACCTGATGAGGCAAGGACTGATATGTTATACCTTAATATACATTAAATTGGGACTTTCATTGTGTCAGTTTGAAGAACTGCAAAGCTTTGTTGAACTGAATTTAAAGTATTTGTCAGACAATATTTCATGATCTACATTCCATATGAAGCAATTTATACTTTTCATGTGTAAGTGTTTGAAAAGTTTTTATTCCAGAACATTGTAACTGAGAGATTAACATTAATCGGATTAAAGATATCTGGAAATGGATTTCCCAATTTCTAGGTGTTATAAATGTTGATAATGAAAATATGGCCAACAAACTGATATGCCAATTTTTATTTTTTTTATTCTCTGTGTTTTAAAAGTGTTTAGCTCAACAGGCCTGAAAGGCCAGATGGGCTTATGGGTCGTCGTTCATAAACTTTTTACATTTTCCGAATTCCCCCACCCAGAACCGCTGCACCCTCAAAACTGAAATTCTAAAATATTTAGACAACTTTTCTCCAAAACCATTTGATATAGAAAGTTAAAATTTTGAAAATAACATCTTAATAACATGTACACATAGTGTATTTGTGTTTTGAGCCATCCAGGGCCCATATCTTCCAAAATCTCTTAATACTAAGATAGTCGCAAGTCAGGGTTAATGTATGGTACTTGTGACTATCTTAAAGAGAGCTTTGAAAATATGGGTCAATCATTTTAACTTTTGTTTATATGATAAACTACCTAAGACTATGCACCAATGGCCGTTGTTTTAGATCTTCCCAAGTTCAATTTTAGATTATAAATCTTCCTGATGAGCTTCAGAGCCTCATGGGTCTATTTTACTAAAATGAATAAGACTTGAAAACCATTTGTCAGAAATAATATGTATTTCAAATAACATTCCAAGCAATAAATTTATAGAACAAACATTTGACTCATTTTTGGTATTATGAACAGTTAATACCTCAGTTCACACAGTTTCCTTATGTAAGGTGTGGTTACACATTCTTGTATTATATTTATTCAGTGGTCCAATCTTCACTTTTTTGATCTACAAAGTGTTATTCTAAATCACTCATAAAGAAAATGAGTTAGGCATATATAGATGCAAGTATCCACAACTTGCAAACTATATCTGGGATAACATAATAGATTCGCTAACAGTTTTAGTGGTCCGATTCTTCAGACATTTCCTCGACATAATCATACATGTCCGTATCACCAAACACTGCATTTACTGTGGATGATACCTCTGAAGCAATATTGTAGGACCAACATGTTGAATATGACATCACATCCACAGGAGTGAAAATCAAAGAGCAGTTTTCCACAGCAGCATCAATTAGAGAGTCTGAGAGTTCACATGTTTTGGGCATATTAATTAATTGAGCTGCTGTACATTCAAAGGATAGAGAATTTTGTAGGCTTTTGAGTTGCTGATGTAGCAGCTCCTTGTCAGATTGTGTTACTTCACGTTGAAATAGCTCCGTCTCTATTACCTCTTCCTTTGTCAAGTTGACTCTGTGTGGTTTCGGGCAATCATCACAACCACATTTGCATTTTGACTCGCACACATCGCAACAGTTATGACATGGATCAATCGTCACATGTTTACACAAATAAGCATCACAAAGAATCTTGTGTCGACATGTATCTTTCTCTCGTGCTAAGCGAACTAATTCTGGCTCTGATCGTTTTAAGTGATTTTTGTTCATCTTAAGCAAAATGAGTTCATTGGCGAAGGAACCATCTCTCCCAGCTCTCCCCATTTGTTGTACAAAAGTATCCATTTCTCTGGGAAGGCCAAAATGAACAATGTTGTTGACGCTCTTAAAGTTAACACCCATTCCCGCAGCATTTGTACAAATGAGAATTCTTATTTTGCCAGAGTCAATGCCCATATCATCCCTTATCCTTTGTTTAACGGCTTCATTAGTTTTGCTATGGTACATATCAACATACGGTTGATCACGTCCAAAATGGGTAAGAAAAGTCAAGTATATCTTAGCACAGTCGCTGATACTTGAACAGAACACGAGATGACGAGGAAAATCTTCTTTCTGTTCATCTAAGTCCTGAATCATCCATCTGAATATTTCTTCTACTGGTTTCGATGTACTTGAAGCCTGTGATGTTATCTTAATGTTAGACCTGTCAGATGAATCGATGATGATCTCCTTGTCAGCCCTGAAGCACAGTCCCTTCATGATTCTCCTTCGACTTAAAGGCGATGCAGTTGCAGTAAGTGCAAGGATTGGTGTATTTGTGAAAAGGCATCTGAGTTCACCGATCTTGCTGAACCATTCTCGAAAAGGATGGTCACCGCCTCTGCTTTCTCCCCTGTCGAGAAAAAGAAATTCATTATGAGAAACATGTAAAGGAAATCATTGTATCTTTATTTCAGTGACTTTACTGTATAATAATTATCCTTATTGTTTAATAATGTGTTTGATTTTTTAAACAAAATACACTGTAGTCACAGCATTCACTTGGAATTTATTTATTTATTTTGAAACGTTGCTACATGAGTTAATAAGTAAATTTAATAATTATGAATTCAACAAATCAACAATTCACTATTTTTAAAAAACAATCACATGAGGTAATTGGAATTTAATAACATTCTTGTTTTGATATTCATGTGCTAATAACTTCTTACCATTGAAGAACTGTATGGGCTTCATCGACAGTGATGAGGCCAAGTTTATCTTTGAATCCTTTTGAAGTGATTGAATCCCTCCACATTTCGTTCCCGACCACATTTTCCGGACTTGAGAATAGAAAATCAAACTGACCCTGCTCTATCAATTTTTTTTCTTCCATATCTTTCCCAATGTATGTTGCTCTGAAGCCGAGGGCATTTAATTTGTCACATTGTTCGATCATGATCGATGTGAGTGGTGCGATAACTAGAACGCTCTTTCCTTTAAATACGATTGGAGCGCTTTCATATGTTAACGATTTCCCACTGCCAGTCCTTGTGCCAACAAACACATCCTTTCCGTCTCGCAATGCCTTGATTGACTCAATCTGACTGTTTGAAAGGTCTGTAATGGAAAACTTATCCTTAATTTGACCCAACAACTCGCTTTCTGTGGGCGCGGCCATGTTTTGTTGTGCAATTGGATCGGCGTCAGTGATTGGCTGATGCAGGGGAGGTAACTGGAGGTAACTAAAAAACGCCAGTGAGGGCGCTGCAATCAGCACAAGTTTAGTGGGGAAATACTGCAAGGCCTAAATTAGCCAGTTGGAGACTGGCGCTAGTTAGGCTTTGCGTGGGAAGATGGACTTCTACATCATAATTCATGTTATAGTCCACTCATGTCGTTAAAGGTTCAGTGTCATTCTGAATCAAATTAGGGCTTGCAGTTATGTCGGCTTTAAATAATGTAAAACGTGTAATACTGACGTATAATTATTTCAAACAAAGTGTAATTGAAAGAAAAGTCTTTTCAATTGTAGTTTGATGACGATTATCGCTTATATTTGGGCAATTTCTTATTTTATCGGTACACCAGTCACTTTCCTTGGTACATGCAGTGGTAACTGTAAACAGATTGAATTATTACTCAGTTATTTACAGGATAAATGGTTAAAACATTTACCTATTTTGTTAATGAATACCATTACATTGGTTCACCCGTTAACTGTCAGTAATCACAGTTGTCTTATGACAAAAGCCTTTCTTTTAACACTTAGTTTAAATAAAAATTGTGAACTGCGTTATAAAATATTTACATATTTTCCAAAAGCAAACTAAATGTCGAATAAGGGGAAACGATAATTAGAGGATTACATTCTCAATTAGGCATTTACATGTTCTTTACATGTTGTAACCAGTCATCAAATGATGAGATTTAGAAAGTAAATCAGAAATTTTAATAGGATAGCATGTTGAAATATAATTAATGGTTTATTTTCTAATATTGGAATTCTGCTAACGCCATATTGTTTTGCAGGAGGATGTTTCTGTACTTATATACTTTACTTTTAGCAACCTAACTTAGAATGTGCAACTATTTCTTTTAAAATGTCTCACAGAAGAGAGATCTTAGAGTCTGGATTCAAATCTTGGAACATACGTTAATGAATTTATACAGGCCTTCATTCATCATCAAATACCACTAGATTTTACAGAAGTCCCAACGGTACATGTAGATATATTCCACCACTCCACTGTGGAAATATATTACAATACATCCATTGATTCAAATTAATAATTTCCATACACCAATAGAACTAAATCAATCCCAAGATGTTCATTGTCGATACATTTGTGTAATATGAATTAAGATATATGTTGAAGCAATCATCTCGATAACTCGGCAATACATGTTATGCACATAATTTAGTCAGTATTTGTAATGGTCAAACTAGACTCTCACAAGATTGTAACGCAATATTTCAATAAGGATTGTATTGTCGTTGTCTATTGATTTGCTTAGCAAAATCGTATGAATCAATTTCAAAACGTTGACTATTCAGAACTATTTAGAATGACACCTTGTATTACCATAAATTTGACATCATTCTAAAGCCAGAACTCTTACTTATCAAATGAGTATCGAAACTCTTGAGTAGGTTCATTGAGGTTAATGTTACATTTGATCATGTTTAGATATTCGAGATTCAACTATACATCTTGTTTATTAAAGTAAGTGTAGCAGTTTGCATACACATGTACTTGTCCTAACGGATCCCTATCAGAATTAAATAAAAATACGTCTAAACAAATTACCGGTGAATAACAAATAACCATTGGTATCCCCATCCTCCGTCATGTATTATCATAAGTTAAACTAAAACAACTTTGAAGAAGACAAATATGTTATGGATGATCAACTTCTTTATTAACAATAGCGACGTTTCGGTATAGATCCTTATACCGTTATCAAGCATATTGAATGGATGGTGAAACAGCAGATTATATACAGGATACATGTTACTACTCTTTGGTTTCCTTGTTATCACAACTTCACTTGTACAACCATTTATGCCATTGTTACCTCATCTTGTTGTATTTGTTATCTCTTTATCATACCAACATGTATCCTGTATATAATCTGCTGTTTCACCATCCATTCCATATGCTTGATAACGGTATAAGGATCTATACCGAAACGTCGCTATTGTTAATAAAGAAGTTGATCATCCATAAAATATTTGTCTTCTTCATCACACCAACTTCTAGAATGCCTCTCAAACATTTTAAAACAACTTTATTTGAAACGTATATCATATCCATCCAACATTAAAACCTCAAACTATTATATCATTGGTCAATATCATGGTAATCTTCAATAACTATGTTCAATAGGCAAATAGGTAAACGCCTTTAAAGTAATAAAATAAAGAGATTAGGCTTTCCACATGAAATAAGAGTAATGAGCTGAACCTTGGATGGCTTCAGGAGTTTTTGCTCCTTTTCTTTGCACAAAATGATCGATCATGTGGTTGGTATGTCTGTAATATTGAGACAGAGATTTTCAGTCTAATAACGAATCGCTGTCTCTTTTTGTATTTATTGCGGCAATGAACAGCCTGTGCATTATGTAACAAAACAATTACAATGTTGCTATCGTTTTACAGTGTTTATTAGTTTGAGTAGAAGGTAACTGATAGACATATAGTTTATGCAAACTTTAAGATCAACCCTTTATTCAACATGTACGTTAATCTTCGTTATCTGTTTTAACTGAAATTCATTTATATTTATTTAAGGGGCTGAGTAAAAACAACGCCCAAAAACATGTCCTTTCTATTTTTCTGCAGATTAATGAAATTAGCTATCAAATCAAAAACAAATAAACAAATTCCATTTTAATCTTGATCCTTAAAGTAATATTTCACAAATTGAAAAGTATAATAATGTTGTCATACCGATAGCTGTGCTTCTGTTCTCAACCAATAATGTAACGGAGGCTAATTTCAGTGTGAAATTGCAATCCTTGAGGAAAGTGTAGTTTTTATGACCTCGGACAGCATTAACAGAGTGACGAGTGACTTAGAATTGATTTTTAAAGTAATTACTTCGATCCAAACGGTAAAATTGGTTAGTAGAAAGTGTGCATCCAAAACAGCTTTTCTAAATATGCTGACGGAGATAACTCTAACTAAATCATTCTGTTCAATTTCGCTTTCAAATGTTACTATATCTTTAATTAAACTGTCAATCAATGTTACTTTTATAACAACTGATATAGGTGCATACAATGTCTACTTGGTATGGGACAAGTGTGTCATTTCTTTGAACTGCTGGTAGAAACTTTGCTCGTTTTAAAGGCTCCACTTTTGTTATCTTGGGCTCATTTATCACAATTCCATTAGTTTACACATCATGTTGTAACGTTTTATTTTATTGTAACACCACACAGATAATAATTAATAGTCTACTCTCTGAACTTAACAAAACAAACATATTGAAAGCCAAACAATCTGTCAAAACAGTTTTGAAACAAAGATCCAATATGTATTTGAACAGACGGAAAATTACAAATATCATACTCTGATAAATAAAATTGTGTATTATACCGAGACGACCAACATTAACTTATCAGGCAACAGTATTTCCTTCTTAATGTTTTGATAATTTGCATCTCTTCTTTTGCCCAGTAGTGTAGCTTCAAATAACTGCAAGGTCGTTGAAGATGTTACTGAATTCTGTGTGTTGATATTGGATATTCTACGGTCAAGGACATGAACTATCTTTTGTCACTAACTGTTACTATGAACTGGTAAACGTTTATGTTATAAGATTATTACAACTCCGGCCACCAGTGAAAACAGAGGTTGACAAAGCATTGGATCTGGAGGCATCTCTGTCACAATATTACAGACATATTATCCACGTGGTCGATCATTTGGTGAACAATAACTGACTTAAAAGTCCCCAAGCCATACCACATTCACTTCATTGCTCTTTTAATCAACATGATTTTTTCGGTTGTTGCACCTTATATATTACATCAAAGGGATGGACCCATTTGCCTATAAAATGAAACTCAAAGGTGATCTAAAACACTGACGGAAATCTAATATCACATTATGAATCACTCTATTTTGAGTATATGTTGTTTTGTATTTCGAAATCTTTGGTAAGAATTGCTTTGAAACAATTTCATTACAAGCAAATCAATGACTTCTTCTGCAGTTATTGCCTATGACGATACATCACCGTTGAGTTGAATTCTCATTAGATTACTCCTCTATACAAGTTAAACACTTGCATTAAATAATAACTGTCACAGGTGGATAACTGCTTTCGATACAGATTATTTGAAGTGAGAAAATTTTGAACTGTGATAAGTTCAATAACATTTCATACTTAAAGGGGCAGTAGCACGTTTTTTGCAAAATTTATTTTTTTAAATTTCCCATTTATAATGATAGTTTATGTCATTTAAATTAACTTTAGAGGGTAAAACATCTTATTACACAAACCAATTATATGTAGTGGTAAAAAGTATGTTGCGTATAAAGCAAACATTGCATGGCGGCCATTTTATTGTGAACACAATTTATTATTTTGTATTACAAAAACGATTCCCATGGCTTTACCGAAACATGTACACTCAATTTAAACTTTATATTCCGAAGAGAGAAGGATGTTTTACTATTGGTGAAATTATTTTTCAAATACATTTCATCAATTTATTTGAGCGAAAAAACGTCCTACTGCCCCTTTAATGCCAACTGAACAAGACAATAAAAATAAATAGCTCTTAAAATATGCAAATAGTTATCGCTGATGACGATACATCAGCGAGTTACATGTCATCGAAGAGGGTTAACATTACTCCTGTACACAAGCTAAACACTTGCATTAAATGGTCACTGATACTGGTGGATAAGTGTTATGCATGCAGATTATTTATATGCATATTTGAATCATCAGATTTTTTCCAATGATACCATATTTAATTTTTCAACTTAATAAAATGACCTTGTTCTTTACATGGAAATCTTACGTAATTATTATTAGCGCTGTGTTAAGTTTTAAGTCATCGGGAATTGATGTTTGATCCTCTGTTTTATATACGTATAATGTCAATATTCTTTCAAATTAGTTCCAAATCAACAAGCTAAGAGATGGCAAAGACTGGATTCACTTTAAAGGCGATGTAGTACGTTCTTCACCCTGAAAGAATGTGATCTCCCACAAAGGTAAATAAGTGTTACCACTGGCTAAATAATACCCCTGAATAAATTTTTTTAAATTCTAAAACGAATGTAAATTGTTAGGTTAAGGCATGCGAGTCCATTTCCCTTCGAGCGGCCATTTTAATGTGTTCAGATTAAAATGGTCGCTCGAAGGTTGTTCAAGTGATCTGACTGTTGTAGCGATACCTAAAAACTCGAGTAGAGTTTTAAATATGATGTGATAGCACTGTCGCTTTATACGTCGCACCATTTTGTTCAATATTGATACGGCTATGGATACGGCTTATTGGGTCGTGTAAAGATATGTCTTACCCGTTAACGTAACAATATTGTATAAAAACTTTAATAATAAATATCAAACACAATATGCAAGAAACATGCCACAGCGCCTTTAAAACATTAGATTTTCAAACATTTATGCGCTGTGAGCCTTTATTATCCATATCACGTGACTAACATTATAACAGGAATTATGGGGAGAGCTTGATCAAGTCTAAGCTGATGATGGAACTTACATTTGTCTAAATTAAATGTTTGCTGCTATCATAAAAGTTGAAGTTCATTATACCACCGCTAATTTTGGCCGACTGCAGAATCACGTTTTCTTACCACTGGCACACTTGGTTATTAGAGGACATCGTGGAACAGGGGAAACGTCATTCATTTGTTACGTCATCAAAAAACTATACCTTGGTTTGTCTGATTAAGTCCTTTTACGGATTGTTGTAAACACTAGGCATCTAAGAATATGTCAAAATATCATATCAAACCACAAGAGGCGATCTGGGAATTTGCAGGATACATTTTCAAGTATATCACTTCCAATTATCACTTCAATAAATGTTATTTAACCATAATGAGAGTTAATTTCGTTTTCTCGTTAGCGATTATTCACTGTTAAATATTGGTTGATGTAATTATTTCAAATGATAAGGATAGGAAAAGTTCCACATTACATTCCACCTGAAGAAAGAGTGAGCATATACTCCGAAACGTCGTGTATTTTCACATTAAAGAAGTTGTTATCCAGAAAATATTCCTGTTCTTAGGAAAAGTAAAGGTCAACGTTCATGTGAAACCGTAATCTAAAACAACTTGCTATATGTAGGTTAGATGGGTTGCAATATCGGCTCCTTGCTTTCAATTCTTAATGTCTAACGTTCAGGAGCAAATTTAAACGTTGGTGTATTTATTGACTATTAGGTTAAGCATTGACAAGCAAGTAGTAGTCTCACTTCTTATGAAAGATAAAAACTTTGAGGTTACATGTGTGTAGCAAACTGCCAGTTAGCGTTCCGTTAAACCGATTTACACCTGTCAACCCATTCTGTGTTTTGTTAAAGAAACCGTTCCTGACATTATCACGATCTTTGTCAACATTTCACAGAACACTAAAACTGGTTTATTGTTTTCATTAATTTAAAATCAAAGTTGTATTCCCGGTTGTCATAACAAGCGTTAGTTATCTATCATTTATCTATCCTTAAAGGATAGATGAAATGACATATGGTCCAAATCGGATTCATTAAAATGGGATGTCAATTTGACAATTGCTCGATTTTAAATTTCTGAAATCGGTCCATAAATTACTTATATACGGCTTTTTAAAAAACCGCCTGATTTAGCCCCGGCGACCAGAATGAAAGTCTGCGGGGGTGTGACCCCTGAAGGGATGACTTCTGTGACGTATGTGGAGGAATTTGATTTTCGGCGATAGTCACAATTCAACGTAATTTCGCAACATTTTGATTGTTAATTTCACAAAGAAACCTTCAATAAACCAACTTATATTTCCCATATATCGAATGTTTAGATATCCAACTAGGTAATTCCGCAGATGACAATTACACAATTATTACATAAACATGTCTTTTTGGCGATGTAATACACCTCATAAATTCATTTAGCGGCAGTGATAATTAATTGAGACACCGGCGGAGTAGCTATCTAGGCGCCTGTCGCTTATCACAGTCACGCCTCAGTGAGCATTTTCAAAAGGATTCGCCGAACAAATTGCGGTAGTGTTAATTGGTTGAATTAAAATCGTCTTAATTATCAATTGCAAGTGTATATTGTCTCGATTTTATGCTCAATTGATTCCGATATACAATATACGTAGAGGTAATCATCTGTCATTCTTGAGAAAAATGCATTTCATCGATCCTTTAAATCACCTGATTCAACATCAAGCCACTGACCTATATCGACTTATTCTAATGTTATTTTGAAAAATAGGAATCCCTTGTTTCGTGATGGCATCATAGACCAAATCAAATGCAGACATTGAAATGCTGGTACAAAAACGTATATCAGGCTTATACTCCATGTGTGAGTACACCAAGCTGAAAGCGGGTACCTCATATCGGGAGAAAGCAACATATGCATACTATTGTGGTCTATGAATATTATCTACTCTAAGCAGACATCAAACACTCGAATTATCTTGATTGTTAGCGTTTTAGCTAATGCAATGCTGACAGGTATTTATTCGGCTACCTTGCTTACATATCTCTAGGTTAATGGAAATACACAAGTGGAGCACATTAAGTTATCTGACTGTTTAAAAAGGAGGGCGACAGCGGTAAATGATGTCAGTGGTTTCATTCTGCAATGCCTGTCTATCATCCACTCGAGTAATCGATCTACTCGAAGGCAAGCTGATGGGATGAAGATAATTAAATCAGACAGTCAAACAACTCAACTTGATGAGTGCATCCAAGCAGCTCCTATCAGCTGATCATCCTATCCTGCTTAACACCTAATCGGGGGGGCGGGGTTATTTTTCAGATTATTTATGTATGTATATATATGTATTTTCGCGTTTTTGTCATAGTGATGATCACAGTTATGACACGACCCGTCTTGATAATATAAGATATTTACGTCAAACCCAGAAATAAAATAAATGCTCCATGATTAAGTCAATACTATATCCAATTGTTTAGTGACAGCTTTTAAACAGTTTGTGCTGAATCGTGTCTTTGCATCAACCCATCCTGAGATTTATATTTGCATCGAGTCTGCGGAACCGACTAGCTATCGGTAAGGGAAACTCTGCAATTATACTGTGGAAGGTTATCTTTATGATTTGTATTGGTTATATCACCCTTAGCTAATGCTATCTTGACAGTCACTGTGTTCTCAGCCTGCTGGTCAATGCAAGCACCCCCTTGGAACACATCAACTCACCTGATATGGAGGCAAGCTTCAAACTGACTGTACCATAGCGGATTATGATCATAAGTTTAACTTAATATATTATACAATGTCATTTTCATTTTCGTTATTGATCAACTCCTGATGAATTAGAAAATGTGATATTAAACTGCAATAACTGTTTAGAGTAGAGATAAGTTAGAGAAATTATTTCCAAACACATATAGTATTTGAGTCATTGGCACTGACCTAGATCACCTTGCTCATACTGACCATGTGTGAAATCGCGTTTCACCTCGCGAACATAACATGTTTTAAATGCTAAATAAATTGCTGTTATGCATTTAATATGTAATTGCAAATAAAGTAATAGGATTAGTTTATATGAGGGAGGAAAAATACCCGCATGCTGTACATAAGAATATGGTATTTGAATAATGGTTACATGGCAGCGTAGATCTGAATTGTATCTATAGCATCCGGATATCCTCACTTTCTCTCATCATTATAAGTCAGCTCTATACATGTACATAGGAGATATTTCAAATAGTTAGAAGTATCGTACCGAATCCATTGTTTTGAATATATATGTGTATCATCCAAAACTCTTGTTCCACAATAGATATCACCTTGGAGATTTGAATTTGATTTTGCACAGTACCCTTCACGGTCAACCACGTGACATCGTAATGCTTTTTCATTATCAAGAAATGACTCGGAAGTGCTATGACGCCAAAAACATGATGACATCAGAATGCCATAATTTCATAGACGTATAATGATGCCAGCGTACTATGGCATCACCACACTAAAAAATCCAAAGCCAGTGTTGCGTTTACATATTTTATTTTTCAGTGAAAGATATTAAGAATAATTTGGGACATAATCTAACCCCCGTGCCTTCTAATAAGAAACATATCGACACTCACTACAGTGGTATGCATGACGTCGCCGTAGTTGAAGTATGAGTAGTTGTGTTCAGACGTGCATTTTCATTGAAAGTAATGAAGAATGAGGTTTTTAATAGATGTAATATTACCCTCGTGTACTCTGATATCAAATATATCAACACTCGTTGATAAAAGTAAAATATACTCGGCAAGCCTCGTGTTGGTATATTTCATATCAGAATATATTTGGGTGATATTCTCAAATTAAATCAAATAAATTGAAGCAATGCCTCCGGCAATCTTGTTGCATCATTGCAAAAGTGCGCTGATTCATTTTATAGTAAAACACATCTCAATTTCAATTAACCAACACAAGAAATCTAATTGAAAATATTTCAAAGTTTCGAAAAGATAATGGGAAAATGGTTTTATGGAAACAGAATCGAAACATAACGTAGGATCTGGATGTAAATAACTATTCAATTTGTCTTTTGTTTCACTCTTTTCCGAGAGAGCAGGGAGAAGGAAATCGACATAAGTGTGCTGATACCCAAATACCAAAATAAAGTTCATACGACATTAACTTTTTTCTATATACGAGTAGGCAATCAAGATGTGTTAATTGACTCCGTAAGGGTCAATTTAAGCGCAATATCTTTTCAACTACATAAAGTGACAGTAATTACTGTCAAACCGAAAGTCTTGAAGACCCACAATGTGTGAAGCTAGACTGCTCCAACAGTTGTAGACAAAGCGCAATGAGTCCCACGGGAGACTTGCGCTATAAAAGTATGATACATTATTATTATTAAGCTGAAATGGTTGTCCTGAAGGTGTGACTTAACGTGTGGCCTCCATGCATGTGGGCGATCTCTTGTGCTGCCAGTCTGTTGGTACCGGTTCCACAGAGAAGATACTGTTTTTCTGTGAAGAACAAAACGTGGAGCTACGGCATTGTGTCACATCCTAGTCTCTGGCGTGCCAACGTTAACGATAATCTTGAGAGAGGCTTGAAAGAGTGACATTGAATAAGATGCAATAAACAATGTGCTATTTTGGTTAGAGCTGAATCAAAGATCGGAGAACGTCTAGTGAAATCAGTGTAATATATTATGTCAAGTCAATTGTCGACTTTTATGTGCATGGACATTTCTTGACGTGTTGGACGTCTGTGGGAGTCACAGTGCATGTCAAACACGTGCATGCTTAATCACCTGTTATATCATTCTAAGCACCATTACTGTAAAAGCCATTTATGTAATGTCAGTTACGTTTTTCTTCTAGTTGTAAGCAATTTCTCTATATTTTTAAGATAAAGAGGATGTGTCTTCCCTTGACAAATACCATGGTTACCGATGGGCAGATTCCGGGTACATAATCTGTGGTGGCACGTGGTCCTGTGCATAGTTCAGTCGACCGCTATCAGTTAAGTTCAGCAACAACGGGCGTGGCTCGCTGGATGGGTGGGTTACCCGCCTCAATGCTGGATATAAACTGATGATAAAAAGGCTGATTCCCTGTCCCACACTGAGACATGAGTTGAGAGGCTCGTGGTGTCACCTTGGGCAAGGGACTCTATTCGAAATGTGCCTCTGTTCACTCAGCAGTACAATTGAGTACCTGGTTTGGAAGTGCAGGCACTGTGACAGATAACCTTCGAGCGCCTTAATTGGCAGCCCAGGTTGCATACTCCAAAGGGAGTTGAGAATGAAAAATGAACGATATTGGTCCTTACACCAGGGTAATAATGTGTGTAGCGCGTTGAGCATGGCCCTTTGTGTTGTGGAGTTCAGCGCGATATAAGTATCCTCATTATTATATAAGTATCCTCATTATTACTTCATGGCGGGACGAACATACATGCAAAATCTATGTATTTACAAGCAAGTAAAAGATACGGGCTCGAATAACCTAGTATCTCGCATCGAATTAAATAAAAAAAATAATTATATGTTATCATGGCATTATTTTTAGAAATATGACATTATTATAGCTGAAACACCGATGTGGCCTATATCTACAACCTTTCTAAATGGATTCAATGTTCTAAGATACGTCGAATGAATCTGTGTTAGATTGATTTCAAACGGCGTCATCCTGCACTGAAGTTTGTATAAGTAGGACAACACTAAGCTAAGACTATGAATTCAGATAAACCATTACATTTATTTGTGCGTTAAGGAATTTATGTTACTGGATTGTTTCCCGTGCAAAATAAACTATATATAAATGTAAGGTTGAATTACATAATGACTACATAATCCAATACTGACATGGAAACATGAATTTATTCAAACAGTTGCTGTAGAAGGGATCACAGTACAATATCAACATGAAACCAGACACATCACACACAATGACAGCTTGAGCAATTGACTTTCTTGCACAAAGAAATATAGTTCCCTAGAAAGTGTACGACGGAAGAATGAAGCATCGTTACGTGAAACAATTAACAGAGAGATTGAGCTAAACAGAATATGATCGTCCCATTGAATAAATGGATGCCATTGATACCAATACAATGTATTCACATATTCGAAAATGCAATTGGTTATCTTGTGTGGCACCAGAAGGTTTCTGCATTCAGTCTCAGTTGTTTCAGAAATGAATTATTCCCCTGTGTAATAAATATGGCGTAGAATTCCTTTTGTATTCATCTTAGAAGTCCTGTTTCATCAAACACAGTAGTCGGACAAGAATGTAACAATTAACATAAACTTTGTTCCGATTACCCATTCCGTGACTGAAACACATGTTGATAGAGATCAGGTATGACATAAGGCACTTATACACCGACATGTCAATCAACATATTGAAAGTACAATTCAGACATGTCTATGATATGTACCTATGAACTGTAGTTGTGAGGGTATATGTTAATACAACTTCCAAAAAGCAAGGCAGAACTTTTGCCAGTCTCCATAACTTGCTTGGTTAAGCCTTGCAGTATTTTATAAAGGTTTCCATGCGGAAGCCCACTGTTTCGTAGCCCACTGTACATTTCAGGAATAGCTATCACTATCTTAGCACCGAAAATCGAGGGAAATACTGCAAGGTTTAAATCAGTCATGGGATTCTGGCAAGAGTTATGCTTTGCATTGAGAAATTGATATAAATAATAAAACCTGCCGCAGTGCATGTTATTATGAATCAATTATAAAATTAGTTCGATGTAATACTCTCCTTCTGATTAATGTTGAGCAATCACGCCAATGTACTTACATCGTAGAACGGGCTTAGTCATTGTTAAGCATTGACAATCACATGACTAAGTCTGACAATGAACAATTAGATCTACAGAATGAGGACAAACTAAAGGTATAAAGCCTAAATGTTGATAGATTAATAATTGATATAGAAATCAAACATCGACATCTTAATGGTTGAATCCTACACTTTCAAACTACTCTAAATATAACATTAAAAATAATGGAATGCATATTAAACTATACTGGACATGGATGATTTCTTTGGTGATATCCCTGTCATGAGATGACAAGAAAAGAAATTTTGAACCGTATGACATCTTCTATCAATTGTAAATTAGTACTTTAAATTAGCTAATGGTATCCATTTATACATTTGGCATAGTGTACATGATCGCAATTTATGACTCATTGTTTCTCATCCAGTTTTCATATCTTAAAACACTATCGATTTGATTAGGTCAGTTGTTTTTCCATTATTGTTATAATCAACTCCAAAGTGCAGCTTGATGATATATAACTCCTCTGTCACAATAGATGCAAATAAGCACACGCCCTTCGGTTCAACATGAGCTCGTCATGGACGCTCTTGGCCACGCCCTCTGGTCACGTGAAATATCATAATTTGAATGTCGTGACCTACTGTCAGAGTCGAAGGTGTGTGTGATTTGAGTGCTCTGAGTCCAAGTCTTGGACAACCCCCGCTCTCGTTTGCCGCAGGTGCGCCCACTGAAACACAGGTAGATCCAGGGGTTTGTGCAGCTGTTGAGGCTTGCCATCAACAGAATGATAGTCATCGATGGACCTGGAATGAAGAAGATAACATATTGTATCAGGGAATAAAGAAATACAAGTCTGGAGGTTAGCAATGAACATTTATGTTGATACTTATATATATTTTCTACACTTAATCAATAAAACTCGGATAATCGAAATCGTATCATTGAAGATCATTTCAAATGTCATGACCATTTTAAAGAAACAAAATAGTTGAATCTTCCAAAATCCCCAGAAGCTAACTAACTTAAGAAACGTTATTTTTTTTAATATTATATTTATCTGTTCATGTTTCTCAAAACAAGTGTTAAACTGGAATCTCTTCCATTATTAAGATTACATGGGCCTGTTTGGTGGTTTTATGACATCCAACAGGATGCATTACCCAAGTAAATCCAAGAAAGTACACAGGTAATGTCCATGTATATCGAGGTATGTCGACAACGTCTTAGTTTCAATATTCAATATGTTATCGAATGACAAACATTTTGTCCACAAACCATTTTGTAATAGTGATTTCATAAAAGACACATCAATCATACCATGATTTATATAATTGTCTAAAGTGTCAAAACAGATGCTTATATATCAAATACATTCAAAGTCGAATCCAGGCGACCACAGTACTTTGTTTTTTTTATCTCTACAGAAAACGTAGGTGTCGTTCGTTAATTTATAATGAATGAATATGAATCAGTTACATGAATACTAATATACTACAGTTAAGAAAACGTGAAAAATAAGGATTGGTTAAGTAAGCCTGCATGCCTGGGAACCACGATGGCAAATTTCAAAATGTACATTTTGTAGCACCATGAAGGAATTACAAGTTAGATCAATACCATAGCGCGATGCTGTTGGATTGTCTTCTCTCTCAAATACGTACATACCAATCTATGTAATACTTACCAGTGAACGGTGCGTTTATGTCAAAGACTGACCACATTGTAGCGATGAAAAATGGCGACCAGCATATCACATAACACAGGACAACAGCCAGCGTCATCTTAATGGTCTTCACTTTGGACTTGGACATTGTTCGAGAGTGACCTCTTGGATTTATGGAATTGGTTTTGAGCAACTTTGGTTCTGTCTCATCATCTGTTTGTGATGGTATTTGACGCTTCCTGAAAGTGATCTTCCACAAAACATTTTTGTTCTTCGACTTCCTCTTTCTACGACTGTCCTCCTTGGATCCGGCGCTCACCCACACGACATGACATATCCGACCATAACAAAAAGTTAATAGAAGAGTCGGAAGTGCGAAGATGGATGTGAATATCCATACAGTGTACAGTTTGTCAGTCCAAGGCGGCTCAAACGTTGCCCAACAATTGTACATTCCTGGCGATATTTCCTGTCTGGAGAATATGAATATCTGAGGCATTGAAAACAGTAGGGACAGGCTCCATGCCAGCAGTGACATGAGGTGCACTCGTTTTGGCGACATGGTCTGACTCGTCAGGGGGTGACAGATGGACACGTACCGGTCTATAGCAGTCATCACCAGCACGTAGGATGATGCGTACATGGCTACCACTTGGAAATATTTTATCGAACGACATATAAAATCGTCACCGTAAAAGTGGAAGGTTATATCCCATATGAGCTGTGGTAAAACGTTGAAGATGCCAACGAAGATGTCCGCCAAACTCAAATGAACAATAAAACACTGCATTCGCGTCAGCTTCTGTCTGCGAAGACGGAGAACAATAAGAACAAAGAGATTGCCAAATATGGCAAAATAAAGAATAATTGACTGGACGGCAATTTCGATCTTAGCGAGTTCTTCGTCTCTGGTGTAATGTCGAATAGTTTCATTTGTAGTCACATTGTTTGGGTCTTCCGACACATTCTGGGCGTTTTCGTATTCGGTGTCGTTGTATGTTTCCATTGTCACTTTGATTTGGAGAATCTAGTCCGCAAGTGTCAATGGTGTAGTCTAGGACATTCTGAAAAACAAATAAAAACAACATGTAAAATAAGTTTCTATAATGTAATGGAACTATTTTCTTTATTGAGAAATTGTCGATGTATTACAGAAATGCTTCATTTTCTTCTGTTCCAATATTATTTGTGTATTCCAATTAATCCGTGCAAAAGAAAACCGTTCTGAAAACACTTTTAAACATGTGCATTTCCAATTAAGATGCGTTTTTCAAATTATTTTCAGATAACTTGATACAAAAACGTTTTCAATCCGATCAGAAGCTTCTTTAATTGAACATCTGTTAACTGACATCTGAAATTAGAACTTTCCTCACCAGATATTCTGGAAATTTTCACTGATAACCAAGGCATTTTCTTCGATGGCATGAATGGTCCCTATTTTGCGAGTCAATAGTTTCAATCGGCTATTTGGTTTCTTTTGACATGGGCATAATTTGATTTTGGAAACGAGGTAGCATGTTTGCAAACATGTTGTGCGTCGATGTGCCAAGAACTCTTCACATTCTGCTTTGCTTACAATAAATACGTATTAAATATTACTGTTAATACATATATAGAACATCATACTCGTGCATTTATATCGTTCATATTGAACAAGAATATGTCATGGAAGCAGAGGAACAACGCGTTTTACTATTTACTACTGTACAACAATCATAAACTTACATGGGTATACAATAACATTTCATTGGTCATGTATGCTGACTATTTTCATCTAATGTTAGAATGGAAATGAAATGATAGTATCTCATCATTTTCAAGTGAAGCAGAAAATTGGCTGAATTACGTTGAAACAGATAAAATGTCAATCATTTTGAACGATTCAGCATTCAAATATAAAAAGACCATTACCAATTTCAAACAAACTTAATGAATAATTTATTTAGTTTTTTTTATACCCCGCCACAACGAAGTTGTCGGGGGTTATGGGAATGACCTCTGTCTGTCTGTCCGTCAGGGTTTTGTTTGCGGACCAGAACTCAAAAACCGTAAAACCTTGCTCAAAGAAACTTGGTATGTGGAACAGTCATCATGTGTAAATGTGCCTTTTGAGATGTTTAACTTTTTGGGAATTTTTTTTAAGCCGTTTCCATGGAAACATACTTTAAAAGTTCGTTTCCGGACCAGATCCCCAAAAGTATAAGGCCTAGCTCAAACAAACTTATTTTGTGGAACAGCCATCATGATTCGATGTGCCTTATGGTTTTTTTTGGTATGGAATTTTATTTTTAGCCTTTTCCACGGATCTTAATCTTGATTCAAGAGCAAAACTCATAATGTTTTTTACAAGTGTGCTTCCTGAACTGTTCTTGAAGAAAGCTTAACAATGTTAAGCTGAGATTAATACATCTTGGGAAGTATATATTTTTTGTGCAGCATGAATTATGAGTGATTTAGGATGTATTAAAGAATAAAGCTCCATAATCATTGTTCAATGTATTTTAACTTTTTAAACTTGGCGGGGGATATAGTAGACTCTGTCTGCTTGTTATATTTAGTCCGTACATGAAGATTGTCATCACTTATCTAATGCAACTGTTTTAAAGTCAATACCATCCTAAATTTCATAGATTGTTACTGACTGACAAATGGTTAGCAATAGAAAAAACATGAGGCGCTGAAATCCTTTATAGAACAATATGAAGTGAGTGAGTGAGTTATTGTTTAACGCCGCTTCGGCAGTAGTGCAGCCATTAGCGGCGAGATATTTAATTTATTTGCCTAATTTAAAAAAGAAAATTGCATTTGAAAATATATTTTAATATCAATTCAAGATCGTGTAGCTGTATGGACAAAGTCTAATATATATATATATCACAATTATCCGACTAGGCAGTGATATTTAACGTGAGGCTAACTCGCGTAGAAAGTTGTTCTGCAAATGTCAGCACTAGACTAATGTTACACACAGATGACTATCTGAATTGCTTGCACTGTTGATGTCACCTTCAGCTAATGCCGTGTTGACAGCTATCGTGTTCACAGTCCTCTCCTTAATGCAAGTACACAAGCGGGGCACATCAGCCTGCCTGATTAATCTGTCTAAAAAGATGGGAGAAGCCATAAGGACTCCAATAGCGGATTTAAACCACAAGTTGAGTGATTTTATTGCGCTATGACTTTCGATTTTTCCTTCCAGAATCAACCTACTCCAGAAGAATAATTGAATCAATGACTGGACGACTCGAGCGCTAACTCTGATCAACAATTGTGTATTGTTCACCTTATGATTATCATCTTACTGATTATACGATTAGCCGGCCATGTGCTTCACGCACTACTCTGAGTTGACTGTACTCGACTCCTTAAACTCTTTAACTGCTAGTTGAAAAGTCGTGCATTAATAAACGTCGACATTTAATCCACAACCTTTGTAATCGTATCTAGCATTAAATGATCAAACAAGTACAATCAAGATTCAAGATGAATAATTTTCACGAATTTGTGAATATGTTTTGATCATCCAGTTTGTATATTCAGGATCGACTGGTCAAATATCCTATATGAAGGTACACAAATATTACACATGGATGTCTCTTAACCAACTTATATAATGTTTGATCTTAAAGTTTGAAAGTTATAATTAAGGAGTTCACGTTAGCTCCTTACCACACTGAGAAAAAATAATTTAGTTTCTTCAGTATAATACAATATAATTGACCAAAGTTCGCGTGATCGGACTGAGTAGAGTTTTGGATATGGCACCATTGTGGAATGGTCGCTTTATACGTCGCATCATGTTCTTCTAACTGTTGTCTTTTGAACTTTCTCATTATCAGAATCAGCAAATTGTCGATTGAATTTCATTCAGGATTTAAATTTCAACATTCACGTGATTGATTAATTCATATTTCTACATATGTATCGTTTGCCACAGAGAACCGTAACTATCAATGTCTACTAGAGAATATTAAAGCTTTTGTATTCTTTAGATGGGTTGATATACGAAAATAATTCCAAACACAATTTGTTATACTTACTAGATAATATTATTGTTAATGTACTTGATGGATGTATAGATTTTGTCATTTTTTGCCTAATCTTTGATGTCACATTTGTATTTCATTCTGTAGCATATGTTGTATGGGAGCGGTGTTAATATAAGCTACACAACTTTTTCACCAATCACAAATCACTACAATGAATAGACATATGATTAAAACACTGTTGTCTATACGGCTTGGCTTATCGGGTCTTGTAATGAGATTTTTTAGCTTCTAACGTAACAATAACGCAGGACAAAAACTAGTGGAATCCATTTGGTGGATCCTTCCGGATTCTCTCAAATATTGGCGGATCCTAGAGAATCCGGAAGAATTTGGAAGGATCCGCCAAGCGGATTCCACCACTTTTTGTCCTGTGTATGAATTGTATAAACTTTAATGATAAATGGTAACATTTAGAAGAAATAATATGCTAAAAACGTGCTACAGCGCATTAAAGGTTAACAGACAAGTTTCAATTTAACAATTTGTGACAAGAACCAGTACAAAGATAGCGAAGAGCAGAACATAGCTTCAGCTTAAATATCCTCAGTATTAATGTCAATGCTTTCTGAATTGGTTTTATTTGTTTAATGAGAATATTTGAAATAAATCATATTAACAATATTAATATGTTATCGAAAAAGAGTAAGAAAATGGTTTTATGACAATATAATTAATTATAAGAGCGAAAATTTAATGTCTGTTACAGAAAAAGTTTAATTGATTTCACCAATGTAGCACATTTATAAACCGTGACATAACTGAGATACTTGTTTTAAAAGTGACAGAAGAAAATTATTCCATATAAATTCATGAATGCATATATTGCCCATCCATAATCCATACTTTAATAGGACCTAGGGATTAATTATTTACAGCTAAGCTTAATACATTATCTGGTTGCAATTTTCACATAGAACAGAACACGGCTTCACATTCCCGACAAAGTCACTTGATTTTGCCTTTAGCACTTTCCGCTGATAACATATTAATGGAATTTTAACATAGTACGCTTCATTTCTGCCCAAAGAGTTCTCAAACAGTATGTTTAAAAAGTGCGTCCGTGTGTCCCAATAAGAGTAAGAGCAAGCGTAGTGTTTTCGGTGACATGTGTACAGGTGACACAGTCAGACAGACCGTTCAGGATGTCAAAATAGTGAAAAACAGAATTTATGAACATGGATGAAACATGAAAGGTGAAATGAAAAATAATGTGTTTGACCATATGTGTACCAGCTTCATAAAAATGATCACTTAAAATGTTCCAGTTTAATTGATATGTGAGAATGGTCCAACCTCATTTCAAACTAATTTCACAGTTATCTATGCTGAAACAATGTTTGACAAATATCGTGAGCTTAATGGAAACGAATTGTCTCAGAGAATATCAGTACACGGAACCAGCCTAGCAATAAAGTACATCAGTATCCATTGTCTGTACTCAGCCTTTCGGCTGTAATATGGTGTGTGGTGTGTATATATATACAATGTATATATTTCGCCGTCTCAATAAAACAACGGAAAAACTTCATTCAGTGCTTCATAAGTATTTCCTCTTGAATGATAATAACGATTCTAATTATCATAATTATCATGATAGAAATCAGGATATCTCCAACGTAATTCCCGGAAACTCACAGAGCCATCCATACGTGCCAGTATCGCCATCGTAATAATTCTTACATGTATATATACGTATAAGAATTTAATTGTAATTGTATAATAATATGTTTCGACGATGAAGTTATCCGAATCAGTCACATGTGTTATTCATACATGTTTATCTTTCAAGCTGTTTCAGTTTTTCTCCAAAGCAACATTATCAATCAAACATCACAATATAGATCTTGACCAGGCGGAGTGATATGACATGTCTATGGATAATTTGCGGCAATACAATTAGCAGGGAGCCAACTACCTGCAGATTGACACTACATCCATTATCGCACAGCCTCTCTCCTTCCTTAATACGAAATGGATTTAGAAATAGATAGCTGAAAATAATGTAAGCTACGGTCATAAGTAGAGAACACCCACACAAAAGGTATTTTATTTGTCATCTATTGTTTTTGTACTTGGTTTTGTTAATAGTTCCTCATTACAAACCGCAATGTATTTACCTGATACAAATAATGTCTCGACGGGAATTATATCATTTTAAAACATAAAGGTCAAACAATTTTAAAACAATCTTAAATAAATCTTAACTACATGTAAGAATCTAATTGTCAAACAATTAAATGAAGGTATATCTCTTCACATGAATAAACCAATCACATGTTACGTTTTATGGCAGGACTATATCAATTCATTTACAGGACATACATGCTGCATGTTTATTTCATTTCATGATAATGTTCCTTTGCCATTTTTCAATTTCATATGTTGAAGTGTACCCCAAAATTCATAATTGTAGCAAAGAATAGGTTTTACCGCAGCATAAATTATTTCTCACATATCAACACACGATAAACTACTATCATTCCAGTCTTTCTTCATAAGGAAACCATTATTCATACAGTCTGGGTGAATCACTATTCTTAAAATAATTACCTTAATATTATCATAGTTAACCTTTCTAGAAGTAACTTGACATTTCGAGACCATGGGCTGTCTTCTATACCTGAAGTATCTGCGATCCTATAAACATCGTCTGCAAACATACGGGCATATGGATTATGAACTTAATATTTCACGGATTCCAAATTGCTCCATAAACAAGACTCAGAATTCAACCTCTAGTACAATCTGAGTAACACACCCCTATAACCTACCATACATTGAATAAATAATAATATTAAATTTGCCACTGACTCAATGTTTTTCAGACTTAACAAAACAACTTCATGTTTAACTGTCATTTGAGGAATCATCTACAAATAAACAATATAAGTTCCTCTTGCATACACATTTCCGTCACATAAGTTGAAGTCAGAAGATCAGCGGAAGACTATCTACCCCTGAATCCTTCATTAACTTAGTGAATACCATACTTCGTCTAACAATAAATCTATAAACTGCTGGTAAACAGAATCAATTAATGAATTATTGTTTTAGATCCATAATTATAGCCTTATTAATTAATTAATTTAAGCCGTCTTTATAAAAGATGATGATCTTACCCTGACACAAAGTAAATAACATGCTTGAAATATTGTTAAGTTATGTATTTTAAGTTATAAGCTGATGTTGGCCTTTGAAGTTTAATAAAGTCAAGTGAAATACCATCTGGTCCTTATTATGAGGCAGTTTATTTGTGTCATTTTCGGACGTCATTAGCGTTATGTCATATATTTCAACTCGTTATTCTCGGTATTAAGGTACCGCATTACAGCTGAGTGGACTGAAACACATAGTGCCATAAAATGCAAAAGCTGGGTGGAATGGGACACATACAGACATCAGGTACGCAATCACAGTTGGGTCGATAGGGACAAATAGTAACAGTATTTATTCCCAGTATATGTACGTGTCATTAACCAGCGGATATGTTCTTGTTCTTGTTCTTGTTCTTGTGAATTTGGAGTTCGATGTTCACAAGAGATTGTGACAACACTGAGACACAACCTCCATATATGGCGATTCGAACATACATGTACCAAAAACAATTATTTGTATTACTCAACCGTGGTAAGATCACTCATTAGATAACAATGAGTTGGTTACACACATGCCGTAACGTCATAATCGGCGCGTGACGTCATAGTCGTTTTTGGTTGACGTCACATTGTTAGCCGCACGATTGCAATAGAGGGTGACCTATTTGCAAGTAAGCGTCACTAAAAACGATTTTCTTGCAATTCGGTGTTATTTACATCATTGAGTAATAAATAAAATACTAAACTCGGTCCCGTTTAACATGTTTATGAAACTCGTGAATGGCATCGTATTTAACTCGCTTTCGCTCGTTAAAATGTCAAACCATTCACTCATTTCATAAAGATGTTATCAAACGGGACATCGTTTAGTATTCTATATATACACAATGAAGGTACAACTGATCTCCCGAAAACGTATTCACTTCCCTTTCATCTTGGATATTATTCAGAAGTCCCAACTATTTGATAAGCTTTCAGAATTGTCACTTAAACAGTCACTATAGCCTATATAATACGTATTATATTGTTATGACTGAACATGACAAGTATATCAAATAAGTAACCCCTGTATAGACTGCATCTCAACAGTCAAAGCATATCAACTAGGGATAACCACTAGAGCTGCTTACGTGACTTGTTTATTTAGGTTTTTCTGACAAGCTGTACCAGCAACTTGGATATGCCACAGAGACACTGAAGCGACTTTGGAGATTCGCTATCAATGTCATAGTGATTCGTACCTGGCATTGATGTCCATTGGATAATGGAAAGGCGCCCTTAATGTTTTTTTCTATGTTTTATTGAACACGTGTGTCTGATTCGTATGCAAAGTGTGATATTTAAAACGAACTACGATTTTATTGTTTTCGGTAAAATCGATTGTGCACTTTGAAATGAACTGTTGTTATATCGAAAGATGAGTACTATTTTTCAAACGTATGTTGCATTAATACGGTGCAAACGGTTCTATAGAGAGTTTTTGTCAAAAAAGCATTTCAAATACTACAAACTATGAGATAAATGAATCGTCTTTTTGTGAACATTTACACGTTTTAATGTCATAGGGGATTCAGAAACTACCATCTTTCATATTCAAAACTGAAATGAATAAAATGTACATGTAGGCATATTTTGATGACATGCTGATAACCTATTTCAAATATTCAATGTTTATTATGTAAATAAATTGTCCAATATGCCCGCTTTGCGTTCAACGATGTGAACCAACTACAGTTGAAATTTCCCTCGAGAACGCTCTGTTCCGTGGCTTGTGTATACATGACTGGAAGCTAATATGGAGAAGGTCGAATCGGTTTCGGCATTTAGTTACTTCATTCACAGACATACTGTTAGAAACTTCAGTGAAATCAAGTTACAGAAAAATCGATCAGATCTCCAAATTCAATAGCGCGAGAGTCGAACCGATTAACAAAGTAAACTTCAAAGCATTAAGTTTGCCTGTACTCATCTAGTTTAAAGTTTTACAATGAACTTGTATGTCTTCTTGAAACTTCAGTCGAGAGGAAAAAGAGAGCATCAACACGTTTGAAGTAGTTTCTGCATATGTATCCTACACCAGATTTATGAAGATTCATCTATACTCATCTTTATTCATGTTTATCATATTCGTATATCATAATCGATATTAATCACCAGTGCAAATAGCAACGAGCTAAGATATCCAGCAATAATCTGTGTGAACGCATTTCCAGCGTAAATAATTCGCGTTCTTTGGATAGCAGTACAGACTTCCGCATTAGTAAGAATATTCATTCACAATTAAATGCAATCTCACTTAAAATAGTTGATATCCTTTTCATTATGTTTCATCAACTATTATGCTAGAATTATTTAAGTGATTTAACAGTGGAAACATTAATACTCTGTAGATATCCTTGATGAGAGAATTGTAGTTAGGATTTCCCTTGACAATATAAGCGGGGGCTAGAATGTAACAGGTCAGCATTGAGCTTGCTTTTAGGTTGGGTATTACAAAAGTCTTTAGATTCAGCGACAGTCCGTTTAAAAACAATGCAAGATCAGTTTAACCATCAAGGACATACACTGTTTATTTGAAGGTTATCCTTGAGCACAATGTTTTCCCGAACTCGATGTATTCTATATATCTCGTCAAGTCAGCCGTATTTTGAATATTATAGATGTTTCAATCACTTCACCGCGTGCGTATATATATATATATATATATATATATATATATATATATATATATTTGTGTGTGTTTGTGTGTGTGTGTGTGTGTGTGTGTGTGTGTGTGTGTGTGTGTGTGTGTGTGTGTGTTTACATTATGTCCAATGGGATTTACCATATGCATAATCAGTAGTAGTAGTGATCAGTAGAGAACATGTTAAGAATCTGAAGATGCCCAAAATGGTTTAGATTTGATCAATGTTAAATTAATCAATGACCATCATGTGTAATCTACAGTGTAATCAATTATTTACGTGAAGAGATTCGTGGTTTTATTTGATAGAGATATCCGTTGTGTTTACTTGTGAAGACGTGAACTTGTGTTTAGAAGAAAAATGATGGATATCGACAAGCGTTAATGGGCTTCCATTGCATACTTTAACATGTATTGAATTATCACTCACAGGTGTACCCGTCAAATGTTTTTCTATACCATCAAATATCTCCAACTACTGATTTGTTATTCACAGGGTGAATAACCCGTTTCAACAGCCAATGAAATCACTTAAAATCGAGTAATGTTGTCAGTCCCCGGGTGAGACGAGCATGCATTAACTTTAAAGCATGTTATTGTCTGACAATATATATTCTATTGATATTGATGCATAAACAGTTGGTAACCTTTGAAACATTCACTGCACAATCTGGGTATTTATTGAGTTGTGAAACGGATACCAATACACGCACGATGATGCTTAGTGCACCAAAGTGGTAAACAGTTGAAACAAGAAGGCCTAAAGTGTCTTTTTCGTCAACTCGGTGAACATTTAATAGATAAAGTTGCACCCCGACTGGACTAAGATTATCCTGCTGTTCGGATTTGTTATTATTTGTTAGCATAACGTTAACGTCTCGCAATAATGTCCCATTAATATTTCCACTGAAAGTTACTTGATACTGGTGTGGCTCGTTTCCAAAGGGCGAGACACTAATAGCGACAAGTGTCAGTGGGCCTGTATCCTTCATGCATAGACTCGTGCATGTTGATTAAAATAAACGTTATCTAAACCTCAATCAAACCTGCTACGAGAAAAGTTTCAATGTGGCAAAATCAAAGTGTTTAAGAACCCCCCCCCCCCCCCCCCCCCCCCCCTAATTAGACCGTGAAATATTAGCAGTAATTTCTCTAAAAACCAACTCTTCCTTATCATAATCCTGATCTTCCACTCTAGTAGATTGTTGGAGACTTAATCACCCTCCATATTCGGAAACTACAACCTAATTGAAAATCAATCTTTCTCACACTGTTTCAAAATCAGCAAACCTCATGTTACATAACCACCATCCAATCTTCAAATGGCGTAAGGGTCAAAGTGATCAACAGTGTTAACGTCAAGCTCCTTAATATTCCCTGCACTCAGATAATATAGCAATTAGATTTCCCTTGAGAATACGCTCTACTTCGTGGTACATGTTCTTCTTATCAAAAGAGAGATACGAGATAACATCGAAAACTTTGAGATGGTCTTCTGATTTTGGATACGTCAATACCAGTTTTGAAAACGTATTCCAAATGAACGATATTAATTTTCTTATCATAAGCCCCTAAACACGGGGCGTTAAAGTCATCAGCAAAAACATCAATCAAGTGTTTCTGTCCTCAGCTGGATGAGGAAGTTGTGATACTAATTACTGTTTGTTTGAAGACGGCCAGAGGCCATTGTCGTCATAACTTACTAGGTTCCCGCATCTGGATACCCTCATCACGCCTCAATCACACTTATCCCCATAAAACAGCGATATCATTTTACCTACCATACGTTGTTAATATCTTACATTGATAATCATGTTCTCTCGATATTGATTTACTTTTTAGAAAATTAATGATCATTAGTTCACCCAAACAGACAACGATAGGGTTTGGCATCATCTGTCATCTCAAGCTCTATAGCATGTATTTCCATTGGTAATAGTAGAGTCAAAATAAAACAGGAAACAATCGTCAACACCGTCAGGGGGTTCCCCTGCACTCATCGAGGTGAAGAAGCTGCAGTTGAGTTCGGTTTCTTCTGTCCTGACTACAACAGTTCATGTATAAAGGCCAACATCGAAGACTAAATGCTCATACATGTGCGATCTATTGCATTCTTGAATTATGTAAATGCTTCCGTTATTTGAAAAACGGTTATTAAATCAGCAAACGGAAGCTGTATGTCTGGTGGTATGAGAGAGTGTCATGATCTTTCACTTACATCTTAGAGCCTAGTATCATTGCCGGAGAAATCAACAGGGCCATGACTTGGTAGTGAAACCTGACTGTCGGCTGTAACTAACGAGTAAGAATTGATACAACATCGGATGACAATGCCATTTTGTACTTGACCCTTAAACTTCAATGAAATACTCCTCTCCTTACAATACAGCTGCCACATCAGAATCCGAATTCCACGCATTGCTAGAGAGATGATAGAGGTATATCAGCGAGACTAACTAAAATAATTCTCACTAACATTCTATGCCACTTGAAGGGCATCCTTGACCACCCAGGGCCTGATGTTCCGATACTCTTCACATATCACCCCGGGACAAAATTAGACGCATAGACATTATCGGATCAATTGAATTCAGGGTGTTTCTTCCCATTATCTCATTAAATCTACATAATTGTGAACGAAGCTTCTCTTAAAGTGAAAGTGATAATTATTAGTTGTTCACACTGACTGCAAGATGTGTGGCACGCACTATGGAACATACAGTATCCATGTACTAATGGAATGAAGACTGCGTCGCTCTCTATTTCTGACACTGTCTACTTACTTCACACTGTACAAACTCTTCAAACTGAAGGGTAATAGAAGCAGTATTTACTAATAATTATACGGATTCCATTATACTACAATCATCAAGAAGGGCTGAAACTGGCAAGGTCCTATCACATAATGTACTCAATGAAACGGATACATGAAAGACTTCAATTGTCTGCAGGCCATTTCCTCTCATTAACTGAAACTAAGCAAGAGAAGTCCCCATTGTGCTTCAACAAACGTAGGCTTCACAAATTAGTCGTGACTAGTTTACACGAGTGAACAATCCTTCAATTACAACGCAAACTTTGCTGACATTACCCAGACTCGTAAATACGCCATAATAAATCCATTAGAAGTGACGTGGAAAAATCACAGGGGGAAATATGAATGAATCACATTTGATTCAAAGGATTCTATACACAGAGTGTTAGATCCATAACAAATATTATGAATATTATTTGGATCATTTAATCAATTTACACACTTTGTAGAGGGTAATAAGTTTAAAAAAAGTGTCTACTTTCGATTCCAAGTTCCCTGCAATAATACTAGCGGCCATGATATAAGTGAAATACCCTTGAAAGCGGCGTTAAACTCACCTCACCTCATGTGTACACTCACCACTCTTTCAATACTAATTTAACGCATTAAGTTTGTTTTCTAATTTACACCGGTATAATACATTATAAGATAAATATTATATACGATTATTTTAAGGGCGATTTAATGCACATATGGGTTTCTCTAAAGTCTTGTTTCCTATTATCCAAACATTTATATTATACACCAAACATGAGACAACGTTTGTGTGTGTCGCATTGTGTATCGTGTAAATAAAAAGGCGTATCAAGTGGAACTTCGATTGTGGATCCTGTTAAAGGACAACCACGGTGATGCTTGAAGAAAACGTCAAGCGAGTCTGTAGAACCATTAACTGACGGATATGTTCATAATACAATCGGTGGATATGTTCATAATACAATCGGTGGATCTGTTCATAATACAATCGGTGGATCTGTTCATAATACAATCGGTGGATCTGTTCATAATACAATCGGTGGATCTGTTCATAATACAATCGGTGGATATGTTCATAATACAATCGGTGGATCTGTTCATAATACAATCGGTGGATCTGTTCATAATACAATCGGTGGATATGTTCATAATACAATCGGTGGATCTGTTCATAATACAATCGGTGGATATGTTCATAATACAATCGGTGGATATGTTCATAATACAATCGGTGGATATGTTCATAATACAATCGGTGGATATGTTCATAATACAATCGGTGGATATGTTCATAATACAATCGGTGGATATGTTCATAATACAATCGGTGGATATGTTCATAATACAATCGGTGGATATGTTCATAATACAATCGGTGGATATGTTCATAATACAATCGGTGGATATGTTCATAATACAATCGGTGGATATGTTCATAAAACCATTCATATTGAAACTACACTTCTGCTCACATACCCGACATCACACAAATTGTTAATCATCCTTAACTTTTAAAATCACAATGGACTACGTATCATATCCCAGTCTGTATACCCAACCATTGTAGAACTTAAGAAACTTCTTTTTTAGAAACTGTTTTCACTCAAGGCTACAAGGTAGCATAATTAGGTTAACAAGAGTTAATATAATATAAAAATATGGACAACGTATTATCTAAATTTACTTAAGACGTGGGGACAGAAATTGGACAATTTCATTAGAGTAGGGACATGTTTTGTTTGAAATAAAGAAATCATATTAAATACTGAAGGCTTTGCAGTATATTTGTTTGGATTAAACGTTTCCCTTAATTTGTTGAAAAAATCACAGCGGAATAGATAATGATACTCATCTCCTATTACATTTGAAGTTCATAATGTACATTTTCTACATTCATAATCAATATTAGACCAACTTCCAGTTTCCACAGGAAGACGATGATTGGACAGTCTAAAGTGTAATAAATTAAATAGATATTTTTCAGGCAAGTGTTGTAACTAAAAGTCAATATCAGTGATATTTTTTTTCATCATCTTATAAAATCTACCCTTTAAGGACATTTCAATATCTGAATGCCATTTTTGCAAACAGAGGTCTGAAAGACTTTTCTTGACCGTATATTGTATCCAATCAGTATTTACCAGTGGATGATATATTCATACGTCATTATTTCCCGTCTCTATTAAGTACATAAAAAGTTACAAAGCTATCTAATTGGTTACCAGGTGTAAATAAGAAGTACCACCTGTACCTTCAGTTAAATAAATGATAACGTACTTCACATGTACATCATATCAGAAAGCCATTAACGTGCAAGTCAAATCTTTAAAGAATAGCAGGGAAGACAGTATCTTCCAAATAAAGAATTATACAAATACAAATTTACTTCCCGTCATAACAAAAAGGGAGACATGAAGGCAATGTGTGTTACGCTATATGTTATTATGATTTGGTTATCCTCTATATAGCCAGGCTTTAAAAACAGTTCTGTACTCAAACCTCGATTATTCAGTCAAACTCTCCATTTTGTTGCGTTAATAACTTGATCCTCCATAACTTAACAACTAGTTGGATTCTGTGTTCAAACACAAACGTTGTAATCAATATTCACTATTACCTACATATCTTGTTTATGTGCCCTAGACTTACATCATATGTTCTCACAGATGTAAGTAATTAACTAATTATAAGTGGTTTCCTAGTATTCCGTACGCATAAGTGAGATATAATTATCCACTTTTTACATTGAATCATAGACGAAAGCCTTTCCTATCTAAACACTAAAATGAATTTCTAACGCACACAATAAAATGATTGTATCTAATTGATGACGCACATCACAACTTGTCCGATGTACTAAGACCTGCATAACCTACAGTGTTACACATAACACCACACGTACAATGTCAAAAGCAGGCTGTATTTGCAAAGAATCAAACAAGAAAACCGTGATTACCATTTCTTACTTTACCCAGAAAACCTTATTTCAACTTTATTCCCTAAACAAAAAATTTATCTTCGATTAAATGGTTACCTACCAAAAGAGAAAAATAGTAAAGTAATCACCTCCCGTTTAAACCAAAAAGTGTATTCTAGACTGCTCAATATGACAGCTACTACACTCGTTGAATAAGTAAATGGTTACCAACTGTAAACTATTCAGTAACAGTTTGCATTAAACTCAGAAAAACATTTTCAATGAAACTCAGTAAAAACATTTTCAATGAAACTCAGTAAAAACATTTTCAATGAAACTCAGAAAAGTATTTCCTATGAAACACAGAAAAACATAGTCCATTTCACAAAGGACAGTTGCATCTGAGTGATGAGATGGTTACCTACCTTCCGACGTCCCAAGTGGCAGAGGGCTGCTGCAAGACGCGATTACTGTCCTCGTGTCTCCGGTAAAGACATTGCAAGTGGAATGAGACAGACATGGTAGGGCGCGGAGACGGTAATGTGAAGCACACTCTTATATTGACCAGCAACTGGAAGGCGGCCTGAGTAATAACGTGAGCGATTGGAAGCGCTAGAACCGCCCAGCTCTCCATGCAATGTTAGAGACTTGTAATATCATTATTCCAGCCTATCTAGTCCTCGGCTTGGTGCAGTTTACAACATGGCATATTTAATAGGACCAGAGACTTATTTGTTGATTAACTTTACTGGCTGTCTGAAACGATCAATGTATTTGTCAAATTTGTGATAGACTTGTGAAGGTATATTTGAACCAGTAACATCCAAATACGACCAGCCACTTATCTATCTAATTATGAAACAGTGACCTTTCTTTTGACATAGATCCCTCACCGCAAATTATCACTTCAAAATTAAAGAGACAGAAAGCATAGGTCGTAGTTTGTTTACATGTGAACTGAAATATGATCCAGTTTAATTCTCGACGTGGTTGTTGAAACTTAACAATATTTTCAAAATTAAAAATGTCAACCTAACACACCATAAACAGTATTACCATGACCACATAAATGTACTCTGCTGTGCATCTTCTCTTGGAGAAACTTTGTTTTACAAAATCCGGCCATCCTCCCTTGATCTCGCGCCTAACATGCCGGTTTTCATACTGCAGGAAGAACATTTTAAGCTTGTACATAATGTCAAGGGCCTCAAAAATCAATGGGCACTTTTTTACCCTTGGAAAGACTGTAAGATATGAACAGAATTAAGAGAAGAGTTCTTTAGATAACCCGCTGACAAGCATAACATGCAACTCCGCATGCTGTGACCTTGAACATAGGATCAGGGTCACCAAACTCGATTGGGCAGTGTGTCTTGCCTCTCAGTAAGATATGAAGAAAATAAAGTGAACAGTATCCTGCTGACAAGATTGCCAGTATACATGTCAACGCTATGTGAATGGTACTACCGCTGTAGCAGTCTCAAATGACTCTACCGCCTCATTTGACTCTATGAGTTAATTGGGGCTAGCCTCATATAACTCTAGAGCTATTTGAGGCTGGCCCCGTTTGACTCTAGGGTCCTATGGGGCTGGCAAATTGCACACATGAGGCCAGTCTCAAATGACTCTATTCAGCCTCAAATAATAATAATTTCACATGTTTCATGTTTTAAATTCATTTTCCGGGATTGTGGAAAAGTCTGAATTGAATTAATCTTAGAAAAACGCACTAGGGTTAAATGGGCCTAGGCTCAAAGCACTCTAGAGTTAAATGGGCCTAGGCTCGAAGCACTCTAGAGTTAAATGGGCCTAGGCTCAAAACACTCGAGAGTTAAATGGGTCTAGGCTCAAAACTCTCTAGAGTTAAATGGGCCTAGGCTCAAAACACTGAAATGTATGAATATAAAGACATATTTGTATCAAATTTGCTTGTTAAAGTTGTAATATTAGCAACATAGACATTGATGTCCTGCAACACTGCGGCAATTATGGATAGAATAATGAATGTAATTCAAATTATTAGCATTTACGATTTCCATATTTTGGAGAGTTGAAATTCGTTATGCATGAGGAATAGATTTTTTCCTAAATGTCATTATTAACAACGATTTCTACGTTTAACTGAAATGATAACAGAACATGTAACATGTATGAAAGGACAATTACGATGAAGTTACTGATACTATGGTGTTGCTTCTCGCTTATGGCTACAAATATAATAAAGTGTCATTTTAGGTTAATAGTATGTAAAGAAAACTTACGACAGCATACTAGAATATGGTTTTGAGAATTGCCTTAGTTTTCTATTGGTTACCGGTCTATACAAAGAAGGTTTACTTTAGCGACCGAATCACATCTGATATGACAACGCGTGTCCATAAAAAAATAAGTGTAAATGCATCAAATTTCAGCAGATTTTTAGCAGATAAATGTCTCCGACCGAATATTCTCTTTGTCTCATTTTTACATTCGTATTTATAGCCTACACAAATGGAAGAACATGGAATATATTTTGTACAAAAGCATCAATTTCGTTAAAAAATATGTTCTTTTAGCCCTATTAATAACAGCTAAACAAGATGACTTTGTTAAACACCGATACTTCCTGAGATACATGCATAGTTTGGAATACAAATACACGGTACGCTCGTAAGTGTTTATACACCATGAGAACGATATGGTTAAGTATCAAAGGTGTATATCACTGACCAATGCCTTTTGCGGACAAAGAAAATGCACGGAAAGGTCAAGATCACACGATCATAAAGTGAGAGCTCTTGGTTCCATTTTTAGTACCAGTGTCATGTATGCACTTTAGAAATTCAATGAATGTTTTGTTAACTATAGAGATACGATAACTAACTACATCATTGTAATATACCTGCGCAAAAAAGTATATGTATTATAATTTAAAAATGTGTTTTATAATCTACATTTTATTTAAAGTGAAAACGGTCGTGCATGATGTACTCAGTCAAAGGTCGGAATTTTAAATTCATATATATATTTCAGGGTTTTTTAAAAATCATTATTAAAGTTAGCCTGGAAACATGGTTTCTCGGTGGATATTATATCTATCAAATAGCGTTTTTTCTTGCAATTCTTAATGTTAATTGTTAATTAATGTTAAAAGTCAAAATGGTTGAACATAACAATAAAATTGTACTTTCCTCTTGCTTATAAGTGCAACCATGAATATTTTATAATTTTTAATATAAAGACGCAATAATCATGAAATATGGTTCCTGTTTTATGATAATGATGGTGTGAAATGATAGTTATAAATGTAATTGTAATGAGTCCATCCCACAAAGATTGCGAGCTATTATCGCTAGAACGCGCACGGTAACCACTACTTCTACAACAGAAATAGCTTATAGATTTCAAGTATATAGTGAAACATAAACACAATTCTTGAGATTTTCCAAATGTGTAAGGAACCCCTTTAATCAAATATAAAGATGAAAAACAATGTAAATAATTTCCGTCTCGTAAGGAAATCCGGGGCGATAAGTTAACTTTTCTGCTTTTTGTTATAATTTCATTCTTTCTGTATATGCATAAGTAATGTTTAAATTTGGATAAACCCTGAAGCCTGTATTTTGGCCAAAACACATACATATCTTCATATTCAACCAGGATGCGAAACAAGGACTTGTGGAGAATGACATAAGTGTATATTGCTTTTTCAAGTTACATGTACCCTTTGTGATGTGTCACTGTTAAACTGTTAAAAGTACGATACTTTAGTGAGTAAAATGTTAATTAAACTTTCAACAATTTTAGTTTTTTGTGTGCGTCAGTTGCATTTTCATACCCCACCCGTGTACGAAATGGAATAACTAGGAAACTATTCACTGGATTCTTCTCATATCTTGCATACGAGTTCACGATAGTGTTCAGTGTAAGGTTTTAACTGTAAGGGTTATGTGGCCTTACACTTCATTTCACGGTCACAACGAGATTTTGCCATTTTATCCTTGTCAGTGGGATATCTCAAGAACCGAATAATTTCGGTATATTTATAAAATATTTTCGGCATGTGATCTTGTATACATGTAATAACATGGGCGTGGGAACTGGGATCCACTAAGATGGCATTGTCAAACACCACAAATATGTGGTAAATCATTTGCGAAACTGTAGTAATATTCAATGCTAAAGGTTATATTTGTCCCTTGTATTACACCTGGGCAAGGGGATTTTGCTGGAGCCTTGAAATTCAGGCGATGTAGAACAGAAGTTAGGATCGGAAATCTGAAGTGAGTATCCTTTGTGGGAAGAGAATGTCACACGATTTTTGGCGGAAACATTGAACGTTGTGTGTGACAGTAAGTATCTAACATAGTATCAAATCATGTCCTATCTAAATGATATAATGTTGTTAATTATGTATTTCCGTATTGGCCAAGTTACAGGCGAAGTCGAGGACCAATACAACGGACCGAGGACCTGTAACTCGGCCAATACGGAAATACTTTATTAATTACAATTTTATTAATTAACCTCTTTTCATTCTATTTGCACAACAAAAAACATCTCATTTATATTGGAATAATAATTATAAATAAAATGTGTGATATCATGGGTCAAAGTTGCTTTCTCCAAATGTGCGACTGCTCAGATGGGCTCAGACTCATATTGGCCCAGTGTATCTCGTATCGGCCCAGTTGTCGAATCTCATTGTCTAGGCCTTAAATACCGTATACGTGCCATAACATTGATAGTTAATTAATAATATAATGTTATTAATTAAGTATTTCCTTATTGGCCGAGTTACAGGTCCGAGGTCCGTGGAATTGGCCCGAGACGAAGTCGAGGGCCAATACAACGGACCGAGGACCTGTAACTCGGCAAATACGGAAATACTTAATTAATAACAATTTTATTAATTGACTTCTTTTCATTCTATTTGCACAACACTAGACATCTCATTTATATTGAAATAATAATTATAAACAAGATTGGTGAACAAATAGCACGGGTCAAAGTTGTGAAGCGACAGCTTCGGGCTTTCACCAAATGTGCAACTGCGCATGCTCAGACTCATATTGGCCCAGTTTGTCTCGTATTGGCCCAGTTTTTCCCGTATTGGCCCAGTTGTCGAATCATATGGTCTAGGCCGTAAATGCCGTATACATGCCATAACATTGATAGTTAATTAATAATATTTGATATATATCACCAAAATACATTTGCTGTAACGTTAAAATAAATCTGTTTTTAAACCTCTTTAATTTTAACCCTAAACATATCTTGACATAAGCAAAATCTATAACTCGTCACACTTACCTGGATCTCAAATCTTCAAATCAACGAACTCAAATCAACGAAGTTGGGTTGGAGAAACAAAACCAATTATATCATTTTTGATAATTAATAATATCCAACTGTTTTCCTTTTTCGTTTTACACCAGTCATTGCTATGAATACCACCAACAGACCATGGTAGCAAATAAAACGAAATTCATCAATCTTTTCTTGATTTATCAGTTTGTTAACAAAGTTTCCTTAAGTATGTATGTATGATTTACGATACCCAAATGCATGCTCAAAGCGCTTTCAGTGAAAGACTTAATGGATGAAAACAAGGTCGTTAACCCCGCCATATTGATTCTCATTAAAACTCTCAAACTTCCCCCAAAATGTCCTCAATCTAAAAACTTAGATATGTGCATGTACACAAATCACAACGTGGTAGTTTCTGAGAAAAGCTGACCCTTCCGAGTTACCATTGACACTAAAACAACTGAATAAAGGCAATAACTCATAATACACTGCTCCACTTTTTCGAAATCCATTAAGACATTATACCTTCACGCTTTGAACCAAATTTGGTTATCGTACCTTAAACGGTTTCTGCGAAAAGCTCTCCCCTTTAGCTCGAACGGACGGACGCACGGACGCAGACATTCGGACACACGCACGGAAAAAACGGGCGGACAAACGGAGCTCAACCCCAAATCTCTCGTTAACACTTACGTAAAGTGGACATACAGACAAGAGTTATTTGAGGCTAGCCCAATATGACTCTACCAAAACTGACTCGGTAAAGGCTGAAGAATATCTAGGGTGAGGTAGAGTCATTTGAGCCTGAATAGAGTCATCTGAGGCTGAGAAAAATTCTAGCCCCATTTGACTCTAGAGTTACCTGAGGCCGGCCCCAAATAACTCTAGGGTCATTTTTGTACTAGAGATATTTGAGGCTGATACACCGGGTTTCGAAGCGGCCTTAGCCTCGTTTTCGATTTCGAACGCTCGGTCTCTCATGCCTCATGAATATTCATGAGGTAATATTAAGAATCCCCTTATTTGTTCCCGAAGGTCATTTGAAGCAACATCAGCGTCTCATTTATAAAAAGGACTGAGTGATTTGAGAATTATTGTAAATATGCGACTATCAAACAAACTAATTATATCGTAAAACGGTGACGGTGACTGGGTCCTTAGTCTTGCAGAAGCTTGGAACAAACCATGTAGAGAGTCTCGTGCAGATTTCTCATCATAGCATCTTCGTTCTCACTTGAGCCCCATTCTCATTAAACAACACAACAGAGACTTCTGTCTTTGGAATTCAATTTATTGATAACATGCTTTCTATCAGAATTATATCTATTAAAGATCTCATTATATGGAAATATAGTGCGTGCCTGCATCTTTAATAGCTGTTTTTCGGCGAATAGGTGAATTCAAGAGTAAATTCCTCTGCATTCAACTTCACTGGTTTTAATCTGCAATGGTACAACGGAATGATATAGTATTGTATCCCAAAGATAGGCAATGTATATTTGGTAATGTCCTACCTTCTGTTCCATTAAACTCCAGAATCACAGGGTTCAATGAAATACAGATAAGGAATACACATGTTGATTAAAAAACAAATAACTTAGGCTTGCAACAGTTTTTCGACAAGTGGGTATATTTCACTGCTAAGGCAGTCAGGTTAGTACGTCAGGTTCAAGGACAAAAGTCCCAATGGACAAAAGCCCACAAGGACAAAAGCTCCCTGGGCTTTTAGCTCACCCGGACAAAAGCCCCTGTTTTGAATGTGTCACATAACACAAAACAATGTTGTATATTATGTAATGTTAATTATTCAGAATCGTAATACAAGCAGTTTTCCATTAAAATATTTCAAATATATTTAACATTAAAATCAGTTTTTCAAGAAAATGGTTTAACAAGGTAATATATTAAAAGCATATACTCAAATTAAATACATTTTCATTATATGTATATATTTGGATAATATAGGATGACTGATTGTAATAATCAACGTATTATTGGTAAAATAAATGAATTTCTTCATCTAAGATATTTCAAGGAAGTTAAATCGCTATTTAGTGCTGAAAAACATGTCACTTCTATTAATCATATAGCAATAATAAGGAATATCTGACAACGATTACATGCACTTCCCTTGAGATGATATATACGAATGTTAATGTAAATTATGTAAAATGTCTGACTGTGGTCTGATTGAAACTTGTTTGAATGAACTGCATAGTACGACTCAATTAAAGAAAATTACTTCCTATCTGGTCATTCTCTCTCTAACTGCTCGAAGTATTTAGGGAAGCTCTTTCTTTTAGGAAATGTGTTATGTCATATTTAATGATGTAACTGCAGTTTATTTTGTATAATTAGCTTCTCTCATATACTGTATACTATATTGATTTAAACGTATTTTATTTCATAAACTTGAAAATAGGATTGGCGAACAAGCCTAAAGACTTATTTCAACACCGTTCCAGTACATATATATTTTGAAAAACTGGATAAAGAGTCGAAGAGATAAAAAAAAAAAAACAAAAAAAAACCGAAATAACTATAGACATGAATATTGTCTTGTTTTAGGTGTGCGTAATGATGAAGTTGGCTGCAGCTAAAAATTGAACTATGTTAACTACAAGATACTTTTCATGGGAACCGGTTTTGCTTTTACTGGTAAACTGATGTAAAGGGTTCTATACATTACCGTTAGTGGGGTCATTCAATGAGCTCTTGCCACGTAATACTGTCGTTATCGCATAGCCTTGGTCGTAAAAATACATATTTGTTCTTAAGTAGTGATAGTTTCGGCAAGTAAACAGATAGTAAACGACGTCTTCGTAATTGGGACCACATGAACATCTGAACGTTTCCGATATGTGTCTATTATAACGGTGGTCGTTTAAATCACTACAGCCGACACTGAAGGCGACAGTGGATGATTTGACAGAATCTAGTCCCTAAATTCAGGTTGAAAGAGTTCCGAGTTTATCTTGGGTTTATCATAGTTTTGAATTGATTAAGGGTAAAAGCTTTGAGATATGTACGCCGCTAACCAAAACATGGTGTCGAGAAGTAAATCTCAATCAGTCAAACATCAGCAAAATATGTCACCATCAGTGACCTTAGTTATCATAATAAGAAAAAGGAATCAATGATAATTACATCAGTGATGATATTGTTGAAAACTACTCTTTGTTTCCTAGTATCTTTACGGGAAAACACATCAGGTTTTAGGACAGCAATTTTACACTTCCAGCTATTGTGACGTCGCCGAAAGGTCTGTATACTATATGCTGTATTCTGATTCTGATTCCCTTTATCAATTAATATTAAGGTTAAGATTATCTTTTATTGGGTTAAAATTCATGTAATAAGTTAGCTAATATTATGTTCAATCTTACGTACAGCTTTGTTTGTTAATGGTAACACCTCTAATTCCCCCTTTTGAAAAGTGTTAAGTCTATTTTGGATGAAATAGAGATGTCGTATGTATTGGTTTCTCAAATTGTAAATAATGTTGCTTGTAGTTAAGAGGACCCTTTTAGATCAATTTATACAATTCTGGAATTCCAATGTTAAACTATCATCTAAAGGATATTATTATGCAATGTAAAGAAATGAACTTGTGGTTGAACCATATTTACTTAAGTTACCTTATCAAAGTAGAGTTTGGCTAACAGGATTTAGAACTGCAAATCATAAATTAACTATCGAAACTGGGCGCTGGTTTAATGTAACAAAGGAAATCCGTTTATGTAACTTTTGTAATCAAGCTGTATGTGACGAATTTATATCATTTGATAATATAAAAAAATCATTTTTACCAAGTTATGTCTGTGTTAATCCAACAGTGTCTAAATGTATATATCTATTGAAATGTGATTATGAACCGTTATTGATAAAACTATTGAAATATATAAATTGTTGTTAACCCAGTTTTAAATCATGTAATATTCTTATATCATTGTATATAGCTGTATGTTCTCTATATCACTTGTGTGTGTTTCTTGAGAATAAAATTAGTTAAGTTCTGTTCTGATTGTACATGGGCCAAGGGCCTACACACGGAAATAAAAAAATTTTTAAAGAATCTTAATCTGGTTATGTTAAGTGCAGTATCATAGATAAATGTTTCAAAGTAGCTTTCCTTGTGTATTGGAAGTTGTCATTGTAATGATATGGTTTGATTACATGAGCAGAGTGTGTATGTATTATGAATGTTCATGTGAAGAAACTGGTTGATTGACTTGTGATTAGAGGATATAGGGCTTTTGTCCGGGTGAGCAAAAGGTGAGCCCAGGGGTTTTTGTTCAATTCGATTTTAAGTTTTTTTTATAATCTCTCAACAACTTGCCCTGATTTTTACATGTGAAGAGTTTACTCATGTTTTAGCCAAAACCTGTAGTAGCATTTTAGAATATAGACGTTTTGTAGTGTACAAATACTCTTATGATGTTTATATGTATATCATATTCTTTTAAGTATATGTATTTATATGTTTATACATTATACAGATTATCTTAACTTCGGAAATCCATCTAACCCTCAAGAGGCACAACTAGAAATCATGGGTAACATGTGTAGCAAGTTTGGTGAAGCTAGCGTGCTTAGTTTAGGAGATATGCTCTGCACAAAATGACCTTCTTACTGAGTCACTGTTTTGGTGATGTTTCCATGGAAACCGCAAAAATAAAATTCAGAAATCCTTCTAACCCTCAAAAGGCACGACTAGAAATCATGGGTAACATGTGTAGCAAGTTTGGTGAAGCTAGCTTGTATAGTTTGAGAGATAAAAGTTTTGTGACGGACAGACGGACAGACAGACGGACAGAATGAACAATATATACCCCCGCTTACGCTGTAAGGCGGGGGTATAATAATATAATTTCGATCTACAGAGCATATACCTTCACATTAACAATTGGTTATACACTGGAAGGTCATCATAATTGATAATTAATCAGACAAATGTTTCCCCAAACGTTACCAGAATGAATAATAAAATAGAGCTATGGACTCTGCAGCTCATCAGGGTTTATATTGTTTGATATTTGACTCTCAATATAATACACAACCCCTAGCTCTGAAAAACTGCAGCCTGGAAATTGTCAGTGCATAACAAAAACATGTCACAATTCCTCCAAAGATAGTATTTACATGTACCTATACTGGGGTAGAATAACATTTTGTCGCAGAAATAAGTATGTTCCTAATCAACAACAACATTTTACAGACAATTCAAATAGATACACACAGCCCTAAAGATGCCTTGATTTCCTAGAGCTGTGGAATCAGACTTGCTATAATTCTCGAGACTGGGCTGGCAGTGAAATGAATATATCTTTGCTTTATTTGGTTCATCATGGCTCATAGACATAGACATAGACATAGGCTTTATTTGGATATAAGGAATTATTTTGTTCTTGTGGAATTATATTCAAAATAGCTATTTTTAGTAGGTTACTCAATTGGCAAACACTATATGTATAGGTAAGTATAATATAGTTAATCATATCAAATAACAACTTTAGTTTGTTTTACTGTGCTTGTTATTAAATGTGAAACAAAAGAACTCTTGCAAATTTATTAACAATGGTTCGTGGCTTTCTGCCCAATAGGGAAACTGAGTGTATCCGGGTCTCGAGACCTGTTGGCTGTAAACTGATAAGTGCTGTATCACTTTACAGGGAGTGGGGGAGTATGGGTGAAGACTTTCGGGTCCCGATACTAACTGTATATAACATAGAATGGAAAATCATTGTTTATGCAATGTATTTCAACAAAAGCGTCCCTATTACCGGGGTAGGCCTACTTGAAAATCATGGATGCACATAATTTTATGAATACCATGATGACAAAAGTAAAATATTCAGAAAGATATGAAAATAATTTTTCATTGACGTAATCTATATCATTTAAATAATATTTGCAAAATCAAGAAGACATTTTATTGCATAAAAGTGTAATGCCCAAGACATATTTTACAGGTATGCTTGGACAACGTAGAAGAAAGCGGTTACTTTTTAACTATTGCAGGTTTGATAGCCTACTATTTATTTTTTGTTCATTCTGAATAATCTGAACATTGTTTTCAATTAGTCCTATCTTATAACGATATGATGAAAATGAGTATCCACTATCTATTTAATATCTTTTAACATTCTACTGAAATATGGAGGATGCGTCAGTTTTTCCGGGTTTGTTCCTTTTAAGTAGGCCAAGTCCGAAGCAGTTAGTACAAGTGAAACCATCAATGCTCCTTCCATTTACATAATTATTTTTTAAAAGTACCTTAGGGCCTACTTTTCACAAACAAAAGTTAAAACCAAATGGACAAATAAAGCGGAATGTTTTTCTTCAATAAGACGCATCTTTTAATTTAAAACATGTAAGTTACATTCCAGGCTTCAAATCACTTTTTTATGTAAGAAAATATAACTTTATAACGCATTATTGTTAAAAGTATAGTTAAGCTTATAACGATTAGACTTCAAAATGGATTTTGTTCAATATTAGTTTATATTATTAATATAAAGCAATTTTTTATTTCACAAGCATAAGATACACATGCCTCCATATTTTCCATCCTGTGACGATAGAATCTAGATATTAGCTTCTGAGGGAAGACGACGATAGTCGGGCGCAAAGCAAGATGCGCAACATGTAGAAGAAACCAGAAAAACAAGCATCACAACAACGCATGCGACAGATTTCAATGTACGGAGCAATTGTTTACACTCCATGTACGGCAAATTCCCGCGTAATTCACGCGGTCGGCTTCTACGTTTTAATTATAATAACAAGTCAACTGGACATACTATTAAGTATTTTATGGCATCAATAGAAAGCTAAAGTGTGTGCGTATGCATCAATATGTCGTAATATAGCTTAATCTAGGTCGGAAAACCGTGCTACAGCGCCTTAAGCGCGACACAACGATATACAATCATACATCACGGTATGTTGATAGTTATCACAGTCGAATGCATATATCAAATTCATTACATTGTATAGTAATGATTACTAATTTGCTTTCGTGTCTTATCGTTTGCTATTAGTCAATATACACTTATCTTTTAGAAATATATGCTGATCTTTCGGGTTACAAGCAATGTGTAAATAGTAGCCTGGTGCGTGCGGCTGTCAAAGTATATATTTTACTTCAAATACGCAAAGCTTTCATACCGACATAGGTACAAATTACGGACACGTGGTGAAAGCATCGTTATCCTTGTAAAGCCAGGGACTGACAGGGAGCGGTGTCGTGGACCAGCTGGAGTGATGCAGCACATTGACAACACAGAATGGTCAGTGCTCTGAAACGTCCCGTTTTAAGATTACAGAAAAGGGGCAGAGATCGACTTTAAGGCAAACAATGTTACCTTTTTCTGAATCAAATTAATGATATTGTTCTGTGTTCTTTGACATGGTTATACATCAGAGAATGGTACTTGGATTTGTATGTATGTTCAAATACAATTTGGGGTACTGTCACTGCTTTTTCATATGTTTTTGGCCAGAATGTTCTGCATTTAAGGTTTTTCTTTAAACATTTTTTATAATATGTGAAAATATTATTAATTACAGATGTTATCCATATAAATAACCTTTCTTGGACTAAAATGTGTTTATGCATCATTATTGTAAGACGCCATTAACACTCTTTTGAACTCTCCTATCTCACAGAGATTCCAACACGACGATGTGTTCTTCATAAAACAAATAATTTAGTTAGTTGGCTTCTGTTCAAGAAGGCAGGATGTAGCTCTGCTTCCCGTATAGTTTAGGTGACGTTTCTTTTGCACGTTAAGAGATATACAATATCATTGACAAGAGAATATTCTTACTATACATTTTACATCTTTTCAAACACACACGAAGTGGTGAAATAGCGTTTTCAAAGGGATGATTTGGACAATATGTTTGGTATTGAAGGTAAAGTGTCATGAAATGAGAACATTATGTTAGTACACGAAGTCGTCGGAATAATTACCTTCTTGAACTTAAAATCGATGACGCTTCGTTGCTGTAGGGTGTTATAAACAAGCCAGAAAGCCATATTTCATTCTCTTATCTCGTCTAATTAGGGAGAATCCAAAGCGATGTTTTTTTTTCAGAAATATAAACTGATAATGTTTGAAAAATTACATATTCAGTTTAGTTAAGCTTTTAGAAACACGGTGACCAGTGTTCTGCAGAACTTGGAGAAAACTGAAAGCAACAAGCTGGTCCACTACCAACACGGCGCACCTCCACCAACCGGAAATCTACAAAGAACTCGACCAGAGACTGCAAGGGTTCAAAGATCAGCTCCCCACTTGCCAAAAGAATCCTGTAGAATTCTTGTATGCAGCTGGGCATCTAATAAAACTAGGATATATACTGTGTACTGGATAGACGTTGATGATGATAAAGCTGAAGTACAAGTGGATAGTTCAAGAAATTTAAATTGAAAGTTGCTGAAGAACCTTTTTGCACATCATGTTTTCTCAAATTTGCCATTTATTATTAAAGTTTATACTATATATCGGTAACAATGCGCAAAACGGATATAGGTACTCGTCGGAAATTGTGCGAGAGTTTCAATCCCGCCCAGAGGCTGGAAAACTTTGTCTGCTGTAGAGAAAAGCTATTATTTACATACTCTATTTGGTAACTCACCGTAGCCAATTGAGTCCCTCTCAATTAATCTTTCGACCAGATATAACACTGAAGAATAAAGAAAGTTACCTCATCCACCCTAGTTTCCCGCTAGTAAGTTGGCTTACCCAGTGACATCATTCCTTCCTCTTTCGAGCTACCCCATGGACGTGATTTATGCAACTCTCAGAGTTTTGTGTGTATTACATTAGTGTAGGCTCTCTCTAGCCTCTTTTGGGTCTTTGATAGAGGTTTTCTCTCTTCCTGCAGTGTAGTATCTTCACTGCAGCGGGGTTATAATTACGGAGCGTCGTTGACAGGGGCTGTCGTATGGCTTGCTGTGTTGCTACGTCGTTTGACTCACGTCCTCTTCTCTCTTAGTTGACTTGACATCGGGTCTTGTCTACTATGGCTTCACCCTACTCTGGGTTTTGCGGGCGTTGGGGAAGCGGAGGACACTACAGAGTTTGACTCCCCCCGTACGCCGTTCGAGCAAGAGCCGCCTTCAAGCGGAGGATAAGGAGCTGACGCTGGTGTCAGGTGTCCGCGAATTCTCACCTGTTCGTTCTCTGCCGGCTGACACTCACCGTTCGAGGTCGTCAGGGCGGAAGAAGATGAAGAAGAAGAGTGTTAGCTGTCCTTCGTTAACACTAAGGTTCTGACGCCAGGCTGGGTGGTACAGAGGTACCAAGGTCACAGGCACAGTACGTGGAGGGACTCATCTTCCCGATTTCTGATGCGTTCAGAGCCGGAAACACCCAAGAGGCCTTCGTCGTTCAAATGTCGAGTGACTCAGTCGCGTCTGCACCTTCTGATATAACCCCCTGTTTGACGGGACAGCAGGAGGCCATCATGTCCGTCCTTTGCAAACAGGAGCCGTTATTGACATATCCGGCAGGTTGACAAGCGTGAAAATCCAGACCTCCAGAGTGGGATTTAGTGCTTGGTCCGATATTTATGAGGCTTTGGCCGAAACAACCATTCTTCGCCTCTCGGTCCTGGTAGCCGTGGCTTCGGCAGCCAGGATTTCGAAATTGCACGCTCTGCAGGTGGACATTGAGGTGAGGGACAGGGCCTTGACACGTTGGGCTTAGATGCAGCAGGACATTCAACATCCCGTCTATCTCCTCAACAATTGACCCCTTGGATGAGGAGAATCGCCTCCTCTGTCCGGTTCATGCCCTGCAAATCTATGTGGAGCGAACTGGGATCCTACGCAGGCTCTTTTTACTTCGTTCGCAAACGAGCCTTAAGGAGAAAGACAAAAGACAGTTGTGGGTGTATCTTAGTTCGGAAGTCCTGGACGCCTACAAGGCGGCCGACCTCCCTAATCCTGATCGCTCTAAACCTCACGAGATCAGAGCGGTCTCAGCAACTATGGCCCTTCATAGCAAAATTCTGTAGCGCACATGATTGCGGGCTGTTTTTGGAAATCATGCTGTTTGCTAAGCACTCCTTACGTGACGTGTCTAAGGAAGATCTGAAAGGCGCTGCGAGACTGAGGCCTCAGGTTTTCGTCCAGCACCGGACCTTCTCGTGGCAGCCGTCCAGTGGTTTCCCACCGTCACGTGAAGGGGTTCCCCGTTTATCAATAAACTTCGCATTTCACTTGTAATTTGGTTGTTGTCATGCTAGTTAGTTGGCGACCCCTATGGTCTGGTGGGGCAGGCCACAGAGGGGCGGGAGTCGATGGACCCTTAAGGTCAGCCTCCTTCCTCGGATCTTACGCGTATCCGGCTAGCCGTAGCTTGCGGACCCATTCGGTCCTTCTAGTCGCCACACCCCCCTTCGAGTGCGAGTTACCTCTTCTGCTCTCAGGTTGCCTCGCAGCCGGCCTCCCTCGGTGGCATGCTGGCTACAGTGAGTTATCAACTAGAGTATGTAAATAATAGCCATTTTTTTTAGTAAACATCATTATTTATACTCACCGTTGATAACTCACCTGTCTTTATATACCTCACCTCCTGCGGGTCTGAGAGCTGCCTGCATCCAGGCTCCAGGAGGAACGAATGACGTCACTGGGTAAGCCACCTAGCGGGGAGCTAGGGTGGGGGAGATAACTTTCTTTATTCTTCAGTGTTATATCCTGTCGAGTGATTAATTGAGAGTGACTCAATTGACTACGGTGAGTTATCAACGGTGAGTTATCAAAGGTGAGTTTTAATAATACGCCGCAATTCACATCCACGCTTTTGTTGCAAAATACTCAACTCATCTGACCTTTTGAAATGACGCTAAGTTAAGATAATACACGAGTAAATGTCACAATTCGCCATCAATTTATCACCTGATAAGGCCTAAATCAAATATCTGCGAAATTTCAGATTGTCTCTGAAAAGTTGCAGGTCATTCCCTTATCTCCGTCAACATGTTAAGCCGCAAATGCTTTACTATTCATTCATTAAATATAATATAACCATGTTAAAAGTTATTCAAGGCCAAAATACAGATGTAAGAGATTTGCCATTAATTCAGTATTGTGAATGCCAATAAAACAAGATAAATAACTCTGGAGGGTTATATCGGGGTAATTTCCGTTTACTCAATGCATATAAATGCTATTAATACATGATCAAACAGTCAAATTGAACGATATTAATGAACACCTTATGTGTTACAATGTGAACATTGTGTATATCGTGTATTATTAAAAATTAGGTATAATATAGCGTTTTTTAATTTCAGGTAATGCAAACAAGATTGTGGAGTTTGCCGATATGACTGTCCCTTTAAATCCTGGAGTCGTTTTACTGATTTCCCTGACAGCCTGTGACATTACACAAGTTCTCATTGTCATTGAATGTACTTACTTTCTTCCTTACATTACAAGCGCTTCCAGAGGTGCTGAGTTCGCACTTTGATTCTGCAGAATAATTAATAAAATGTCGAGAGGACAAAAAGGTTGGGTTTTTTTTAAGCTGAAACCGAAATGGGGGAGGAAGTAATTTTGAATACGTTAATGTTAATACCCATGTTTTTATGTGACTGAATGTGCTTTTAAAACGGAATGCCCGTGAAGTGAGAGAGAGTTAACGGACTATAACATACATCTTCAATGACAAAAAATGTTGAAATTCAAAGTATGTTTTCCCACCAATATTTAGTTCCTAAGGTCTTACTCAAACAATCGGGACTTGTTTACTGCCACAGGCTGCCAGGGACATCAGGGCTGATTAGCAGCAATTGCCATCGCGACAGCGAGGTGGTCATCTCCAGTCGTTGAGCAGTAAATCGACTCCATGAGTTAATGCGTTAATGAGTTAACAAACACGACTCCTCGAAGAGTTGAATGATATCGCACAGTATCGTCTCAGTGCGCGACATTTCTTCCAAGTCTCTGGAGCTGGGCCATTACGAAAGCTATCAATCGAAACATTTTAATATGTACATTTAAGCAAATGTGGTGTTAAAAGTGGGCGACATAAAGGAAAATTGAAGATTCTTTGATTGATATGACAGTGTAAATACCTCTATATTTACAAAACATTAGCTGTCAATTAGCAAAGCTGGATGTATTTGCTTGTTGGCATTCCTATTGTCTGTGAACCCAAGACTAATTGATGATTGATTTCTAACCAGCAGTATCAAGTATGATAATGGCACGCGTGTATGCATTGACATTTTATGACTGACTTTTAAGTTTCAAGTTCTTTAGTGAAATTTTTAATGATCATGTTTATGTACGTTCTTAACTTCTGAATCGTGTTCCTAAATGCAGTTTTATGTACTGTGTATGACGTTTAAAAGTGTTTACAGTTCATGATTTTGTCTTCCTGAAATTTTCAGCAAACATTTTCTTCCTTTTTCCAAAAGAAGCTTATGTTGTTAAAGCATCAAGGTGTACCGCTATGTAAATGTGTTTTGCTGTTTTGACGGTGCCTTTGTGGTAACGTGTTTCTCTCAAGGAATAGTTTGAGCCATCATTATGTCTCTCTACCTTTTAGGTGTTCCTTCTGGGGTTTTCAACTTTCTGGATTTTTTTCATTTTGAAGTACAACTAAGAAAACCGTTAGGCCTCACATCATCTCATAATATTTGTGTAGAAGTTGATATCTTCAAGGCCCAACTTTGAAATTTTGCCACGTTTTACTTACATCTACAAATGTACATGAGTCAAGAATAATATGTCAAAATGAAACGACTAATGTTAATGATGTCTGATAACTTGGTGACATTTATGCATTATTTCGTTAGTGTTCAAATAGCTGTACAACATACAGGACCGACACAGCATGTTGTTGGCATAACTTATATTAATGGAACGTTGATATTTATGGAAATCGTGTTAATTTCCAAATTAATCTTTATTTAATCTCCCAGAAGCTAATTCGTTTCTTTTCAGTAAGAGAATGTAATATTAAATATAGCCACAAGCGACAAACGGATTCAGCGCTTTGTGTTGAGTTATATTGAAGGTTACAAATTAAGCTTCATGAAAATATGTTAAGGCGTTTAGCTACAGGAATAGTTATTTTCCAACAGTATCATACTCTACTTGTTTGGTTCCTGATTATCTATATATTTTGATTAATACATAACTAGAATACATAGAATTTGAACATAACCAAATAACCAAGTGGCTGAATCCTGAATTAAAACTGTACAACATAATTGACTTAAGCTGCGTATCATGATCATCTTTATTGAATTTTAACATAACAATAACATGACCAGCAGTAGCAACAGGTCGGTATATAATTGGTTGTCTAGACAATATTTACATGAAGCTCAACAGGTGCCACTGTAAGCGGAGATATATGTGCCTTTGTAATGTACGAAATGCTACCGGCTTACACTGATCTGTCACCATAACTACACTACGCATTTATATGTGTGCTTTCCGTGCAATGAAGCCATCAGTTTAAGCAGAGTGTGTCAGAACCTTTAAATGTATTACTACCTAGTTTTTGATAGTCGAATAGCCTAATCTGAAGAAAACGATGACCAGTCGAGAGTACACCATGGACCATGGCGCCTAAATATACGTGGAAGGGTATGATTTAGGAGACCAGCACATGTGTTTGAGACCAATAAACTTATCAAATTTATCCTAAATACAAACTCTCAAAATCAATTTCAGATCAATATTTTATAAGCTTAGTAGTTAGGCACACATTAATAATTAATCGGCATATTATCGATATACTCTTAAGCTGAAGCTCAAATGGCAGTTATCTATTAAAGAAGAAGAAGTGTATTGCGTATAGCGAAAGGTAACAGACTTGTTAAGAAAGTAATTATTTATGTATGAACTTTAAACACAAACAATACACTCACATACGAATCGGTTCTCTGAATTGACTGTGTGCTACCGGCAGGTTAGGACATGCAAACGTGATTTTAAGATCAAGTTTAGCAAGTTTCTAAACATTTAGTGAAACTAACGATGTTCATGGACTCTTTCACATTTTAACAAAGCGCTTTATCATAATGTCAGAGAAACATTCAATGTGAAAAAATATAGTTCATTTATAATACTCTACAGCATTGATATTACACGAATATTTGAAACCAGTATTTGAAACCGTTTTTCATCTAGCATTTCAATTTCCACCAAATGACGTTATAGCTTGGTTCGTGTTCGTTTAACTTTAATGATGTAATATGATAAACACTATGATTGCAACTCCAGTCTCTCAAACTTCCAATATAATCTACAACTTGAAGCTAATAGTTGTATTACACGAGTAAATACCAATGAATGTAAAGTACAATGTAACGATGCAATTTGAATACAGGCGACTAAAGTATCAAGTATAGTAGATCCAAACGCACTCGATGCCTGCGAGTCAAAGTTTATGATCTAATTTCACTGTCTGGTAATTTCAAAATGAATTTGTTGATAAAATCGATGTGACCCGCAAAATGTCATGAAAGATGTGAACGGTTTCTCGTTTGAACTTTACAAGTATGAATGTTCAGAGAACTCTGGATGAGTGCAGTAGTCGCAGGTTTGTCCGCTTGTGAGTTCACGGTTGACACGTGTCTTCTAGTGTGAAATGAATGTCATAACAAAACAACTTAATCTCCAAGAGTGCACTTCTGAAAGTATTGCTTGTAAACTATTAATGTGCTGTTTCAAGTATTTTTTGCAATTTTACTGACTAAGTTAGACAACACAAACACGTTATTTCAAAAGTTATTACAAAGTTTACCGTTGAAGAATACAAAATAACTTCAACCAGTGTTTTGAGATAGATGCAGTACATTCTGTTCATTACTGTAAGAATAATCAACGAGTTGCGAGGAATTATGGATTATTTGTCCCGAGTTGATTATTGTGATAAACTCCGAGCTTCAGTAATATTTCACGAGGGACAGATAATTCATAATTCCGAGCAACGGTTGGTTATTAATTTTCTTACTCAAGTTCATTTTGATAGGTAACAATTCAAAAACAAAACGCGACATCAAGAGCATGCACAATATAAAATAAAAATACAAATTGTTTACTCACACGCCATTCATAAACTCTCTCACATCTTCCAGATGTGCGCATCTAAATAGTTTGCTATTAACTTTTTTCAGTAAGATTCTGGTGTAATTGTTGAACTTTGTTCCAAAAAGGAATATCTGACATAATGAATAGCTTGCTTAAATTGTAAATATTATCGCTGAATGAGAGAAACATAGTCAATAGTAACCTAGCAATCGCTCAGTTAGGATGAAAGATAGGAATATCATTACGTCAATAAATGACGTCATGGTTGCATGCTGCTTCGCCTTGCAAAGTTAGTAGTGTACTTACGGTCTTTGATACACAGAGTGATCATGATTTTATATTTTATATATTTTACTGACGTGTGACTTTCTGTGTGATTTAGCATGGCAGAGCAGGTAAGCAATTCATGAATGAGCGTTAAGGAGTTCCGACAACTAACCAAAATGCAATTTATATAACTTTTAAATGTAATTCCCATGACCATTATTAACACTGTTATACTCGGCATAACTTTAATTTTGCCCGCTTGGGTACGAATTTCAAATCTGTAACAGTTAACCCTATCACTGATCAGTAATTGCGTTACACTGGTGTTGCCAACCATACGTGGAACACCGCCCATCTACAAAGATACAGTACCCGTGTGGTATGTTTGACAGCTGTGGTTACATGTCTGCGCCATGTTGTAATTAATTTATGTGAATATTAATCAACCTTTTGTACCTAAACATCTGGGCCCCCGTAGTGCCCCCCAAAAATCTAATGAATTGCAAACAACAAGAATGTTGAATTATATATGGTGTGCTGCTCTTGTTTGAAATGAAACCAACATCGTTATGGTTTCTTCCTGGTTGAAAGTACTATATTCATCTAACACCGGCAGAATCCAGAGGACCCATTACTCACCTTCACAAACAAGACGGAAAGTTCGATTAAAGAAAGGAAACTGTAAAAACGATTTTTTTAGATTCGCATAGCAAGAACATTACATTCATGGATACAACATTGTCATAAACTTCACTTGGCTGACATCATTGTTCACAGAATAGATTTCAGGATCGAAGACCATATATATATATATATATATATATATATATATATATTTACTACATATATTTATAATGTGGCGTGGGATATTTACAACATATATTTATATTGTGGTGTAGAAGTTTACTATATTCATGCAAATTGTGGTGTGGGAGATTTACTACATACATGCAAAAATAGATAAAAAAAAATTTAATTTAAAAATGCAATATATGGAAAAGCTAAAACAAATAAAATTAGCACTTAGCATTTGAGGTATTCGAAAGGTTACACTCTTTGTAGATGTTGTAAATGCAATGTACACTAATGAAAACAACAAACCAGAAAGGCAACTTTATCATTTGTTTTTAAATATTCCGTCATTTCGACAATCGACAGCCGACATATATAGTCAACGACGTCCTTTCTTGACGGGAAAAGGACATGACTGACCGATGAAGGAATATGATCCAATATAGTTTATATAACGGAAACGTAACGAGACTGGAACAACAACCACAGCACCTGAACTTACGTAATAATAACTGCAGTTGTTCCAATCCATATATCGCCGCTCGTGGCTGCAATATTGCCCAAGTGACGCTAAGGTGCCTAAATTGGTAATATGTTGGGAATTCAGTGCTCACGGTTAGTTCCTACCTCCGAGGGTCTCGGTTCGATTACCGCAATGGATTCAATTAAAATTCATTTTATTATTCCGAGCATAAATTGTGCTACATTTTCAGTTTCAAAATAAAAGCCAATCTGAATCTGTTACATGTGATGTAAGGACAGAACCATAAAGAAACATGGAATGATCGTTGCTGTAGAAGAACTGCAAAGAAGGGGACATCCCCAATGGTCATAACGATTCCTTCTCCAATATCTCAGATAGACACCTATTAAGACAAACACTAGAACAACACTTGACTGGAGCACCCGATACATGCACATGCTGTGACTTCAAACACCTATATATTGCACAATTACTAGCCTCAGAGGATATTTGCATTTCTCTTCTTTTGAAGCATAACAATATACTGTGATCAAAGTTCTTCTTGATAGCAAAGTCTCGAGATGGGCATTATCATTACTTTCAAATCTCCCTCTCCCTCAGAGGTTTCATCAAGCAAAAGGATAAAAGTATTGAAATCAAGTGTCTCGCGGATGGGATTTCAGCACTTGACACGCAAACAATCATGCTGTAAGTGGAGTAAACTCAACAACTTTCACAACGTTTATTGGTAACTCGCGAGCAAAAGAAGCGTCTACAACATTAATACAACACATATTTATCCCCGAGTGATAATTACGACTGACACAACATTGGATCAGTTCCGGAAGCTAGCTACATGTAAACTAATCTTAATTTTGAAAGATTATCCTTTTTCAAAATTGTTGTTTCGGTATCCTCCTTAGGCAAGATAGGGGCAGTTAATAAGGGAGTTTTGGGGTTTGTTTATGGCGTCCCCCAGTAATAATTCGTCAACATATTAATCCCCAAGAAGGTAGTTTATGTCGATAAAATCTTGTGTTGCTTGAATTTCCATATTTCATTATGTTCAAAAAACATTTTGAAAACTTGATTACACCAAAATAAACTAAAAGTGGTAGACCCTGATTATTAAAATTAAGAGTATAAAACGTGCGTATGTTATCAAAGACATGCAAAGACTATATATCGGGCAACAATATTTCACTGTTGAAAAATTAATATAGGTGACGTTTCGTTTGTCCGGGAGTATAGATACTCATTCGAACAATAGTGTCTTTTAATGCAATTTCGTCAGGATCCCAGTGAATGCAACAATATAATTGAACATAATTTAAATAATGTGTGTTAATTCCCTATGTGTCATGTGGGCCGTTAACCAGTGGTACACTTCTTACAGTTACTATATGTACATGTGTGTGTTCATTCGCATATTCATGAAGTACAAACATTGCTAACAACACATTTCAGTATGTCAAATCTGTTATTGGAATGTTAAAATATTAAACTTAGGAAGTGTATGGTTCACGAAGTATTTATGTGACATAAAGACGAGTAGATAAATTTGATTTTTATGCTCAATATGAACAATGTTACGTATTGAAACTGCTTTCTGGGATTATTTTTAAGTTTTCAGTATGATAATTTTATTTGATAATACAACATATGGCTCAACAGTGGGAAACGTTTTGAATTGAGACAAAGCACTAGGAGTGTTTTGGTAGTATTACCCGAAATTAAATTCTGCCAAAAGAGGAACCAGGATATCAACACGATGTATCTAAGACCAGGAAGAACTGCTTACACATCAGTTTCTGTGTGTGTTGAACTCTGCTGTGTTGGTGAAACAGTTTAGTAAGACACCCCATATAAATGGTCACACATTAAACCTGAGTATTATCGAGGACGATAGCAGTGTCTCTGTTAATTAATCATGACTGTTCTGACACTTCAGCGTCTTCTGTCAGCTAAATTTGTAAAACCTTCCCCAATTCGGATTAGTCTAAAGGACACAACACATTAATAGATCACTTACCCGTTGACATCGACAATACTGATTTCATTGTTTTGGGGACATAACAACAGAGGAAATATCAATCAAAATCCCCTCCTAAGAGGCCATCCACTGAATCAATCCTTGTTCAGTAGTCACCACACGTCAGGAATCTTGGTGTATCATAGGCCGCTCGATGTTCTGTAAGAGCTCCGGCACTCAATACAGATCAAGCTGTTCATTACCAAGAATGTTGACACTGAGACTTGTAAAATGGTAATGAATTCTATTGACACATAACGATTACGTGTAACTCTCCTCTGTAAGGATAGACTTCCACAGGCAGAGTAATTACAGATACTCGTTTCACGAGACATCTCACTCCAACTCTCCACTCAACTCCACTGGCTCTCTGTTAATTCAACCCTTAACTTTTAACTTCATACACACTCATACTCGCATCTCGAAGACCTACTCTTTAGGAACCTTTAGAGCCTTTAGGAACACTCAGATCATCAACGAAGCCTTATCTTTCAATCCCGTACACATGCGACACGGTTTCTAGAACCCTCTTCTCCGTGCATGCCCGGCGCCTCTGGAACATCATTCCAATGGACATCAGATCAATCCATTCTTTCATGAACCTTCTTTAAAGGTAGCCTACATGTACATCCAATATGTTGTTGTGGGTCACATATTCAGTACGTTATAAATGGTGTTACATTATCGAGAAGTACTGACTGTAACCGAATGATAGTCGACTTAGTATATTGAAGATGTGAAGGTAAACGTAGTGATTTCTGATCGAAAACCGGACATTGCATCGCGATTTACGAGCGCCAATGAGTCAAACGTCATTTTGGAATCTTATGTATTTATTGTGTTTGTTTTAAATAAAATTCCAAAATTACGCTTGACACACTGGCCCGCGTCAATCGCGATTCATTGTCCGGTTTTCGATCAGAAATAACTATGTTTACCTTCACATCTTCAATATACTAAGTCGACTATCATCAACATGTTAGTTTTCGGTTACTGTCGGTACTTCTTGATAATGCAACACTATTTTTATCATCAACACAATGGATGTACCTTTAAACAAATCAGTTTGTAAATACATTTGGGGAAATACATTTAAAATCCTACCCATGTTTATTAAACTCGTAGTTGTTAAATATAAAAGGCATATGGTACCGAAACCTTATGTAAAACGGTTGGTATCACTTATGAAATTATATCAACAATTATTGTTCACTATATGTACGTGACAAAGATTCGTCGCCGCATAGAATATATTGTAAAGTTATATTGTTTAATTTGATAAACATCTTTTTAAATGCATCCAGTCAGAACGGAAATCCTAAATTTAAAACTATATTACAGACTTAGTTTATGAACTAAAATAGTCATACCAATTCGTTAGGAACATTACAGCCTGACGTCAACGAAATGGAACGTTGGCAGAATCAAGTTAAACAAATCATTTAACAATGTCATATTTTGATCTAAATATCGTTCCGCTTTTAGCAAAAGTCAAACGTTCCTAGACTATTGGCATCATCACAAGTTTCCGCAGAGACAAAGTGTACTTCAAAGTAGCTGTACAACTGATGAATACTGATATCAGACGTTTATGATATCAATACGTTGGACCATTGACAGAGTCAAAACAAAACATCAAACAACTACATGTATGTCATAAATGGAGCAAAATATATTTAACATTTTAGAATAGTCGACCGTTTCAAGACAATTGGCTTAATCCAAAAGAAACAAAGTTTACTTCAACGTAACTGTACCTCTGATGAATACCATTATGATGTGATAACAAACCACCTTTTGTTAGAAGTAAGTGTCTAAGACATTGTGATGTGATAACAAACCACCTTTTGTTAGAATCAAGTTTCAAAGACATTGTGATGTGATAACAAACCACCTTTTGTTAGAATCAAGTTTCAAAGACATTGTGATGTGATAACAAATCACCTTTTGTTAGAATCAAGTTTCAAAGACATTATCATGTGTTAACAAATAAACTTTTGTTAGTAGGACGTTTCTGGGAAGGCCGCACAAGTCGGTAAATGATAGGTCTGCATTATTGATCAGAAGTTTTATATTGTTAATTATAAATAAATATACATCTTTTGTTTTTAATACATACGTGAACTAAATGAAATGTTGCCAATACATGCGGTGTTGCGGCCTTTTCCCATGCAATACAAACTAGCAGCCTTGATAAACTAAGTGAAACACTTTTTAAAACGGCATTAAACCCCAACATAGTTAGTTGACGTGGTTTGCACGAAACGAAAAGTCCTTATAGTCATCACAACCATTTGTAGGATTTTCATAGTAAAATTAACACAATATATGCATACATCATAAATGTGATTGCATTTTCAAGAGTTGAACAATCAGATAAAATGTTATCAGTTCAAAGATCATATGCTACACTGAATTTCAGTGCGGTGCCATCCATGGTTTGCTAGTTCCAGCCGTTGCTCGCAGGATTCACCGAAATGCATAGCCACATAGCGTTGCGGGCTTTCTCCCTGCCATAATACTAGCAGCCGCGATATAAGTGAAATACTCTTGAAAGCGGCGTCAAACCCTAACTCACCTCACCTCAAAGATCATTTTCACGAATAATATGAAAATCATATCATATCTAACTTAACAATACTCGTACGTACAATACGTTTTAACTGATCTAGTATATGTTTGTTCGACATTTGTTTCTTCAAATGAAGAACGACTGAGGGTTGCAATAGGATAAGGAGTATTTTTATAGCTAATACTTGCCGCAAGTACAGATAGGACATCTGACATTCTTGATTAAAGTGACCACCACTGGACAGTGATGTAGTATCTCATTAACTACGACTGGTGGTCAGTACATGAACATGAGACCTTGGGTCAAGAGGTCACTGATTGATGAAATTCTTAAAATCTCATAAAATTCTAATATTGGACACTTGTATCATCATCGATCACAACGTAGTTTAGCGTCATGTCACCGGCATGTATCTTATAGTTGCAGGTAATGCCCTGGGTAACAAGCTTGTCACATGCGATGATCTTTATATCACGGAACGAGAGAAGTGACGTTTGATTTCGCCTCGATACATGTAGTACTTAAAGGAACAATACAATATGGGTATATTTATTTGGAAACGGTATTCTTTCATAATAAATATTCATTGATACTCATCCAAAAATATTCAAAGGAATATTTGTAAAACAAATGTTTCTATTCTACCTTAACAACAAATGTGCACAAACGGAAACTATCCCCTCTGGTACTAGCCAGTCATATCACACGTGCAAATGAAGGTAGCACGAGACGCCCTATGATTGTCCACCCTACACAGTTGGTTAAGTTCCTTTCACTTGGTTACATTATGGCAATACACACTCTCAAATGAAACAAGAATACTAAAGCCACAATATATATGATAATCACAAATCGGGTGTTGAAATGGTATTGGTGTTTCTGGACATAACTTGGGTGATGTCAGAAACAGTTCATCTCTATATATGTTAAATCATACAAGAACATTCAATATATTGATCGCGAAATGTCTATTCCGTATTGGCAAAATATTTTGTCTGCTATTCTGCCCAGTAGCATTCAAGATGTGTATATTTACGCCTGATCTACTGAATAACTACCATTAGGTTTAATGGTTAAAGCCTTCAAAGGATTTACGAGAGAAGCCCCTTAAAATGACGAATTAGTAAATGAAATAATTACCTTTAATGCTAAGCTATATGATAAACTGTCAGCATAATGTTATGTATATTTCCATAACATCAGTTCAACGGTGTTTGACAGAGTGCACGAGACTGTAGGACCCTTGTATATGTTTCTTGGGTCGTACAGTCCCGTACATTCCGTCACAAAACCCGGTAACGCATTTATTACCCTTAAGGTCGATTATCTGTACTTATTTAACGTATTTCCGACTAAATATGGTTGATAGGCTATATAGGTATTTCCATTTGCGATAAAAACTCCGCACACTGTGAAACGGCAAGAATACGACATGGAGTTTACCGGCCTGTATCAAGGGATGTAGCTCTGCGACTAAAAAAATAATCGATAACACATGTCGTTATTGTATTAACATTTTAACGCGAACAAAATAAAACAAATGTGTATAGATTGAAACATCCCTGCTGTATAGTACATTTTGATTTTGAAATTCGGAGTTGAGCAACAGTTTAACTTCCGTATTCGATCTAAGGTAAAGGCCATTCGTAAAACCCGTCACATGACCTGTCTTGATGGGTCGTGCGGCAAGTGCACCCCGTCAAATCCGCCTATAAAGTTTCGTATAATTCAATAAATTTATATAAGGGTAATAATACTTATTATCAGTCTGGATCAAATACTTGCAGCTAGATTTCATTAAATTTGAACTGAAAACACATGACATATAAGTGTTGCTTTATAACCGGAACTTGATATACCTAACAACATCAACAATATAACATGTCAGGTTAGAGTTACTAAAACTCAACACCAGTTACGTTCGTGGAGGTTAAGAGCTTCCAAAGCAGAAATTCTGCAGTTTAGGTTTAATTCGCCAAAAGTCTTTTTCTTTGCTCTTACGAGTCCTTGTGCAGGTGCATATTCCTGGAAGTGACGTGCTCCGTTACACCAGGCCTACACACCACTGCCGTTATACTTTACCGTGGACATTTGACCTCAAAACCCGATTTTCTCAGATTTTTGTCACCTTTAGGTCCAGAGAGGCAGATCTGTCATTTCTGATGATACCTGTATTGTACAGCATGTCTGCCACATAAATAATTTACAATCCCTACTGACTGAAGACTCTGTACAGAACATTTCGGTTTTCTATGACTTTTGGTCGAGGTCAACACCCCAAAGAAAAATGTATTGGCTTTGACGTGGAATATAATATTGAATGGTAATATGATTAAAAAACAACATTCAAAAATATAATTTCAAACGGACATGAGATGTTTACCTGGTTACATCCCTGTACTTTTTATAGAGTCGACTTCATATGCTTTCTAATCGCTAGATTTTCGACAATAAAAAAACCCTGTGACTGAGAATGCATGCAACTGTGATGGTTGTCACTATTTCATGGCAATAAATATGGCTATAAAGAGTGTTGACGGTAAAACGTTCATTTCTAATTTTTTGTTTAGTCCTTTCAAATCAATCTACTATGTTTCTCGTTGTAACTGAATATAAGTTGTTCTTGATGAAATATATTGATTCTCCACTGTGCTCATTTTGCGAATCAACCCATGAAACAATTTTTATTATATGAATGTCAATATAACATGAATGTATGGAAGAAGTTGTCAGAATAAAATAAAATATTATCTGAAGGAAATAATGAATTTTCACATAAAAAAGTGATCTTTAGTGTTAAAAGAAAAAAATAATAATCTACTAATGTGGTCATGTTATTAATAAAAAATACTCATTGTATAAATCAAGCCTTCAAAAGGTAAAGCCAAATTTCACCTTTCAAAAATAAATACTCAAATATCAAAAGGCTACAAAATACATAGCCTTTTGAAAAGCACAACCAGCGCAATTTTATACCTCCTGGTCCACAGGGGCGTGTATCGTCGTTTGAAAAACATACGCCTAACTAGAAGGCCCGGGAACGAGGATATGGCTACTCGAGGTCACATGTCAAGGTCATGAATGGCTGACAAGCGCATTGCATTGGCGATGATTTGAGACATAATGCCGTAGTACAGTCGGAGAAATGATATGTAGGTATTGTAATATTTCTTTACATCTGTAGTTTCACTCTGCGGTGCTGTCAACATTGCTCGAATTAATAAACGATTTTAAAAGGTGAGTTTTCGATGATTTTCGTGAGAGGGGATATACGGACAGTCTTGTCGCATACCTTTTGACATAATGATCCCATTGTGACCCATTTATAGCTCATTTTGTAGGGAAATCATTTAGCTTTTGCATCGTAGTCATGGACTGTGCCATAAAATTGTTTTGTATGCGAAATATGACTTTGAATGATCATGGGATGGTTTCGTCGTTACATCTCTTTCCTTTTATTTAGTAATAGGGTAGGGTCTATAGGTAGGTATATGTCTTTCAACCGATGTTTCTAAGCGATACAAGCCCCTGTGTTCTGGTCTTCCTTCCATACATTTTTTCTGATATGAATGATTCTGAATAAATGATATCTGTATTTGAACACGAATGTGTGATCACTTACACATTTCGAATATCCACGCCGGCTTATGTATGCCATTGATGTTAAAATGTACTCTGAAATACTTTTGTACTTATGAATATCCATATCAGCTGATGTATGCTACAGATTGTTTTTTATGTTGACAATTCAGTTGTCAAGTTGTAAAATGTACTTTGGGAAATAGAAATACATAAAAAAAAATGTTTCTCGGTGTGGTAAATATCTCTTTCTCAACAACCATTTCTCAAAGCACATGTTACAACTCTTTGGGATTACCTCACTTCACTAAACTTATTTTTAGCTTGTGACCTTATGATCCATTTTTGGGTCACAGGGTCACCAAATTTACAATTTAGTATCCACTTAGGCCAAGGAGTCTGTACACAACATTTTAGCTCTTTTGGGACCTTTAGGTACTGGAAAAGAAGATAAGAATATACAATTTACAATTCAGCTTTCTAGACCTATTGGTACTGGAGCAGAAGATGAAAATAGGTTGTTAAGGTTGTGACTCCTATGACCCTATTTGGGGTCATAGGGTCACGAAATCTACAATTTAGAATCCCCAATGGCCAAGGAGTCTGCGCAGAACTTGTCAGCTCTTTAGACCTATTGGTACTGGAGAAGAAGATAATAATAGGTTTCTAAGGTCGTGACCCCTGTGACCGTATGTGGGGTCACGAAATCTACAATTGAGAATCCTCATTGGCCAAAGAGTCTGTACACAACTTTTCAGCTCTCTAAAGTAATTGGTTCTGAAGAAGAAGTCGAAAAAGCGAAAAGTTTTCGGACGGTCGGACGGTCGGACGCCGGACACCATGCCATGCCATGCCATAAAAGCCCAATGAGTTAAAATATAAACAAAAATCACCACATCCTGATTAATTTCGCACTGCTCCTCTCCTAGTGGTGAAGAAAACATGTGCTAAATTTAAAAAGTATCAGATGAGTGGTGAAGAAGACATGCACACAATTTGAAAAATATGAGATTTAGGAGATAAAGCTACTGTGTTTGAAAATCAGAGATACTGGATTGATAGCGAGTAAATTTAAAATCGAAACCGAACGCGTAGCAATCTCAAACTTGTCGGGAAAACTAATTCAACAATATATGCATCAGAAACTTTATTTGAAAAAGTATTTTTCTAATTTGTAGGTGAAGGTTGTGGGTTGGATAGCGGTAGGGGGATTAATGTTCCTATGCATATATAGTATATAGCACAATCTGTAAATATATGTGCCCGACTGTTAACTTGAGAACGTTTTTAATGATGATTATATACATATTATCTTGGTTGCTGAGATGAAAATAATTGTTTAATTTTAGTATTTTAGTACAAAACTATATTGGAGCAAAGTCTGTAAGAACAGACAGACATATTTGTATTTGTAATGTCGGCCTAATGGCCCATAACACAGTTACATGATATACAATATAAATTGACACCTGTTTTGTATGTAACGGATTCGCAAAAATGTTATTTTATTTATAGTAACACTGTTATATTTAGAATCACAGTTTCTACAATAGTATGGTTATCATAATTCTTATTCACTTTCACATCGACGTCCTTGTGGGAGTTGACCTTTACTTTGCTTTAGCTCATCAGGCTTACTTTTCACACTTCCCACTTCTCAAAACATAATGTTAATATACTATAACACTTACATATCATTTGCTATTGTTCCAGAGGAAATACATGCACAGATTATATGTGATTTTCTGAAAGTCAGTTTTTCAAAAGCCATTTTCGCCCCAAAAATCTCCAAAACCTAATGTGATACATTTACTCCTTCCATTTAACTTTAAAATAGCGAAGTTTGTTTTGGCACATCTACCTAAAAATATACATTTCTGATGAGGCTTCACTTATTTTATTCCATGATCGATTTCTTAAAAACAAAATATTTGACACATTCTACCTCAGACCAATTCACTGCAACAACGAATTATCGATCTCAACACAGACTATTGGGAATTGTCTTGGAATCAATTTTGGCGACGTGAGCATGAGATTAAATGTGGTAATAAATTGGGGATTTCAGTACATTGTTCAGGTAGTGTGACCTCATAAACAAGTCTAGAAGAAGTCGTGTTCACTATACAGTTGTACCTGGCTCTATCGAAACAGGTTTCTAGTTCTCTTGTTGGATTCAGAGTTCACTGCTTATGCTCTTGAACATGTCATTCACGTTGACAAACAACTTACGAGGTAGTCATCTCTTTTCGCAGAGGTTACTCCAGTCAGTTCTTCCATCGTAACCTGTGTTGCCTATGAAGCATTTTCCTGGCTAAACACAGAGATTCCTGATTGGTTGAAGCAAAATGTTAGTTGTTCAATAAACAACGTTTAACTTTCGAAATGACCCGAGTTTCATTTGCGAGATGCGCAGAATTCGACCTCTTCGTTTGAGAGATGCGCAGAAGTTCATAAATGTAAAACGTCTGATTGGATTAAAATATAAATAAATAAATAAATAAAAAGACGCCAAAATTGTTAAACATCTTGTTGCGATTTTGTGAGAATCATAAAAAATAGAGCCATGGGCTCTGTAGCTCATCAGGCTTTATATACATGATATACATTTACATCCATTAATTCAAAACGTCAACTTCTAGGTGAGAGGTACAACACATAGGAAGCACTTTAAATGGAGAAGATGAAATAGGTCTTATGGTCTTTAGCCCTCTGATATATCTTAGAGGCAAGAGATAAACTCCCCTACAAATAAAGACACACTTGAAGATTTAATTCATTATTGTTGTTTCCTTAAAATTACCTCCCTTTGAAGAGCACATACAATCTCAAGATGAAAATAGCTTTTCAGGTCATGATGTCTGTGACCTATATTTAGGGTCGCAGGATCACGAAATCTATAATTTAGAATCCCCATTGGCCAAGGAGTCTGCACACAATTTTTCAGCTCTTAAGACCTTTTGGAACTGGAGAAGAAGATGCAAATTGGTATTTAAGGTTGTGACCCCTGTGACCCTATTTGGGGTCAGGGGGTCATAAAATCTACATTTTAGAATCCCCATTGGCCGAGGAGTCTACACAAAAGTTTTTAGCTCTGTAGACCTTTTGTAACTGAAGAAGGAGATGAAAATAGGTTTTTAAAGTCGTGACCCCTGTGACCCCAATTGAGGTCATAGGGTCACCAAATATACAATTTAGAATCCTCATTAGCCAAGGAGTCTGCACATAACGTTTCAGCTCTCTAGACCATTTGGAACTGGAGAAGAAGATAAAAATAGGTTTTTGGGGTTGTGACCCCTGTGACCCCATTTGAGGTCATGGGGTCATGAAATCTACAATTTAGAATCCCCATTAGCCACAGAGTCTGCACATAACGTTTCAGCTCTCTAGACCATTTGGAACTGGAGAAGAAGATGAAAATAGGTTTTTGGGGTTGTGACCCCTGTGACCCCTGTGACCCCTGTGACCCCATTTGAGGTCATGGGGTCATGACATCTACAATTAAGAGTCCCCCATTAGTCAATGAGTCTGCACACAACCTTTCAGCTCTCTAGACCTTTTGGAACTGGAGAAGAAGAAGAAAATAGGTTTTTGTGGTTGTGACCCCTGTGACCCCATTTGAGGTCATAGGGTCACGAAATCTACAATTTAGAATCCCCATTAGCCACGGAGTCTGCACATAACGTTTCAGCTCTCTAGACCATTTGGAACTGGAGAAGAAGATGAAAATAGGTTTTTGGGGTTGTGACCCCTGTGACCCCATTTTAGGTCACAGGGTCATGAAATCTACAATTAAGAATCCCCATTAGCCAAGGAGTCTACACACAAAATTTCAGTTCCCTAGACTAAGTGGTTCTGGAGAAGAAGATGAAAATGCGAAAAGTTTACAGACGGTTGGACGGACGGACGCCGGACACCATGCCATGCCATAAGCCCATCGGGCCTTTCAGGCCAGATGAGCTAAAAATGCAACATAGGTCACTATGGGCAAAATGTTAAGAGAAACGTCTATGGTCGTTTCTAAATTTCATTCCTTCTCTTAAAATTTAATTTGCGCTATCCCGCCCCCTTTTTTATTCTTTATTTTAGCTATGTTAATGAGTGTGTTAGAATAGTTACCTTTTATTAAGATATGTATATCAATATTTCCTATTTTAAATCTGTTGTAATTTAGAAAATGTATATGGACCATGAAGATAATAATATAATCAAGATGTCATACTTAGCCAAGAACGGAACTATAACTTGTTTCACAGAGTTAAAGTGACATTGAGGTATATTTGATAATATTTTATTTGATCATGTCATATATATATATAAATAGAGCCATTGGCTCTGTAGCTCATCAGTCATTCAATAATGATAAAATATGAATTGTATACATATGAAATATGATAAAAGTTATGGGCTTACAAAATAAATATTTCACACAATTTTTGTTAGATTCTCTATTCTCAACTCTTTCTCAACAACCATTTCACATAGTTAGAACTCACACATTTGGGATTGCCTCCCTTAGTTTGAAATACAGAGCACATAAAATCTCAAGAGTACTGTTCAAAGCTTGCTACAATGGTATTTTTTATAGGTTGTGACCCCTGTGACCCCATTTGGGTTCATTGGGTCCCCCTATCTACAATTTAAAATTCCCATTAGCCAAGGAGTCTACATGCACACAGCTTTTCACCTCACTAGACCATTTGGAACTTGAGAAGAAGAGGAAAATAGGTTTTTGGGGTTGTGACCCCATTTGAGGTCACGGGGTCATGAAATCTACAATGTAGAATCCCCATTAGTCCAGGAGTCTGCACAAAACATTTCAGCTCTCTAGACCATTTGGAACTGGAGAAGAAGATGAAAATAGGTTTTTGGGGTTGTGACCCCAGTGATCCCATTTGGGGCCACGGGGTCACCAAATCTACAATTTAAAATCCCCATTAGCCAAGGAGTCTGTACATAACTTTTCAGCTCTCTAGAACTTTTTGAACTTGAGAAGAAGATGCAAATAGGTTTTTAAGGTTGCGACCCCTGTGACCCCATTTGGGGTCATGGGGTCACCAAATCTACAATTTAGAATCCCAATTAGCTAAGGAGTCTGCACACAACTTTTCAGCATTCTAGAACCTTTTGGAACTGGAGAAGAGGATGAAAATAGGTTTTGGGGGTTGTGACCCCTATGACCCAATTTGAGGTCACGGGGTCATGAAATCTACAATTTAGAATCCCCATTAGCCAGGAAGTCTGCACACAAAATTTCAGCTCCCTTGACCAAGTGGTTATGAAGAAGAAGATGAAAATGTGAAAAGTTTACAGACGGACATGCCATGCCATAAGCCCATCGGGCCTTTCAGGCCAGATGAGCTAAAAAGTGAGGGAAAAGCCTTTCATTTTTGTGAAATGTTTGCCCATTTACTTACTTCCTCTCTTGTTTCACAAAAACAAATATATATAAATCCTGCAACAAATTTATCAATTGTCATTCTGTGTTGCTTGAACTTTGCTAGTTTTGTCATGGAAAACTCTTGAAACATCCTTGAAAAACAATGAAAAGTCATGGAATTTGTGTTGCTTGGAAGTGTATGAACCCTGAGTCATGTGCTGTAAAATTTCAAATAAACATGTGCAGAAATCAACATTGCACATCCCATATACAAGCCCAGTAGTTATACGACCTATTAAACATTATCAACCCAAATCTTGTCATTTTGTCGGTAATTGATATGAAGTTTCCAAAATTAGGTACACAGTACATTGTCAGGTTGTTTTTATAAAACAAATTAGCATATCTCACCTTTATATTGTCACTACATATTGGTTCTGTATGGCCTTATCGTAAAGTTCTGTGTCAACTTATGTGTTAAAAGTAATATTAATTTAATTTGTTGAAAAAATATTCTTTATTTTTCAGGAAGTCAACTAGCAAGTCTATTGAAATCTCGAGTGAGTCAGAAGAGCATAGTTCCAACACTCAT